>AP027113.1:24778290-26265043 GCA_028142955.1 Pinctada fucata | reverse complement strand
ATAGGATGAAAGCTCAGTACTATTCAAAATCGATCCAGTACAATTTATCTCTTGAAATATCCTTAGCATACGATAACTGGCGTGACGTCATTTATAACGTCACACAACGTTTTGGCGGAATTTTCTCTAACGTCATTGCGTGGAGAACCTTAACGTAGCTGCGTATCCATCCAGTTATTTTAAGAGATCTACTTATAATTGCACGAAACGGCGGCAGACATGAACTGCTTCATACTATCTCATCAATACCAGCAGTTCAATTGAAATCTATCTTGGATGAAGCAGAGGTTGCATTCTTAAGAAATACTGATTGATTCAAACTTAATATCATTGTTGCATTCGCACAGAATAAACTTTTTCCTGTCATTATTACATTCCCCTTAGAAGACGATTCATAAAAATTTCATTTATTAACAAAGGTTTCGTTCTTCTTTACATCTCTAATATTTTTCGGGATCATCGCGTCCAAAGTGATATTCCTCAATATTTTGAGAATTTTTAACCTCCTCTTATTTGTTACAAGTATAAAAAACCTATTCGAAATTTCGTATTTTACTACAATAAAGTAACATCAGATCCTAAAATTCTTGAATCAAGTCCTACTTCTTGAGAATGTGCAACTTCTGAATACCTTTATAAACCAGCTGGCCATATTGTAACAGGTGACTTTTCAATTATCCAGGACAGGCAGCTCCGCAATCTTCTCAAGAAAGGACCTAAGTACAGAATTTCATCCAAGATAGATTTTATCAAATGTCGCGAAGAACTAAAGGAAGCCTTAAATAACTACACAAAACGATGGTGTAAATCGGAAGGGGTCGAATCA
This sequence comes from Pinctada fucata, assembly GCA_028142955.1. NCBI lineage: Eukaryota > Metazoa > Mollusca > Bivalvia > Pterioida > Pteriidae > Pinctada > Pinctada fucata. Next base: position 26,264,217 of record AP027113.1, on the reverse strand, counting down.
CATTCTCTGAATGACTGGAAGAACCTCATATTGGATATTACCGATATTCGAATAGATAACTTCCACAAAAATCCTCATCTTTTCGAAAATCCAAGTTCTAAATCTGAAAGATATTTCAAATCCAAATTACGCAATTTACACGAAAAATATGTCTTCGCTCCTGCAGACAAAGCAGCCAACAACACCATAATCATTTGAAAACGTTACTTCATATCAACTTTGGTTTCGGAACTTTCGTCTACAAACACTTATATCAAAAGCAATGAAAGTGTTCCTCACATTTTGAACAAACACAACAGTGAAACTTCTTCATTCAAGATCCCTATTTCTAAACTGGATCTTCCTACACTATACTGCATACCAAAATTGCACAAGTCTCCTTACAAATTTCGATACATTGCTAATTCTAGCAACTGCTCAACTACAATTTTGTCTAGAAATCTGACGTCAACACTCACGGTGATAAAGGAAAACACGTTGCAAAATATTGTGAAACTGTTCTTAACAGGAATGATATAAACTTATTTTGGTCTATTAAAAATTCAGGGGATGTGATTGACAAAATGAAATCGAGAAATTTTCAAGCCAATTCGATTTCTTCGTACGACTTTTCAAATATGTACACCACGCTTCCTCACGATAAGATTAATGATCAATTGTCCAAACTCATTAAATGGTGCTTTAATCGAGAGGGTAAAACTTATATTTGTACATCTGAATCAAAGGGTTTCTTTTCCAATACAGAATACAAATCATATAAATCATGGACATGTAGTGACCTTTGTATTGCCTTGTCCTTTCTTTTGGACAACATTTATGTAAGATTTGGTGAGAAACTCTACAAGCAGGTTGTAGGGATCCCTATGGGTACTAATTGTGCGCCTCTTGTTGCAGATTTATTTTTATTCACGTAAGAAAAAGAATTTATCCAAAATCTTCAAAAACAAAGAAAACATGATGATGTGAAATGTTTCAATAGTACTTCTAGGTACCTGGATGATATCCTTACTATCGACAATCCTGTTTTTGAAAAGTATAAAAATGTAATTTATCCACAGGAACTGACTCTAAACAAGGCGAACGTCACAAACACAGAAACACCATTTTTGGACCTGAATATCAAAATTATTAATGGAGAGATTCATACAAGGGTGTATGACAAAAGAGATGACTTTGGATTCAATATAGTAAATTTTCCCTGGCTTGACGGTGATGTTCCTAGATTACCGTCATATGGTATCTACATTTCGCAGCTCATCCGGTATGCTAGAGCATGTACTGATGTTTTGGATTTTCATGATAGAAATTTACAAATAACAAAAAAACTTTTAGGTTAAGGTTTTCGCTTTCACAAACTTGTCAAGACATTCTGGAAATTTTACAAAAATTATTGTCAACTACTTTTGAAATTCGGACCCATACAAGCAACAGAGTATATTACTTTGGGTATTTCGCAACCTGCATTTTATGGTGACATGATCAACAAAATTAGAAGGATCAAAGGTAGTCAGAATTACTATCGAAAATGCGTCAGAATCATCAAACGCCTCTTATACCGTGGATATGATCCTAATGTCACCTGACGGACACTAGGCTTGGTACTTGACCAATCTACAGTCTTGTACCAGCGCATCCTTAATACTTGCACGCTGACTGACTGTGACGACGGGACTCCATGACGGGCCCTGTCCAAACCTCTTTAGAGAAGACAGGGCCCCGACCACCTGTCCTCTCCGAATGTCAGTCGGACTCCTCGGGTGATAACATACATTAGCTCGCTACAGCCGGCAGAGCACAGGTCGTATCACGCATGCCCTCTTTTTATATCAATTTACATATTCATCTGTGTTGCTTTGGCCCCTGCGTCTTGCGGTCTTGTTTGTGTGTGGTCATCTGACAGTGAGGAGGTTGTTTTACACCACAATTGTACGTTCTTCGAGACCTCTGGGTAATCGGAATAGTGGGAGGGTTGTGCGCACGTAATCCAGGATAACCACACCGTCTGTCGAGGCAGATGGCCGTCCTAAGTGGCACCGTTTGCCCATTGGTCTCGTTGGTTTATGTGTAGTCATTTGTGTTTTATGTTTTTCTGTGATTTGACGTTCATTGTACTACTGCGTCTCTTTCTGTGCGTGTCATTTTTGTGTTTTACAGTGGGTGTTTTGGGAGGTTGCTGTTGATGCTGCAACTAGGTGTTGTTGGAGATCCCCTCCTTTCTTTTAAGCTATTAATGTGATAATTCTGCTGAGACATCGGCGGACACTCGCGGACAGACAGTGCAAAAAGTCGCTAGGAAACTTAAAATGACACCACTATATTGTATGTTTTAACAATCATAACTAAATATATACATGTACTTTAAACAAAATATAAGAATCAAGCTAACATGATAAAGTCTTTCTTGCAAATTAGTATACCAATGTGCAGTGTGTTGCGGAACATTTCTAAAGGTCGAAGAAACGTTATTTTACCTATTTCTTGAAATATGTTTTGCCGTGTAGCATAAAACGGAGACCTCGTCATGTTAAAAAGTGGCTAGTCAGAAAATTGCAGAAATGATCGCTTTTGCCCATAAAATTCAAAGAAACAACATAAAATTATGAAGATAAATAATATCGTCAAAAACCGGTTTTTGAAAACAAATACCGTGGTACATATTGCGAAGCCTCATATCGCAATATGCCGGTACCGCGATAAAACCGCTCAACCCTAGGAGACGGACAGATGGACTGACGGACATTGTTATACCATAATATGTCCCGTCAAATGATAAGCGTATAAAAGTTAACTGCATGGACCTTCACAATGCTTTTTTTCATTTTTCATAAAATTTTATTGAAAAAAAATCTGTCTAAATCTATTTGTTGATTAGTTATTGAAAGCAGTCGAACTGCACAGAACTTTAATGTACATAGATTAGCAATTGGTAAAATTTTAATATCCATTGTCTGTGCACTATGAAGTATGATGGGATCCGAGACTAACTATTAGATAAATAATAGAAACTATCGAAATGTCCGGAACAATTTTTAAACATGCCTATCATCATACTGATTTAAAGGAAATTCAGAAGATTTTGACAATCCAACGTATTGAGTAGTTACAGGAGGGTCGCGTGCATCTTCAATCCTCATCGACTATTGACACGGAATGATGTTTTTGGGCTGAACATCTTCTCCCAAGCCTTATAAATAATGTAGATATGTTCTTAACCCGTTCTTAAAAAATGTTTGTCGATCAAAAGCTCTACTTACAGCTTTAATATTCATTGTTAAAAATATATCCAACGTTAATTAAAGATCATTATACAAATATGGACTTGGCCTCGGTCGATATCACAAATCTTGTTGGGTCATTATAATGACATAATGACCGAGGCCAAGCCCTTATTTGTTATATTATATAAGGAATAGTTAGATTATATAGGATTAAAATAATGATTAAAAACAATATAAACACAAAAATTTTAATCAAGAATCCAACAATTAATTGCACTTTTTTGTGAAAAGTATATCTTTTAATATTTAACAATAACTATATTATTTTTTATCATGTATACGGAAATCAGGACAAATACCACACCGAGTCATTATCTTCCTTCAGCGGTCATTATCGGAAATTCTAATATGACTCGATTCTTTTTCCCTAATAAGACAACAGACGCGAGCCGGGCTCTATTCTCCAATATAGGCCCTATAGCGATAAGCCACGCCTAACCATTTTCTGAAAGCAGATAAACCGGCAGGAACTGGTTTTTACCAAGAATCAAAAGGTCTAAGTTTGGTCATCATTAAAAAGGAAATAAAAAATGACAAGCCGGGCTCTATTGTCTCATAATGCCCGAATGTCCTCAGCCAATCACATTTATAACCGAGCCGCTGACGCGAGGCGTCAGCGGCTCGGTTATAAATGTGATTGGCTGAGGACATTCGGGCATTATGAGACAATAGAGCCCGGCTTGTCATTCTTTATTTCTTAAATAATGACTTGCGCGCCAGCCAATCAGAATCGACGTTACATCCCGTTAATATAATATTAGATATTATTATACATTGATTAAGACATACGCACAGCTGCAAAATTCTGTGCGAGCAATGTAGATTATGATTTGTTTTACGTTTAGCTTGTTTAGATTTCCAGTCTTTTTAAGATAAAATCTCTGTATGTCTTAGAACTAGAGCGATAGAAATAGAAACTGGAAACATAGATTCTATTTATGCGTATGTAGTGGTTCCGGTAGTAGCAGGTACCAATAGTTCAGTACAAATTCTAAGACTGAGCTATTTGGGATGTCCCTTTAGCTCACTCGACAACGAGTCTGATTATCACCCGGACGGCCGGGGTTCGACTCCCGGACCGGGCACCTGCAAACTAATTCATTGGCGACGAGGTGAACAATTGGTGTGTGTGGGCCAGCTCGATCTGCAGGAGAGGAGGCAGAACCCTGCCAGGGGTTGGAGAGTGGCCACACATCGGGGTATACCCATGGTCCTCAACGGAAAAGGGGGAAGGGTGTAGTGGTTCCGGTAGTAGCAGGTACCAATAGTTCAGTACAAATTCTAAGACTGAGCTTTTGGGATGTCCCTTTAGCTCACTCGACAACGAGTCTGATTATCACCCGGACGGCCGGGGTTCGACTCCCGGACCGGGCACCTGCAAACTACTTCACGTACTTGTGACACACTCGATAGATATCAATGGGTATTAAACGAATCTAATGCGTAAAATACACAAAACGCAGGGAAAATTTAAATCACTGGCAGTTGTATCATTGCACCGATGCACTTCCTCCCCCCCCCCCCGACCTTTCTAAGATACACATATTTGAATTCTTTTTCTCAGAAAAAAAATATTTTCAGTTAGATTAATATGTGACTTACTCACACCATGTAAGGTGTCCTGACGACGAGTGATTTTTTGTGTTAATTGTCCTGGATTTTTCGTGTTTGTCCTGGTTTATTTGTGTTCGTTTCGAGCGAAATCGGCAAAATTTCATATTTTTTAGACAATTAACGGACATGAAGATCATCGTTGGATACTTTTCTTTGCATTAAACATTGTAAAATTAATGCATTATTAGACTGAATCAATGCTTAGAGCTGTCTGCTTTTCATTAAATCAAGAGATTTCTACTTTTGTGATAAAAATCCATGTTCTCGTCGTTTAAACAGACTAGTTTCAAATATTTTAACATGAATATCTTGTGCCAGTTCAACAGTGCTAACCATATTTTTTCTCGAGCAATAAAACGGCATTACAAGGCAGAAAACCAAAATCTAAAAAAAAAGTAAGAGGTCCTGGCTTTTTTGTGTTTTGTCCTGGATTTTTTGTGTTCGCTGTCCTGGCTTTTGTATATCTCTTCAACAATCTAATAGAGTTTAATTAATTTTTAGGGGATTTTGCCATGGCAGTAGCTCCACTTTTATGTGAAATTTTATTTTGCAACCCTTGTTTGTTACAAAAATCACTGTAGTTCTGATTTCTGTATTCATATGAAATATGTCCTAATTTGACAGGCTTCCCGTATTAATTGATCACGAGTGTATAGTCTACTAAGTCACTAACATGTTCTTTGGATCGTTGCATCAGAATGAAAAAAAAAGTTATCTGTTCATACATGTTAGACTAAAAGATACCAATATGTATCAGGTTAATTGTGGGTCGTGCTCACACATTCCGGAAAACACACCATTTGTCGTAAACTATGCAGCAGATGACTGTCCGAAGTTGCCAGGAGCGTAGCCAGAGCAATGCTGAAACGGTGACAGACCAAGATCAAGGTCAAGACCAACTTAAATCTATAGGGTGGACGGAGGACAAATGCTTTGTGCCTTTTTAAAAGAATGAAAAGAGATACTGATATGTATCTGAATGTACAAAAAATAAAAATATTATACCTAATTGATATCTAAGTGCATCAACCCGGAAACTACATCGAGCAAATCATTTTCCCACATTCTTGATACAGTGGCGGATCCAGAAGATCCATTGTCGGAAGGGGGGGGGGGGGGGTAGGCGGGATTGAAGTTGAGGAGCGAAGGGCCGAGGGGGGTAGATGGGGGCACGGGGTGTACGGGGGGCCTCCCCGGAAATTTTTGAGAATAATGGACGCAAATGGTGCAATCTGAGACCACTTTTGAACAACTTTGCTTGATCTTCGTTTTGTTTGATATTGAGGGATTAACACGATTTCATACTTACAATGTTTACAAGTTTTTATATGTAAATGAAACAAATATTTCAATAATTTTGTTTTATCACAGTAGTTTAGAATTCCCCTTTCTAAGTAAAATGTTGTAAATTTTCCCTCTCTGGGGTACGGGTACCAATCCCCCAAATAGAGAGAATGTCCTATTATATTAATACTCTGGTTTCAAGACTTTTTTTTTGTTTACGCCCATATGGTTGATTCAAGGTATGAAGTGCCCAGTAGGGGATGATCAGGAGGTCTCCTGTTGTGAAGATTGTAGTCCGGGAGGACCTCCCTCGGATTTTTTTTTTGAAAAAAATGTTTAAAATGGTGTGATATGGAGCACATAAATTTTCCACAGATATCAATTTCATTGAAATCCATTTGTTGGTAATGCCTAGAAGTTTTATTGGCTGTAAAACTTACTAGACTTGAAAAACATAGTTAAAAAAGTTTTTGGACGCTCTGTGTGTGTGTGTGTGTGGGGGGGGGGGGTCGCTCCCCCTACCCCGTTAAATCCGCCATTGTGACATTAGCCATAACGGAAATGTTTTGTTGAAATTAAAAAATTAAGAAGGCTTCTGTTCAATGCCCTTCCACTATATATTGCAAACTAATTATTGATAGTCGTCCTTTCGATCAAATAATCATGTAAATATGACGAGGGGGCGAAACTAACCTCCCGCGATGGGGTTTCGACAGATTTACTTTGCATATTTTGAATTTGATCTCTGAGTTTTCTTTTACGTTTAATTACGTTTTCATTTTAATTCTTTTCTTAACACGTTGATAAATTGGCCCGACTACAAAATTGATTCGATTCAATTCCGAGTTTTGCTTACAGAGAACCCCCACTATAGTCTTACAGTACAATGTTTTGAATAAGTGTTGGTTGCAAATTTAGAGGAGGACAATTAGTGGGGCCGCCCCATCACCGTATTTAATATTTGTTTACATGCTAGATCATGCTAACTTTGCATTATTTTTTCTTTGCTCTGCTTGAATGGATCACTAGCGAATTGTAACCATATGGCCTCTCCCCCACAATATTTATGGTGAATTATTGTTTTATGTTGGGGAATTTGCACACTGTAGAAAGAGGAATAACTCTAAACTGAATCGATGCATTTATCAGAACACGAAAGTAAATTAATTCCCATACATGAAAGAGGGATGATGTTAATATTAATTCACATAAAGTTAATTTTGAAACACGATTAGAAACAGAGTCAAGAAATATCAATTAATAAGTTTATCTTAAGATTTTAAATGGAAATATTTCATCAACTTTAACATGTTTAATTGTAAATATTGATTTTCCAATACTTGAAAGTCCAGAGATTGATAAGAACTTAATTACAAATTGGTTTTATCTATGAGTTGGAGAAATCTACACGTGAAGTACCAGCATATTGAGTTTATCTACGTACAATCCCTCATAATTTCAGATGCTTTGAAGAGTTGTAGACAACCTTATCTTTGAGGGATGAACATGGAATTATATAGAAATATGTCCATCATTTTGTGCAATTCCCCTCCCAGGTTTAAATACCATGTGTCATTTTTCAATTGTTAGAACTACTTTCTTGCGTGCTATGGATTCTGTTTAACAATGTTTCGTGAAATAAACTTTGTTAAAATTCCAACGATGTTTTCTGTCAACAACACAGGACAGAACATTTATTAATCACACAACGCGAAGTACGAAGTATGGCTTGTAAGCCCGCACCGGCTTACATAAATATTCTGGTGCCGTGACCTGGATGAATCGGAGAAAATAGAAATCATGGATTTTTATCAGAAAACGGAGATTGAACTGAACTCAGTCAAAGTGAGAGGTAGTACACAACTTTATTTCTCAACGTACTTTCAGATCGGTTGACCATGTAAAAACTTTTTTTTTTCTTTTTGTATCAAAGAATTTACTGGACAGAAAACGTTTAGATCATTTATTTTGAAAATTCAACTCAAAAAATGACTAATCATAAGAAGAAAGTGATACTTCAGCTGACCAGTATAAACCAAGACTGTCAGACTACGAACGTTGGTGCAAATTTAGGTTCGGGTGGTTCTAAAAGTTTTTCTTCGTCAAAGAATACAAGTTTCAGTTCCTCAAAATTTGGTAGCTTATCGGATAATGGTGATGAAGCAATGAAATGGATAGCTCATCAAGTAAAAGGTCTTCAAACAGCTATTTCTGTCCCTCTTCTTCAGGTAGTTAGATCGTTTGAAGGTGATTCTTCGCAATTTAAAGAGTGGGTCAAAGAAATTGAAAAGTATGCACATATGGCAAGACTCGATAATACGGACATACCGAGAATAGTTCTTATGACTTGCATGGGCACAGTAGGTGATTTTGTCAAACGGTATTTAGAGGAAATTGAGTCAAAGGGCGAAATTCCAGATTGGTCAAATCTTAAAAGGTTGATGCAAAAGCGATATGCTGAAATTACTGATAATCAGAGAGCTATGACTGAGCTCCGTAAAATTAAACAAACTCCCGAGGAAAGTGTCCAGTTGTACTCAGAGCGTTTACTTCGATTGGCTGAAGATGCATACACTGCTCCTTTTGATGAAACAGAATACATCTTCATTCAGAAACAATTGGTTGACATTTTTTGTGACGGTCTGTTTTATGATTACTTGCGAATGAGAGTTCTGAGATGTGATCCAAGAGGTTATGATGAGGCAGTTGAAATTGCAATGAAGGAGCAAAATTTACGAAAACGTTTTAATTTGAGGTCTAATACACAGAATGAAACACTCACAAATGATGAAAATTCAGAATTTGCTGTAAACAGAGTAATCAGAAATGTTTTAAATGCAATTGTACGGGACATACTGTTTGGGAATGTCCCCAGCGCGTAAACAAACAAAGCATTAAACCGGCTCTCGATTATTCAGACCCTGAATCCGATGAAAACGGAGAAGTTTCTCCTACTAAACGTAAAAAGTCATTAGATGAATGTGAAAACACCCTACCTACACAGAAACTGATAAACAGACAAACCTCTAATCAGGTACAAGGTCAGACAATGTCAGAACACACGAATATATCTAAATCAAAAGAATGCTGGCTATGTCACGCGAAAGGTCATTTTAGACGGAATTGTCCTAATCGCAGATTTCCGGATAGATACAGAGTTCAAAATTACTCACGTGATAGGTATTCGTCCCAAAAACAAAATCAGGGAAACTTCAAGGCTCTCTTCAAAAGGAAGCCGTTGAAGAGAGCAGACAATATACTAAAATTATAAGAAATAATGAAAGTAAGAAACCCGTATTCCAATTAAATTTAGCTGGAAACCCTAGCTCTTGTATTATAAAGATAGGTAAGATGAGATACCGAACTTTGGTAGATACTGGTGCTGAGGTTTCCATCATGAATAAAAAGACTTTTGATCGATTATCACCAAAACCAAAATTGTTGCGCGTTAATAGAAGCTTACGAGCGGTAAATAGTGCGCCTATTGAAGTGTTATGACGGACAACACTTTACTTTTCAATAAACGGACTGAAAATGTCTCAAAACTTTTACGTGGTAGACGCGCTAAATAAAAACTTCATCTTAGGAAGAGATTGGTTAAAGGAATACGGTGTACGTCTTTACTTCGACTTAGGAATGCTAAGAATAGGAAGAACGTATGTGAAACTAGACGAAGATATTCACATTTCATCGATTTTGAGGCTCAATAAAAAGATGAAGATCGAACCACAGACAGCAGTTATATGTCATGTAAAGTTACAGAAAGGCTTCCAAATATCAGATTCAAGGCTTCTAGAGGTCACGAATCTTGACCCCGGGTGTATCGTAGAAGAACCTGGACTCACAATTAGGGAATCCGTGAATACAGTCAGGTCTCCGAACAAAGTACCTATTATGTCATTGTTAATGAGACAAACAAATGTTACCGTCTCAGAAGAGGAAGCGTAGTAGGAAGGGCTCGACCTTTGACCCCGCAAGAAATTTACGCTTTCAACGAAGAAGAAACAATGGAGGTTGATGAACTAAAGCCAGTAATGACTGACTTTGAGGATCTATATGTACCCGAGGAAAAGCGTCAAGAAATGGTCAAACTTCTTAAGAAAAACAAGGATCTAATAGCTAAGTCAGATTCGGATCTTGGTGGAACAAAGACAGTACAAATGAAGATAAACACCGGAAAACACCCTCCAATTAAGAACAGACCGTATAGGACCCCACTAAACAAACGACAAATTGTTGACAAGGCGATCGATGAGATGCTGGATGCCAAAATAATCCAACGATCACAATCTCCTTGGTCATTTCCTTTAGTTGTGGCGAAGAAAAAGGACGGCAGTGAGAGAATGTGTGTCGATTTCAGAACACTGAACAAAATTGTTCGACCGATATCTTACCCGCTTCCTTTAATCGACGACATCTTGTCACATATAGGAAATGCTAAATATTTCATTACGTTGGACTTAAGGCATGGATACTGGCAGGTAACGTTAGACGAAAGAAGCAAGGAGAAGACAGCGTTCGCATGTCATCGAGGTCTATTTGAATTTAACAGGATGCCTTTTGGTCTGAGTAATGCCCCTGCGGTATTCCAGGAACTTATGAATATTGTTCTACAAGGATGTGAGGGATTTGCCATGGCATATCTAGACGACATTTTGATTTTCTCTCAAGACGACCCAATGCAGCATGTAAGACATATTCAAGAGGTATTCAACCGACTGAGACAACATAACCTCAAACTGAAACTAAAGAAATGCGCTTTCTTTAAGGAAGAGACAGAATACTTAGGGTTCGTAATCAACAAAGACGGTATTGCTCCAGATCCAAAGAAAGTTGAAGCGGTCAAAAACTTACCAGCTCCGAAGAATGTTAGGGAAATTCGAGGATTCATCGGAATGTGCAGTTATTACAGAAGATTTGTTCCAAATTTTTCAAAGATAGCAGAACCTTTGATCAATTTAACCAAGAAATATGCAAGATTTAAATGGACCCAGTAATGTCAAATCGCTTTTGATTACCTCAAGGAAAGTCTTACTGTAGTACCACTCCTTGCATACCCGGATACCAACAAACCATACGTCTTATATACGGACGCAAGTAATAACTGTATAGGAGCGTGCCTTACTCAAAAAACGGACGAAGGAGAAGAAAAACCTATCTATTTCTTATCACACAAACTAAGTCACACACAGACGAAATGGTCCACTATTGAGAAAGAAGCTTTTGCTATCCATTATGCACTTCAGAAGTTAGACCATCACTTACATGGAGCTCAATTCACCATCAAGACTGATCACAAACCTTTGAAGTACCTCCTAGACTCACCTATGCAAAACAAGAAAATACAACTATGGGCATTAAGTATTGCAGGATACAACTGCAGGATCGAATACGTCAAAGGTGAAGATAATCACTGTGCGGATCTTCTGTCCCGTATACCGCATCCTAAGACGAACGAAAAGTGCAAGGAATCCGAAGAAGAGCCTGATATTGACGATAGAACATTTGAGATAGGGGTACTAAATTCAAATGAGTTTAACCCGAGAGACTTTGCAAACTGTCACGTTGAAGATCGACAAGAGATCACAAAAGCTGTTTCAGATTTATCAGAGGAGTTCAACTTGAAAGAAGAACAGGAAAAAGACCAAGAAGTCGTGAGAATAAAGAACAGACTAAGAAAAGGAACAGCCACGAAAGCTGAACAGACACACCACTTCGAGGACAAGGAGGGACTATTTTATTACCTCTCCCAGCCGGATTCTGAGGATCCAAAGCTAAGACTGTATATACCTCAAGATATGGAGACAGTCGTCCTCAGGCAGTACCATGATCAACTCGGTCATATGGCTGTAGATAAGACATACGATTCCATTCGTCTTAAGTATTTCTTTCCGAATATGTACAAGAAAATTCACGCATATGTAGAGAAATGTGTCACATGCCAAACAAGAAGTTCCAAGAAGTCAAAACCTCCTATCAAGGAAACCGAAATACCTCCTTACCCTTTCGCAAAGATTGGCTTGGATTTATCTGGACCGTATCCGACTACACTATCTGGGAACAAATACATTGTATCCTTTATAGACATATATTCGGGATGCATGGACAGAGGCTTTCGCCGTGCCTGACAAGTCTGCAGATCGAATCGTACATCTTATTTTAGAAGAAATTTTCCCGAGATTTGGTTGCCCCCTGGAGATTATTTCGGACAACGGAACAGAAAACGTCAATAGGAAAGTACAGGAAACTTTGGACACGATGAACATTCATCACATCAAGACATCGTACTACAGTCCCCAAGCAAATGGTAAAGTCGAACGATTTCACCGAACTCTTCATGACGTCATGTCTAAGAAAATTCAAGAAGACGTCCAAACGTGGGATTTGTACCTGAATCAGACACTAGCCGCCATTAGGTTTCATGTAAACGAATCATCGAAGTTTTCTCCATACTTTCTCTTATATAACAGAGACGTTGTACTTCCACTGGACACCATTTTAAAGCCAAGACGTAGATATGTGGGTGAAGATCAACATCAAATCGCTCTTCAACAGCAGCACAAATCTTTTACATTGGTTCACAGAAACATGAAAGAAGCTAAAAAGAAACAGAAAAAGTACGCAGACAAAAACAGTAAGGAGGAAAACTTCCAGGTTGGAGATCCCGTATACCTAAGGAATCACAGAAGAGACAACAAGCTTGATGTTAAGTGGCAACCGTACTTTCGAATTATTGATCAAACAGGACCACTTTCATTCATAGTGAAAAATCAGCTTGATGGTAATACAACAAAGACACATGCTCGACATCTTAGACCTGCAAAGATTGATGAATGGAAAATTCCGAGGGACTCTGAAGGGAATTTATTACGTAAAACGACGTACGTAATCCCGCCTGAACAATCAGACGATGAACCTGTTCCTCAGGACGTTGCCATACGACACAGAATTCAAGAAAGAGAGGATTCGTCTGACGAAGATGACATTCCACTTATGGAACTTCGGAGACGACTTAGAGCTCGTGATATGCCCGATACATGTACGGACAAGAGCGATGAAACAAACATTAATTTTGATCCTCCAGTAGTGAGCTTACCGATAGCTCCTGAACATAGCGAGGAGGAGAAGATGGAAATAGACGCTATTTCTAAGAAACCGGAAACGAGTTCCTTACTTAATAAAAAGGCTTCCCAACAGAAATCTGTTGAAAATACCCCGTCTTTGGATCCCCAGCTGCTACTCATGAACAGCATTTATGAAATGACAAAATATTTTACCTCTCAAAAGCTTAATATATAATAAAAATATAGTTCATATTCCTGGCATTAAATTACTTTAATGTTGTAAGATAAAAAAAAAAGTTGAAAGAAATGGTAATAAACATGATTAATTTAAACAATCCTGAAAAGACCTATATAAATTCTGTTAGCCCGGATAAAAAAAACCCTTTTTATCTAAAGAGAGGGAGGAAAATGGCATTAAAACTCAAAAAGTAACATATGAATTTTACAGATGAAACGGCAAATAAGAATAAGATTTTAAGGAGAATACAATCAAATCGTCAATATACAGTATGACAGAAAAACAAAACATAAATGATGATAAAATATGCAGCGTGTACTTTAACAATGCTCGTTGTTTGTAATTTCAAACTGGATCTCACTGGTTTACATCAGGGTTTAATCATCAATATCTAGAGCTTTCATTCCGATGATCGTAATTCAGTACTCGCTTCACACTATTTTATGTCAACGCGTTAATTATATTGACCCTTGTTGCCCTTTTGGCAGTGTTGGAATTTCATTGACGGTCGTCTCATGATGCAGGTTCTAGCATCAGCTGACAAATGATTTGTTGATACTTTACTGACAAACGACATAAATACAGACGACGTCTAACAACAATGAAAAAGTGCAACTTGGCTAATATTGTTTTATTAATTTATATTAGTTGAATTTTTGATTGAATAAAAATTAATGACATTGCCTGTTGAGTATTTATATATGCGAATACAAGTTAAATTAATAAATCATTGCAAAAGAAAAGATATAATTTTGGAAATTATTTGAGTTTTGGAACAGGCTTCTAAATTATTTTTGTAAATTCAAAATTTTGGTCAATCAAGAGGTACAGAGAAAATCCGGTGTCATAACTACCAAGAACAATTTAGATTGACATGCAGATATATTATAGCAATGAACAATTGATGCTGTTATCGCTTGGAAAAGATGACGATGCAGAATACTTGATAAACAGTGTAGTTATGCAGAATATCCTTGAACTTTGAGCAGCAGCTATTACAACGGAGTCACCTGTTGTTAATAGAGAGACAATTAAGAGTGAACAGGTCAATCCAATGGACAGAAGACGGAAGCCAAAATACGAAGCTCGAAGCAGTGATGTCAGGTATCTGTGCACGATGTTACCCGTGTGGCCGGATGTTAAACCAGCCCGTCACGATTACAAACGGAGAGACATTCGAAGATTATGGTAGAGTGAAATCTGCCATAGGGATGTACGATCCGTGCAGAATCCAATGCAAAGGACAATTTGCAATTAATGAACTACCTTATTTGACGCTTTATATCGAGGAAGTTTATACCCCGTCGCTTTTCTGGGTGCATGGCGTCATCTAGATTACGGGAAGATCTTGGTAACGTCACTAATACCAAGATGCGTCAGAGGTAGACCAATGAAGAAGAAATGATTGCTTAGAAGAAACCATGAGATGCAATTCCGTGGGAGATGATGCCGAAGACGAGAAGATGATTTAGTTCTCGAGCGAAAAAAAAAAAACATTTGATGATACGATGATAAATCCATATGGTGCAGAATTCCATCCGTGATGAAATCGAGGTCCATGTATTCGTTTAACTCGATGGAGATTACACTGAACACGAAGAAGGACCATAAGACGGAAAGGAACCATCAGATAAAAAAAGGGCCCTTGCAGAAGAAAAGAAAAAGAAGTGTACAAATTATGTGTAGTGTTATTTCAGTGAAAAAAGCAGAGTAAATGTGAATTTTATAATGTATTATACTTATGTATGATGATACTTGCATATATTCTATTCATGAATTTTAATTTTTGCATGATGTACATTGAACATTGATAAATAATACTATTATTTGACGTATTGGCCTTGAATGAATTTGTTATGTTTTGATAATCATGTCAAGGACATTTTGAATGAACAATAATGAGTTTATTATGATGATGAACATTGGGTCACTTGATAAAGGCAGTGATAACTTGAGATGATGACTTTAATCTGCATGTTATTTATATTTATTTACTTGATCATGATTGATTTGGTGCACTAAAAGATGATGCAATTATCTATATTGTGGTGTCAGACCATGCGTTTAGAAAATGACCAAGCATAGATCCAAATAAAGAAAAAAGAATGATGAAAGTTACTAAAACGTCATTATAAGGTTGAATATATTTGAATTGGATTAATATTTTTGATTATGAAAATCTTGGTTATTTTCTTAAGTGGGGGAGTATTGTAACCATATGGCCTCTCCCCCACAATATTTATGGTGAATTATTGTTTTATGTTGGGGAATTTGCACTCTGTAGAAAGAGGAATAACTCTAAACTGAATCGATGCATTTATCAGAACACGAAAGTAAATTAATTCCTATACATGAAAGAGGGATGGTGTTAATATTAATTCACATAAAGTTAATTTTGAAACACGATTAGAAACAGAGTCAAGAAATATCAATTAATAAGTTTATCTTAAGATTTTAAATGGAAATATTTCATCAACTTTAACATGTTTAATTGTAAATATTGATTTTCCAATACTTGAAAGTCCAGAGATTGATAAGAACTTAATTACAAATTGGTTTTATCTATGAGTTGGAGAAATCTACACGTGAAGTACCAGCATATTGAGTTTATCTACGTACAATCCCTCATAATTTCAGATGCTTTGAAGAGTTGTAGACAACCTTATCTTTGAGGGATGAACATGGAATTATATAGAAATATGTCCATCATTTTGTGCAATTCCCCTCCCAGGTTTAAATACAATGTGTCATTTTTCAATTGTTAGAACTACTTTCTCGCATGCTATGGATTCTGTTAAACAATGTTTCGTGAAATAAACTTTCTTAAAATTCCAACGATGTTTTCTGTCAACAACACAGAACAGAACATTTATTAATCACACAACGCGAAGTACGAAGTATGGCTTGTAAGCCCGCACCGGCTTACAGAATCTAGAGGTGTCGCACGGGTCCCTATTACCTCCCGTGGCGGTCAATTTTTCTTCAAATGTTCTGAATTTGCTATGAAAATTCTAAATAATTACGAATTTATCTGTAAGTACATGTATTTGAAAAAAATTAATTGGCTCGCTGTTGATCGCCTGTTTTCAAGACTTAAAATATGCATGGACATTGAATTTTATGTTTGAGACTCAAAATACATTTATAGAGGATATAGATAGTAATTGACTAATTGTCTTCATTTTCATTCTAACTCTGAAAAAAAGAACGCCAATCGTCTTTCAAGCATAGTAGAAGAAAGTTAAAAGTCATTAATTTAGGAACCCAGTGGGAGGAATTAGAATATAACTTCTTTTTTCGCATGTCAGTTTTCCGTAAAAATTGTCTTTGAAACTGGACTTTGTCCTCCCCCGCCCCTTTCTGAAATCCTAGATCGCTCTGATGGGAATGGTAGGAGGGGAAACAAAAACACGAAAAAAAAAACCAAACAAAAAACAAACAAGCAAACAAACAAACAAACAAACAAACAAAAACAAAAAACAAAAAACAAAACAAAAAACAGAAAACAGAAAACAAACAAACAAACAACAAAAAATCAATAAAAAGGATGTATGGCCATTCGTTCATCATTCTTTGCAAAGTGTTCTTACATGTATATAAACGCCCTTGAATATATAGCGTATACATACCACCGTACAAAAAGAACTGGGTGAATGACCCCTACCCCTCTCCTTTTGTGCGTAATGTTTGATAATCTGAAGGAAAGGAGAAAAGAGAGGGGGTGGGGTTAGCAAGGCGCATAGCTAGGCGCACTTAAGTACCAAATGCTCCACATCGTTTTGCAAAGCAGACTAAAAGAAAGTGTACCATGGTTCATTTCAACGTAGAAAACTGCTCTGTAGATGTGTAAAATGCATTAGATTCCGGGGCTTTGCCCCTTGGCCTGGATACCCATAAGGGCTTCTCCCTGGACCCAATTTGGGCCTCAAAGCGATCCCAACACCTCATGACTGAAAGTGCTTCCACTTGAAAATCACTCTGGTTACCCACCTGCCTTTAGAACGATATGAAAAACAAACCAACATGTCCGCTCAGAGGCACCGTAAAAAAGAAGGGAAAAAATAAAACAAAACAAAACAAAAACAAAAAGATGTCTGCATACAAAACAAGCTTTCTCTTCGTTTAAACTAAGGCATGGGTCATTTTTATAAAAGTTAAGAGTTATATGAGCCGATTATATCAAAATATTCCCTTGCTTTTCAAACCTATTGACGATTATTCTAAAATCCAAAACTAGAAAATCCAGGACATCACACAGAAAATCCAGGACTAGGTACACAAAAAAGTCAGGACATACTCAACTCTTTTTAAATCTAGTAATATTCGTATATTTTTAATTGCGGTCCCTAATAGATGACTTAGACATCATAGAAACATGAAAACAAACTGAAAAAATGTCAAATTGAGCATTTTATGGAGTTTCAATCAATTTTATGACACAAAACATCCAGGACGTACACAAGAAATCCAGGACAAATAACACAAAAAATCATCCCTCGTCAGGACACCTTACATGGTGTATTACTTAACATGCTAAAATTTCTTAAATTGAAAATATATTCAGTAAGTACATCTAGCATACATTTGAATTATGTAACACAAATACACATAATAGCAGTAGCAGTCAGAGGCAACTCGAGTTTCAAAACGTTACTGTAACATTACGTCACTTAAGAATATCTGAAACGAAGTTATCTCCCATCAATCATATTCCATATCAATTTCTTGTAAAATATGATTGTGAGTACTCAGTATACCTTTTTTCTAATTTTCATCAAACTCCTCGTCGACTCGATGTCCTTCTCGTTCGGGATACTCCTCGTCGACTCGATGTCCTTCTCGTTCGGGATACTCCTCGTCGACTCGATGTCCTTCTCGCTCGGGATGTCATTGGTCTAAATAACTAATATGAATCAAGGCAAAGCCTTTTTGTGCGAGCGGAGAGAAAATAAATATGATTATATATTAAATAATTTTAGACTATGACGGTTTATCCTATCTTACAAAACTTTCTGTTTGATGATTGCAAAAAAAGGCAGAATAAGGCGAGTGGAAGCACAGAGGCATTTGTAAAATTGGTCTAGACCAGCAGATGACCATTTTAAAGGGGGGGGGGGGGGCTTAAAATATGGTTCTTTGTACGTTCCTGTTTTGGCCTAGACTGGCAAATATTAGATTAGGTTGAGGGGGGATTCCAGTCAAATTTACAGAAAAATACGAGCAAATACAAAAGGTGTACAGTATGATTTTGATAAACCATTAAACCATTGAAACCTAATATCAACGATCTAGTTTAAAGAGCTCAGCTAGAACTGGTCAGACCAAGAATTTATAAACAGACCTGGTTTATTTCCTATATGTGAATTTTTTTTATTTCAAGCCATTTTAATTTTGTAATAAAACGGTTAAATGAAAGTAAATAACTCATTGCATATCGCCCAAAAGAAAAAAAAATCATCTCGCCGATGTCCGACACATTTCAATAAAGAAAACCACTTAATATCGGACATCGAAATTATAATTTTGGAGAAATGTTCGGATGCCTCAAAATACTATCGTAAAATCCGAGAAGTGTAACTTAATAACGTGAAGCCATCCGGATTGAACACAAAATCGCCCATGGGAATACTTTTGCGGGATTATTGACCTTTTTAGAAGTGTTTACGTCAAGCAAAATACGTCCATTAAAGGAAAATCTTACAACGTCAAAGTGACGTTAAGAATTTGGCGCGATGACGTCAATGACGTCATAGAAGCTTATGCACAGTAAACAAAATACTCAAACGGAGATGTCGGCTTTCCTAAAAAGATTCCGCGGTTACGCCGAGTTGTCGATGCTATTTCGTAATCTGCTTTACGAAAAATTATTTCAATAAAGTTAACTTATAAACAAAAATTGAGTATAAAATATACGTATACTCGGAGTCGAAAAAAAAATTAAATGGCATTATTCAGCATCTCCGCAGCAACTCTGTCTGCGAGGGGACGAAAATTTTTGAAAGCATAGTAGTACATTCTCATTCTTTGATTCTGCATATTTTCTCGATAAGGTAAGTGTATACGCGTTACCATAAGGGCGAGCTCCGCTCGCTATAATAGGAGTACTTGCAGGGACGTGATACTAGGACTGGGCTAGACAAGACCTAGGGAAGAGGGGTTGCAGCGAGGAACCTTAACGTATTTCGAAAGCGATGAAAGGGCGGATCCAGGGTTGGAAGCACATAGGAGATAGGAGGGAGGGGGTGTTTTGTGTACCCAAAGAGCCTTCATAGTCATATGAACCAATTTTGAAAAGGGCCGAGTACCGAGCGGGGGAGGGGGGGGGGGGGTAACGCCAAATCCTGTGGGTAGGGATTCGGGGGTCTTTCTTCTCAGAAAAGTATTCATAGGACGGAGAGACATGCATGGTGGATGGGGTTCAGATCATCATATAATGTCCGATTTAAAATAAGAAAAACATGTGTACCGTTAATTATTTTCAAATTATTCCAGTGGCGGATTTAAGGGGGGGGGGCTTCGGGGGCTGGAGTGCCGCCCCCGCCCCCCCCCCCCCCCCCCCCCCTCGGCAGCGAAGACAAAAAAACATCATATCTTTTACGACATAAAAGTATATAGGGTAATTTGTCAGAAAGATCCCAAAGACACTACAGAAAACGCCGATTTTAGTCGATTTCTCAAAATTTTCTCGGGGAGGGGGAGTTGTCGGTGTGGACATGTAGGCAACGAAAAATCTATATATGCATAACATATATAGAGCTGGATCTTGAAAAAAAAGTCACACGCAATGCATAATTAAACCTCAAGCCAAAGTTATTTCGCAAATGGCTAGGGTTTTTTCCCCAGTAATTTGGGGCCAGGGTCCGTGCAATTTGGAAAAATTACGACGTTCGGGAATATTTTTGGTAGTACTACAATGTAGCCTAGAAAGTAAATGACTGCTTAGACAATCAAAAGATCAGAAATGACTGTTAAATCAATGATTTTCTTTTGAATAAGATTTAATTACGATAATGTTTAGTATTTTATTACATAAATTATGACAAATTAACAGTAAATTTGCTACTTTTGAACCAGTAAAATTAACCAATTGTGGTGATAATTCCACCTACATGTGATTGGGAAATTTTAGAGCCATAGTTTGGAAAAAAAAGATACATTTATTTTTACTAATTTTCATTGGGAATGGGGCCAAATGACCCAGGCGGTTGAGGTTCTGGATCCGCCACTGTGTTCATATAGACTAATTCTAATTTACAAAATAAAATATGCTTTTACCGATACTGCATAGAAGAGGTTGTACTGAGGAATTTTTGCAACTTTCGTTTCGTTTCTTATCGTTTCTTTGAGAATTCAAAGGCGACTGAGGGATAACAAAAGAGTTCAAAAGAACAAACAAACAACAAAACAAAATGAGAAACTTACATGTAACAATAAAATACATAGAAACAGACCTATATTATAGGACATATAGAAAATGCGTTTCATTAATCTAAGCTCCTCGCTAAGTAATTGATACTAAAAAAAAGTTCTAAAGTTTAAGAGAGAGAGAGAGAGAGAGAGAGAGAGAGAGATAGAGGTGACTTAATTAGATGCGAAGCGAATGAAATTACAAGACTATACAAGGACTTATAATAAACAAAGTTAGTCCTTTGACTATATATATACATGTAGTCCAGTCTGGCGTGGAAAGGGGGGGGGTCCAGCATAAGATTTTAAAATGAATTTTGTGTAAAAACGCAAAAAAGCTTCAAGTCGGGGTGTCCAACATACCCCCTCTAGGTCCGCGCTTGAATTCGATTAATGGTATCGATCTCTTTTACTTACCCTGTTGTATATTCTAAAGGTATTCCGTACGAATGCTTTCGGCTTGTCGGTATCTTCAAGGTCATATCAACCGTTTAATCTTTCACGGCATAAATATTATCATTATAATTGTAAATTATGGTGAAAAATAGAAGATGTATCATATTGCGTTTTTTGAAGTATTAATTAATTATTTATCTATTTTAAATTTTTTTTTTAATGATTAATTGTTGACTTTATACAAGGGCGGATCATAGACGTATATACATGTACGTCTCTGGGCGGATCTAGATTTTGTTTCAAGGGGGATGCAACCCATCAGGGAATCCATATATAGTAAATATATGTACATGTACATAAGAAAATAAAACTTGTATAAAAATCAGGAGAGAGAGGGGGGGGCAAAGTCCTGGCGCCGTTAACTCCCTTTAGAGCCGCGATTACTTAAAAGAAGTAGGTGTAGAGAATGTCAAATAATTGTATTAGTTTGAACAATATTTATTCATTATATTTATTTCAACAATAGTATTCATCATATGCAAAGTAAGGATATGGTTATATAAACTCTGCTCCTTAATTGATCCTTGATAAATATATAGTACATCGTTTGCTAATTAAGGAATCATTGTGATATTTTTTTGGTTGATCGAGGTATCAACACCAAAAATTGAGGGAAAACTGCATCGTGCGCGTAGCGCAAGATGCATAAGTTTTCCCTCAATTTTTGGTGTTGATACCTCGATCAACCAAAAAAAATATTACATTGATTGCTTATCATTTCATTTCGTCGCCTTTCAACGTTTATTTGCAGCTTTGAAATCATGTTGCTAACGACGTTGCTTATGACGTTGCTAGGCGCGTACTTCCGTTTTGTGTTGATACAGGTATCAACAAAATTTCTCGGCCAATCAGAATCGTCGTTTCTTAATGATAACAATGGAAATTAAATGATAACTGAATCATGTTCAAATACTTTCAAGAGGAACCTATTTGATTCATTTTTTTAGATTTTCACGGAGGGCCCGGGCTCCAATCGATAGGAGGGGGGGTATCCTCCCATATCCTCCAGCCTCACAATTCTCAAAAGAAAAGTATATGTCCCCCGCAGTTAAGGTTCTTTGCCCCTGATCGCCAAATAACTTTCACCAAAGTTATGAAAAAAGAACAAACCTATCCGTGATGTATGAAATAACACATCAATAGGTCAGAATCAAACATTTTATCCGAAATTCTACCGTTTTAGGTTCATTGTCGAAAATTTTTTCATTTATCTTGAACCCCCTCCCCCAACACGATGTATTTTTCCCTGCCCTACGACATCCCTTCAATGTCCCCTTTTTCTCCCCTGATAGAAAGGACCTGATTCGCGACGGGTGACACCCCGAGCTAATATACAGTTACATCATGTTGCGTAATGTGACACGCCTTCCGCTTTATATAGAGAACCACGAGGCCTCTCTCTCTCTCTCTCTCTGGAGTATACATGGCAATAAATAATTAGATTAAAAGGTAAACATGAACAAATAAATATCATAACTACGTATACCAAAAATGATTTTTAAAAAACCTACATCGCACCCAGTTCAGATTTTTATCCGAGAAAATGCTCATATTAAAGATATCAGAACAAAAACTTGATAATTCATTATCAAAAAGCATAAAAAAATCAAATCTTTCTCAGAGTCATCTTTTGTTATTTAACATAGACGGAGTTAGGGATGGGGTCCGGCCGGGAACCCCTCCTCCGTTTCCATTTTTTTTTTCAGTGACAGATTTAAATAGAATTCTCAAATTGTTCCCCAGAATTTCACAATGTTGAAATAATATACACAAAATTTATTATACATATATATACATGTACCTTCTATATATATTGACTCGAAACCATCATCATGATCATTGATCAAATCCAATAGTTCGTACAAACTTTATTTATAGCATGAGTCATAGAGGGCCCCGCGATTTTCTGCTCAATCTAAAACTATTATTTCAAATAGTAAATCATATCTTTTTTCTGCATTTCAAAAAAATTTACGATCATATACATGAAAAATGATTTGCAAAACAAGCCACGGGTAAAGAAACGGGAAAATTATTGTGCAACCTATCTTCTTTCATCAGAAGTTTGTGTAATCTAATTAACATATTTGCATTACGGTAAAAAATCAACTCAAGACATTGATGTATCTTTTTCCAAATGATTCTCAGAAAGGTCAAAGACTCGTCCTATCGTTTCGGGAGGGGATGCACCTGCCCTGGGTATCCATTTCTTTGTCGCTTTTTTAAACGAGTAAGAAAATGGCCCAGATATGCGAGAGGAAAAGGAGAAAACATACTCCAGATTCACCCGTGATTTATTCACTTTTTTTTCAACTTTTCTTCCTGGGGAGATCGAGCCGATATTTTAGCCCCCACTTCTCCGAGTCTGGATCCGCCTTGAGTTGACCACTTGAGATGTTTGCTTCGAAACCCTCCCCTCTCCATCTCGGGACTCGGGGTCCGCATTGATTTATACGCTGTACCTAGGATTCCTGCGTTCTCTCTCTTTCTCTTAATTTTGACGTAATTATTCCCTATCATTGTACTCCAAATAGCAGAGGGAAATACTTGAAGGAGAAGACATTTTGGAACGAATTGTACGATGACGAAGTCAAACTCATAATAAAAATAAAAGAAGAAAGAAGATCAGCTGAGCTTAGACTGGTATGCTTGATCTGAAATTATGCAAACTGACCATCGTATTTTTAAAAGTATTGTGAATACGATTGCCGAGTAATAGCTGCGAATTTTTATTGTTGCATATACAACATAGGTAGCTCGAATTTCCTTTTACAATTATGACACATACATGTAGTCAGTACACTACAGGTACATTAGTTGTTCCACATGTTATTTAATTTGTGTGCATTGAGATGTTACAATTCTTTTCACATTTAATAATCGTGTAACAAGTTATGAAAGAATTGGTTGTTACCTTCATCGCTTATTCAGTTCTTGCATAAACAGAGAAAGTGTGAAGAACCTACCTGAAGGCCAGGGTACAAATTCCCTTGTTCCACTCGAGACATATTAGGGCAGTTACGATACACCTTACTCACGATATGATATAAATCACGATATTTGCTTTCTGTGTTATCCGTGACACTTACGAATGGGATTTTAAGCACTTTTCTACTGGTGTAAAAGAATTATCCTAATAAGAGGGCAATACTTTGAAGTGTCAAGTGAAGTCTATATCTTGAATTACTTTAACGAACTTTCTGTTTTGAAAATCTGTGCAGAAACTTTGCAAAAATGTCTTTAATGTATTTTTAAAATGAAAATGATAAAAGCTCAATATGGAGACAGTATGCTAGGTACTGTGAATTGAACCCGTCAATCGTCAATAAGAACCGTGATTCATCATGAATCACTGCAGCCCTATGACATATACATGATGCGTTTATAATATCACAGTACAGCTATTACAATGTTGTAGAACAATAGGATATATTATGGTGTACATATCAGTTTGTATATAGATCTACAAGTTTTGTGTCTTCCAATTATGATGTCATACCTTCATTCCAACTAAATCATGTCTCTCGATAGTTCAAATATCTTTTTCATGATATTTTTTCTTTAAATCATTTTACTAAATAATCAATAATTATGATTATTGAGAGTCAAATCTATTTTTGGTATCGAAAGCAATGATTGAGCCATAATCGATAATTAGGGATAATTCTAGTGGTATAACCACTAATAAATACCAAACAATACTATATGAAATAATACTAAATGATACATTGATATACCTTACTACATGATACTTTACTACACAAAACTTTACTATACTACACAAAACTTTACTATACTACATGAAACTTTACTATACTACACAAAACTTTACTATACTACACAAAACTTTACTATACTACACGATACTTTACTATACTACACAAAACTTTACTATACTACACGAAACTTTACTATACTACACAAAACTTTACTATACTACACTATACTTTACTATACTACACAAAACTTTACTATACTACACAAAACTTTACTATTTTACACGAAATTTTACTTTACTACACATGTAGTATAGTGTAGTAAAGTATACTATAGTATACTATAGGTTTACTATAGTATACTATAGTATACTATAGTACTTTTTCGTTAGGGTCAGTTGAAGAAAGAAAACATATTATTAGATTTTAACTTTTCATAGCCTATATCCTTGTCTTAACAGATACTATTACAACCATGGACTCGTTAGTAAGTAAAACGACGATGATTTTACAAACACTGACAAAAGCTGTAGATATTTCCGTGGAAACCACCACAACATTGTGTTTAACATATTAAGACCACAACGTTCCTTTTGTAAGAATGTTTGTAAAAACTACAATGTTTTCTTGATTGACAATAAAAGAATCATCAAAATATCATATTTTACAGGGGCATCGGCTATGAAAAGATAAAATCATCACAGTACCTGTTTTCTTTCCTCCAAACGAGCGGTATGCCTCCATTTTGTGTTCGTGGTTTTACCAACTTATGTCACGTGTTGCTACGCAGCGTATATGTGATCTCAATTGTGAATGAATTTGTTTTATTGCAAAATACAGTCCCGAGATCACAGTGTAGGAACGCTCCTGTACACGACCAGTTACATTGTACTTGTACTAAGCATATTTGATTGTTACCATACATATACGATAAATACCTTTGAATGTAAATTTTACTGACTAGAATTACCGAAACCCTATAAGTATGTTCTCCAGTGTTATAATTATGTTGTTTAATACCCCCGATAAGGAAGTTGAGGGATTTTACCGGTGTGTCAGGTGCCAAATAAATATTATAAGTACAGAACTCTTACAGTGGTTGCATAAAAGTTTACAGTGTTTAATGATTTTTCATTATTTAAGCTTTATTTCCATAAATACACAAACACGAATGTATTCACGGAGTACTAAATTTGTGTAAGCTTTCTTTAAATATTGAACTTGTCATAGTGGACATACCTAGGGACTTAAATAATGTCGAACGGTTCCAACTCTACACCTTCTTGAAGAAAATTCCAAACAAATTTCCATGCACCAGACACGTGTTTCGAATATTAAATTCTCATCAGTGATGCTTCTAGCGGAGCCACCAAAAATCATTGCAGTAACGCCCTCTTTTAATTTTTTGAATTGAGATGTGTACATTTACATTACAGAGAGTGCGCGGCACCAAAGTTCCTGTAGGGTCGATTAAATAGCATTGTAGGGATGGTGCCATGATGTTAAAGTCCTTTAATTTCTATGATATTTATCGGTGAAATGTATAGTTTCCGAAATAGTAAATATATATATATGTTACAGGGAATAAGTGTAATCAGGGATTTCATGTAATTTCTGAAAGGTTCAGTGATTACGTGTAATTCCTGGTCATTTTAGGGATTACATGAAATCCCCAAAATTTTAGGAATTACATGTAATTCCTAAAATATTTTAGCATTTTTACACTTATTTCCTGACGGCCAAAAATCATATAAAATTAATAATGAAATTGCGATATGATTGATATTTTACATGTTCATAATATCAAAATCCTATTACTGAAAGAGAAAAAAATTGTTACGTTTATAATCAGAGATGCTTTTAAGGTTGATTATGTAAATTTAAGATTGATGGGAACATGATATGTTAGAAAAACTCTTGAGCGGACAATACGATTTTGGCCCACTGATATGAATGTAATACATGTACTCGGTAAAATTGTATGCATGGAATCTTCATTGGACTATGTAACTCAATACAGCCATTGTGCCAAAGTACCATGTTGATTGCTTCTATTCACTTTCTATACAGAAAGAACCACAGACGGTGCATGTATTGAATATATCTTCATTTTCGTGCATGAACATCGACGGCGGGTGCGGCTAGCCAACAGGGGATGCTTACTCCTCCCGGACACCTGGTCCCACCTCTAGCTTGCTAGGGGTCCGTCGATGCTCAATTTGGTGCTCTATTGTGAGTGCTGTTGAGATTATCGTCAGGATCTTCTTTAACTCATTCATCCCAAAATCTTTTCTTTGCATCCATTCTATCTCAATGAAACTTGTTGCAATCAAAATATCTTAGTATTTAGATGTACACGAAGGAAGGGGAAATCCAAAATTTTTTTACCGGGAAATAGGAATAATTCACATAGATTTGTTTTATGGACCTTCAAACCCAGTCTGGTGTTTTATACTTGCTGTCGGATGGTTACATCCGTTGCCTCTCCAAAAACGTAATTTTGAATATATCTTAGAATTATTTAGACATCACATAATAAATAGTTGAAAATTAGAACATTTTTATCATTTCTTTTTTGCCCATTATCAAGATACGTTAATGAGGGTTAAATACTAATGTAAACGTCTTCATATTGAATAGCATCATTTAAGAACAGGTAAATTGGCAACATGGACCAGACATGCACGTTTCGGGTACTTAACCCTCGTCAGTGATCCTCAAATCTGAACAATGTAATAAGCCAAAAAAGGTGTGAAAGTTACTATGTCGAAAAAGTGTACCGAAAGACGTAGCAGAATTGGTGTTTCAGATTGAAGCTTTCGATATATGTTTTAGAGTGCTTTGACTATCAAATATGTTCGATAAGTTCTTTTCTTTGCGCTTATGGGTTTGTTTTATGTCCACTTTGCAGAGATAATGTTATACATGATAAATGAACTTCTAAATATGGGGAATACTGTGATAAAAATTATCTATTCTAGTTTGAATATTTTCAAATATTTGGCATAATCGGTTCTGGGTTCTTGACAGAGAGGATTTTCAGCATTAACTGAGCTAAAAATAATAGATTTTAAAAATGAAAATAAGGAGAAATAAAGGTTAGGAATTAAGTGTAAAAATGTATGAAAAATTCAGGAATTACATGAAATACCTAGCCTATTTTAGGAATTACGTGTAATAACTAATCGAAACAGGGATTACACGAAATCCCTAAATTTCAGGAATAACATAAAATTCCTGATTACACTTATTCCCTGTAACATATATATAATGTAACATTGTTAAAAGGCCAAAACAGAGCTTCTTTCAGGTGACACAGAATTACAATTAAACGATAGAATTCCACTGTATTCCATTGATTATATTCTTTAAGTTGCAATTTCATGGCAATCTAATTCATTTAAATCACGAAGTACTTCCTGTCTATGAAGTATCAGTCTTCAGGAAATGCATTATGCTGAATCTATAGCATTATACCTTCTAGTGCTTACGCGATAGATGGATATAAAATTGGCACATGTAAAAAAAAAAACATATTTCGTACACAATTGTTCCTACACTGTAGAGATATATGATATTTCAAATGGTTTCGTAGTGTTTCGACACTTAACTTGTAATCTATTCAAAATTTGTTCGTCACCAAATTAAATGAACATTTTCTTAAACTAAGCAGGAATTTAAGGTAAAGTTTAGACTTTTGCTCTTCATAATTTATTATTTGGATTTCCTATTTTTCGGCCTTTAACATCACTGATGAGAAATAACTTGTTGAAATGCACAGTATTTGGCCATATTTCATCATTTAGATTAAGGATCACTGACGAGGATTAAGTACCCGAAACGTGCATGTTTGGTCCATGCGTCTTAAATAATATTATGAATGGGAAGACGTATAGTATTTATAGTACGGTGACCATAGAGCAAAATTGTACAGTTTAGTCGACAGATAAGTTCATGGGTAAATTATATGTCAAATGAAACTAGAAGTAATGTACTTTCAAAATATCAATGTCGTCAACAGGTTTGAATATACAAACATTCCATTTTCAGAGGTCAAAGGTCAAAGGGGTCATTCAACATAGATTACTTATTTCTGGTCTTTTTCACAAAGAAAAGAAATATTGATGAAATCAAAATTGAATTTTCTGTACAAATTACATCAACAGAATAATATTCCAATCTTATCCTTAATATAAGTAAATCGCGATGACAAAAAAATTTGTATTGATGACGTCATTGGTAGCTATTTTTAGAACAAATTAAAAATGTGAACATTATAATTCCTTACGAATGAAATATTTCCTCCATGTACAAACATGGAGGAAAAATGTTTGTCAATTTTCTCTTCCATCATAGAAAACAAATGTTTGCTAATTATCCCCCGCAACATAATTGCAGGGGGTATAATGCGACCGTTGGTGAGGGTGCGTACGAGAGTGTGTGGGAGAGGGAGGGTGTGTTTGTGCACGTCACGCTCTTTTATACAGCCTAGGAGGCACAATTTTGATTGGATCTTGACCAAACTTCATACACTTATTGCTTATGACAAGAGGAAAACTCCTATTCATTTTCAAGGTCATGGGTCAAAGGTCAAGGTCACCGTTTGAAAATGTTATAAATCCTTTTATACAGCCTAGAAGGCACAGTTTTTATTGGGTATTGACCAAACTTCATACACTTATTGCTTATGACAAGAGAAAGAACCCTATAGATTTTCAAGGTCATTGGTAAAAGGTCAAGGTCACAAGTTGGAAATGTTAAAAATCATTTTTCTTAGCCTAGAGGGCACAGATTTGATTGGATCTTTACTAAACTCCATACATTTATTTCTTATGACATGTGAAAGAACTCTATTGTTTTTCAAATATAAGGTCAAGGTGACGGACTGGAAATGTTTAAAACCATTTCAAATAGCCTAGAGGGTGCAGTTTGAAGTTGATCTTTACCAAACTCAATACACTTGTTGCTTATGATAGGAGAAAGAACTCTTGACTATTGGTTTTCAATGTAATGCATCAAACGTCAAGCTCACAGATTAGAATTTTTAAAATCTTTTAATACAGCCCGATGATACATTGGAGTTTACCAAACTCCTTACACTTATTGTTTATAACAAGAAGAAGAAACCTTTCGATATTCTAAGGTCAAAGATCAAGGTCACTGAAGGGAAATGTTTAAAATCTTTATATACAAACTCAGAGGGTAAAATTTTGATTGGATCTTTCCAATGCCCATACACTTGTTGCTAATAACAATAGGAAGAAACCCATTAATATTATAGGTCAAAGTCGCAGGATTGAATTCGTCAAAATCATTGAAGATCCTCTGTGTCATTCACCAACAGATCTTGATCAAGCTCTTTAAAGTATACATCTAAATAATATAAATGACACAAAGAACACTTTTTCGATTATCAAGGTCAAAGATCAAGATCACAGATATAGAGGAGGCAACTTAAAAATGGGACTTTATCAATGTTGACACATATTTGCATCTGTTGTGAAGAATTTCAAGTTCTATTTTAAGATTACCTACGAAGTGGTTTATATCCTTGTCACGCCTTAACTTTTTTTTTTGGCCAACACACGAGTAACGACCTTCAACACGCTGGCAAACGTCTGGGTTTGGTCTGAAAATCATTTAAGAAGCAACGTTCTCAGTGTGCGTGTAGCGACCTTGTTGCGCATGGGGAGCGTTCGCCCAACGACCTCAGCGTCTTTCAATATCCAGTAGATTTCAAAGTGAAGAAAATCGGAACTGAAATTGGACGCATGCGTAGGAAATTGGAGTGTGGCTGTGTACGCGTCAGACTTGCGCTCCTCTGTCGTTACACATTCGTGTAATTATCGGCGCCATCTCAACGTTTTTAGCAACGACTGCACAGCGCACGGGAACGCATTCCCATCGACCTCCTAATGACTCCATAACTTACAATTGGACGCTGGACAGTCGTCGTCTGCGGTTTCGTGCATTCACAAAATTTTCCGACGACCACAGCGCACACCAACGTCCTCCAGCGACCACACAACGACAAGCCAGCGACCAAACAACGACCTTAACGTTTTGCGACGTGTTAGCAAATTTACTTGGTCGTTACTCGTGCGTTGACCAATAAAGTGAAAATATGACAGGGCCATAAAGGTCATTCCTTACTAGTGTGTGACTGTTAGTACATTGGTACTAATGCCGTGCGAGGGTGCTACGCTTTTCGTTGCTTAGTTTTTATTCTGTACCAAAACTTGTCGCAGAAAGATATCCATCGTTATGATTAATTCAGCTAGGGTGTACGTACATATCAGCGTTATCCATAAAATTATGTCGATGGGTAGAAAGCTCTATTATCCCGATAAACCATCACCAATCTCATGAAAAAAAATGCTTTTTATTGGAAAAATCACAGGAAATGGTAAACAGTTTACCATGTATCTCTTCTAGACATACGCAGTAATAACAAAGATTTATAAAATTTTCAATGTACTTTCAAGTGAAATAAGTTTATGTTCAAAATGTTAAGATAAAATGTGTTTACTGTCGAGCAAAAAGTTTATTTTTTGCTTTAAAAAATCATATGAAATTGTGAAAATTAACTACAAGAGCCGGAATGTTCATTTATAAGCTATTTACGTACTCGTCCCTATTCTGTATCTCTCCAATTCACATTGAGATTCATAAATATCAAGATGATTATATCGGATCATAAACAGAGAATGATTCATTCTTTTAGAAGCAATTCAACTGAGTCATCCTTCTTATCATTTGTAATGATTTTGGGTTTTTTCAATGAATATATTTATTATGCTTTGGTTCTGATCACAGGGATTTATCACGCTTCCCGGTTGATAAATGTACTATATAGATTATAAACCATAGTACAATAAGCAACCGAGAAGCGCGACAAATCCCTTTGATTCTGAAGTTCATCACAAAAAAAGTATATATATCCAGTGACCACTTTTTGCCTGTAAATAATAGGGTACACTATATTTCCCTTTTTTTATTGAAAAAGAAGTGCGTTTTAATTGGTACATACCTTCATTTTAGGGTAACGCGGAAGGAATGTTATATATTTTATTTATCATGAAGAAGGTTTAAAATACATGTAATTTGATTATTAACCAGTTGGTATCTATTATCAATAAATGTCCAAATCTTGTATATCCCCCTCCCCCCCCCCCCCCCCAAAGAAGAAAAATGCTCGCATATGTCATAAAATATTTGTGAATTGTAAATCAAAAATATTCATATTTTTTTTGTATTTATTTTAAGTCAAAATAAATATTTTTGATTTACAATTCACAAATATTTTATACCTACACATACTAAGAGAAATAAATAGGTCCATCATCTAAAATTCAAGATAAGCAGCCCCCCGTATCCGGAAATTATACTAAAAATAGGGCAACGCTTAAGCTGCAACATACGCCTGTCATGTGATTAATGATGTCAAATGACCTTGACCTTCTTTGACCCGTACCCTAACAATCAAGTAGGTACGGTTTTGTCTCTATGTTTTTTGAAAGGTGCAGGACGCACCGGTGCTGCGATATCCGTAACCACCCCCCCCCCCCCCAACTTCCATAGACTAAAAGGCAGGCATACAAAAACAACCATAAAAATCCTAATCTTACCCCAGTTTAGAGAATAAAAATAAAATTTTTGCTTGAATTTTGTAATACGATAGAAAAACTATGTTATAACTACTAAAGATTGTATTTTTACTGCAATGATATGATTCTGTGAATTACATAGAAAATATCCAGAAATCAGTGATTTTGAATGAAAAATATAGTTTTCCCCAAAAAAACTGAAATACAAATAATGTGTTTAAAACGTAAGTTATCATGCGAAAGATTATAAAAGATTAGAATGGAATACATCCTTCAATTATCAAATTCATAAGTGATAAAGATGTTATGATTGATGTATTGAAATAATCTTAATGGAAAATAGTATGCAGATTTCTGTAGAAAAACAGCAGTTTTGAAGTTTTTGCATTAAAATGATTCAATAAATGTTTAGATTTAATTTCTTGAAGAACGATCAGAATTCATTCAGTGGATCTAAGAGACGGGAAAAAATAAAATAGATTTTTCTCAAAGAAATGCAGTTTTTTAGCAAAATAAACATTTTTAACCCAAAAACGCAAATTTTATCAGAAAATTGAATTAAAACTTATCATATTCGAAAAAGTATTGAATTTGTTAGTAATTTTCACCTTTCAATTTTTGATGTTACTTTCCACAGAAAAAATATTCATCGATTCCTTTTTTCAGTGATTTTTCGGTATTTTTTTTTTAAATTTCAACGTCATTTTTGAAAACGTTCTACAATGAAAATCGTTTGACGACATCTTGATTCATTAACCACAGATAAAGAGCTTTCATTTGATACCAATATTTACCGTGTACTATGCGTGTCGACTAAACTCCTAAAATAAGCCACTTTTGGCGACTTGGTCACCCTACTATTATTCACCCGTTGGATAAAAAGTATTATACTCTATTTATCTTCTTTATGACATCTAACTCAAGGCTACTTAAACTGCTTTTTATGCCCCGTAATCGAAGTCCAGTCATAAAAGCTTAAAAAATCACTCCAAATCGAACTTGTCGCAAAAGAATTTATTTTTGTATTTTCAACTCGAACAAGGTATAAAGAGTGCCTGACAAAAAGTCCTCCTCTCTTAGTGAAGGGGAAACCCATTTTTGTGGGTGAAAACATGAGAAATGTGATGAAAATCGACGAAAACTGGAAAATCTTCATATTTCACTTAATATTAATCATAACACAATGAAACATGCCAGTACTATACATATGAACAAACTACAACGTTTCATAAAGCTCAAGGAAACTTTCAATGTCAAGGTCACACACAAGGTCATCGACTGTAATGAAAATTGTCAAAAATATACACAAATCAACGTTAAATTTACTATATATATTTGCAAATGCATTATTGGGGGTTTTTCATGCTAGTTTAACAACATTAAGATCTTAATAAATATATATCTTTTGATTATATCTATGATTAAGTTGTAGGAAAACAATATTTTTGCAATTTAATACATGGAGAATATCATATGAAATGTTATGTTCGTATTAGAGCGGCTAAACCTTCGACATTCACCACAGCCAACAGAACATTCTAGTCCATGTTTCCTGCATGTGCATCTCTTACTACCATAATCAGCCTTGTAATTGCAGTGAAATTACCCCGACCACCTGTCCTCTCTAATTGTCAGTCTGACTCCTCGGGTGGTAACATACATGAGCTCGCGGCGGCAGAGCACGGATTGTATTACGTACGCCCTCTTTTTATATCCATTTACATATTCATCTTTTTTGCTTGGACCCCTGCGTTTTGCGGTTTTGTTTGTATGTGGTCATCTGACAGTGAGGAGTTTGTTTTACACCACAATTGTACGTTCTTCGAGACCTCTGGGTAATCGGAAATGTGGGAGGGTTGTGCGCACGTAATCCAGGATAACCACACCTTCTGCTATTTCCGTGACAGATGGCCGTCCTAAGTCGGCACCGGTTGCCAATTGGTCTCGTTGGTTTATGTGTAGTCCTTTATGTTTGATGTTTCTGTGTTGTGTGTTGACGTTCCTTGTCCCTTATGCGTCTCTTTCTGTGCTTGTCTGCTTTGTGTTTTTGCATTGAGTGTTTTGGGGTTTTGCTGTGGGTGCTGCAACCTGGTGTTGTTGGAGATCCCCTCCTTTGTTTTACCTTCAGAAGTTTCTCTGGTGCGGGTGAAAACGTGCTTTTAAGTGGTATGTATTTATTCTCGTTTGATAGATAATACCCCCATTCAGATGTATTTAGCACCAACTCCTCTCCATGAATCCATTCTTGCATCTGATTTGAATCTGATAGAAAGCTCGCATTGAATGAAGAGCGGCAGCATCCCAGATAGCATGACTACGTTGGGCCAATGTTGGTAATATGTTGTATGGTTGGCCGGTGGTTGGCGTTGGCATGTCAACGTTGGATCAACATTGGCTCAACATTGTATTTGTCGGACATACCAATGAATTATCGCTGTCGTTGGACTGGGGTTGGGCCAATGTTGGTCCAACATCGTATGTTCGAGATAAAAGCACCGATCGAATAATATAATTTTACAAATGAGATTTGAAATACACACCATCATTGAAAAAGATCAAAATTTTGTTTCAAAATAATATAACGAAGCCATAAGAGTCAAAAGAATAATAATCTAATTTACGACGTTGGTTCAATGTTGGGCCAACGTTGGTCCAAAATAAAGAAAAAATCATAAAAGATTCAAATGAAATCTAATTTAATAAAAAGTAAATCTGACTTTTGTAACTGGACAATTAATTAACTGAATTTATTCCTATTAAACATTTTTACATTATTTGCAATAATGGTATGAATGGGTTGCCGTTGGGCCTACGTCGGACCTACGTATGTTATACCAAGGTTAATTTTCAAAATATCGTTTATTTTTCATTTCCGAAAAGTCTTGAACTATGAAGTTTTCAAAAATTTTCAAATACTTAACAAGTCTTTAGATAAGAAATTTGTGTCCGTCAAAAGAGAACATACTTTTTGCGGTACTGTAAGATGTTGGGTCAACGTTGGACCAACGTAAACATTGGGTAAAGAAACATTAAAAAAAAAAACAATTTTTCATAAAAAATATTAGATCATGTCTATAATGTGCATAGTTATTTCACAATGATACATACATGTATATAATATGTCAGAAATTCAAGGTTCCTGTATTACTTTATAAAATTCAACTCATCATAAAATTAACTACCGAAGTAGCTGCAGAGATAAGATCTAGGTCAGTGCTTGGCCGGTCAAGTCATAATTAACACCAGATGTCTGACCAGTTTCTAAGGCAACGGAGCTAGATTGCACAATCTGATACCGGACGTTTCTTATCTGGGACGCAAACTACAAGGTTTTAAGTAAAGATACATTTGAAATAGAGCGAGAGCGGTCAGTGGACGCTAAAGTTTTGTAAAGTGTAGGCAGTAAAAGTAAGTAAATTATGATATTTATTATTATTCATGATTGTTGGCAATTCGTATGTATTATTTTATTTATTTTTGTTCATATTGCACTTGTAGAAATCAAATTAACTAGTATCATTAATCATGTTAATTTATTTAAATATCTGATATTTTTATATCTTTTCTCTTTTGCAGTAATATACCACGTTGAAATGGAGATCGGTTGATCGAATATGATTTGGAGATAGTATTCGACTTGATGAGAAAGAAAGGAAAAGTGGAGATACCAAAGGACCACAGTTGTGTTTGAAGTCGGATAGTTAACATTGAGTGATTTATGTTCAGACTTGTGGATCAATAAATATGAGGGTATTTATTTTCTACTTTCAGATCACCAATGGATCTACGGCCAACGTTACCAACAAAAAGCCAACGTTCAGCCAACATTTTATTACAATGTTGGATTGACGTTGGACCAACACAAATCCGATATATATGTTAAACTGGACCAACGTTGGGCCAACGTATAAACATCCGAGGTCTGACATCGGCCCAACAGCGACCCAACTTGTGGGGCCAACGTTGGGCCGATGAGCAACATTGCATTGGCCCAACATTCACTGCCGATATTGGCCCAACGTAAATGTCACCGATGGACTTGCGTTGGGCCAACATCAGCATGCTATCTGGGATCGGATGTAGGAGGAAGAGACTGAATCTGTACGTGTCGTTTTCGAGAGATCGATTTGCAAGTGTGTTGTCTAATCTCAAAAGATCGAGACCTTCATGAAGGACTCCTCCGTACAGATGTGAGATAAGCTTCTCTCCTGTGGAACAGATCACATCTCGCCATGAAGATCCATCAAGAAAGGCGCAAAGCTGATCGTTCCAAACTTCGCTACTCAGCTTTTACAGGGTTTGTCCTTTGCCAATGCCAAAAAGCCTTGACGTGATGTCGCCTCCTGTAAGGGAGTTTATTACTGGCAAGATTTTCGATCTCCGACACTCAAATACCTGTTGAAGTTGATTTATGTCTCAGAGCCTGCTGGTCTGCATTCTATCAGACATAAAGAGCAGGCGGTAGGGGTTATCTTCTGCAAAATAACAGAGAGGACAAGAAGGTATGTATCTTCACGTACCACTTTAACATTCGATGTTTCCACTCAACAGCGGAAAGAACTATTAGTCGATCAGCATAACCTGATGCATGTCTCACTGTACAACCATACTCCGCTAGTTTAGCGCCCAGAAAATTGATGAACATTTGTTTATTCCTTGTATTAGCTAGGAATAAATCCTTTTTTATCCTGCAAGGCATCTGTCCTGTGAAGTTAACTTCTGGAGATAATACACCCTTGCGTCGACGGATATGAGCTATGTCCTTTATGGAGAGTTTCTCTGCATATCCATCAAAGACGATGATTGGATACCCAAACGGACGCTGTACATAATTTGTGTATAATTTACAGATGTCATCAAATGTCATTCCCTTCGGCCAAGGGGTTTTGTGATGGAGAGAACCTCCATCTAAGACATAATTTACAGGTCCCTCATGGTCAACGTTTTCCAATTCCTTAAGTTTCCAAAGAATGTCAGCGAGCTGTGACTTGCAAGCTACACGAGGCATTACATTTGGCTCAAACAAAGATGCTGAGAATGTTGTATTTGAAAATATCGCAGAAATCCAGGTCATCAATTGGTACTGCTTTAAGACGTTGAAACAATAGTTCGGGATCAATTTCGATTATATCTTCTTTGGTCTTGAAGCTAGACTAAGAAGGCATAGTTTTAACCTGTTTAGAACGCTTAAATTCATAGATGACAAAATCTCAAGTCCATTTTCATATGCTAAATGTGCATTCACAGTATCATCCGCAAGCATGCCAGAAGCTAAATTTCGAAGGGAATTTGTTTCGGCAAATTGATTTCTCTCTTTGACATACGATATTATGGTTTCAATATCAACTTTATATCTCTTTTGTCGTGCGTGTGATGCTTCATTGTGTTTATCACTGGAGTGATATTTATCTCCACTTAGAGACTGCATGGCATCGTTGAACTCAGCACAGCTCGGCATAGAAAGCAACCATTGGGAACGTTGGGCATCTGTCATTCCTCGACCTCGAGTTAACCCACCCCTTGTCTTTACGCTTCTCAGTAACACCTGCTCGATGATAAGATCAGATGATAAACCAGCCCAGAAACGGTTGCTACGTCTAAGTACGTGTTGGTCATGGTGAAATGATGAATGAATATCAGGGTGATCAGTCTGGAGTTGCTTCATTGTTTGCAGGTACACGTAAGCAGATTTGGCATACAGGTTGTGCCCTGCAGATGCAAAATAAGGGAGCATATTCTGTACACACTGAAGATGTAAATTCCAATTTCCTGTTCTCTCTACCTTAATGAATGTGAATAGGAGATTCATCATGTCCAAATATTGAATCCTAATGCAGGTGTTTTGAAAAGAGCCAAATCTTTTTTCCGCTCCTTAATTTTTGTAACAGCCTTCACGGTAAGAGAGTTGATACAAAACGATTCCAAAGAATTTGTCGAATATTGATGCCATCTCTAGTATGTCGACGTCATCCTGATTTCTGGTCATGATATCATTTTCATCCAACAATGTGTTTTCTCCATCTGACAAAGAAACTGCTTCTGATGTTACCGGTATTAGCTCTGCCACACCATCATCCTGTCCAGATTGTGTAGAAGAATATGTCCTGTTGTTTTGGATGTCCGAAGGCATTTCAAATACGCTTGATGCAATAAGGCAATGAAGGGCTGTGTCAACAAGTCATTGGGCTCTGACAGCTCTTGCAACAGCTTTTCCACTGAGCATATGTGTGACTGCATTTGGTGCAAAAGTGTTTCATAATTTCCCGAAGACCTGTATTTCTCATTATACGCCCGATGCAGCCAATGAAACTCATCTCCAAGTGGAAGCCTCCAAGCCTAAGCAGAATACCTTTGATATCATCATGAGAAGAATTCGATGAGCAGATAGACAGAGCCTTCCAGTAGAGGGGTTGGTCGAAAGTAATGATTGGTTTGGCGTCGTACTTCTTTGTCTGACTGAGAACAAACGATAAAGTAGAGAACACACACGAGATGTTTCTGGTATCCATGTCAACCATAGGTAGGAAAACGAAGGCAGATTTACCCGGATGATTTCCGTTTTGGCACATTTGCATAACACCAGACCAGCTAAAAGTAGGAATCAGGAAAAAGAAAAAAAGAAATGATTTGTTCTATTGGTTAACGCAAAAGAATTGTGATTTATTTGCACTGCAAGAGACACATTGCACGGAAAAAGAGGTAGCACAATGGGGGAAAGAGTGGAAATTGGTAGGTGGAAGAGATAGTTATTGGTTCAATGGTTCATCATCATCAAGAGGAGTAAGTTTTCTTGTAAATAAAAGGTCAAATATAGAAATAATAGAGGTAAAATAAGAGAAAGAAGGAAGGATAATAATCCTCTGCTTAAAGTTAGACGAAAATAAAATCAATGTTGTTAATATTTATGCCACAAATGACATCAATGAAAGGAAAAACTTTAGGTATATAACAGAATCTCTATCAACACTCGACGGAGAAACAGTAATGATGGGATACTTAAATTGTACGCTTTCTTCTAAAGACCGAAGTTCAGCACGGTATGTTGTTGACGGAGCTGAAGGTGATTTGGTACACATGATCACAGAGCTGAATCTTGTAGATATTTGGCGGAAACGTAATCCTGAAACAAGACAGTACACCTTTAAAAGAGGTTCCTCGCGTTCTAGAATCGATATGATACTTGTACCAATAGAACGAGAATGTGATGTAACTAGAGTAGGAATAACAAACTGTCCTTACAGCGATCACTCCTTCGTCCATTTGACAATAAACATAGAAAAGATAAGTAAAGGACCGGGTATATGGATTATGAATTAAAGGACTATTCAGTCGGAACAATTTAGAGATACTTTTAATGCATTTTGGGATTATTGAAAATACGAGATTAAAAATTATGATTCAATAAAAATTTGGTGGGAAT
Source organism: Pinctada fucata (assembly GCA_028142955.1). NCBI lineage: Eukaryota > Metazoa > Mollusca > Bivalvia > Pterioida > Pteriidae > Pinctada > Pinctada fucata. The sequence goes on along the minus strand of AP027113.1, from coordinate 26,224,133 downwards.
TAACAAAAAAAAAATAAAGGAGATAACAATAAACATCTCAAAGGCTCTTAATAGGCAAAACAAAAATTTGTTAGATAAAGAAAAAAAACTTGATATTCTACTTAGGGGTGATGACACTGACGAAAACGAAATAAACAAACTTAAGACGGAAATTAAAGAATCTTATAAAATAAAATCAGATGGCTATAGGATACGATCTAAAATTAAATATTACGAGAACAATGAGAAATCAACAAAATACTTTTTGAGTCAAGAAAAAAAAAATGCAAAAAATAAGATTTGGAGGAAAATAAAACTCGAAAATGGCGATTTTAGTACTGACATCAAAAAGATAATGGAAGAACAAACAAAATTTTATAGTAATTTGTTCTCAACGGAAGGCTGGAACCTTGATTCTGCCGAAAATATTTTACAAAATGTTGACGCCAAATTAACATGCGACGAACAACAAGCTTTAGAATCAGACATCACAGACGAAGAATTACTTAAATCTGTCAATCAGTTAAAGAAAAATAAATCACCAGGGGAGGACGGAATTATAGCAGAATTCTACCAAACCTACTGGGAAATCATAAAACCGGAATTTACTAAATTAGTTAAAGAAATCCTACTGACCGAAACCCTTCCAGAGTCACTTGGTAAAGGAATTTTGACCCTCATTTATAAAAAAGGAGAGAGAGAGGACCTCAAAAATTGGAGACCTCTAACGCTACTGAATGTAGACTATAAAATTATTTCTAAACTACTAGCAAATAGAGTAAAAAATATTTTATCCAAAGTAATTCATCCGGACCAGAAGGGCTTCGTCCCGGGGAGAAATATACATGAGGCAAATCGTCTAATCAAGGACACAATAGAGTATATAAATACTTCAAATGACTACGGCTCTATAATATTTCTAGACCAGGAAAAGGCCTTCGACCGTGTAGAATGGGGCGGCTGGACGCATGCTTGGAAAGATCCAATTTCGGAACAAAATTTAGATCTTGGGTGAAAATGTTATTAAAAGACGCACAAACATGTATAAAAACAAATGGCTATTTAACAAATTACTTTAGAATCTCAAGGTCTGCCAGACAAGGTTGTCCCATTGCACCGATATTGTATATTTTACAAATAGAACCTCTGGCATGCCATAAGAAAAAATCGACAAATTAAAGGAATATTGCTTCCGAATGATATTGAGGTAAAATTGTCTATGTTTGCTGACGATACACAGCTTTTTTTTGCGAGATGAATAGTCTATTACTTCTTGCTTTAATACACTTAAGATTTTTGAAGAGGCTTCGGGCTCACGAATCAATATGCGCAAAACAATGGGGATGTACTTGGGCAAATGGAAAAATAAAACTCCTGAATTTAGATATATAACATGGACAAAGACCTGCGTCAAAACTTTAGGCGTCCACCATGGTAATATTGTTGATGATGACATAATATGGAAAGAAAAAATTGACAAAATTAAAAGTTGTCTTGAAATATGGAAAACAAGAAATCTGACGATAAAAGGAAAAAGTTTGATAGTCCAAAGTCTGATTATATCAAAAATTGGATTCGAAATTGAGACACGAGGGCTTCCAGAAAAATACGCAAAAGTAATAAATGATATGATTTGGTCTTTCATATGGAATAACAAAAGAGAATCAATAGCACGTAATACAATGATCCAAAATTTCACTGATGGAGGTATGAAAATAATCGATATAAATTTATACACAACAAGTGTCCATATAAAAAACTATGTACAAAATTATTCATTCTCACTTAGATACCTGGAACGCTGTAGGAACAAATTGGCTAAAATCGCTAGATAATAAATTTAATATCAATTGGTTCTTGTGTAAATTGTCAGACACAAAAGGTCTGAAGATGCCTAAAATGTCAAATTTCTATAAGAAGCTTTTGGAAACATGGCAATCAACTTTTAGATTTTCCGACCCAAAATCAAAATCTTCTATTTTAAAAAAAGGAGGGAGGAGATCTCCAACAAGACCCCGTTGCAGCATCAACAGTAAAACACCAAAAAACACCCGATGCAAAAACACAAAAGACGAGTACAGCACGAGACGAAAAAGAGACACACGACATGTAAACATCAAACACAAAAGACTACACATAAACCGACGAGACCAATGGGTAACCGGTGCCGACTTTGGACGGCCATCTGTCACGAGAGTAGCAAATGGTGTGGTTATCCTGGATTACGTGCGCACAACCCTCTCACTTCTCCAGTTACCCAGAGGTCTCGAAGAACGTACAATTGTGGTGTAAAACAACCAGAACACATATTTGGAAACAGACAAATTCATTTCAACGCAATCCTCTATTTTTCGACTCTTTCACTAAAAGTGGAATATACTTGATTGAGCATATATGGGATATTAATTCGAAATCTTTTATCAGAGACACTGAAATATACAGAAAATTACATGATAAAAGAAACTGTATCTCAGAACTTCAGAGAATAAAAAAAGCTACTCCACAAGACTATTTGGAAAAGTTAAGATCCGATACTGACATAAACATTGTACAGGGTTTAAGGATTGATGAAAATTTATTTATGAGAAATATAGAAGGAAAAATTTTGATACCGAAAAAGCTCAAATTATTCGATATTATGTCGCATTTAGCTAAAATTCGACTAAATACAATAAAGGTCCAAACATCTTGCGAAAGAATTCTCAAAATCGAACTAAATTGGAAGCAAATATGGGAGAACGTTCACAACGCCCTTTTGGCTAATAATATTCAACAATTTCAATGGAAATGTGTACATAACGCTCATTATCTGGAGGCAATTATACGAAAATTCAGTCCTTCTGACGGCCTATGCCATTTTTGCAAGATAGAAGCTGAAACAATGACTCACTTATTTTTTTCAATGCAATAAGATAAAAAACACGATAACAGTTTTGGAGAGAAAATTAAAATCGTTAGTATCAGAATATCAGAGCAAGATCCATTTAAACGAACAAATAGTACTTTTTGGTTTCACAAATGAAATAAAAACGAGAATTTTAAAAGAATTCTTAAAGTTTTGCATATTTACATTAAAATGGTTGATCTGGAAAGAAAGAAACGAAATTAAATTCAATAAAAAATCTCCCTACTCAGAACCTTTAGTAAACAGAATAAATTCTTACATTACTAAGGAAATACAAACGAATATCATTACAACGAAAAATGAAAATACAAGAAAATTTCTAAAAAGCTTATTTTCACGATGGTAGATATATAACTTACCAATTTCCAAAGGGTTCATTAACATGCACTTCAACGATTAACAAAAAGATAAACTATTATAGTAATATTGTATCTATATCCACTTCATAGTTTCTATATGTATTGATTTAATAAAACAATTTGAAAAAAAACAAAAACAAATGAAAAGTGCAATGATGATTCTCAAGGCTCGTAAAATGAAAGATTTTGCCAAACGAAATATACACGTACTAATACACATATAACTCATAATTTGCACAAGCACTTGCACCAAAGCACTAAATGATATGTAGGGATAAACAATACGACAGCCTTGAGTTGACTGAGCGCAAAAAAAAAGTAGGACAACGTAGTGGCCATATAATTTTTGGCACTCGATCTAAATAACTCGTTGTATCTATAACTGTCTCTTGGTGAAGTTCTGTGAATCAAACAGAGGATTCTGACTTAGATGGCTGTTGAAAGAACTTGATATCTATTTTTGCTAAGCTTTCCAATTCCTCAGGGGGATCATGGACCCTCTTGATAATATTGCTCTTGCGAATACCTGGTGTTACATCTGCTATGATTCCTATACCATGGAATGTTCCTCTCCCATCAGTAATTCGTCAAAAGTGACGTCATTTTGACGTTGACAAAATATGGCAAAAATTTTCGTAGAATTCAATGTGGCCGCATGCGTTAACTGAGATAAAACGTTTATGACAAAAGGATATAATGATAACCTTTCACATCCATCATAGTTAATGCATGCGGCCATTGCTAATATAATAGAAATAGTCCAGTCATTTTTGAGGAAAAAATGGCCAAACCTTGAACAAATTGCAACAGAATTTATTTGTACATTTTATGTTACGTTATTGTATAGAGCATACCATATGAAAAATCTAAGACTCAGAAATGTGGGGAAATACATTTTTGGAGGAAAATGTGATTTTTTTATGAAAAAATCGCTGAAAATAGGAAACAATTAATAACTTTTATATCGATGATGATTTTGAAAATTAGAATGTGCGAATATAACGCACTTTTCATGCTCTTTCAGATAAAATAAGTTTTAAGTTTTAATTTCTTCTTTTTCTGTGTGTTTTTGGATTAAAAAGTAGATTTTTTGCAAAATTTCACAGAAATATGTGGAGATTTTAATTTCTTCCTGCTTCTCAGTTCCCCAGTATTGCATATGTTCCGGCAAAGATGATTTAAATAATATTTTTAAAGTATCCTTTTTCAAATGGCATATATTTAATATTCTTATTTTGTGTGAAAAACTCGTTTTTATGCAGAAACCTGTGTTTTAATGAAAAATCTCTGATTTCTGTATTTCAATTTTAAGATACCCTATCCATTACGAAATCATTGAATGAAAGCTATTTTCAAGTGAATCTTTTCATTTTCTTTCAGATTATATATGTCTTACTGACATTTCATTCGTAATTTTAGTGTTTTTAGGGAAAAAACGTATTATTCATTCAAAAATCGCTGATTTCTGGAGATTATTAATGGAATCAAAAGGATTTCCTAAAATGATGCAGCAATGTATTTTCAACTGATGTTATTTTGATCCATACATGAATTACATGTTTGAAACAAAAAGGGTATATTTTCGATTTCATTTTGGGGCAAAATGGCTGTATTTTGCTTAAAAAATAACAGATTTCTGGGAAAACTCTTTAAATCAATTATTTTATCTAAAATTACAGATTCAAAGCCATTTTCATGAAGAAAATAAATCATCTTATCAAATGAAAGTAAAATGAAATGTAATGATTCATTAAAGTCAACATTTTTGGTTGAAATTTGTACTTTATGTGCAAAACACTTATTTTGAACAAAATAATTACTGTATTTCTTTATGTTCTTCACAACTTTATCGAATAGGGTCAATTAACAGCTAAAATCAAGTATCTGTATCGTGATGTCTTTGTAGCTGTCAGGAAGATTATAATTGATGAAGTCAAATGAAGAACACACAAACACTCTTATATTTCATCATGGAAATCAACCCTGGTCCTGATCTGGTTGATGTCTATTTGAGTTAGTACAAGTAAAGCCTCTGCATACTCTACATCCAATGGTACATTCTAGCCCGTTTTTACGACAGGAGCATCGCATCGTGTCACAACTGGATTTACATTTACAATGAACAATACAGAGGAGACTTTCTGGAGCAGGTGGGAGCTTATTTTGATGTGGTAGATACTTTCCATCCTTTTCTATCCAACCCCAATCAAGTGGATCCATGCTTACATGATCTTTTCCAATCCACATTTGAACCTGAAAGTAGCATCGTTTAGAATGTAGAGCTGCAGCATCGGATGTCGGGGGCAAAGTTTGAACTTGAACACACTTATTTCCTGTCATGGTTTTGGTTGTGTATAATCGAAGGCGCAGAAGATCAAGTCCTTCATGAGGTACTCCACCGTAAAGACTAGATAGTATTTTTTCCCCACTGGATATGATGGTCTCTGCAAAGTTATTACCTTTGAGAAATTCGTCTAACTCAGCAAATAAACTGTCATCACGTGATAGTCTTTTGAAAGCTACACCTTTTCCAACATGGTACAGTTTTGATGTTAAGTCACATCCTGAAATCGCGTGTATTACTGGCAAAATCCGGCAAACTCTTTCCCCAAGAACAGTTTGCGTCTTCTTGATATCCCATTGCTTACCGTGTGTAGAAATTTCTGATTTGAATTGAATGTTAAAGCAATCAGGTGTAAAATGATAACATAGAAGTACCAGTATATCAGTATCTTCCCCTAAAACAACGACAGGTTTGGAGCTTGCATGTGTCACAGCGGTTGATGCAATGAGTGTGTCAGCATCTTCTTCTGCATGAATTACGCTGCATCCATTTTCTGCAAGTCTCTGAGCAAGTAACAAAATGAACTGCTGTTTGTTCCTACTGTTTGCAAGGAAGACATCTTTCTTCGTTTTAAAGATCATTTCTGATGTTACAGTGACATTTGGAGAAAGAATACCCTTGCTACGCTGCAAATGCGTCATATCCTTGGTAGATGGTCCATTGGGATATCCATCGAAAACAATGACTGGGTTCTGATATCGCCTGTTAATATAGTCAATGTACTTTGAACAAAGGTCACCGAAAGACATACCCTTCAACCATGGAATACGCTGGATGAATGAGCCACCATCAAGGATATGCAGTATTTCTTGATCATCATCTTCATTCTGTACAGCAACCCCGCAATCACCAAGACTCCAAATCATATTAGCCAACTGATGTTTACTTGGGGTCCTTGGGAATCCTGATGAATCAAAAAGAGACGATGGTGTGTGTGGATAGCTCATGCGTAAATACCTTTAGAATCTCTTGTAGCGACTGCCGTAAGGCGTTGAAACAACAGCTGTGGGTCGACATCAACTCTGTTATTATCAACTGTTATTTCATTCTTGTGTGACATGGTGGAAACTTGATTCGCACGTTTAAACTTGAATTCATATACATTTTGGTTGGCCATTGATTTAATAATCTTCATTCCACACTCTTTTGCCGAATGCGCGTTTACATTTTCATCTGCATGGACCCCTGTGTCTAAATTTCGCAAGGAACAACTCTCTGTAAACGGGTCTCGATCGGACAAGTAGGACATTACTTTCATAATGTCTTGTTTGTCCCTAACTTGTCTTGAGACTGTTGTCTCCTTGTGGCAATCATTGGATTCAAAGCCAACAGCTGTTAAAGTTTGTATAGCGTCATTCATTGATGCACATGCTGGCATCGACAAGAGCCATTGGGATCTTTGTGCCTCCGTCATACCTCTGCCTCTGGTTAAACCGCCGGATGTCTTTATGCTTCTCATCAATGTTTGTTCAATTACTAGGTCACTAGAAAGACCAGCCCAAAATCTGTCACTCCTTCTGAATACATGAAATCCTTCCATGAACTTTGAATGAACCTCTGGGTGTTTAATTTCGAGATCAATCATGTCAGTGATGTAAATATCAGCTGACTTGGCGTACAAATTGTGTTCTGCAGCTGCAAAGTAGGGCAGCATTGCTTTGACAGTTTCGATATGGAGGGTCCAGTTACCAGTTCTTTCGGCTTTGATGAAAGATCGAAGGAGGTCAATCATATCCGAATACTGCAATTGAGTTAAAAAAGATCCTGACGATAATCTCAACAGCACTCACAATAGAGCGCAAAATTAAACATCGACGGACCCCTAGCAAGCTAGAGGTGGGACCAGGTGCCCGGGAGGAGTAAGCATCCCCTGTTGGCTAGCCGCACCCGCCGTCAATGTTTAAGAAGCATGGAAATGAAAATATATAAAATTCATGCACTGCAACCACAACGCTGCAGTCTTAGATGATCTAAGTTGACTCTTTCTTTCATCGAGCTTTTGAATTAGTTGATGTGTTACATCACTGTTACAGATGTCCTCCACGGATGTCTCTCCTTTAAACAATTTGTCGTATAAACAAACGGCATCTACTAGATTTGTATTCTCCCGCAGATCTAGAATTTCAGAAGACCCGAAGGGTTCTGATGATGGCGTTTCAGGGTTTTGGACGTTGTCATGTTCTGTATCAGGCATGGCTATGCCGAATATTTTTGCGGCCAGAAGAGCATGCAGTGCTGTGTCTACTAAGTTGTGAGCTCGAAAAGCTCTTGAAACTGCCTTTCCCGTTAAAATGTGACCAACAGTATTCGATGCATAGATTGTCTCGAGGATTTCATGGAGTCCAGACCCTCTCATGATATGTCCAATGCATCCCAAAAAACTCATTTCCGTATGGAATGCCCCCAATCGCAATACTATGGACTTGAAATCTTTGTTCTGGGATTTGTGAGTAACAATAGTCATTGCCTTGAAATACAAAGGCTGGTCAAAAGTCAAAATTGGTGTTGTACTGTACTTCCTCGCCTGATCAGATACATATTTTAAAGTTGAATGAATACAAGTCATGTCACCTGGGTCCATATCTATCATCGGGAGGTAGGTAATTGACGATTTCCCAGGATAACTTCCTTTGTGGCAGAGCTGCATGATTCCCGACCAGCTTGGAGTTGGAGAACGAATTGGCCAAAGGATTTTTGCAAGCATATCAAGATTGCGTGATTCATCTACAACATCTCGAATGTTAAGCTCCGGAAGAAGTTTCTTCAATGAAGATTTAGGTGGTTGCTTGTAGAAACAGATGTCTATCTTACATGTACCGGCCATAACTAACTGTGACGTATGTACCTCTTTTATTGGAACCGGTTTACATGTCGTAGAACTACCAGGGGTACAACCAACAATGATACCCATTCCATGGAATGTGCCGAATCCATCAAGCGTTCGCAAGTTATGGTCTACATTGTCTGCAGCAAACTGCACGAATTGATTATCTGTGTACCCTTGTATGTCATTTCCATGAGAAACTGATGCGCTTTTTTCAAAGCGTTGGATCTCGATATAAGAGGAACATAACCCTAGGGCGTGAAGTGTTTCGATAAGAAACTTAGACCCGAAGTGATGGTGTAGAGTTACGCCAAGCCCTATCTGCAACGGGGCGACATGAAGCTGAGTCCTAGTTGACTGCATGATTGACTGACCAATAGACGCTATTTTCATATTTTGATCTTTACCTCTGATAAGAGTCTGTAAGAAGACTTGAAGACTTTCAGGCACATAACTTAGATTCTTTTCAAGTGATTTGATGTCATCTGAGCAAGGATAGGTATCCGAGCGTAGTGCAAGAGCCATAATGTCTGATTTTACCAGCCTGGCAGCAGTTGAGATTATATTAGATTTATCCTTTTCCGCATTGACAGATTTTGCATTTCGATAGAAGTCCCTCAGAATAGTTTTGGCAGTTTTATGAATAGTGATGATAGTATCCTGCCCACAAGAATCTGAAATAATGAGATCTTCACCAAAGTGTTCCACGAGCTTCTGTTTCAAGTACCGCGGTGAATAAGCATTTGCTTTACAATAATTGGCCATATAGCTTACAAGGTCTGTCATTTTATGCTGAAGGTCTCCATTTTCCTTTAGATAGCTGACTAATTTTTGAAAAGCATCTTGTATGTAGTTATGTGTCGGTCTTCCCTTCTTCTTTTCGCTTGCTGAAAGGGAGAATTAACGCTACAAGTTTGATGGTAAACCGCATCTGCCGCATGCAGATCATTCACACTCTCTATGCGTCCTCTGATTTCGTTTGCCCAATCATTACTTCTTGTCAAACAAGTTGATAGTAACGAAAATTGAAAGTCTTTTGTTCTTACTGGGTAAACATAAAATCCTCTCTTTTTCCCGTTGACTTTTACCGGTTGGCCACAGAAGAGACAGTTATCCTTCAAAGAAAATGTCTGTTTGGACCTTAAGACTGGTAAGCTTGTTGGTTGACTTGATAAAGACTGTGCCTTTCTTATGGATCGTTCAATGATTAACGGATTTGTATAAGTTCGTCTGCATTTATCATGGACCCGATTACCCTTGGAAGCTAGTAAATCGTCACCCCTTTTCTTTGCAGCATCGTTGATACCAGTGCTGCCCTTTTCACGTAATGTTACCATCTCAGATTGTTCATTGCTGCCACAGATGATGCAATTTTGGTCCATTCTGTAGGTACCTGAAACATGTAATACTGAATTAGATATTAGGACTCCTTACAACGGAGACAAGCTAGGTATTACTTGTTATTTGCAATATTTGAAATTTTGTATACAACAAGATAGGATTTGCTTTTGTTTCATGGGAAACCAAATAAATACGAACCTATGTATCTAGAAATAGTGTATTTCCCACTAAATGTCTTCTGCTGAGATGGTAAGCCAAGAACTAAACTGGAGCAGATGATCTCGAATGTAACGAGGAAATACTGGAAAGAAAACCGAATAAAAGGCTTAAGAAGTGATGAGTTTCTTTAATAAAAGAAGGGCGATGTTTTCTCTATAGATGTTTGGGCAGGGCCCGTCATGTATAATATTTCATGATAAAAAGTAAAAGAAATAAATGATATGTTTACTAAAAGAAAAGAAAATGGAATAAATGATAAAACGAAAAAAAATCAAACTTAGCTCAAATGATCCCGTTTGATGACGACAGTCCTCAAATGTTAAGTTTAAAAAGGATGAACAGAAGAACAAACTAAAAGAAGAGAACAAAGGTTAATATGTATAAATGTCCTTATTATTAATCAAGGTAGCTATGAAATTTTCTGAACATTTTTATAAAATGAATTATTAGAACAAAAATGTAGAAGTCGAAACTTTCTTCTATTAGCAGCTTTTACGATAATTAAATCAAAATACTTATTCTTTTGATTAAAAACTACTTATTCTTTTGATAAGTAGAAAAAAACACGATAATATAATCACCCCATTCTCTAAATCCTTATGAAATTTTTTGTTTTGTAATTGATTGTTTTGATCGTAATATGCTTCCGTAATTTATAATTTGCTTCCATACTTTAAAATCATAACGGGAAATACATTTAAAATTACAAAAATAAATATGTTTTCAAAAATAAAACTTTTCTGATCGTCAAAACTGAATGAAAATAATCTTCCATTTTATGATAAAATTACCTGTTCTGACCCGAATGGGTTTCCATACATTAAAAAATCAACGAAAAGGACCCCCCTATAATCGCATAAAAAACACGATTATACTGTATATTTTGCTTTTAATTGCTCATTAATGTTACATTTAACTTGTTTATGACAGATTCTATGTAAATTATTCAATTTTTGATGTGCATATCAACTATCTAAACATGCTGGGGTCAACGTAATGCAATCCGTGTCTGTGTGATTAGGTACTCCTTCAATCAAATCCTTTTCTGGAAAAATCCTACAGATAGGCATATAAAATGTATATAGATGTTTGTTCTTATGGAATACTAACCTTTAATGATATTTTGTTGGGCATTTTGCTGACATGACGAAGCATTAAATTATTCCGGGATCGATGTAAACATGTTCCTCTGCTCTAATGACGTCATTTACATCGTGTACCACAGCCCAGTCGGGATATTAGAAAACAATGAAATATGCGTGTTTTTGAATGCTGAATTAAGATACTTCCCCGCAATAGATTTTCTTAGATTTTTTATATATCATTGTTGGGATGTATTAGCATCGTTTACAAAAGAAATTATTTCTGTTGCAATTTTTTCCGGGTCAAATTGAAATTTTACTGGACTAAAATATTGAGTTTTTGCATCAATTTCGCCGAATATGACCTATTTTGGTGTTTTCAAAGGGCTAAAAGGTGTTGATAAAAGCAATGTTTACAAAAAGTAGATTCGTGATTTAGTAGAGAACGTTTCAAAATGTCAAATAACAGTTAAAAATTCTATGAAGTACAATGTTCAAAATTTATCAAAATTAGGGCCAATATCGGGCTTCTTGGCCCTACCCCTTTACTATGTAAAATCCAAAATCATCTCTTTTGTCATACACACTTGTATGGATCTCTCCATTAACACTTTTGATATTTAGGTCCAAAAATGGTGTTTCTGTGTTTGAAACGTTTGCCTTGTTTAAAATCAATTCTTGTGGATAAATAAGATTTATATTTTTCTCAAAAACAGGATTGTCGATAGTAAGAATATCATCCACGTACCTAGAAGTACCAATGAAACATTTCACATCATAATGTTTTCTTTGTTTTTGAAGATTTTGGATAAATTCCTTTTCATAAGTGTATAAAAATAAATCTGCAACAAGAGGCGCACAATTAGTACCCATTGGAATCCCTACAACCTGCTTGTAGAGTTTCTCACCAAATCTTACATAAATATTGTCCAAAAGGAAGGACAAGGCAATACACAGGTCACCACATGTCCATGATTTGTATGATTTGTAATCTGTGGCGGAAAAGAAACCCTTGGATTCAGAAGTACACATATAAGTTTTCCCCTCTCGATCAAAACAACATTTAATGAGTTTGGACAGTCGATCATTTATTTTGTCGTGAGGAAGCGTGGTGTACATATTAGAAAAGTCGTATGAAGATATCGTATTTGCCTCAAAATTTCTTGATTTCATTTTGTCAATCACATCCCCTGAATTTTTAATAGACCAAAAGAAGTTTACGCGATTCCTGAAGTGAAGTTCATATTTAGGTACGATCGAAAGTTTTTTGAATGCACCTAAAAATAAGATGAAAACCGAAGTTGAACTGTTTCCGTTCAATATCTGTGGTATGGATTCACATTTGGAAATGAAATTATGAATACAGATACTTCAAATAAAAATCTAGGTCAAGTTCAAAATTGAGTCCGGTCAGCCTCTTGAACTTAGAAAAATATAAGAATTTGTTATTTTCAATTCGTTGTCTCTACAATAAATTCACCTATTGAATTGAGATCTAGTTTAAGGATACTTCACGTAAAAGTCCAGATCAAGTTCATACACAGGTGTTATAAAACATTTAGTTACTCCCTTTCGATTTCGAAAAAGGGTCCCTAAACTTTAAGGTTTCCATTCATTACTTCTGTAATGGATGCACATATTGAAATGACATCGGTCGATGCTCTATTTGGGAGTGCTATTGAGATTGTCGTCAGGAACTTCTTTATCTCACAGATAATATCATATGAAAATCTTGGTCAAAACCATGATAGATTCATTTATCAAAACTGTTGCCTTCATTATCAAAAAAGGAGTAGGGGGACAGTAATGTTTTACGAACATGACTTTTAACCTGTTGTCATCAGAGATCAAGGATTGAATAAATTCACCTTCGGATTAGTATAAAAATATGTTTGTTCGTATATAACAATATGTCGGCAAGGAGCGGGACACAATTGGTTCCCATTGGAATGCCAACAATCTTTTGGAAGACCTTACTTCCAATGGCCACAAAAATGATATCAACGATTCGGTATATTTTGTTTTTGACTCAGATTTCTCTTTAACAAAGTACGTTTTGTGGTTATTTACGACAATGAATTTATATTTAAGATCACCTTTTCTACTCGTTAATGCGTTGCTTATAATTTGTCAAGCTCTGTTTCACTTTAGTATATGGAATTGTGATGTGTCAAAACGTCAAACGATTTTATAGTGTTGATTTGAGTTGTTCTTAAAGCTGTGACTTCAAGACATACAGTTGCCGGAGAAAGTGATCCCTTTTCGTCGCCCTTGCGTTGCAAGCGATATAAAACAAGTCATATAACACGTGACTGAGGAATTCTTGGAATGATTTTTTAATTCTCATAGTCTGAATACTATTATTGTTGCTATCGATAAACGACTTTAAATCATTTGACAAACAGTTCAGTTCTGTTGCTGAAGCAACCTTGTAATGATGTGCAGTTAAAAATCACATTCTAGGCAAAGTCATGTTATATTATGTCCAGTCTCCGAGAGTGGGTCAGCTAATGTCGAAACAAAATATATATGGTTTGAATCCGTTTGTTTTAAAGTTTAGAATATATTCCTTATTCTGAGATTTAGATCAACCAAACATCGTAAGAACATAGTTTCACCTCTCTTCTATCGATAAGAACAGTGACAGAACAAGAATTAAGCACGAGTATAAACCCTGCGTTATTGGCCTTCATTTTCAAGAAGCGCATACGAATACCGAGGCGGTATTTCCGCCTATTGTACCTATTTTACATGTAACAATATTTCATTTTCAATATTGTCATAAGAAATCAGATGATTATTGAATAATGCATTGTTTATTGTCTCCGTTAGAATGTATTTTGACATTTCTACATGAATAATGTTATAGCGAATGCCATTCTTATCCATGAAGAAACTTCATAACACCTTCTAACCGAATCAGATAGCAACTACATCGTGATCTCAATTAAGAAAACATGAAACATCGCCATGATGATGTTTTATATAAACAAAGAAAAACCATGTGAACATTACTATTTAAAACAAAACAGGATACGCTATATCTTGAGTAGACATGAAGTACAATTTAAGTTCATTCACACATAACTGTCATACATGTATTACTATTTATGTAACAATTAAAGATCCATCAACCCTGTACGTCTTTTTCACTTAATTATTCGATCTTGGCGTAAAATTTATACATTTCCTCGAAGGACAAATGATATATTACTATTCTTCATAAGTTTTTTTTAAATGATCCGAAGTGCACAAATTAATGTTATGTTAAACGTCTTCAAGTTGAACAGCCTAATTTAAGAACAGTCAAATTTACAGTAAATTGTTTTAATAATATCACTTCAAGAAAATTACGTTGATATGTTTGAGTTCAGTTTCTTCTTTAGAAGCGTTCGCTTTCTTCTTAACCATATTCCTTTTGGGTTTCCCTGCACCAAGTCCCTTAAACTGTCTTAGGGGAGGACCAAGAAGTTCTATGAGGTCAATCATAAGGGAATGTTTCTTATTTGCAAAGTCCAAAACCTTGGCAACCCGAAGAAATGCTTTCAAGTTTTTTCTTCTGATTTCACAGAGTCTATTTTGCCCGTAGTTTATTATTATCAATCGTCGTTCATTACTGTTACGATAAGAATTCCATGCATGCCTCCATTCAAGATGATTTCGAATTCCTTCGATGCTATCAGAAGTATCTAGATCATTTAAATATTCTTCAGATAAGAATATAAGAAAATTCCTACTTTGATCCATTTTCTCTATCACCTCTTCATCAACGGAATTCCCTGGTAATGTGTGTATTGTAGGGCAATGAACTCGGTAGCCAGAACGTCTCAAGTCCGGCAGAAGTATTTTTAAGATCCACGTATGTAATTGGTCACTTTCTTTGTTCACCGATATATAAACATCGTATTTGTATCGCTCCAAATTTATTTTATAAGGATCTTTATGTCGTTTCAGAACAATCTGGATTTCGTATCGGTATAAATATATTGTGCCTAATGACATTGCAAGGAGAAGAGTTATTATCGAAAAGACAACAGAAAGTGTTTTGTAAAGATAATTCTCCTCTTCACATCCAAGAGCTGCTGACAATATTGGCAGAGGCACAAGTCCTTTACTCGTTCTGCATGTCAAAGAACTGTTCCACTTGCACGATGAAGAATCAATCCACTCCTGAATCCACCTATTATTGCAGTTACAAAATATAGTTTTCTTTCCAAAATGAACATTACAGGGGTCCAATATTTTAAAGCTTGTTGACAGTCGATCTAGATTAGCAGTATAAGATAAATCAATGAGTGAGAGCAAATTTCCGTTAATTCCATATATGAAATTGAGAGGAATATTATCCAATCCAGTATGGTGGAGACGTATCCGACTTATCCTTCCTATATAAGATGCATTAATGATCCGCTTGATTTTTGTTTCACTAAAGTCAATATCCAAAACCCCATTTCCTGGCATTTCAAGGGGCATATGCAGTAACGATGATGCGCATTTCACAGTTGAAACATTACTTATAGGGTAGTATGTGCATTTGCAGGAATTTGGACATCCTTCCGCCCCCGTTAATTCAGAAGTAAATTCGTTCAGTCTTTTATCGTTAACCATCTGAGGAATCGATTCTCCCCGGAGCCTTTCTGGCAAATAACATTTTACGTCAAAGTAATCTCGCCAGGTATTTTTAATTACGTCTTCGGCAAGTTGAAGAAATGGTACCATTTGTGCATTGCAATTCCATTTTGCCCCTCTAAAATCAAATCCAAACGACATAAGTTTTCCTATAAGAGTCAGATCCGGAACTCCCAATTTCGTGAAGTCTGGAAAAATAGAAAAGGTGTTATTTCTCAAATTGACCATTCCACCTTCTCCATATGATAGTGATTCGTTCATATGAAGACCGCCTTCATTTATAATGGTATCTATTTTATTGTGGCTTGCATCAATTCTACAGAAAGGTTTTTCTATTGCCAAATTAGACACATCAACTGTTCTCATCACATTGTGGGACAGGTAGATTTCTAGGAGTGCAAGTTCGCGCTTTGAAAATGTAAAAGGTTCAATTTTTTCAATGACATTCTCGGCAAGGTCTAGTTTACGCAAGAAAGATAAACCATCAAATGTAGTATTCTTAACGTAGCGTATGGAATTTCTTCGCATGATTAGTGTGTCCAACTTAAGAACACATGATATGCCGTCAAGATCAGTAATTGCGTTGTCTGTTAAATCGATTTTTACGATAGATGGAAATTCACATAGATTGTTTGGAAGCTTTTTCATAAATCCTTGTTTATGTATAAGATGTAAATACTCTTTATTTACATCTGTCGTTTCACCAATAACTAATTCGCCTTTTCTGCTTAGATATTCGACTTCAAGATACCCGATTTCGGTCGCATTTTCTGATAACTCCCATGACGCTTTTGTAAGACAAACACAGCATTCGCTGACTGGACATTTTTTCTGCTCACTCCAAACCTCACAAAATTCAAAATCACAAAACAAAACATCCCTTTCGGATCCTTGCTGTGTCCACTTTTCATATCTACTAGATCCGCAAGGGCATATGTTTAGCAAACAACAAATTATAACGCAGAGATTTACAAATAAAACCATGATGGCCCATAAAATAAATCGTTATATGAAGTAATAAATGTTATATGTTAAACTCATGTATTCATACTCCGACATAAAGAGGGTCTGTCGGTTTATAAACCACTTTTGTTCATTTTATTACGCCTAAGTGATCAATATCACAATTCAATATAATCCATAAACTGAAGACTGAGGACTTAAAAAAGGTGTTGGTTGGTTATGTTATGCTACAAAAGATATTATCAGATTATACATGGTAATTTTAAGCCGTTGAATGATTTGTTTAATTCAAACAATCTTCCATTCAGGAAGTAAGTTATGGGTGCTTGCTGAAGCGTCTATTCTGTTAGAACTCCCATTCTGTTAAAACGCTGAACATTTGTAGAATTTGATGTAAAATGCGATTTGAAACCAGTATGATTATGAATAAATAAGTGATTAACATAAAAAAAGTTCCTAACACTTATTCTGTCTCAGAGTCGAGAAGCCAAGGCCAAATTGTGAGAATAGACGATTTTCACATTACCGCATTTGACTTGCATTTTACACATCCTAAGACCCGACATGACAACATTTGACGTAACTTTTAACTTTGACGTCGCATCTGAATTATGACGTCACAATTAGAAATAACGTCAAAAGTAGTTATGTCGGGTCTTGGATTGTCTAAAATGCAAGTCTAACGGTAATATGAAGAAGGTCTATTGTCAACGGAACGGCTGCGAACCCCGGAATGAACAACATTCCGAAGTGATACCAGGTGTTCGGGGAGAGTCAGCGTCTCCTGATTGCATGCAACACCCATCGCAACAGCTACATTGAAACCTGTCATATTTAGTATGACAAAAACATTTTGATAGATCTCCAAGATAGAGTTTGAGTAAAACGTCGTGTTCTATGCATAATCAAATTTTGTAAAATTCGAAACTAAATATTTAATGATATGAATGTTTTTAATTTTGCATGCTCCCTCAAATAACATTTTCAAAAGCAATTCATGTGTACGATGTGTTTTGAGTCAGAAGTAAAGAGGGATTGTCTTTATGAAAGATAAAAATAAAAGAAGTTCAAAGTAGTCTGGAATATTTCACCGGTTCCGCTGCAACACCTCAAACAAGCCCGATTTTGCAGCATTCTTTGTTGCCTTTGAGTTAATCAAGTGTTCGTGAATATCTCCGTTCAAAAGTGGAACTTTTTGGGAAAACAATATTTTGTAATTAAAATCACTTATAAGGGGGAACTTTTCTCATATTGAATATAAATGGTGAGCGTGTGTAGTTTCTGATGCTCTTTCAGACAAAAATGATCACTAGTATGTTCTGTGTGCAAGAAATATACATGTAACGCCCCTTTTTTGTATACACAGTGAAAGGTTCTTATCTAAGCAAAAAAAATCAACATCTATAACAATATTTGAATATATGACACTACTGTAGGCATTTATCCTATGTCATTTTACAATACAATAATCCTTCAATCTTTATTAAAGATAGAGCGTTCCCGCAATTCCGCCATATGGTTTAAAAATGTTCTATATAATTTCTCATAAAAAACAGCGTACATCATCAAAACCACAATTCCGCCTACCAGAAAACGTTTTCGTTCGTTTGCAAATGAGACAATTTAAACTTTTTTTTATTTCAGTGATTTAATTACAGTCATGTTCAATTAAGAGTGATATGCATATAATAAATTTTCAATGTTATTTATTAGAAATTCATGTCATTTATAATCAATGTAAAATTCATACATAGCGTTTATAATTGCAGAGATAAGTAGAAAAATCAAACTGATCATGTTGCTTAGCTTCATTTTATATTTCTCTCTCTCTCTCTCTCGATGTTTATTGGGGTATCACCGAATTACGATAGAATGACCCTATAATAGATCTAAATATATATCGACTTATGCGAAGGTAATTGATGAAAGAATCCTAGGCATTTGGATCTGAGCAAAAATAAAATTCAATATCAGTCGCCGTGGAAGGAAATAAAAACGGGGACTAATACCATGATTGCAGCTTGTGAAAATAAAACAAAACGTCATGAATATATGGCAATTTTTTTTTTATTTTCGCTCAGATCAAAGTGCCTATAAAAAGATTGTTACGAAAAAATGCAATAAATATATATTGTCCTATGACACACTGGGCATTTTTCGTCTTCGCGGACTTCGCACTTCGGACACCGCTATTTGTTTTATGTGTGAAACATATATTTAAAGCTCTCTGGTGTAATTTCATCCATTGTTTTTCAGATTTTACTTTTTTAATCGCGCCTGATTTCTTTTATATATAACTCCTAAAGTGCGAAGGACGTCAACTTGAAAAATGTCCATTAAAATTTTAAACATGCAGCAATGACGACTTTAAAGTAGTCATAACTGCATGTTTGAAATCATAATTTTAATATGTCATAGGACAATATCCACATCTGTTTAAATTATTATTTGTGATCGAAAGGAGGGGTTTACTTTCGATCATAAGCAGGACAAAGCCATTGACTATCTGATACCAGACTGAGATCGCAGTCTATTTGTTTTTTTTTTTTTTTTCACGATCAAGGCATTCGTAGTGAAATCAGTTATAGCTACCCCCTCGTCACATCCGATCCGCAAAATACCATTATCTTCATCATAGTCATATCCTCTGACTTGGCATTCGGCGACGTTTTCGTTTGGGTCTTGCTAGTTCCGGTAGTTCTTCTGTATCGTTCATTAAATCCGTGTTCTCATCGACGTTTTTGCGTCTGTTTGTGGCGTTTCTTTTTTCATTCCTTTTTCTCTTCCTCTCGTTTTTTCTTTCCTCGAGTTCGTTCCTCTTTTCTTTGTCTCCTCCCTTTTCCTTTCACTTTCTTCTGCCCTTTCACGTTTGTTCTTCTTCCTTTTTCTCCACCTTCTTCAACTCTTCTCTGAATTCTTCCCCGGTTAGAACACGGGCACCCGTGATCCGAGTTGGGCGTTTCTCCGTAGACATTTTCGGAAGCTCGGGTGGCATAAGTATGTTCGATATCTTCGATACTAATCCCGATGCTACCAAAGGGTTTACTATAACAGTAACGCATTTGTCACACGGTTCACCGTCAACAGACTCCATTGTGCTCTGCCCATGGGCTTTTCCTTTTTCTTTCCTTACAAAAGATTTGTCAATTACATCATACTTAACTGGAGAAATTCCCGTCTTCCTGAATGACTCCTTGACAACATGAGGGGACCACGCTTTGTTCATTGCATATTGCAGGACTTGCGCAAACCTGTTTTTCCTAATAACAAAGGAGGGGATCTCCAACAACACCAGGTTGTAGCAACCACAGCAAAACCCCAAAACACTCAATGCAAAAACACAAAACAGACAAGCACAGAAAGAGACGAATAAGGGACAAGGAACGTCAACACAAAGGACTACACATAAACCAACGAGATCAATGGGCAACCGGTGTCGACTTAGGACGGCCATCTGCCACGGAAATAGCAGAAGGTGTGGTTATCCTGGATTACGAGCGCTCAACCCTCCCACTTTTCCGATTACCCAGAGGTCTCGAAGAACGTACAACTGTGGTGTAAAACAACTTCCTCAGTGTCAGATGACCACACACAAACAAGACCGCAAAACGCAGGGGCCCAAGCAACACAGATGAATATGTAAATGGATATAATAAGAGGGCGTACGTAATGCAATTCGTGCTCTGCCGCCGCGAGCTCATGTATGTTATCCCCCGAGGAGTCCGACTGACATTCAGAGACATTCTAATAACAAGATCCGACTTTATGGATCGTGCTATATCACCAAATGTTGACTTCAACACCCCAACAATTTGGTCAAGAGGTAGAAGGAAGTGTGACGTGTGGGCAGGCAAAGCCAATATCTCAACGTTATTCTGAATGGCTAACTCTATAGAGTCCAGAGACAGGTGAGTGTCATGGTTGTTCATGAGAAGAAGAACGGGTCTCTCTCTGCCAAGATTTTAAAGAAAAACTCTTAGTCTGGGATTTAGGATCACTGATGAGGGTTAAGTACCCGAAACGTGCATGTCTGGTCCACGTTGCCAATTTATTTGTTCTTAAATGATGCTATTCATTTTGAAGACGTTTACATGTATCACTGGGTTGGGTGCACCACTCCCCCCCCCTTGATCCTCCAAAACCGGCCTTACTTTGAAGCATTTTTTGCGCTCTTTCAGATAAAAAAAAATTGTCTCATGGAAATTTCCATTGCAAAAGTGGTGTTTTGGGGGAAAAACATGTTTTTTAGTCAAAAATCACTGAAAATATGAAAAAAATTATAAATTTTATATGGTTGATGTTTTTAAAAATTGAAAAGTGTGAATAAAAAGTATTTTTGATGCTTACTTTTAAATGAAATAAGTTGCATGTTCCAATTCCTTTTTTTTCTTTTTTTTTGGGGGGGGGGAAGTCGAATTTTTGCAAACTTCACAGAAATTTGAGGAAATTTAAATTAATTTCTGCTTCTCAGCTCCTCAATATTGCATATGATCGTTAAATCATGATTTGAAAAAAAAACATCTTTAAAGTCTCCTCTTTTAAATGACATATATTTTATATATATTTTTTTTTTTTTTCAAAATCCTCGAAATTAATTATTTTATACAGAAACCTGTATTTTCAATTAGAAATCTCAGACTTCTGTATATTTATTTAAAGAACCCTTATTTATTATGAAAGCAATGATTGAAAGCTATTTTCTTGTGTATCTTTTCACTCTTTCAGATTATATATGGTTACTAACATTTCTTTCAAAATCAGTGTTTTTGGGGAAAAGACGTATTTTTTCATTTAAAAATAGCTGATTTCTGGAGAATATTTATTGAATCTATTATAGAACTTCTTGAAATGATAGCAGGAATGTATTTTGAACTTTAATTATTTCGGTTCACTCCTATATTACATATATGAAACATAAAAGGTATATTTTCTAATTAATTTTGGGGCAAAATGTCTGTTTTTTGTCTAAAATAACAGATTTCTGGAAAAATTCTATTCATTTTCTTTTCTAAAACTATACATTTAAAGCTATTATCATAATAGAAAGTAATCATCTTGTCAGATGATTGTGAATTAAATGTAATAATTCATTAAAACCATCATTTTTGGGAAAATTTGCATTTTTAATGCAAAAAACACTTATTTTGAGAAAATAAGTACTAGCTCTTTTAATTTGCCTAAATTGATATGTTTTATCTTTAATATTATGCTGTTTCTTATTATCAATGGATAGGAATGTCATTTGATAACTGAAATTTAATTTATATCTTAATTTGGGGCAAAAAAACCTAATTTATGTGCAAATTTCACTTATTTCTGTGAATATTTTTAAAATTTATATTTTGTATTTAATCAAAGCTGGAGAGGTTTCATAGAATTGGATGGCATACATGTGATCAAGTTTAATGAGTTAGAAGAGATTTCTTTGATAATCTTGCTATTTTTGGTGGAAAATCTCAATTTCTATTTAAAAACCGATAATTTCTGGAAAATCCTTATTACTATGAAATCAGTCATTATTGTTTATATTCGATAGTGTTCCTGGGTATATAATAGTTTGTCCTTGTAAGTCATATGCATTTATGGGTTCTCATAGTAGAAATTTGCTAATTACGAAGAAACTTTTTAGGCAAGAACTTTCGTTTTCACAAACTAGTAAAGACTTTCTTGAAATGTTTACAAAAATTATAGTCAACTTCTTTTGAAATTCGGACTTTATTAGGAACTATATAGTTTTATATTATTTAGGGTATTTTACAACCGGCATTTTATGGTGACATAATTAACAAAATAAGAAGGATCAAAGGTAGACAGAATTACATATAAATTGTATTAATATCATCAAATGCCTTTTATACCGTGGATATGATTCTTTTGTCACCAGACAGACACTTGGCTCGTTACTGGACCAATCTACAACCTTGTACCAGCGCATTCCTAAGAATTGCACTCTAAATGACTGTGACGACAGGACTCCATAACGGGCCTTGTCAAACCTCTTGAGAGAAGACAGTGCCCCGACCACCTGTCCTCTCTGAATCTCAGAGGGACTCCTCGGATGTTCACATGCATGAACTCGCTTTATTTCGTATGGCTTCTGTTTTTATATCCATTTACAGATCCATCTGTGTGTTTCTTGGGACCCTGCGTCATGCTGTCTGTTTGTATGTTCATCTTAGAGTGAGGACTCCGAGGTTATTTTACACCACATTTGTGCGTTCTTCGAGACCTCTTGGTAATCTGAAAAGTTGGGAGGGTTGTGTGCACGTAATCCAGATAACTACCCCTTCTGCTACTTGCGTAGCAGATAAACCGTCAAAAGTCAGCACCAGTTGACCATTTGTCTCGTTGGTTTATGTGTTGTCTTTTATGTTACATGTTTCTATGGCGTGTGTCTGCTCTGGATTTTTGCATTTGGTGTTTTGCAGTGGATAATGCAACCGAGTGTTGTTGGATATCCCCTCCTTTCTTTTAAAGGTACACAATTCAATCGTGAAATAAAATTATTATTCCATTTACGTTTAATGCTATTTCTTTAGTACCCGAAACGTGCATGGCTGGTCCATGCTGCAAATTTACATGTTCTTGAATGATGCTATTGAATTTGAAAACGTTTAACATTTCCCAGTTGGAAAACCCAATGTCCGATATCTCTAAGAGATACAGATCTATATATCTTATGAATCAATAAGAGTCCCTTTCGGCGTTGCCGGCAGGGGACTAATAAGCCATTCTTATTACCATAAAGGCATACGAATAGGTTTTAAATGTCGATCAGCTATATAATCCGATAAGATTGTGTAACCTGTTAAAATTACATAGATTCATCGTATATAATTGTCGGCATTGTTTAGAATTGCAACACTTCATATATAGAAATGTATTTTAAAGTTACACGTTTTAAAATGTACCCATCTGCATTAATATTTTAAATATCCAATCATTGCTTTTATTGCTCGAATATAAGATGACACGTTTAAGGTTTGGACATCCAGTATAATACACAAACACCTGTTTATTCACTTCCTGATGAATCTGTTTATCGACCAGAATTTTTATAGCAATATTAGATACTCTCAATTTTAGACATGCTTGCTTACCAGTTTCTTCTCGCTATATTCATCAGTGTTTATATGTACTGTACTGTTTCGTGTTATTCTGATTTCTATAGTAGCTGGAAGCGACCGAAAAGTGAAAGAGATGACTTGTTCTGCAATTTTGTGCATTGTAAAGCCTTGGCAGAAAGGGAAGCCAAATCTGTCGATGAGTGTTGCGTCTGTCACACCAAAACAGCTTGGGAGTTTCCTGAAAATGAGAGTGATAATGGATATCTTGACTTAGAATATGTCAGAAGAAGCGGAATAACGAAAATAATCGAACCCAGGGTATTGGATCGTAAATACTATCACCTAATACATGCACAAGGATTTATGAAGTCGTTTCCGGTAAATTTGTGCAATTTCCCATATTTGGTAAACATAGACTTCTCGAATAACAGAATAAGCTATATCGATGGAATTTCATGTGTCTCCAAGCTTGATACTTTGAGTTTAAGAGGAAATCTAATACGTTACGTCAGAAATAGTACGTTTGAAGGGCTTGCATTCCTTCGTTATCTAGATCTTTCTGAGAATGTAATCGAAAAAATTGAGCCCTTCACCTTTTCGAAACCGGAACTAGGCTTTTTGGATATTTTGCTGCCCGACAATTTATTGCGAACTATAGATATGTCAAATATGGCATTAGGAAAGCCTTTTTGTTCCATAAATGCAAACAACAATCAAATTACATCTTTTGTAAATGAAGGTGGACTTCTAATAAACGACAGTACTTCATATGGACAAGGTGGAATGGTATATTTGAACGACAATGAGTTTACAACGTTTCCAGAATTTAATAAACTAGGAATTCCAGACTTGGCTGTCTTAGGAAAACTTGCACAATTTGGATTCGATTTTAGGGGAGCAAAATGGGTATGTGACTCAAATATGGTACCATTTCTTCAACTATTAGAAGATCTTATAAGGATTTTATGGCGAGATTACTATGACGTCAAATGTCATCTTCCGGAAAGGCTGAGAGGTGAATCAATCCCAAAGCTGGTGTTGGATAAAAGACTGGATGAATTCATATCTGAAATTTCCGGTAAAGAGGGTTGTCCAAATTTTTGTACATGTATTTTTTACCCTGTAAGTAATATAACAAACGTAAAGTGTTATTCGTCTCTTATGTATATGCCAAATGAAATGCCCGAAGATGGAAAGCTCGATATTGACTTCAGTGAGACAAGCATACGTCAGTTATCGAATGCATCTTATTTAGGCAGGATAAGAAAAATTAATCTAAGTGGTACAAGTTTGACTCATGTTCCCTTCAAATTTCTGAACGGTATTGAGACTACGATATTGTCACAGATTGACTTGTCCAAAACTAATCATCTCGATAGAATAACAACTGACTTTAAAATTATTCACCATTGTAATGTTCATTTTGGAAGGAAAACTATATTCTGTAACTGTGACAACCAGTGGATTCAGGAATGGATTGATACGTCTTCATGTCAGTGGAACAGCACTCTGACATGTAGAACGAGAAAAGGACTTGTTTCATTGTCCGAACTTTCCAATGCTCTAGGATGCGAAGAGGAGAATCTTTTGTTCAGGTATCTCAGCATTGCCTTCTCAATTGTTCTTCTTCTCTTTACAATGACACTTGGAACGGTATATATGTATAGATACGAAATTCGAATCCTCTTAAAACAGAATAAAGATCCTGACAAGATAGAGTGGGAGAAGTATAAATTCGATGTTTACATATCCTTCGATGAAACAAACGGACAACAGAAGCTATGGATCTTAAAAATATTTCTACCAGATTTGATACGTTCGGGATACAGAGTGCACTTCCCTCTCATCGATGCTTTACCAGAGTCAGCAGTAGACGAAGAGGTCATAGGAAATATGAATCGAAGTAGAAGTCTTATGATATTCCTTTCTAATGAGTACATAGCAGATCTGAACGACTTCGACAGCATTGATGGAATTCGAACAAATCTTGAATGGAGACATGCTTGGCACTTCTACCGTAAAAGTAGAGAATGCCGATTGATTATAATAAACTATGGTTTTCACAGACTCTGTGAAGTCAATAGAAGAGAACTCAAAGCATTTTTGAGAGTTGGTAAGGTTTTGGATTTCGCCAACAAGAAGCATACGTTGATGACCGAGGTTAAAGAGCTACTGGGTGTTCCAAAAGTAAAGTTTAAGGGACTTGGTGCCGGAAATAAGATTTTTAATGTGAAAAAAGAGTATTTGGCCACAGAAAACAATATTGATAAGGAATTTGACTTAAAGGTCTAAAGATCTCTAACCGTAACAAATGAATAAAATTATTGACCTTTTTTGTATCCAAAGACGTGTGTTACGTATTTTCGAAGTTATCAAATATATAGACCAAACACTTAGACAATTGAAATTATCATATACCCTAATTTACGTTACCGCTTACAAGCTTTCCCATTGGCCAAAACGCGGTCACGTGCAATGCGATTAATCGTCGTATTGAACCGGTCGTATTGACGCGTTACCGGTTTTGTGTATTAGAGGAAAACGGTAGTCGGTAGCAAACCGTGTGTTTCTGACATGACTGAGTATGCTGTTTGGCAGCTTTTTTTAATGAAAAATAAAGTGTAAAACATTTTACTAGAATACAAAATGTTTATCTGAAAGGACAAAATGTAAACGTGAGCAGTGTAAGGGAAGCAAAACATGGGTACATGTAACCCTTTTCTCCTCCAGTTTTCATATATATGATAAAACAGTTATAGCGCAGATGATTTGGTCGATATGATGATTTATGGAGTGATAAAACAAATATCAGCCTCGGCCTTCGGCCTCGGTCGATATTGGTTTTATCAATAAATAAATCATCATATCGACCTCATCACTGTGCAATAATTGTATAGAATTATACACAAGAGCGCCGATCAGGAAAATATTTTTTGTTACAAAAGAATTCTTCAGCCGGACATAAGTTTTGAGCGCAATAAAAAGGGTTCTACATAGTACCAAAACGAGTGTCTGAAATATTCATAGGATTTAATGTAAAATACAATTCTCTAAAATTTAATTATTCGGAGGTCTCTCAAGATGTGTATTATTTTGATTATTGGGAGTATTTTATACCGTTTAAAGTATAATTTAAAATGATATTTCAACTTTTAAACCTTTTATAAGTATTGACTATGTTTAAAAGTAAAAAGCCATAAGAAGTTTGCACAGAACGTGTTATCTACTATATGGTTTTTTAGTGTATCCTTATTACCAACCCCATTTTGGTAGAAAATTCGTATTACATAATCTTCTCTTGAGCTTACATTACATGAATTGAAAGAGATTCAAAAGTCTTAAACAAATAATGTCTGATAACTGATGTGTATATTGAAGAATAGATTAGACTTAAAGATATAGTGTCCCTGAAATTAAATTTGATTGAAAACGTAAAATCTATTCCAAGGGTATAGAAAGAGGACAAAACGAGCTATAAAAAGTTTTATTTGAAAATATGCAGTGACAACCCTAATATTGTCGATTTTTAGTAATCAAATCTCCATATACCTCTATTGTAAAACTCAATACATTGTAGTGAAATGAATTAGAGCTGCGCACGACAAATTCAAAATTACGTTTTTAAAGGTCCATAACTGCGAATATGTGTTAGACTGGCCTGAATTTTGAACTTATACAAATGAAAATGCATACTTTCATATGAAAAGAAAAGATTTTGCACTCCAAAATTTTGCAAAATTAATTAATTTTCAGGGACACCGTCCCTTTACGAATAGACACATTAATGAAGTCTGGTTTCTATGTTAAACGTCTGCAAATTCAATAGCATCATTTAAGACCTGATAAATTAACAGCATGGACCAGACATTTCAATATCGTTGAAAATCAAATTTTCTATAACGAGTTGGAATCATCTATCTTATTACAGTATTTCGGAAGTGCTCCAACTCTATAGAAGAAATGAGGGGATAGTTATCATAGGAAAACAATGTTGCTGTCTTATCATAACAGAGTTAAAGAAGATCCTGACGAAAATCTCGATAGCACTCACAATAGAGCACACAATTAAGCATCGACGGACCCCTAGCAAGCTAGAGGTGGGACCAGGTGCCCGAGATGAGTAAGCATCCCCTGTTGGCTAGCCGCACCCGCCGTCGATATTTAAGCACGAAAATGAAAACAATATATGAAACTCGTGCACTGTCTGACGTTGTCTATATAGAAAGTGCTATGGCGACAATGTCAGGGAAATATATTCAAAACACTTACTGTAAAACAGGTACCTTATCCCTCGTCAAAAATTCTAGTTTAAGCTTGCTATATCACTGTGTAGCATCACCTGACTTTAATTGGTGAAACCACGAATAAATAAAAAGCTCAGTTGAAGAAAGAAAACATATGATTAGATTTTAACTTTTCATAGCCTATATCCTTGTCTTAACAGATACTATTACAACCATGGACTCGTTAGTAAGTAAAACGACGATGATTTTACAAACACTGTGAGAAAAGGTGTAGATATTTGCATGGAAACCACCACAACATTGTGTTTAACATATTAAGACCACGACATTCCTTTTGTAAGAATGTTTGTAAAAACTACAATGTTTCCTTGATTGACAATAAAAGAATCATCAAAATATCATATCTTACAGGGCATCGGCTATGAAAAGATAAAGTCATCACAGTACCTGTTTTCTTTCCTCCAAACGAGCGGTATGCCTCCATTTTGTGTTCGTGGTTTTACCAACTTATGTCACGTGATGCTACACAGTGTATATGTGATCTCAATTGTGAATGAATTTGTTTTGTTGCAAAATACAGTCCCGAGATCACAATGTAGGAACGCTCCTGTACACGACCAGTTACATTGTACTTGTACTAAGCATATTTCATTGGTACCATACATATACGATAACTACATCTGAATGTAAATTCTACTGACTATAATTACCGAAACCCTGTAAGTATGTTCTCCAGTGTTATAATTATGTTGTCTTATACACCCCGATAATGAAGTTGAGGGATTTTACTGGACTCCTGTTTCAGGTGCCATTTAAATATGATAAGTACAAAACTCTTGTGAGGAATATGCAAGACGTTGGGCAAAGAAAGAGGATGTACAGCTCGACACCCTTTCCGAATGGATAAAATCAATCAGAGGGTTACTCTTATCTAGAATTAACCGATTAAAATCAACTGTGAACACCAGATTCGTGTCTATATTTAAAGACCCTGATGTTATCACAGAGCTCACCTACCTCCAAGAACATTATGTCATCACACCAGCGGACAAAGCCCAAAATAATTACACATTTACTTGCAAAAAGTACTATTTCGACAGTCTAATTAAAGAGTTGGGTTTAAATTCGACACCTAGAAATCCCACTTACACCCCAACAAACCTTTCTGCCTCTGAAATAATAGATAACCACAAATCAGCTCTTACTTCCTTTGGCTTCGACACTACCAATTTAGACTTAGATTTACCATACTTATACTGCTTACCTAAAATGCATAAGAATCCGTACAAACAACGTTTCATCGCTGGTTCCTCAAAATGTTCTACCAAATCTGTATCGATCTTACTCACCAAAATTTTATCTGAAATCAAATCTGGGCTTCAAAAATATTGTTCGACAGTGTATTCTCGCAGTGGTATCAACCAGATGTGGATTTTAAAGAATTCGAAGGAACTTTTAGAACATCTGAAATCCACTCATTTTAGTAGAGTCCATTCGATCAAAGCCTTTGATTTTTCGACACTTTACACTACAATTCCACATTCTAAATTGAAAGAAAGACTCGCAAAAATTATAAGTAATGCGTTTACAAGTAAGAACGGTAATCGCAAATACAAATTTATTGTTGTTAACTATGACAAAACCTACTTTGTAAAAGAAAAGTCCGATTCTGAAAATAAGTACACTGAAACAGATATTATTCAGATGTTAAACTTTTTGATCGACAACATTTTTGTGGTGTTTGGAGGAAAGGTCTTCCAGCAAATTGTCGGAATTCCAATGGGGACCAATTGTGCCCCACTCCTTGCCGACATTTTTCTTTACTCGTACGAAGCTGAATTCATTCAATCTTTGGTCTCTGAAGGGAAAAGATACTTAGCTTCTGACTTTAACTTCACTTACAGATACATAGACGATGTGTTGTCCATCAATAATCCAAAATTCGCGGATTACCTGAGCAGTATCTATCCTTCGGAGCTTGAAGTCAACGAAACCACAGAGACAAATAATTCAGCATCATATTTGGACATAATGTTGTCCTACGACACTGATGGTCACATGAACACCTCACTCTATGACAAACGTGACGACTTCAATTTCAGCATTACAAACTTTCCTTTTCTGAGTAGCAACATCCCTTCATCGCCTGCTTATGGCGTGTTCACATCTCAGTTGATACGCTATGCCAGAGCAAGTACCAAATATACGGATTTTGTTCTGAGAGCTAGGCGTCTTTCAGATAAGCTTCTCAGTCAGGGATATGATTGTGACCGACTAACATCGTCACTGAGGAAGTTCTACGGTCGATATGGGGAACTCGTCATACATTATGATGTTCCACTCTCAAGAATGGTGGATGATATTCTGTCATAGACCATTTGAACCATCCAACCAAAGATTGTACTCTATATCTTCCAAAATGGAAGTAACCGGATGTGACAGTTCTACCGAATTGAAGCGACGGGTGTTGCATGCAAGCAGGAGATGCTTACTCTTCCTGGGCACCTGGTCTCACTCCCATATCGGGAGTTCGCTTCTTTTCATATGGTGGAGGTTTTTGTTTGTTTGCTTTGGTTCCTGTTTAGTCCTGATTTTGTATGCCTTCGGTTTCTGATTTTTGAATTATCGATTTTGTGCTGTATACAGGGATATGGTCATTATCCATATTTGTCACCATTATAGTTGTTGCATAAAATATCACAGTGTTTCATGATTTTTCATTATTTAAGCTTTATTTCCATAAATACACAAACACAATTGTTTGCACGGAGTACTAGATTTATGTAAGCTTTCTTTAAATATATAACTTGTCATAGTGGAAATACCTAGGAACTTAAATAATGTCGAAGGGTTCCAACTCTATACCTTCTAGAAGAAAATTCCAAACCAATTTCCAAGCACCAGACACGTGTTTCGAATATTAAATTCTCATCAGTGATGCTTCTAGCGGAGCCACCAAAAATCATTTCAGTAGCGCCCTCTTTTAATTTTTTGAATTGAGGTGTGTACATTTACATTACAGAGAGTGCGCGGCTCCAAATGTCATGTAAGGTCGATTGTGTAGCATATCCAAATAAAACCTATGGTCAAAATAGCATTGGAGGGATGGTGCTAAGATGTTAAAGTCCTTTAATTTCGACGATATTTATCGTTGAAATGGCTAGTTTCCAAAATAGCAAAAATATATATATGATGTCACATTTATAAAAGGCCAAAACAAAGCTTCTTTCAGGTGACACAAAATCACAATTAAACGCCAGAATTCCACTGTATTCCATTGGTTTTATTCTTTAAGTTGCAATTTCATGGCAATCTAATTCAATTAAATCACGAAGTACTTCCTGTCTATGAAGTATCAGTCTTAAGGAAATGCATTATGCTGAATCTATAGCAGTATACCTTCTTGTGCTTACGCGATAGATGGATAAAAAATTGGCACAATCATGTAAAAAACATATTTCGTACAAAAGCGTTCCTACGCTGTAGAGATAGATGATTTTTCAACTGGTTTCGCAGTGTTTCGGCACTTGACTTGTAATGTATTCAAAAATTGTTCGTCACCAAATTAAATGAAAAATTTCCTAAACTAAGGGGTATCTCCCTGATGTCATATTACTGTCCAAATATAGCAGGAGGTTCATTCCACAGAAAAAGTCCCAAATAGCGTCCTAACAATCTAGATAACAAATAATGATTAATTTTCATCCAAGCGAAAAAATCTTTAATAGTCATAGATCGGAAGATTAATAGATTATTTACGAAAAAGAAATAATTTGACAGTTTTTTTCTTTCTGTGACAAAAATCCCTGCAAAGATGACCAGATGACCAAAAAACCACATGTCCTGGGAAAGGGGTATAAGAAATAATTAAACAATTAATGTCAAATTTTGAATTTGTTTCATAAAGTTTTTTTTTTGATATATCAAATAATTGAACTGAAACACATGCTAGCAACACAAATATAAATTTAGACATGCTCAACTTTCCAAAATGTATGTCCTACGTGTTCATGTCTTTACCGAAACGTTTAAGAAAAATGTCAATAATTGATGGAAGGAAAGATAACTCGCACCCTTGTTATATCTTATCATAAAGTTTTATTGCCGCCATATTTGCTTTGGTGATATAGGGGGTTACAAATATAATAGGCAATCAGAAATACCCAAAAGAACGCTAAATATTTGAAGCGAACCTTTATTATATGTCATTACCGTATGCTCAATTTTACTGTTTCGAAAATACATATTTCAACTTAAATATCAAGAAGAGTCAACAAGGGAGGTTTTATAGAAGATACTGATATACGTAAGGAATTAAAATTTACAACGCCGTCTATATTGCGAGATAAGTAGGCTGTTGTCATTACCATAACGCATGTTATTACCGAAACAGAATAAATTTCAACTTTTTTTCTTGTTGGCTTATTCTACATTGTAACAGACAATACTTATGTAACAGCTTTAAAACTCCGTTTAATTTGTACGTAATATTGTAATGAACTACGTTTCGGTAATGACAAAATCAGTTTTTGCGAATACCTTATCCGTAAAAGAAACCATCAGAATTGCGATATATCAGAGCGCCTACTCCATAAACTTGATTCTATGAAAGCATACTAATTAGCTAACAGCAAAAAAAAAAAAACAAAACAAAACAAAACAAAAGGGACAATTTTCCGATTTATTTTTCCCCCCAAAATAGAGTGATTTGGGACATTATCTGTAGAATCACCCAGGAATTTTAGGTAAAGTTTAGACTTTTGCTCTTCATAATTTATTATTTGGATTTCTTTTTCGGCCTCGAACATCACTGAGAAATAACTTGTTGAAATGCAGTCTTTGGTCATATTTCATCATTTGGATTGAGGATCACTGACGATGATTAAGTAACCGAAACGTGCATGTTTCGTCCATGCTTATTAAATGATATTATGAATGGGAAGACGTGTAGTATATATGCACCCGTTAGATAAAAAGTATTACACTCTATTTATCTTCTTTATGACATCTATTTCAAGGTTACTTAAATTACTTTTTATACCCCGTAATCGAAGATTCGGGGCATATAGTCCAGTCATAAAAGCTTAAAAAATCACTCCAAATCGTACTAATTGAAAAAGAATATATTTTTGTATCTTCAACTCGAACAATGTGTAAAGAGTACCTGACAAAAAGTCCTCCTCTCTTAGTGAAGGGGGAACCCATTTGGGGGGACATGAGAAATGTAATACAAATCGACGAAAACTAGAAAATCTTCATATTTCATTTAATATTAATCATAACACAATGAAACTTGCCAGTACTATACATATGAACAAACTACAACGTTTCATAAACTCAACGACACTTTCAATGTCAAGGTCACACACAAGGTCATCGACTGTAATGAAAATTGTCAAAATATACACAAATTAACGTAAAATTTACTATATATATTTGCAAATGCATTTTTTCATGCTAGTTTAACAACATTAAGATCTTAATGTATATACCTTTAGATTATATCTATGATTAAATTGCAGGAAAACAATATTTTTGCTATTTAATACGTGGAAAATATCATATGAAATGATAAAAATGTCGTTCAAGTTACAGTTAGCATTTGATATATTCTTTGGTAACTAACCTTTACAACATCTAATGCAAATTTAAAGGTTACTTATGGTATAGTTCTGTCTTAATTAAATTAACTGAAGACAATAAAATCATTATCAGATGTCAAGGTCATTCTCAAAGTCAAAGTTTCATGTGTATTCATATTTCATAAATCGAATAATGCTAACTGTCTTTTCGCTAGAGCATTTAGCAAAATACCAAATATCTTCTATAATCTAGTCATAGGTACTATATACAAATAAATATAATAAAGCCATTCGTTTTCTTACTGTTCTAATCATTCGCAAAAAGAAACCATAAAAGCATTATCGTTGCCTCATGAATTAACCACAAGGGATGATAAAAGACGTCCAGAAGGAGTACGCATTGTATGAGAATTTCAATCTTCTTCAGCTTGTGTTATGTTCGTATTAGAGCAGCTAAACTCTCGACATTCACCACAGCCAACAGAACATTCTAGGATATGTTTCCTGCATGTACATCTCTTACTACCACAATCAGCCTTGTAATTGCAGTGAACTACTTTCAGAGGTTTCTCAGGTGCGGGTGCTTTTAATTGGTATGTATTTATTCTCGTTTGATAGATACCCCCATCAGATGCATTTAGCACCAACTCCTCTCCATGTATCAATTCTTGTATCTGATTTGAATCTGATAGAAAGCTCGCATTGAATGAAGCGGTAGCATCGGATGTGGGAGGAATAAGAGACTGAATATGTACGCGTCGTTTTCGAGAGATCGATTTGCAAGTGTGTTGTCTAATCTCAAAAGATCAAGACCTTCATGAGGGACTCCTCCGTACAGATGTGAGATAAGCTTCTCTCCTGTGGAACAAATAACATCTCGCGATGAAGATTCATCAAGAAAGGCGCAAAGCTGATCGTTCCAAACATCACTACTCAGCTTTTTCAGGGCTTGTCCTTTGCAATGCCAAATAGCCTGGACGTGGTGTCGCCTCCTGTAAGGGAGTGTATAACTGACAAGGCTTTCGATCTCCGACAACCAAATACCTGTTGAAGTTGATTTATGTCTCAGAGTCTGCTGGTCTGCATTCTATCAAACATAAAGAACAGTCGGTAGGTGTTATCTTCTGCAAAATAACAGAGAGGACAAGAAGGTCTGTATCTTCACCTACCACTTCGATTCGATGTTCTAGAACACTCAACAGCGGAAAGAACAATGAGTCGATCAGCATCACCTGATGCATGTCTCACTGTACAACCATGTTCCGCTAGTTTAGTGCCCAGAAAATTGATGAACATTTGTTTATTCCTTGTGTTGGCTAGGAATAAATCTTTTTTTATCCTGCAAGGCATCTGTGAAAGAAGGGAGGGGATCTCCAACAAGACCCTGTCGCAGCACCAACAGCAAAACACCCGATGCAAAAACACAAAAGACAAGAATAGCATGAGATGAAAAAGAGACATACGACATGTAAACATCAAACACAAAAGACTACACATAAACCGACGAGACAAAGTTAACTTCTGGAGATAATATACTCTTGCTTCGACGGATATGAGCTATGTCCTTTATGAAGGGTTTCTCTGCATATCCATCAAAGACGATGATTGGATACCCAAACTGTACGCTGTTTTTTTTTTTTTTTTGTGTGTATAATTTACAGATGTCATCAAATGACATTCCCTTCGGCCAAGGTATTTTGTGAAAGAGAGAACCTCCATCTAAGACATAATTTACAGGTCCCTCATGGTCAACGTTTTCCCATTCCTCAAGTTTCCAAACAGTGTCAGCGAGCTATGAATTGCAAGCTACACGAGGCCTTCCATTTGGCTCAAACAAAGATGCTGAGAATGTGGCCAATTCGTATTTGAAAATATCGCAGAAATCCAGGTCATCAACTGGTACTGCTATAAGACGTTGAAGCAATAGTTGGGGATCAACCTCGATTATATCTTCTTTGGTCTTGAAGCTAGACTCAGAAGGCATAGTTTTAACCTGTTTAGAACGCTGAAAACTATATTCGAAGACAATCTGATTCATCATAGATGACAAAATCTCAAGTCCATTTCCATATGCTAAATGTGCATTCACAGTATCATCCTCAAGCATGCCAGTAGCTAAATTTCGAAGGGTATTTGTTCGGCAAATATATTTCTCTCTTTGACATACGATATGATGGTTTCAATATCATCATTATCTCTCTCTTGTCGTGTGTGTGATGCTTCTTTGTGTCGATTACTGGAGTGATATTAAACTCCATTTAGAGACTGCATGGCATCATAGATTTCAGCATAGCTCGGCATAGAAAGTAACCATTGGGAACGTTGGACATCTGTCATTCCCCGACCTCGAGTTAACCCACCCCTTGTCATAACGCTTCTCATTGACACCTGCTCGATGACAAGATGTTTAAACCAGCCCAGAAACGTTTGCTACGTCTAAGTACGTGATGGCCGTGTTGAAATGATGAATGAATATCAGGGTGATCAGTCTGGAGTGGCTTCATTGTTTGCAGGCACACGTAAGCAAATTTGGGATACAGGTTGTGCCCTGCAGATGCAAAATAAGGGAGCATATTCTGTACACACTGAAGATGTAAATTCCAATTTCCTGTTCTTTCTGCCTTAATGAATATGAATAGAAGATTCACCATGTCCAAATATTGAATCCATAATGCAGGTGTTTTGAAAAGAGCCAAATCTTTTTTCCGCACCTTAATTTTTGTAACAGCCTTTACGGTAAGAGAGTTGATACAAAACGATTCTAAAGATTCTTCCCCTTTTAGGACTTTATCGAATATTGATGCCAGCTCCAGCATGTCAAAGTCTTCCTGATTTCTGGTCATGATACAATTCTCATTTTCATCCAACAATCTTTAATCTCCATCTGACAAAGAAACTGCTTCTGATGTTACCGGTATTAGCTCTGCCACGCCATCATCCTGTCCAGATTGTGCAGAAGAGTATGTCCTGTTGTTTTGGATGTCCGCCATGCCATCGGCCGAAGGCATTTTAAATACGCTTGATGCAATTAAGCAATGAGGGGCTGTGTTAACAAGTCCATGGGCTCTGACAGCTCTTGCAACAGCTTTTCCACTGAACATATGTGTGACTGCATTTGGTGAAAAACGGTTTCCATAATTTCCCGAAGACCTGTATATCTCATTATACGCCCGATGCAGCCAATGAAACTCATCTCCAAGTTGAAGCCTCCAAGCCTAAGCAGAATGCCTTTAATATTATCATGAGAAGAATTCGATGAGCAGATAGACAGAGCCTTCCAGTAGAGGGGTTGGTCGAAAGTAATGATTGGTTTGGCGTCATACTTCTTTGTCTGACTGAGAACAAACGATAAAGTAGAGAACACACACGAGATGTTTCTGGTATCCATGTCAATCATAGGTAGGAATACGAAGGCAGATTTACCCGGATGATTTCCGTTTTGGCACATTTGCATAACACCAGACCAGCTAAAAGTAGGCCAACGTAGTGGCCATATAATCTTTGACACTTGATCTAAATAACTCGTTGTATCTATAACTGTCTCTTGGTGAAGTTCTGTGAATCGAACAGAGGATTCTGACTAAGATGGCTATTGAAAGAACTTGATATCTATTTTATCTAAGCTTTCCAATTCCTCAGGGGAATCATGGACCCTCTTGGTAATATGGCTCTTGCGAATGCCTGGTGTTACAGCTGCTATGATTCCTATACCATGGAATGTTCCTCTCCCATTAGTAGTTCGGATGTCATGATCAACATTGTCTGCTACATATTGTAAGAACCATGAAGGCTCATAATCAGGCATTGATGTTCCTTTCGAGACTGCGACAGAAGACTCGAATCGTTCAACTTCTGAATAAGGGCAACACATTACCAGACTATGAAAAGTGTCAATCAGGAATTTTGACGCAAAGCTGGAAAGGAGCCATCTGAGAGTTTGGTTTAACAGCTTGCACAATTGCTTGGCCAATAGAAGATACTCCGTGTGGAGCTCGTAAAAAAAGTTCCCCGCGAGGGGTTTGACAATAGGTGTTTTGAATATACTTCCCTGACATTGTCGCCATAGCACTTTCTATATAGACATAACGTCAGATAGTGCATGATTTTTATATATTTTCATTTTCATGCTTCATTAACATCTACGGCGGGTGCGGCAAGCCAACAGGTGATGCTTACTCCTCCCGGGCACCTGGTCCCACCTCTAGCTCGCTAGGGGTCCGTCGATGTTTAATTTTGTGCTCTATTGTGAGTGCTGTTGGGATTATCGTCAGGATCTCCTTTAACTCATTTGTGTCACACTTATGCCCTTTGCCGTGTGGAGCTCGTAAAAAAGTTCCCCGTAAGGGGTTTGACAGTAAGTGTTTTGAATATACTTCCCTGACATTGTCGCCATAGCACTTTCTATATAGACATAACGTCAGATAGTGCATGATTTTTATATATTTTCATTTTCATGGTTCATTAACATCTACGGCGGGTGCGGCTAGCCAACAGGGGATGCTTACTCCTCCTGGGCACCTGGTCCCACCTCTAGCTCGCTAGGGGTCCGTTGATGTTTAATTTTGTGCTCTATTGTGAGTGCTGTTGAGATTATCGTCAGGATCTTCTTTAACTCATTTGTGTCACACTTATGCCCTTTGCCGTGTGGAGCTCGTAAAAAAGTTCCCCGCGAGGGGTTTGACAATAAGTGTTTTGAATATACTTCCCTGACATTGTCGCCATAGCACTTTCTATATAGACATAACGTCAGATAGTGCATGATTTTTATATATTATCATTTTCATGCTTCATTAACATCGACGGCGGGTGCGGCTAGCCAACAGGGGATGCTTACTCCTCCCGGGCACCTGGTTCCACCTCTACCTCGCTAGGGGTCCGTCGATGTTTAATTTTGTGCTCTATTGTGAGTGCTGTTGAGATTATCGTCAGGATCTTCTTTAACTCATTTGAGACGAGGAACTTTGATTTGATCTCTATATGGCATAACCTCAGACAGTGCAGTGCATGTATCTTGTATATTGTTTTCATTTTCGTGCATGAACATCGACGGCGGGTGCGGCTAGCCAACAGGGGATGCTTATCCCTCCCGGGCACCTGGTCCCACCTCTGGCTTGCTTGGAGTCCGTCGATGCTCAATTTGGTGCTCTATTGTGAGTGCTGTTGAGATTATCGTCAGGATCTTCTTTAACTCATTTGTAGCGGTGAATAGAAAGGACTTTGCACTTTCAGGTAGATACTCAAAGTTTTTTTTCCACCATCGAAAAGTCAGAAGACGAAGGCTGATATTCACAGTCAAAGGACAACGACTTTATATCCGATTTTATAAGGTAAGCTGCTGTTCTGATGATTGAGGATTTCTCGTCATCCTGTCCTGTTTCTGAGATGAAATGCATGTAAAATGCTTGCTGCTGTCTTGCGAATAGTAATGATATTGGATTTCCCTTTCATGTCTGACATAATGATTTCTTTTCCAAATTGCTCCCTCAGTTTCTTTTTCGTAGCGAGGCGAGTAGGCATCCTCACCACATAGCTCTTGCATCATCTTGGTCAGATGAAGGAGGTCATGCTGCTCGCCTTCGTGATCATTTAAGAAACGAAAAACTTCTATGAATGCAACTTGTGCGACTGTCGAAATGGGCCCGCCTATTTTTATCTCAAGCTCACCTTTTGTATTTGAAAATCCATAGGGAATCAGTTTACCAGTTCTAAAATTAACATTAATCGGTCCATGTTGCCAATTTATCTGTTCTAAAATGATGCTGTTCAATTTGAAGACGTTTACATTGCAACTCTGATGATGAATAGCATCTGCCGCATGAAGATCGTTGACGAACTCTACACGGCCTCTAACTTTGTCAGCCCATACATCTCTTACATTGCAAATGGACATAATAACATGACAAATATGGATAATGACCATATCCCTGTATACAACACAAAATCGTCAATTCAGAAATCAGAAACCGAAGGCATACACAATCAGGATGAAACAGAAACCAAAGCAAACAAACGAAAACCTCCACCACATGAAAGGCGGACTCCCGATATGAGAGTAAGACCAGGTGCCCAGAAAGAGTAAGGATCTCCTGCTTGCATGCAACACCCGCCGCTTCAATTCGGTACAACTGTCACATCCTGGAAATCCGCTGTCCGTACGGGGAAAACATCATAGCCTCTTTTCCAAGCACGAAGTTTTGCATGCCGACCACAAAACATGCTTTGCTCTTTAAATGAAAATGTCTGAGAAGATCGTAAGATTGGAATTTCTATAGGGCGTAATACATCTTTATTTTCATCCCTGTCAGTCGGGTACTTGTTATTTGTGACGGATATGTATAGGTCCTTCTGCAATCGGCATGAAAGCGTTGACCTTTGGAGACAAAAATGTACAACCCCATCTCTCAGCAGCTCTTTAAATTCCAGTAGCACCTTTCTCTCCTATAATGACCAAATTATCACCTTTTGAGCTTATCAGACAAACGTTCATGGCGTTCATCTGAAAAAAGATAATAATAACGTAGAACTTCTTTGTTTTTCACCATTGAGATCGTAT
Source organism: Pinctada fucata (assembly GCA_028142955.1). Classification (NCBI taxonomy): domain Eukaryota; kingdom Metazoa; phylum Mollusca; class Bivalvia; order Pterioida; family Pteriidae; genus Pinctada; species Pinctada fucata. Next base: position 26,184,042 of record AP027113.1, on the reverse strand, counting down.
AGAAGCAGCAGAATCAAATGAATGATTAAGCTGGATGTTGATAAACTACATTCATTTAGATAACTAATTTTGGGAAATTACTTTCTTTTTTAAATGCGAACTTTTGTTCTGCAAAATTCACTTTAAAAAAAATACACGTACGATGTAAACGTCTTTAAATTCAATAGCATCATTTAAAACCAGATAGATTTACAGCATAGACCAGACATGTACGTTCTTAATCGAAGTGTGAATAAGTAATTGACATTTTAAACAATTATTTATATTCATGCATTTAGAATTATTTTGTTATGTATGTGAAATTTAAATATGTCTCCTTACGGGAATAATTATATATAAATCACGTCCTTCATTTCTTAGTCATATGATTCTTTACGACCAATTTATCAACCGCGTTGGGATTTAAAGTTGCTCTGAAATAGAATAGAACATACATGCAATTACTCAATATTCCTGCATAAATTACCATATGGTAATAATAGTGACAATAATATAACAGTCATGGGAACTGCTGTATTAAGGTAACGCTAAAGTCAAAATGGACGCCTGGCAGCTCATGTAATAAAATGTGTATATCTTTTTTTCTCTCTGTGCCTGTTACTTTCAAACTTTGCATGTAACTACATATAAGTACACACTATTCATTTACAGTAATGGCCTCTCCGTGACCAGCCCATGTTTTAACCAATACTCCATATAATTTTTGAAAATTATTGTTTTCCTACCCAATTTTTCAAACAGTTCAGCTGTTATATACTTGAAAAATAAAAATTGAAACTTTGGCAACAGAAAAATATGTTTTGATACCAGTGCATGCGGGATTTGAAATTGCGCGCCACTTTTGTACAGTTCTGAATGGAGGCCGTTTGTATGTCACTTTGTCGAGATGGAGGTCGCCATATTTGATTTGGTGAGTAGCCAATTTCATCTCAATTTAATGCATGATCTAATGGGTGACAGCCCATATTTCTGAAAGTATTCAAGTAAGAGACCCATATATTTTTTAAAACATGTGGTACCTGTTTATTTCTAGCCATTTGAATGTACTATTTCAACTGTATAATTTCGGTCTTCCCTCTTCGATCAAAATGAAAGTACGTCAAATTCCTGCGCGAATTTTTACGTTTGAGAAACTTATATGAATGTTGATAAAACAGTCTCTTACTTTCGTAGACATAATATAAATTACTATATCTATTCTACAAAAGCACATAGGAGAGATTATATATAAAGGTTTGTCGTCATTATATCGAACTACTTTTCGTTGGAAGTATTTCCCCTCTTGCGTTCGAAGGTCTGCAGTTGGCACGAAAGAGAAAATAAACAATCGAGAGAAAATCTGCTTTGTTCAGACGTAAGACAGGTACTGTAAACAATATTTGGTGGCTATAAGAATTTATTGACGCACGTCTGAAAGAGATCGGACAAGATTTTGCCCTTCTAAAACTTAAATTCACTCGATCAATTTGGCCTAAAAGTCATGACGTCACATGGTGAAAACATCGACAAAAAATTCTATTTTTTTTAAATATTAATACAAAAATATACCGAAATATATCCAATATTTGCAATTGACATAAGATGCAACAACAATTATTTTGAAATAATTGACATTTCTGTCAAGTTTTTGTCAAAGTGTTGTATGGAAGCCAAAAATGGTCATTCACACATGTGTATGGTATTTTAGATGTAAATAGTGTTTACAACAACATTGATACCTCATACTCAGATATTTTGTACCGGAACAGTACTAACATTTGCTCTTGGATCTTTGGTATACTCTTTCACATAGAAAACAATTGTTTTCTGCTTAATATTTGTATAACTGTTAAGGGGTATGGACAAACTGTTATTCGCCATATTGGATTTTATGTTGTGTGTTATTGAAAATCTTTCCTTACACCGAGTCATGGCTCCATCTTCAACTATTTCAATCCCAAGTATTCTCAACCCCAATAACTACATTTTCCCATATTTGCTACGGAAAATTACATTAAGATTTTAACATTAGAAACTTTTTAAATTCATGCACCGAACTGCACAGCTGCAGCTCAGAAGAATATATTAATAATACTATAACTTACCTTAAACATTACATTGATACTATATCTACAACCATTTGTCCTTCGATTTTGAGTACAAGGTCTCATTATCATATAAATCTCTTGTTAATACAACACGGTGTCTTTTCGAACACGAGTTTTTACAGGTAGCCATTTTCACGTGCCGATCCGCCCCAACATAGGTAGAAAAATAAACGATTTCAAAGTTCCTGGGGTAATTCACTAGAATTTCGACTGTTTGCGATTCAATTATTAATTATTTACATGATATATATTAGAAAAGTGGGATAGTCATGAGAATTATAGGTGACAAATTACAAATGTGCAACATTCCGGGGATCCGCCCCTGGATTCATTTCTATGTTGATAAGGCTACTAGCCCCTTGCGTGTAAAATGAAGATACCCGGTATTTTGAGAAAGTATGATCAAAATTGGAGGACAAATGTTTGTAGACATATGATGATAGTAACGTTTAAGGTAGGTTATAGTATTAATCATGAATCCTGCAAACCTGTAGCTGCGCAGTTCGGTGCACTAATTTCAAATGGTTATCATGTTAAAATATTGATGCAGTTTTTGTTTAAAATTATGGGAAAATGACGATGTTGGGGGAAAGGAAACGTAGTATTAAAATGGTTAAGATTGGAGTCTTAATTCTGCAGAACGACAGATTTTCAATTATGCTTCGCGTCAATTCCAATATGGCCGATAAACTTCTGTCCATACCCCTTAAAAGACAGCAAGTGTGAACAGCAGTATGTCAATTCGTACCATTACCTTCTTTTCCTGCAATTTCCTACAATGCCTACCAACAAATGGTTTCAATATTTCGCCAGTATCTTACATGTTATTTCTTATTGGTATAGTTCATGTTTGTGTGAAGGCTTCAATATTCCTGCCTACATACGATGCAAGCCGATTGTGATCTCAACAGTGATTGGGAAGGACAGAGACCATGGGCAAAGACTATGATAGTCCCATTTATAGATGGCACATATTGATTCCGAGTACTTTCTTATATTAAGAAATGGCCCATTAAAATGGCAAAAAAAAAAATAATGGAAAATGGCCCATTCACAATATTTCATAATATTATAGGTATACATGTATTAACAGTTGCACACACAATCTACTGATAAGAAATATTGTGTGTGACAGGCAAAAACTTGAAGCTATATTAAGTCGAGACCTGATTTCCTTTGCATTTTTGGTGTAATTATCAGAGATGTTGAAAACGTTTAAGGCATACCAGTCATTTTGAAAATGATGCCAGTCCTAACAAAGTACATGTGTATTGTGTAGCAAAACTTTAAACCTTTTGCCAGTATGAATGTAATTTTGCCGGTGAAATCCTTCCGACTGGTACTTTTCAGCATCACTGAATTATTTTGCAATTTACTTAAAATTACATTCTACTCTTTTGCTGCTAAATTTTATGTCTTAAATGAATTACCATGCGAAATAACTTTTTGCAAATTTGTCAGCAAGCGAATAGACATGTGTATGTTAATTCTTTGTCACTTCAGCGTTTGAATGAATCTATTCTATACCAATGACATAGGCAAGCATGTGATTTATAAAGATTTGCTACAATGTTGAAGCAGGGAAAATCTATTTTTCTTCATACGTTAAGCATAACAAAGTATATGTTTTACTCAAAATTACAAAGATTACTCCTCATGAGGTAACCCATTTTAGGAATGCAAATTCATATAAATGCTTAAGTTTATATCTAATTTTGCTTGACATCATTTTGATTTTGATGTCTTTGCTCTTTTCCTCAACAAAAGTTTCATTTACATGTATCATGAATTTAGCATTAGTTCTTTGATTTCACTTTCATTGGTTTCTTGTCACCTGAAGACGATGTTTGAATATCCCTTCAAATTTCTTGTATGATTATTTTATTATCATGGCAAAGTGACCTGACCAGGTCGAGTTTATTTTCACCTGGTTATCAAAAGATTTAAAAAATAAGCCGTTTAAAATTATAGATAAAAAGTATTTACTTAATTAATATAATAGATCTACCCTAATATAGGGCTGTCACGATTCACCGCGGTTCTCGATTCACTTCCCGGTTCTCGATTCACCGCTGTTCTTGATTACGGTTTGATACACAATACAAGAAGAGGCTGTATCGTTGACTTACGGTTTATTTTCGGCATTTAGTTTTATCTTTAAAAATTCAACATGGCGATGCTGAACGCCGAGTCGTCAAAGATAACTTCTTTGTACTTTGTTTCTAGTCAATACAATATATTCTCAAATCATTCAAGTTATGAATGATCTTAAAATTTGTTGTTTTAATAAAATATCTGACGAATTACAGAAATGCCTCCATATCTACATTAAAAATGTTGTATCGTGATATGAATCGTATCGTGAGTAAATATCTTGATACATATCATATCGTGAGCTTAGCGTATCGTGACAGCCCTACCCTAAAATTTTTGTTGACTAGTCTCAGTCGCTTGATTCAAGAAGTTCCACCCAGTCATGCCACAAAATGCATGATTACTGAAGATGACTAGATCAAATTGTTTAGTTTAATTTGTTTCATATAATTAATGGTCAATGAATTAGTCGCTTGTCTGTCTACAAAGTCATTGAAAATGCGTTTTGAGTCATGAAAAAGTAATGGAATTTTGGTATAGAATTTCCGTATGAACCTTGGAATCGAGCAAAATTATCAAACAGTATGGAATCTTTTAGGAATTGTTACGCCTCTATACAGTATACCATATGAATTCAACTACCAGAAACAATTCATCAAAGACTTCTGTTCACACTTGCTGCCTTTTTACAGTAAAGTACAAAAAAAACTTTAATTGTGCATAGAATTTTGACACACCATATAATTCATTGACTCCAATATATTACTTTTTATACCACTAGCCTATAATAAGACAGATATTTGCATTGCTAAATTTTCAGTAGCTCCGGGCATTTGGCTACACCAGATTTTTTTTAATTATATGATGTAACTGAGTATGATTGCCATCAAATTCAATGAATATGACATCACTTCATAGTTTGTATATTTTTTTGCATACATCATATCTATGCCCAAAATATGAAAATGTCTCAAAATTTTTATGATGAAAACCAAATTGGATAAATCTGTTTGAAGAAATATTTTGAATTGCATTTTGAATACAAATTTGCTTTAAATGTTTTAGGAATTCAATATGTTCTACGTGGAGTGAAAAGAATCGTGAACCAAAAAGGCCTTTCAATATATTTGGTATCGAAAGGAAAATGTACTACTGCTACATACAGTCTAAGATTGACATGGATACCTGCAAACATTATGTGGTTCAAGGAGATGTGGTGTGTATCTTACAGTATTATACTTGAAATCTTGTATTAAGACTTTCAACAACTTTTGGATACATTTGGAACAATTTTTAAAATTCAATTAACAAATGTGAAAGTTAGAATGTTAGAAAAAAATCATAACAACAGCGTTTTACAGACAATTTATTGATTAATACATGATATGCAGTATTAGAAAGTTCTTAATACGACTTAAGACTTGTAATATGGTCTTACAATATATACATTGTTTTAATTTTGGTTTCAATTACTGTCTGGAGCCAATAAATATTATATATTCTAAATATGCTGTCATTTAAAGCAGAGTTGCCTTGCTCTTATTTTTAATTATTACAACTTCAAAATGATTTATAAGTTTTGTGTAATCTTGCAATAAGGGCAATCATACATGAAGATATAAATATTCATACATTCAATATAAAGCAGTCAATACCCATTGATAAATTGATGATGAATTTATAACAATTCGACAGTGGGCTTACATATCGTCATATTTATATATAAATGCATATATATGTTTAATACTTTTGTTATTAGGGACTTATGATATTTTTTCCCTTTGCAGTTGATTCCTGTACAGAATTCTTGTGTATTTCTGAGGATGAATGAACAGCTATGGTTGTAGAATGGACTTCTCTCGAATACCAAATGTACATTCAGTATGTGATTTATTCACATAAATTACATTATAAGTGATAAGAAGTTTAACACTTTAAAATTTTTCCCCTTATACTTCAGAAAGAAGTGGTGCTATAGAAATAAAATTCTAACATGACTTGAGATTTTCTCCCTTTATGTACCATAGAACTCGCCTGATGTAAAATCTCCAACAAACTTCCAGTTTGCTAAGCTCCACCCATGCACGTGCGCGTGCTGTAGAGCCTGTGCAGAACAATATAAGAATAGAAATAACAACTAGATAGCTGTGATTTGTTGTCCAGTAATTTCCTGGGTTGCATGAACCAATCAAATTATCACCTCGCTGCGAGGTGATAATTTGATTGGTTCATGCGACGAGGGGAATTACTGGACAACAGACCACGGCTAGCTAGTTGTTATTTCTCAAGAAAATATTGTTTGCACATGTTGTATGTAGTTTAGATGGGAATAGATTCAGACTCGTGCATTTAACTAGGTAAATACATGTAGGTAAATTTTGATAAAGTCTACTGTGAAATAATTTTAATAATTGTTACATGTATATATCTAAAATGAAGGAGATAAATTTGTATATAATATAGCTTAAAATAAAATGTCACAAAAAGATAGGAGAAATGTAAACTTTTCTTAAAATTTGACATTTGCTTACAAATTTCATCAGTGTTTCAGTTTTTTTCCTGAGTGATGAAGAATGGCTGCACATTCAGCTTTATTACAGATATTTCCAGATGAAAGATAGAATATGAGTAAGTATGAAGCAAAGTAATCAACAGCTTGTGTCTAAATTGTGATTTCTTTTTTTTTTTTTTTTTTTTTTATTTGGGAGGGGGGGGTGTTCATGAGTATATATAAACATACAGTGTTTTTGCATTTTAATGAAAAAATGGAATGTGATAAATAAAAAAGCTCATCTTTATTAAGTGTTTTTTTTTATTTTGTACAATGAATGTTTCCTGAAAACAGTAATAGAAAATTCACATTGTCACCATAAATTACATTTTATATTTGCTTGGAAAAAAATTAAATGTTAAATAAAGTGATTTTCCTTGAAATAGTACCTTCTATACAGTACATAATAAAACATTTGTTGAAATTAGTGATTCATTTCAACTTGGTGATTTTTATTAAGGACACCCCCCCCCCTTTCGTCTTCTCTTATATTTGAATATCATTATTATTCATTTTAGTATATACATGTATACTTTTATGCTAGTCTCGTTATCAATATACATGTACAATGTCAGGTAACTATGATTTAACTGTTGGATCATAAATTCAAATAAATTGTTGGCACTGCAAGGACACCATACTTTTTACAACATGAAAGTAGTCCCCAATATGGCCGACATTTTAAGATTTTTATATCAATAATTTCAGGCCAGATTATAACAATTTGTTTGAATATATTAAAAACTCACATCTAGCTTGCACTAGACCTAACTTTAACCATCAATAATTCTGCATTGTTTAGGTGAAAGCTGTTATCTTAACCTTGCTGAACTGTGTGAAATGGAAGGAGTGAAAAAAATGACATTACTCCAAGCCAACACTCTGTGGAGAAAAGTTGATACCATGATTGTATGCAGCTTTTCATGACAATCAATTTGATGTATAACATTGTATATGTATCTTGAAAATAAGCGAAAAAATCTGATTAAATATGTAAGTCCAAATTTGTGTTTAGCGTTACCTTAAGTGATTAAAAGATCGAATGAATCACTTGTATAAGTGATTGATAACTTGTCCCTAGTGTAACTATTATGACATTTTGACAAAGAGTTATTTCTCTTTCAGTTTTTTTCAATCACTTGTCGCAGTGATTTCATCATTACTTGCTTTTCATATTTTATTGTTTTCAAAACTTTTTTTAATAACTGCTATAAGAGTTAAATCATGAGTGTTCTTAAATTTATTCTTTCTCAGCAATCTTGACTTAAACAAGCACATAAGACAAGGTTGTTGGATGGACAAACATCATTAACAGATAAACATAAGGATACATTAAAGCACTAACTAAATTCTACGTATCAAAAACACAAAATAAAATGAAGTGTAATATGCATGTAGATACTTATATACATGTACATGTATATTAAAAAGTCCAGATTCCATCATGCCCCAAGTCCAGATAATCAAATTTTTGGTCCAGGTTACATTCAATGAATATATTCATGTTTGTACATCACATCTAAACATGCTAAAATGTATAAAAAAAATCTTGGGCCTTGAAACAAGAAGGTAGGGGGAGGCAATCTTTCCTTTATATCTCCTGTAAGGATATAAAATTCTCTCTCCTCGACAGAAAATTTTTCTTCTTCTCTGCAAAAAAAACCTGACCGAAAATCCTCCATCTGCTATTCCCGAAATCTGCAAAAAAAAAAAAACAACAAAAATTTGTATGCAATATAGATATGATCATGATGATAGAGTTTATTTTTCATGACAAAAATATTTCTTGAATAGAAAATGTTGTAGTATGATTACACTGAATAACCCCCTCCAGAAATCTGAAAGGGGTTGAAAGGATTTTCAAAAGTAGATACCCTACAGACATGAAAGAACTGAATTTTGGAAGCCGAATTCATGTTTCTGGTAATAAAAAGAATTGTCTAGGAGGCATATCTCTAATCTACAACATTTACAAACTGTATATACTAGCGTTCCTCATTAAAAGAAATCAACGTCATAAATTATTCCAAATCTAAACAACCATGCATAATAATCTTAAACATGATAAAATGACAGGCACTACAGATTCTACAGATATTCACACTTACAATTGCAGGGAAGGTTTGGGTTCCATGGATAACCGAAATACATTCCCCGACAGACAGGTTGGTAAGGTCTTTTAGATCCTGCCTGGAAAAAAAAATTGAAATGATCGTTGCATTTATATACAAGTTCCTTGAGATCAAGATTTCTTGTTACTGAATTGGTTATTGGTATCAAAGGAATCAAAAAGCATGGCCTTGCATCATGCACATCAACGTGCATAAAATATTGTACATAGAAATCACTTTATACAGTTATTCTCACCACTTCTTAAATGTTAAACGTCTTAATATTCAAAATGATCATATGTAGTCTTCATCCTATAATAATCACTGTATACAGTGATTTGATTAAACTCAGTGTAATTTCCAAAAGAATGATAAACTTACTTTTGGTTCTGCAATTTATCGTCTCCCTTGTCCATGGTCATGCTGATACCCGTATTATTTTTACGCTTTTTGGGAATTCCAGTTCCCTGGTCATGCTGGTCACTGAAACAGAGAGTATTATCATGGTATTAAATCACTTTATACAGTCATTCTCACAAACTGTTCAACTTGATTATATCCTGTCTTCATCCTACTGCAAACAGAAATCACTGTATAAACTAAGTGAAATTTCCAATAGAATGATAAACTTACTTTTGTTTTTGCAAATTATCGTCTCCCTTGTCCATGGTCATGATGATAGCCCTAGAACTTGTTCCCTTTTAGGGACTGGTAGTGTCCTGGTCATACTGCTCACTGAAACAGAGAATAGAACCATGGTATTAAATCACTTTATAGTCATTCTCACTAATTCTTATGACCCTGTCACACCTTCACTTTTTTGGCCAACGCACGAGTAACGACCTTCAATACGCTGGCGAATGTCGAGGTTTTGTTCGAAATTTCCTCAAGAAGCAACGTTCTCAACGCACGTGTAGCGACCTTGTAGCGCACGGGGAGCGTTCTCCCAACAATCACGGCGTGTTCCCAACGCATAAAACTAGTTTACGATTAACCTGTTAACGTTCTATAACGCGTGCCCAACGACCTCGCAACGTTCGTCTAACGACTTGCCAACAACCTGTCATCGACCATTCTTATCACTTGCAAATTGCAACTAACTGATCGATATCGAAGCAAACAATTTTACAAATTAGTTTTGTTTTCTATTTATTCAGCCATTTTAAACAGACTTCGAGGTGAAAGGATGCCACTGCGAAGAGATAAAGGGGGGGGGGAGGACGCGGACAAATGAGTTAAAGAAGATCCTGACGATAATCTCAACAGCACTCACGATAGAGCACAAAATTGAGCATCGACGGACCCCTAGCAAGCTAGAGGTGGGACCAGGTGCCCGGGAGGAGTAAGCATCCCCTGTTGGCTAGCCGCACCCGCTGTCGATGTCTAGGCACGAAAATGAAAAAAAAAATATAAAATGCATGCACTGTTTGACGTTATGTTTATATCGAAAGTGCTATGGCGACCATGTCAGGGAAATATATTCAAAACACTTACTGTCCAACCCCTCGCGGGGAACTTTTTTGCGAGCTCCACACGGCAAAGGGCATAAGTGTGACACAAATGAGTTAAAGAAGATCCTGACGATAATCTCAACAGCACTCACAATAGAGCACTAAATTGAGCATCGACGGACCCCTAGCAAGCTAGAGGTGGGACCAGGTGCCCGGGAGGAGTAAGCATCCCCTGTTGGCTTGCCGCACCCGCCGTCGATGTCTAAGCACGAAAATGAAAACAATATATAAAATGCATGCACTGTTTGACGTTATGTCTATATCGAAAGTGTTATGGCGACCATGTCAGGGAAATATATTGAAAACACTTACTGTCAAACCCCTCGCGGGGAGCTTTTTCGTAAGCTCCACACGGCAAAGGGCATAAGTGTGACACAAATGAGTTACAGAAGATCCTGACGATAATCTCAACAGCACACAATAGAGCACAAAATTGAGCATCGACGGACCCCTAGCAAGCTAGAGGTTGGACCAGGTGCCCGGGAGGAGTAAGCATCCCCTGTTGGCTAGCCGCACCCGCCGTCGATGTCTAAGCACGAAAATGAAAACAATATATAAAATGCATGCACTGTTTGACGTTATGTCTATATCGAAAGTGCTATGGCGACCATGTCAGGGAAATATATTGAAAACACTTACTGTCCAACCCCTCGCGGGGAACTTTTTTGCGAGCTCCACACGGCAAAGGGCATAAGTGTGACACAAATGAGTTAAAGAAGATCCTGACGATAATCTCAACAGCACTCACAATAGAGCACAAAATAGAGCATCGACGGACCCCTAGCAAGCTAGAGGTGGGACCAGGTGCCCGGGAGGAGTAAGCATCCCCTGTTGGCTAGCCGCACCCGCCGTCGATGTCTAAGCACGAAAATGAAAACAATATATAAAATGCATGCACTGTTTGACGTTATGTCTATACCGAAAGTGCTATGGCGACCATGTCAGGGAAATATATTCAAAACACTTACTGCCAAACCCCTCGCGGGGAAGTCACAATACCCCAACATTGACCCTTTCCCCCCGCCTCCTACTTCCCAACCCCTTTCCGATTATGATTACGTTTACTTTTTTTCTTTTCACAAATAACAATAATTCCGTAATAATCTTCAAGATATCACATCAAAAACTTTCAATATCAATAGCTTAGTAAATCAACCTGTGAATGACAAATTTTTTTCTCTAATGTACTGTTGAGATTTTGTCAGGATCTTCTTTAACTCATGTGCATTAGAAAGGACAAAAGAAAGAAAGAAAAAAAGTAAGTTCCCCATGCCCCCATTATAAATTTTGTGTTCGATTTTTTAAATATACTCCAGCAGAAAAAGGAAATTCTAGCTTCAGAAAGCGTCTCTCACCACTGACTGTCTCGCAAAATTTAAAGCAAATCGGTCAACAAATTTTTGAAATATTAGGAATTTTAACCTAAATAACCTAGGACTTTTTTTCAACAATTCTCCAAAAATATCAAAATTGTCTACTTTGATGACAAAATTATGAAATCCAATCATTTAGTTCATTTGACTCCAAATAATTAACAAAGTAATTTTAATTCAATTAATCTTCAACAATCAGGGTGAAGTTAAGCCCTACTTTTTCTCTTTTTGTTATAAATTGATGAATAACCTGAACAAATGAAGCAACCAGCTGGTTTTGTGGGCGATTATTTAAAAGAAGATTCATCGTGTCACAAAAGTTTATGCAGAATCATTTAAAATGCTAAAAAAAAATTTACACTTTAATAATAATGAGGCGATGTTTCATTTCGTTTCCACGTAATCTTATTCTGAAAATGGAGGATACGCTTAGCGGTGAAATTTGTTTTCCAGACCTTTTCTAATGCACATATTAAACTTATTTTAATGAGGGATTCATCTATTGGTGTAAGTACAGGTCAAGGCAGAGCTGAAGGACATCGATTAATGCCGGTAGGGGACTTATATCGCTTGCGATTCATTAATTTATTATCATTATTATCTTTTCAGTGCGTCCAACATGTCTTCTAATAGTCCAATAAAAATATCGACGTTGAACTGAAGGCCCTTGTGTATGACATGACTGGAAATAAAATAAAAAGGCTATAGAGGCAGTTGAAAGAATTCGCCGAAAAGTAAAAGCGTTTGAGTCCCAGCAGGATTTAAAACGTTCTACTTTGAAAAAGGAAATAAATGAAGAAATATCTATAAACAAGAATTAAAAAGAGAGAATGAAAGTCTTACTCTAGAAAACAAACGGATTAAATACAGGCTTATGGAGTATGAGTATGATCTCATCCTGAATGAACCTGACAGCACAAAGTCAACACCGGAACAAACTGCCAAAGCTGAGGAAGCCCTATCACTTTCCATTCAAAAGTTATGGTCAAGGTTAAAGTTTTTAATAAGTAGGTCAAAGTCCAAGGTCAAGGTCACAAGGTCAAAAATTTTGGTATCCATGGAAAGGTCTTGTCACAAGGAATACACATGTGAAATATCAAAGCCCTATCACTTTCCATTCAAAAGTTATGGTCAAGGTTAGAGTTTTTAATAAGTAGGTCAAAGTCCAAGGTCAAGGCCACAAGGTCCAAAATTTTGTTATCCATGGAAAGGTCTTGTCACAAGGAATACACATGTGAAATATCAAAGCCCTATCACTTACCATTCAAAAGTTATGCACAAGGTTAAAATTTTTGTGAGTGACGGACAGACGGACGGACGGACGGACAGACGGACGGACGAACCGGTTTTAATGTCCCCGCGCTTTCGCGAAAGCGGGGGACAAGAATAAAGGAAGTCAACTCCTTTATCGACATTTTGACCAGGCCGATCATTCTGTTTTATCTATGAGAGTCAGAATCGTGGAGAAAATATATCACCCCACAAACAATCCCAATTTGTGCACACCTTTCCGTCGCAACAGAGAAGAGTTCCTGGATATAAAATCTTAACACTGCAGCATCCTATGGGTGCAACGATAATATCAGCAGCATGGGAAACTTACATTGTAACAAGTCCCGGTTGTCAATCGGTAAATGTGACTAGCTTATTCAACAGACCACAAAGAAGACCTCGAAGTCATGGCATTCGTAAATATAATAGGCCTGAGATACATAGTTTCTCCTTCGATGACTTGGTTCCATTTTTGAATGAGTCTCTAGGCCTGCATTATATTCGACCAAATTACATTCTGTTCCTTTACGGAAGTTACACGAAATCTGCGAATATACGAAGGACCTCACATATACCGATACACGTTCCCATGAATACAGACTACAAGGAGTCATCTTGGACATTTCTACTTTTCGTTTATTTCAAGCACTTAGGTCAGATAAATCAGAGGAGAAATCAAACCGTCATTTCATTAAAGTAAGATTTGCAAACAAAGGTATTAATAAATTGAATCTTGTCAAATTTTGAATCACAAAACTGTCAAAGAAAAAATCCCACCATATTTCAAGAGAAAAGAAACTCCTTGTATTTCCTATAGCTTCACACCAACAGTTGCATCTAAAATTTACAATTACAAACGATTCTTGCAGTGTATTGATTTAAGTAATCCCTCACTACATCCACTTCCTTGCGAATGTTCTTCATCGGATTTCAACAACTCTCCTTGTGGACACGTAATTACTGGAGACCTTAGAAGAATCAAGAACGACAAGTTGAGAGAATTGTTAAAAAAGGGTCCCAAATACAGAAAAAGTATGTCCTTTACATGGAACCAAAATTTCAAAAGTATCATGGAGTCTTGTGAGAAATATGCAAGACGTTGGGCAAAGAAAGAGGATGTACAGCTCGAGACCCTTTCCGAATGGATAAAATCCATCAGAGGGTTACTTTTATCTAGGATTAACCGATTAAAATCAACTGTGAACACCAGATTCGAGTCTATATTTAAAGACCCTGATGTTATCACAGAGCTTACCTACCTCCAAGAACATTATGTCATCACACCAGCGGACAAAGCCTCAAATAATTACACATTTACTTGCAAAAAATACTATTTCGACAGTCTAGTTAAAGAGTTAGGTTTAAATTCGACACCTGGAAATCCCACCTACACTCCAACAAACCTTTCTGCCTCTGAAATAATAGACAACCACAAATCAACTCTTGCTTCCTTTGGCTTCCACACTAACAATTTAGATTTAGATTAACCATACTTATACTGCATACCTAAAATGGATAAGAATCCGTACAAACAACGTTTCATCGCTGGTTCCTCAAATGTTCTACCAAATCTGTATCGATCTTACTCACCAAGTTTTATCTGAAATCAAATATTGGCTTCAAAAATATTGTTCGACAGTATATTCTCGCAGTGGTATCAACCAGATGTGGATTTTAAAGAATTCGAAGGAACTTTTAGAACATCTGAAATTCACTCATTTTAGTAGAGTTCATGCGATCAAAGCCTTTGATTTGTCGACACTATTTCTAAAACGTGGGTCCTGTAGCATCATATCCCACCCATTCTGCTACGTCTTTTGGTACATTTTTGGACATCTTTTTGGCCATATTACATTGTTTAGACTGAGGATCACTGACGAGGGTTTAGTACCCGAAACGTGCATGTCTGGTCCATGCTGTAAATTTATCAGGTTTTAAATGTTGCTATTGAATTTAAAGACGTTTAACATTTACACTACAATTCCACATTTTAAATTGAAAGAAAGACTCGCAAAAATTATAAGTAATGCGTTTACAAGTAAGAACGGTTATCGCAAATATAAATTTATTGTTGTAAACTATGACAAAACCTACTTTGTAAAAGAAAAGTCCGATTCTGAAAATAAGTACACTGAAACAGATATTATTCAGATGTTAAACTTTTTGATCGACAACATTTTTGTGGTGTTTGGAGGTAAGGTCTTCAAGCAAATTGTCGGAATTCCAATGGGGACCAATTGTGCCCCACTCCTTGCCGACATTTTCCTTCTCGTACGAAGCTGAATTCATTCAATCTTTGGTCTCTGATGGGACAAGATACTTAGCTTCTGACTTCAACTTCACTTACAGATATATAGACGATGTGTTGTCCATCAATAATCCAAAATTCACGGATTACAGTATCTATCCTTCAGAGCTTGAAGTCAAAGAAACTACAGAGACATCCTATTTGGACATAATGTTGTCATACGACACTGATTGTCACATGAACACCTCACTCTATGACAAACGTGACGACTTCAATTTCAGCATTACAAACTTTCCGTTTCTCAGTAGCAACATCCCTTCATCGCAAGCTTATGGCGTGTTCATATCTCAGTTGATACCAGTTCAGTTGCCAAAGCAAGTATCAAGGAATTGTGGTCCCCCGCTTTTGGTTGTTTGCCTTTAAAGAAATGCTTACAGACATCCCCCCATTCTTAAGTTTTAATAATATATCTCATATATTATCAACATTCTAAATATGAAAGATTAACTCCAAGAAAAGGTCAAAAGGTCCAAATTTGTGTTTTGTTTCCAAGGGACAGGGCTTATGAAAAGGTATGCACATGTGAAATATTTAAGACCTATGATTTAAATTACCATCAAAAACTTATGGTCGAGGTTGAAGTTTTTAAATGTGGGTCAACCTCCATGGACAAGGTCACAAGGTCAGAATGTTATTACCAACAGAAAGGTCTCATCACAAGGAATACACATGTGAAATGTGACATCCCTATCATTTTCCATTAAAAAGTTATGGACAAGGTTATAGTTTTTTGGAAAGTAGGTCGAACCCAAAGGTCAAGGTCAAAAATTTTGGTATCCATGCAAAGGTCTTGTCACAAGGAATACACATGTGAAATATCAAAGCCCTATCATTTTCCATTCAAAAGTAATGGTCAAGGTTAAAGTTTTTAATAAGTAGGTCAAAGTCCAAGGTCAAGGTCACAAGGTCAAAAATTTTGGTATCCATAGAAAGGTCTTGTCACAAGGAATACACATGTGAAATATCAAAGCCCTATCACTTTCCATTCAAAAGTTATGGTCAAGGTTAAAGTTTTTAATAAGTAGGTTAAAGTCCAAGGTCAAGGTCACAAGGTCAAAAATTTTGGTATCCATGGAAAGGTCTTGTCACAAGGAATACACATGTGAAATATCAAAGCCCTATCACTTTCCATTCAAAAGTTATGGTCAAGGTTAAAGTTTTTGTGACTGACGGACAGACGGACGGACGAACCGGTTTTAATGTCCCCGCGCTTTCGCGAAAGCGGGGGACAAATATACGGATTTTGTTCTGAGAGCTAGGCGTCTTTCAGATAAGCTTCTCAGTCAGGGATATGTTTGTGACCGACTAACATCGTCACAGAGGAAGTTCTACGGTCGATATGGGGAACTCGTCATACACTATGATGTCCCACTCTCCAGAATGGTGGATGATATTCTGTCATAGACCATTTGAACCATCCAACCAAAGATTGTACTCTATGTCTTCCGAAATGGAAGTAACCAGATGTATGTGACAGTTCTGCCGAATTGAAGCGGTGGGTGTTCTTCTGCTCTTCTGGGCACCTGGTCTCACTCCCATATCGGGAGTTCGCTTCTTTTCATATGGTGGAGGTTTTTGTTTGCTTGCTTTGGTTCCTGTTTTATCCTGATTTTGTATGCCTTCGGTTTCTGATTTTCTGAATTATCGATTTTGTTCTGTAAACAGGGATATGGTCATTATCCATATTTGTCATACAGTCACCTTTGACTTTGACCTACTTTTCATAAACTTTAACCTGGGCGATATCTCTTCAATTATAAGGGGTAGGGCTTTCATACTTCACGTGTAGATACCTTGTGATGAGACCTTTCATTTGAGCTATCACCTTTGACCTGGTGACCTTGGAGTTTGACCTACTTTCAAAACATTTAACCTGGGCTATATCACTTGAACTATAAGGGGTAGGGCTTTGATATTTCACATGTAGATTCCTTGTGATGGGACCTTTCTTTTAAGACCATGACATTTGACCCAGTGACGTTGACCTTGGACTTTGACCTTAACCATTAACTTACTATTTAATTACTCATACTTTGCCTGTATCTTTAGCTCTCTACGGGATGAGACTAACGTTAGATGGACAGAATCCTCCTGACAATACTTTTTGTACTTTGGAAGTTATTTGATTTTTGACAACAACCTGCTACAGCGAGCTATGTAATCTTTGATTACCCTATATTTTAATTTTTGTGTCGATGGCGAGCAAAGCGACACTTACGAATCATTGATGAGCATTTAGTACTTGAAAATCCCATAAATTCATGCACTTTCTTAGTGTTAATTTTGACTTAAGTATCATCGGGGGTGTATCGATACTTTGGTGGCGAACAAAAAATATCGCGATACATCGATGAATTGTAATATCGTCCCAGCCCTAATGAACATAGCTATGTCTGTCACATTTTGGGTGTTCCACCCCAAAAGTTTTGTTTCGTTAGTGATAGTGCTTAGATATTTAACATGTGTATTCCTTGTGACAAGACCTCTGTACACATACCATAATGTTTTGCCTAGAGACCTTGACCTAGATATTTGACCTTCTTTTCACAAAGAAATTTCTCACACATTGGATGTCACACTCATTATTTCTAAATGGTACGTTATAGGGATTTGACAGTTCACATGTGTCTTCCTTGTGGCAGTTCCTATCTTCACGTACAATGATTTTAGACCTTGTGACCTTGACCTAAGTATTTGACCTACTTTTCACAAAAATTAAATTAGGCTATATGTTGATTGGTAATTAAGTAATTTGGCTATCATATTTTACATGTGCATTTCTTATGATGAATGCTTTCTTCTATTACCAAAAATTTTTACCTACGGCTAATGACCTTGATATAGATTATTGACCTTCTTTTTTGAAAATTACAAAAATATGATTTCTCCCAAACTGTTTTACCTGTTACATATCAAAATCTTGTAAAGTGACATTTTAACTTATAGGAAAGAAAAAGAATATTGTAGGATGTGTTGAAATTATAAACGATAAAAGTTTGTTTGTATTAGAAATAACTCAACTTTAATTAAACAGATAATATAATATTGCGAATCATCCTTTCATATTCTATTTTTGTCTTTTATGCCGTACAAATCATCTTTTATTTCCCTACGGGCAATGCTGAAAGCGACTCTTAGTTTTCTCTCAGTATATCCATCTGTCTGTCGGTCCATCTGCCCAAGTGAAATTTGATACACAGCTTGGTCTGGGACAGTTCCAGAAAAAGTTCAACAATCGTCACACTTGACCTATTTTTAGCTCACCTCGAAAAGTAGAGAGGATTCTAGGTCTTATGCTATCGCACCATCGTCGGTGTCAGTGTCCGCACTACAGGTTAAGCAAAACGGCACAGGCTCATTCCAACCAAAGTTTAAGTCCTACATCAACCAAACTTGAATTGATGCTGCATCTAGGGATGCTCACTACAATGCATGACATGGATACTGCATCTGGTCTACATTTCACGCTTTGGAGATCAGGTTAGTTAAATTGGGACAGGTCCATTCCCACCTTGCTATACATCCTACAACAACCAAACATGCATGGAGGATACTATCTGCAGTGCATTGTACAGAGGCTGCATCTGACCCACATTTCATGCTTGAGTGATCAGGTTAGGTAAAATGGGACAGGTTCATTTCCGCCTTACTATAAGTTTTCTATCAACCAACCTTGCATGGATGATGTATCTCAGAATACTTACTGAGGCTGCATCTGACCCACATTTCACGCTTGAGTGGGAAGGTAAAGTAAAACAAAGGAGGGGATCTCCAACAACACCAAGTTGTAGCACCCACATCAAAACCCCAAAACACCCAATTGAAAAACACAAAGCAGACAAGCACAAGAAGAGACGCACAAGGGACAAGGAACGTCAACGCACAACACAGAAACATCAAACACAAAGGACTACACGTAAAGAAACAGAAATCAAGATCGAATATGGGTAAATGTTATGTTGTCCAATAATTGCAGAGTTATACCCCTTGAAACTTGAAAAAGGGGGAAGGAAGGGGATCCATCGATATTTTTCCCCTATCTAATAAAAACATGGATTATCTACTACCTTAATCACGATTTGAAAATACCAAATGTTCTATCTACGACTGCTCTTGTTTTGCCATGTGCTGTGTTATAGGTCTGCTGCTTCCTGTTTGTAGGAGATATGAAAGGCGTCAATGCATGCCTGTATGCCAAAGTATCCACATTTTCCCAAAATTTCTTAATGCAGTCACTGTGGCGGATACAAGGGGGGCGCACGTCGCCCCCTCCTAAACTTGGAGCCCATGTAGGCTCCATGCAGTCTCAACCAGAAGTCTCTGACGAGACTGTAGCTCTCCTTGTTGTTTTATTTAATTAAGCTATTGACAAGTGATAAGATATATACACATGAATATCAATTTTCATATTCATTTCAATCAAGGACCATTCGGAGCATGGGCTCTAAGAAATTATAAGTAGCCAAACAAAACAACTTATCCATTAGACAGCAACTAGAATATCACTCAACCGAGATATATAGTGTGAGAGTCATTTAAAGTAAAAGAGATTGATACAATTTATACATAAAAAACATAGATCAAGATCGAAATTGGGTAAATGAAATGTTGCCCAATAAATGCAGAGTTATACCCCTTGAAACTTGAAAAAGGGGAGGGAAGGGGATCCATCGATATTTTCCCCAAATCTAATAAAACCATGGATTATCTACTACCTAAATCTGGATTTGTTCTCTCTACGACTGTTCTTGTTTAGCCATGTGCTGTGTTATAGGCCTGCTGTTTCCTGTTTGCAGGACATATGAAAGGCGTCAATGCATGCCTATATGCCAAAGTATCCACATTTTCCCAAAATTTTTAAATGCAGTCACTGTGGTGGATTCAAGGGGGCGTACGGCGCCCCCCCCCCTCTTATACTTTGCAAATTATGGGTAAAATTATCATTTTCCATATAAAAACAGTATATATCTGTAAAAATCAAATAACTGTTAGTTAATATAATTGTCAAATGCATCAATTTCAATCAATTACAGTCACAAAAATGGGTCCTAAAAGGCATAACTGCATGAGCTTCCGCCACTGTAATGTATACTTATACTTTGCTCTAAATTTGAAACAATGTGTCCAAAAAAAATATTTGGACATTTTGTGGTCAAAGTTTTGCCGCATCGCACGTTTTCAGTTCTGTCTAATTTTGAAATACAAATCACAGAAAGTGGATTAAATACGCTCTTTGGACAACCTAGATCGCTAGGATACAACCAATCAGATATCATCTTTTATACAATTTTAATCAATCATAGTCAAGATCTGATTATCCAGTCACAGTTAGGCTTAGGGTATATATTAAATATATATTATACATTAAATCGTGATTATATATTGTTCAGCTATTCACTAAAAGTCATAAGAAGGGGAACTACTCCAATGCTCCTCATATTTGTTGCCTTCTTTGTTTTTGAGCCTTAGATCCACTCACCTTTTATCACAAGTGATTCCTTGTACATAACTAATCATTTTTATCCTCAATCATTTCATTTGTATCATTCCAATCAATGTTCTACGGAAGCCGAATCATGCCAACCTAAGTGAAAAATTTAAGTCGTTATTACAACTTAGTATGTCGTAATTACCTCTTAGCTATCTCAAAACTTAATATGTTGTAATAATGTTTGTCTGATTAAAGAAAGGGGGTGAATGGGTCAATCCCTTGAATTTATATCTTCTTCATTTTTCTTCTTCAACAAGGTGGATAAATTTAAATTTAAACTTTATTTATTTTACAACGTTTAACAAACAAGTTACACAACTTATATTAATGTCTCACGTTGGCTCAGATGTTGGCGTGAGGGGGTCCAAGGAGCAGGAGGAAACCGGAGTACCCGGAGAAAAACCTCCTACTGAGGCCTGGGTGGGGGACCACCTACCCTCCCACATAAGACCCTTCGCCGAATCTGGGATTCGAACCCGGGACCTTAGAGGTGAGAAGCGAGCGCGCTACCACTGCGCTAACCCGTCCTAACAAGGTGGATAGGGTTGTCGGGCGAGCGATATAGGCATAGTTGTGCCTCCTGTTTTTCTTTGCAAAAAATTCCTGCGATATCCCTAACTGCATTCATGTTGGCCTTGGTCATAGTGGAAATTATAATAAATTACGTCGTAATTACGACATAGTAAAGTCGTAATTACGACATAGCTAAGTCGTAATTACGAGATAGTTAAGTCGTAATTATGAAATTGTTAAATCGTAATTACGAGATAAGTATGTCTTTCTGAGTAGCACCATCCCTTCATCGCCTGCTTATGGCGTGTTCATATCTCAGTTGATACGCTATGCCAGAGCAAGTACCAAATATACGGATTTTGTTCTGAGAGCTAGGCATCTTTCAGATAAGCTTCTCAGTCGGGGATATGTTTGTGACCGACTAACATCGTCACTGAGGAAGTTCTACGGTCGATATGGGGAACTCGTCATACACTATGATGTCCCACTCTCCAGAATGGTGGGTGATATTCTGTCATAGACCTTTTGAACCATCCAACCAAAGATTGTACTCAATGTTTTCCAAAATGGAAGAAACCCGATGTGACAGTTCTACCGAATTGAAGCGACGGGTGTTGCATGCAAGCAGGAGATGCTTACTCTTCCTGGGCACCTGGTCTCACTCCCATATCGGGAGTTCGCTTCTTTTCATATGGTGGAGGTTTTTGTTTGTTTGCTTTGGTTCCTGTTTTATCCTGATTTTGTATGCCTTCGGTTTCTAATTTTCTGAATTATCGATTTTGTGCTGTAAACAGGGATATGGTCATTATCAATAATTGTCATTAGGTTACGACTTAAAACTTTCACTTAGGTTTGCACTAGTCGGTTTCCGTACCCGCGCTATCAAAAATTAATGTAACAAAGTGTTATTGGCCGTATATGTGGATATTATCATAAATAACATGAAGCGAAACTTTTTCTCAATTTCATTTTTGTTTTTAAAAAAAGACACCTCATATTGGCATCTACTACTGCCTGCACATTAATAGCATGGAAGCCCTTTCTACAAACATAGACATGCTCCTCATCTCCCGACATTCCATTATAGGTATCAAGGTCCCATCTATTGCTCCTAATACATTGGGGAAACGTGATATCTGATAGAAGTCGTCCTTGGTTTTCCTTAAAGATGGTAAGTCTGTTTGGAATCCAATATTCTTAAGATTCGAGTTTATTGCAGAGCACACTGAAATGTTAAAGACTGAATATCGTTCGTGCATGCTTAAAATTACGAAGAGAAGCTGACAAGGGTCGTATTAAGCATTGAATTCAAATGCCGTAGTTCTTAGTTATCATGATTCGTATGCAGAAATGACTTGTTTCTGTTTTTGTTAAGGTCATAGCTGGGTAATCGGGAAAAAAGGGTGAATATTTTTGGTGACGAAAAGTGTCACCATTGGTAACTAAAATATCACATTTCTAAGTCATTATCACCAATCCACTTGATTTATTTTTATTTTATTTTTCACAGTTTTATAATGTATGGCCAGCAATGGCAAATTAAATGACAATTGAAGTAAGTCGGTGATGTAAGGGTCAACTTTTGTGAAATTTTACATGAGAGTTACTTTTTTTTGTATAAAACATACTGACAATAAGAAAAGTATATCATTCCATGAATACTTTCACACAAAAAAGATAAAAATCTTTTCACTAAAAAAGCATCATAAAGTAGGTTTTGTCATAGTTAACAACAATAAATTTGTATTTTCGATTACCGTTCTTACTTGTAAACGCATTACTTATAATTTTAGCTAGTCTTTCATACAAGATACCGCTAGTCATGTAAAATATGAAAGCCCTATCACTTACCATTCATAAATCAAGGCTTAAGTTTAGATTTTCAAAAGTAGGTAAAACTCCGAGGTGAAGGTCATAAGGTAAAAAAAAATTGGTATACGTGTAAACGTCTTGTCACCAGGAATACACGTGTGAAATATGAAAGCCCTATCACTTACCATTCAAAACTTATGGCCAAGGTTAAAGTTTTTGCAGACAGACGGACCGACCAAAATCTATATGCCCTCGAATCTTCGATAATAATATCTTCAAGGTCAAGCATCAAGGTTAACTTCAGAACCATGTTCTAGTCCTAAATTTCTATAGACCGTCAGTTATTCCGCCATTGCCGTATAAATGAATTCGCATGTAAAAGGAGTCATGAAATGCCAATTTTCTACAACAAAAAAAAAAAGAAACAAACAAAAACCCCGGAGTTATTGGTCCTTGACAAAACAAAACAGTTATTAGGTTTATTACTGACCGTCCACAGAGATTCGTCGGGTTGATAAAGCCCATATGAGGCTTGGCTTCGCCTCGCCTTCTATTGGCTCAAGATCAACCCGGCAAATTTCTGTAGACGGTCAGTAACAAACCTAAAGACTAATTATATCCTAAACATAGTATTTCAAAAAAGTACACACCTATATTTTCCCTTGATTCTAGGAGCTGCTAGCTGTTTCTAATATCAGAAAACATTAGAAAATATCCTTAACATAAGGAATATAAACAAGAGGTCCAGGGACCACATCGCTCACCTGGGAGCACTGGAAATGTTACAGTGAATGAAATTTAATGCTTATCATGAACCTTATGAAAATATCTATTAGGCCTTTCAACTAAATTTTCAAATCTAAGAATATCCCTTTAAAAGTGCTTCACGACATTTGAATCTGTGTCTGGATAGCATTAAAGAAATTTGAATTGACAAAGACATGCGAATTTTCGAAAAATAATAAATTTTAAATACCAAATTCTAAATAAAATCTGCTTCAGAAGGGAAACAATTCAAACTGTATTATTTGACAAACACTTGGTTCCCGGGACACCTCTTGATTTACCGAGTTTAACGGGCTCCTTTAAATTGTGAAACGCACGAGAAAAGAAATGAAAAGCAACGAAATGAAATATTTTTTTTCTTTGGCAAAGAAATTATTTTATTGGAAATTCAAAACGTAGAAAAGGAGGAAAAGTAACCGGGTTATTTACATGTATACGTTCGGGAATGGTATCCATGAGTTCAACCCACATGCGTATCGTAAAGAATTTGAAAAGTCCGGTACATTTTCTGTCAGTTTCGTTGTAAGCCCAGGAATACCATGAATAAGATGCGGATTCTCCTCACGATACTTTGATACGGAAAACAAAGTTCCCTGACCTCAGATACGTAACGGAAAAAAAGTTACGCCGACCAAACGCTTCGTAGAATTTAAAGAATGCATTTAGGTCATTGATGTTCATTCGCTCGAAAATTGCATGAAGTGTTTGCTTTGTTCCCATAAAATAACTTAAACAAGACACTAAGGTTGGATGCTCCCCCTCCAAATACGTAACATTAAACATTAACGGAGAAAACAGTTGTGCCGACCGAGCAGAGGTCAGGACAAGCTCAGTGTTACTTTTGTTTTGCCAATTCACCTGTTCTTTGCATGTACTAAAGACTGAATCCTTATCATTTTGTGGTAGAAATATTTTCTAGACTGTTTTGCCATGCATAGGAGTATCTTACTTATTGAAGTTATATCATCCCTTTTGCTAACCTTTTTTTCGTGAAAATATCAAATATATATATCAATACCCACTTGAATTTTTAAAAAAATCGATAAGAATTCTGATCATGAAACTTGTACCATTATACAACACTAATGATTTCAAAATCAATAAATGAAAAAAAAAATTACTCTGAATTGTCTCATTGTCGACAAAAAAAGACATTCATTGGCGCCATCTACGACACTTTCTCTCATGGGAATGCAGGAAGAACCTGTTTCAGTGTCGGATTTAGGATTTCAGAAAAGGGGGGCCAAAGGTTTCAGCTCGAAGAAAATTGTTCACAGAAAAACTGAGAAGCAAAAAAAAAAAAAGAAAAACAAACTGAATCTCAAGACTGATGATCTAATTAAGAAGGGGGGGGGGGGGGGGAGTTCATTCCAACTGCATGTACAAGATATAGAGTTTCTTGACATATTTACTCTACGTTAGGTAGACTGTCGAGCGCAGCGAGCCGGAAAATTTTAAGATATGAAATTTTCATTTTTTTTTAAATTTAGTCATCCATACATGTATATACAACTTTATCTTAATCAGGCTTTCTACTCTACCATGATGAAAAAGTAGGAAAAAAGTAGGAGTAGTCAATGAAAAAAAGTAGGAGAAAAGTAGGAATTAACAGAGAAAAAGTAGGAAATTTTCCATTACTTATATGACAATTTTCATGATTTATGACACACAAAATCAACAATAAGCCATTTCAGCAATGTTGTAGACCAGTGATGTTCACCTTTGAAGGAATCTCAGAGGGGAAAGCTGAAGAACTTGCTATGCTGCAGCTTTGGTATATAATTTTGTTTTCATCTGAAGTGAATGGGCGAGCGAAGCGAGCCCGAAATTTTTAAAAACTTTGAATCAGTCATTTTCCTCTGACATCACATAACCAATAATATTTTTTCATTTTTGAAATGAAAAAAGTAGGAATAGTAGGAGGTTTTGGAGAAAAAGTAGGAAAAAACAGGATCAAAACAAAAAAGTAGGAAAAGTAGGAAATAGTAGGAAAAAGTAGGAACAGTAGAAAATTTGCTTAATTGGCGAGCAGAGCTCGCCGTAAACTTTTGGCAATAGATGATTACAATTTGTCATAAGAATACAATCTCTCTCTCATTTTCCATGCTCTTTTTTTTTGTTTGACCCATGGGGGAAGGATGGGAAGATTAGGCAATTGCAACCCCACTATCCACCTGTCTAACCTTGTTAGATCGGCCTATGTAAATGAAGCATTTTGTATTTATTCAAGTGTTAATTTCAATTTTGTATAATTATGTTTATGAAATATTGATTCGTTCAAACATGATGACAGAGAAAGTTGAAGACAAAGTGAAGACGAAAAAATAAGAAATCTATTGAAAAGTATGTGCGGCGAGCGGAGCGAGCCGAAATTTTCCCAAATTTTCCCAAAGGTAAAGAGATTATTAAGTATTCTGACTCAATAACGTTGGGTGAAAAAAGGGGGGCCCGGGCCCCCCTGCTCCCCTTCTAAATCCGCCACTGGGTTTGATTTTTTATTTATCTATACTAGAGTATTTCTTTTTCGCGTTTTGTGCTCATACATCCTTTATTTATCCATAACAGCGGGATTACTTGTAGAATTATTCTTTTATCAAGTAGCCGTTACAAATGTACATATACTTTGATATCATTTCGTTTACAAATAACCATTCACATTAAAAACAAAATCATTGATTTCGGTGCGGTTTTTTTTTTTTGGGGGGGGGGGGGGGATGTATGTCTCATTACAAGACAACTAGCTATATTTTTTTCTACACATTTCTATCCCCTCCTCTTCCAACAGATATTTCTCCTATTCTGTCAAATTAAATTACATGTACGTCTGTCAGTCTTTTAAGGGTCAACACTTAACAGTGTCGGTATAGCAAGTTTATTTCTTATGACTGTTAAAACGCGGAAGTCTCTGAAAAATAATCAAACAGGTGAAAATAACAAAAGAACTAACCGACCATCAGATATAGCAAATCCAGTCTTTTCAGTTTAGTATAAAAAAAAAGGAAAAAAAATCTTTCATTTTTTTTTTTTTTTTTTTTTTTTTTGCGTTTTGTTTTTATTTCTTTTAATTTGTTTTGTCTTGAAAGATACGGTCTCCCTGAAAAAAATAAATAAAATGAAATTTTATTCCCGAGGGTCTAGATTGAGGGAAAAGGGAGCTATAAGAAGTTTTATTTGAAAATATGCAGTAACGACCATAATATTGCCGGACTTGTGTTATAAATATCTCTATTGTAAAAACGAAGTATCTTGTAGGTGGCGCTAGTGGAATGAATTAGAGCTGCGCACCCCAAATTCAAAATGATATTTTCAAACGGCTATAACTGCGAATGTATGCGTTAGATTAATCTGAAAATTTGAATTTATACAAATGAGAATGTAACCTTTCATATGAAAAGAAAGATTTTGCATTATAGAATTTTTTTTTAAATTAATTAATTTTCAGGGAAACCGTTCCGAAAATGAGGTACCGAGCCCCATATGCCTTGATAAAGTAAATATATATAAATAAGTAAAACCTGACTCTTTTTCAGAGAAAGTGTTTTTCAACATTCAGCCTTTAAATTTATCAATACAAGCGCATTTGAGGTGCTGCATGAATTATTATCGTAAAAAATCACCCTTCAGAGTGTAAATGATATAATTCTGCGTAACCTATTGATAATCGATAAAATCGCATCAATCACCAACCGTTTGTAATCGATGATCTATTATGAAGGCTCAGCCAAATGTTTTTTGTCATACCTATGATTTTGAAATAAAAATCTGGAAAAGTCTCTCTTTTTTGCAAATATCACGGCGGATGGGTGGGTTGGGGGGGGAGGGGGGGGTTCAGACTACCCTTTCCCCAACCAATCACACTCTAGATCCACGATCCACGCTTGCAAGTTTAGGTGACATGTTTTGAGTATACGTTTATCCAATTCAAACTTACAAAGATGTGCCATCATTTTCCCATTATATACGTAGAGCTCCTCTTTGAATTTTAACGAAATCGGTTACAGTTATGACTAAATTAAAACTTGTCATTTAGTTTTGTTTGATGGCCTTTCTAAAATCACAGCTGAAATATAAATTCTATAATACACACTGGTTCCCGCGACACACGGGAGGAAAATACAAGGGAAAATATCTCCACTATTTTATCGTAAACGAATGATTTAACAGTAAAATTTATATAGATATATATTTTTTTTTTTTCGTTTATTTCGTTTCTGTTCATTTCATTTCTTAGTTAAAAGGCCCCCGAGTTTTACAGATATTATTAAGGATTTACCTCCCTTCAAATGTTTTACCACAAGGAAAATTATTTCGGCCTAAAAATCGAATGTGAAAATTTGTGCTATCTTTCTCTGTCCATTTATTGTTTTAAGTACATGAAACAAATCAAAGTATTGTGCTTAATCATACCAACTATGTCCAACAACCAAAAAGAGATAAATAAATGAGAAATTTCATGATTTGAAGTGATTTTTGCCCATTATGTTTATGAAGAAGCTCGAAATGTCCCTATTTCTGACACTTATGGTACGAGTTGTCGTTACTCTCATTCGAAACCTAGCGGTCGTTGAAATGCCTACATCTATTATTGTCTAATTCGCTCTGCTCAAACGACAATAAAATATTTATCAACTAAACACAACACCAAATGGGAGTCGCCTCTTGCCACGCACGCAGCATGAAGATTTATTCATAAAAATAAATATGTACAAAGACAACGCGAAGTTGTGCGGTCAATATTCTTCAAATCTGAAAGTAAAAAAGACAAGTATAAATCTAGTGTAAATTTATTTCAGTATAGAACAAGTACTGAACTGGTACGTGGCAAAGGCGTGAATGACGAACACTCTGTACACCTGTATGTACCACCCGTGCATACACTGACCATAGAAAACTGACCAATCAGAAAGGCATACACATGCCTTTACCCCAGTAATACAAGCACTTTACCCCATTCGTAAAATGCAACGTAGATAAATACATTTATCAAAGCATTCAAAATATATTGCTAAAGTTTCGAATTTTGAAATGACGTCAAACTCAAAGGTCAAGGACAAGAAGGGACCAAACTCCAATATTAAGCTCATAAAATAAAAAAAAATCAATCCAAGGAATGCTTGTGTCGCCTGCGAAGCGGCTTATTCTTGGAGATGAATCACATTGTTCAAAATTACTGGTATCACTAGGAAAGTCTTGTCAAATGAAATTCATATGTGAAATATCAGACCTCTTACTTACCAATTGAAAGATATGGTCAAATACAAAATTTCAGAAAAGAGTGTAAATCATCTAGGTCAAGGTCACTACATAAATATTTTGGTAACAAAAGAAAGGTCACATAATAAGAAATAATATATGTGTGAAATATTGAAGCCCTATCACTTACCAATCAAAAGATATACGCAATTCTTAGAAAAAAGGTCAAATATCTAGGTCAAGGTCACTCTTACCAATCAAAAGATATACGCAATTCTTAGACCAAAAAAAGGTCAAATATCTAGCCAGGTCAATGTCACTCGGTTAAAAAATTATGGTATGTTTCGTCTTGTTACAAAGAATATACATGTGAAATATCAAAGCCCTATAACTAACCTATCAAAAGATAAAGGGAATCTCATCTTTTTTTTTAAAGTAGGTCAAATATGTAGGTCAAGGTCACTAGGTCAAAAATTATGGTATGTGTAGAAAGGACTTGTTACAAGCAATACACATGTGAAAAATCAAAGCCCTATCACTAACCATTCAAAAGACATAGCAAATCTTAACTTTTTTTAAAAGAAGGTCAAATATCTAGGTCAAGGTCACAACCTTAAAAATTACGGTATGTGTACAAAGGTCTAGTTACAAGGAATACATGTGTGAAATATCAAAGCGCTATCAATCACCAATCAAAAGATATAAGCAATCTTTTTGTTTAAAGTAGGTCAAATAAGTAGGTCAAGGTCACTATGTCAAAAATTATGGTATGTGTAGAATGGTCTTGTCACAAGGAATAAACATGTGAAATATGAAAGCCCTATCACTTACCATTCAAAAGTTATGGGCTGTTACACCCAAAGTCTGACAGACCGATAGACAGACTGACTGACGGACGGACAACGTGATCCCTAAGTGTCGCTATGCTTCGCAGGCGACACAAAAATGATATCCATTGAAAGGTCTCGTCACAAGTAATACACATGTGAAATATGAAATCCCTATCATAAGATATACAGTTTTTCACAAATCAAACTCCAAGGTCAAGGTCACAAATCTTGGCATCCATTGAAAGGTCTTGTCTTGCTTTGAGAATAGTTCACTCTGGCGAACTTAAAATGCAGCAATTTACAAACTCACCATATGGACGCATTACTAAAATAGCTCACTTGCAATCCGGCCTCCACTATTCTATAATAATTGTGAAAGCATTTTACATAGTTTCGAACAATACTACAAAAATTCAGTAAATGTTTAAAGATATAGAATAATTTCTATTCATAGATATACCAGAGATTTCATTCGGAGAAATGTTCTGAGACAATGTTCCAGAGCAAGAGACTGGAAACCAGTTTCATTGGATGAAATGAAAGGTTTTCTAGCAGTCGTTCTTAATATGGGATTGATTCAAAAATCAACAATAGCGGAATACTGGAACATAATTGATGGCAGCCGATCCACACCATGGTTCACAAGCATTTTTGCTAGGAATCGCTTTCAGAATATTCTCAATTTTTTTTCACGTGGCCAACAACAACAGAGTACCAGACAGAAACAGTCGAAACTTCAGGTAGTTATCTTTTTTCGTGTTTCGTGCAAATATTTTAGTCCAAATTAATTTCATTTCTTTCGAAATGTTAAAATCCGTGAAATGAGCTCCAAAGATGTTCCGAAAAAAAATCTGAAAAGAGAAAATTAAGCATAATTATTTCAATCATGATTTTAGACCTACATAAAGGCTTAAAAATAAACAAATGATAAAGGAGAGGCCAAAGGAGCCACATCACTCACAAGAGTTATGGATGACAGGCTGAAAGAGTCCAATTTCTTGAAAAAAAATTATTTTTTCTTTGGTAAAAAATATAAATCTGAAGTGTGAATAGGTCTTAAAATTAAAAATGCATCCTGACAATACATCTTTCAATTCAATCTATTGAAATTTAAATGAAGGTTTTTCTTTGCCTTTTTTCAGTCCTGGTGGAAAATTCCGACCACTTCTGAGCTTCTTTAATAGAGTATGCAAGGAGCATTATGAACCAGAAAGAAATGTATCGGTCGATGAGACACTGGTAGGTACACGTGGCCGAACAGTTATGTTACAATACATACCTTCCAATGCATCTAAATTTGGCGTTAAGTTTTTGGTTCTTGCGGATAGTGTCACTGGCTATATACTCCATATGACATGCTACATGGGCAGAGTCTTAAGTCCCGTCGTCAGAAACACCCTACAAGGTACAGGGATTGTAGTGAATCTGCTTCAGCAATGCAATCTGCTTAATAAAGGATATCATGTTATTTGTGACAGTTTTTCTGTTCTTTGGATCTGGCACGGCGACTTCTACCGTTATAGACGTATGTTACAGGAACCTTGAGAGCTAACAGACGGATGCCAACAACGATTCGCAATGCACAGCCTCGTGTTGGTAAAGCTGTATACATGAGGCAAGGAGACATATTAACTATGGCATACAGAAGCGATACAGGAAGGAAACCTGTCCGCATCCTGTCTAATTCGGAGTACGAAGATCAGCAAAACAATAAGCCCAGAGTGGTTGGAATGTTAAACATATAATAAAGGCATGGGAGGTGTTGATGAGACTGATATGCTGCTCTCATTCTATAATGTCAAGAGAAAAACTATTAAAAGTGTGGAAAAAAGTAGCATTTGACCTTCTTCATAGGATGATACTGAATGCATACGTGTTGTACAGTAAACATTCCAGTGATACACCCTTGAAGTAAAGACTGAAATTTATAAAAGTCATAAATGGGCTTGCTGAGAACCAATTGAGGAACAGACGATTCAGAAGAGCCACTAGTAGACAACAAGGACGGTCAGTACTTGGAAGGGGCAGACAGATAGTCCTAATTAGATTGCCAGGTAAATCGATCACATACATGTATAAGAAAGAAATGTTGTTCATATATTATTCTATTATTAAATGTTACCTTCATCGTTTCTATGTAAATAAACATTCTTTGTAATAAATCATAGTTGCTCTACAAAAAAGGCTACAAAAATGAATGAAGTTCAAAACAAGATGTTCTATATGATACATGGAATTTTAGTATGCATAATAATTCAATTGTCAATATGAAAACCAATTCACTTGACAATCAAAAATTATGCTTAATATCTACATCATACAAAAGCAGGTCAATGCTCCAAGGTCAAAACTTTGTCAGGTCGGGTCAGGAAAAACGCCACCGAGTTAGATTTTTTTTATAGCCAAAAAGTCCGATATTGTTTTTTTTTCCAGAAATCTAATCACGACCATGTCTATTTTCAACGTTAGAATATTATATCCAATAGAATTGTAAATCAACTCAGTAGCTGTCTTATTCCTACATTATTATAAGAAATCTTGCCGTAACCCCCCCCCCCCCCCCCTCGTCTTCCCATTCCCGTTTGCTTTGAACCGTCAGTTATAAAGTACGAATTACGTATTATTGGTACATTGATAATTATGTCTCTCTCTTGTAAATATCCTCCTAACTTTTTTGAGAACATTTAGCATGTTGAGTCGTAAGATAACATTCAGAGCCAAAAATTCTGTCGATTGAGCAACATAAAGTAAATCTTTATTTATAGGCATCTTCTTGCCATGACACTATAGCCATGCATGTATGAAATATAAAAAACTACTAGACTAAATGTTGCGTCAGAACCAATTGTTGACGGACTATAGGGCTCCCTTATTATCATATTATGGGGCCTCAAAATATTACTTACTTATGGAATTTCTGCCTGCATGGACACATTTCTTATGGTGATCCTCTTACTACTCATGCTATTGGCCTCTTGTTTTGTTTTTTCAATATATTGTCATTCAACACAGTGACATGCATGCTGCAAGTAAAACAAGCTCTGTATTTTTCATTGTTTAAGTAATACTAATTTAAGATGATAAGATGTTTATTTAATAAATGAATGTTTATTTTTGCCATTTTATTGGAATATGAAATGTCCGTTGTTATATCACAAAGTGTGTAAAACAGCGTATAATACAAAATATATGAATTTATTCTGATATGTTACAAAATTTGAAAGAAAATAAATGATTGAATCAGTAAGTGGTGTACGGAAATTTGATTTGTACCAATTAGTTCCTAACAACAAAAAGTTTTGGGAATGGGTCCCAAATTAGGCCTAGCGAGACACCTCCTTGGCCATCCATTACATTATGTTATAATTGGGAATCTGACAGGAGGTACGGAATCCTGCATAAAATTTTTGTGATACATCAATGACTTTTTATTAATTATATGTCTACATATGGTATTTCCAAAAAACGGAGTTATGCTGACCTGCCAACCTGTTTCTGTTCAGAGTCTAGAATGCACCGGGTTCTTCAATTTACTGGTACATGTAAATAAACTGCGATTCTCTGCAACAATAAAAAATGAGAAATAAGAAAAGAGATCCTTGTGTCGCATACATGTACGAAGCAGGCGATTTGTAGAAAGAGGATCAAATTATATATAGGTCAAGGTCTCTTGATTATAAATTATTTGTATCAGTAGGAAAGTCTTGTCAATTGAGATTCACATGAGAAATCTCATACCTCTTGAACTCAACAACTAAAAGATACGGACACTCTCAAATTTTCAGAACAGAGGGTCAAGGTCACTACTAGATACTACGTTAAAGGTCTTGTCAAAAGACATACATGTTTGATATATAACAGCTGTATCATTTACAAATCAAAAGATTTAGCCGTTTTAATTTCTTTGAAAAGTGGGTCACAATTATCTTAATCTAGGTCAAGGCACTAGTGAACCTGTGTATGACCACCCTTCGTCCGCCATATGTAAAACAAAGCATTTATTCACAAAACATCACTATTTAGAACGGCAGCAGGGACGGATATGTGATTCTCAGTGGAGTGTGTGCTAAGGTCAATGGCCGCCTAGGCCAGGGGCAGAGCTGGTAGGGAGTCTAAAGGAGGAGGAGAGAGCAAGCCCATACAATTTTTTTTTCAATGATTACATGTGTGACTTAGGAATACTGTGCTCTTCTCCTTATTTTTTTAAAAATATTTTTTATAGACTTAAATATCGTGGCTATACATGTGTCTTCTATATA
Source organism: Pinctada fucata (assembly GCA_028142955.1). Classification (NCBI taxonomy): domain Eukaryota; kingdom Metazoa; phylum Mollusca; class Bivalvia; order Pterioida; family Pteriidae; genus Pinctada; species Pinctada fucata. The sequence goes on along the minus strand of AP027113.1, from coordinate 26,149,851 downwards.
TAAGCTTGAATTGTATTTATAAACGTTTTCTCAAAACATGCTGGAGTCACATGCAAACGCAGGTCTAGGGGGTCACTGGGTTAAGGGGGGGGTGTTCAGCTTTGTTTTTGTTTTCAAAGTGAAGAATCATAACCCATGCAAAACACGTATCTCTCTCTCTCTCGATAGCACGTCTAAGGCCGAATTCAGTGCAAAGTACAGAAGGGGTTTTGTAATTTTACAACGATCCACTTGACAGACGATGCATGGGTCTATAGACTTAATTAACAGTAGTGTCTTTATCCAGAATATTGAGAAAGGCCCAAGACTAACAGACTAAAGGGGAGTTCAGTTGTTACTTTAGATGGGTAAAAAGGTATTAATTTACGGGAAGAATGAACGACAGGAGAGGGTGACCTCCCCCCCCCCCCCCATCTACCCAAATGGCACTTCGGACGGATCCCCAAGGTAAAGATCCCCTCGCTCTGGGTTCACCCATCTTAGCATCAGTATTTCTCCCGTCTCACATGTTGTTTAGATTTGATTAATAGAGAGGTTTAGAATGCTAACGTGTACGGGTACGCGTGTACACGTGTAATCTACAAGTAGATCTACAAGTGTAACAGGACCCGGTGGGGGTGGATGCCTGTCTTCAGGTCCGTAGGATTCCTATATTGCAGCCTCCACCTTATATGACAGACTAACATGAAAGAAAACTATGAAACGGGTAACATTCAGATACTTTAATGTGAAACAACATAGAAACGAAAAATACGATAGAACATACAAAGAACATACGAAAAAAAAACAACCTAGGTATTAAAACCTACCCCCCTGCCCATAGCTATAACGGTCGGAAAACAGATTCCCCCTTAGACTCTCTATAAGTTAGTCGACCCGAACCGGGTCATTGCTAAGAGAGAATGGTCCTACCACCGAGTTCCTCAGCACTGTGGACAGTTTTACAAGCCCAGTGCAGCGCTTTATATACTGAGCAAATCACCTGATATTCTAAATATAGTACCGTGACGGCCCTTTAAATCCTTATCGAGGGATATACACGATAGATTTGTTAACTCTGAGTACAGGTAAATTACACATGTGAATCTACAAAAAGGGGGGATACTTTACAATGTTTACTATCTAAAATAACGGTACATAAATATTCTAACATAATGTGTTTCTGTCACATACCTCCCTCCTTAAATCAAAAATATTATAAATATTTTTACTTTCAATAAAAGTTAACCTAAACATGAACACATTATGTTTATCATGTCTAAGAAAATTATTCCAATTTTATCATTGATCAGTTTAACTAAACTAGCTCTTATCCAAAATGAAGCATCTAAACTTTAGAAGTATTAGATCAGCTTTAAGGGGTAATTAAAGGCATAGGGCAGCTTTAAGCATTATATTTGAACCCTAAATTAAATTTTCAAAATACCAATGTTAATTCATTAACCACATTTAAAACTTTGAAAATAACATGCTTAACACAAAGTCCAATATATATGTTACCAGAAGAAATCACAAAATGTTCACTTCCTGAAAAGAAAACACATTAAAACACAAAGCATTCAAGATAATTCACAATGCTGAAAATGAAGAGTTCATAAATTCTTTTTTTCGAAAAAATTCCAGTTGTCCTGTTGTTTCTGTTTATCCTTCCTATGTGTGTGCGGGCCTCTGTTGCGCAATGTGAATAGTCCATGTCTTCTACAATTACGGTTCGCGAATATTGTCCATGTGGTCCAAAAATGTATCTCCTCTACATTAGTGACTATAACAAATGTATTTAAGTTCTCTGGAAACTAAGTCATCTGTTGCTACAGCAGAATGTTTTCATCATCCCGGAACAAGCATTGAAATTCATGCTCTGGCTATCGTTGGAACGGATGGTATCTTACTGACTTTCTTGTCCCATTCTGGGACTATGAGAAATATCAATAAGCCGCAAAACATAAATCGCACCTGGTAATGGAAGTACATCATTGAATCGCATCGCCTCATTGATTATTCATCTTTCCTTCTCAAAAAGAGGTTGAAACGCAACAGGTACAGCACAGCATCCATGAGGTTGCATTTTCTGAAATAGATCAAAGCGTACATAAATGAAATTATCAAAACTACGAATTCAGATATTTTAACTAAATGTTTTACAAAAATTCACAAATGTCAGAAATTCCAAAATTCAAAATTTGTAATCTTCTATAGCAATTTAACAAAAGTACTTATATTTCATAAAAACTGTATCCATGGTTCCAATGTCATCACACTGTGGATTGAGACATCATACGTCATCTCAAGGGACTTCAGTTACATCCTAGATCATCATATCTTTTATCCATGACGTCATCGTGCATCGATGTCATCATCATCTCAGGTTTGGTGACATCATCGTCTCAGACTGGCATCATCTCAGCATCATCATGGTATAAGACGTTACAAATACACAATACATACAAACATGGTATCACAGTAAAAGGTCTTCGCCTCCATGTAGCTGTAATACCAGACAATACAAAACGAACAAAACATATATATGTACACACAACACTATTTACAAAATGAAATCTTCCACTGAATGTAAATATCATATAGAAATCAAGGAGCCAATCAATGTTGTGTAAAGCTGAAAGTTAAGTCATCGACAAACAATTTAATGCGAAAGTAACACTTCAAAAATCATTAAAGATCCTAATGCATCTATAACACGAACTTGGCATAACCATCTCAAACAAAAGCTAATGGCTCGCAAAATTGTGTGTCGGCCGACATCAAATTCCCCAATTTTTGAGTCCTAAAAGTTTAATTTCGTAACCATCCATACCAAAGTCAAATTCAAAGACCCCTACGAACCATAAAGCTTAACAAACATACGAAAGTACTCATCACAATATTTGACAATGCGCACATCCCACTGAGGTCTTACATGTCACCAATACATGGCAAGACAAGCGTATATCTAAAATAATTCATGAAGTAGACCATCACAAGTAAATCAAGGACCTTTCCATCAACCTTACTGTATAACTCAGAATCAGCTGGTACTACACTAGACTCGGTTATTCAAACTCTTGAGCACACCAAAATCTCCCCTACAGGCTAGGTATATCGAAGACTAACCCAAAGTCAAAACTCTTTCTAAAATACAAATGTACAATGCCGTGTCAAGCTTATCCATATCATCCTCCCCTAATATGCCACTCGCCAACTCTAAATTAGGATCCGCAATTATGGCCCCTATGCTCATACATGTTCCCGGAACAACAGAATAACCATATTCCCCAGGAATATCCCATTTACCTATTGCATAAAGCGCGACGTCTACGCTTTTCCTCCCGTATGCAATCCATGGTATCCACGTCTCTTATAGTAACAGGAGATACCAAGTTTTAGAGTGCACAATTCAGTACATGTACAACGGATTACTGAATAATACTTAGATTAAAATCGTTTTTCTTTTTTTTTCAATAATAGCAAAATATCGGAAAAGGTAGAAGAAGTCATCATCATTACAAAAGACATAAAAATTGAAGCCAAACTATCGATTTAACCGTAAAATCTTTAACCGTATTTCAAAGAATTTGTACAGAATTTTAGTCTTTCTCTGTTTGTCCATCCATACATTCTGGATCTGAATCTTTTTGAGGATGGTCTCAATTCATAACTACCGAAAGACGTACAGATTCTAAAGAGATCGCAATCAGTCAGTTCTCTGTACTGGGGTCGTGTTCTTTTCAGTCTAAACTTAAAACGAGTTCTACCTCTCCTCGGGGAGTGCGCGGGTAACTTTTCACTAAACGTACAATCGGATCTTGACACATCCAGGTTACTTTCTTTTAAAGTTGACCTTGACCTTCTGTGTGACCTTAATCGACTGCGATTCTTGTCAAAATTTCTTTTCACAGAACGTGAGCGCCTAAATGGGGAGTCAACACGACGAATTGTTTCACATTCTTGAAACTTCTCGGAAGTATTTCCCATGCCCAATGACTTTTCAAAACTTTCATGATCTAACAGACTCTGATCCTCCTCGCGCTCCATAGTTAAAGAAATGTTCTCTCTACTTTCACAGGTACTTGTCAATTCGTTTCCGTTCTCGATATCATGTTCATATTCATAATCAAAGTCTACATTTCGAATAGTATAAATCGGCAACCAATTTATCTCCGAGTGTTCGAAATTACTTTCATGCCAAACGAATTCTTTCATAAGATCAACAATCGTAGCTACGCTCGACTGATTATCTGATATGCTACCTGTAACGTGTGTCGCTAATCTACTATGAACAGGTACATCGTACACACTTGAGTGATTTTCAAACGCAGGTAAATACTTCGGTTTTACACTCGCTAAATCGTGCGCTAATCTAAGCGGATCCAAAGTAAACGACGTAAACATTTTACAAAATTCAAAGCTTCTATCATGAAAGCCTGTCCGAATGAGGACTACAATTAATAGAAATCCTGGCAAGCTCGCCAATTTTGTAACAGGACCCGGTGGGGGTGGGTGCCTGTCTTCAGGTCCGTAGGATTCCTATATTGCAGCCTCCACCTTATATGACAGACTAACATGAAAGAAAACTATGAAAACGGGTAACATTTAGATACTTTAATGTGAAACAACATAGAAACGAAAAATACGATAGAACATACAAAGAACATACGAAAAAAAAACAACCTAGGTATTAAAACCTACCCCCCTGCCCATAGCTATAACGGTCGGAAAACAGATTCCCCCTTAGACTCTCTATAAGTTAGCCGACCCGAACCGGGTCATTGCTAAGAGAGAATGGTCCTACCACCGAGTTCCTCAGCACTGTGGACAGTTTTACAAGCCCAGTGCAGCGCTTTATATACTGAGCAAATCACCTGATATTCTAAATATAGTACCGTGATGGCCCTTTAAATCCTTATCGAGGGATATACACGATAGATTTGTTAACTCTGAGTACAGGTAAATTACACATGTGAATCTACAAAAAGGGGGGATACTTTACAATGTTTACTATCTAAAATAACGGTACAAAAATATTCTAACATAATGTGTTTCTGTCACACAAGTAAAAACAGCAGAGGTTTAGAAAATTGACGAGTACGTGTACGTGTACTGGTGCCCTTAGCGATGACGTAAAAAAAAAATATTTTTAAACATATACGAGACTGATATATAGATAAAATGTAAACTTAAAACTTATAAAATATTCTCGGTACAAGTATTCGTGAAATACATCTACTATATAAACATAAATGTCTACACGTTTGTACGTACGTGTAACTCGTGATTTACACGTTATTGACAACTTGTAGCGATTTCCCGTACGCAATAAATAATGACGTCATACACATGCAGTTATTGTGTATACACGTACACGTAACGGTTTCTAAACCTCTCAAAAAACTGAATAGAAACAACGTGTAAGAGGAGCGAAGTATTGCTCAAAGCTACGGCGGCACCTCAAAAACGTTAAATTTACTTCTCTGTCTGATGGGGGGGGGGGGGGGGGGTGAATTAATTGATGTTGAACATCTTTCAGTAAATTTAAAGTGTCTTCACTTTAAAAATTGAATTGAATGACCACTAGAACCAAAAATCGATTTTTATTGGACAATTTTACTTATCAGGAAGCAGAACCTTGTTCAAGTATAACGATAAAAACTGGGTGTCCAGAATTTCCCGATCATTATTTTTTAAATGGGGTAATTCCGGACAATTGTATTCGTATAAAAATTTTCTGTAAAAGTAACATATCTACTAAAATTTTTAGTTTAATAGTTAAAAACAGTACAACTTTTTAGTATTTGTGAATTAAAATAAATATGATTGTGTAAATTGGGACGTTTTGGTAAAAAAAAAAAGAGGACACTTTCAAACCCGTATTATTTTGTATTTCCCACCAAAGTATTCATGAGAAGCGAAAGTAGATACACGTGATAATCTAAAACGAACTTTCAATTGCAAAATTTTTCTTTGATTTTTCATTTTTCTAACTGTGAAATATAACAGCTTTAAGAACTGATTGAATAAGGAAAAACAGAGCATAAATTAATTTTATTTTATGTTGTGGTTGTTATAAAGCTGTATTCTTATTTCCGTCCGGAATTACCCGGATTGCCCCTATAGTAAAAACTCAAAATATTGTAGGTGGCGCCAGTGAAATGAATTAGAGCTGCGCACCTTATGTGGCCCCAAATTCAAAATTACGTTTTTAAAGATCTATAACTGCGAATGTATGCGTTAGATTCGCCTGAAAATTTGAATTTACACAAATGAGAATGTATACTTTCATATGAATAGAAATATTTTGCATTTCAAAATTTTGTAAAATTAATTAATTTTCAGGGACACCGTCCCTTTAAATCAAGTCGAGATTTTATCATAAAACTTTTTCTATACATTATATCAGATGTACTCTACAAATAGATGAAATAAAACAAATCAAAACATCCTTTAGTTTTTCTGCTTTTTTCACATCTATCTGCATATGTAACCTGATTTACGTCAAATATCTGCGTTGTTTTGTTGCGACGCAGTAACGAATACATGTATTGCGTAATCCTGCATTTGTGAATGGATTTTTTACTTTGCAACATCAAAATGTACAAAATAATCTAAGCATTTAGAAAATATAAAATAGTGTATATACAGCATATATAATGACGTTATTTTTAATATTATAATGCGGGCTTCTGAAAATATTTATACGTTTTTGTTCGAAAAAGAGTGAAAAAATAAGATTTTTTCATCATTAATCGAAAATTTTATAAACTAGTCGAGTTTTTTCCTTTCTATTCAAATTATACATTCTTGAAGTTATTTTGATTATATTTATTAAATAAAAATGATCAAAACATGGTGTAGTTGTTTTGCTGTTTTCAACTTAATCTTGATCGTAAATTTGACTTCCCGTAATTTTTGGCTAATCTTTAACGACGACGTCAAAATATACATATAGATTAGAGCGATGCAGCGCCGTCATAATTGTTATCTTATTTATCGTCATACAATTAATATCGATCTAATCTAAACAACAGCTTCATTGTCATTTTTCTGATAACATATTTGTCAGAGAACGAAATTTCATTCATTGTATACGTAGAATTAAAAAGATAAGAATTCTTCTTATTTGAATACAATTGCATGTACACATACGTGCATGTTGAACATATAAAAATGACTCTTTTCTTGACGATCGCATAAACACGTGCATTCAAGAGAATGTTGCTTAACTTATAAAAGTAAACAAATATTCCGCTGCAAAGAGAAAAAAAGTCAATGCAGATAACCAAGTGTTAATCTGTATAGAAAAGGTGCAGTTTTAGTGTTAACCAGCTTTGGTTGAGTCAAAGTATAACAATGAACTGTAAATAAAGCAAATAAAGCCTACGCTCACGCAGCAAGATACGCCCGTTGGGAATTTTTTCACAACACCAAAATATCTAAGTCCCATAACTCCATAAGGACAAATCGGATGAACCTTAAAATCGAAAGACGGCTTCCTCTTCAAAGTGTGATCACAATGTACAAATATCATGAAAATCTGTTGACGCATATTCAAGTTATTGCGTTCCATGCACCTATATTTCGCCCTTAGCTTAATTTACCCCCCCTCCATTACACATAATTTCTGGATTATGTGACAAAGAATTAAAGAACCCATTACATAAGTGAAAGAACATCCTTCCTACTTGAAGTATACAAAATTTCAAAACATTTTGACCAGAAATAGATTTTTAAAGAATTTTTAACTATTTTAGTATATTTTCATTGTATTTAAAATATCTAAGTCCCATAACTCCGTAACGACAAATCGGATGAACCTGAAAATCGAAAGGTGGCTTCTTCTTCAAAGTCTGATCACAATGTAGAAATATCCTGTAAATCCATTGACGCATATTCAAGTTATTGCGTTCCATGCGCCTATATTTTGCCCTTAGCTTAACATGTATGTGCATATAACCCCACCCCTCCCATTACACATAATATCTCGGTTATGCGACCAAAAAAATTAAAAACCCGTTACATATGTCAAAGAGCATCCTTTCTACCTTAAGTATGCAAAATTTCAAAACATTTCAACCAGAAATAGATTTTTAAATAATTTTTAACTCTTTTAGTATATTTTCACTGTATTTTAAAATATCTAAGTCCCATAACTCTGTAACGACAAATCGAATGAACCTGAAAATCGAAAGGCGGCTTTCTCTCCACAGTCCAATCAAAATGTATGAATATCATGAAAATCCGTTGACGCATATTCAAGTTATTGCGTTCCATGCGCCTATATGTTCCATGCGCCTATATTTTGCCCTTAGCTTAACATGTATGTGCATATAACCCCCCCCCCTTCCTATTACACACAATATCTCGGTTATGCGACAAAAAAATTAATAACCCGTTACATATGTCAAAGAACATCCTTTCTACTTGAAGTATACAAAATTTCAAAACATTACTACTTTAAGTATACAAAATTTCAAAACATTTCAACCAGAAATAGATTTTTAGATAATTTTTAAATATTTTAGTATATTTTCACTGTATTTTAAAAATCGAAGTCCCATAACTCTGTAACGACATATCGAATGAACCTGAAAATCGAAAGGCGGCTTCCTCTCCACAGTCAAATCAAAATGTATGAATATCATGAAAATCCGTTGACGCATATTCAAGTTATTGCGTTCCATGCGCCTATATTTTGCCCTTAGCTTAACATGTACATTGTATGTGCATATAACCCACCCCCTTCCTATTACACACAATATCTCGGTTATGCGACAAAAAAATTAAAAACCTGTTACATATGTCAAAGAACATCCTTTCTACTTGAAGTATACAAAATTTCAAAACATTTCGACCAGAAATAGATTTTTAAATAATTTTTTTAATATTTTAGTATATTTTCACTGTATTTAAAAAATCTAAGTCCCATAACTCTGTAACGACAAATCGGATGAACCTGAAAATCGAAAGACGGCTTCCTCTCTACAGTCCAACCATAATGTATGAATTTCATGTAAATCCGTTGACGCATATTCAAGTTATTGCGTTCCAAAGGCGGACGGACTTCGCCATACCATAATACGACCCGTCAAATGACGGGCGTATAACAAAAAATTAATGAAAAAAATTTTTGTTTGATTTTACATCTGTGAAGGTATACGGATATCGTCCCCGGTTAGCTCAGTCTTTATGAACGTCTGCTAAGATAGAACGGCGAACAAATTTCCTAATAAAGGCTAAATATATGCAGCAAGATAATCAGACGGATTCGGACTTACGAACAGACAATGTGCATCCACGACGTTCGAAAATTCGTGCATTTCATGCAAGTCCTCTCCTACAAACAAATAACTATTTTTCTTGTTTTCATAGCATTCTGCGTACATTTTATATACTTAACTACTATTCTTTGCTTTTATCAAAGGGACCCAAGTCAGAATAAAAGACAATTTGTTGGGTCTCTCCCATGCGTTATTTTGAGATGATAGTATAAACTCACTCCGCGTTTACACAGAGATGCTGCCGAGGACTGTCCGAGCACCGTTTTGTTTGTTTTTATTCCTGTTTTATTTTAATCTGCAAGAAATAACCTGTCGTCTATCATTATCTTGTAATTCAACTTTTTATTTTTTCGCAGTGAGCTTTGGAACAAATGAGAACGACGTTGTCAAAATATATTCGTTTCCTTAAGCCCCTGTCACACCTACACGTTCTCTCAAGACGTTCTTACTACGTCCTTTAAGTCCTTGAAATTTTTCATGAACGTAGGGAGAACGTGGCATTTTTCACCCGGAAGGGCTCTCCGAGACAATAATTGACGACTCCAATACGTGCGCAACACGACCTTTAGCGTCCGTAACACGTTAGTAGCGCGTCCTTCCCGTCTTTAATACGTTTAGTCAAGTTCGGACTACGATCATCCCCAAGTTCACACTACGACGAAGGCGTCTGTGTTACGACAGTACAGCGTGCTTACTACGTTATAGAAGTCCTATCTGCGTTCATGCTACGGTCATGACACGTTCAAAGGATAAATTGTTTGTATTAGGTCTATTTTGATTTTTTCGACCTCTTAAACCAAGAACGTGGTAAGGACGGCAGAGACGTGACGATCTTCATATGATTATATGTAAAAGTTTTAGCCGTCCGTACCTCGACCCTGCTACGTTCGCAACACGTTTCTAATACGTCCATGAAGTTCTCAATACGTTCGCAAGTAGTCCTTAACACGTTCTGTCATCACCGCGTCCTCACTACGACTGTTTTGAACAGTTCAAAACGGTCGTGGTGGCTCGGCGTACGGGCACGTTCATCGGCGTCCTTACTACGACCTCAATACGTATCAGCGAGTTCTTACTACGTTCCCCGCGTCCTTACTACGTTCACACCACGTTTCGTACAATTTTGGCGGTCGTAGTGCGAGTGCCAGAACGTGAAGGTGTGACAGGGGCTTTAGCGAACGTAAAGCTGACGTTGCGAAAGGTTAAAGCTAATTTTTTTTAACTCTCTTTATTTCAGAAACAAATAAGGCCACTGTTGATATAGAAACATTATTAGATTAAGGAGAGCTTACCCTCTAACTCATTCGCTCACATATTTTCCTCCGTACAACTTTTCTCGATAACATTTAAGAAATGACTGTAATCATTTTTCTGTCTATCGATGTATAGACAAAAACCGATGCACAAACTATATAATCCGCGAAGCGGATTATATTTTGTTTGTGCATCGGTTTTTGTCTATACATCGATAGACAGAAAAATTATTACAGTCATTTCTTATAATTTAATTAAATCACTATTTAATCATCTAGTTTATTTTGCAATTGAAGTCATTTTAGCGTGGTTGATTTTCAAGTTCAAAACTGGCGACGTGATATTTGAACAGGCCTAACGTAGCGGTGCTCGCTGCTAGTGACTTCATAATAGGTGATATTGTCTATACAGCTATAGATTAAATTTCGCGCCGTACGTTTGTATAGGCGTTATACAGACATTACGGGAATAGTTAAATTATTTACCCTTAAGGGACGGTGTCCCTGAAAATTAATTAATTTTACAAAATTTTGGAATGCAAAATATTCCTATTCATATGAAAGTATACATTCTCATTTGTGTAAATTCAAATTTTCAGGCGAATCTAACGCATACATTCGCAGTTATAGATCTTTAAAAACGTAATTTTGAATTTGGGGTGCGCAGCTCTAATTCATTTCACTGGCGCCAACTACAATATTTTGAGTTTTTACAATAGAGATATATGGAGATTTAATTATTAAAAAATCGACAATATTAGGGTCGTTACTGAATATTTTCAAATAAAACTTTTTATAGCTCCCTTTTTCCTCTTTCTAGACCTTTTAGAATAGGTTTTACATTTTCAATAAAATTTATTTTCAGGGACACTGTATCTTTAAATTGAGATGTTTCATAAAATTTCGATATGATTTGCGCTTTTCTTGACACAAAACTACAGGTAAAATATGATAACTTAAAAATAATATCATTATAATCATAAAGAAATTTACACTTTCATTGTAAAAGCTAATTACTAGTGCTTATTGAACTTTATGTGGGATGCCCAATAAAATGCATGCAAGTAACGTCGCTAGGAAGACGCATTGCGCAAAAATAAGCAGTTTTACAAATCTGACGGTTTTTAAAAATTATTCTGTGCATAATCTAACGCAGATTTTGGTATAAACATTCAGAAAAGATCTTTCTGATTCCATAGATTCCAATTTCATTTCAATATGTTGAGAAATAAGCAAATTACGCGACGTTGAGTTTTGGAAACCTCTAAAGGATATATATGCTGGCTAGAGTTACGTTCCTTAGGTGTACCGAACGTCTTTAAATGTAGGTCAATTCGACAAAGTCAAATATACTTAAGAAATTAAATAAAATGAAAATTAACGGTTTCTACATCAATAAAGACATAAATAAGAACTAATTCAATTATCCTCGTCGTATCTTGTTGCAAAAAGAATTATACAATTCTACGTATTTTTATCATAATCAGAATAAAAAACTATTCTTTATGTCGACTTCGAAGCGAGGCCGGAATATTATGGAGGGGGATTAGGGTCTCAGTGACATTTGACTTGAACAATTTCCCGCGAGGGGTTGGACAGTGTTTTGAATATTTTTCCCTGACATTGTCGCCATAGCAATTTCTATATAGACAGAACCTCAGACGGTGCATGTATTTAATATATTGTTTTTGTTTTCGTGCGTGAACATCGACGGCGTGTGCGGTTAGCCAGGCGGGAGATGCTTACTCCTCCCGGGTACCTGGTCCCACCTCTAGCTTGCCAAGGGTCCGTCGACGCTCAATTCGGTGCTCTATTGTGAGTGCTGTTGACATTTTCGTCAGGATCTTCTTTAATTCATTTGCTATCTTGCTGCATTCAATATTTGAATTATTCCATGTTCATTTGTCCTGATTTATTTTACAATTTACTTTTTACTGCATTTGCCTTTGACACTTTTCTTTATGCAATATTGCTTCCGTGCATTCTCTTTGTTAATGCAACATTGTCGTCATACCATGTATTTTGACATCTTTAATTCTGCATCTTTCTTTCGTGCTAACGCAACTATTGCTTCGTCCATGCTTACTTTGATAAGATACCAAGTGGCACTTCGTGCGCGCTTATTTTTTTAAATAAACTTTGAAACCTCCCCAGTTACAGTACTTTCCGTTGGAATGGTGAAGTAGAAAATGCGTGCGAAAGCAGAAGATGATTAATGAGTCTTACTCATGGAGAAAAATGCATCAAATGTAAAATATTTGGGCTTTTTCAAAATGTATATATTTCTATTTATAAAGTAGCTATTTGTGGAAAACTGCAAAATTCTCCCATTGTGAGAGAGAGTTCCTTGGAACATTGGGTAGTACAACGGGTATGAATGGAGATTCTACATGTACTTCTTTTTTCTGTAAGTTTGGGGCTCGAATCCTCAGTGTCTTAATTTTTTTCGCAGATATGAGAGGCTCTTAAGCACCGGCAAAGTCGGCAACGGTTGCCCATTGGTCTCGTCGGTTTATGTGTAGCCTTTTGTGTTTGATGTTTACATGTCGTATTCTCTTTTTCGCCTCATACTATGCTCGTCTTTTGTGTTTTTGCATCGGATGTATTGGTGTTTTGCTGCTGATGCTATAACAGGGTCTTGTTGGAGATCACCTTTCTTCTTTCTTAAGCAATACTTGTGTCTTCTTAACCTCATTTGTGTAAGATGGAACATATATTTTTATTCGAATTTCATGTTCCAGTGTAAATCATATAGTCTGCACAAGGGTCACCTGTTAGTGAAGCTCATTTGTGATCGTCTCTACAACATGATACTTTGTGTCATGGGCCAATATTTTGCCAAAGGAAACGATGCTTCAGTACTCAAAACACATTATGTAGACAAACGCTGAAGACATTCGTGATTTGGTCCATGAAGACGATATTTTCATCGTACACAGGGGCTTCAAAGACTCAACTAGGCATAAAGGCTGAAATACCAAGTTTTATGTTGAAAGGGCAAATGCAGATGGCGGGAGAGGATGCAAATACTAGCCGATTAGTGACAAAAGTAAGTGCATTATTCATCGTGTCTTTAATATAAGTGTTAAAAATGCGCTATTACACTATCACACGATTGCGCTATCGTACAATCGGTATTATTGGAGCTACCACGTTTATGCTACTTAGTTACTGTGTAGAATATCACCAGATTTTGAATCTAGGCCATATTTAGTAGTTAGTGACTTTTCTCCTTCGACAACTTGAAATGTTTCAACGGCACCTTTAGATATCTTGATGATATTTTGAATTTACATGTAGCCAAGTTCGATCAACTTCGGTCGATCGTTTCTTCAACGCATTCGAAAATTTCTGTTATCATCTGGTTATAAATGGGAGGATTGTGCGCACGTAATCGGATAACTACACCATTTGCTTATAGCAGATGTTCGTACAAAGTAGGAGCCGGGTGCACATCAGTCATCTTCCATTTGTGTGTTTTCATGAAGGTGATTTCACACGTTTCATGTTTTACAACATATTTTTTCAGAAAAAAAAGCATAATTCTTATTTCTTAATATAATTCAGATGTAAGATACAATATTAGGAGGTCAACATCCAAAATTTTGAAACTCATCAGATTTTTTCGCAATCCATTAATTGTAATGGAAATTCTCATTCTTGGCTATATTTTCTTTTCAGCCCAAGATTTTCAAAAGAAACTTCACATATGATACCTTCATTATATTGTGCAGATTCTTATAGAAAGAAATCATCTAATAACCACGTCATATATTGCGAAATCTAACTGAATGTGTATTTCATCATGTAAAACAATTTAAAATGCAATAAGAGTTATCTTTCTTTACTATATGACCAAAGACCCGACTTTTTTGAAATAACACAACAGACAATGATTTCAATACGTAAAATAAATAGAGTCGAATACCGATTTTGTGTTTTGTGTATTTTAAAATAATGCGACAGTATGTGCACATGTGTAATGAATTACCATATGGGTAAGATATATTATAACACAGGACGAAAAAACAGGTTTCCATACCTTGGAAACCTGGTGGAAACCACATGGAAACCCGGGGTTTCCATGTGGTTTCCACCAGGTTTCCATAATGGAAACCAGTGGTTTCCATGTGTTTGGAAAGCGCTAACCGCCCGGTTTCCACGATGGAAACCACTTGGAATCGGGTTGGAAACCTCAAGTTTCCTTTTGGTTTCCATACCTTTTAAACCTGTATAAGAGCTGGTTTCCACGATGGAAACCACTTGGAATCGGGTTGGAAACCTCAAGTTTCCTTTTGGTTTCCACATCTTGTAAGCCTGTATAAGAGCTGGTTTCCATGATGGAAATTAGTTGGAAACTGGGTGTTTCCTTTTGGTTTCCATATCTTGTAAACTGGTTTCCATATACTGTAACTGTATGAAAAACTCTTTATGTGTTAGTATATACAGTGAATTTGAAAGTTTTGAATCCTGCACTTTTCGTATTCCTTTATATCAGTATCAAGGCTACATGTATATTCTTCTATGTACTTTTTATGTCATAATAAAAAACCCTAAAACATGCTTATCATACTGTGTAATATTTATTCAGAATACATGCTTATTCAACATCAGATGTACAAGATTCCATGAAATCATAAATATACATGTTTGAGCTTTCAAATTTAAAAATGGCATCTTCCATTCTTCATTGTCCTTGTTTAATATATCATGTTTTTTAAGATGGAAATGAAATTTAGAAAAGATGGACGTGTCTCTTTGAAACCACTACAGAAATAAAATGTACTTGTATTCTTTGAAAAAAAAAAGATATTTTTAAACAAATGTGTAGAAATGATGGACAAATTTTATCCTTGCCAAAAACAGACAAAGTCACAAAGAGATCTCTTTCAGATAAAATTTGTTATTCTGCAGAGATTGACATTCGACGGAAATCCCAGTTCATGATGTTTCAGACCACTTTTACAAATTTCTTTCTTCTGTCCTCTACTTTTTCTTCTGTCCTCTGTCTCATCTGGAATGAATGAAAAAAAAAAAATAATATAGTAAGCGGCAACAAAATTACAAACGACAGTTGTAGAGAACTAATATTGCAGGTTGGGATGTCACAAGATGCTTATGTCAACAATTTATAAATTATAAGAAAGTGGAAGTTCTAAAAAGGCACAAATTTATCCCCATGGAATTAAAATTAAAGAGAGGTTGAGCAAACCCAACTTGTACGTGTACGAGAACTTGTGCGTGTATTAACATGTTATCTACACGTTGACGTTATGCGGTTGAGCAGATGTAACAACGAGTACTGCTACGTGCATATCGTATATACGTTCATATTTTGTTTACAACTGCTTATTCGTCAATAACTTGGCATTTAGATTCTAAAGGTAAGGGACATTCAGCATTGACGGTGAATTGATTTATCTATTCCAAGTTATCAGATTTATATAACATAAAAATTAAACCTCAAGAGTAAAATTTTTAGTCAACTTTTAGGGTTCTTCTTTAAAATGTGATACATTTTATTTGCAATTCCTTCTAATATTCAGAAAGTACATACGTTCCCAAATAAATTGGATATAGGTTTTCATAGGTTATCTGCATTCAGTTGCTTATAAAATCTACAAGTAATCATAAATGTGTACTTACCGCTTTACACGTTATACCGAACGTCTAACGTGTAACACAGGTGCGTGGAGCGCAAAATATGATGACGTCATAAACAACTTTTGACGTATGCGTACATGTACAAGTTCGGTTTGTTCAACCTCTCTATTATACCATGGTGATGGTGAAATTTCAACCCGAGTGTGCAAAAATTCTGCAAGTCAAGAACGAGGCTTGCCGAGTCGTGGACAAGCAAAATTTTGTACATGAGGGTTTAGATTTAGCCATCCCTCTCTATTGGTGTTGTTTGATTGTTTTTCTCCCACAACTTATCTGTCTGTGTCTGTTATAAATAGTTATTTGTTGTTTGACCAAAAATGTGTGACCTTTTCCTTGAAAATGACCCTGATCTGATTTGGGTAAAAATTTAGTCCCATCATGCTTTACCATCCCTGCAAATTTGAAAGATGTATGATGTATATCAAGTAAGTTATAGCCAAAATGTAAGTGTGACTACCAGACAGATGGACAGGCAGACGCCTGACAAATGATCCCTTTATGTCGCTCTTATGTTGCAGGCAACATAAATGAAGTGTCTCAACTCAGTATAGTAAGAAGCTTACATTGACATCATTGGATGCTAATTTTTCATGCAGTCCTTCTAGTTCTTCAATGGTAACAGTACAATATTGACCTGAAAGTGAAAATACAGATTTAATATGTTGAAATTTATCAAATAAGTCTTCAGAGTTTACAAAAAGTGCCAGATTGCCGGCTTATTATCCTGGGCTCTCGATTAGCCTAATTTGCGGCCCATATTCCGCCCCACTCCCAATGAAAAATAATATCTTTTTTTCCAGTTTGTTAACCATTTTTCCCAATTTGAAATCTCATGGAAAATTTAACAATATAAGTTAAAAAGTCTCATTTTCAAGTGAAAAGACATCCAACGTTATATTATATATTTTCCCATTTCCGAGAAAATGTTATTTTTCCCAATTTCAAAGGCCCCGGGCCCCAGTTCCATAAATGGGTGTGAGAGCTCTGTAAAATTGAAGTAAATGCTGCTGCAGTTCACCCTAATGTAATATTAATCAAAATAGACTAATATAAAAGTTTATGAATGAGTCATTGAGTCAGAAATCATCTTTTATCTGTATTTGACAATTTATTTCAATAATTAATGAGAGCTGCAAGAGCTATTGAACATGTTGAAGGTACCGGTATATTTTTAAAAAGCCTATGAAAAAATTTAAACATAGGGCCATAATTAAAAAATTGTTTGTTTCCCCTTGCCCGGACCAGGTCAGAAAAAATGCCACTGAGTCAGATTTTTTTTGTAGCCAAAAGTCCCTCTTTTTTGCAAATATTGAATCACGGCCATGTCCATTTTTTATTTTAATGTTGCAATATTCTGTCCAAATAGACTGTAAATCAACTCTATAGCTTTCTTATTCCTACATAAGAAATCTCAATTGTCAATTGTCAGCTGCCGACTCTTAGTATATATCACAACAGATATGTGTGTCTCTTAGCTAGGTGTCAAATAATGTGTAATTATGATTCAAATTACATCAGCAAAAAAAAAAAACCAGTACCTGCCTGCCAGGTCACCTGCGAAAAACAGAACGGGGGGAGGGGAAACAAACAAGTTAACAATTCTTTTAAGTCTGGCCTAATTTAAAATTAAATTCTCTTCTTAATAATATACTGTACATTAAGGGTGAAACGTTTACACGTGTTTACGGATCCGTTTTGTTTTTTTGGCTGTAAACATTTACATAATTTCTAAACATGTACACGGACTACTGTACATACAATCAAAAGATCTTCTTTAATATCGTTATAACTCTAAAAACTCAATACTTGTATTGATTTCCTGAAGTCGCGAAGTGAGGCAATAGATTCTTTATTCAACGTACGTAGATGTATGTGCTGTCGGAGTTATCATGTTATGTATGCATCCCTTGATTCGAACACAGAGGACAAACTTTCAACAAACGCTTAAAACAGGAAGAAAATCTATCTGAAAATCAATCTTATCCTGACACATATGAAGGAGCTTATATCTCCGATATCTCTTTCTCCGTCACAGCCGTCTATTTCTTCGTCTCTTTCTCCGCTTATTAACGCCCTTTCCTCGATGGCCTGGTGTCCAACCTTCCATGGAGTTACTGTTTTTGTAACTTACTTCTATGATTGAATTGTGGGAATTGCTCAAACTCGTTTGAAAATAACAGTTTGATTTTTGAATCTTTGAAAGTTGTATTGCCATATGAAACATCAGCATGTCGTATTACAGTCTTCATGAAAACTTTTTTGACCACTAGCCAGCCGGGCTAGTTGAGTGCCAAAATCTACTAGCCACCCAAAATTTTCTCTAGCCATTGAAAAAAAATAAAAACACTATAAAGACCCATCGTTTCTTCAGCTAGGTCCGTTGAGTAGGCAAAAATTCACACAAATATAGAGTATACATAAAATCGAACGAAGTTAAACCACCACCCGATCATTTGTCTGGCGGATGTCAGCTATGTCATTATCAATAGACTCAATTTTACAATGAATGCATGATATTGTTTGTATAAATATAATTTCAAATACGCTTTTGCCTGTTGAAAATGGACGGAGGAAAAAAAGGACTTATTTGAATCATACTCGCTAAAAGGCCGGCCGTTGCTTGCGGCGCTTGGCCAATAGTTATAAAATTTTCGTAAGAATTTCTTCATCTCAGCAGGGACGTATATATATATATATTTTATATACGTCCCTGATCTCAGTGTTCAGTAGAGATTTTTGAAATTGTTAGATATTTAATTGAACATGTTATACTCTGTACCGTAGAATAACCCGTCACGCCGCGCTGAAATCAATGCACCGTTGTTACGGGAATATTTATCTTGTATCTTAGGACAATATTTTAATAAACATATTTTACAGGAAAACCTTATTATATTTCATTTGAAACATGTTCATTAACATAAACATTTCATACTTAACCAGCGATAAAAGTTGAGACGCAACGTGTACTTTTATGGAAAGAAGGCGGCGATATTACCCCAAGTATAAGACGAGAAATCGCCAGCCGTCGGCCCTTAATCAGAACACTGCATTTCATTAAAAGTCACTAGCCAGTCGGGCTAGTTCAGCATCAAATTTTGGTAGCCCGAGGAAATATTTGGTAGCCAGGGCGGTCGGGCTAGTGAGTTTTCACGAAGACTGGTATTAAATTTAAGTTACGAATTTAATGTAGTCAAGCATAACTAAGTTGTTTTGATGTCAATTTATGACCACGTCTGCAAATAAACATTAATGGATATCACTTTTCACGATAGAAGTACAAGAAGCGTTTAAACGTTTACGTTTCGTTTACAACCTTCTGTGTACATGTTTATGAAATTTGGTAAACGTTTCACCCTTACTGTACATACATGATGATGTATTACAATTGTTAATATAATACATGTTTTACTTTAAGTCATACCAATCCTTGATCCATGTCCATGGCAACTTTTGGTTATAGTACTCTACATCTGTTGAATATGTACAACATTCTTTTCCACATTCAGCATCAGATATACAGTTAAGATGTCATAGATGGCCTCTGATAATGCTGATAGTGCAGTGTACACATGCTTGGATAAGAAAGTAATGTCAAGGTTACACCAGGTATACTGAAAGAAAAATTGAAAAGTAAATTAAATCAGCTTGATAAGAATGTAAAAGTTCAGGGATTAATTTGCATCTACGACCTGCGTCCCTGACGCATAAAAATTGCCCAGGAACCATAGATTTCCAATCGCTGTGTCCCTCTGTATGCATTTTCATTTTCTTCTATTTACATTCCTACTGCGTTTACCTTATATGAAGGTACCAAACCAACTGCACTGCATTTTTCGATAAACGCAAGACCCTATTACATGACATTTGAACAATTTCCCATTAAATACCCATTCTATTTACTGCTTCAACACAGATTCAAAATTCATTTATCAATCGACGCTGTCTATCCTCCAGTGATTACATGTGTCAAAATCTAGGTGACCCATATGTACACTTCCAAGACGTGTGACGTAGTAAGTCGATCAAGCGTCACATGATCACACCAGACGAAATTCAAGGACGACCTGCACATTCGTCTACGAGAAGATGCCATGTTTGGATGAAAGTCCTACCTTTAACAGTATAAAAGAAATCTGCTTTCAAAACTTCTTAACATAAAATGTTTTATAGGCTGAAGGTCAAGGTCACAGGGTCAATATTCATGGTACCAAAATGTAGTACTCTTTATGGTGAATGTGTGTATGAAATATGAAAGGCTACCATTAATAGTATAAAAGAAATCTGCTTTTGAAACTTAACTGGACGGACAGACAGACAGACATATGGACGGACAGGGTGATTCCTATGTACCCCCTACTGTCCGCGCGGCTCACTTCGGAAACTGGATAAACGCGATTTTGATTGCTTTGTAATGCAAAAATTAAAATAAAATCTATATCATCATGAGGCCAAAAGAAAAAATACCTTTGTTTCCCATCACCCGACCGACCCTATTCAAACCCGCCGACCCTAACGTTTTTTTCCCGATTTTTAGTTGCATTTAGGTATTTCTTCGCCAATATTTACGACCGTCGCGCTTTACGAAATGTGTACCAGAAATTTTAAATCTACCCATTTTGACGAAAGCTTTTTAACATTATCTATCATCTACCATCTATAGATACGCTCTTAGAAATTGTAGAAATAATCTATAATTCCCTCTCAAAACGTTACTTACACAGGAAAAAAATGCAACGTATGATAATCATACGTTAAACGCACGTTTACCTTGAGTTCACAAACGTACGTTCAACGTAAAAAAGGGCCCGATACGTTTCACGTACGTTTCAATATTCACGTTAAACGTACGTTAACCATATGTTCATTATACGTTTGGGTCATAACATGAAAAGTAAAACGTACGTTTATTATACGTTTAGGTCATCATATAAAAAGATACGTTCATTTAAACACATGGACATTCCAAATGAATGCAAGTAATTAGAATCCAAGGCTCTTTATCATATATGTATTTCTCCATTGGAATTTTTTTGTGTACGAAACTCAAGGTCCTTGCATGTTGTACCAACTTTTTTGTTTCCTTAATGTATCTTCTGAAATATCTTTAAGAAACAAAGTTTATTTAAGAAATGACCATCTTGGTTCTGTTCACACACAATATAAGGCAATCTTGGCTCTGAACATATGTTTTACGACAGATCAAGGCTAAACAGTTTAGCATCATTTCTTATGAGTCTGTTATATCATCTCTGTATTCTGTGATCTTTCCTTTTGCAAACATTTGCATTTCATAAAATTCCTATCTAGTTGAAAAGAATGAGTTGAAAAAGATGCATGTTTTATTACCAAAAAAATTATTCATGATTTCATCTTCAATAACAGATAATGTTTTAACTATTCATTACTTTGATTATCTTACAATTTAATACTTAAAATGGAAATTAAAATACTTTAATATATAAATATATAAATTAAAATTCTGTAGAAGTGTCAATAATTATACATTCAACAAAGATAAAATTAGAGTCTATAAAATTGAAGTCTATTATAGTGTCCATTTCCATTACATTTTGAACTAAGTAGATTCCATATTGAAGCAAGTTGATTGGCATCTGAAATGTAGAGATAATAAAAATAAACATAGGAAAGAAATATATGTCACTTAGACTCAGTCTGGTTATTTCATTTCAATCTAATTCAAATACTGTAAACATTTGTCTCATTTCGTTTGTTAACAATAGAACTGCCCTAAACATGATGAGGGACAAATATCACCACTGTAGTGTTAGTCAAGGATGCAGCTTCTAGTTCCCTGGCAAAACTAACTAGTAACTTTGAACATTGACATACAGTCAAAAATTAACTTTGAACCCTTGACAAACAGTCAGAAATTTCCTTTGAACCTTGACCTACAGTTAGAAATTCCCTTTGAACCTTGACATACAGTTAACTTTGAACCTTGACATACAGTCAGATATTAACTTTGAACCTTGACATACAGTTAACTTTGAACCTTGACATACAGTCAGAAATTAACTTTGAACCTTGACATACAGTTAGAAATTCCCTTTGAACCTTGACATAGTCAACTTTGAACCTAAACATACAGTTAACTTTGAACCTTGACATACAATTAACTTTGAACCTTGACATACAGTCAGAAATTCCCTTTGAACCTTGACCTAGTTAACTTTGAACCTTGACATGCAGTTAGAAATTATCTTTGAACCTTGACATACAGTTAACTTTGAACCTTGACATACAGTTAGAAATTATCTTTGAACCTTGACATACAGTTAGAAATTATCTTTGAACCTTAACATACTGTTAACTTTGAACCTTGACATACAGTCAGAAATTAACTTTGAACCTTGACATACAATCAGAAATTATCTCTGAACTTTGACATACAGTTAACCTTGAAACTTGACATACAGTCAGGAATTAACTTTGAACCATGCCCTACAGTCTGAAATTAACTTTGAACCTTGACCTACAGTTAGAAATTCCCTTTGAACCTTGACATGCAGTTAACTTTGAACCATGACATATAGTTAGAAATTATCTTTGAACCTTGACATACAGTTAACCTTGAACCTTGACAGAAAGTCAGAAAATAACTTTGAACCATGCCATACAGTCTGAAATTCACTTTGAACCTTGACATACAGTCGAAAATTCCAATTACAGTCAGCAGACAACAGAGCTCACAAGAGAAAGTTTATTTTTCTCTATATTAGCCTGATTTAAAAAAAGCTTCATGAATTTTCAAAAAGGTATGGACACACTGCAGCGATTGTATATAACAGCACCAGGGGAATATAAGTTATGTAAACGTTTTAAATAAATAAAAAAGTTTCACATTTTACCTGTCCATATCAACTTCTGGTTAAACAAAAGTTAAATTGCACTTGTTGTTGGATGCTAGGACACGACCATCAGATTGCCTATCAAAATATTGTGTTCCGAACAGTGACTTTGGAAACCAATCACTTCTGTACAGCATAATCTCAGCCAGGGTATGTTTTCTGTCATTCTTCTGTAACAGTTATAATAAATCAATGAAACAATGAAACTCTTTTTAGCACAACAACATGTTTACAATATTACAGCAACTGTATTGTTTATGAGTTAAGTGTACTTTATTTTAGAAAATTTATTTTAACAAGAGGCCCAAGGGGGCCAAATTGCTCACCTGAGTTGCGAACAATGTTATTGGACAGTTTGAAGGAAGCCCTTGAGTATTTGCTTCCTATAAGGTTAAAAAAAATTATGTGCTTCAGTTTCTGAGATGTCAAAATGTAACAATTTTACGCTGGAAGACAGACGGCCTGTTATCGCAATAGCTCACTTAAGCTTCACCCAGGCGAGCTAAAAATGACTGTCTTACTTTTGGTCTTTATGTACATATACAAGTTTAATTTAGTGTAAACATATTTTATTCAATAAAACGAAAAGGGATTGGGCAACAAGTTTTACCAACATTTTGTAAGTCCTCCCCCTAAACATATACAAGTATAGTTCTGATTGGTCACATGCAAATTTCCTGAATTGTGAAACGATTGTCCGAAAATTTGCATGTGTGCCGACCAGAACTATACACCCATGAACACCAAAAGTAAGACAGTCATTACTTATATTTACAGTCTTGCTATATATTAGACATCCTTTATTTGCACAAACATTGCTTATACGATGTGTCACAGAATCAGAAGTGTTTGAACATTGGTTAATGCACCCTACTTTCAATCTTTAGAAGTGACATCACATTAGGCAACCCAAATTATTGGAATATCATTCTACATGTAGTTGCCTGAGGCTCTGGTATTCAACATGGAAAATCTTATCATTCAAAAGTTATGCCCAAGTTTAATTTTTTTAAGTGTGTCAAACTCCAAGGTCAAGGTCACAAGGTCAAAACTTATGGAATCAACAGAAAGGTCTTGTCACAAGGAATGCACATGTGAAATATGAGTGCCCTATCACTTACCAATCAAAAGTTGTGACAAAGGTTAAAGTTTTTGTGACTGACAGATGGATGGTCAAACCAGTTTCAATATCCCAGCAATTTCGCAAAGGAGGGAGAAACAAAAGAGATTGCATTTTTCCAATGCAGTGGTTTTTTCCCTTGTTTTGTGGCCAAGTATCTTCTTTTTATCCCAAAAATCACTCTTAAATTCCCAAAGAGGAATTATGAAAAAATCACCCGAGAAAACAAGACTCAAATCCTTGAAGTCAGCACACAAGATCCTATTTCTAAGTGCAAGTTTTTTATTCATTCCTCAGTTCAAGCAAATAAATGGATAAGCAGTGTTACAAATGTAATAAAGGCAACACAAGCGTTGGATCCCCTCGCAATTGCATCTTCTTTGCAATCAGCAAAATAATCTTAAGCTAAAGTCCACTGTGACCTTGACCTTTGACCCTTGAAAATCAATAGGTGAACGTTTGTGGAAGGTTTGATGTTTCTATGACGATTCCTTTGGCTTCTATGCTGTTCACAAGGATTTTAAGCCTATATCCACTGTGACCTTGACTTTTGACCTTGAAAATCAATAGGGTTCATCCTCTTCCCATGGGGAACATTTGTGGTAGGTTTGATGTTTCCATGATGATTTCTTTGGCTTCTATGCTGTCCTCAAGGATTTTAAGGCTAAGTCCACTGTTACCTTGACCTTTGACCTTAAAAATCAATAGGGTTTATCCTCTCCCCATGGGAAACATTTGTGGAAGGTTTGATGTTCTCATGCTATATATCCCCTCTGCAGCAGAGTTGCGAGGGGATAATAAATGACACTTTAGGGTTATACTGTGGTGAGAATTTGTATAAATATTTTCCCAATTTCAGGAAAATTTTGAAAATTTTCCCAAATGGGAAAGGGACAGTCACCCCCCCCCCCCAAATTCCCAAATTAAAATGAACCCTGCAATGAAAATGTGTTCATTGTAGTTTTTTACATGTGGATACTTACGCAAAACATGTCATTGAAGTGGGAGGTAGGGTACTCCTTATTTCAATTCCATGAACATCTGTACATGTTCAAGTTCTTAACTACCAGGACATCTCGACTGGAGTCTTTCCTTATAATCTATAAAAGATAAATTCAAAATACAGTGAAAAGACTTATCCTTCCACAACTTCATACAAATATTGTTAGTTCAGTCATAAATTCTAAAATGTAATTTAAAAAGTTTAATTGTCACATCAAACTGCAATCAATCAAATGATGTCATTTGTTGGAACTTTTGTCAGACTGACTCTGTGGAAGGGTTGTACTTGAAACCTTGGGCTGGGCTCTGGCGGCACCACCAATGTGTTTGTGAAACTGAATGCCCTGTCAACATCTTTGTCAGTAAAACAGTTCTAATGTAGGTCATACTCAGGGTCAAATTCTAGTTCATTCAAAAGTTTTTATTGAGTTTTTATAGAGTTTTTCCCACGACGAAACAGACAAACAGGCCAAAAACTATAATATACCCCCACATCTCTGATTCTGACCAAATACGGGCTTAAAAACACATTCAATAATTATTTCTATTTGAAGCATTTATAGTTTCAAATGGAATACATTTCAACCAAAAGTAGATGTTGAAATAGATAAAAATATTTTCACCAAAAAGCCCATTATTTTTAGCCCAAAATGACCTTGACCTTTCACCTCCAAAATCAATAGGGTAATTTGTCTTGCCATAGGCAATTTCTACAATAAAATTAAAGCTGACCGTTTTGGCATTATTGCATCTGCAAGGTAAGGGAAAGAACCGACTAACAGAAGGACGGATAGACAGCACCATACCAAAATGTCTTTTATAATGATGGGCATATTTAAATTGGTGTAGGACTTTAGTATTTGCTTCCTTTTGTAAAAATGTAATTCTGTTGACAGTTGTGGAAATGAAGTAATAATGTATCAAAAGTATCAGATCCATTGGCACATAACTGTTCAACATTATATATAATGCAAATTTAAAGTCACGGTCATAATCAAGGTCACATGATCACACATTTAAAATGAAAATAATCAAGAAAGGTTTTTGGCGACAGAAATTTAATTCTTAGTTTTACGGATCCGCCGACCCTAATTTTACCACAACTGGAAAAAAAAATAAAATGAAGTGATTCTACATTATACAAAGTAATGGTTATTACTTTTCATTTTCACTTAGTCTTTATGTGTTTTAGAGAATGCGGCTTTGAAAACATTATGATAAACAAACTGAATTAAGATTGTGATCATGGCACAAAACATGAAATGTTGAAATCTGTGGATTTTTAATTTATTTTTATTCCCTCCTCCTACCCTATTCAAAAAAAATAAAATCCGTAAAACTAAAACTTAAATTTCTGTCACCTTATCATAATAAAAATAGCAATCCAAGGAATGCTTGTGTAGCCTGCGAAGCGGCTTATTTTTTTTTATTGAAAGTAGGTCAAATATGCAGGTCAAGGTCACGAGGTCAAAACTTATGGTATATATAGAAAGGTCTTGTCACAAGGAATACACATGGAAAATATGAAGGCAATATCACTAACCAATCAAAAGATATGGCCAATACTAGTTTTTTTTTTTTTAAAGAGTAGGTCAAATATCTGAGTCAAGGTCCAAAATTGTGGAATATGTAGTAAGTTCTTGACACAAGGAATACACTTGTGAATTATTAAAGCCCTATCAGTTACCACTCAAAAGATAAAGTCAATCTTAGATTTTTTGAAAAGTAGGTCAAAAGTCTAGGTCAAGGTCACAACTTAAGGTAATAAGGTCAAACATTATGGTATCTGTAGAAAGGTCTTGTCAGAAGGAATACACATGTGAAGTATCAAAGCCCTATGACTTACCAATCAAAAGATATAGCCAATCTTAGATTTTTGAAGAAGGTCAAATGTCTAGGTCAAGGTCACTAGGTAAAAATCAAATTCAAGGAATTGTGGTCCACCGCTTTTGGGTGTTTGTCTGTAAAGAAATGTTTACAGACCCCCCCCCCCCCCCTAATTCTTAAGTTTTCATAATATATCTCATATATTATCAACATTCTTAATATGAAAGATTAAACTCCAAGAAAAGGTTAAAGGGTCCAAACTTTTGTTTTGTAGGTATGTTCATGTGAAATATTAAAGTCCTATCATTTAAATTACCATCCAAAACTTATGGTCGAGGTTGAAGTTTTTAAATGTGGGTCAACCTCCAAGGACGAGGTCAGAATGTTGTTACCAACAGAAAGGTCTTGTCACAAGGAATACACATGTGAAAGCCCCATTACTTTCCGTTCAAAAGTTATGGTCAAGGTTAAAGTTTTTGAAAAGTATGTCAAACTGCAAGGTCAAGGTCACAAGGTCAAATATTTTGGTACCTATGGAAAGATCTTTTCACAAGAAATACACATCTGAAATGTCAAAGCCCTATCAGTTTCCATTAAAAAGTTATGGACAAGGTTAAAGTTTTTGTGACTGACGGACGGACAGACAAACCAGTTTAAGTGTCCCCGCACTTTCGCGAAAGCAGGGGACAATAAAGCCTGTGTTTGTGAAACATGAATGCCCCTGGTGGCATCTTCCTTAGTGTAAACACTATTTTCTGTTAAGTACATGTATGTGAAAGGTCAAAGTCAGGGTCACTGGAACTTTTACTAGGTCAAAGTCCAAGGTCAAGGACGCTAGGTCAAATGTTACGGCATAAATTGAAAGGTCTTGTGATAGGCAAGCTTAATGTATAATATAAAGTTTCTACTGCATACAGTTCCTTAGATTTTGCCTCAACCAGAAAATTTAACCAAAATGTTGACGGCAGACGGACGGACATCGTCAATCTATAGACCGGAATTGCTTTGCAATCTGGCCAAAAATGAACAAACTTGAACAATTATCAATACATCCATCTCAGGAGCCGCACGGACATTAGTGATGTACACCCACATGCAAACTTTACTGCCTGCGCAGCTCACTACAGACATTTGAAAATTGCAAAAATTTCTCCATGGCCTTCATTTTTGAGAATACATAAAAGGCAGTGGCTCCAGACATGAACATTTGTAACTGTGGAGCTGCGTCTCCGCGTTCGAATGCGTATCGTAGTTAGCTGCTGCATAGGTTAGGTTTTTTTTTCATCTTATGTTCAAATTTTATCTTTTTTGTGACATATTCGCAAAAGCGAATAAGTAAAAAGCAGTTGCATCTACATGTACATATTTGTTATCTTCTCACAACTTTCAAAAACTTCAACTTCCGCTTGAGCGATGGAACGTCACTACTCACGTTAGCTGACAAGTACGTGTCTATTACTGATCACTATAATGATTGAGAGCAAAGAAAATACTTATTTACTGAGTATGCAGAATAAGCTCATATACCTTGAAATAATTACAAAAAAAACCCAACTTCTTTCTCTGTTATGGACACATCACCCGAGTCACGTGAGTCACAGGCAAATCAGAAACTTATTCGTACACTGAGACATAGGTCTAAACTTTTAAAGATATGGAACGCTCGTAATCTGGAGCCACTGCCTACATAAATCTCAAGCTCTTAAGAGAATTTGACAGACTGTAAAGTGTGTCAGACATCTGTGGTTTAATTTTCCCCATTATGAAAAATGGTTATATTCCATCTGAATTATAATAACGTCCTCCACCTTGTTAATGATCGATTATATTTATCAATATCTAAAGTCAGAACAAATTCGAACTAAAATTTCATGGATATAGCACTGTATTTCACATAGGAAGACGTTAATTACCATATTGACCTAAACAATGTGACATTACGTAAAGTTATCCAGGTACTGCATCTGGAACTGTAAAGTTGACCGTAAAAAACTTCTTTTATCTTTGATTTGCAGCTTCTACACTTCGCTCTGGCCATTTTGTCGTCTGCTTCGCGCACGTGCTACTTCGCGCCCTTCTGTTTCGCTACGTAGAAGCAGGGACGTATAATATGAATTATGGCAAAGCCATTGTGAGGACGCAGATGAAATATAATTTCAATGAATTAATGCCCAATTTTCACCATACATCATTGAATATCTTTTTAAATAAGTTTATAAGAATAAAATATGTCATACAATATGTGTTCTTGTTATTTTTTCCAGCATCATTTTTACCGTCTTTATCAGCCTTACATTAGTTTTTTTTCTTGAAATCCAGAATCATCTACAGGAGAGGGGATATTATAGACAATTTCTAGATCGACAGCATGCACATAACTCGTAAATGCGGGGAAACAATTCTCAATGTCACAAAACAATCAGTAAACATGAAATCGCAATGCTTAATATTGAAACATAAATGACAGATAAGAAAAGTTCAAGTGATATCATCTTAATCTATACATTTTAATTCCTTGGACCTTGACGAAAACCAAGGAAAAGAGAACTCGGGCAAGAAAACTGTGGGCATAAACCATTAAAATTAAAAAAAGAAAAAAGAATTTTACTGTTCTCTGAAGTTTTTATATATTGTAAGATTAACATGTATCTTGATTATTCAATGAATTCAATTAGACTTTTAAATGATTACTTTTTAAATTTCATTGGGTGATGAAATGTCATTTGTCGTATCAGGAATAAATATCCCCGCCCCCCGCTTGTACCCACCTACCCACCCATCCTCCCCCCCCCCCCCCCCGCTTGCACCCACCAATCCTTTTCCCCTTTTACTTTCACCGGAAAAATCAGCATTCAAAATGTAGAAGAGAGAGAAAACTTCCTTTTCGGAGCCGTCTATAGTGTTATCAGCAATATATCGTTTTATGGGATGATCTGGAAAAGGGGGTTAAAACTTACAAATTAAATACAGTATAACATTAGTATTAGAGGATTTTCCCTTCTAAATAATGTAAATGATTTTCCAATGTAATTGAAGACAAAATTCTTGTTCATTCCTTTACTTTAAAAGAGGGTAAAAGGGAGGGGGAGGGGCGGGAGGAGGGGGGAAGAAGGAAGGGTGTGGGAGGGGAGATAAGGGGGCGGAGAGAGCGGGTACCCCATGTCTGCTCCCCACCCCCATAAAAGGCAAGGATGAATGGGAGGGGGGAAGGAGGCAGCTGGAGGGAGGCAGAAGGGAGGGAGGGAGAGGTTAGGAGGTGGGAGAAGGGAGCGGGACAGGGGAGAGAAGTTAGTGGAAATCTACCCCCCCTCCCCCCCACTCTTGAATACAATCAACCCCCCCCCAACCCCATCCCCACTTTTCTAAAAAAAAAGTCTTCACCCCTCTACCTTGGATCCACTTTTGATTTACCTCCAAGGAAAAAAATATCCAGCCTTATTTCTGACAGAAAAAAAATATACTTCATGCTTTGAACAGAGCCCCAGCTGTGTTGACCTATTTGTACTAAATACTGTAAATGATGACGTAAGTTGTGACGCGTTGTAAACAGAACCAAAGGCAGCAGACATTTAGAAGTTTGTGTTGGGATTTACACTGCATAGATTTCCTGTATATTCTACATGTAGATCTTATATATGTGGAGAGAAACCACATTATTCGATCTACAGGTATCAAAATATCCTCGAAAGCAGAATGAAGTTCGGTAAGTCGCTGATCGCGCTGATATTTTTTTGTTTGTTTTTTTCTCCCAGCATTATGAGTACACAAGTTTATCCATGGATTTTTCTGAGGGATCTTTCGATGAAAGAAAGTCCGCGAAACAAAGTTGTATGCTGACGTCGCGTCGCATGCTGACGTCACGTTGTAATTTTCAAAGAGGATATTCGGACTAAACATGATATATGTTGGAAATGATGGTGCAATGTCAGTATTACGTGAAGCAAAGTACAAATCATACATTGGGACACTGGAGGAGTAAGCCAAACGAAGAATATTCAAAGGAGATCGAGAAATCTTGGTCATCGATGGGTTTCATTCTGTCGTCAAGTGACATTGTCAAAAAAATAAGCTTTCGCTTCACGCCGATCAAATGGGCAATGGGGAGAATGACGTCATTGACCACGGTTTTGGAACCTATAGGTATAGCATAGAATTCAATTGAAAAACACAATTTTTCCTATATATATACACGTGTTACCTTGATGAGGACTACGTCCGCGCCTGCGGCGCGGACTGCGTCCTCTATAAAACGTCCCTGGTAGAAGACAGGGGTGATTTGAGAAGTGGCATTTGATAGTTTTAGTAAAGGATGAAGACTTAACTAATAGAACTTTGCGAATCAAAATAAATGTTAGAGTGGGATCTTGCCCCCTTCATCCAGTGGCGGATTCAGCGGGGGGGGGGGGGCACGTCCCCCCCCCCGGCAGTGCCCAAAGAAGGGGCACTTATGACATGCTTTTGGAAGCATTAAACTACAGTTTTCGTAATAAATCTATGAAACTAGTCAGAAATAGCCCCCAAACACCTCAGAAACCACCGATTTGAGTAAATTTTCCAAAAATTTCTCGGGGATAGATAGTCATGTCCATTGTCTTTACGTGGACGTACACACGTTTCGGAAACAACCTACATTGAATCATGTTCATATCGAATTTTCTTTATCTGAGGGATGAATCGGGAACTTTATATCCTATGCAAGGCATATTTAACACACATATTTCTTGACCAAATCTTCGATAAGCCTCCTATAAAACTTTCATTTTTTTAAAATCTAAATTTGAGGCCGTGATCAATCTTTTTTAAATGAACAATTGAAATTGTTTTGGCCATATTTAAACCGGCTACCTCCAAGAATTTTGAAAAGATAAAAATGCATGTTTTTCTTTATTTTTAGAATCGAAGTTATCATGATTACATTTTTGGTTAAGCCCCTAGGTAAATCAAAAATATAATAATGATAGAACTGCCAAGAAATAATTAAACCTTTCAATCTGGACGATGCAGGGAATGGGGTACCCGTGATCTCTAGTTTGTCAAGGAAATTTATCATTTACAAGGGAATTTTATAAAGGGTCTGTATGGGGCCGAAATTCGGTAAAAAGAGGTACTATTCCCCAATTTTAGACCTAAAAATTCCCAATTCAATCTTTTCTCCAAAACGAGAAATTCATTTCCAATTTACGTATCTGATTTAACTGAAAGGAAAACGAAAGTAGAACAAACATGCTCTAGGAGGGATTCAAAATATAGACAATTGATATGATAAGGGATAACTTGCATAACTATATCTTTTTGTTATTTGAAATTTATTTCCCAATTTAGATTAAAATGTTGCAAAATTGTATCGGCCCAGGCCCCTGATATCAGGGGCTAGAAAAAAACCCTGTAATTACTTATTTCTTTACCTTTATACAAATATAAACAAACAAGCGCGGATCTAGAGTGGTTAGGGGGGTCAAGTCCTGCCTGGAATTTGCATAAAATGCTGATTTTTCCTAGTTTTACGAGAATTTATATATGGCTGGACACCCCTCCCTATGGGCTGACCTCTCTGCCCTTTCAAAACTTCTCCTGATCCGCTCGTTTCTTTAAAAAGTCCTGAACATGTTGACTTCTGCATGTCGTGCAAGAACAGTACAACATCAGAACATTCCGAAAATTTTCAAATATATTCTATATAAATAATAATTATTGTTACTGACATTGACTGAATCATGCGCGCCAAATCCCTTCTAAATTCAGTTCAAATACCCGTCAGATGCCACCAAATTGCTTCATTTTTTCCGAACCCCCACCAATGGGAGGGGGAAACCCCCTCCCATACCCTCCCCAACTCGGGCCTTCGGGCCTCGCATGTGATTTCAATAATTGTATGTGCCCCCCCCGGCAATTGGGGTTCTGGATCCGCCCCTGTCATCCTTTTGATTTCTTTCTTTCTTTCTGTTTGGGCAACCGGCAACCCTCTATTTGGCCAGTTGGCTGTATTGATGTTACATGTATTGCGGGGAACTCATTCCCCAACAGCCCGTTCCAGAGTACTCTGGCCAGGTCGTTCCCCTTTGGGGTGCCTCATAGCCTCTTGAACTTGAAGGTTTACCTTCACCTGCCTTACGCTTGATCTGCTACTGCTCTGCTGACGTTACTATGTATGTATCTGGATAACCACACCTTTATAGTCAGAATTTACCCTATTTACCCTATACCATTATCTACCAAAATTCGTGGGTGCACCTACCTAAAGGTGGAATATACGAACCACGACAACAGCATGGCTGGAGTCATGTAGGCCTGAGTTAATTTGAACAGAAGGTAGATATTAACAGGCTGGCATGATTAAAGCATAACATCTTGACATAGAATAACATTTATAGAAAGAGAGAAAATAGGTATTTATATGTAATTTAAGTTCACTCATGCATTTTGACTCAACAAGTTATGAGGATGGAATCTAAAAATAAACATCTGTACTTTCGTTTTACATTATAAGATAAACTGCAGTAGCGAAAAGCTGATAACAGTACTTTTTTGTATATCGCTATTTTACTATTCGGCCCCAGAGCCCCCCCCCCCCCACCCTTTCCCCAGCTGGTAGTGCCTTAAATCTCCCACCCCTGAATAATTTTAGGACACCCCCCCCCCCTTTCCCAATCAGCACTGCAGCATTTACAACACAAAATACAAAACATGTGAGGGGGGAGAGGAAGGGGACTGGGAGGAGGGAGAAAAGGGGGAGGAAAGGTTTAAAGGAAGAATGAAAAGGAGGGGGTAAGGGGGTGGGATTCTGGGGGGAGAAAGGATCGAACTCCCTTAATTGTCCTCCCCATATGTAGAATATACGTTGCTCACATGTTTGTACAAACGTATGTTTAACGTATGTTTTCTTGAACTTATGTTTCAAAACGTATGTTTAACGTACGTTTGTCGTATGTTCACGGACGTACGTTAAACATATGTTTAAAAAATCATACGTTAAACATACGTTTAACGTATGTTTAACTCATGTTTAGGCAAACGTATGTTTAACGTATGTTGCATTTTTTCATGTGTATTATACAGCCCTTTCGGACAGGCTTTGTTTTTTTTCAAAAAAAAGCGTACTGATTATTATAAAAACGCATTACACCAGGGTTTTGATGATTTGGTAGTAATTATTAATTTTCATAGTATAACTTAAGTAAATATTTGAGGTCATGCACGTGCCGGTCGTTTTATTTCACGCAGACGTCTTTTGTAAAACATGTAACGATGTATCCTATGGCTTATAAAATTACGAATAAACTGAAAAATCGAAGATTCAAATAAAAGATCATCAATAAGCTTGGTGAGAACAAATTCGCAAATAGTGCAGCAACTTTATATGTGCGCGTCTGCGCGCTTGTCGATAATTTAACAGACATCTTGTTCACATTTATATTGTAAAACAACGTTTTTGTATTCGAATAACGCTAAGACGAAAAAAAGGCATACAAGATAAGTTTTAGCAAATCAGTCCTTAGACAGCGGATGGTTTGATATTTTATTCATAGAATATTTTTGGTACGGCGTCAACGAGATAAACTTACAATATCTTTGTTCGAGCAGATCTAACCGTATTACGTTTCTATGCCTTGACGACGGATCAAACGTCTCACTCTGACAAACCAAAGCCCTGATAATTAAGTAGTTCAAACCGACTTCCTCAATAATTTAACCCCCCCCCCCCCTTTGCAAGGTATAAGTGAGCGTCATTCCCGTCCTTCCATCACACTTTTCCACATGATAACTCGTCTTAAACTCCAGATCCAAGCTGATTACTTGCTTCTGACGTTTGCGGCCAGTAAATGCTGTTTTTCTTTCCTGGCAACACGTAATATGGAAGTTTCACCGTGAAATCAGCGCTTTCCCGTTGCAAACATAAGGTCAGAAGCAAGTTACTCCCATTCTGATGCTATCTCAATTTAGGACAAAATGGTGATGTTTACTTTTAACGGCGAGTAGGTTCTCATTTTATGGCCGTACACAATGAAATTTGGCGTTATTGTGATGATGCTGCATTTCAATATAGGGATCAATATGGAAGTAGGTCTATTGATTTTTGGGTAAGGTCACAGGTCTACGTCCTTGGTGTAGGAAATATTCATTTGAAATTTTGGTATCCAAGTGATAACTCAAGAACCTTTTCATCTAGCCAAACCAAATTTGTGGGGATCTGCTAGTCGGAAATACCCAGCCAAAGCAAGCCTTTGATGATTATTTGGGTGGTATGGTGCTGGGTTGGGTTGGCAGGCCAGCTTCCATTCTCCAAAATAATCGTAAAAGGCTCGATTTGGTATTAAGGTATCTCGGACTAGAAATACGTTTTTTTTTATCAGGAGGAGAAGCCTTTTGATTTGGTGTCATTAGGTCAAAGGTCATGGTCATTGTTAGAAAAAAAAAACAATGAGCTCTAGATAGATCATAAAAATCCAGATTCAAGGTCGCCTGTTTAGGAGGCCAGATTTAAGAAGAGTTATATTATTTTAAAAAATTTACTATTTCCCAAAGGTTGCAGGCACAAAATGGCATCCTTTCCCCCTTTTCTAAATCGTTAAACATTTCTGAGTGTCTTGAATTAAACAGACTACACATATTTGAAGGCCATGATTCCATTTTTAATCCCTTAAGATCTCTTTTGAAATATAATTATAAACATGGCTAATTAACATGATTTAAAAAAAAATTCCAAAAAAAAAAAAAATTCCGACCGACCTACCCTATTTTTTTTCAGCATGTTATGGGAAACACACATATTTTTTTTCTTGGCCTTAGGTCAAAGGTCATGGTCATTGTTAGAAAAAAAAAACAATGAGCTCTAGATAGATCATAAAAATCCAGATTCAAGGTCGCCTGTTTAGGAGGCCAGATTTAAGAAGAGTTATATTATTTTAAAAAATTTACTATTTCCCAAAGGTTGCAGGCACAAAATGGCATCCTTTCCCCCTTTTCTAAATCGTTAAACATTTCTGAGTGTCTTGAATTAAACAGACTACACATATTTGAAGGCCATGATTCCATTTTTAATCCCTTAAGATCTCTTTTGAAATATAATTATAAACATGGCTAATTAACATCATTAAAAAAAAAATTCCAAAAAAAAAAAAAAAAAATTCCGACCGACCTACCCTATTTTTTTTCAGCATGTTATGGGAAACACACATATTTTTTTTCTTGGCCTGATCATTGAATAGATTCTCGCTTAGTCGTAACATTTGGTATATGTTATATGGTCGTGGATTTATGCAATCATATTATACAGATAAAATAAATTTTTGGTGGGGCGTTTTCAATGTTAAATTTTAGAGTGACTTGGCCGAGTTTACATTGAGCCTATGGAGTGCGTCACGACGTCACGGGAAAAATTAGCATTGGAAATGGCCCATCTAAAACTTGTTTTGTTTATAGCGAGCGGAGCTCGCCCTTATGGTAACGCGTATACACATATCTTATTGAGAAAATATGCTGAATCAAAGAATGAGAATGTACTACTATGCTTTCAAAAAATTTTGTCCCCTCGCAGACAGAGTTACTGCGGAGATGCTGGATATTGCCATTTAAATTTTTTTTCGACTCCAAGTAGACGTATATGTTATACTCGATTTTTGTTTATAAGTTAAATTTATTGAAAATATTTTTCGTAAATCAGGTAACGATAAAGCATCGACAAGGCGGCGTAACCACGGGAAATCCGACATTTCCGGTTTTGAACGAGTCGTTTCGATCTGATTGCTTTTCTCGTCTCGGGTGGTTTCGTACTGTCAGAAGTCAGAATATTGAAACAGAAAGTTTTGTCAGATAAGATAAACCGTCATAGTCAAAATAAAAAAGAAAAATCTTTTTTATATTATATAATCATATCTATTTTCTCTCCGCTCGCACAAAAGGCTTTGCCTTGATTCATATTAAAATTTAATTGCATGCACTGACCATCATATAACTTATGCCAAAATTTACGACTAAGCGAGATCTAATGAATGGTATCAATTTTAATAAAATTTCTGAATGATAAAATAGTCAAAATCACATTTATCTAATTTCCAAAGTGAGCCGGGCGGACAGTAAACTTCGTTTGCAGGGGGTATAATAACAGTGTTTTGACTTTGTCCTCATATATGGTTTTCCATGACTTCATTTTCCACATTCAATAGAACTGTAAAAACTCTGAACATGACTATCAGGAGGGGGGGGGGGGCAGCTCATCACTGACCATCTGACCATAAATAATGGGATTTGAATTGCCGATTCAAATCAAATTAATTTAAAAGTAACTAAGAAATGTGATTCCTTGTAAGAAAAGGTTAATTAACGGCAACGTTACAGATTTCTGGTTCGAACAGACACTGGACAAAATTCTGAAAACAACGCGTGGGCTGAGCCAGCAATATCGACATACATACATCTGTAAAAAAGAAACAAATAGTATATAATACTTAATTTTCACCATTGATCTTCTCATCTTACCTATCCATTGCAATCGAATGCGTGTTTTCTGTGGTTTATGTGTAGAATTTTGGTGAACAGGCCGTTCCAGCGTTTCCTCTGCTCAAAAATAAATGCTCGCTTCTGATTGGTCAAAATTTATTTTGAAATTCTGAGCCCGCAAAATCATCCTGAACTATTAATTTTTTTTTCTGTTAATCATTATTTAAGTTCGTGGTAGAGTTTAATATCATTATTTTATTTTCACTCTACGACGCATATTTCAAATGATGTCCCTTATATTTATAACTTATAATGCATTACACCTTTGTAAATAAAGAAGGGCAATTAACTGAAAAATACAGGTATAGAGGATGCGAGAAATCTTGGAAAAAATTCTCGTTCCTCCAAAATCCTGGATCCTCCTATGTTGTACCATTTTAAATTGTATTAGGCACGGTCCATTTGATATCCTGGGGGGAGGGGGGCGCTTCAATGGGGTTTTTTCGAAAAAAATAATTTTGCTCTGAATTTTGATGAAAAAAAAATAATTTGCTTATGGTGTGTCAGAAAAAAATAATCTTGTTCTTACAAGTAATCTGAATTTGAAGA
The DNA here is from genome assembly GCA_028142955.1 of Pinctada fucata. NCBI lineage: Eukaryota > Metazoa > Mollusca > Bivalvia > Pterioida > Pteriidae > Pinctada > Pinctada fucata. The sequence continues at coordinate 26,111,798 of AP027113.1, read as the reverse complement.
ATTACTATAAAATTTCGCTTAAAATTCCCCAAAAATTCCCGGCTCTATCGATAAAACACAAACATTCTAATCTTAATATATTGCACACTATAATATGTCTGAAAAAATTTTCTTGCTCCAACTCTGCGAGAAAAAAATAATTTTGCTCCGGTCCGAGGCGAAAAAATAATCTTGCTCTGACAACCCCCCCCCCCCCCCCCGAATATTAAATGGACCGTGCCTTATTTCTTTCAAAATCGATTTTTAAAAAAGGATTTCATATGTTGTTATAAATCGTTTTATCTTTATTATTGTTAGTTTTTTTTTGTATAGATACTAGTATGCAGATCTAAGCGGGTCACAATTAATACAAAGAACAGACAAACATACTTACATTGATCTTAGATTATACTCTATTAGTTATACTCAGTTTGAATGAGATACTAGGAAATAACCATATTTTCAATATGTTTCCTTTCAGTCTTTTTCTTGCCTTTATTTTTCACTTTATGCATATCTGAGTCTCTCTCTCGCTGCTGGCAGTATGAGCTTCAGTATGAGCTTCAATCCTAGCAGTGACAAAATCGAGGGGGGAGGCGGATGGGCGTCCGCCCCCGGCACTGACCCACAATTTTCCAAAATCAGACATTTTCGTTAAAAATCGACAAAATTTGCCCCTTGACCCCAAGTAAAGGGGGCACTGGATCCACCACTGCCTAGTCTACCCTTCTCTAGGCTTTATTTACTCATTAAACTATATTACACTATGTTAATTAAAACGTACGGTATATATATATATATATATATATATATATATACGCCATGTACGAATAACTTCAGATTTTTTAATAGATGCATGACTGAGTACGTATATTTGTGTAAAGTACATTCAAGCTGATTTTTCGAATTTTATTAAAATTATAAACATGACGAAAATTCTCTCTCTCTCTCTCTCTCTCTCTCTCTCTCCATGCAAGATATTTCCTAGCGGCGTTACAAACTAACATGCTGCGTCATGCAGTAACCGTGTACTTGTCACAGTGTCGCACCGCCCCCGACTTTAGAACTGAATTCCAATTGACATGCAATTTGCATGGGGTCAAACGCTAATAACATGCCGCGATTGCATGCATCAACTGTGTACTTGTCACAGCGTCGCACCGCCCCCGACTATAGAACTGAATTCCAATTGACATGCAATTTGCATGGGGTCAAACGTTACATAACCGGTGTCTGTTTATATACTTGAAATTAAACCTCTCCGCTGGCTTTAGAGAATAAATGGCTTATGCTCTATGGAATTTATGAATGAAAACATTTTGCATATTAATTCTATAAAGTCTCTTTCTAGAAATGTATTACCGGTATTATAAATACTAGAAAAAAAAATGAATTAGAACAAACAGTTTTTTCTAATATACGTTATATATAGTTGATATATTATGGTTTAGTAGAAGAAACCAAAAAAAAAAAAAAAAAAAAAGATGCGTAAACAGATAGATAAATAAGTAGATAAATAATAATAATAAAAAAAAATAAATAAATAAATTCATTAATAAATAAATTAATTAATTAATCAATTAATCACAATTGTATTTGTATAACAAACGAATGTGTTGTAAATAAAAAAAATATATATATAAATAAATAAATAAATAAATAAATAGATAAAAATAGTCCACCGTGCCGTTATGGTATGTATGTAAAGTCGCCGTACGGAGCTAGTGTACCGAATTTGCATAGTTCCTGAGATATCGAAGGCCGTCCGCATGTCGATTATGGGCCGGATCCGTCAACTTCCCTAAAGTCAAAGTAAAAATAAATGAATAATATTGCTTCTTTAATTTTGACTAGTAGTTTACAAAATGGAAACCTAATGGAAACCACTCAACCAAGTTTCCAAAATGGAAACCCGGTGGAAACTACGTGGAAACCTGAGCCAGGTTTCCATGCCTTGGAAACCACTTGGAAACTGTCAAGCTCAGGTTTCCATGCAGTTTCCACGTGGTTTCCAAAACATGGAAACTCGGCTTTTCGTGCTGTGTAAGTTTCTCTGCATTCAAACATTTTACACACATAAAGATTTTCTAACTTTTGTAAAATATCACAGCAGCATTCCAGCAACTACAATGATTACAATATGTATGTATATCAAAGTTTTTGTAATGATATGAACATATTGTTACAGGCCAGAAATCACCTATGATTCAGTGAAACATAAGAATATACAATTTCAATATTTCAATCAAATGAATCAAATAAGAATCAAATCACAGAATCAAATAAATCACACATTAAATCAATGTAATCAACAATTAATTTAAAAGTAGATAAATCACATAAATCAAACTTATCTGTCACTGTTCCAGGCCTGGACAATAATCTTCTAATTCATCTGTATTTGATGAATTGTTCATAATTCTGCATTCATATTAGTACATGGTATATTCTAGTTAATTCAGCAATCACTATAAATCCAAAGGCAGAACTGAGCTCTCAGCCCCAGGAATGTCCATTTTATGTGGGAAGGGTCCAATGTGATAGGGGTGATCAGGATACAACGGAATATTCCATTTGACAATATTACATTATTTTAGATACAATGATCAATGCACATTAGTATAATAATCAAAGGAGGGGACCTCCAACAACACCAGGTTGTAGCGCCCACAGCAAAATACCCAATGCAAAAACACAAAGCAGACAAGCAAGCATAAGGGACAAGGAACGTCAACGCACAACATAATATGCATATGGATGCATTCATATGAATAGTGTGAAAGATAAAATTTCTCTACATTCAAACACTTCTAAAAAATCTTGATTGATATAATTATTTCATATATAATTATTTCATATACAGATGACATATGTATGTTGGACAAAAAGGTCAGAACAAAATTTTCAAACAAGTTTAAAGTAAGCTGTAATTCCAGTAATAATGCGAATATTGTTTGTCACTCTAGGCTTATCATTACTTTGCGAAGAAAAAAAATGTTGGTGCCTACATTCTAATAAAATCTGAAAATTCACCTCTTGTGCAGGTTCGAACCACGGTCCTTCCGCATGATAATCTAGAGCTCTATCTTTGTGCAACTAGATCGACATACCAATTAGTTACAAGGACTGGACGTGAAGAAATTTAAAGTTACGAAAATAGGAAATTTTCAGCATGGAGATTTCTTTAAAATTTTGTCTACGGGAGGCTACTGAAACGCGTGTGATATTCCGTTAATGTTTGATGTTTCTGAAAGTTTGTTTCGACAGTTTTTACCTGTTTTGATGATGTTTTAGTGCATATTGTTTCTTGTGGCGGGTTGTAGTTTTGTTTGATGTCATTTTATGTGTCGCTTTCTTGTAGGTTTGTTCCGATTGGTCAGTTCAGGGTGGTCAAGCTGGAGCTCCTTCCCTTTTCTTGAAAAAAAAAATCGTTAGAAAATCAAAACTATCAAGCAACTGTCTTCCTTGGTAATTTCATTCTTTCCTTTCGGTTAGTCTAATGTTCTTTAGACTTTTAATTCGAATTCTTCGTCGACAATGTTTTCTGTGACCAAATATTCTTTTTTCACATTAAAAACCCTCTTCCTTGCAGTAAGTCCCTTAAACTGTATCTTTGGAACACCCAGTAGCTCTTTAACCTCGGTCATCAACGTATGCTTCTTGTTGGCGAAATCCAACACCTTTCCTACTCTCAAAAATGCTTTGAGTTCTCTTCTATTGACTTCACAGATTCTATTAAAGCCATAATTAATTATTATCAATCGATATTCCTTACTTTTACGGAAGAAGTGCCAAGCATGTCTCCATTCAAGATTTGTTCGAATTCCATCAATGCTGTCGAAGTCGTCGAGATCTGCTATGTACTCATTAGAAAGGAATATTACAAAACTTCTACTTCGATTCATATTTCCTATTACCTCTTCGTCTACAGTTGACCCTGGTAAAGCATCGATCAGTGGGAAGTGTACTCTGTATCCCGAACGTCTCAAGTCTGGTAGAAATATTTTTAAGATCCATAGAATCTGTTGTTCGTTTGTTTTATCGGAGGATATGTAAACATCGAATTTATACTTATCCCAATCTATCTTGTCGGGATCTTTATTCTGCTTCAAGAGGATTCGAATTTCGTACCTATACAGATAAACCGTTCCAAGTGTTACTATAAGAAGAAGAAGGACAATAGACGTAGAAATGGTCAGATACTTGAACAAAGGGTTCTCATTCTCGCAACCAAGAGCATTGGATAATTCAGACAAAGGAAAAAGTCCTTTACTCGTTCTGCATGTAAGAGTGCTGTTCCATTGGCATGAAGACGCATCAATCCATTCCTGAATCCATCGACTCTTGCAATTACAGAATATTGTTTTTCTTCCAAAATGGACATTACAATGGCGAAGAATTTTAAAGTCAGTTGTGATTCTATCAAGATGATTTGTTTTAGACAAATCAATATGTGAAAACATTGTCCGCTCAATATCGTTCAGAAAATTCAAGGGAACACTCGCCAAATTTGTGCCACTTAAATTAATTTTTCGTATTCTGCCTACATAAGATGCATTTGCTAACTGACGTATTTTTGTCCCACTAAAATCAATATCAAGCTCTCCCTCGTCGGGCATTTCTTTTGGCATATACATCAGAGACGAATCACATTTTACGTTCGTTATATTACTTACAGGGTAAAAAATACATGTACAGAAATTTGGACAACCATCTTTACTAGAAATTTCAGATGTGAATTCATCAAGTCTATTATCAAATACAAGTTTTGGAATTGATTCACCTTTCAGCCTTTCCGGATGATGACATTTGACGTCATCGTAATCCCGCCATACTATTCTAATTAGATCTTCTAAAAGTTGAAGATATGGTACCATTCTTGAGTCGCATACCCATTTTGTTCCTGTGAAATCAAATCCAAATTCTGCAAGTTTTCCTAAAACAGCTAAATCTGGAATTCCTATTTTATGAAATTCTGGAAACCTTGTGAATGGATTGTTTTTCACATATACTGTCCCACCTTGTCCATAAGAAATAGTGTCGTTCACAAGAAATCCACCTTCATTTTTAAAAGATATAAGTTGATTGTTGCTTACATCAATTGAACAGAAAGGTTTTCCTAGAGCCATATTTGATATATCTATAGTTCGCAATAAATTTTTGGGCAGTAAAATATCCAATAAGTTTAGTTCTGGTTTCGAAAACGTGAAGGGTTCAATTTTTTCGATTACATTCTCAGAGAGGTCTAGAAAACGCAAGAATGAAAGCCCCTCAAATGTACTATTTCTGACGTAACTTATTCGATTACTCCTTAAAAGCAAAGTATCAAGCATATAGACACATGACATTTCATCGATATTACTTATTCTGTTATTCGAGAAGTCTATTTTTACCAAATATGGAAAAGTGCACAAATTTACTGGTAACGATTTCATCCGTCCTTGTGTATGTATTAAATGATAGTATTTACGATCATATGCCCTCGGTTTCATCGTTTTCGTTATTCCGCTTCTGCTTGTATATTCTAAGATCAGAAACCCAATGTCGCTCTCATGTTCAGTAAACTCCCAAGCTGCTTTGGTATGACAGATGCAACACTGATCGAAAGGTACGGACTCTTTCTCTGCCCAGTCATTACAATGAACAAAATTACAGAACAAGTCATCTCTTTCACCTTTCGGCTGCTTCCAGCTACTGTATAAAAACGAATCACAAAAAACATCACTGGAAACACTTATCAGTATAACGAGAAATTGATAAGCAATCATGTCTAATATTGAGGATATCCTATACTTCTACACAAAGTCCACCGGCCGAACAGTATGTACACCAGGAAGAGAAAACATCATACGGGATGTCTTTAAATTTGAAGTGTCATCTTAGCGTAGACAAATCAAAACTAAGGCTTGGAGGTTTAAAATATCTACATACAGATCAGATGCTTCCTTGTGCTTTTATATTTTAAATTAGAAATATATAAATAAAGTTTTGCAATTCTGTACAATTCAAATCACTTGTACTCAGTAAATGTAGGTAATTCATTCAGGTTACGCAATCTTCTCGCCTTTTAGAGTTGATCGATTTTTAAAACTTATTTGTATGTCTGTCTGGTAATAGCAATGGTTTATTGGTTCATAACGAGTCTGTATCTGCTAGAGATGTCGGACATGGGGTTTTCAAATAGGTATAGCATTAAATGTGAATAGAATTATTCTTTATTGAAAATAAATTTACATCGCAAGTTGATTTTCTATGTTAAACGCCTATTCAATTTTGACGTTCATTTCACGATGAACACAGGTTGGCCCCGATCACATAACGTGCGCGCAAGAATTTCAAACAGTGGGCGGGGCATACTGATGCGAGCATGAGGAGATTCCCAACATGTGTACGGGGAATGAGACGATATTAAGCGGAGAAACCAAAAACATTTCCTCAAACCATTGAAATATGTATAACAACTCTATGCACGTGTATATGTACAGTTTCCATGTGTACTTTAATGTAGATGGCGCTACCGAAATGAATTTATGCAGCACGACTACTTCTTCAAATTGTTTTAAAAAAAAAGTTTAAATTCATCATGAAAACGTTGTAGCATATATTTACAATTGGTATTTACATTGTGGAAACGTTGAAACAGCCCATTTGTAAATGTGAACTTCCACAGCACTATCAAATTTCCGCTACGTAAACCGTCTCCACCAACGAAAAACAACTAACCAACGATTTTTTACATGTACGATAACTCCAACCGATTTTTCCCACGTACGATATAGTCCGGCAGATTCTGGCCAAAAATGGGCCTAATTGTTCATTTCGTGGTAAAAGCATGAAATTTGGTACACACACTCATTAAGACCCATCTTGAAGATTTAGCTATGGTGCCATCTCAATTTCAGTCTAAAAAGGGATATTTTGGGGCAAAAATATTATTTTGACTCAAAAATCACTAAAAATTGGGAAAAGGCTATAACTAATTCATAAATTGATATTTTCCCCCCAATTTTTCTTATTTTTGCCATTAAGACCTGTTTGAAATAGCAAGATATTGAACCATCTTGATTTCAGTGCATAAAATAATATTTTTGGGTAAAAACATTGTTTTTTGCTCAGAAATCACCGAAAAATGGATAAAGACAATAACTCATGAATGAGTGTAAATGTTTTGGAAGTTTTTTCATAATATTATCTTGAAGTGACCTTTTGGAGAATCAGGTATAGTACGATCTAAATTTCAAAGAGCAAAGAGACATTAATTTGGGGTAAAAATTGTGTTTTTGAACAGAAATCTCTAAAAACTGGGAAAAGGCTTTTAGTCATTGATTCTTTCATATTTTGTTAATTCTTTCATAATATTTCATCCTTACAATTAATCTAAAATAGTAAGTGATGATGTTTCTTTGCTTTTAAAGTATAATGGATTATTTTGGGGTGAAAATGTTAAATTTTGCTCAGAAATCACAGAAAAATGGAGAAAGGCAATAACTCATGAATGAATGTAAATTTTAAGGAAGTTCTTTCATAATATTATCCTGAAGTGACCTTTTTGGAAAATCAGGTATAGCGCGATCTTAATTTCAACGAGCAAAGAGACATTAATTTTGGGTAAAAATTGTGTTTTTGATCAGAAATATCTAAAAACTGGAAAAAGGATTTTAGTTATTGATTCTTTCATATTTTGTCAATTCTTTAATCATATTTCATCCTTACAATTAATCTGAAATAGTAAGCAATGATGTTTCTTTGATTTTAAAGTTTAATGGATTATTTTTGGGTGAAAATGTCAAATTTTGCTAGGAAATCACAGAAAAATGGAAAAAGGCAATAACTCATAAATTTGTTAATTTTTTGACAGTAACTTTCATGATATTATCCTGAAGTACACTTTTGGAGAATTAGCTATAGTGTCATCTTAATGTCAATGATCAAAGATACATTTTTTTTGGGGTAAAAATAGTGTTTTTGGATTCAAAATCTCTAAAAACTGGAATTTCAAGGGCTTATATCCATTCATTCATTTATATTTTGTTCATTTTAGATCAATATTGTTTCATCCTTACAACGAATCTGAAATAATGAGCAATGATGTTACTTTGACTTCAGAGTATAACGAAATATTTTTGGGGTAAAAATGTTGTGTTTTGCTCTAAAATCCCGAGAAAATGGGAAAAAGGCTATAAAGCCTTAAGTGATGGTCATCTTAACAAGTGTATCAAGGAATGTTTTTGTTAAAAACTTCAATTTTGTTGCTTGGAAACACTTGGCTATAACTCATTAATTCATTTATACATGTAATATCAAGTTTTTTTTACGATAACCTTAATTTCTGTATGCAATGAAATATTTGGTCGAATTGACTAGAAAATATTATTTTTGTGAATCAACTCAGGAAAGGTTTCCTATTATTTAATAGCATTTTAAGTGATCAAATGGAATGAGCCAGAAGAGATTACTTTGATTATTTTGATATTTTTGGGAGGTAATATCTTAATTGTTCTTCAAAAATTGCCGATTTCTGGAAAAATCTTTATTACTATCAAATTCTACATCATTATTGTAGTCACATATTCAAAAGTGTTTTGGGGTATATCATATTTTGTCCTTGTACGTTAAGATACAAGAATGTATTCCTTATTTATTTGAATGATATTTTTGGGCAAAACATTTTTATTTATAGAAAACAGGAAAATAAGATAAGATAAGATAAGCTTTATTTAGAGTCGGCATGCCACTATAACAGGTACAAAACATAAGCTCTACTGAGGTTTTAGGCCGACATAGAACATATTTACAAGAAGTATAAAAGAAAAAATCATTTTTAAAATTCTTTATTTCTTGTCTAGCTGGTTTTTCTTACTTTTTCATCATTTCTCAGTTGGGAATGTTATATTTTTGGTTAAATACATAAACAAACATAAGGTCGTAAAGCAAGCATTTATCTTTCAAACGCTAGCAATACATAACTTCTAAATAAGTTTTATTGCATTTTCAGTTTTACTTTTACCCCAAATGTAAAAATACTTCATAAGATTAGAATAAAATGATGAGAACATTTCATAGGAATAAACAATTTGATAGGAAATAAAGATAATAAAAGTACAAATTTGAAAATAATACTTATTTCTTAAGTAAAATTCTTGTTTTCAGCTATTTCTATATATAAAACATACTTTTTGCCGAAAAATATCTTACAAATTAGCAAGAGATACCTTAGATTTATATAACTCACTATGGCAAACTATATGATATACCCCAGAACACTTTTGAATATAATCAGTAATGTAGCATTTCAAAGTAAAAATGATCTCCGAGAAGTCAGTGATTTTTAAATGAAAATGAATATTTTACCCCCCAAAAAGCAAAACAATCTCTTCTGACTCATTTCACTTGATCACTTAAAGGCCATTAAATTAAAGGAAAGCTCTACTGTTTTCATTCATTAAGATATATAAATTTTATAAATGATTCACAAAATATGTAATTTTGTGCATAGTTAGGGTTTTGTGCCCAAAAATAGCATAGAAAATGAATTTCAGTTATTGAAGGACATTCATATCCATTCATTATAGGAGACAATAGTATTATCAAAGCTAAGATGTTTCAAATTGGCAGCTTAAAAGAAATATAAATCATTTTCTCAAAATAATTGGTTTTTGCTAAAAAATACAAGTTTTGCCCTAAAATGTTGACTGAAATGAGCTATTATTTTGCATTTTACTTTCGTTAGATCAGATCATTTACTTTCTTAATGAAAATTGCCTTAAATCTATATTATTAGATAAGACAATTGATTTAAAGAATTTTTTTCAGAAATATGTTGTTTTTAAACGAAAAACAGGCATTTTGCCCAAAATTAAGTAGCAGATATATATTAAAATTCATGGATGAACCTACATAATTTAAAGTACGTTCCTGATATCATTTTAAAAATTCTTAGAGATTCGATAAAAAATTCTCCAGAAATAAGCGATTTTTGTTCATTATTATTCCCCAAAAAACACTTTAATTATGAATGGAAATATCAGCAAAACATGTTTTATCTGAAAAAGTCAGAAAATTCATACAACAAAATAGACATTTATTTCATAATGCATAAAGGTTGTTTAAATTGATGTACAAAAATCCTAGATTTCTAATCATGCTAATTGAAAACACAGGTTTCTGTATAAAAACGAAAATTTTGAGGATTTTGCAAAATATTAAGAATGTAAATATATAAAATATGAATGTGAATATGTCATTTGAAAGAGGAGACATTGAAAATGTTTTTTAATTCATCATTGAATGGTCATATGCAATGCCAGGTGTGAAAAGCAGGAAAAAATCTAGATTTCGTCTAATTTCTGTGAAATTTTGCAAAAATTCGACGTTTTTACCCCAAAACATAGAGAAGAATTTGAATTTGGAACTAAAAACTTATAACATATGAAAGAGCACCAAAAGTAATATAATTCATATTTATCAACTTTTTAAATCATCATCCATACAAATGTTGTACATTTTTTCCAATTTTAATTGATTTTCGACTAAAAAACCAAGATCCCCCCCCCCCAAAAAAAATTTCTGTCTTAGCTACTTTTTTATTCATTGTAATAATACATTTTTATACACAAAAGTAATATCAGAATATATGGGTATCGTTTATTCACTTTGGATGATACCAATTACCTCAGATTTGGAGTCTGGTCCAAAGACTTAAAGCCTTTTTCCGGTTTTTAGAGATTTCAGGACCAAAAACACCATTTTTACCCAAATTAATGTGTCTTAGCTATTTGAAATTAAGATTGCACTATAGCTTATTCTCCAAAAGGGTACTTCAGGATAATATTATGAAAGAACTTCCGAAAAAATTACATTTATTCATGAGTTATTGCCTTTTTCCATTTTCCGGTGATTTCTGAGCAAAAAAATCAACGTTTTTACAAAAAATAGACCTTAATTCACCGAAATCAAGTTGATTCAATACCTTACTATTTCAAATGGGTTAAACTGATAGAAATAAGGAAAAAAAATGGGAAAAAATATCAATTTATCATTGAGTTATAGCCTTTTCCCAATTTTTAGTGATTTTTGAGTCAAAAAAACATTTTTACCCCAAAATATCCCTTTTTAGACTAAAACTGGGATGGCACCATAGCTAAATCTTCAAGATGGGTCTTAATGAATATGTGTACCAAATTTCATGCTTTTATCAAAAAGTGAACGATTGATGCAAGAATCTGCCGGACTAATAACTCAAACTTCAGGTTTTCCCCATGAACAATGACACGGAACTTCCGGTCAACCAAAGCCAGGTCAATTCATCCCAACTTAACTCAGCCGGCACTGGTGAGTATTTATTACTGATCTTCTTATGATTTTAGTGAGAATTCTCAAAAGTCCATATTGGCAGGTGCAGATAAAAATTAAGGGGGGGATGTCTCCCCCCCCCCCAATATGGGGGTATAATATATAGATAATATTAAAAGATCAGAGACAGTCTCAGCGTGATATATTGTATTATGATGACATGCACGACTTTTTATTAATACTAATAAGAAAGAACATTTTTTTTCTGTTATATTAAATGCTTGTATTGTAAAAAAAACATTGTTCTTTCTAATCAAGTTTCATTAGAACCATGCTGTACCAAGCCATTACAATTACAATTACAACAAGCCATCCCCAAGATCAAGAGTTTTATAAAGGTCAGTTATTGAATTCTAACTAATGACAGTTTGAGTTAAGCTTAGCTAATGCTGTGCTCAAATAGTTTCCAAAGCATTGTCCCTTGGGGCCCACTGCTGTCGGCCAAAGATTATTATTATCTATTCATATATGCAGACGACACTTAGTTTCTTATCATACATGAACTGTGATGGATGTAGTCCTTTGTGGCCCCAAGATTTGGCAATAAAGATTATTTTATTGAGTCTCATGAAACAAAGGACCTGAATAATGTTCGCATGACTAAATATATATTTATATATATCTTTTCTGTTTTTTTTTCTAGGACGTAATTAAATATACAGTAAGGCATAAGATCTTTAATTATATTATATTTTTAAATCTTGATTTTAAATACATTTGCCTTGAAAATGATATAGACAATAGAAAATATATATTTGCACAAACACTAAAACAATGATTGGTAAATGTCCATTATAATATTGTATAAAACAACGCACATATGATGTGGCAATTACAAATATCTGTCTATCGAATATACTTTTTTTTTATACTTTCATTCATGTTTGCTGTTTCTGGTGGTGGTAAATTATGTTGTATTCCAATAGTTTCTTCATGCCATGATGAGTTTGTACCGCATGTTTAATGCATTGCCTTTAAAGCTGTACGAAGAAGATTCAAAAAAAAAAACTCACAAAAAACTTCATAAATTTAACAATGATGTGAAAGAAATATACCCCGCAGAGGGTCATGTGAGCTTGAAACTGCCAAATTCTGATATTCCTTTGGGGGGGGGGGGGGGGGGCCAGAACACATAAGTCTTTATGGTGTGATGCGTCTAATATTTATATCATGAAAACAGATGTATCGAAAGATGACATTTCTATAGCAGATATATTCATGCTCAAGCTGTCAGGAGCCAAGTTCCCTCCCTTCCAAGGGAGCTCTGAAGTATATATTGACAATATTATATATGTTTGGGGGAAAGCTCTTCATTTGTCTTATGATAGAATACAAGTCGAAATAATCCAGGAAAGTTCTGGGCTGGCTATGCGCCACACCAATGGAGCAATTCCTCTTGGCAGAAGTGGCAATAGCTTTACTTTATTTGCAGGGAGCATAGTTTTATTTGGGGATGAATTTTCAAAATGTTTCTTCCGTCTTCTGACTTTTCGCATGTTACAAATGATGATAATTTTCATATACTCAATCACAGTAACTTGTCATGGCAGCTTGTAAGTAAGTTCACCACCCAGGGCATTTCACTCTACTGCACTATTTGACAAAAAGGGTTTGCAGTCCTTGGTTATGATTGGTGAAATATTTTAATCTGAAGAAAAATTCATTCAGATATACACTAGACAGCTTGCCCCTGCTTTCCAATTTTCCATGGCAGGGGTTTGTTGTTGAAAGTGTTATAGCAACATTGGCTCATACAACTGGCATTTCTTGTCATTCCTCTGTTGTACTTGGACCGTACATTTTCATCATTGGTTGTACAACTGATGATAAAATATTTGGTACAAACACTGTGCACATACTGAATTACAATGAAATGTCCTTTGACTCAATAATGATTAATCCAGTATTAGTTGTTGTGGTCATTCCTGCATTGTTATCGATGATGATTGATTTTATGTGGAGGGTACCAAAAGCTTTTCTATGTCTAGACGAGCAAACAAATGATTCCGGGTTCATGCGACCTTCTGGAGCAATGCAACATTGTATTGTCATCTGAGACCACTCCTCTAGCATGAATTCATTGTGAAGCCAAATGTAAAAGGTGAATCCATCAGTTTTGTGCAGGTGTTTTGCACCAATCCGTGCATGGTAAATTTACATGCTCTGACTGTAAGCAAAAGAGAAAGGTGAATGTAGATTTTTAAATTCTGTTCTCAGTTTAATGACAACGTATAATTTAACAATCATATCATAAAATTCATCTTAAATATATTGATAAGATATTCTTTATCTCAAACACCGCAAATTCTTTACTACCTAGCTTGACATAATACAAGATTTATTCAGTACATTGTACTTTCTTAATTGCACTTTTATACCACATGATACACCGGTAATCTTAAATATTTACTTATTTTGCATTTAACATGTTTAAAACAAATCATATCAAATTCAATATACAGTAAACCTCACTTTTTGCAATATATATTTATGAACAGGAGCCTGTCATGACCTTTGGGTGGTATGCAACGTTTGCTAATTAAGGTATTCGTGGTATAATAAATGTCGAGCGTACTATATAGTTATACTTGCACTCTGACCGACTGTGACGACGGGACTCCATGATTGCCCCTGTCCAAACCTCTTTAGAGAAGACAGGGCCCCGACCACCTGTCCTCTCTGAATGTCAGTCGGACTCCTCGGGTGATAACATACATGAGCTCGCTACAGCCGGCAAAACACAGATTGTATTACGCATGCCCATTTTTCATACCCGTTTACATATTCATCTGTGTTGCTTGGGCCCCTGCGTTTTGCGGTCCTGTTTGTGTGTGGTAACTCATAACTCAATTGTGTCACACTTATGCCCTTTGCCGTGTGGAGCTCGTAAAAAAGTTCTCCGCGAGGGGTTTGACAGTAAGTGTTTTGAATATACTTCCCTGACATTGTATCGCTGCGTCTCTTTCTGTGCGTGTTGTCTTTTTGTTTTACAGTGGGTGTTTTGGGAGGTTATTGTTGACAGTAAGTGTTTTGAATATATTTCCCGGTTTGACAGTAAGTGTTTTGAATATATTTCCCTGACATTATCGCCATAGCACTTTCTATAGATACATAACGTCAGAGTGCATTGATTTTATATATTAACATTTTCATGCTTAAACATCGACGGCGGGTGCGGCTAGCCAACAGGGGATGCTTTCTCCTCCCGGGCACCTGGTCCCACCTCTAGCTTGCTAGGGGTCCGTCCATGCTTAATTTTGTGCTCTATTGTGAGTGCTGTTTGGGTTGTCGTCAGGATCTTCTTTAACTCATTGCTATTGCAACTAGGTGTTGTTGGAGATCCCCTCCTTTCTTTTAGAATCACGGCATATTTTTACCTAAATATTCTTAATACAACATTAAAAAATGTATCATCAAAGATCAACATGCGGACCGTCTCTCAAGCCACGGAAACTATCGAGATACTGCCGAAGATTACCGAGATAACTTAAATACTGTTTAAATGGACGAAAGGTCAGCCAGATCTCCATTTGTACAATGGATATGTTAAATGAAACAATAGTAGTGTGTTCCAAAGGGTGCAAACTCATTAAGTAGCCCATTCATTAATCATGCTCATTAGTTAATGAGCTAATTTATTAATGAGTTTGCACACTTCGGTGTTTTCTGAGAAAAGTGTACATTATACATTGAAGTTTTCACGAACTCTCTTTCAAAGGCAGGTTTACTGTATATTACTAATTTTGATTGTATATATCGGCTAATTAAAAGTAACAAGAATGCTGTAATTTATGAAAACAATAAAATTTAAAATATGTTTTCAAAGGTGATATCATGTGATATGAATTTTTGTAAGTTCAGCTGCTATCATTGTTAATCTAAAACAAAGGAGGGGATCTCCAACAACACCAAGTTGTAGCACCCACAGCAAAACCCCAAAACACCCAATGCAAAAACACAAAGCAGACAAGCACAAAAAGAGACGCGCAAGGGACAAGGAACGTCAACGCACAACACAGAAACATCAAACACAAAAGACTACACATAAACCAACGAGACCAATTGGCAACCGGTGCCGACTTAGGACGGCCATCTGCCACGGAAATAGCAGAAGGTATGGTTATCCTGGATTACGTGCGCACAACCCTCCTATTTTTCCGATTACCCAGAGGTCTCGAAGAACGTACAATTGTGGTGTAAAACAACCTCCTCACTGTTCGATGACCACACACAAACAAGACCGCAAAACGCAGGGGCCCAAGCAACACAGATGAATATGTAAATGGATATAAAAAGAGGGCCTACGTAATACAATCCGTGCTCTGCCGCCGCGAGCTCATGTATGTTATCACCCGAGGAGTCCGACTGACATTCAGAGAGGACAGGTGGTCGGGGCCCTGTCTTCTCTAAAGAGGTTTGGACAGGGACCGTCATGGAGTCCCGTCGTCACAGTCAGTCGGAGTGCAAGTTTTAAGAATGCGCTTGTACAAGACTGTAGAGTGGTCAAGTACCAAGCCTAGTGTCCGTCTGGTGACATTAGTATCATATCCACGGTATAAAAGGCGTTTGATGATTCTGACGCATTTTCGATAATGATGTTGTCTATCTTTGATCCTTCTTATCTTGTTAATAATGTCACCATAAAATGCAGGTTGTGAAATACCCAAAGTAATATACTCTGTTGCCTGTATTGGTCCGAATTTCAGAAGAAGTTGACAATAATTTTTGTAAAATTTCCAGAAAGTCTTTACTAGTTTGTGAAAGCGAAAACCTTGTCCTAAAAGTTTCTTGGTAATTTGTAAATTTCTACTATGAAAATCCAAAACATCAGTACATGCTCTAGCATACCGGATGAGCTGTGAAATATAGATACCATAGGATGGTAACCTAGGAACATCACCGTCAAGCCAGGGGAAATTAACTATGTTAAATCCAAAATCATCTTTTTTGACATACACACTTGTATGGATCTCTCCATTAACAATTTTGATATTTAGGTCCAAAAATGGTGTTTCTGTGTTTGATACGTTTGCCTTGTTTAAAATCAATTCTTGTGGATAAATAACATTTTTATATTTCTCAAAAACAGGATTGTCGATAGCAAGAATATCATCCAGGTACCTAGAAGTACCAATGAAACATTTCACATCATTTTTTCTTTGTTTTTGAAGATTTTGGATAAATTCCTTTTCATACGTGTATAAAAATAAATCTGCAACAAGAGGCGCACAATTAGTACCCATTGGAATCCTTACAACCTGCTTGTAGAGTTTCTCACCAAATCTTACATAAATATTGTCCAAAAGGAAGGACAAGGCAATACACAGGTCACCACATGTCCATGATTTGTATGACTTGTAATCTGTGGCGGAAAAGAAACCCTTCGATTCAGAAGTACAAATATAAGTTTTCCCCTCTAGATCAAAACACCTAGGTGTACAAGCATAACATCTAGAATGTTATGCTTTTTCTTCAGAATTTATGTGTACGAGTATATACCTTAAACATAAATTGATAATGATAGTTTTTTTTACATGTATATGCACTAAGAATTATAAGAAGAATTAACAATAAGGAGAGAAGAGTCAGTGCTATTATAAGCCTAATAATCGTAAGACTTGATCATTTTGCCTCGTTCATTTGGATTAGTGGACAATTTCTTCTGCTGTGACCATTTTCACAACAGAGTAAACATTTATATTGCTTTTGTTTTCAATCTCAGCCAAGTTACTTAAATGCCTAGATAAATACAACCAATCGAGTTTCAAAACATCTTTTAAACTATTCAAAGTAGAGTTTCTGGACGACTGGTTTTTCCTAAAATACCTGAACAATTTATTACTGGCCTCATTCCCTTCACTTCTAAACATGCCTACTGATCCTGGAGTCCTTGGGTCTTCAAGAATTTATTGTACATGTTCAATAAGTTTGTGGACATAATTTGAAAAATGAAAGTAAGGAAAATCGCCACGTAAATATATCCCAAAAGCTACAGTATTTGCCTTGTAACAAATGAACTTCTTGGGGAAAATCTTTCAATGGGTTATTGCATCGATAAATTTTTGGTAGAGAAAATTTTGTGAACAATTCCGACAAAATTTCTTTTCTTGTACAATCGTTGACAAAGGAACAAACAATAGATGGATCTGATGAAAAATAATGCTCTAACATAATTGCCGGGCATCATTATTCAGGATTGATACCAAATTGAGACTTGAAATGACAATCTAGTTTAGAATTTTTATAATAAACTTGACATCAGCAGATTCCTCCATTTTGTGACACATGCAACTTCTCTTACAATGATTTTCTTAAAAAACAATTCCCCATATTGATGTCAATATGGGTGACATCTATGTCCTTTTCATTTGGCTCTACAAAAGATACAGGAGCATTCTTTACACCTTTACAAATTAGTTTCAATACACTTTAACTTAAGGAGGTCCAGGACAGCCAGACTAAATACAGATCCTATCATTTAATTTTCCTGAAAATCATAAATGTTAATAATTGAAACATACTCTTTCTACATGCAAAGTTTCATCATTTTGTACCGTTAGTTTTGAAGCAGCGAACTTACATATATACCGTTTGAAAGCCACAAAATGCGCCGTAAATGTGACGTTAAAATTAACACACTTTAGGTAATGAAAAACAGTTACAAATCTTTTGTAGAGGCAGAATATTAATAAGTTATGTACTTTTCATTTAGATTTGATGTGGGCAGTCGTATATGTATAGACTTATAAATGATCACGAAAACTTTTCAAAATAATTGTCAAAAGGAGATAAACTTATGACTATTTCCAGAACATCTTTGAGTTGTTAAGTTTTATGTAAAACCCTATCATTCATTTTCCGTAAACACTTGATATTATCTTCTTCATATGTCAAGTGAAACACCGATAAGTTCCTAATGAAATTTGACCGTCAGTGTTTAAGTTATAGTGATTTTGTTACCCCCTCCCCCTTATTTTTACGTTACCTAATGCTGACGTTCTTGCGAAAAACGCGCCAATGTCGCCGTTTCTATTATGACGTCAAAATTGATCTAGAGCTTTCCGATGGAGTTCTTTCGGATACTGTTCTGGACCCCCTTAAATTATTAGGATTCACTCTCATATGCTCAGCCATTCGAGATGTTTCTTTGACCTTTGACCGACCGAGAAATTTCAAAAGATCCAAGATGTTGTGAAACAGAAGAGCGTTCAGCATAACATAATGTTCATAAAATTTAGAAACACTACCTTCAAGACCAGAATCAGTTCTGTCTCTCTTTTCATCTACCATAGAATTGAAAAAAGAATATTTTGTGCTTGAATAATCCATTTTTAGTTTGAACATTTGAACATAGACCATTTGAACCATCCAACCAAAGATTGTACTCTATATCTTCCAAAATGGAAGTAACCGGATGTGACAGTTCTACCGAATTGAAGCGACGGGTGTTGCATGCAAGCAGGAGATGCTTACTCTTCCTGGGCACCTGGTCTCACTCTCATATCGGGAGTTCGCTTCTTTTCATATGGTGGAGGTTTTTGTTTTTGTTTGCTTTGGTTCCTGTTTTATCCTGATTTTGTATGCCTTCGGTTTCTGATTTTCTGAATTATCGATTTTGTACTGTAGACAGGGATATGGTCATTATCCATATTTGTCATTTAAAGAGGTACGAGTGTGAACAGATTTGTTAAGGAAGAATAGAATATAAATAAAACTCCCATAATATGAAAGAGTCATCTTTGCTGCATGATATGTAACAATGATCTAAAAAAAAAAGAGTGCAGAGATTTAAGACCTACGGTCATTCAAAGTAAGGGAGGTAACTCTGCAGGACTTTTCGCAAAAATTGTCTCTTGATGCAAATTAAAGTTACTCAATTAAACAATAAAATATCAGATTTCTAAGAAAGTATCTGTATCAATTGAAAGTCCATGCATAAAAGTTGAATGCCATACTAAAATGAAATTTGGTTACCATGGTTACCATATTTTTTATGAACAATCTATTTATAGCCTATTTGGTCATAAAAATGACCAAAAATGACTTAAATCATACTTTGTTTTAGGTAGCTAGCATAATAGAATTTTCAAATGATCTATATTTTCTACATATATGGCCTTTGCTTGTTAATAGTATACCAATTTGAAAAAAAGATTGTACCCGTTTGAAAGATATTCAGCTTTGAATTCCTATTAATTCATTCATATTTTCATTGGAAAATGTTTTGAAGCATGAATAAAAAGACAATAAACAAAATATTTAATAATTTATTGATATTGACAATAAATTGTTTTAAACTTTAAGTTCAATTGAGATAAGTATTGTTTCTTTGGTTTGACAGTAAGTGTTTTGAATATACTTCCCTGACGTTGTCGCCATAGCACTTTCTACATAGACATAACGTCAAACAGTGCATGCATTTTATATATTTTCATTTCCATGCTTCATAAACATCGACGGCGGGTGCGGCTAGCCAACAGGGGATGCTTACTCCTCCCGGGCACCTGGTCCCACCTCTAGCTTGCTAGGGGTCCGTCGATGTATAATTTTGTGCTCTATTGTGAGTGCTGTTGAGATTATCGTCAGGATCTTCTTTAACTCATTTGAACAAAAGGCTTAAAATACATTAATTAATCAGTTTTAATGAGTAGTTTCAGTGGAGTCGTTTACAATTTGTAGAGCAAAATTGGTTTATAATGATCATTTTCTCCTATATAGAATTGTATAATTCAATCACAATTTGCCATCAATATGAAATGAAAAAACAATTGTAGTATATTTGGTCACATAATGTGATTTGATTTCATTGTGTAATAAGAAACTGTATGTGGTAATAATTTCCATAAAGGTTGATAACATTTATTACCTATAATCTCAGAAACTGCAGTACATAATTGCATTATAATCATTAATTTAATTTTAATATTAACATTTCTGACAAGAAATGTATGATTTTTCAATTTCATTGTGGGTTTTTCACATGTTTAACATCATTACCTCCTTGCGACATAGTTGCAGGGGGATATAGTAATGCCTTTGTTTGTGTGAGGGTAAGTGTGTACATGTGTAAGTCACACAATAAACAAGAACCACACAAACATAAAAAGGTGCTGAAATAGACAGACAAAGAATGAAATTCACAAGATTATATAGAACTATGTATACTAAGGAAAATGACACAGGGAATTCTGAATCATTGGTGGACTATTTTGAACAGCAATATGGTCACCTCAAGGAAATGGGCAAATGTAAACGTCTTCAAATTGAATAGCATCATTTAAGAACAGATAAATTGGCAACATGGACAAGACATGCACGTTTCTGGTACTTAAATGCTGTATTCAAGAGATGGACGTGAAGGCATAGAAAACATCTTGACTGAGAAATTCAATGGAAAGCCACGATTAACAAAATCTAGGAAAATAGTTGATGCTATTTCAGATTTCTTTCAGAATTCTACTTAAGAATCTTGAGTTTTAGGATGCTTAGAGTGCAGAGATTCGATGTTGTAATAATTGCTATCCGTTTGTTTATTGATTAGCTTGCAAACAGGACAGTAGTTGTGCACCTTACATTTGAGCTTCAGATCCTGACACCTTAGGTCTTAGAAAGTGGATGTGAATCTTGAATAGATCTATGAAAACTCTGGTCGCCATGACCTAGAAAATGTATGTGGTGATTATTTCTATGTCATACAAATATAGCACTTTGATGAGGTCGATACCTGGAATTATAGACCTAAGAAAATCATATTGACCGAGGATGAAGTCAGAAGTCAATATGATTTCTTCAGGTCTATAATTCAAGATATTGGCCATATCAAAGAGTCCGACCGAAGAGATGAAAGGTGGTCGGGGCCCTGTCTTTTCTAATGAGCTGTGGACAGGGCACCTTTGATGAAGTACCGTCATCACAGTCAGAGTGCACGGCTTCTGTCAGTAAAGTCTGAAGACACGAGATATTATTTTTTGGAATGTATGTTTGGAGACTTATGATGTGTCACACATCGTTCATGATCTAATCTGATTTACAGACCAGGAGTCCCCGAGGGCACATGTAGCCAAGGTCGATCAACTTCGGTTGATTGTATAATTCTACAACGAATTTGAAAATTTCTGGTAGGAAATTTCTAAGACGTGGTTCCTTTAGCATCATATACCACCCATCCTGCTACGTCTTTCGGTGCATTTTTGAACATAATAATTTTTACATTTTTTCGCCACTTTACATTGATTGAGGATAACTGACGAGGGTTAATTATCCGAAACGTGCATGTCTTGTCCATGTTGCAATTTTTTTCTGTTCTTAAATTATGCTATTCAATTTGAAGACGTTTAACATTACAAATAGGTTTGGTGTGTTTTTGGGATTCGTTGTTTTAAATACAATAAACCGGTATTTACACTGTAAGGTGCACACAAAGACCCCTATCCTCATCATATAAAAGCCTTGTTCTACCTACTTTGCAGTTTGGGTTTAACTATCGATGGGGCGTTATTCCTCATACTTTTGCTTTTTTTTCCTTCATTTCATCTGTAGTTGATTTAGGGGTTACCATGCGTGCGTTTTACAAAAACTGACAGGGTATCGGCAAATTCCCTGTCAGAAATTAAGTTTTACCACGAGGCGGCAGAACCCTACTCTAATGCAAATGGTCAGTAATGTGCTAGAAAACGTCTGCTTTTAACGATTGTGCTAAATCTGCAACCAGAGGGGAACAATTAGTACCCATAGGAATTCCAATAACTCGCCTGTAGAGTGTAACAAATCTTGCAAAAAAGATGTTTAAAAGAAAGGACAAGGCCTAGCACAACTCAGATTGAGTCCATAATCGGTAAGATTTGTATTCTACTGAAGAACAGACTCGTTTTGTGTCAGAAGTACATATAAATGTTTTATCCTCTCGATCGAAACACCATTTAATAAGTTTTGATAAGCGAGCATTTATTTTTCTAATGAGGGAGGGTGGTATGCATGTTAGAGATGTCGTGGAATGAGATTGGTTCGACTTTAAAATTGATTTGATCTTTTTCGATCACATCAACAGAACTCTTTATTGAATTTGGGGTTCGGTGTGTCGAAGCAACAACTCCTAATCAAAGTTTCTAGGATGTGCAAGTCACTCAACATAAATGTCTTCAAGAATTTAATCCCTAGCGATAACTGGTGGAGAGGCTTCAAGTCTAGACACACTGAAATAATTTGTAGAAACCCGAACAACCAACTATAAACAATACAACAGAACCGTGGTTTCGAATTCTCTGATCTAATCCGCCTTATTTGGAAAATATCCTTGGCCCCGATATTATTTGGAATTCGGACGAAACCGAATAGCAATTTGAACATCGCCAGTCCTCGGATGTGGCAAGAAAAGATCTATCCCGAGTAAGACTGACAACTCGAGGGAGAATGTCACCATCCTAGCTTGTATCAACGCCCAGGGGAAATTTCCATGTGCCTGGTAAAGGGCAAAACACCACGGAGACTGAAATTTTTGCCACATTGGACGCCCCTATTGGTACCTTGTGGACAAACCAGGAAAAGGCTTGGATGTGCGATTTGTCGGGGAGATGTGGTATCTTCAAGTATTTATTGCTAATATTCGTCCGAAACGTCCACAGCATCTCATATTAGATTACCATTGCTCATACGAGGTCCTCGGCCTGTTGGCGGAAGCCATAAAAGAAAACAGTTATCCTTGCCATACCATCTCACATATCTCATTTAAAACCACCGGACAAGCGTGTCTTTGGACCATTTGCACGTTCTTACGATCGCGCATGCACTTACCTCATGTCAGAGCACCAACATCTTGTTAAATATAAATAAAACAACGTTGCCAAAGGTATTCAATCTAGCTTGGTCAAAAGCAATGACGAAGGATAATATCGTAAGTGGATTAAGGGAGACAGGGATATGGCCTCAACATCATTAAGTCATCCAAGAAAGCGCATACTTCCCATCTGAGCCCTTTGGTATACAAGTCTCTCAAAGCACAGCCAATCCCCAGCAACTATTGCTACAGAGGTCTCCGTTGCTTCAACTGTTTCCATCCATAATGTTTCTGCACCGAATCGTGTTTATTCCCTTCCTTGCAAACGATCCCACTGCTACAGTATACCAGTTTGGGAAAACGCAAAATTCGGCAACGTTGCTGAACTCGTACATGAGTTGCCGAATTTGGCAATTCTGATGTAAAAGAAGCTTTTTATTTGTTTACACACATAATATTGATGAAGTATTAACTTACAGTAATTAAGATGCTGAAAGTAGCATATATAAGGCATATTGGTCAACTACTTGCCGTTGATTACATTCTAGATACATTTGACATAACGTTGCTTAATTCGGCAACGTTTACGTTGCCAAATTATGCAATTTCCTGTAGGAAGTTGCATTATTCGGCAACTTTATCATTCAATGACTAATCAAATTTTTCAATAAAAAGTACTAATATATTGAAAGTTTAAAAATGATTCATTTCATCACAAGTTCAAGAAGAAATGTTACAGAAACATGGTGTTTTCATCAACATATTGACGAATGAAATCAGCAACGGTAAGTACAGCTCTTTCATCATTTATCTCTACAATGTATATGCAGACGAGCTTTGGGCCACCTCCCCGTACTGGTCCATCATGCCGCATTCTTCCCGTGTAGAGACACCACACTGTCTCTACACCATTATTGTGGAAAACTGATGATAGTCAAGCAGGCATGCGTCCTACTACACCATTACCATTCCTGATTATAACAGCACGAGGGTCAAATCTATTGTTTCTTTCTTCAAAACATTGCATAAAAACACATTCCCTCGGAGTATTTCTGAAGTGATGGTACCTGAAATGTGCATTAGAAGCACAACTGGTAATGAGGATAGAGATTTAATTAACTTAGTATATATATATGCAATATTTCAAGAGAAAGAGCAGCTTCAATGAATTCGAGCGCATGTGAAATATCTTTAATTGGATTAATTTTCATGATTAAATATGGTATCTATACCCATTTATGGTAGTCTAAGAGAAGAACACTATTGGCATAGTGTTTGATGATTGATCTGTCGTCCTTTCTCTCCTAATTTCTTTTACAACGGATAACCATTGTCTGTTATTTAATTCTGAAGACATTATTACAATGATAAAAGTCTGCTTGCATAGATGAGAGGGAAGGTGTCAAAATTTACTATTGAGAAATAATGTTACTGTAGGAAATTGGTATTTAATTGATAGGTGCAGTGCCAGTGGCAGGTGCTTTGAGTTACTGTGGAGATGCATGGGGAAGACAAATTTGAAGACGAGAAAGTCGCAACGACTCAACAAAAGCCCTATTCAAAGAAGATACAACTGCTCCTTGCACGAGGAATCCTACAGTTACCGGCTATATAGGACATCAGGAAAGGAAATGAAAAAAGAATATGTTCGATGGTTAATTCAAAAGAATTTTCTAACTGAAACATCTTCATTTGTGTGTGAGAATTGCATAAATTATGCAAAAAAACACATTTTGGATATAGGAAAATCAGCACAAGAAACAAATGAGTTATCAAATTCAGATTTTTCTGCTGAAACTAATAAAATCAATGCCACAAATTCAAACCAGCCCACTGAAGACATTGTCAGTAAAGTGATTGACAATATCAATGAAAATAACCTCGATGATGATCAGCTTCAGAGATTATATTGCGCTCTTGGAAGAAAATATCACCATTGCTTTACAAGGATACACTTGATACGCAGAGCGATTATAAAAAATTGGAGCACTTGACCAATCTTGACAGAAAACAATTTATTGATTCCAAAAGAAAGGAGGGGATCTCCAACAACACCAGGTTGCAGCATCCACAGCAAAATCCCAAAACACCCATGCAAAAAACACAGAACAGATACCCACAGAAAGAGACGCAAAAGGGACAAGGAACACCAACTCTCAACATAGAAACATGAAACATAAAAGACCACACATAAACCAACGAGACCAATGGGCAACCGGTGCCGACTTAGGACGGCCATCACCGCTTTTGGTGTCATTTATATCTAAGGCTACAAACGTTGATATTGATAGTAAAGATACTAAGAAACTTAATGCTTTTTGCATTTTATTAGAACAGTTCAATTATTTGCGAAATTTACACTTTATTCGTGGATTTCATTTTTGCCAAAGTGTTGTTAAGTGGACAGTAGCTGGAAGCAAATTTATACAAACCTTAGACGGTACCAGCTCAGCATCTGGTTCAATATCATCCCTTAAAAAGGTGTTGAATGACTCTTCAAAAGATCCTAACACATGTTTACTTGGTGATGTGGATGTTTTATTTGATAATACTCAAAAAATTGGAAAAACAACTCGTGTAAGGGAAAATGGAACTACACCCGCTGATATTGCTACAAATGTAGTTTTTGTTCAAAATACGCTAACATCCCATATTCAAGAAAATTCTAAACTTAAACCCTCCCTATGGCAATGTGACTTTGCAGATGCAAATGTAGCAAAACGAATACATGATCTTGAGCATCATCTTGAAGAGAACGTTTCCTTAGGTTTTCGCCATCAGTTTCAGACTGATGTTATAGAAAATTGATTCAGAGGAAGGAAAATTTCGTGATCATATTGATTTACTCTTAGGACTTAGAAGATCACGCGCGGACAAAATAGTCTGCTCCAGTTGTCAGCAGGTGTATTCAGTAAATGAAAGTTGTTGTCCCCATTGCTACTATAATCCCAATTTTATACCTCGAAAGGACAGATATTCTGACATTCCATCTGTTGCATCTTTTAATACAAATATTCAGTTGGGAGAGGTTATACCACTGAATCCAGGAAGTAGGGAAAATATCAAGGCAGTTCTTGAAGATATTTAAGGTCAAGTTGTTATAGGAGAAAATAGGAAATGGGTAAGAGTCGGATGTGATGGGGTACCTTACCGAATAGCAGACAATATTATTGCAGATATTGTTGTGGGTTATGTATTATTCTAGTTTTACTTTATGTGTAGGTACACATGTACTTAGTCATGTTATTTAATGATTTCATAATTATTCTTTCTAGATTTTACTATGTCATGTTTATTTCATTAGAGAATATTCCAGTATGTTCTTTGTTACATCATTATCATCACATGACTGTGATTTCTAGAATTTACTCTATTGTTAATCATTTGTAATGAGTCATTGTTCTAGAAGCTTCTGGTAAATTCATTGTTATTAAGTATAAATACCTCTGAGGAACTGTTTTGAGGAGACATTCGTACACATTCGTAGAAACGATTCATTCATCTATTCTGATATACTGGGATACTTTATTTGTTGAGACTTTAATCCATTTAACAACGTTTGGACACCGATCTTTCGAGAACGTTTGTGATTACCGGAAACCAAACATTCGATAGTCTTTGTGGACCGTAACGGACACTTTGATCCGGACATTGTAATTGTAAGTTGTAATCATTTGATATATATATATATTGTACATAATTAAACTTGTAAATTTATATTCTGTCTTTGTCTGATTTTTGCTGGCGTTTTGGGGTATTCTGGCCCATAACAGAATTGGGGGCTCGTCCGGGATAGTAATCTCTGCATATTTGCATTTTTACGTAAAGATCGTTTTTGAAAAAAAGGGAAATTTTTTTTAGTAAAACTTTTGCCAGCAGAAATCAATCATGGTATTTTCGGTCACTGAATTTTTGAAATCGCCGACTGTACAAGAGTTCGAATCATTGAAGAAAGATGATTTGATTGGTTTAGGTCTTCACTTGAAGTTAGATGTAAAATCTTCTATGAGAAAACAAGAAATTAGAAATATTGTGGCTAAAGAGCTTTTAGCTAAGGAAATCTTTTCGTCATACGATTTTCCTGTTGAACCTGTTTCAAGCGAAACCAAAATGTCAAAATATGAGTTTGAATTAGAGAAAATGAAAATACAATTACAATTTGAAAAAGAAGAAAAAGAAAGACAATTTCAAATTGAAAAAGAAGAAAAAGAAAGACAATTTGAAAAAGAAGAAAAAGAAAGACAATTTGAACGAGAGAAACAGGAACGTATGCACGAGAGAGAACTCCAGTTTGAGTTAGAAAAGTTAAAATTAGGGAAAAGCGCTAAGGAAAATCCTGTTCCTTTGCCTGTCAAGTCTGAATTCGACGCCGCCAAAAACATCAGATTAGTACCAAAATTTCAAGAAGAGTCCGTGGACAAATATTTTCCACATTTTGAGAAAATCGCGGCCAATCTGAAGTGGCCACGTGATTTTTGGCCAACTTTGTTACAAAGCGTACTTATTGGCAAAGCGGCTGAAGTGTACTCGGCGCTCAGTATTGCTGAGAGTTCAGACTATGACAAGGTCAAGGACACGATTTTGAGAGCATATCAGTTAGTACCTGAGGCGTACAGACAAAAGTTTAGAAAGTACAAAAAATTTGAAAATCAAACATATGTTGAATTTGCTCGAAAAAAAGAAGATTTATTTGACCAGTGGTTTCGACCTAAGAAAATTCCCAATTCATTTGACAATTTGCGTCAAATAATTCTGATAGAAGAGTTCAAAGAGTGTGTACATCAAGATTTGAGAACTCATTTGGAAGACAAAAATGTTAAAACTCTTGAAGAAGCCGCTGTTTTGTCTGATACGTATGCTCTCACTCATAAGAAAAATTTTGTGTCAAAAACTCAATCTAGCGATAGCGCAAAAACTGTAGATTTTTCAAAGAAAAATTTACAAGAGTCTCAGTCGTCCATTAGTTCCCGGTCACCATCTCAAGGTGGTTCTACGTCCGGTCCTAGGTCCGAACGTTCTGAAGCATCCCCAGGGGTGGGGTCGCTTCCTACATGCAATTATTGTAAGAAAAAAGGTCATGTTATTGGTGAGTGTTTGAAGCTTAAGAAGAAAAAAGAACTTAAGTCACAGGCCTGTGCGTCTGTTAGAAATGATAGGAAAGCCTTAGATTCGATTTGTTCTGACACTCCTGAGATTCAGGGTTCTAAGTCCAGTTCTGATGATTTTGTGGAGGATCATTATAAGCCCTTTTTGTCACAGGGATTTGTTTCACTAGGTGGTTCGAGCGAAGCGTTGCCTGTTCAGATTTTGAGAGATACTGGTGCTGCCCAGACTTTATTGTTAGAGGGTTCATTGCCTTTGTCTGTGCACACTTTTACTGGTAGGTCAGTTTTATTACAGGGTGTGGAGCTAGGCGTCATTGATGTTCCCCTTCATAAAATTTATTTGAAGTCAGACTTAATTACTGGACCTGTTATCGTAGGTGTTCGACCTACTCTTCCCGTTCAAGGCGTTTCCTTGTTGCTTGGCAACGATTTAGCTGGCGGCAAAGTTGTAGCCGATCCGATTGTTTGTGAGAAAATCATGTCCGATGTCGTGTCCGATGATGAAGACGACGACTTGTACCCAGCCTGCGCAGTAACCAGGGCGATGGCCAGGAACAGACTAAAAGAGGCTGAGAGTACTTCTGCACTTAAAGAGGACCATCCCTCCAAAAGTATAGACCTTTCTGACACATTCATGTCTACCATTGATGACAGCGTACTTGAGACGTCAGTACCACTTCATGTTGACACGTCTCCGACAGTACCTGGTGATGATTCCCATCCGCCATTAGACAGAGATACAGATGCCTTAAGCCGTGAGCAGCTCCTCTCCGAGCAAACTAAAGATCCGGAGATCATCCGACTAAGCAAGAGGGCCCTTCCCCGAGAAGAAGCGGACAAAGTCGGAGAGTGTTTCTACATACAAGATGGCATCCTTATGCGGAAATGGAGACCACTCGATGCACCCCCTAATGAAGTGTGGCGGGTCGTTCACCAGATAGTGGTTCCAGTAGCGTATCGCGGGGACATCATGAGTTTAGCTCACGACACACCCATGGCAGGTCATTTAGGTGTCAATAAGACTTATAATAGGATTTTAAGTCACTTTTACTGGCCTAAGTTGAGAAAAGATGTGTCTGAGTTTTGTAAGTCTTGTCATAGTTGTCAGATGGTAGGTAAACCCAATCAAGTTATACCACCTGCTCCCCTCCAACCAATTCCAGCCTTTGAGGAACCTTTTAGTAGGGTGTTAGTTGATTGTGTAGGTCCTTTGCCTAGGACTAGGTCGGTGTCCGCCCAGTATTCCGAAGGTCCGATAGTTCGAAGGCCCATAAAGCCGAAGGTCCGATAAATCGACGGCCCGATAATCCGAAGGCCCGATAGTCCGAAGGCCCGATAGACCGAAAGTACTGCATTCAAATATACAAAGGGATCCATAATCCGAAGTACCTAAAAAATCGAATATCCGATATTTCGAAGGTCTATTAGACCATAGATTTAAAGGTCCGATAGTAAGAAGGCCTAATGGTTCTTTGGTCCGATAGTCCGAAGGTTTGAAAGTCCGAATGCCCTGTACATGTAGATATGAACTTGATACAAGATACCTCCTGTACAATTGATATTGGCAGATTTAGAAATCTAAATGGAGGGGGATGGGACTGAAAGAGATATTATCAAAGAAGTTGAATTGAATATATACCCAATTATCAAATCAGATTTAAAAGGTAGCATCATAAAGAAATGATATTATGTTGTTCGAAACATATCTCTGCAATCGCATGCAAGTTAAAAATAGCAACGCCAACGCTGCAAGATACACCCGTCGGGGTATTAATTTTGTGAAATTCAATGCAATTATGTCAGTTTAATTCTTAAAATGACTTGACCTTTAAACACAATTCTCATTTAACATGATTAAGATACCAACAATATGAAAAAACATGTCTTCAGGTGTACAAAGTTTGTATCGAAAATAGTATTTAAATAAACAGTCAAAATAAAAATTTCCAAATAAAAAAAAAATACGTTGCCTTCAGCCACAAAATGACATTGACCTTTGACCCCTAGCTTAAAAAAAAACCATTAGGTTCTTTGACTTGCTAAAGTCAACCCACATGGAAAATTTGAAGGTCCTAGGGCTAAGAGCTATTCTAAGTTCAAGGTCCATAACTCTGCAAAAAATGTTAATCGCGAAACTAAAATCAGATCTGTTATTCATTATTATGAAGGTGTATACCAAGTTTCAATTCAATAGCTGCATAGGCTGCAAAAAAGTCATAAACTAAGTACAAGTAAAAATGGAACAATTAACTTTATGCAATTTGGAGTGACTTAATAAAATTCAAAAATCATTAGCACCATATAGCCTGTCTCCGTTGAATTGAGTATGATCGATATTTAAGTGAATAGACTATAGGTATCATATGCCATTGAAGAAATTAAAATGAAATGATCTACTGACAAGAGATGAACTAATTACATTGTAAGTGTTTGATGTGTAAAATGACCGAAAAATCACGCTGAATTATTTAAACTTTAGAGCAATTTTCAACATTGGAAAATTACAAAAAGAAAGAAATAATCTGGCTCTTAAAATGGCCAACAAAAATTTTCCGACTGGCAAAAGTCTTCCTGCCCCCCCCCCCCAATCAAATGGTAAGTTCCTTACTAGTATGGCAAATTTAGGAATTTTATTGGATATTCGGACTATTGGGCCTTCGGACTATCGGGCCTTCGGAGTTATGGACCTTCGAACTATAGGACCTTCGGACTATCAGGCCTTCGGGCTATCGGACCTTCGAACTATCAGTCCCTCGAATTATCGGGCCTTCGAACTATTTAACCTTCGTCTTTTTAGACCTTCGGAATACTGAGTGGTCACCACTAGGTCAGGGAATCAGTACTTACTGACAATTATGTGTTCTTCGACTAGGTTTCCTGAAGCCATACCTCTTAGGAATATTAAGGCAAAAACCATAGTTAAGGCCCTTACAAAGTTTTTCAGTTTCGTAGGTGCTCCCAAGGCTATTCAGTCAGATCAGGATTCGAATTTTATGTCAGGGTTGTTTCAGCAGGTTATGCATGAGCTAGGTATCAAGCAGTATAAGTCTTCTGCGTACCATCCTGAGTCCCAGGGGGCACTTGAACGCTTTCATCAAACCCTTAAAACTATGATGAAAACATATTGTCACCAGTATGGAAAAGACTGGGATGAAGGGGTTCACCTCGTGTTGTTTGCGGCACGAGAAGCGGTTCAGGAGTCCATGGGGTTCAGTCCCTTTGAGCTAGTTTTTGGGCATACGGTCAGGGGGCCATTGAAGTTATTGAAGGAAAAATGGTTGACTGAGACTAGCGATTTGAATCTCTTAGACTACGTGTCTAATTTCAAAGAGAAATTATATAATGCTTGCAAATTGGCTCAAGAAAATCTCAAAACCTCACAAATGAAAATGAAAACATGGTATGACAAAGATGCTAGAAACAGAGTTTTTAAACCAGGCGATAAAGTTCTTGTATTTTTGCCTATCCCTGGTCATCCTTTGCAAGCTAGATATTTCGGTCCTTATGAGATTGAGAGTAAAATTAGTGATGTTAACTATGTGGTTAAGACACCAGGTCGGCGAAAAGAAAAAAGAGTGTGTCATGTTAACATGTTGAAAGAGTATTTTGATAGAAGTGACCGAAATTTTGTAAAACCAGTTTCCACTTTGGCCAATGCAAACACATTAGAAAATTGTGTTGAAGCTGAATGTAATGAAGAGACTATCGAAAAAGAATTTGCTCAAAGTGTCCGTTTAAAGAATTCTGAAAATCTGACAAATCCGGAAGTGAAACTCGGACATCTGACTGTGCATCAAAAATAGGAAGTGCATCAATTAATGCGGGAATATACGACCATCTTTCCGGACGTTCCAAAAAAGACTAATGCGGGTGATGCGTCACCTATCAAACAGCATCCCTATCGGTTAAACCCGATAAAACTTCAATACATGCGGAAAGAAATTCAATACAGGATCTTCTTTAACTCATGCTTGAAAATGACATTATTGAACCCAGCAATAGTGATTGGAGTTCCCCATGTATTCTTGTTCCGAAGCCAGACGGAACTTACCGATTGTGTACGGACTTTAGAAAAGTCAATTCAGTCACCAAAACTGACTCTTATCCGATCCCACGAATCGACGACTGTATCGATAAAATTGGCAGTGCAAAATTTGTCAGTAAATTTGACTTGCTTAAAGGCTATTGGCAGGTCCCGCTTAATGAGAGAGCCAGAGAAATATCGACATTTGCGACTCCAGATGGGCTATACCAATATAAAGTAATGCCCTTTGGTATAAAAAACGCACCAGCCACATTCCAGAGGATGATTCATTCGCTCCTAAATCTTCTCGAAGGATGCGAGGCGTACATCGACGACGTCATCATCTACAGCGACACCTGGGATGATCATCTCCGAATCATGCGTACCTTCTTCGACATACTGGCGAAAGCAAACCTCACAGTGAACCTTGCGAAAAGTGAATTTTGTCATGCGACTGTAGAATATTTGGGTCACAAAGTAGGTCAAGGTTTTGTTACTCCTATCATGCCCAAGTTGGAAGCTATTCAAAGTTCCCGATTCCTACCAATAAGAAAGAGATAATGAGATTCTTGGGAATGGCAGGATTTTACAGAAAATTTTGTCCAAATTTCTCGTCAGTTGTTGGTCCACTTACCAATCTGTTACAAAAGAGAGTGAATTTTGCATGGACCAATGACTGTGACGAATCTTTTAAGAAAATCAAATGTGTTCTTATGAATAGTCCTATCCTGTCAGCTCCAAATTTTGATAAGCAATTTAAGCTTACAGTTGATGCCAGTGACGTAGGAATCGGGGCTGCTTTATTTCAAGAAAATGATGATGGTGTAGATAGAGTTGTTTGTTATTTTTCAAAGAAATTGACAAAATGTCAAAAGAATTACTCTACTATTGAAAAAGAGTGTCTTGCATTATTGTTAGCTTTACAACATTTTGATGTTTATTTAAATGTTACTTTACATCCCATTCTTGTGTTTACTGACCACAACCCTCTCACATTTTTGCACAAAATGTCAAACAAGAATCAAAGACTTACAAGGATGAGTTTATTGTTGCAAGAGTACAATATCATTATTACCCATATCAAGGGCAAAGACAATGTGATTGCAGATGCACTATCGAGAGTTTCATGAGTGATTTTTTGCAGAAATTACCACCTAAGTTTTCATTCACATTCAAACTTTTTTTAAGGGGGGAGGTGTTGTGGGTTATGTATAATTTTAGTTTTACTTTATGTGTAGGTACACATGTACTTAGTCATGTTATTTAATGATTTCATAATTATTCTTTCTAGATTTTACTATGTCATGTTTATTTCATTAGAGAATATTCCAGTATGTTCTTTGTTACATCATTATCATCACATGACTGTGAGTTCTAGAATTTACTCTATTGTTAATCATTTGTAATGAGTCAGGTTCTAGAAGCTTCTGGTAAATTCATTGTTATTAAGTATAAATACCTCTGAGGAACTGTTTTGAGGAGACATTCGTACACATTAGTAGACACGATTCATTCATCTATTCTGATATACTGGGATACTTTATTTGTTGAAACTTTAATCCATTTAACAACGTTTGGACACCGATCTTTCTAGAACGTTTGTGATTACCGGAAACCAAACATTCGATAGATTTTGTGGACCGTCCTGGACACTTTGATCCGGACATTGTAATTGTAAGTTTTAATCATTTGAAATATATATATTTTGTACATAATTAAACTAAGTCTTGTAAATTTATATTCTGTCTTTGTCTGATTTTTGCTGGCGTTTGGGGGTATTCTGGTCCATAACAATATAGCGATATGTAGTATCTGTCAATGTGAAATTGACCAAAAAGATCAGTCATTCCAGAATCATATACTATCTTGTCATGAGGCAGAGACAAATGCTGTTCCTTTAAGAAAGTTTGACTCAATTCTTCTTGTTCCAGGAGCTGGACACATAGAAATCAATTACTTGCGAGCAATTTTTGCATTTTGTAGACATATCTTTATAGAAAGTTTAGCTACAAAACTCGGGCTTTGCTAACAAAAGAGCAAAGGAATTTATTGTTAACTGTGGGTCACATCATCTTGCCTATCAAATATACCTCAATGTGTTCTATTCATTCTCATATGAACTGCTGCGTATATTCTATCTTGATTGTATTTCTAGGGTATTCAATGTACAGCTGAAAACTTTACAGCTTGGAAGAGCAGTGTTACAAATCCAAAATACAACTTCTACTACGATCTTACATTTACTAAATGTCTCGGTCTTAAGTGCTTTCACAGTGGTGTTAGACAGAATATTTCCTTATTCATGCTGGCAGGTCGACAAATGGTTGCCCCAATAATGTTTACAAGGAAACACTTAATATACCAGCATTTACTTGTGAGGGATATGCAGGATATGATACCTCACTCTATGACAAACGTGACGACTTCAATTTCAGCATTACGAACTTTCCTTTTCTGAGTAGCAACATCCCTTCATCGCCTGCTTATGGCGTGTTCATATCTCAGTTGATACGCTATGCCAGAGCAAGTACCAAATATACGGATTTTGTTCTGAGAGATAGGCGTCTTTCAGATAAGCTTCTCAGTCAGGGATATGTTTGTGACCGACTAACATCGTCACTGAGGAAGTTCTACGGTCGATATGGGGAACTCGTCATACACTATGATGTCCCACTATCCAGAATGGTGGATGATATTCTGTCATAGACCATTTGAACCATCCAACCAAAGATTGTACTCTATATCTTCCAAAATGGAAGTAACCGGATGTGACAGTTCTACCGAATTGAAGCGACGGTGTTGCATGCAAGCAGGAGATGCTTACTCTTCCTGGGCACCTGGTCTCACTCTCATATCGGGAGTTCGCTTCTTTTCATATGGTGGAGGTTTTTGTTTTTGTTTGCTTTGGTTCCTGTTTTATCCTGATTTTGTATGCCTTCGGTTTCTGATTTTCTGAATTATCGATTTTGTACTGTAGACGGGGATATGGTCATTATCCATATTTGTCATAGAGTATGTGCCCCCGAGGAAGTTCGAAACTACATGACAAAACAGGAATCATTCTCAAGGTCAGGAGATATTACCAAATGTGAAGGTGGTGACTACATCACAGAAAATGAAAATAGGGCCTTAAAAAGCCATCTTCCACCGGGAGTGCCAACATATGAGCAATGGAAAGTGGCCAGTAGGTGTGACAAACAGTTAAAAGAAAGAAGAGAAGCAGTTTTGTTTCGATGTGGGATGAAAGATCCCAAAAATGAAGACTGTCATACATTTCATAATTTCATATGGATTTAGAAATTCAAATGTTGCGCTCAGAGATTAGGTCAAGGAGATTACTTAGTGATCCCTTTACTATGAAACCTTTAGTCTCTTTACATGGGGAATTTCTTCATCCAGAGTTAGGGAACTTTCTGTTTACAACCCACGAAAATTACATTAAATACTTAGGAGATAAGAAAGCAGAAAAATCTCCAGTATTTGTAACTTTTACTGATGAGGAGGCTTTTTATAGCGTGGAAAATTAGACAAATGATAAGATACAAAAGGAAATAAGATTGACTCTTTCTCAGTTTCCTGATTAGGACTTGGCTTCTGTATATTTAAACTCGATAAATCTCTGCAAATCAAAGAAGAGCCTAGTTTCTCTCTATAACGAAACAAAGAATGCGCTTTGGACATAAATGTCTGTTGATAACGAAATTAATGAGGAAATTGAATAGGCATGTGCCACAAGTATAAAAATCGAACAAAGACAGTTTTTCTGTATAATATTATTAAATTATAATTTCATATATTATTCTCATAATTAATTTGTTCACAATTTACAACTTCAATCTTTTCATTGTCTGTTGTCCTTTTGATTTACAAATATTTCATCAATGACCAGCCCCATGCTTGGAACAGTAGAAGGGCACCTTCTCTAGATCTTTCTCCTTTGTGAAGTAGGGCCCCACGCAGTGCTGATGCACCCAGAACTGACAGTCTTGACGTCTAGTTTTTGGATTTGTGTATCCACAGCCCAGCCAGAAAGAAGTTTCCTCAGTATCACCACAAATTCTACTTGACATAAGCTTCTTTTTGGCAGGCTGCAACGCCTTAACTGTCACTACTGGATGACGTCGGCCCTTTGTGGAGGCTTGCTGTACTCCATCACCAGTTGCTCCGATTGGATCCGCATGCTGTGTGTTCAAGTTGTCAGGTTCGGCCAAGGCATCAGTCTGGTTGTCACTGGGTTCTGCAGGGTCATAACTCTGATAAGAGTGTGTCATTCCCCTTCCTGCCCCCCATGTAGGTAGGATTTCGATTTTCACTTTACAATGCGTCTGTACCTCAAGCTCCTTGGCCTGGAATAATTAAATAATTCTCAAGCAAAACGGGAGAGGTTTTTTATTTGGTTTTGATCGAAAGTGTAAAGAGTGAAGACATCAAACAATTGAACCTGGCAGCTCAGATCAAATAGATCTAGCCACACACTACTTACAGCAAGAAGGATGCTGTTGACCTGCTTGTGGTAGGTGGACCGTCTGTTGTTTGGATTCTGGATATATTTTATTTCCGTTTTACACCCCTTTGTTTTTTTCTCATCTTTTGTCCTTTTCACTTTATCTTCTAACTTTTCATACTAGTTATTTTCATCTAGAATAAAATTACTTTATTATCAATAACATTGCATTTTATAGAACAAGGGCACATCGAAAGGGGAATGATCAGGAACTGCCCCACCCTAGAATTTGATTAAATCTATCATCTCTATACTTTCAAAACCATAGGGTGGATCCCATGAGCACTTGGAAACCCCCCCCCCCCTGTAAAAAAGGATATTCCCACCTATGTAGAATAAAACATAAAGATACCTGACAAACAAGTCTGTATGCCGTGAAAGAAGTGAAAGAAGGTACAGCGTCTGCTGTGACTGCTTAATTTTAGCCCCTACCCCCCCCCCCCCTTTTTCTTTTTCTTTTGACACAAACAGATAGCCAATATTATTGTAATTTGCAGTAGGAGAGGTCTATACTGCCCCAAAAGCACCAAAAAACTGATTATCTTATAGATAAAAAAAAACGATTTTACATTTTGTGTACCCCTGTCAAATGCAGGTGCTCCTGTTGTATGCATGGATATACATAGAACTTCCGGAAACTTTTGATACGGCTCCCATAATAAGACGAAGTGAATGTTTACTACAGAATATGTCATTAAGATTTGAGATGGATTTAAGCTGTTTGTTACTCTTTGTTCTGAAATTGAGCTGAATATCACCCTGATAAAACAGTAAAAGAATAGTGTATACATTTACCAGACATTCTGCCAATTTCTGGGTAAATTTCTCGTGAAGATTTAAAATTAGCCGCTCAAATTTTTGAAGGATGACTGGAAGTAGGCTATGGTAGGTAAAATAAAATGCCGTTCGGTCGAATAAATTGCCGTTTTGTGTTTGAACACAAGGTTGCCGAAATCGTCAACGACAAGGTTGCAGATATCGGCAACGTTGCCGAATTCCTAATCTATTAGTTTACTAATTCGGCAACGTTGCCGAATTTTGCGTTTTCCCGAACTGATACCCCCTATTAAGGACTTCTCTCCTAGTCTGACTGATATTCCTGGAGAATTGGACCATTCCTATGAGGAACTTAGTCTGTCGATCTTGGCAAGTGCAGCTGCATCACAAGAATCAGTGGTAGGGCTCATCATGTAGTCCCGTCGTCACAGTCAGTCAGAGGGCAAGTCTTAAAGTCCCGATTTTTGTTTATTGAAATCGTAAAATTTATTTCGAATGGTCTAGATTGATGAAAAATCGAACCATAAAAAGTTTAAGCTGAAAGCATGCAGAAACGACCATAATATTGTCGAATTTGTAAAATTAAATTTCCACATACCACTATTGTAAAAACGCAATACATTGTAGGTGGCGCTAGTGAAAAGAATAAGCGCTGCGCACCCCAAATTAAAATTGACGTTTTCAAACGGCTATAACTGCTAATGTATGCGTTAGATTCGCCTGAAAATTTGAATTTATACAATTGAGAATATAGACTTTTATATGAAAAGAAAAAAAATTGCATTATAAATCTTTGTAAAATTAATTCATTTTCATGCAGGGACACCGTGTCTTTAAGAATGCGATGGTACAAGACTAAATTGATCAAGTAAAAAAATCACACAGATCCGAAATAAATACTGTTTGAAAAAAAACGACAAAAAATCAGTTCTAAAATTTATTCTGCCTTGGAAATTCATCAATTTTCTTCAAATTATCACTTTTATCTATAAAACATTCAAGAAAATCCTCCACTTCATTTCAAAGTTTCTTTTCTATAAACAAGGCAAATGTTACAAACACAGAAACACCATGTTGATCCTAAATATCAAAGCAGTATACAAGTTTGTATGACAAAAGAGATACTTTTGGGTTCAACATGGTTAATTTTCCCTGGCTTGACGATGGTTTTTCTAGATTACCGTCATACGTAAAGTGCTCCGAGCAGGTATTGAACCGGCATCGTTGGCATGGAATACCAGAGCGTTACCGAGTGAGCTAAAGGGTAAACTCGATAGTCTAGTCATTTTTAAAACACTCTGGTCTATCGGATGATCGTATTCCCACAACACTCTTCCCTCCTTTCTTTGAGGAGGACGATGGTGTACCCCGTATTTTTTCACTCTTATCTCCTTTTGGAAGGAGACGGTGGTGTCCCCGCTCTGTGTGACTCAGCACACTGCCATTGTTCACCTCGTCGCCAGTAAAGTGCTCTTGCTCCGAGCCGGTTTTGAACCGGGATAGTTGGCGTGGAATAACAGAGCGTTACCGAGTGAGCTAAAGGGTCAACCCGATAGCCCAGTCATTTAACACTCTGGTCTATCGGAGGATCGTAATCCCTGACGATAATCTCAACAGCACTCACAATAGAGCACATAATTAAGCATCGGTATCTACATTTCACAGCTAATCCGGGATGTACTGATGTTTTGGACTTTGCAAATTATGACGCAACTTTTAGGTAAAGTTTTTCGCTTTCACAAACTAGAAAAGACTTTCTGGAAATTTTACAAAAAAATATTGTCAACTTTGGATATTTCACAACCTGCATTTAATGGTGACATAATTTTAAAAAGTAAGAAGAATCAAAGGTAGACAGAATTACCATCGAAATTGAGTTATACTCACCAAACGCGATTTACATTGTGGATGTGATCCTTCTGTCACCAGATGGACAGTTTTGTACTAGACCTATCTACAGCCTTGTACCAGCGCATTCTTAAGAATTGTAATCTGACTGACTTGACGACATGATCTCATGACGGGCCCTGTCCAAATATCTTTAGAGAAGACAGGGCCATCGGGCTCTTGGTGTCATCACATGCATAAAACACAGAAAAAAACAAATGTGTAAATATTCATTCCAGGTGATAATGCCTAAGTCACAAACAATCCACTCAAAGGAGCAACTTCAAATGGCTGTTTCCCTCGGGAACCAATGTTTATCATTAAGAATGATTAGTGATTGAGACAGGCAAACTTTTGGTTACCCTCCATGGCTATCTTCAGGGAAAATATAAGGGCTACGATACGGCAAAAAAACCCCTGACGAATGGGGAGGAAGAAGTACCATCAACTACCTTCACTAGATGGCAGGACATGATTTCCCTTTGTCGAGGCAAAACATTAAGATTTGGTGTTCGAAATACTGATCGTAGACCCCGACCAACAGCATATTTGAAGCGTAGGCCCCGACCAACTGCTGTCAACCTTGATAAGGGACCATCTGACCGGTTCATTACAAATTCCTCAATCATCACAACAATATGTTAACTTTGCGACGGTCACATACCTTAGAATCTTGTAGAGAAAGGCCAGATTGATTATTATAAGGGCTGCTAAAGAGTATGACGGAAGCACTAGGGCTCCAACAATCTCCAGACACCATTTATAACATGGATGAATCAGGATTGTCAGATAGACAGGTATCGTCAAAGCGAGCCATCATGCCAAAGGTTTCTCTGCACGCATTTCAGTCCCAGGTTTCCTTGTCAGGCCATACAACTACAGTGCAGACTATTTCAGTATATGGGCGTGCCTTGTTCCAGGATGTATGCCTCGCGGAGAGCTCCATGCAGGCTGGTTTCCAAAATAACTGGTTGATGCAATGTACAGAGAGTGGCTTAATCAACACCGAAATATTTATTGAATGAATATAAACACAAACACTCGAATACAAAAATATTCGGCCCAATGCAAACTGAGGTTACAAGAACTGTTTCAATCTACTGCAATCTTTATTGAAAGGTTAAGAATGATTTCTTCCCTCTGTAGGACATGAGCGTCCTGTTCTTCTTCTCGATAGGCAGTCAAGTTATTAGAATCCTAACTTCATTGATCTTGCTAATGAAATAATATGGATCTCCTCTTCTTCCCATCGTATGCATACCCAAGGGTAGCAGGTTCATTTTTTTCTTAGCTTCTTATCTGTACTACTAGATAAAAAGAGTTATTTTTTAGCTAGTTCCACGCTGCATCGGCAAGGAATTTTTAGTGTATTTCTCAGTGCTGATAGTTACAAGGCCAATGGCCTTTATACGATTTTATCTTTTTATCCTCAGTTGGTGA
Organism: Pinctada fucata; assembly: GCA_028142955.1. Classification (NCBI taxonomy): domain Eukaryota; kingdom Metazoa; phylum Mollusca; class Bivalvia; order Pterioida; family Pteriidae; genus Pinctada; species Pinctada fucata. The sequence continues at coordinate 26,070,957 of AP027113.1, read as the reverse complement.
TCCATTTAATTAATTATCTCGGTTTCCAATTATCGAGGTCCGGATTTCACCGAGTACGGGTTTGATATTACATAGGTTACGAGAAAATTCGCACCGACACTTTTTCGCGCTAGGTAATTTCACATCGGGTATTTTCGCACGGGAATAATCGCCCCCGTTTTCACATAAGACGTATGTAAGTGAATGTAACGGACCGTTCTTTCCATAATACCCGTGCTCGCAAAGTTAACATATTGTTGTGACGTTTGAGGAAATTGTCTAGTGTATTTTATATAATCATTTTAATTTTATTTCTGATACATGTTGTTTGCACATCAGCATTTTAATTCAAGTTTGTTTGCCTCTTGGACCCCCTCACGCCAACGTGATATATTTATAAAAGTAGTGTAACATGTTTATTAAACGTTGTAAAATAGATAAAGTTTCAATTTAAGTTTCACCTAAAGATAATATTGAAATAATTTTAGTGGTACTCTAGTAGAACTCTATAAATCAATAATTGTTTGATCGATTTTCATTAGAAAATTGAATTTTGAATTATAATTCTTTTTCTCTTTTTACCTGGAAATTTGCAATCAGATTTTAAACTTTGGTTAAGCGACATTTCGGGTATGCCCCATGGGGCTCTCGTTTCCCCATAATATGATATTGAAATAGTTTTAGTCGAATTCTAGTAGAATTTTACAAATCAATTCCTATGGGTATTGACCCTTATGTCGAGCTATGTTATCTTTGATTACCCTATGTTTCATAAGGATCATGATAAGCATTTTATAAATCACATTCCTTTAAATCCATGCATATGGTTTTCTTTCTCGCATGGAGTAATGTGGCAAAATTCCATAGGGTTATCTGAAGTTTATCCAATTTAAAAGTACAGGATATAAATAGAGCAAGTCTTCACGCAAAAGCAAAAAGAGGAGTTGAAGAACTGAAACGACCATAACGTTTCAGGACAAGAATTAATACTAGTTTTTAGGTCCCATAAATCATTTAACATTGAAAATTTACCTCAAGTCGAATTTCAATTCTTAAACAAAAACCAATTCATTATAAGGAGATCGGTGGACCTTTAATTGATACTCTCTTGCTATGGAATCGTAAATACAAACATAAAAATTAGCTTGTTCATTAAAAGTGGACAACATGAACGTTTTGTTAATGGTAATAGGGAGAAGGGAAAGTCTTTTGAAAAATCGATGGCTGATCATGTACTCAATAAGTCGAACTATTTCTGATGATCCCCTGAAGTTCGACTTAACGAGAGTAGACTGTATATGGCATTACTGAAAAAAAAGAACATTTATGTTGCCATTATCTACCAATAGCACATGTGATAATCAAAAGAAAGATCGTCTGTGTCTTCAACGCATTTGGAAATTCTGTTACAAAATTGCTTGAAATTTCTAAAACGTGGGTCCTATAGCATCATATCCCACTCATTATGCTTTTGGACACAATAATTTTCATTCTTTTTGGCCATATTACATTGTTTAGACTAAGGATCACTGACGAGGGTTTAATACCCGAAACGTGCATGTCTGGTCCATGCTGTAAATTTATCAGGTTTTAAATGATGCTATTGAATTTAAAGACGTTTAACATTGACCCAATCAGAAATGAGTGTTTATGTTTGTTATTACATCAAAAATATAATAAATTACTTGAGAATTGAAAATGATAAATTGCGAATGCTCATGGAAGAGCATACTGAAGTGATTAGTGATACAAAAGAACAAAAATGAACGTACGTGGCGATTATATACACCGAATATAAAACAACGAGGGCACTTGTCGAGCAGACTTTTGCTTAAATGGATAGAACTCAAGAGACCTACAAAGTGGCTGGGGCGTCGCCCACTATAAAAAGGCCCCAACCTGTTGCGTCTACGGACACATACGCAACAGGTAACTTAGGTGTCCCTAGAATTAGCTTACACGATATTAGCGATGAAACATTTGTAGTTAGTAACAACCATGAGTTTTGGTATAAACATGCAGATGGGTCTATTAAAATCAAGCCCTGTAAGATTGAAGTGGTCGATATACTAAAAGAGCACCTATTTTCACCAAGCGATTGCTCAATTTCTAAGTGTGGCATGAAGAACTGCAAAACTTGTAACATCCTAATAACAGACACTTCATTCTCAAGTAATCTCACAAAACAAACATTTAACACGCATAGTTTTGAAAACCTTAACTGCATGACATCTAATGTTGTGTACGGAATAGAGTGCTCACTTTGTGGATTGATTTATGTGGGCGAAACCAAAGGCCAGCTCCGAAAAAGAATGTCAGGACACCGGTCAAAAATAAATAATAAAGGAAGTCAACTCCTTTACCGACATTTTGACCAGGCGGATCATTCTGTTTTATCTATGAGAGTCAGAATCCTGGAGAAAATATATCACCCCACAAACAATCCCAATTTGAGCACACCTCTCCGTCGCAACAGAGAAGAGTTCTGGATAAAAAATCTTAACACTGCAGCGCCCTATGGGTGCAACGATAACATCAGCACTATAGGAAACTTAACAAGTCCCGGTTGTCAATCGGTAAATGTGACTAGCTTATTCAACAGATCACAAAGAAGACCTCGAAGTCATGGCATTCGAAAATATAATAGGCCTGAGATACATAGTTTCTCCTTCGATGACTTGGTTCCATTTTTGAATGAGCCTCTAGGCCTGCATTATATTCGTACCAAATTATACTCTGTTCCTTTACGGAAGTTACACGAAATCTACGATTATACGAAGGACCTCGCATATACCGATACACGTTCCCCAGAATACAGACTACAAGGAGTAATCTTGGACATTTCTACTTTTCGTTTATTTCAAGTAGTTAGATCAGATAAATCAGAGGAGAAAACAAACCGCCCTTTCATTAAAGTAAGATTTGCAAACAAAGGTATTGATAACTTGAATCTTGGTCAAATTTTGAATCACAAAACTGTCACAGAAAAAATCCCACCATATTTCAAAAGAAAAGAAACTCCTTGTATTTCCTATAGCTACACACCAACAGTTGCATCTAAAATTTACAATTACAAACGATTCCTGCAGTGTATTGATTTAAGTAATCCCTCACTACATCCACTTCCCTGCGAATGTTCTTCATCGGATTTCAACTACTCTCCTTGTGGACACGTTATTACTGGTGACCTTAGTATAGTCAAGAACGACAAGTTGAGAGGATTGTTAAAAAAGGGTCCCAAATACAGAGAAAGTATGTCCTTTACATGGAACCAAAATGTGAAAATTATCATGGACTCTTGTGAGGAATATGCAAGACGTTGGGCAAAGAAAGAGGATGTACAGCTCGACACCCTTTCCGAATGGATAAAATCAATCAGAGGGTTACTTTTATCTAGAATTAACCGATTAAAATTAACTGTGAACACCAGATTCGTGTCTATAATTAAAGACCCTGATGTTATCACAGAACTTACCTACCTCCAAGAACGTTATGTCATTACACCAGCGGACAAAGCCTCAAATAATTACACATTTACTTGCAAAAAGTACTATTTCGACAGTCTAGTTAAAGAGTTGGGTTTAAATTCGACACCTGGAAATCCCACTTACACCCCAACAAACCTTTCTGCCTCTGAAATAATAGATAACCACAAATCAGCTCTTGCTTCCTTTGGCTTCGACACTACCAATTTAGATTTAGATTTACCATACTTATACTGCATACCTAAAATGCATAAGAATCCGTACAAACAACGTTTCATCGCTGGTTCCTCAAAATGTTCTACCAAATCTGTATCGATCTTACTCACCAAAGTTTTATCTGAAATCAAATCTGGGCTACAAAAATATTGTTCGACAGTATATTCTCGCAGTGGTATCAACCAGATGTGGATTTTAAAGAATTCGAAGGAACTTTTAGAACATCTGAAATCCACTCATTTTAGTAGAGTCCATTCGATCAAAGCCTTTGATTTTTCGACACTTTACACTACAATTCCACATTCTAAATTGAAAGAAAGACTCGCAAAAATTATAAGTAATGTGTTTACAAGTAAGAGCGGTAATCGCAAATACAAATTTATTATTGTTAACTATGACAAAACCTACTTTGTAAAAGAAAAGTCAGATTCTGAAAATAAGTACACTGAAACAGACATTATTCAGATGTTAAACTTTCTGATCGACAACATTTTTGTGGTGTTTGGAGGAAAGGTCTTCCAGCAAATTGTCGGAATTCCAATGGGGACCAATTGTGCCCCACTCCTTGCCGACATTTTCCTTTACTCGTACGAAGCTGAATTCATTCAATCTTTGGTCTCTGAAGGGAAAAGACACTTACCTTCTGACTTCAACTTCACTTACAGATACATAGACGATGTGTTGTCCATCAATAATCCAAAATTCGCGGATTACCTGAGCAGTATCTATCCTTCGGAGCTTGAAGTCAAAGAAACTACAGAGACAAATAATTCAGCATCCTATTTGGACATAATGTTGTCCTACGACACTGATGGTCACATGAACACCTCACTCTATGACAAACGTGACGACTTCAATTTCAGCATTACGAACTTTCCTTTTCTGAGTAGCAACATCCCTTCATCGCCTGCTTATGGCGTTTTCATATCTCAGTTGATACGCTATGCCAGAGCAAGTACCAAATATACGGATTTTGTTCTGAGAGCTAGGTGTCTTTCAGATAAGCTTCTCAGTCAGGGATATGTTTGTGACCGACTAACATCGTCACTGAGGAAGTTCTACGGTCGATATGGGGAACTCGTCATACACTTTGATGTCCCACTATCCAGAATGGTGGATGATATTCTGTCATAGACCATTTGAACCATCCAACCAAAGATTGTACTCTATATCTTCCAAAATGGAAGTAACCGGATGTGACAGTTCTACCGAATTGAAGCGACGGGTGTTGCATGCAAGCAGGAGATGCTTACTCTTCCTGGGCACCTGGTCTCACTCTCATATCGGGAGTTCGCTTCTTTTCATATGGTGGAGTTTTTTGTTTCTGTTTGCTTTGGTTCCTGCTTTATCCTGATTTTGTATGCCTTCGGTTTCTGATTTTCTGAATTATCGATTTTGTACTGTAGACAGGGATATGGTCATTATCCATATTTGTCATTACTATGAATCTCGTTGTCGTTATCATAAATCCACTTATAAAGTGTGTGTTAGGTTTAGTTGATGTCGAAGCAGAGGAATTGTCAAGTGCATCCACATGTGGAGTTTTTGACTTCTGAATTAGTGGTGTTTGGACGGAAACATGTAAGTGACGAATGTATACAAAATCAAAGTGGACTTACGTTACATTGGGAAGGTACAGCCAAAAAGGACACCGTTACTATGGTGTAGAAATATCTACATCAAATAAACTCATACAGCTGGTCTGAAAGAAGTAAAAGACTGCAAAGCAGATACTTATGTTAAATGCACATATGAGGTACTTAGTGACGTGAACAATAACCAGCCTCAAGATAAAAAAGTATACAAATAAATGACAGAATATTGTGCAGCAGAGGTAAAAATAATTAGGACACATTCAAATCGTTTACAAATAGGTTGACCATGTTTATTTATGCAGCAGTCCAATTAAATAATGACTCAATGCTCAGTTTGGTGCTCTGTTGTGAGTGCTGTTGAGATTATCGTCAGGATCGTCTTTAAGTCACTTGATTGTGGAACCAAACTCTTTAAGATGGGCCATTCTACCGTTGTTGTAGTTTGCTGAAGTTTGTTCAAAACATATTTGAAAAGAAAAATGGATTAGAAATGAACAAATTAAAGAAGGAGTAGATCCTGCTGTTCTTTTATTTTAAAATGTGTTACAAAACTTTTTATAAAGACGGATCTGGTGACCCTGTTTTGGTCTCATTTATAACAGAGAGTATTCAGGGAATGGGGAACCTTCATATAATGAACTTTAGAGGCAACCGCTTTAATGCTGTCCTGCTACATCTTTCGGCACATTTTTTGACATAATGATTTTCATCCTCTTTGGTCATATTACATTGTTTAGATTGAGGATCACTGACGAGGGAACGTGCATGTCTGGTCCATGCTGCAAATTTATCCGTTTATAAATGATGCTATTGAATTTGAAGACGTTTAACATTTGAACTACTTGGTGAGTGTCACTGCTGGTGGACCAGGAGTCCCCGAGGGCACATGTAGCCAAGTTTGATCAACTTCGGTTGATCGTCTGTCTCTTCAACGCATTCTGAAATATCGAGTTTGTGCTGTATACATGGATATGGTCATTATCCATATTGTCAACATAACTCTGACGTCTCGAACTAGTAAATGACCGATGGATTATTACAAAGGAAGATGTTCTTTGAAACATGCCATTTTTTGCAAGTGCTGATTTACTTTTCCAATGCCGATGCTTCAGGCCAACACACAAGAAAAAAAAGTCAAGTTGGTCTGTTTCGGTCTACATTAAAATGAAAAGTGTGCCAGTATCGCAAAAGGGTATCCAATGTAATTACATCAAAAATGTCATAAATGACTTAAGAATTGAAAATGGTGAATTGCGAATGCTCATGGGAGAACATAATGAAGTTATAAGTGATAAAAAAAGAAGAAGAAATGAACGTACGATTAAGTTCTCAGAGGCGACCATATACACCGAAATTAAGACAAGTGTGCTATGAATTTCGGTGTCGAAATGATCACATAAGTCCACTTATAAAGTGTGTGTTAGATTTAGTTGATGTTGAAGCAGAGGAATTGTCACGTGCGTCCATATGTGGAATTTTGACTTCTGAATTGGGTATGGTAGGACGGAAACATGTAAGTGACGAAGGTTTAGTTGATGTTGAAGTCGAGGAATTGCCAGGTTTGTCCACATGTTGAATTTTGACTTCTGATAGGACGGGACATGCAAGTGACGAATGCATACATAATCAAAGAGGGCTTACGTTACATAGTTATGGTACAACCGAAAAAAAGGACACAATTACTAGTATGTAGAAATATCAGCATCTAATAAAACAACTGGTCAGGAAGAAGTTAAAGACTGCAAAGCAGATACTTATGTTGAATTCACATATGAAGTACTTAGTGGCGTGAACAATTACAAGCCTCAAGACAAAAAAGTGGACAATTATATGACAGATAGGTATGAAACAGAGCAAAGAATAAAAAAAATGACCATGTTTAGGCAGCAGCCCAATGAAATGATGTTCGTTGTTGCAGTTTGCTGAAGTTTGTTTAAAAGATATTTAAAAGTTTGAAAAAGAAAAATGGATTAGAAATGGACAAATAAAAGAAGAAGTGCTGTCGTTATTTCAAAATGTGTTACAAAACTTTCTTCAAAGACGGATCTGGTGACCCTGTTTTGGCCTCTACATTTATAACAGAGTATTCAGGGTATGGAGAAACTTCTTATTATGAACTTTAGGGGCAATTCATCCAGATAGCTTTAGAATCCGGGATACGAGCGCTTGATTGTTTTTCTTTCATCATGCATAGATAAATATGAATCTCATGAAAAATGACGTCTGTTTATTTAAAGGTCAATTAGAACAGCGTCCCATGAATGACTGTCTATTTAAAGAGGATGCTGATGACCTACTTGTGAAATATCTTCTACAGGATTTGTGCAGTATCCTTATGGACAAATGTAATGAGTTAAAGAAGATCCAGAAGTGCCTCTTTAAAGACTTTATCGAAGGTGACAAATACCACAATCCTGATGAACAGGTTACAGAAATGTCGAAGTTAAAATAATATCGGTGTTGAAAGATTAATTGGCGCCTTGATTCACAACTAGAAAACTGTAACAATCTGCAATGCAATCTCAGTTGAAAGTGTGGTAATGTACTGGTCAAACGACTCGTCAAAATAAATATCTGGAAAAAGACCTGTATAATTTCAAAAGCTATGAAAGAAAACCGAAAGTTTATAGAAAAAGTAAAGGATAGGAAAAACAATTAAAGAAAGACCACCTGTTAATAACAAAGGAAAAACAGAGAACAGTCAAAGAGAAAAAGGAGATTGAATCAATAAAGATAGACAGAGCAAAATATTATATTAAAACATGGATTTGGAATGGACATCAACGGAATATATTCATCATTATCTTAAACTTAAAAGGATAAGAAAACAGCATTAAAACTTCAAATTAATCTTTACAAGACTCTTCTAAAGGTTCCATCCTCAGACAAACATCTCTCAGCATTTAGTTCTAAAGGAATAAACATATGACGTATAAACTCTGAAGGGGAATCTCCCCCGGATTCCTTGTCTACAAGGTGTTGGTCATCCCCGAAAATGTTGTGCACGTACCCGGGGGTTATACCTGACTTCTATATATAGCATATGTGTATTTCCGATATTGTCCTGACATTACCGGTATGGCACAAACAAATGGACATATCCGAGTTATTCTCAGCTTCTAAAACCGATAGCGCAACTGACCAGTCAATCAGTTCAACCAGAGAAATGAGATACTCAAGAAAAATCTGAGTATAGTAACTTGAGTAAGTCATCATCAATTTCATCATCTTTAATTGTTCATGGACCAAAATATCTAGATCTTTTCGCTTGAGCGACGATGAACTGAGATTCACAAATACGTAAGTCCAACTTCTTAAAGTAGCATGTGTTACGGCTCATAAATAATTATTCCCTATAGAGCATAACATAATTAAAATTCTTAGTATCGAAGCACTGTATATTCGTAAGTCTATATTCTTTTCTGTTAGTTTTATTTCATCGAGATATGTCGCCAGATATGTCATAACAACAAAATAAATTTAAGATTAATGTGCTTACTAACGTTCATCTTCAAATGTGATTCTTTTTACTAACGTTCATTCTGTTTTGCAAACCTTCAAATGTGATTCTTCTCTTATTCATCGGTTATTTTAATTTTATAAAGACCGCGGACGATTCTAAATATACGAGGGGCGACGAAAAAAAATAATTTCAGTTTCGGGTGTGAATTGTTTTGATTATAATTAGTATTCGGTCATAGTATAGAAAATATTGTGTTTCAAGTCCGCTAAAGCCATCCTCATGATCCTGTTATGAGAAATGTTAACAGTAGATTAATAGATGCTTTGTAATAATTTAATCACCTGTTTAAAACTTAAATGGAAATAGAACTCTTTGTTTAACTGTTATTTTCTTCTCTAACCGATTACAAGTACCTTTCAGAAAATTAACAGACTGTTTTACTAAAATTGCCCAATAATCGTTACCATTGCATATTTCCACCGATAATTTGCATGGTCCATTTCAATTTGAAAAGCAGGGGTGTATTAAATTTATTTATTTTTCTAAACATTGAAGGAAATCTGCGGTTTGTAAGTCGGATAAAGCCCTCGGAGAGAACAAGGTGGTGTTTTAAGACCTCGGCCTTCGGCCTCGGTTTTTAAACACTACCCTGTTCTCTCCTTGGACATCTAGCCTCCATACAGACCTCAACGAGGTCTTTATCCTATACATATTTTACGGAATACCTATGACAAATAAGTTGTGTGAAGTCCTATAGTTTGAGTGTTTATACAATGACAAATATGGATAATGACCATATCCATGTATACAGCACAAAATCGATAATTCAGAAAATCAGAAACCGAAGGCATACAAAATCAGGATAAAACAGGAACCAAAGCAAACAAACAAAAACCTCCAACATATGAAAAGAAGTGAACTCCCGATATGGGAGTGAGACCAGGTGCCCAGGAAGAGTCAGCATCTCCTGCTTGCATGCAACACCCGCCGCTTCAATTCGGTAGAACTGTCACATCCGGGTACTTCCCGTTTTCATTTTTTATACTTCCGTGGATGACAAAGTTGGCACGACTGGATGCGTTACTCGTTGTCCAGAGACAAGAGTTTTATTTGGAACGCAAGAAGATGCAAAAGAGCGAACGTTCAGGAAATCGAGTCCTGAAAGTGGTCGGACTAATCTCATTAAACTTGTAACTCGACATTCAGCACAGACGTTCAACCACCATACTAATATTAAAGCGGATAAGAATTTCATTTAAAACATGTATATTGACCAATTGAAACTTAATGTTTTGATCTTTAACCCATTAATGGTATGAAATCTAAGTGAACTTGATGCACCCATATTTTTTTTTTTGTTCCTTTTCTTTTTTAAACTCTAACGTCCCCCCCCCTTTTTTTTTTTGCTTGTCAGAAATGTTTTGGGGATGTTGTGCCCCTCCACTTTTTCAGGCAGAGCTACGCCACTGGGACAAGGAACACGAAACACACAAGCCCACACATAAAACATCGAGACCGATTGGTAACTGTGACAAAATAAAAGTCAGCTTATTCAGATGACATAAATGAGTACCACTACGTTTTATCACAGCAAGCTGTTGAGTAGCCTTGTGGCATAAATTGGATATAACAGTTTCTATACAGCCTATCTGGATGTTTTCAAGAAAACATATGGCTATCACAATGGCTGGAAAATTTTCAGATTTTGATTTCATAAAGTTAAAGGAAGGTGTCCCTGAAAATAAATTATTTCTACAAATTTGTATACTTCTAAAAAAATCTTTCTTTCATATGAAAGTTTACATTCTCATTTGTATAAATTAAAATTTTCAGGTGAACCTAACGTGTACATTCCCAATTATAACCGTTTGAAAATGTAATTTTTAATTTGGGGTGCGCAGCTCTAATTCATTCCACTATCGCCACCTACAATGTATTGCGTTTTTACAATAGAGGTACATGGAAATTAAATTTTACAAATTCTGCAATATTATCGTCGTTACTGCATATTTTCAAATAAAACTTTGTATAATTTTTTTCCTATATCTAGACCCTTGGGAATTAATTTTACGCTTTCAATAAAATTTATTTTCAGGGACACTGTATCTTTAAAATGAAACAAAACAATTAGAATATTTCTCTCTTGTTATAGTTCAGATATCAGTAGATCATGATTGGGTGTTGCAAAGGACAGTATTGTAATCTGCATTTCTTTCTAAATTAACTTGAAAATGTCAAAAAGCGAAGGTCCTAAGATGGATCCCTGAGAAATACCATTTTGGATGTTGGACCATCCATCCTATCCTAAAAGCACATAAACATTTTATAAAAACTGGTTTAAACAATTCACTGAATTGCAATGAAATTGCTTTTTCAAATATTTTTTTATACAATTTGCAGGACACTTTCTGGTCTGTATTTTTGAGAATCTCCTTTTTAAACAGGACACGCTTGACTTAATTGTGTGCACAGCGTATCTATAAAAATACAACAATCCAAAGACATTCATTCAGTAAGGTAGTTATTGGACTGGCAATAGAGATTTAAAGTTTTCTCGTATGCAGACGCTCGACAGTCTATACCTACATAATGCGGGGGCGGTATACGAATACAAAAATCCGATATATCTAATTTGTCATAATTATTAGCTTTATGAAGAACAAGGGCACGGGCATTAATTTCGCCTCCCGATCACGATATCAGGTTTCGCGCTTTCGATCGCCCTTTTGCCAAAAAGTTTGAAAGTGGCGAAAGAAAATTGAAAGCGGAAAAAAAAATGATTACAATATGTGGAAATTGTATACGATTGCTTTTAAAATCGTCATTGCAACTGCTCTCGCGACTATTACGAAGGGAAACATACCGGTAGTCTACCGGAAAATAACGAATGTGCACGGACTTCACCGTAAGTGTGACAAAGAAACAACGGATAGAATGAAAATACAACATATAAGAACCGGACAAAACAGAAAATTAACGAAAATATTTTTTATCAGTTACTTGACCGTTCGTCGTATCCGACTAAGTTTGAAAATATCATAGGAATGTAGAATTCACATTAAAGATTCTCATTATACCTACCCCGCAGAGTACAAATGGTTGTGTAAGGAGGGCATGAGTTAAAATGAACATGTTTGATAAAGTGTACGGATCATATACAAAAATATATATATACATTTGAAAGAATTTATCACAATTTGGAAATAAGGGGTAGATATCGTTTTGTACGTCGATGAAGATTCTACAATCAATGTGACAACACAAATGGAAGAGGGGGGTAAATCATATATATTATAAAGCATTTTCTTGCATAAGAAATAAGCTTTTCATTTGTAAAATGACTATTTAAAAAAAATTGAAGTATATAGAGTAGTACGTTTCGACATTAAAATCAAACTGAAAATTTTCGTAAAATATTTTTAATACAATGCATTTTTTTGGTACGCCCTGAACATAGTTTCAGACTATTTATCAATACATATTTGTCAATTTTCAGGTTGTCCCTGACTACGGTCACCCGATCTCACCTCTAGATCTGCGCTTGAAAGGGATAGTTCGCCGTTGAAATATGAAAATTTGAATTTGTACGACACCGGAACAATGAATTCCAGTTGCGCCATCTACAACAAGATTCGTTTTAAAAATTTTGAGTTCTTATACAGTGGGGGTTTTTGATTTTCCCCTGAAATTTGATCTATACAATTGTACAAAAAAGTGTATTATTATTTACTTATTCCACTGAAGCTTTGCAGAGCTTGCTGCTTTTAAGTAGAAATAGTTGAGATGAATCGCTGTTCCGCAGTACTATTGTCTGTACCATGTCTACATACCTGTAGTGTTCACCAAAACGTGAAAAAATATTAAAGTCAAATCTCTATGCCAATGAATTATTTCTAAAGTAACGCAGACTCCAAAATCAGGGTCACAAAAAATGTTGGCACCGATAGAAATTGCAACAAAAAAAAAAACAATTTCAAAACCTATGATAATTATATCTATCTGGTTACTTTTGTTTTGTTTTGTTACTTATTCATTAATCTTTGATGGAACGAAGGTCGGAGAGATATTTTAATGGCGCTCCTTTTGGCGGAGTGGGGTACAATTTCAGTTTTCGAGCATGTGACAGAGGTCAGAAAATGTCCGATGTACGACACTGCGGTAAAACAAGGGTATACTGTACCTTTTGAAAATTTATATACGTATATGATTTGATACGACCCCTCAATCTGTACAGTGTAGACAGTCGGCGCTCTGCATACGGAAAATCTTTAAATGTCTAATAGCCTCACAACTTTCTCTTAAGATTTTCACATAAACACCGACCACACATGTTGGCTTTTTTACATTGAAGCTTTGGATGCTTTTACTGACTAACACCATAAAACTGAAAATTGTGCATGTAAGTATTATTTTCTGAATACAAGGATGTGTTTCTATATCAAAAGTTACATCTTTCCCAGTTTCTTTTGTCGCATTCATATACAAATAATATTCATGGATCCTTCTCCAGAGTAATTTGAGCACTTTCATGGATATAAATGCCTAAATGTAGGCCTGATTTGTGCATCTGTCTATCAATAATGCAGAAGGGTTCCAACTCTATACCTTCTTCAAGAAAATTTCAAACCAATTTATTTTGCACCAGACACGTTTCGAACATTAAATTCTCATTACTGATGCTTCCAGTCAAAATGCTTTTCATAAGCCCCCAAAATTAATTTCACTAGCGCCATCTAGCTTTATTTTTAGAGTTTAAATTTGTGTATTTACTTTATAGAGTGTACGCGGTTCCTGTAGAGGCGATTCAGTAACAATGGAGGGATGATGCTAAGATGTTAAACCCCTTTAATTTGGATAATATTTTTGGATGAAATGACATGTTCCGAAATAACCAAATAAAATGTATGATGTCAAATTGATAAAATGCCGAAACAAAGCTTCTTTCAGGCGACAGAGCTGGAAAAAAGTAATTAATACAATTAAAAACATCCAATGTCACGGGGAATGAGAAATTTGATGTTGATTTTATTGTATCTTTAGAGGGTAAAATGTCCTTCACAATATAGCTGGCAAGGCACTATTGTCAGTGGTCATTTTCGAATTTGAAATGAAATTATATCTTGAAATAAAATGTATTCATGAATTTCCATGGATATTATTTTTAATTACATCAATATTTCATGTCTTGTGATTTTCAATATTGAAATATTAATACTATAGTACGAATAATGAAAGAACAAAAAATACATGTATCTCCTAAAAGAAAACATTTCAACGACAACAAGAACAGGCATTCTCAATTTACATCAAACAACGGACAAAATACCACTAATCAACAGATATTCTGAACAGGCTTTCTACTGTTCCTACTTTTTCCTACTTTTCCTACTTTTCTATTTTGATCCTACTTTTTCTTCAAAACCTCCTAATATTCCAACTTTTTCACCTCAAAAGTAAAAAACTACTAGCTTCGCTTGTCATCGACGTCTGATTAAAAGTTTGAAAAAATTTCGGGCTCGCTTCGCTCGCCCATTCTGTATATTTCATGTGATAAACAATCATTTCGTCACTATGTCTCTCTGTGATTCCCTCAAAGTTGAACTTGCCAGCCTACAAATATTCCTAACTGTGATTTTGTTTGTCATAGTTACTGAAAAATGTCGCTAAAAGTTTCCTACTCTTCCCCTATTTACTCCTACTTTTCTCCTACTTTTTTTCTTGACTACTCCTACTTTTTTCCTGCTTTTTCATCAATGCAGAGTAGAAAGCCTGTCTGAAGTATTGATTTTGTCTTTAATATTACTGACGGGTTTATTTAATAGAGATCAACCGTTTGATTGATGACAACGAAAAGAAGAGAAGTAAATCTCTGCCGAGAGTTCATTCAAAACGAATCTATACCTCTGCTCTTTTTGTTCCCCGCTTTCGCGAAAGCGCGGGGACATTAAAACCGGTTCGTCCGTCCGTCTGTCCGTCAGTCACAAAAACTTTAACCTTGTGCATAACTTTTGAATGGTAAGTGATAGGGCTTTGATATTTCACATGTGTATTCCTTGTGACAAGACCTTTCCATGGATACCAAAATTTTTGACCTTGTGACCTTGACCTTTGAGTTCGACCTTCTTTTCAAAAAACTATAACCTTGTCCATAACTTTTTAATGGAAAATGATAGGGCTTTCACATTTCACATGTGTATTCCTTGTGATGAGACCTTTCTGTTGGTAACAACATTCTGACCTTGTGACCTTGTCCATGGAGGTTGACCGACATTTAAAAACTTCAACCTCGACCATAAGTTTTTTATTTTTTTAAATCATAGGTCTTAAATATTTCACATGTGCATACCTTTTCATAAGCCCTGTCCCTTGGAAACAAAACAAAAGTTAGTACCTTTTGACCTTTTCTTGGAGTTAATCTTTCATATTTAGAATGTTGATAATATATGAGATGTATTATTAAAACTTAAGAATGGGGGATGTCTGTAAGCATTTCTTTAAAGACAAAAGCGGGGGACCACAATTCCTTGAATTTGATTTTATAGATTAGATATCAAACTTCCCCATTCGAATTATCTTAAACGGGTATCCAATGATACTATCAATGAGCAATGCGGTATCCGATGTACAATAGGCTATTTTTAAGGCCTTGTAATTTATTATAAATCATTTTCGGAAAGGTAATAGCGTCCTCAGCTGAAGAAAAATAATACTTTTTGCGCATGTGATCCAGGATAACCACAACATTTGCTACTTGTTTTGCAAATGGCGGTCCAAAGTCGGCACCGGTTACTCGTTGGTTTATGTGTAGTCTTTTGTGGTAGATGTTTATATGTCGTATGCCTCTTTTTCGTTTCTTAGTATGCTCATTTTTGTGTTCTCGCATCGGGTGTATTAATGTTTGGCTGTTGGTGCTTTAACCGGGTCTTGTTGGAGATCTCCTCCCTTCTTTACAATGGAGATCGTGGAATCGCCCTGTAAAATTACTCTTTTGAACATCGGATACCTCGGCTTTTTTATTGGTTTATGGGGTTTTTCGTAAAATTATTCGGAGGAGCCCCCATCCATCTTCATGCCTAGATATCAATGTCTTGCAATCACAATGAATCAGGAATATGAATTGCTTCACCAATTTTGTAACTATTTTTCGTATGCCATGTATCCGTTTACATTTGGATCTTTGGTTGCTTTGGCACATACGATGTACTGTCTAGTTTGGGTAGGGGTTTGACAGTAAGTGTTTTGAATATATTTCCCTGACATTGTTGCCATAGCACTTTCTATATAGACATAACGTCAGACAATGCATGAAGTTTATATATTGTTTTCCTTTTCGTGCTTAAACATCGACAGCGGATGCGGCTGGCCAGCGGGGGATGCTTGCTACTCCCGGGCACCTGGTCCCACCTCTAGCTTGCTAGGGTCCGTCGATGCTTAATTTTCTACTCTATTGTGAGTGCTGTTGAGATTATCGTCAGGATCTTCTTTAACTCTTATTATACTGAGGGATTATTCTACACAAAAATCGGGCGTTCTTCGAGAAATTTGGGTAACCGCAAAAGTGGAAGGATTGTGCGCACGTTGTCCGTAAAGCGCCACTATTTCATACTGACATGATAGTTTGCCATCCAAATTCGGCACCGATTAAGCCCTGCACCCAAACGAAAAAAAATCTTAACAAACCACATGTAACTTATACGTAACTCAAACAAAACCATCAAATCCATGGGTTGTTACAATGGTTTTTACATGTTCCATTTATCAACTCATACCCATACCATTTGATTACATATAAGGTCATATGATCCTGTTGTGAGTCGTTTCTTAAATGTGAGTCGATTGAGAGTTTAGAATTAGTTGCTTGTGGTTTGTTATCTTCGTTAAATAGACGGAATGAATTATGTATGGTTCATTAACTTAGTTGTAATTGTTTGTATGAGTTTTATGTGGTTTGTTAACTTCGTGGACCAAACAAAGTGAGTTAACAGATTGAGTTTGGAGTGATTTGTTCACTTTGTCTAAATGAGCAGTGCTTTTATTATACTTAGGTTAAACCCTGATATGAATGAATGAATGTTCCTTAAAGATGGAGTGGAACGCCCCGGCCACACCCCAATTAAAAAAAAAAGTCTACTTGAAATCTTAGATCGATTTAGACCCTCAAGGCAATATCATTTAGTACAAAAACGTAGTATTAAAGCTTTATTTCAAATGTTTATGATAATAACATTTACCATATAAATAATGTTTAGAAGTCTAGATTTGAGGGCCCGAATTTTATGAGGCTTCAAAATGACGAGCTCAAAAAAAGAAGGAAAAAAAAAGATGAAAAGAAATAAAAGTGCATAAATATCAAAAAGGTGAATTCAATATCTTAAGCCTTCCTCTAATTCAGTCGTCGCTAAAACGAAATAAATAAAGATATGTACATAAACAACAACAAAAAAAACCCCTGACTTGAAATATCCATTACATGCTGCGTCGAAGACTGAAATGAGTTAAAGAAGATCCTGACGATAATCTCAACAGCACTCACAATAGAGCACCAAATGGAGCATCGACGGACCCCTAGCAAGCTAGAGATGGGACCAGGTGCCCGGGAGGAGTAAGCATCCCCTGCTGGCTAGCCGCACCCGCCGTCGATGTTCACGCACGAAAATGAAAATATATAAAATACATGCACTGTCTGCGGTTCTGAAAAGTACGAAACAGAAGCTGGACGAGTTGTTCGAGGCAATTTATTTTTCTGGGCCAATGAAAATCTGTGTTTCGAATGAAATTCTCGGCCTCCAAGTTCGAACGGAACGAGACGGGAAAGATCTTTTAGAGAGTAGGCGTACGTTGATCTGTTAATCTAACTGGAACACGAATCAAACGTAAGGCCTATTGTCCTAGGATGGATTCAGAATCACGTCGACGGAAAGGTATGCATGTGAACAGTACACGAACACTCATTGACAAGAGGAAATTCAAGCTAATTAAAGAAATTCTCTTTAATAACAATTTAATGTGCACTTCAAATCTGTTTTGGCTCGAGATATATACACATTGAACTTTCTATTTTGTAAGTGACGACATGCACTCTGGTATCTATGTGAAAATCATGATGGAGTGAGTTATGTAAACAGTATGGGTGGCATTACATTCCTGAAAGGACCTGTAACGGTAAGGCGTAAAATCTGCCCAAAAATAATGAAATTTTAAAGTACTTCATTTCTTTAATCAAGTTGGTGAAATACTTTAAAAGATAAAACTCCTTCAAAATCTGAAGAATTTTTTTCTTAGAATTGCTCTAATAGAGAGTATAAATGTGCTTATTTTGTATAGAAATCAATGAAAATCGGAAAGGTTTTCAGAAAATATCGTCCCCCCTCCCCTTGGAACACAACAGCACTTCTACCTAAGATGTATTTTCATAATACAAATATTTTGTAAAAACGGAGTTGTGTTCAAAAGGGGGAACAATAGTCAATTTACGAAAATGCGATTGGGCGGGTAGGGATGAAGGAAAGATGTGAAATTATCAGAGAATTAGTAATTGGCATTTGATTCGCTTTCGGCAAATAATTAACTTCGCTATTGATAGTTTCGAAATAATCAATTTTCAACAAAAAATATTCGTTGTTGTTACTTTTTCACTAACAAACTCTTTTATTTTAAGGACCTGTAACGATAAGGCGTAAAATCTGCCCAAAAATAATTAAATTTCAAAGTGCTTCATTTCTTTAATCAAGTTGGTGAAATATTTCCTAAGATAAAACCCCTCCAAATTCTTGTGAAAATGTTTCATAAAATTGCTCTAATAGAGAGATATTTTAGTATAAAGGTGCTTATTTTGTACAGAAATCAATGAAAATCGGAAAAGTTTTCATAAAATATCGTTGCCCCCCTTGAAACACAACACCACTTCTGTTTTTCATAATACACATTTTCTGTAAAAGCCAAGTTGTGTTTCAAAGGGGGGAACAATAGTCAATTTACGAAAATGCGATTGGGCAGGTGGGGGTGAAGGAAAGATTTGAAATTAACAGAGAATTAGTAATTGGCATTTGGTTCGCTTTCGGCAAATAATTAACTTCTTTATCAATGGTATCGAATTGATCAATTTTCAACAAAGAATATCCGTTCTTGTTTACTTTTTCACTAATAAACTCCTTTATTTTACTTTCGGGCATCGATAACTCAACAGCCCCTCGCAATAAAAGTTAACAATTAGCGTTGACGACTGAAGCACCGGTCAATAATGGAAAAATGCTCAAAACTTCCTCTGTAACATTCAGTAAGTATTTAGAAAATGTATTTATGGTAAATGTAAAAGAAATATGATTTTATATACTGCAAAAAGCTGATTCAAACTATTTTTATAACGGCGGTATTTTTAGTTGTACAATATAAGTGAGAATGAGTGTTCGATTATGTACCTCTGGCCACGTGTTTACGGTTTGATAAATCCGGAATATAATATTTGGAGAAAATCTGGTTTTTGCACTATGTACCTTACTGAAACTTCCCATAGTAGTTAATTTTGTAATTTCAATCAACAAAAGCGACCGATTGTTAGAAAATTTTCGATATTTCACTCGTATTATTCATATCATAAAAGAGACCCCACCCTCACTTCTACGTGAAAATATAGGTTACTTATCATAATTATGTCAACAAAACTTCTTTATTTGATTAAAGACACTTGAAATGAAATAATTTCACGTACAGGACACATTTTAAATAATTCTGGTTGAGATGGTATCGCAAGTAAAATTTGGGCAGATTACGGCTCTTAACGTTACAGGTCCTTTTGGGCATTGGCAATTCAACAAACCCTCGCAATAAAAGTTAACAATTAACGTTGACTACTGAAGAACCTATCAATATTGGAAAAATGCTCAAAACTTCCTCGGTAACATTCACAAAGTATTTAGAAAACGTAATTATGGTAAATTTAAAACAAATATGATTTTACATACTGAAAAAAAGCTTATTCAACTTATTTTTATATCGGCGGCGTTGTTAATTGTTCAATATAAGTGAGAGTGAGTGTTCGATTATATATCTCTGGTCACGTGTTTACGGTCTGATAAATCCGGAATATAATATTTTGAGAAAATCATGTTTTAGCACGATATTTCTTATTGGATCTTCTCATTGTAGTTCATTTTGACATTTAAATCAACAAAAGCGACTGATTGTTGGAAAATACATTTCACTCGTATTATTTATATCATAAAAAGGACCCCCAACCTCACTTCTACGTAAAAATATAGGTTATTTCTCATAATTATGTTAATACAACTACTCTATTTGCTTAAAGATACTTGAAATGAAATAATTTCACGTACAGAACACATTTTAAATAATACTGGTTGAGCTGGTATCGCAAGTAAAAATTAACGTTACATGTCCTTAGATCAATTAGCAAAAGCTTTGTGGTTATGGTGTATTGAGAGAAATATATGGATAAGTGCCTCAAGTGTTTGAGCTGATCATAAGTCAAGAAAGTTTGATGATCAGTTGGAATTGATGTTAAACCCAACAGTCTTCAAACTTATTTCTGATAGGTTTGGAAAACCTGAAATTGATCCATTTGCTTATAGATTGATAAAACAAACACCAACTTATTGCTCATGGACGCCTGACTCAGTAAATGCATTTTCTGTTGACAGAGTAAATTTTATGGATATTTAAATCTTCCTTTCAGCTTGCCGGGGAAATGTGTGAAGAAGAAAGGAGGGGATCTCCAACAACACTCGGTTGCATCACCCACAGCAAAATCCCAAAACACCCATGCAAAAAACACAGAACAGACACCCACAGAAAGAGACACAAAAGGGACATGGAACACCAACTCACCATAGAAATATGAAACATAAAAGACTATACATAAACCAACGAGACCAATGGGCAGCCGGTGCCGACTTAGGACGGCCATCTGCCACGTTAATAGCAGGCGGTGTGGTTATCCTGGATTACGTGCGCACAACCCTCCCACTATTCCGATTTCCCAGAGGTCACGAAGAACGCACAATTATGGTGTAAAACAACCTTCTCACTGTTAGATGACCACACACAAACAAGACCGTAAAACACAGGGGTCCAAGCAACACAGATGAATATGTAAATGGATATAAAAAGAGGACGTGCGTAATACAGTCCGTGCTCTGCCGGCTGTAGCGAGCTCATATATGTTATCACCCGAGGAGTCCGACTGAAAGTCCGAGACGACAACGCAGAGTGCATAGTGGCGGCACCACTGTGGACAACTCAGACATGGTTCCCTTAGCTGTTGGAGCTTCTTGTGGAGAACCCTGTCATACTAAAGGGACGACAATCTGCTAATGCAGCCGGATCAGGATGTGTGTCATCCGCTGATAAAGACTCTGACTTTTATGGCATGTCGCGTGTCCGGTGTCAGTTGCAGAAACGAGGAATTTCTTCAGAGGCAACCACTGTCACCATGGCATCTTGGCGCACAGGGACCAAAGAGCATTATGATACATTCCATAAAAGGTGGTTACAGTACTGTCATAAAAGGAAGATTGATCTATTTTTCCCGTCTATTGAGGACAGCATAGCATTTTTGAATAATTGTTTCCAAGATGGGTTAGGATACATGTACAGTGCGATGAACACAGCTAGAAGTGCACTTTCATCCCTTAGTATTACTGTTAATGGGTTCGCTTTTGGTAGCCATCCACTTGTAATTAGATTTTTGAAAGGTGTATATAATATGAGACCCTCAGTGCCTAGATATGTTAGCACATGGAATGTTGATTCAGTATTATGTTATCTTAAAACTTTATCACCAGTATGTAGTCTAAGTTTAAAAGACTTAACACTTAAAATTGTTATGTTAATTTCATTGCTTTGTATTACTAGAGTTCAGTCACTGCACTGTTAGAAAATAGATGATACATGTATGGTGAAAATAAATCTTCTTTTATCTTTAAATTCACAGGTTTATTGAAAACTAGTAGACCTAAATTTCATATGCCAAAAATTGTTTTGAAAAGTTATCCTCCTGATAGGAGATTATATGTTTAAACTGTAGCATCATATCCCTCCCATCAAACTACGTCTTTCGGTACACTTTTTCGACATAGTAACTTTCATACTTTTTTGGCATATTACATTGCTTAGATTTAGGATCACTGATGAGGGTTATGTACCCGAAACGTGCATGTCTGGTCCACGTTGCCAATTTATATGTTCTTAAATGATGCTATTCAATTTGAAGACGTTTACACTGTATTATCAGCTTATCTTGAGCGTACAGAACCTCTCAGAGGTACAGAGACTTCCTTATTTGTAAGTTATGTGAAACCTCACAAGAAAATGAGTAGAGACTCAATTGCCCGTGGATAAAAACTGTTATGTTACGGGCAGGCATAGATGTTGCAATATTTTAAGCTCATAGTACACAGTCAGCAGCAGTGGCTAAGGCAAGATCACTTGATGTACCAATTTCAGATATTTTATGTAAAGCTGATTGGTAAAGTACGTGTACTTTCAGAAAATTTTATCATAAAGATGATAAAGGGAGGAGATCTCCAACAAGACCCCGTTCTGATCTTCTTTAACTCATTTGTGTCACACTTATGCCCTTTGCCATGTGGAGCTCGTAAAAAAGTTCCCCGCGAGGGGTTTGACAGTAAGTGTTTTGAATATACTTTCCTGACATTGTCGCCATAGCACTTTCTATATAGACATAACGTCAGACAGTGCATGAAGTTTATATATTGTTTTCATTTTCGTGCTTAAACATCGACGGCGGGTGCGGCTAGTCAACAGGGGATGCTTACTCCTCCCGGGCACCTGGTCCCACCTCTAGCTTGCTAGGGGTCCGTCGATGCTTAATTTTGTGCTCTATTGTGAGTGCTGTTGAGATTATCGTCAGGATCTTCTTTAACTCGTAAGTGAAATTTACGAAATATAATAAAAGAATTAAACGATACATACATACATGGTAAGTTGAATTGTGATTCTGATTATTTGAGTAAATAGGAATCACTGAAGAGATCAGGTGCCATCCACCCTACCCTACAAAAAAAGAAGTGTATGTGGTGTCTGACTCTTACTTTTCATAATAATCCTTACAAGATGATGGTTTGCTTTTTATCGTCACAAAATTGTTTTAGAGACTGATCTTGCGGCAGCGCAGTACTTATTTACTCAAATAATCAGAATCACTATTCAACTTACCAGGTAACTCTCGTTTAATTCTTTTATTTTCCTACTTCTATTTTGCTTTCAAGATTTTATTTAAAAATCTGAAAATTTCATTATATATAATGGTGGACATTTGCAGACAAATTTGACAGTCCTTATAACATTCGAAGTCAATCATACTTGCATGAATATTAGGTTGAAAGGAATTAAAATTCATCAAAGATGATAATTCTGCTGGGACATCGGCTGACACTCATGGACATGCAGACAGTGCAAAAAGTCACCAGGAAACATGAACTACTCTGATAAAATAAATGACAGGAATGTAGAACGTCCCTGAATTTCAAGACACAACAACATTGTACATGTAAACAATCTGCCAATCATGAACTGGACACTTGCTAAGAATCGAGCTAACATGGTAAAGTCTTTCTTGCAAATAAGTATAACAATGATTATTTACTTTCCTTACATGCAAGCAGGAGATGCTTACTCTTTTATTTATTTATTTATTTCCTTTACTTATACAGGATAGCACATTTAGCTACAAAATGAACTAGTTTACAATGTGGTGCTGTCTTAAAAATATGTACATATGAAGTAGATTAAGTCCATCATATCACCTTAATGAAATAAAACCTAAATCTCACAGTTCATTTACAAAAATACATACATTGTACCTGTAAAACAACATCAATATACATGTAGTAATTAAGAGTCAAAGTAATGCTTCAGATACCCGTTTTTAAAAGATGACAATGTTGTAGAGTTTCTAATAAAATCAGGTAAAGATTTCCATAAAGATGCACCCGAAATGATAAAAGATCTTCTAAAATATTCTGTTCTTGCTCTCTTGACATAAATAAGATTTACTGCTCTCTGTCTTCTGTTTCTTGTATGTATTTCATTACAAAGCTAAAAACATTCAAATATTCAGGTGTGAGCCCATGTAAAACTTTAAAAACAAGAATAGACTCTCTATAAATAAAATAATCAGACAGAGGCATCCATTTAAGATGTTCAAACAAACTAGATGTTGACACAGACCTAGGTATTCTTATATCTAAAATGATTCTTGCTGCCCTCTTCTGCAATCTAAAAAGCCTTTCTATGTGTGTCTTGTTCTTTGCATTATGCCACACAGTACAACAATAATTAAAATGTGGAAAAACTATAGAATTATAAATTTTGAGTAATGCCGTTTTGGACATAAAAGTACTTAGCTTCTTTAAAACACCTATTTTTTGGCTTTATTTCTTGCATAAAACATCTGTATGATAGGACCAAGTAAGACATTCATCAATATGAACACCTAAAATTTTGCACATTTCACATTTTCTATCACAGTTTCTCCAACTTTAACACATAACTCTACACATTTTAACAATTTCTGTGATGTTCCAATTAAAAGACATTGTGTTTTCTTTAGATTCATTTTAGTTGGTTATCCCTCATCCATTTCACACTGTTTGATAAATCTTCTTTTAATTACATTCTATGACATCTAATGATTTGTCAGTGACATCTTGTGTGGTATCGTCAGCATATATTGTAACGGAAGAGTGTTGAAGACATTTGGGATAGTCGTTAACAAATAAAATGAAAAACAAACTCTTCCTGGGCACCTGGTCTCACTCCCATATTGGGGGCTCGCTTCTTTTCATGTGGTGGAGGTTTTTGTTTGTTTGCTTTGGTTCGTGTTTTATCCTGATTTTGTATGCCTTCGGTTTCTGATTTTTTGAATTATCGATTTTGTGCTGTATACAGGGATATGGTCATTATCCATATTTGTCATCCACGTTTTGAGAATTTACCAATGTCAGACTTTTCATGTTGTAAATTAGTAAACTGTAATGTTTGTGCAAAAAAAGACTCTTAATATTTAGCAAACTGTAAATATAAGAAATGACTGTCTAATACTATTGGTGTCCATGGGTGTATAACTCTGGTTGGCACACATTCAAATTTTCCGAGAATCATTTCGCCATTCACAGAATTTGCACGTGACCAACCAAAATTTTACACCCATGAAAATCAAAAGTAACACAGTCAAATATAGTTTTATCTTAAACTCCTCACCATCAACATCAAGCCATAGGCAACTACAGAGCTGCCCCTTTAGAAACTGGAAGAATGACTTCTACCAAATAAAATATAAAATACATATACTACTTTAACAATTTACGATCAACCAGATGAAAAATCTCGTAATCCTAACCATGATAATTCAATTTCAAAAACTTAAAATCATAATCTTCATTGTGCTCTTGAATGTTAACTCTATTATTGGAAATTTAATTGGTGGAATATGCTGTCATACATGGAATGCTTGGTCTTCAACTCTGTAGGACCTCGTCTCTTTTGACTCTTTTCTCCTGTTTTCTTTCATTTCATCCACACCTTTCCTGGGGTCTTTAAGTTCTTGTACTACAATATTGTGAAATAAGAACAGATTCATTGTTCAAAGAACACATGTCTTACCTGAGGCAGCTTTTTATACTTTGATGACACCTGCCGTTGAAATGGTTGAATGACAATGTCTAAAAAGTTAATTCTCACTACTCATGAGGAGAACAAATACACTTAAATTTTACATATATTTACCATATGTAATATTACACATATATATTTCATATATACATCAATGTGCATGTTTTGCATATGAAAAATACATATGTATTCACTCACGTTCTTCATGTGCATATTCTATATGTTTTACATGAAAAAAATACATATGAATTATATGTGTGTATCCACACATATAAATTACACATATAATACATATGTAAAGCATGTGTGATACCAAACACATATTTTGCTTGTGTCGACATTTTTGCTGTGTGACAGTTTACCTTGCAGTGCAAAGAGAAGTCGGACATAATTTCCATTACGTAATCAATGTATATAAAATTTATTATAGGAGAAGCGTCATTGATAACCTCAACTGTACTATTTTTTTTTTTCTATTTCATACAGTATTTACATAAGCTTTGTGATTTTTTACACGTTGAGTTTCAAATTTTACCGTATAAAATAACAATACTGAATTTGTTAATATTGCAACATATTGTAAATTTACCAATAACAAGAGCATGAATTTAATTTATATGCCCCGAGGGCACATGTAGCCAAGTTCGATCAACTTCGGTTGATAGTCTGTCTCTTCAACGCATTTGAAATTTTCTGTTTCAAAATTTCTTGAAATTTCTGGTGGGTCCTGTAGCATCATATCCCACCCATTCTGCTACGTCTTTCGGTACATTTTTAGACGTAATAATTTTCACACTTTTTGGCCATATTACATTGTTTAGACCGAGTGTCACTGACGAGGCTTAAGTCCCGGAAACGTGCATGTCTGGTCCATGCTGCAAATCTACCTGGTTTTAAATGATAATGTAATGGTTTTGTTTTGATTTTTTTTTTGTACGATATGGCCGCCGCCGGTTCCACTTCCGTTCAATCACGCGCGAAACCGGTGACGTTGCTAGGTAAATGTAAACAAGTTGAGAAAGAAAGCCTATTTTAAAACCAGTTCGTAACGGGCAAGAACGGAAGTAAGAAGAACATTTGTCAGAAGTAAATATCTTTGTTTTATCCACTAGTTTTTTTTTTAACTTCAAGACTGCTTTATTTATTCTTTATTATCTGTAATTACGATATTTGGGTACATAAAAGGAAACACATTTCCTGTCAAAATCAAGAGAACGTCTCGTTCTCGGAACCTAGAAGGATATCAATCCTTGTTTAGAATCTATAATCCGGTTACAAAATTTATTGGGGCTCGTCCGGGATAATAAAGGATAGATTGCAGTTAAATAAATAAAAAAAATTAACATATTATATCAAAACATTTGAATAAATAAGCATAGGTGTGAAACTTTGCGTAAATTAATCAATATCAAGTTATAGAATTTTCGATCATGGAAAATCATTTCCGAAGACTAGTAATTTCACACACACACGCACACACACACACAATACATGTAAAGATAATACCTTTAACATAAACATATCACAATGCATTAAAGTCACTTTATGAACCACATAACAAATTTATCATTCCAGACTGTCCTGTTCTTTAAGTTTCCTCGGTTCTTCCCGCAATTTCCTATTTTCCTCCTCCCACATGTTCACACTCTTCCTTTTAGACTTCCGTATTCCCTCTAGACGTTGCTTGGCCAATTCTCTGGATCTGCACGCGGCATCAATACCATTACAAAGGAAGACAAGGTACATCTCCAGTTCACTTTCATCCTCAGGAACTGGAGGAATCTGCATGGGAGGCAGCCCACAGCACAATGTTTGTACTTCTTTGCTCACACCATTAGATCTGGGGTGTTCATCAAAGGTGTCTGGAATGTTAAACGTCTTTAAATCCTATAGCATCATTCAAAACCTGATAAATTTACAGCATGGACCAGACATGCACGTTTCGGGTACTAAACCCTCGTCAGTGATCCTCAGTCTAAACAATGTAATATGTCCAAAAAGTATGAAAATTGTTATGTCCAAAAATGTACCAAAAGACGTAGCAGAATGGGTGGGATATGATGCTACAGGACCCACGTTTTAGAAATTTCAAGAAATTTTGTAATTTGAAAATTTCAAATGCGTTGAAGAGACGGGCGATCAACCAAAGCTGATCGAACTTGGCTACATGTGCCCTCGGGGACTCTTGGTCCACCAGCAGAGACACTCACCAAGTAGTTCAAATGTTAAACGTCTTTAAATCCAATAGCATCATTCAAAACCTGATAAATTTACAGCATGGACCAGCCATGCACGTTTCGGGTACTAAACTCTCGTCAGTGATCCTCAGTCTAAACAATGTAATATGTCCAAAAAGTATGACGATTGACTTCCATTTGCTCCTCTATGGGGCATGGATCCTCCTGCTGTATTTCATCGGGACACGTGACCTCCTGTAAGTCTATGACAAATATGGATAATGACCATAGCCCTGTTTACAGCACAAAATCGATAATTCAGAAAATCAGAAACCGAATGCATACAAAATCAGGATAAAACAGGAACCAAAGCAAACAAACAAAAACCTCCACCATATGAAAAGAAGCGAACTCCCGATATGGGAGTGAGACCAGGTGCCCAGGAAGAGTAAGCATCTCCTGCTTGCATGCAACACCCGCCGCTTCAATTCGGTAGAGCTGTCACATCCGGTAACTTCCATTATGGAAGACATAGAGTACAATCTTTGGTTGGATGCTTTAAATGGTCTATGACAGAATATCATCCATCATTCTGGAGAATGGGACATCATAGTGTATGACGAGTTCCCCATATCGACCGTAGAACTTCCTCAGTGACGATGTTAGTCGATCACAAACGTATCCCTGACTGAGAAGCTTATCTGAAAGACGCCTAGCTTTCAGAACAAAATCCGTATATTTGGTACTTGTTCTGGCATAGCGTATCAACTGAGATATGAACACGCCATAAGCAGGCGATGAAGGGATGTTGCTACTCAGAAAAGGAAAGTTTGTAATGCTGAAATTGAAGTCGTCACGTTTGTCATAGAGTGAGGTGTTCATGTGACCATCAGTGTCGTAGGACAACATTATTTCCAAAAAGGATGCTGAATTATTTGTCTCTGTAGTTTCTTTGACTTCAAGCTCCGAACGATAGATACTGCTCAGGTAATCCGCGAATTTTGGATTATTGATGGACAACACATCGTCTATGTATCTGTAAGTGAAGTTGAAGTCAGAAGGTAAGTGTCTTTTCCCTTCAGAGACCAAAGATTGAATGAATTCGGCTTCGTACGAGTAAAGAAAAATGTCGGCAAGGAGTGGGGCACAATTGGTCCCCATTGGGCTCTTCCAATTCAAAGTGATGCCATTTGGGCTATCAAATAGCCCAGCCACATTCGAACGACTCATGGAAATATATCTCCCTTGGGGCTTGCGTCCGCCTTTTAGTTTTCCTTGGGGCATAGGTCCTCCCGTCTCTATAAAACTTCCTCTTGGACCGGGTCCTCCCTTCGTGGCTCTGGAGAGTCCTCCCTTCGTGTCCTTCCGCGGAAAATAAAAAATCCGGGATCAACATATCGCTGGTTCTCCCTCTTTAACATTTGGCAATTTGCCAAAATTACCTCCACTAGCCTACTAGTGCCTTCATGTTTTGATCGAATATGCGCCCGCATATCCGCCTTTCTCCTACAAGTTGCTCTGCAACCATGGACGGAGCACTGAGAACTGGTGGCCAACTGGCGGTGTCTTTCATTCCAGTGGCGGGGGTAGCTCTTCTTAGAGGCAAAGGTGGCTTCGCTGAAACAATCTTCTATAGGACATGCCATGTTCACAGAATAGAAAAATTCTATTTTGTCCTCCTCAGCTTCCATAAATCTATCATTGTCATCGACAAAAATGTCAATTTCTGGGTCCATTCTACAATTAAAGAATAAACATATATAAACAAAATGAAGTGTTCTTTTATATATATATATATATATATATATATATACATACACACATATATCATCACTCCCTGACGAGAAGAATGAGTTTAAGGAGACAATATTACAATATTCGGACAATTTTGTTGGTCCGAACAATGCCCTTGGACAAACGGACATTGTAAAGCATAGGATTGACGTTGGCGATGCTAAGCCAATGAATTACCGCCTCGCAGATTACAAATTCATCAAAGGGAAGATGCAGAACAAGAAATAAACAGCATGTTGGAGAATGGAATAATTGAGAACAGCAGTAGCCCGTGGGCTTCACCCATTGTACTGGCAAAAAAGAAGGACGGAACAACGCGTTTTTGTGTTGATTATCGTAAATTAAAGGGATGGTGTCCCTGAAAATTTATTAATTTTACAAAATTTTTGAAAGCAAAATCTTTCTTTTCATATGAAAGTATACATTCTCATTTGCATAAATTCAAATTTCCAGGCGAATCAAACGCATACATTCGCAGTTTTAGACCTTTAAAAACGTAATTTTGAATTTGGGGTGCGCAGCTCGAATTCTTTTCACTGGCGCCACCTACAATATTTTGAGTTTTTACAATAGAGGTATATGGCGATTTAATTATTCAAAAATAAACAATATTAGGGTCGTTACTGCATATTTTCAAATAAAACTTTTTATGGCTCATTTTTTTCTCTTTCTAGACCCCTTGGAATAAATTTTACGTTTTCAATAAAAAGCAATTTCAGGGACACTGTATCTTTAAATTCAGTTACCATCAAAGATGCCTATCCTTTACACCGAAAATAGATGAATCAATAAGTTCACTCTCAGGCGCCAAAAACTTTTGTACTTTGGATCTAGCAAGTGGATTCTGGCAAGTTGCCATGGATGAGGGAGACAAAAAGTACACCGCTTTCACGACACACAAGGGGCTCTTCCAATTCATAGTGATGCCATTTGGGCTATCAAATAGCCAAGCCACATTCGAACGCCTCATGGAAATTGCTTTAAATGGACTCCAATGGGAAAGATGTCTCGTCTATCTAGACGACGTAATTGTATTCGGGAAGAATTTCAAGGAGGCCATCTTCAACCTAAAGCTAGTCTTTGAAAGATTCAAATCAGCAAATTTTAAGCTCAAACCGAAGAAATGCCATTTGTTAATTGACGAAGTTGCCTACCTTGGATATGTTGTCTCGGAACACGGAGTTAAGTGCGATAAGTCAAAGATCGAGGTAGTAAAACAATGGTCCATACCAAAGGATTTAGGTGAATTAAGAAGTTTCTTGGGTCTTGCTTCGTATTATAGGCAGTTCATCGAGAATTTCTCAACTATTGCATATCCAATGACCAGACTTACTTAAAAGAATGTTAAATTCAAGTGGACAGAGGAGTGTAACAATGCATTCGATCAGATGAAGGATAAATTAATAAATGCACCCATTCTTGCAAGTGCTTATGGAATTATAGGCGTTTTATCTCAAGTGCAGTGTGGAGAGGAAAGAGTTATCACATACGGCAGCAAAACACTTTCAAAATCTCAAAGAAGATATTGCACAACATACCGAGAACTTTTGGCAGCAGTAACATTCGTGAAACAGTTTCGTCATTATTCATATGGAAGACCATTTCTGCTACGCACAGACCACTCTTCACTTACCTTGCTCAAAAATTTTAAGGAGCCCAAAGGGGTTGTCGCAAGATGGATATCTTGCTTGGATACTTACGATTACGAAATAGAACACAGGAAAGGAACACTGCATCAAAATGCAGACCTAATCTTGAGCACCACACAGGAAATGTAAAAGGGAGGACTGTCCTCATTGCGCAGAAAACAGAATCTGTAGTTATTGGTAAAACGAATGAAAACTCTGATAAACCAGGAGATGATTCTCAAGGAGATAAAACTTTTAGAATGAAAGTAACAAGTGTATCTTTGGAATCAAATTGGATCGAACAATGGAGCCTTGAAGAGATAGCTGAACTCCAAGCAAATGATGAATGCATTGGACTTATATTACAACACATGCAAAAGAACGTAGTAAAACCAACTCTTACATCATCCAGTCGAGAAACTTCATTGTTATTGCAACAATGGGACAGACTTGTGATGGATGGAGACTTATTGTATCGCACATGGAAAAAGCCTGAAACTGGCACCGATACAGGCCAGGTTGTTGTTCCTTCAAAACTAAGGTCACAGATTATGCAGCAACTTCATAACTCCAAAACAGCAGGACATTTAGGCCGTGATAAGACTCTCAAGAAGATCCAATCTAGATTTTACTGGCCAGGCATGACAGTGGACATATCAAGATGGTGTGAAACCTGTATGTTGTGTGAGCAAAGAAAAGATGGTCCGGGAAAATCACCAATGCAGCGTAACAAAACTTATGGCCCAATGGAATGTATAGCTATTGACGTACTTGGTCCACTTCCAGAGACAGACAAAGGAAATCTATATATCTTAGTTGTTGGGATTACTTCTCCAAATGGACGTAGGCCTACCCCCTTAAGGATCATACAGCTCAGACAGTTGCTGATATTGTTGTCACTGAATTTATTTGTAGATACGGGGTACCTTTTCGGATCCATACAGATCAAGGGAGGGAGTTTGAATCACATCTATTTTCAGAGATGTGTAATCTTTTAGATGTTGTGAAAAGTAGAACCACACCATATAGACCCCAATCAGACGGGATGATAGAGCGTTTCAATAGAACGCTTCAACAAATGTTGGCCATGTTTGTCAATGAAAATAGATCAGATTGGGATTACCATATTCCTTATCTGCTGATGGCATATCGTTCCAGTATACAAGAAAGCACCAAATCCACACCAAACCTACTTATGCTTGGTAGAGAAGTTTATGTTCCTCTTGATGTGGTAGTCGGTACACCAAGCTCAGAGTGCCATGAAAAATGTCCCATAAAATACATCGAATGGATGAAAGAGGCGATGAAGAGAGCGCATCAGACTGCTTTTGAAAACTTGGATATGAGTTTTGCGAAACAGAAAAAATATCATGACAAGAGTACAAAACTTAAGAAATACGAATTAGGAGACCTAGTTTGGAAATGGAGTTCTCCAAAGTCTAAGCAAAAGCTGTCCCTTGGTTGGACAGGACCATATACGAAATAACAAAACGATTTTCGGACGTAACTTACGAGATCCGAGACCTCGATAGCGATAAGTTAAAGATCGTACATGTAGATCATCTTAAAATGTGCAAAATCGCTCGCGACGATTTGGGATGTAGTGCACAGAAGGACGAACTGACAGACAAAGAAAGTGCTGTCTCTGAATGAAAACTCAAAAGTTTGCACGAAATCTGGTCGGGAAGTTCGGAAAGCAGACCGTTATGGTCTGTTGGTTTAAGATAACTAGCATTCATTGCTAGGTGACATAAATTTTACACACTTTTCTATATAGAAATGGGGGAGTGATGATATGTATATGTGTGTATGTATATATATATATAAAATAACATTTCATTTTGTTTATAAATGTTTATTCTTTAATTGTAGAATGGACCCAGAAATTGACATTTTTGTCGATGACAATGATAGATTTATGGAAGCTGAGGAGGACAAAATAGAATTTTCTATTCTGTGAACATGGCATGTCCTATAGAAGATTGTTTCAGCGAAGCAACCTTTGCCTCTAAGAAGAGCTACCTCCGCCACTGGAATGAAAGACACCGCCAATTGGCCACCAGTTTTCAGTGCGCCGTCCATGGTTGCAGAGCAACTTGTAAGAGAAAGGCGGATATGCGGGCGCATATTCGATCAAAACATGAAGGCAATAATAGGCTAGTGGATGTAATTTTGGCAAAATGCCAAATGTTAAAGAGGGAGAACCAGCGGTATGTTGATCCCGGATTTTTTATCTTCCGCAGAAGGACACGAAGGGAGGACCGCCGCCAAGAGGATGTTTTATATAGACGGGAGGACCCATGCCCCAAGGAAAACTGGCAGGCGGACGCAAGCCCCAAGGGAGATATAGACTTACAGGAGGTTACATGTTCCGAGGAAATACAGCAGGAGGAT
Organism: Pinctada fucata; assembly: GCA_028142955.1. NCBI lineage: Eukaryota > Metazoa > Mollusca > Bivalvia > Pterioida > Pteriidae > Pinctada > Pinctada fucata. The sequence goes on along the minus strand of AP027113.1, from coordinate 26,037,576 downwards.
CCATGCCCCATAGAGGAGCAAATGGAAGTCAATCTTCCAGACACCTTTGATTAACACCCCAGATCTAATGGTGTGAGCAAAGAAGTACAAACATTGTGCTGTGGGCTGCCTCCCATGCAGATTCCTCCAGTTCCTGAGGATGAAAGTGAACTGGAGATGAGATGTACCTTGTCTTCCTTTGTAATGTTATTGATGCCGCGTGCATATCCAGAGAATTGGCCAAGCAACGTCTAGAGGGAATACGGAAGTCTAAAAGGAAGAGTGTGAACATGTGGGAGGAGGAAAATAGGAAATTGCGGGAAGAACTGAGGAAACTTAAAGAACAGGACAGTCTGGAATTATAAATTTGTTATGTGGTTCATAAAGTGACTTTAATGCATTGTTTTATGTTAATGTTAAAGGTATTATTTTTACATGTATTGTGTGTGTGTGCGTGTGTGTGTGAAATTACTAGTCTTCGGAAATGATTTTCCATGATCGAAAATTCTATAACTTGATAATGATTAATTTACGCAAAGTTTCACACCTATGCTTATTTATTCAAATGTTTTGATATAATATGTTAATTTTTTTTTTATCATAATTTGAATATACAGTATTTTCTTTTATAATAAAATAACTTTTGGGTACTTAATGATATATTCTTAAGTCTAAGTAGGGGGGAATGTAATGGTTTTGTTTTGATTCAATGTTCAATCACGCGCGGAACCGATGACGTTGCTAAGTAAATGTAAACAAGTTTAGAGAGAGCCGATTTTAAAACCAGTTCGTAACGGGCAAGAACGGAAGTAAGATGGACATTTGTCAGAAGTAAATATCTTTGTTTTATCCACTCGTTTAATAAATTTTTTATGTTTTTTTTTTAACTTTAAGACTGCTTTGTTTATTCTTTATTATCTGTAATTACGATACTTGGGTACATAAAAGGAAACACATTTCCTGTCAAAATCAAGAGAACATCTCGTTCTCGGAACCTAGAAGGATATCAATTCTTGTTTAGAATCTAGTATCCGGTTACAATGCTATCGAATTTGAAGACGTTTAACATTATTAAGGTGGCCCCATACCCGGCCATTTTAAGTATTTTCACAACAAACATACACTATGACTAATGTTGTGTTATTTTACCCTAAAATTTTGTCTATTGAAGAATATTTTGAAAATTCGACTATTTATTTCATGAAATTGTATATCAAGCTTCTTCGGAGTTTAAGGGGTGCCCTTATTCAATACCCTAAATATTTTTCATAAGGATAATATAAAACTAATTTTGGTCTTTTCCTATAGGTAACACTTTAATCTAGTGTCAAAATCATTACTTTTGAACTTTAAATTGTTGTCTTTGTAGTTATAGAAATAGTATGTCGACATTACTGAGAATTTGGGGCCATAACTTTTGTCATTCACAAAATTGTGTAACTGTACGTATGTTTTCCCTTATCTATATATATACAATTGATGACATACTGCAGAATGAAGAAATTCTGTTATTTTTGGACATAATAATTTTCATACTTTTTGGCCGTATTACATTGTTTAGACTGAGGATCACTGACGAGGGTTTAGTACCCGTAACGTGCATGTCTGGTCCATGCTGTAAATTTATCAGGTTTTAAATGATGCTATTGAATTTAAAGACGTTTAACAATTGAATATAGTCTATTTCAGTAGTCAAAATGCAATGAAATTATAAGGGGGTACCCTTGTGTTTGGCAAAATATTATACATGTAATTACCTTCATCTAAAAATATCATTTCATGTGCTGTAATTCTTCTATATTTAAAACAATTAAATATGAGTTTATTATAACTGAACTTAGGAGGTTTGAAAGTACATGCTTAATATTTGATATTCCTACATCTGAGTGTGCAAGGGTACCTTTCTATAATGTACTGTATCTTTAAAGAAAACAAAATTACCTATCTATGTCTGCTCTTTATGCTATTTTGGCCAATGTGTTTCGAAAATAACATTGAAATACAAAATTCATCTGTTAAATCCACGAGTAGGGACTCACCAAATTGATCAAATACAGAATTAATACTGACTCGCGATCTCTGTAGCTGGTAGCGCAACCCTCGTCTCAGCAAGTCTGTGCATGAGAATGATGACAACCATGCATGACTGTAGGACCTTAATGTATGTACATTAAGCAATGGTCTATATTCAGAAATGTCCGAAATTTATGTACATTAACCTCTGGAATGGTCTATAGCCGGTTTTTTATATGTTCAAAAATATGTTTACAAGAAAGTTATAACAGCAGCAGTTGGTATACAAAGACAAATTGTACACTGAGGTATCTTGGCCAATGACTGTTCAATGGCTTGTTCTATTGGAATGCTTCTTAAATCTGTTGCAGTGAAAGAGGATGGCACATGTACTGTGCTGTCAAAATCTAATTGTTTAGTAACATCAAGTATATCTTTGGGTTTACATAATTTCTTTGAAGCTGGTTCATTTGAATTGTCTGAAAAAGAAGATTCATAATTTTCTTATTTGTTCATTTCATTTGCAAAATGGCGACTCTAGCTTGCTAGGGATCCGTCGATAGTCAATGTTGTGCTCTATTGCGAGTGCTGTTGAGATTATCGCCATAGCACTTTCTAAATAGACATAACGTCAGACAGTGCATGAAGTTTATATATTGTTTTCATTTTCGTGCTTAAACATCGACGGCGGGTGCGGCTAGCCAACAGGGGATGCTTACTCCTCCCGGGCACCTGGTCCCACCTCTAGCTTGCTAGGGGTCCGTCGATGCTCAATTTTGTGCTCTGTTGCGAGTGCTGTTGAGATTATCGTCAGGATCTTCTGTAACTCATTTGTGTCACACTTATGCCCTTTGCCGTGTTGAGCTCGTAAAAATGTTCCCCGCGAGGTGTCTGACAGTAAGTATTTTGAATATATTTCCCTGACATTGTCGCCATAGCACTTTCTATATAGACATAACGTCAGACAGTGCATGGAGTTTATATATTGTTTTCATTTTCGTGCTTAAACATCGACGGCGGGTGCGGCTAGCCAACAGGGGATGCTTACTCCTCCCGGAAACCTGGTCCCACCTCTAGCTTGCTAGGGGTCCGTCGATGCTCAATTTTGGTCTCTATTGGGAGTGCTGTTAAGATTGTCGTCAGGATCTTCTTTAAACTCATTTGTGTCACACTTATGCCCTTTGTCGTGTGGAGCTCGTCAAAAAGTTCCCCGCGAGGGGTTTGACAGTAAGTGTTTTGAATATATTTCCCTGACATTGTCGCAATAGCACTTTCTATATAGACATAACGTCAGACAGTGCATGAAGTTTATATATTGTTTTCATTTTCGTGCTTAAACATCGACGGCGGGTGCGGCTAGCCAGCAGGGGATGCTTGCTCCTCCCGGGCACCTGGTCCCACCTCTAGCTTGCTAGGGGTCCGTCGATGCTCAATTTTGTGCTCTATTGCGAGTGCTGTTGAGATTATCGTCAGGATCTTCTTTAACTCTTAAATGTTTTTCCCTGACATGATCGCCATAGCACTTTCTGTTTAGACACAACATCAGACGGTGCATAATTTTAAATATTGTTTTCATATTCATGCGTGGACGTCGACGGTGGATGCGGCTAGCGAACAGGGGATGCTTATTCCTCCCGGGCACTTGATCCCACCTCTAGCTTGCTAGGGGTCCGTCGATGGTCAGTTTTGTGCTCTATTGTAAGTGCTGTTGAGATTGTTTTCAGGATCCTCCTTAACTCATTGTTGATTGAGCTACATGGCAATTAGCTGAAAATGAATAAGGATTATCATTGGGTAAATATCAAAGAAGTATCTAACAGTTATTCAGTCTCAAAGTCGAGAAGGCAAGGCCAAATCGTGAGAATTCCCATCGTTGCGAACCCCGGAATGAACAAAATTCCGACGTGAGACCAGGTGTCCGGGGATAGTTAGCGTCTCCTGACTGCATGCAACACCCGTCGCAACAGCTTCATGGAGACCTGTTAACTGGTGATTGTCTCGATGTTCATTTTGATGTACAGATCAAGTAAGTATGTCTTGTTTGGCGATGAAGACAGCCATTCAATCACAATGTACAGTGTAACTGATCATTCTGGAAAGGGGAATCTGATATGCTTTTATAATATCCCCGTAGCGACCGAAGAACTTCCGCAATGATGATTTCAGCCGTTGTGTAATATAATCCTGAACAGGTAGCATACTTGCAAGCCGTCAGGCTCTTATGATGAAATTGTCATACTTGGAATGTGCCCTGGCGCACCGTATCAGCTGAGAAACAAAAACGCCATCAGAAGGAGAAGACGGAATGTTGCTAATCATGAAATGGAAGTTAGTTATGTGGAAGCTGAAATCGTCACGCTTGTCATACATTGGGGTGTTCAAGTTGCCGTTTGCGTCAAAAGATAGAAGTATATCCAAGTACGAAGCGGATATGTCGCTCTCTGTTGTTTTCTTGATCTCTAGTTCATGATGATAGATTGTATGTAGATCGTCCTTAAATTTTGGATTATTGATGGATAACACATTGTCTATGTATCTGAAGGTAAAATTGAAATGAGATGCGAGGTGCATTTGCCCATTCGAGAGCAAGGTTTGGATGAAGTCAGCTTCGTATGAATATAAAAATAAGTCCGCAAGCAGTGGGGCACAATTGGTACCCATAAGGATTCCGACTATCTGCTGGAATACGGTTCCTCCAAACAATGTTGTCAATCCATGATCCTCACTGTCTGATTCAGTATTGCTACATGCGTTAACTCCCCCATCTACATGTTCTATGGGATCTTCTGAGGAAGGATTTTTAATTAATTTTATACAACTCTATTGTAGCATTTCGTCCAGAATTCCTATGACAAACTGTACAATTTGCTTTTTGTGGTATGTACAAATGCGAAAGTTACATAGACGTTTGTTAGTGAATGCCGTATCCTATGTACTATAGGCTATTTTTAAGGCCTGGTAATTTACTAAAAAAAAATTTTCGGAAAGGTAATAATGTTCACAGCTGAGGAAAAATAAAACTTTGTGCGCACGTGATCCAGGATAACAACACCATTTGCTACTTGTGTGGCAAATGGCCGTCCAAAATCGGCAACGGTTACCTATTGGTCTTGTTGGTTTATGTGTAGTATTTTGTGTTTGATGTTTATTTGTAGTATTCTCTTTTCCGTCTCTTAATATGTTTAACGTCTTCAATTTCATCAGAATCATTTTAGAGCAGATAAATTTACAGCATGGACCAGACATGCACGTTTCGGGTATTTAACCCTTGTCAGTGATCCTCAGTCTAAACAATGTAATATGATCAAAATCTGTGAAAAGAATGTCCTTAATTAAGTATACCGAAAGACGTAGCAAAATGCTCGTCTTTGTGTTTTCGCATCGGGTGTTTTGCTGTTGGTGCTGCAACAGGGTCTTGTTGGAGATCCATATCTTTCTTTGGTCTCATTTTGCTGGCATGATTTCCATTCACGATAATTTGCTCGTCCTCTATAACATACTTGATAACGTCCCTGACAGTTTATGTTTACATTTAACAATTTTCTTCCCTAATACTTTGTCTTTCTTGTAGATTCAGGGAATGAAGTAGTCTAAGAGAAGTTTCTCTGATTCCATGCTAGCGGGTGCCGACCAGACCCATGTACTACGCGTATGTCAAGCTCCATCTTTTTGTTAATGGACACTCAATATTCGGTTCGTTGATAATAAAAAACCTTGTTATTCATTTTTTTTTCATTTTCAGTACATCGGGTTGGCGGATCCGTTAACCAATTGATTCAAGAAAAAGCCTTAAATAATGAACGCTATTTGTTGCATGAATTTCAATGCTTCCTTACTGCAGATCTACCAGTAAACGAAATACAACATATCTCACATACGTTTGTCTTCATGTTTCAGACGGTACTGTTGTATCGCCTTGCTGTTCCAAAAGATGTTACTACTATGCTTACAAATATGCATGGGTTTTTTATTTTATTAATTTTGTATTGCTCTGCTTGTTGCTGTAACCTCTGTGACATCTGCTGCAAATATATTGCTCGACTCCATCATGTTGACTTTCATGGGCATCGAGAGATTTTTTTCATCCAAAGCATTATTGGCAAATCCTGCATTTAAAGGCTTTTATTTTCTTGTATACGCTACTTGTGTTTGACATGTTTTCGTCTAAAATGACATGCCGCATTTGATACAAAGTAAGTTTCTCTTACCTGTATCATATTGGGGGGGGGGGGGGAGAAACTATTAAAGTAATATGTACTTGTTTCTACAGAGGCCTAACTTGTGAGTATCTACTTTATCTTAAAACATGTATGGTAAGAGTCTTTTGTTAGTTCTCTTTTTCCCGAAAGACTAACGGTAAACCTCGCAGTGCAAATTGCCAATATTGAAATATATGTTCTGTAGTACCAATTTTATTGTACTAGACACGTGTTTCGGATATTTGAATCCTCGTCAGTAGTACTTTATGCCAAACAGTTAAATAAAGCCGAAGTGAATTTTCCTGGCGCCATCTACAAAACAGAGTTTTAATTTGCCAAAATGAGCAACTCCAAATTTTGTGTAGGGTAAGACATAGTGTCCATTTCACAATCGAGGACTATGTATGAAAAATATGTTGTAAGGAGAAGAGTCATTGGTAACCTTTGCAGCTTTAACTCGAATTATAATACATCAACCGTACTATATTAAAATATTTTTTTTCTATTTCATACAGTATTTACGTATAAGTTTTGTGATTTTTTTACACATAGAGTTTCGAAATTTTACCGTATGATATAGCAATACTGAATTTGTCAATATTCGACATATCGTAAAGTCGCACCACGGGCCACTCAAGGCAATTCTAGATCAGTGCGTCCCTATTGTATAGTTTGATTTCGTTTGACAGACCTATCGTATTGACTTTGACTAATTTATCTATAACAAGATCATGAATTTAATTTATATGATTTATTTATGATAAAATACAGAATGATATTGAATCGCGATCTTTGTAACTGGTAGCGCAACCCTCGTTTCATTATGTGCATGAGAATGATGACAACCATACATGACTGTATGTCCGAATTGTATGTACATTAACCAATGGAATGGTCTATATCAAGTGTTTTGTATGTGGCTCTGATGTTGATTTAAAGAACTTCACCGATGAGGATTTTGCTATCGCAACCAGGAAGTTAATTGCAGTTTACAACGTGGTTACGAATTCCTCAACCGGATCTGGTGAGAATAAATACACCATCAGTATGGGTGATGATTATTTCTTTATTAAAATAATGGTAAAAAAAGTGCCTTAAAGGCATAAAAGATTTTTACAGATTGGTCAGGGTACTAATTATTTAACCGGTTCCGGTAGTCAAATTCACAACCATTATCGGATAAGGTTGTACATGGTTACACTTTTGGTGATAATTTACTCTGCAGGTGCAACCAGTCTGCTTACCATAAAAGGTGCTTACGGTGTTGTGTAGATCTTTTAATAGAATTTACGAGTACTGCTGCTGACGTCTGTACTATAGACAAGGAATTGCCAGAAGGTAAGCGAACTCTGGAATCGAGCTGCTTTTATTTTATTGATGACGTCATAAGATACTGGGTATGATGGAATATGCACGAGCTGATTTTCGGCAGAGTACACATGAAGACAGTACGTCATATGCTGTAGTACGTCACCTCTTTTGTACACAGAACAGTGGCCGAACAAGTACTGTAAATGTGGGAATTTTCGCGTGGGGACCTCACAAAAAACCTCCCCACGTGAATATATCCCCGCTGCATTCCTCCAACAGGAAAAACATTCCCCCCATGCGAAACTTCATGATGTTATAATAGCAAAATTTCCCCCAAGCGAAATAACCACGTTTACAGTAGTTGAAAAGTGTTGATAGAAAAATGAATCGGAGTTCGCAGCCGTGATATACATGTATGTTTGGTGTTTAGAACACTGTATATTTTATGATTCTGTCGTTATCTTTGGCAAGTGTCTGGGGTGTTTCATATGTTACAGGCCAGAAATCACCTATAATTCAGTGAAACATAAGAATGAACAATTTCAATATTTTAATCAAATGAATCAAATAAGAATCAAATTACATAATCAAACAAATCACATATGAAATCAATATAATCAACAATTAAAGTAGATAAATCACATAAATCAAACTTAGATGTCACTGTTCCAGGCCTGGACAATAATCTTCTAATTCATCTGTATTTGATTAATTGTTCATAATTCTGCATTCATATTAGTACATGGTATCTTCTAGTTAATTCAGCAATCACTGTAAATCCCAAGGCAGAACTGAGCTCTCAGCCCCAGGAATGTCATTTTTATGTGGGAAGGGTCCAATATGATAGGGGTGATCAGGATACCACGGAATGTTCCATTTGATAATATTACATTATATTAAATAACCCATCAATACACAATGATCAATACACATTAGCATAACACCTCCCCCCTTAAAAAAAGTTTGAACATAGTGAAAACTTAGTTAAACTGAATGTAACATGTAACAATAATGAATATGAATGTGCTTAGTATATATATCAAATCAAGTGTTCATAGTTAACAGTCCTTCAAAGCACATTTACAATTTTCCTGCAAAAGTTCTGAAAATACATCTACATGGTTAATATCAAACACAATGTAATACAATACAATGAATCGTAATGAATGTCACTATCAAATTCAATATATTCTTGACAATGTATCTGCGAAAACATTTTCTGTACCCTTGATATGACAAATCTGAATATTGAATTCCTGTAATAAGAGACTCCACCTAGTTAGCCTTGCATTTTTATTCTTCATTTTATTGATAAAGATCAAAGGGTTATGATCAGTAAAGACTAGAATGGAGTGAACTGTGGTACTTAAGTAAACATCAAAATGTTGAAGTGCAAGAAGGAGAGCTAAACACTCCTTTTCCACTGTAGAATAATTTCTCTGACTCTTTGTGAATTTTTTAGAGAAATAACTGATTGGATGGTCTATCCCATTCGTCTCTTGCATTAAAACTGATCCAGCAGCTACATCACTGGCATCAACATACAACTTGAATTGTTTTTCATAGTCGGGGTGATAAAAATAGGGGAATTCATAAGAATTGCCTTCAGACTATCGAAACTTTGCTGACACGACTCATTCCACCTGAAATTAATCTTCTTCTGTAAAAGTTCAGTGAGAGGATGTGCTATGGTAGAAAAATTCTTGCAAAACTTTCTATAAAACCCTACCATTCCTAGAAATCGCATGACCTCTTTTTTAGATCTAGGTATGGGAAATTTCATGACAGAATCAACTTTAGCATTGACAGGCCTAATTTGACCTTGACCCACAACATGTCCAAGATATACTAGTGTTGCTTTCCCAAAATCACTTTTAGCAAGATTGATAGTAAGATTGGCTGAGCGTATCCTGTCAAAGAAAGCTTTAATACACTCTAAATGGTGATCCCATGTGTCTGTATACACTATCACATCGTCAATGTATGCTTCACAACATTCCAGGTCACGTGTAACTTCATTGATCATTCTTTGAAAAGTTGCAGATGCATTTTCCATCCCAAAGGGCATGACCCTATATTGAAAGAAACCATACGGTGTAACAAAGGCTGAAATTTCCTTAGCCTTATCTGTGAGAGGCACTTGCCAATACCCTTTTAATAAATCAAACTTTGTGACAAACTTTGCATTAGCTACCTTATCTATGATTGAATCGATTTGTGGTATAGGGTACGAATCCGACTTTGTAACAGCATTTACCCGCCTAAAATCAGTACAAAACCTGTACGAACCATCAGGTTTGGGAACCAGTATACATGGTGAGCTCCATGCACTGAAACTTTCTTCAATAATACCATTACTAAGCATATAGTCAATTTCCTTCATGCTTTCTGACTTAAGGGAATTAACACGATATGGATACTGCTTAATGGGAGGTGAACCTTCAACATCAACATCATGAAATGCAGCAGAAGTTCTGTTAGGAACATCAGGAAACACACTCTGATACTGCTCTATCAACCTTGACATACCTTGTTGTTTGAATTCATCCATGTGACCTAATTTTATAGATAAATTTTTCAATATTTCAGAGTTGTTCAGTTTTACATGATTATCTACCAGTGTATCATCAGAATCACAATTTCCCACTCCAACAACATTCACAATAGGTTTCACTTGACCTTTGTCACCTCTCTCTACATACATCTTAAGCATGTTCACATGACACAACCTTTTACCTTTACGCCTATCAGGAGTCTCAACAACGTAATTCAAATCATTGACCTTTGACTGTATTATGTAAGGTCCATAAAACTTAGCCTGCAATGGATTCCCTGAAATAGGTAGAAATACTAAAACCTCATCTCCAGGCTTGAATTCTCTCTTCCTGGAATCTTGATCATACCAAGCTTTCATTCTTTTCTGACTCTGTTTGAGGTTCCTCTGAGCCACCAAACAAGCTTCATACAACCTCTGCTTGAAGTCACACACATAATCTAACAAATTAGCATCTGACCTATCATCTAGCCACCTTTCTTTGAGAACTTTCAAAGGTCCTCTTACAGAATGTCCAAATATCAACTCAAAAGGACTAAATCCTAATGATTCCTGTACTACCTCTCTAGCAGCAAATAGTAACATATGTACTCCTTCATCCCAATCCTTATCATGCTCTAAGCAATATTTTCTCATCATTGATTTGAGAGTTTGATGAAATCTCTCTAAAGCACCTTGTGATTCTGGGTAATAAAAACTTGATTTGCATTGCTTAATGCCTAACTCATAAATCACTTGTTGGAATACATTCGACATGAAATTTGACCCTTGATCACTTTGAATTGAGTTTGGTAAACCAAATAATGTGAAGAACTTCATTAGGGCCTTGATGATTGTTTTAGCCTTTATATTCCTCAAAGGAATTGCCTCTTGGAATCTTGTAGATGTACACATAATTGTTAAAAGATACATAATTCCTGACCTTGACTTTGGTAATGGTCCAACACAATCAATAAGAACTCTACTAAATGGTTCATGAAATGCAGGAATAGGCAACAGTGGGGCAGGTGGTATCACCTGATTAGGTTTTCCTACAATTTGGCATGTATGACATGATCTACAATAATTCACAACATCATTCTTTAAACCTGGCCAGAAGAAATGATTAAGGATCCTTTGATATGTCTTACTAATACCCATGTGACCTGACATCACAGAGTCATGAGCCTGATGTACTACTTTCCACTCCTCATCAATACATGCATCTAGAGGACGATATTTCCTCATTAAAATTCCTTCCTTCCAGTAAAAACATACAGGTTCCTTTACTACCTGATCGTCTCTAACAACCTTTTTTAAAAGTTGATTTAATTCAGGATCTTTCTTTTGTTCCCCTAAGAGTTTTCTCCTATCTAAAATGTCTCCATTAATGTCTCTATCAACTTTAACTTTAGAACCATGCTCAGATGACCTTTTATGACCTTGATCATAATCATCCAAATTAGCCATAAACGTTTCATGCAAATCGCTAAATTTCCTATCACCTTGACTAACATCACTCTTAATGAACATCGACGGCGGGTGCGGCTAGCCAACAGGGGATGCTTACTCCTCCCGGGCACCTGATCCCACCTCTAGCTTGCTAGGGGTCCGTCGATGCTCAATTTGGTGCTCTATTGTGAGTGCTGTTGAGATTATCGTCAGGATCTTCTTTAACTCATTTGTGTCACACTTATGCCCTTTGCCGTGTGGAGCTCGTAAAAAAGTTCCCCGCGAGGGGTTTGACAGTAAGTGTTTTGAATATTTTTCCCTGACATTGTCGCCATAGCACTTTCTATATAGACGGCCTCAGACAGCGCATGCATTTTATATATTTTCATTCTGAATTCGTGCATGAACATCGACGGCGGGTGCGGCTAGCCAACAGGGGATGCTTACTCCTCCCGGGCACCTGATCCCACCTCTAGCTTGCTAGGGGTCCGTCGATGCTCAATTTGGTGCTCTATTGTGAGTGCTGTTGAGATTATCGTCAGGATCTTCTTTAACTCTTAAATGTCTCATTGTCTACCTTTCTAGACATACTCCTTGTAACCGCACATGACGGATAAATGTCAGTATCTGACAAACTAGGATCACAATCCTTGTAATCACTATCTGAAATAACAGGATTAGCTGTAACTTTAGAACCAGCTAAATCATTACCAAGGAGAAGTGTAATTCCCTCTATAGGAAGTGTCTCACTCCTACTACAACAGATCCAGTAATCAAATTAGAATGTAAATAAATACAGTATATTTTGTGAAAACCGGATCTTCTGTATTCCGGAATCTTGTCTACATCGGTTCTTTCTTACGGTCCCGAGCGATTCTCCGTAACGTTTAATAGTAAAATCTTTTGTTTATTCCGTATCTTGTCTATTCCGTACTCCGGCCGTCAATTAGGGTACCGATCACACTAATTAGGGTTAATTGATCACCTGTATACCGGCCTTGTGTAAACATCTACTCAGGTGTGATTTGGTCAACGGTAATTATACCTTCGGCAACGGTTTTTTTTATAACAAAGCATTTAAAGCTATTTAGTGTACATGTTAATCATGGCGATTACGCCGAGAAAAAGAAATAATGTTGATAATGCATATCCAACTCATAAAAGACAAAGAAAAGAATTAAACTAGAAGAAAAAATATCTTTGATTGACGATTCGTAAAAAGTACAAAAAGCCACAGAAGTATGGCGACGGAGCAACTACTGTTAGTGACATAATAAAAAAAAACTTGCAGTGATTGGGAAGACCACGCGCCCTGTGTCATAGTCCCATTCTGATAAAAAAAAATGGCCCATAAAAGTGACAACTCACTGCGTCCTGGTGCGCATTATTCTTCGTGTCCCATTTTGGTTTTTAAATCTATCTAAAAGTTCTGTATTCCTATTTACGTTGTTACGTAGGTCTACACCAGTATAAGTAACGTGTGGATCACAACTTACTGTACATTGCTAGTCAGAAGCACAATATTCTTCTGTTGACCGACAATTAATGCAATGATACAATACAGTATTGATTTTCCCCTGACATTCTTTTTTTCCTCGTTCTGCGCCTGAGATTTAAATCTCCAACGTCCACTTACGTATCTTATCTATGTAACGGTACTTGTGTATGCGTTCGTCCGTAAAAATGACCGAATGTTACCTTATTTGCAGACTTTACGTATTTTAAAAGAGAATGAAATTGTTAAATGCAAATCATTAAAAACTCATCCTTGACAGATTTTTCCGCAAAACGTAGACAATGATATGAAATCTGTTTGATCTCTGTTTATATAAGATTAAATCTATTTGCATTTTGTATTGATATGATGATCAATTATTCTATTCATCAGTAAAGGTATAGCAGTGAGCATTCTTGTGTATATTATTTCAATTCATTTGAGTCAAATATATCGATTTTCTGTACACCGGATCTTGCCGAAACCGGCCGATTCAACCGGAACCAATGAAAGCCGGTTTACACAGATTATACTGTACTATGGAGAGGAACACTGATATACTCCAAGCCCACACCCTGTAGAATAACTGACTCACCTGTGGAAGTAAGATCAGATAAAGGTAAAACACCTTGTAACAAAAGAGTTTGTGAAGCGCCAGTATCACGCAAAATCTTAACAGGTTGGGTAGGAGAATGCTCAGTTATAGAAACTAAACCCTCAGATACAAATGGTTTATAATCCTCCATGTACTCTGAACTGGAATTGTCACTTTGACCTTGAAATGGTTTGGAACCATAGTCAACACCTGGTTGACCTTGATGCACACTTTCATGTTTTGTGGCATAACAACCTTCAGGTTTTAAAGAATCCTTCTGATTCTTTTTCTGTAACTTAAAACACTCAGATATAATATGTCCCTTCTTTTTACAATAGGAACAAGTAGGTTCAGATTTGTCTTCAATTCCCCTTTGCGGATATTTATCCTTAAGAATGGTACCATCAGGTTTACCATGCCTTTATACTAATGGGATATGAAGAGGAATTGTTCTGACCTAACGACTGATTGCCGACTTGATTTTTCTTAATGAAACTTTGCTTTGAAGTTAGTGCATAATTATCAGCCATTTTTGCTGCCTCATCTAAAGTATTTGCACCTTTGTGATCAATATGAGTTCTAATGTCCATAGGAACACACTGTTTAAATTCTTCTAATAAGAATAATTCTCTGAGCCTATCATAATTACCATTGACATTCTTAGAAACTAACCATTTGTCTAGCAACTCAACCTTTTCACGCCCAAATTCAACATAAGTTTGGTTATCAAACTTCCTATAAGCTCTAAACTTTTGTCTATAAGCTTCTGGGACAAGTTCATACGCTTTAAGTATTTCCTGTTTCACAGTATCATAATTAGAACTTTGTGCGACAGAAAGTGATGCATACACCTCGGCAGCTTTACCTACTAATTCACTTTGTAAAAGTGATGCCCATACATCTTTAGGCCATTTGAAACTCGTAGCTACCTTTTCAAAATGAGGAAAATACTTGTCAACATTTTTCTCTATGATCTTTGGAACTAACTTAATATTTTTAGATGCATCAAATTGCAGGTTGTCTGATTTTACAACTTTATTTGACTAGCCAAATCAATCTCTCTCATTTTAACTTCATGTTCCATCCTATCTTTTTCTCTTTGAAACTCTAACTCTTTTTCTTTCTGACTTTGTTCTATCCTAGCCTGTTCTATTTCAACTCATATTCTAATTCCAACTGTCTTAACTTCAAAGCACTTGTAGTTTCTTTAACATATTCTAAAGCATCATAAGAAAATATCTCCTCATCAACTAAACCCTCTATAACAAGATTTTTAATTTCTTGTTTTCTCATGGAAACCTTATATGAAATCTTATAATGTTTTGCTAAACTAGTTAATTCTTCCCTTTTAAAAGAGTCAAGTAGCTCAACAGAAGGCGTTTTCACTAAAGTTTCTAATAAAGATGTCATGATGAAATTCTAATGCTTCACTGAATAAATAATAATTTACAATATGAATTTTCAGAATTTTGAATTAGATAAAATCTAATGAAATTAATTAGGGTTGTCAAATCGGACGTTTTTCACTAACCGGTTAATCGGTACTTCTTCCGATCGAGTACCCGGTTACTCGTATCAATAGAAGTTTTTCCACACTTATGTACAATACTGGGGCCCGACGCCAGGCATGAAATTTTATCCATGGTTTTCGTATGAATTCGTGCGGCTTTAAATTAATTTGTGTAAACGTCTTAATGAAGCAGCATGTCTGACACAAGGCCCCCTACATCAAATCTCAAGTAAGTTACGTACGTGCCTTCACTCTGACAAACGGAAACCATATCCAAAGGTGCAAATGAAATTTAATTTAGTTTACAGTCCGCCGTCCTTTTAAAGTAATTCCAAGCCTTTGACGTTGGAGGCGGCATTTTTATAATCCAATTTGGCTTAAAATAACAAAACCTCTATTTACAACAATGCAGTTATGGCAGGGACACTATATACTCACGTCCCTGGTTATTCAGTGGCACGTGCAAACAATCGATCTATAATACCCCGGGGCAGTTGAAGACATACCTGTAATTATTGATTACTTGTCAAAACAGTGTTCCGTCGCGCAATACAAACAAGACAAACAATCAAACAGAGCGGATTTTAATGTCGGCTACATTTTGCTTATATTTTATTTTTTTACCGAGTACCCGAGTACTAATTTTACTAACCGATACTCGGTTCGTTCGACGGTTAACCGGTTAACCGGGTACTCGTTGACAACCCTAAAATTAATCCATCCCGGACGAGCCCCCAATTTCTGTTACAGGCCAGAAATCACCTATAATTCAGTGAAACATAAGAATGAACAATTTCAATATTTTAATCAAATGAATCAAATAAGAATCAAATTACATAATCAAACAAATCACATATGAAACCAATATAATCAACAATTAAAGTAGATAAATCACATAAATCAAACTTAGCTGTCACTGTTCCAGCCCTGGACAATAATCTTCTAATTCATCTGTATTTGATTAATTGTTCATAATTCTGCATTCATATTAGTACATGGTATCTTCTAGTTAATTAAGCAATCACTGTAAATCCCAAGGCAGAACTGAGCTCTCAGCCCCAGGAATGTCATTTTTATGTGGGAAGGGTCCAATATGATAGGGGTGATCAGGATACCACGGGATGTTCCATTTGATAATATTACATTATATTAAATAACCCATCAATACACAATGATCAATACACATTAGCATAACACATAATACTCCGATATGTGAACATTTTCGGTGCACCGTGCATGCATTGCACCGTGCATGCATGTCATGGAATCGCTGCGTCATTTATGCTAAGTATTGGTCAATTGAATGTTGAAATAGAAAACTTCTACGCTGATGCGTAACTATGTTCTAGTGTTAAGAAAAAAGGGGATCTACAAGAAGATTGGGTTGCAGCACCAACAGCGACACACCAAGTGAAAACACAGAGAAGACACACACAGCAAGAGATAAGGAACAGCAAACGATATATTAAGTTTCAGTGCACCAAATGCGCATTTCAGGAAGTTATGTCTCATCAAACAGAGGATGTGATCTCGAACAGCACCAGGTTGCAGCAACCACAGTGATGCTCGGGGCCGATAAAGAGGACATCAAAATAATGCATGTATGACAAACAAGACATACTTACCTGATATGTACATCAAAATGTACATCGAGACATTTTGTACATCAAAATGTACAACGAGACAATAACCGAATTTGACAGTTTTCCATGGACCTGTTGCGACGGGTGATGCATGCAATCAGGAGACGCTTACTCTCCCCGGGCACCTGGTCTCACTTCGAAATTTTGTTCATTCCGAGGTTCGCAACCGTTCCTGTGGAAAATCTAATGATTTTGCCTTGCCTTTTCGACTATGAGACGGAATAACTGATAGGTACTTCTGTAATGTTTATTATGAAGAGAAAAGTATAAAATTAACCTACATTTTCTGCCAGAGAGCCTGCTAATGAAAGAGCTATGCCATGTGGGAGATACACCTTTGTTTTCGAAAATTTTCATATATTTTTATGACGGATAATTTTGCAAATTCATTTATGGTCAAGTGCCGAAAAAATTAAATTTATGAGTCGGCGCATCAGTCTGGTGGCTAAAGAGTCGGACCAGTAACCTGAAGGGTCCTGTGTCGAACTTCACTTTTCCATTCTGGTAGATGTATATACGCTTATATGTTATGTCTAAAGAAATGTTGTGCCTGTTGTCTCTACAGGTCTGTTGTGTTTATAAAAAAAATGCATGCATGAAATTATGAAGGACAAAAAGATTTTTCATTAAATAATGATATACATCTGTGTACCGTAACTGATTGAAAATAATATCATAACCACAGGAAATTATTGCTCTTCCCGGATGCTTTATGTTCTATGGGTTATTGAAAAAGATCTGCCTCGGCGACTAACAAAAAATCGACAAGTCATCGTTGAAGTTCACAGAAATAGGCTAATCAATGTCAAAATTCCTTTTCTTTCGTATATTTCGATAGAATATACGCCCTACAATGTCTCTTACGAGCGCCGCATTTTTAGGTGCGACAAAAAGGTGTCTCGTGTTAATCAGGCAGTAGAGACCTAATTCAATCTCACTTATCCGAAGCTTGTCTTATTTCAATTTGTTTTAAAAAGGCTTTATTTGATTTCGAAACAAGCATATAATGGGTTATTTAATGTAATGTTATGTATTTGAGATTTTGACATAATTAAATGGTTGAGCGGTGCCTCAAGTTGATCGCTGATGCCTGATTATCACTAGACATTTTTTTTTGTCCGATCTAGAAATGCGGCGCTCGTTAGAGATACTGTATGGGTATATCTCGGCTTGTAAGGGAGGTACTAATTTCACATTTCGTATGAAGATTTGGTTTAGATTAATCGATCATAATATAGCAAAGAAAATAAAAGTTGACATTGATTAGCCTATTTCTGAAGAATTAAACGATGACTTGTCGACTTTTCGTTAGACGCCGAGTTAGATCCCTTTAACCCTTTGTCAGTGGTGGTCATTTTTCGATCATTTTTGCGCATCTCCTGTTTTTGCACTTATTGAGCTTAAATAATTTAGTCATTTCTATTAATTATGGTAAATGTATCATTTTTAACTCTATCGAACATCTTAAATCATTACACACCTAAAGCAGGATACGTTTGATCATATGAGCTAAACTGAATGAAATATATGTATTAATGTGTAACAAATGCTTCGCAGTAATTTCAACAAAAATAAGCTGGAGGTACTTTTTACCAATACTCTGATTCTTCTTACGTAAGGATTTGGTTTCATATATAGAATATTAATGACTTAGCTGTTTGAATAAGGTAAAGCTGAAAGGTGCCTACAAACTATACATTGTTTAAATTCAATCGAAAATAAGCCATATTTTACCGCACTGGCACTTTTTCAAGAAAACCGCAAAATGGAATAACTCCTCTTATTTCAACATGGACATAATCTTTTTTTCAATGTTTTGAAAAGTCTTTCTTAGGAGCACGTGTTTGAAAAAAAAATCTCAGATATTTTAACCTTAACTTTGACGGTTTTCATAATTTTCATGTAAAATTGAGAAAATCTGAAATGATCGGTAGATATAGTACCTATGGTAAAACTTATCAAATGTTAAACGTCTCCAAATTCATTAGCATCATTTAAAGGCAGATTAATTGACAGCGTGGACCAGACATGCACGTTTCGGGTATTTAACCCTCGTCAGTGATCCTCAATCCAAACAATGAAATATGACCAAAATATGTGATAATTATGTCCAAATATACCGAAAGACGTAGCAAGATGGCTGGGATATGATGCTACAGGACCCATTCAAGTTTTATTCAAAGTTTCAAGCCTGTTTAATTGTTCATAAATTATGTTACCAACGGGAACTTAAATAAAAATCAAATGAGGGCATTGCAAGGCTTCTTTTAATCTTTGTATTTTCTTTACAAATGTACTATTCCCAATATTTTTACTCTGTATTCAAACAAAAATCTTGATTTTCAACACTGATCTATTAAGTTTCCTTCATAAAATGATTTTAATAATTTCATATGGCTTCACAAAATCGTTGAAATTCCTTCGTTCAGAAATGACATGCCTTAAAGAACCCATAATACATTTAACAACGGGGAAGCGTGATAAATCCATGTGATCATAACTTTTATAAAAAAAATTATGACGTAATGACTTGTGCGCACGTAATCCAGGATAACCACACTTTCTGCTATTTTCGTGGCAGATGGCCGTCCTTAGTCGGCACCGGTTGCCCATTGGTCTCGTTTGTTTATGTGTAGTCCTTTTTGTTTGATGTGTCTGTGTTGTGCGTTAACGTTTCATTTAGGTTGTTTTACACCATAATTGTACGTTCTTCGAGACATCTAGGTAATTGGAGAAGTGTAAGGGTTGTGCGCACGTAATCCAGGATTACCACACCATTTGCTACTTGCGTGACAAATGGCCGTCCAAAGTCGGCACCGGTTGCCCATTGGTCTCGTCGGTTTATGTGTAGTCTTTTGTGTTTGATGTTTACATGTCGTGTGTTTCTTTTCCGTCTCATGCTGTACTCGTCTTTTGTGTTTTTGCATCGGGTGTTTTGTTGTTGATGCTGCAACGGGGTCTTGTTGGAGATCTCCTCCCTTCTTGTCCCTTTGTGTCTCTTTCTGTGTGTGTCTGCTCTGTGTTTTTGCACTGGGTGTTTGGGGGTTTGCTATGAGTGCTGCAACCTGGTGTTGTTGGAGATCCCCTCCTTTGTTTTATAATTTCTTGTGAATAATGTGCTAACGTCTAATGGGGCATCATAAATATTCTTGAACGTTTTGTCTATGACAATGTTCCGATGTGTTTTGTACGTAATGTAACACAAAATATGAAATGGCGCGCTTTACTTTAAAATAGAATATGGAGCATCATGTTATACAATGCTCGAATGAAACTCGGCATCCTTAAGGATTAATACTAGTTTAGTGTTGACCTTTATTCCTAAATTTAATCATATTCATAACCCAAAATACCATACTTTTTCTTTACATTTTTTCCCGATCATATTTCCATTTTACGGATATTGCATTACGAAATCAAATGTCTCCTTGATGTTTTGTATAACATAGATTTTTGTAGGATAAAGAAATCAGGCTAAATTCCTTTCGTAATGTGAGGTAATCTTCATTGTGCGATTATGGAGAGAAAGGGAATATTAAATTACCAAGGTTAACTATTTGAATTAAACTTGGAGTTTAAGATCAAGGGCATTTTGCTGAAGACGCACGAATTTTTTAGAGCATACATTCTGTATTCAGTTGCTTCATAATGGACATTTTTCATGTTCCCAGACTTCGGACCTCGAAGGGACTGTGTCACTAAAGCAAAATGAACTATTTTATTTAGATAAACTAATAATAATATGTAAGAAAAAATTATTTGTTTTCACGTGCTAAAACTCATATTCAACATGTTTAAAGCTGTCCATTGTCATTCCGTCAATGTGTGTTCAGATTTTATTTTTCTAATCGCACCTTCTTCGTTTCTTTTATATGACATCGAAAGTGCGAAGTCCGGAGAGCGAAAGTCCGAAGAACGTCTAATTGAAAAATGTCTAGTATAAATTGCAGTTATTAAGGAATTGTAATAATAAACCTTAGGCTTGATTTAGCCTTGAAACCATTCGATGATTTCTCATGCACTGTGTCTTTGTTTTGGAAAATTAAATAAAGGATAAACAAAATTAACAAATTAGAAGATCCCCTATAGCAATCTTATTTATATAAAGTTGTTGCAAGATTTTATATCTACTATTGGAAAAGGAAGGGGGTTTCAAAGTCGGTAAACTTCAGAAAGCGCACGTATAAAAAAACATGCATTATTTTACCTAAATTTGATATGCATTTTGTTTTGATCTCCTTTTACGTAAAAATAGAAAAAAATGAAGAAAGTATATCAATAAAATCGCAATTCAGAAACTGAGAACCGTTTATTTATTTATGCAAAGCATAGCGACACTTAGGAATCACTTTTTCCTTTGTTCGTCTGTCTGCCTGTCACACTTTGTTACAGTCAAAAACTTATGATTGGAAAGTAATAGGGCTTTGAAATTTCATATAAGTATTCCTTGTGACAAGACTTTTCTACAAATAACATAATTTTGACAGTGATCTTGCCCTAGATATTTGACCTACGTTTAAAAACAAATAAGGTTGGACATATCTTTTGATTGGTAACTTATAGGGCTTTGATATTTCATACGTGTATTCCGTGTGACAAGACCTTTCTACACATACCAATATTTTTGACTTTATGACCTTGACCTAGATATTTGACCTACTTTAAAAAATAGATTGGCTATATCGTTTGATTCGTAAGTGATAGGGGTTTGAAATTTCACATTTTTATTCCTTGTGACTAGACTTTTCTAAACATACCATACGATTAAGTGACCTTGTGACCTTGACCAATATATTTGACCTACTTTTCAAAAAAGTTAAATTGGCTATACTTTTTGATTGGTAAGTGATAGGGTTTTGATATTTTATATGTGTATTCCTTGTTACAAAACCTTGCTAAACATACCATAATTTTTTATTATGTGACCTTGACTTATATATTTGATCTACTTTTCAAAGAAATTACAACTGGCTTAAAGGTACAAAAGGTCTCGTCAAGATCAAACCATGAATCAACTATTTATGTCAAAATTTTAATGCAGACGCTTAGAAATTAGAAACTAGCTGGTTACAATAGTCACATATGCCCTTACTACCGAGCTATGATCAATTATTGCTTATAAAATGGGTACCCTAATATAACCCACTTTTCTCCGTAGTAGACCGATTGCGAACACGTGTAATCTGCATAAGGCCAGTACTGTATCAAAACAAAACAACATGGCTGACGGATAACACGTGGGACGAAAATGAATCGACAATCGGTGTTATCAAAATCTGAAAAGAGAAATGTAATGAATAAATAGTATCGACTTGGTATTGGAAAGTTATAGAGACCTAGCTTAGAGGATGACCGTGAAATTAAAACTCTGTCAAGTCTAATGGAAAATTAGCTAAAGGGATCTACAGTGTACATGTCCATGTATTGTTCTCGTTTATTTTTATCTATGAGTAGTATATATATAAGTTTGACGTGTATATATATCCACAGTAATTTTGATATGTGTACATATGATATATATATTCACAGTCTAAATCAAATATTACAAAAACTAACAAAAATCATAACTACATAAAGGTTAATTTTCATTCAGGCTTTGGTAAGCAAACGCACATGTGTAAAGCAGACTACACCTGCCTCCCTATTCAAGCCGTCATACACTATTACACAGTTACATGCTGTTAGTCATTTGAATGTGTTCGATTATCCGCGTTCAAAATGATGATTTGAATGGAACATGATATCTGTACGTGATATCAACCTTGTATTTGCAATAAATGAAATGTTAGTGAGTTAGTTTTAGAGAGAATTTCAAAAAGACTGTATACGTGGTTTACTACATGTTTCGTAATAATCCCACGATGTGACAAGTTCATTCAAGCGATTGGCTGATCGTGTATGCGTGTTCACTTTGACCTTGGTAATCGTTACATATTTCTACATACTGTATATGCAAATAACAATTTCCGAAGTTTACCGAAATCGTGTGTACCAGAGAGTAAAAACGTCTATAAAACAAAAATGTGAGATATATTTTATGTAAGTAATATATAGATGTTCAAATGATAATACTTAAAAGCTATTTACGGTAAAACTTCATTGTTGACTGTTTAATCCCCTTTAGACTATTTGTACCTTTAATCTTTTAATTGGTAAGTGATACGTCTTTAATATTTCACACGTGTATTTCTCATAGTGAAACCTTTGTGTTGTTATCAATTTTTTTAAGTACTAGTTACCTTGACCTAGATGACTGACCTCTTTTTTGAAAATTTGAGATTGACCATATCTTTTAATCGGTAAGTAAGAAGTCTGATATTTCACATGTGAATTTCATTTGCCAAAACTTTCATACTGATACCAATAATTTTTAACCAATAGACCTTGACTTACATATTTGATCCACTTTTAAAAAATAAGCCGCTTCGCAGTTGCGACGGGGGTTGCATGCAATCAGGAGACGCTGACTCTCACCGGGCACCTGGTCTCATTCGGAATGTTATTCATTCCGATGTTCGCAACCGTTCCTCTGGGAATTCTGGTGATTTTGCCTTGCCTTCTCGACTTTGAGACTTAGTAACTGATAGATTCTTCTTTAATGTTTATTGTACTAGATCGCAAAATTTAAAAATATTTCAGACGCGAATTACACACTCTGTAGAAGTAGACAATCGTTTATTACATTACATAGTGTTGTACATTTGTTTTATCATAAAAAAAAAGAAAAATAGGAAGCTGTTATGTATTTTATCGCTTTAAAGACCGATTCTTCAAATGTAGCGCATCCTCCTTTTTTCCATGTAGGACGTTATTCCTTATCGAGTTACAGAAACCCATTTGTTGGTCAGAAAGTTTGTTTTAATTATGTTCACCTTTGGTGAATGTGATATTCTTTAACTCGGGAGATTATAGTGGTGGTTAATGTTGTAATTAACTTGTCCGTTTTCCATTGATTTCTTGGGGAAATGTTTGTTTTAACCCAAATATCGTTTTTTATTCTTTACCATAAATCCAACCTGAAAGTAGATTCAAATGAATACCAAGCAAGAAATCCCAATTTTGGCAAGTTTTTTTTTTAATTTCGTTTTTCGTAGGACAAACTTACGACTTCTTTACACCATACCAATTTTTCAACTGCTTAAATTCATGGCAATAGAAAAGGAGACAAACTGCGAACTTGCTTGCCGTTTGTCGCCTAAGAAGAAGAGCACCACTAAGAGAATACTTTCTCCGGCGTCTGTCTTTTACAAGCCAAAGCTCTGACAGTTAAGACAGTAAGTGTTTTGAATATTTTTCCCTGACATGGTCGCCATAGCACTTTCATTATAGACATAGCCTCAGACAGAGAATGTATTTTATAATTATATTGTTTTCATTTTCGTGCATCAACATCGAAGGCGGGTGCGACTAGCCAACAGGGGATGCTTACACCTCCCGGGCACCTGTTCCCACCCCTACCTTGCTAGGGGTCCATCGATGCTCAAGTTGGTGCTCTATTGTGAGTGCTGTTGAGATTATCGTCAGGATCATCTTTAACTCATTTGTGTCACACTTATGCCCTTTTCGGTGCGGAGCTCGTAAAAAAGATCCCCACAAGGGGTTTGACAGTAAGTGTTTTGAATCATTTTCCCTGACATGGTCGCCATAGCACTTTCTATATAGACATGGCCTCAGACAGAGCATGTATTTTATATATTGTTTTCATTTTTCGTGCATGAACATCGACGGCGGGTGTGGCTAGCCAACAGGGAATGCGTACTCCTCCCGGGCACCTGGTCCCACCTCTACTTTATTAGGGGTCCGTCGATGCTCACTTTGGTGCTCTATTGTGAGTGCTGTTGAGATTATCGTCAGGATCATCTTTAACTCTTGATACAAGTATTTGATAAGTGTGATACAGTTATTTAATTAGTGACAGTATGATTTTTGCACTAATACACTCCTCTAGTCAAACAATTTTTTATACATTTTTACTTACTTTAGCCTCGTTACCTTGGCCTAGATGTTTGATCTAAATAAAGAAGAGTTCCAACTCTACACCTTCTTGGAAATACTTTAACGCACCAGACACGTGTTTCGGTTATTAAATCCTCACCAGTGATGCTTCCAGCCAATGTGATTTTATAAGCCGCCAAATTCATTTCAGTAGCGCCCTCTTGTTTATTTTTTTATGATTTAAATCTGTTCATTTACTTTGCAGAGAGTGTGCGGCTCCAAATATCCTATGGGGTCAATCTATTAAACCATTAAGAAATGACTGACTTACTTTCGGTGCACATGGGTGCATAAACCTGATTGCTCACGTACAAAGTCCGTGAATCGTGAAGCGGTTCTCAGAAAATTTGCATTTGGCCCACCAGAATTACACACCAATAAACACAAAAAGTGAGAGTCTTAATAATTATTGCTTATATTTACAAAACAGTGGACATTCGTAATAAATACTAGACGAACATCGCTTACACTGCATGTATCCGCATCAAAAGTATCTTATTGTTAGTAAATTTTCCATACCTTCAAAACTTGAACGTGACGTCAAAATAGGAAACCCGAATTATTGGAACATAATTTTAGTTGCCTAATAGGCATTTAACATGGGATATGTTTACAAAAGTATAATAGAATATATTACCGGTTGCGATCATAGACAAGGAAATCCAACCCGAGTGTCCAGGATTTGCTTGTACATGTACCATGACGAAACTTGTCGAGTGTTGAATTTCCTTATCGTTGATCAAACCCAGCGATTGATTATTTTTCAGTAAACGTTCGCACGTGTAGCTTATCCACCCCACCTCCCCTGTGGATGATCGATTTTCCCCCATATTCACAGGGTTAACCTCATGAAAAGCGCAAAATGACAAGTCGTTCAGACACAGGGGGTTGGATGATTAGCTAAGTTGTCTTTGACGTCATAAAAAAACTGACGCGCTGCGTCATTTAAGTCTTGAACAAAGATAGCAGAAAAGTATAGGAAAATTAATTTTTGACGTTCTTCAGGCATAGGGAGAAAAATAATCAATCGCCGGGTGTGATAATTCTCAAGGAAATCCAACCCTCGTGTCCGTGATTTGCTTTTTCCATGACTCGACAAGCCTCGTCATGGTACAAGCAAATCCCGGACACGGTTTGGATTTCCTTGTCAATGCTCACACCCGGTGATAAATTCTGTTGGTTATTTTGCACATATGATGTGTAAACTCTGCGAATACGGGAGCAAATATTATCTTTTGAACTATTAGTTATAGAATGGTGATATTGTACATTGCATTTCTTGTGGCAAGACCTTTATGCACATACCAAAATTTTGATTTTTTTATCTTCCCTTAGATTATCAATATTGAATTCAGTGAAGCTGAAATAATTTAGTGAAATCGTCTCGTTTAATTCCTATCGTTTAATATCATATCTCAGTTGTCTTGAGATGGCTTCTACAAATGAGTTAAAGAAGATCCTGACGATAATCTCAATGTACTCACAATAGAGCACCAAAGTGAGCATCGACGGACCCCTAGCAAGGTAGAGGTGGGACCAGGTGCCCGGGAGGAGTAAGCATCCCCTGTTGGCTAGCCGCACCCGCCGTCAATGTTCATGCACGAAAAAAAATATATATAAAATACATACACTGCACTGCCTGAGGTTAAATCTATATAGAAAGTGCTATGGCAACCATGTCAGGAAAATTTTTCAAAACACTTACTGTCAAACCCCTCGCAGTACAGTACAGTTTGTAAATTTGATCTCGTTTTAATGATTGTACATCTTATAATAACGCTATAGTGGATCATCTGTCAGACAGAAGCTTTTCTTTGGCGACAACTTAATTCAATGATATTTTAAAAAGCCGTCTATTTGATCTTCCATAAATTCGATATAAATCATCAAAATATAGGGGGGTTTCGCCTAATTCCCCAATGCCTTTTGTTAACATTTCTCATCTTATTACATTCGCTCCTAAAAAAAAAAGCCCAACAGGACATTTGCATAATCGAAAAGAAATACTTGTCACGTGAATACCAATGTTTGATCAGGAGTTACACTAAAAGGTAGAGAAATATAATATTTACTGGTAGAAGGAAATGACGAAAGAAGACAGGATAAAATAACAAGTAAAATAATCATCAAAATCGCTTTTTCCGAAAATCATAATATGGAAAAGCATCGTTAAAAAAAGAAAAAAAAAAACCCCACACACAAATAATTATGATAAAGTAATACATGTCAATTGATCTAAAATCTAGACAAGTGTTTTGTTTCCCTCCCTCCTATGCTTTCTATTCAATAACTTCTTGTGCTTTGTCAAGGTCTCTGCGGAGTTCATTCCCATTCCCACGTACCAAATATACAGATTTTATTCTGAGAGCTAGGCGTCTTTCAGATAAGCTTCTCGGTCAGGGATACGTTTGTGACCGACTAACATCGTCATGGGGAAGTTCTATGGTCTGTATGGGGAACTCGTCATACACTATGATGTCCCACTCTCCAGAATGGTGGGTGTTATTCTGTCAAAGAACTTTTGAACCATGCAACCAAAGATTATACTCTGTATCTTCCGAAATGGAAGAAACCGGATGTGACAATTCTACCGAATTGAAGCGGCGGGTGTTGCATGCAAGCAGGGGATGCTTACTCTTCCTGGTCTCAGTGTCTCACTCCCATATCGGGAGTTCGCTTCTTTTCATGTGGTGGAGGTTTTTGTTTGTTTGCTTTGGTTCCTGTTTTATCCTGATTTTGTATGCCTTCGGTTTCTGATTTTCTGAATTATCGATTTTGTGCTGTATACAGGGATATGGTCATTATCCATATTTGTCACGTTTACATATTGTCTCGAAGTAATAGTTATGAGAATTCAAAACTTGTAAGGCGTATGTGTTTTTGGATCAATGTACAAAAACATGTAGCAAATGTTTATATGGACTGAAAGTGAGAGGACATAAATCATTCACTACCGTTTTATATTCCCTATTTTCGAAAACCAGAGTTACTTCCCATTTGGGACGGTATCTGACGTAGTGTAATTATGATGCCATCAAAATCTATGGAAACGGTCCTTAGACTCTGGGAAATGACGGTAAAAATTCGACGTTACCATATCGTTTTCATGACGTCATAATGGTTTTACGTCAGATACCGTCTCAAATGAAGAATAACTGCATGTCTGGTCGATGCTGAAATTTTATCTGCTCTTAAATAATTCTATTGAATTTGAAGACGTTTAACATCTGTATTCCGCATATACTCAATTTACATTTCTTTTGACCGTAGCCGGTAAAGTGGTGGTCGATTTTATTTGATTAGCTGAACTTTAGGAGTGATCAATACATGTTAGATGCTGGGGAAAGCAGATCTACGTCAGAGTGCAAAGTTGGTACAGCGTGTGGAAGAAGTCTTTTGCAATTTACATAGATTCCACGCAACTTCCTTACTTCATATATACTCTGTGGGATAACAGTCTTTCATGAAATAATATTCACAAAAGACGGTATGACGATTAGGAATACTTTCAATCCCTTTGTCTTATCTCCACAAAATGTGTCCACTGCATACGTAGATCTATATTACCCCCGTTTTTTCCTGAGAACACTACACAGCCAATTGTGCCTCACATGAAATTGATATGAAATGAGCATCGTGTAAATTTCACATGAAATTGATATGAAATTCATATAAATTTCACACTAGATTTATGTGAAAAATATTTTACATGAATTTTACATTAATTTTCTTCACATTTTTCTTTGTGACCTTCATGCGAAATGGAACTCACATAAACTTCTTATCAGAACCTTCACATGAATTCCATATAAAAGTATTCATGTAAATTTCATGTTCGTGCTCGTTACACATAAATTTCATATGAACTTTTATGTAAAGTTCATGTAAATTTCACATTAATTTCACATGAGGCACAATTGCCTTCGTATGTAAGGAGATGTTGTTATTGTGTCGATTTGCAGCCTGTGGTAACATAATTTTACCTGTAGAATTAACACACAGAAATGAAAATCTTGTTTATATTTCTGGCGCCATTCAACTTATTTTCAAACGATTGACGTCACGTTCGGTATAGTAATCAATATTTGGAAATCCGAAAAGGCTAGTTCTTAAATTAAAAAGCCCCACAGGTAGAGAACTCCTTTAGAATAGAAATAGTTTAGAATCCGTAATGAGTCAATTTGCTTTTTCTGTACGATCTGTCGTGTCAATACACGAAGTCTTTCTATAAAGAAAAACTCTGTGCACTTAAAATATATCATTTATTCTAAAACTTGTCGGTTAATCGATCGCAAAGAGTATTTTTGTATCTTTAAATCGGATCAGTTTTTAATTACGTGCAGATCTATAAAATGGTTACGGGTTAAGAGAAGGGGGTATGTTCGGTCGAATCGCAAGTTTACGATGCTTGATTTTATTTTCGGCAAATAATTTAGAATAAGGTGATATATCGTTTCTCGTAAAACTAAATATTTCGTTTGTCCTAAATCGTTATGATTCATTTTGATGGGTTGAAATTTCATAATTCCTGGTTCCACTGCCTACATAAAATTAGGTATTCATGGTTTGCCAAACTTAGTGCACGGAACCTTTTGTTACTAAATTCAAAACCTATAGGGTGTTGCAGGCATTAGGTTTCAGTAAACATAATTCATTCATTTAACTTTAAAATCGACTATCAAAGAGGCATTAGCTCGGTGGGAAAATCTATAAATTCAATTGGTTGACGTTGACATTTTAAAAGCTTTTTTTTTTTTACATCACATTCAAGTTTATTGATGTAATGTACATATTCACATATCCGAACTTTTTTACAATGAAAATTTGACTCTAAATAAGGTCAAGTTCGGTTTTCTTAAACCATTTGTTGAGTTAAATTTATGAATTTGTAAGGTAAATATGAATAAAAGTTCATACTTTGCGGGGTCCCCATGCTTACCGAAACACTCCCCTTTTTTTAATCAGTGCGTGGATCTCAATCGAACTATACCGCCGCGTGGGATCGAAACGTATGATGTTGTGCTTCTTTACGGAGAAATTTGATGTTTTCTCATCATTTAAGTAATACTGCATAAAACTAATGAGACGTTGCAGTAGAGCAATGTCTAATAAGTTCATATCGTTTATATATCTGAAAAGTCTGTAGTCTTTTTCTTCAAGAGTTCGTCAGAAGGAATTATTTTCTGTCGTCGACAAAATTTTGAAGTGTTTGCGAAAACTATGAACTTTTCATACTCCTGGACGATATGGATTGATTTATTAGGTGTTGCCCTACTGCAACGGCTGTTCAGTTTTGTAAAGTTTAATTTAGAAATGAGAAAATACTAAAAAAAACTATGTAAGGAATCACAACATCATACGTTTCGATCCCACGCGGTGTTTACATGGCAACATGATACGGAAGCAAAATCATTTTGTCAACCTAAAGTACTAGTGTTAAATTTAAATCTCTTTCCTGACAGCTGTACTTTCATGCGTTTTGATTATGCTAATTTGCAAGAATTGAAAGAGGACGTTTCAAATCATAATAATATTATGTTGTTTATCTGAGTTCCCATGCAAACCGTCTCTAACCCCGTCTACAACTTCCGTTCAATTTCATGTGCTATGGGGACTCGCCGATAGCAATCTTATCGGAACGTATACTGTTTGAAATATAATTAATTTTCTATACAGATATTGTAGATGCCCAAATTCAGGTTGCGCAATTTCGTTCATTTCTTAATGAAAGCACTTCTGATAGATGAATTGAGACATTTTCAAAAGATAAATTTCCCTGGCTGGCCCTTTGGCATGTACATTTATTTTATGTCAAGTTAACACAGATTAGGCATTTTTTCCTATTAATGCCCGTTTGTGTGGGCACTATTCTCTCATAGAGTTGCTTTCGGAAGTAATAGTGCCCGATCGTCAGCGATAGCACTATTTACTTTCCAAAAACAACACTATGAGAGAATAGTACCCACACAAACGGGCATATATGGGTTTAGTGCATTACATGACCTCGATAGCAATTTTAAAAGGGCTGACTCATTCAGATTTATATGTTATCACCCGATGAGTCCGACTGACATTCAGAGAGGACAGGTGGTCGGGGCCCTGTCTTCTCTAAAGAGGTTTGGACAGGGCCCGTCATGGAGTCCCGTCGTCACAGTCAGTCAGCGTGCAAGTATTAAGGATGCGCTGATACAAGACTGTAGATTGGTCAAGTACCAAGCCTAGTGTCCGTCTGGTGACATTAGGATCATATCCACGGTATAAGAGGCGTTTGATGATTCTGACGCATTTTCGATAGTAATTCTGTCTACCTTTGATCCTTCTAATTTTGTTGATCATGTCACCATAAAATGCAGGTTGCGAAATACCCAAAGTAATATACTCTGTTGCTTGTATGGGTCCGAATTTTAAAAGTAGTTGACAATAATTTTTGTAAAATTTCCAGAATGTCTTGACAAGTTTGTGAAAGCGAAAACCTTGACCTAAAAGTTTCTTTGTTATTTGTAAATTTCTATCATGAAAATCCAAAACATCAGTACATGCTCTAGCAAAGCGACGTAACTCTGTGAAACAAAAAGCAATAGTGCGCTGTCGCAGGGCACTATTCAATGTGAGGGCGGACAGGGGGGTGCCTCGCTCCTTCCTCCCACCCCCTTACCTCCCCCTCCCTCCCCTCCTTTTCATCCTTCCCTTACCTCCCACCCCCTTCTCTTCCTCCTCCCGCCCCTTCCTCCTTTTTTCCACTTCCCTCCCTCCTCCCGCCCCCTTTCTCCCCCTCCTTTTCACCCTGTCCACCCTCTCTTCAATGGAGTGACAAGGATTTATCATGCGATGCACTAATGGTTGACATCCTTATTTATAAAACATTTTAACTGCTAAATGTATTAGGATATCACTGCATCGCCTAGGTCTGACTTGAAATATGGTGCATTATCCTGACAATGGATAGCTTCGTCCTTTTCTGGCTCTTTGGCAAGTGCTGCTTTATTTACAATTTGAAACTCGGCTAATTAGGCCTCGAACATAGTCGATTATTTCGTGCATTAAAATGGGGGGGGGGGGGGGGGGGGCAGGGGGTACCTCTCCCCCAACCCTCCTTTTCATCCTTCCCTTATCTCCCTCTCCCTCCCGCCCTCTTCCCTTCCCCTCTCTTTCTCCGGCCGCCCTTCCTCCCCCTCCCTTTCACCCTATCCACCCCCTCAAAATTATATGGAATATACTAAATTCTGTATGCGCGTTTAGAGTTTGTGTTTTGTCATAGCTGGTTATCGATTCATGCGAAGATGGATTATTGAGGACTCAAAACAGTTCCTTTGTTTGGTCATTCGTACAATATATTTTCACAACCAGAGATTAATCGTTGAAACGAAAGTAGGAGGATATAAGAACTGATTAAGAGAAACTTACGATCAAATCCGTAATTGAACTTTTAAAGTAGTTGGTTAATGACTGATAATTGGGGAGATATTATTCAATTTAAGGTTTAAAATTTCTTAAATGACGTCACAAGGGACGCTTTTCTTGTTGAAAGATTATCAAGAACATAAAGAAAATATTTACATGACAATACAGCGAAGCGCTCAAACGCTCTAAACTTTTTTTATTTTCCATATCGAAGTCATACTCCTCGAACGTTATAATGGTTCTTTATAAATAATGTGAGTAATAATGAACAAATATATACATGTAGCTCTTATCCTAATTTCCTAAGCGAAAGAAAGGAGGGGATCTCCAACAACACTCGGTTGCAGCACCCACAGCAAAACATCCAATGCAAAACACAGAGCAGACACCCACAGTAAGAGACGCAAAAGGGACAAGGAACACCAACTCACACCATAGAAACATGAAACAAAAGAACACACATAAACCAACGAGACCAATGGGAATTCGGTGCCGACTCAGGACGGTCATCTGCCACGCAATTAATACGATACAGAGAACGTGCGCAGCATGAATACACTATACAGAGAAAGTGCGTAGCATGAATACACTATACAGAGAACGTGCGTAACATGAATACACGATATAGAGAACGTGCGTAGCATGAATACACTATACAGAGAACGTGCGTAGCATGAATACACGATATAGAGAACGTGTGTAGCATGAATACACCACAGAGAACGTGCGTAGCATGAATACATGATACAGAGAACTGCGTAGCATGAATACACTATACAGGGAAATGGCGTAGCATGAATACACTATACAGAGAACGTGCGTAACATGAATACACGATAAAAAGAACGTGCGTAGCATGAATACACTATACAGAGAACGTGCGTAGCATGAATATACGATATAGAGAACGTGCGTAGCATGAATACACTACAGAGAACGTGCGTAGCATGAATACATGATACAGATAACGTGCGTGGCATGAATACACGACACAGAGAACGTGCGTAGCATGAATACACTATACAGAGAACGTGCGTAGCATGAATACATGATATAGAGAACGTGTTGGATTTCATATTTTTATCTTTTATAAAACTTATATGCATCTCTCGTTCCTCGGCTTATTCTAAGCTGGTGCCAATGAGTTCATAAATGTATAACACTATCGCACGGTAAAAAAAAAAAGACATTAAATATGGAAGAAATGTTTTCTTTGCAGTGGATTTAAAAAAGTTACGATTAATTCTCTAAAACATATTTATTTCAAAATGAGTCGTGGTTTGGTATAAAAAGAATTGCTTAATTATATCGCTATCTTTACAAAAAATAAAAACTGTGTTTGTGAAACACAAATGGCCCCATCGGCATCTTCGTCAGTATAAACACCATTTCCTTTTAGCTATGTCAAATGAAAGCCCTACCTCCTACCATTCAAAAGTTATGGCCAATATTAAAGTTTTTCAAAAGTAGGCCAAAGGTCATTGTCACGAGGTCAAAAATTTGGTATAAAAGGAAAGGTCTTGTCACAAGAAATACACATGTGAAATATGATAGCCTTGCCACGTACCATTCAAAAGTGATGTCCAATTTTAAAGTTTTTACCTCGGACAATCAGACAGATGGGCAGGCCAAAACTATATGCCCCCGAAGCTTTGATTCAGAGGGCAATAGCTTCATTCACCAAAATATAAAACAAGGTTACACCGAAATATTTATGTACTATGCGCAGATTTTTCCAAAGGGGGGGGGGGTTCTAGCTTGTGGTTTGAAGAAGAAAATACACAAAAAAGGAATCTTGGCAAATGGCAAATTCCCTCTCTGGATCCGCGCCTAATGTACTACTTTGAGTAACTCTAGATATGCACCTGCACACACATTCAAAATATCGACCTATGTAATAAAAAACCAACATTGTTTATTAAATCACAACAGAGGAACTGATACTAAATACCGCTTCAGTTTTTAACTCGCATAGGAGTATTTTTTTTTTATTCACCAGGGAATACCATAATCATTGTGTGAATTGTAAGTATACTAATTTAAAAATTTTGTTACAAAGTAAACATGACGGTAAATATTGAAATATAATGATGAAGATTTTATATGACGAAGTATAATGGTAAAAGTAGCAAAACAAAGTTAGGCGCTGGTAATGCCCATTCTCGATCAGATGCATCATTTTACTGTACTAGTAAGTACTTGTTGTTAATGTGCACATAGCTTGCATGCGCAAATCTTGAGGGGGTACATTAAGGATAAGAAAACACACCCACCCAGCACACCCTCCCTCACATACACAAACCTTTTTATTACCGCTGATTTTTCTCAGACTCATAGACTGGATATCCCCGAACTTTTTTTTAGATCCGAGTTAGTCTCAAACCATACATATAATTTTATGATGGGAAGTATGTACTAGCATATTGCTTGTTAAAAGCAAACATTTTGACTTGGTGACCTTCTCGCACACAGGAGCTCGATGCCAACAACCTGCAATGACACCCGCCCCTTCCCATCTCTCTCTAGTCGAAGTATATAAAAGGAAAGTAGAGGCGGATATTCTTGTGGATTGTTGGCATCGGGCTCCAGTGTTCTCGCATTAAATCATAAATAACGGGAGCATAATCATATTGATTCTAACATCACGCATTTTTTTTTTTTTTGGTGATGGGGGGGGGGGGTTATTTCTTTGATTCCTGTTCTATCACCAATTCTGTATCTGTCTGCCTGTAATCTTGATAATTTTAAAGAATAACTAGACTTTAAATCCGATATCGACATGTTGATAAGATATGACGACAAGTCGATATGCTGAAGTTTAATTTAAATTTTTTTAGTCCAGTCTAATGCTTATCGTATAATGTCTTTGTGTACCACAAAAATTCGGGAATATTCATTTAATCAAGCATTGAGTCTACCATTAACAATTTTTCTATCTTTTGTTTTTTTCATTTAATTCTTTTTTCATTATAATTCTTTCTTTACCTTTTTTTGTGAGTTCGGTTCAGTGTTCAGATGACGGTGAAATATCCTCTCATTGCATTTTTGTAATTTTTTTTATTTCATTGTGTGTTTTAGAAACTTTTTTTATGAAATTGCGGAAGAAAACCAAACATTTTACTGCCAGAGACTTCAATGTTCATTTTCAGTCTTTACACTAGGTATGAATATTTTGGAGATGATGTTTTATCAAGTTTAATTGTCGGTTCCGTTATTAACCTATATTCTCTCATAGTGTTGCTAGTGCCCGAGCGCCATGAGACAAACGGGCATTAATAGGTTTAGTGCATCACATGACCTCGATGCCAATTTCAAAAACCTATTAGGATCTGCAGGTACCGACGATGCTATTTACAATGAAGTGGCGACACCTATAGTGCGCTATTCCCCAAGCGACGTAACTCTGTAAAGCAAAAAGCAATAATGCCCGGTCGCAGGACACTATTTTCTCATAGTCCCCGCGTGCTCAACCAATGGAATTCCAAGGATTTATCATGTGATGCACTTATAGAGGTTATAGTATGTAGTACTATCACGCAACGGGAAACGTGATACGTTGCAATTTTTATTTTAGCTCTAGCTGTTGAAATACAATCGCTCTGTTTTCTATTATCTTTGTTTTCTTTTATCAGGATTACAAATGTATATTTTATTTATCTTTAATATTGTATTATTGTTATTTTTTTTTTATTTTTATTTATTTATTTATTTTTATCTTTTTTTTAATTAATTTATTTATTTATTTATTTATTTTTTGCTTTTCAGGTTCTATTTTTCTTTATTTTTCAGCTAATATTCACAAAAATGAAAATAGCATTATTAAGATATACAACAGAATTTCCGTCGGTATGGACTTATCAGAGCATGAAATCCATTTCTGACATATTTTTACAGGAACAGGGGCTAGTTTAATTATCACTCCTGACCTTGATCACGCATGAGTATACACTGTATCTAAATATGTGTGCAGACACATTGTAACACAGATGGGTATCAAGAAACACCATACTGAACTCTTTTCAAGCGCAGATCCAGAAATAAAAATGTGCAAAAAAAAAGGGGGGGGGGGGGTTGGTTCAGTACGGTTCGGGGAGGAAGATGTCCAACATATAAATTCGATACATTTTTTTTCTTTGTCTTGTTTTAACATTCCAATTAATGGAAGATCCCCCCCCCCCCCCAATCTAGATCCCCCTTTTTTCTCTAATAAATTAGAGGAATGAAGGTTCATGACCCCCCCCTTCCCTCCCCTCTAGATCCACGCATGTATAGCATTGCATGTACGAACTAGTGGTATCTGTCTGCAGATCCCGTATTACAAATAATCAGTAGAAGATTGCAATCGCTAGAAGTAGTGGTGCAGTTCAAACAGAATGGAACAAAAAGTCCGATTCGGAGGTTAAGCTCCTCTAGAAAACCCACGTCTTTGATTCGATAAAGGGTAAACAAGTAAATCATTTAATCTTTCAAAGATTATATATACTGATCCTAATGATCAATCCCCTTTGTTTACCATTTTGTTTTAACTCAGAAATGACCACGTTCACATAATTAAGCTGTTAAGTATTTTCCTAGGGTACAATGGAGTAGTCCGTCTATCAATATTTCATGTAGACTTTACCGAGATACGTTTGTGAATTTCCCTAGTGTATCTTGGATACAAATAATCATTCCTCATTCATATATATACCTTTTTTTCATTTAAGTTTTGTGAATCGTGCCATAAGTAATTCAGTACGGAAGAGAGATCAAAGAGGTTAATCCGCGACTCTAGCAGACATTTTAACGGATACTATTACATTGTCATAGCAAGTCAAAGAAGCCATTACTACTGCGGATTTGTGAATTTTGGAAAGGATTTGTAGTGGTGGAATAATAGTTTGGTAAGATTATATTTTACGTTTTGGAAAATGATAGTCCCAATGCTTATTTCATTGCATTCATTCGATCTTTTTAAAATTACTATATCATACTTTATATCTGCTTAAATATTTCATCATAAACTTTTATTGCCTCGACGGATACAATACCGTGCGGTATATATTGTAGAATTATTTATTTTTTTATTTTTATTTTTTTTTTTACAAAAATTCGAATCATATAATGTATATTTGATGGGTGACGTTAAGCTGTCGAAATTTCCCTCACAATCTCTGCCCTTTTTTGTCGCGACCCCAACCATGCATACATGTAGAAAAGACAGGATTTGTCAAACATATCAAAATGCGCTTATTTGTGTGTAAGCGCTTGTAATGTCTTTCATGCACGCGGATCTAGAGCGGAAATAAAAGGGGGTGTTTGTCCGACCTCGAAGGGAGGTTTTCAAAAATACTAACCCCAAACCCCAATATTTGTTCAATAATCGGCTAGAAATCCCCTCTGACGCATGAAGTGTGTAATTGACCATGTTGACGGCCTATCAATCAATCGTTGTTACGAAGTTTTATACGAAAGCCTTTTGATTGTGAATTTTTTTTTTTTTTTTTTTATAATCTGATTTCGGGTATAGCGTTTGACCTTAATTCACTGATTTATACGTTTCACGAAAGCAGTTTAGGAGTATTTACATATTATTTATAGTTATTTATAAAATTCAGGCAAGGGGGGGGGGGGGGGGTAATTTATGATGAAAAATAAAAACCCACGAGTTTTACTATTGGTTTTTTATAGTTAAACTCGAAATATTTTTTCCTAAAGAATATCTTGGAAATATGGCAATTTGTACAATTGCCAATAGCAAGAGACAATAAATTCTTCATAATTCATTGAAATTGAAATGCTTGTATCTCAAATTCGAAACTAGATAGTGAAAAATGAAAATGCTCTCCAGTTAATTTTATGTCCTCATTTCCGTTGTTTTGTATTTTCAATGAATCGGTATTTTCTCAAACAGCCGGATTCTTACACGAACTTTACCTTAATGGCACCGGATTATAAAATACCGTTATCATGATGACCTTTCTGGTTCTTTACTTTTTCTATTTTATTAATTTATTTTCCTTTTTTTCGCTCCTCACTTCTTTTCCCAAACTGAACGGCTGACAAGGTTTTTCCGACTTCTGATACGTATGTATTTCAGTGACAGGATAGGATGGGAAATGAAAATTAAGTCTATGTTACAAAAATGTTATAGGATAATTGATTATATCAAACACTATACTACACACGAGGCCGTAGTACTGATATTCAAGCCAGCTTCCTGGCAATAAAAAAAGGGAAGAAAGAGGAGCTATCGATTGTAAATTTGGTTAGAGAGCAGACAGAACGCCGTGCTGATATGATAAAACACTTCCCACACGTCTTGCAGTAGTACGTAATTACTAACCAAAATAATGTGCTCCAGCGTCTGCTAGCTTATATTAGGCTAGATCGAGAGATGTGAGCGAGTACCATCTGTGTATTGCGTTTTCTGTATGTGTGTCAAGTCGCCTCGGTCCGAAATTCGTGCTACGAGGTCAGGTGAATGTGTGTTAGCTTCTGTATCGTGAACTTATTTAGTGAGCTGTATTCCAGGAGTGTAGATTAGCACAGAGAGATTTTTTTTTCGGAATTTGAGTCACGGTAAGGTATAAAGTTTTGGTGTATAAAGCCGATATGAGAACACGGCCTCGTGATTTTTTAAGATAACCATGCATTTGAAAGCTGTATATCTTTAACTTTTCTTTTCATTTTACATGCCTACATTAGTTTCAATCATTGGTATAAAGGGAGCAAAAGTAACAGACAAAAGACCATTTTTGAGAGATTTTTTTTCGGAATTTGAGTCACGGTAAGGTATATAGTTTTGGTATTTAAACCTAAAGCCGATATGAGAACACGGCCCCATGGTTTTTCAAGATAAGCATGCATTTGAATATCTATAAACATGTTTACATTAGTTTCAATCATTGATTTTAAAAGCAGTCAAAGTAACAGACAAAATACCATTTGATCATGATCATGATATAGAAAATTTTAAGTAGATCTGTCGATTCATTTGCGTATTTGAATTTGCTCTTATAAACCAATCATGAATGAAACTAATTTGTAAACATGTAAAATGATGAATAGTTTTTACAGCTTTCATATTTCCTATTTCCTTCACATTGGTATTTTGATAGACAAAAAGACTTATTTAGAAATCTTATTCATAAATAGCTAGAATTGCGACCTACACAGGAATACATAATTTCATTCATCGACTTTCCGGGAAATAAAAAGGGAAGTGGTTTTAGCTTCGATTTTGGATTAAGTTTCACGATTAACGTAGCGTATCCTGACTTTTTACCTCAGCTCTACTTTATTGTTATATCTGATACTATCATACTAGAATAAAAAGGTCGATTGTTTTATTTCCTTTTCATGTGTATTTTTGTTTGCCAACTCATGTTTCATAATCATAACTGAAGTAGGTGTCGCCACCTAGTGCAGCATCTGTTCATTGCTTTATCTATTCACACAAGTGACTTGGTACACTGAATTTAAATTTAATACAACAGTGGGAATATAGATTTTTTCCGGGGGGGGGGGGGAGTGTTCAAGCCCGGTCATTGGAAGGTGCTCAAACCTATGATTTAGGGAAAATAACTCGCAAACATCGTAAAATTAGCGTTTGTGACAAATTGTTGGATGCGTAGATTCCACATATATCTTGTTCAATGTGTTTGTTTACTTTGACCCGTTGAACGCGATCTTTATCTTTCAAATGCTTGCAATTCTTGCATGATTCATCGAGTATTGTTTCCATACGTCTTACATAAATTAGACATTGGAGTTATCAAAAAAAATTCTGAAAAATATATTTACAAAATGTATACATCTGGGAATGCTTTGATAACAGTGGTAATACATTGTTATCATGCTTTTCGCTACAAACCTTGCCTGAAGTTCTCACCATGATATCATGTTATATACAAATTTATCACATGATACACCCGTTATGCAGTTTCATAAAGCCATTTCATAAATATATGATATGATAACACGTTACATATCGCTCTTCTTGAATGCGATTGGTCAAGGTTGGAACCTAATCACATAAACCTTGACAAATGTGACCTTTCAAATATCGGTCAACTGTTAAATTCAGACTCAGAGTCAATATCAATGATTAAAATTGTTGTTGATAAATAATTCTTGTATTAAAATACTATTCAAATTTGAAATACTTTTCTCTTATGCACAGAATATCGAATACGATGGGGACACTACTTCTCATGGCGTAGCAGACGACTTCTAAATCAAGGAGTGGTTCGCCTCTATAGTTCTCGGAAACGTTGATTTCACGTTAGAAATACACATTTTTAGGCAATATCATGTGATAAAAAGAATCTCAAATGAATTTTCATTTCATACGATGTATTATGAAACTCGTTGTGCGTTTTATATCCCCTCGCCAAGGCTCGGGGATATAAAACACACAACTCGTTTCATAACACATCGTATGAAATGAAAATTCATTTGAGATCCTATATATATGTAAAGCTTGTACATTAATAAATGAGTGCTGCAATATTGTTATTTAATGACAAAAGTATGATGAGAGATAAGAAAACTAAGAATCAAGAAATTCAAACTGAGTTCTATTTACATGATATACAGGGTTTTTTTTTTCTCCTCGGCGTCTTCGTTGTGTTCCTTTGTTTTGTACGTCTATGTTAACTTTAGTCTTGGATTGAATAATAACATTAACAGGAAAAAAAAGTATATCAAATTTATAAATATTTACAAAATATACATTTTGTTTACCTTACGTTGTATTATCTCTTAAGACTTGATAAATTCGGGGGAGAGGGTTGTTCTTTCTAAGTTTAGACAATTGAGTTGGAGAAGACCACAAATTTCGAGATACAATTTTGATGGGGGGGGGGGGGGGGGGGGGGTTGCAAGGATACATGCATCTTGTAGAAAAAATAAGTGACGACAGTATACAATATTTTTTATATTTTCCATGGAAATATCTTTCTTCACCTGCCAGAACCCCAACCCCCCATTTTTTCACTCGCGCCATCAGTGGATAGTTACTGGAATGTAAACCTGCACAATTGGGATTGTAATGCGCTATAGAAGTTGCCAAATCCTGTTGTTCAGCGTTCACACCATCACAACGACCGTTGAACTTGCCCAAAACATCTTCAGCTGCCTAGGTTGATAACCTTCTGGACAGAGTAACTGTACATTACATGAACAATCCCCGTCATAACGTATTTACCAATACGTGAGTATAGTCGTCATGTTCACGCAGTCGTTTGCCTTTATGTGAACTTCACGCTTCGTGCCCTCTGTTTCTTTAGGCCACAACAAGTTTTTACGTTGTTATGCGTGAGCGGGCGAGAAGGTAGATAATTTCAGGGTATCTTTTACAAAAAAAAAAAAAAAAAAAAATTCATATTCGTTTTTTTCAAGAACAACAGGTTATAGTGGGTATTCAGTCTTACAAAGTGTATCTTACCTGAAAATTAACTACACAAAGCACAAAAGGACCATTTTGTGCCACTCTCTTTGTCTCTCTACAATGAAATATTACTCTCTTGGATATTTCTTGCATTATCTGTAGATGTTCATGTCTCTCTGTTGTTTGTTTGTAACAAATACTGGTAGATAAATAGGTTTCCATTGTTTGATCTGATCTTTACATATTAAAAAAACCACCAGTTCTAAATAACCTCAGAAAATGGCTTTAGGGAACCAATGAGTGATGTTTCAAAAATGTTTCTCTTACGGAGGGGGTTGAAGAAGGATCGAGGTCTATACGATTAATAATTTCAGTTTTATCATAGATAGTTTTAATTAGTTCATTCAGAGTTTACGACGAGGAAAAAGAATACAATATGACATTATGTTTTGTTCTAATTTCATTCCCAAGTTTAATTATACAGGAAATCAATACTTAAAAAGTCCTTCCCTTTTGCTATTGCTATTATATGTTTCATATAAAATCAAATAATTCCGTATGACAAATATGTGAAGTCTACTTGTTCCCCCGGGCATTGTCTCGAGGTGAACGTTATTGGACGTAATTGATGCAATAAGGGCTGGAATTGGAATCCATTATTTCCATGTTACGAATAGTGGCGAACTGTAAGTTCATTTTATACTTTGTTTCGTACATTTGTTTTCTGTTTCATTCTTTTAATAGATAAAACATTTGAATTATTGGCAATTTGAAAGCATGTGGAGTGAATGATTTTCTAGTAGTATGAAAACTAATGACTGATTATTAAAAAACTTTGAAACTCCGAGGGGAACGGATATTCTACATTCACATATCTATTTCTTTGAACAGTGTTTTAACATAATTTCTGAGTGGTTTGTGCGCATATAATCATGATAACCTCACAATTTACTACTCGACACCGATTGCCCATTGGTCTCGTTGATTTTTGTGCATTTTTTGTGCGTAGTGATTATACGTCGTCTTTGGTGATTGGTCTTGTTCCTTGTCCCTTTTTTGTCTGTCGTTGTGCGGTTCTGTGCCTTTTTTGTCTGTCGTTGTGCGGTTCTGTGCCTTTTTGTCTATTGTTGTGCTGTCCTGTGCCTTTTTTGTCTATTGTTGTACTGTTTTGTGCCTTTTTTGGTCTATTGGTGTGCTGTTCTGTGCCTTTTTGTCTATCGTTGTGTTGTTTTGTGCCTTTTTTGTCTATTGTTGTGCTGTTTTTATTCCTTTTTTTGTCTATTGCTGTGCTGTTTTGTGCCTTTTTTGTCTATTGTTGTGCTGTTCTGTGCCTTTTTGTCTATTGTTGTACTGTTTTGTGCCTTTTTTGTCTATTGTTGTGCTGTTTTTATTCCTTTTTTTGCCTATTGTTGTGCTGTTTTGTGCCTTTGCATTTAGTTGTTTTGTTGTCACAGTGGGTGCTACAACCGAATTCTTTTGAAGATTCCCTGTTTTCTTCTGCATGGAGTTATATTGAAAAGAATTCAACAC
The DNA here is from genome assembly GCA_028142955.1 of Pinctada fucata. Classification (NCBI taxonomy): domain Eukaryota; kingdom Metazoa; phylum Mollusca; class Bivalvia; order Pterioida; family Pteriidae; genus Pinctada; species Pinctada fucata. Next base: position 25,994,547 of record AP027113.1, on the reverse strand, counting down.
AAGAACTAGAAAAAACTGAAGGATTTTTTACAAGTGCATGGGTGGATATTCTTTTGCCTTTCAAAACTATTTTTTTTTCTCTGAATTATTTTTGCTTGAAGGATAGGAGACGAGGATTCGTATATCTTGTGCACTTCGTTCGAACCTCTTTTGTTCAATAGCCTGCTCACTTTCAGCATAATTAAGACACTTATTTTTCTCAAATTTATTGTTATTTCTTGAAGGTTTTTTTTCTGCAAAATCCGGTCCAAAGAGTGTTTGAGTTATCTATATAAGATTAGGAAGAGAATTTAATCTGTTGATCTATTTTGGAAAAGAGTGAGCGATCCCATATTTCTTGTAAGGTCTATTCAGATAATTGAAGGGATGGTACAAGTGTTCGAATTCATCTATTTAGATGATTATTTTGAATAAATGGCAAATTTTAATAGGCGATTTCAAATATGTAAAATTAATTTTTCGCTCGAAAACGTTGTTCAGCGTTTTAAAGAAAAAGAGCTGCCTTCTGGACAAAATGCATATTTCGGAAAATGAATCTTACCTCCTTTCTTTCATCATTGTTGTTCAATGGCCCGGCACCATAAAGTAATAATTGACTGTTGTCTTAATTTCGATATCCTTTTGTCTCAATGACTTGATTTGACTAAATTCCAATATCCTTTTGTCTCATTGATCTCTACAAGCAGGTTGTAGGGATTCCATTGGGTACCAATTGTGCGCCTCTTGTTGCAGATTTATTTTTATACCCGTACGAAAAAGAATTTATCAAAAATCTTCAAAAGCAAAGTAAACATGATGATGTGAAATGTGTTATTGGTACTTCTAGGTACCTGGATGATATTCTTACTATCGACAATCCTTTTTTTTTGAAAAAAAAATAAATAAAAATGTTATTTATCCACAAGAATTGACTCTTAACAAGGCAAACGTTACAAACACAGAAACACCGTTTTTGGACATAAATATCAAAATTTTTAATGGAGAGATTCATACAAGTGTGTATGACAAAAGAGATAAATTTGGATTCAATATAGTATTCCTAGATTACCGTCATACGGTATCTACATTTCACAGCTCATCCGATATGCTAGAGCATGCACTAATGTTTTGGATTTTCAAAGTAGAAATTACGAAAACAATTTTAGGTCAAGGTTTACGCGTTCACAAACTTGTAAAGACTTTCTGGAAATTTTGAAAAAAATTATCGTCAACTTCTTTTGAAATTCGGACCCATACAAGCAACAGAGTATATTACTTTTGGTATTTCACAACCTGCATTTTATGGTGACATAATTTAAAAAAAAAAAAAAGGATCAAAGGAAGACAGCATAACCATCGAAAATGCGTCAGAATCATCAAACACCTTTTATACCGTGGATATAATCCTAATGTCACCAGACGGACACTAGGCTTGGTACTTGACCAATCTACAGTCTTGTACCAGCGCATTCTTAAGACTTGCACTCCGACTGACTGTGATGACGGGACTCCATGACGGGCCCTGTCGAAACCTCTTTAGAGAAGACAGGGCCCCGATCACCTGTCCTCTCTGAATGTCAGTCGGACTCCTCGGGCTCGCTACAGCCGACAGAGCACGGACTGTATTACGTACGCCCTCTTTTTATATACATTTACATATTCATCTGTGTTGATTGGAACCCTTCGTTTTTCCGGTCTTGTTTGTGTGTGGTGAGGAGGTTGTTTTACACAACAATTGTACGTTCTTCGAGACGTCTGGGTAATCGGAAAAGTGGGAAGGTTGTGCGCATGTAATCCAAGATAACCACACCTTCTGCTACTGAGGTGGCAGATGACCGTCCTAAGTCGGCACTGATTGCCCATTGGCCTCGTTTATGTCTAGTCATTCATGTTTGTTGCAATTTGGCGTTCATTGTTCCATTTGCGGCTCATTTTGTGTGTGTGTGTCTGCTTTTTTTCTGCAGTGGGTGTTTTGGGGTTTTGCTGTTGATGCTGCAACCGAGTGTTGTTGGAGATCCTTCTTTCTTGCAATATCTCGAATATTTTATTCTTATTTTAGATTAGAACAGAATGACATCTTCTCGAGACAAGTGTACGTACTTGTCGGATGTCATGCACAGAACTGCGTCTCCGGTGAGTTTCGTTCGGATACTTTTTAGGCCAAAACTTCGAACAATTTAATTGCAATTCAAATGCTATTTAATGTGTTTGATGATTTTACTCTCAAAATTGCTTGTATGTGAAAATGTAATGAAATATAGACTCTGCTATTGTTGATATACTATCCGAGCGAAACTCACAGGAGAAGCATAATTGTGTATGATATTCGACAAGGAGGAGTAATGTATTGAGTACACTTGTTCCGAGAGGATGTAGAATGAATGAACTATATATTTCAAATTTACACTGATTTGTTATATATATGGTATTTAGACTGAGTACATGCTTAATTACGATGTCGGGCCCTGATCTCTTGACATATCTGAAAGTTGGACGGACTTGACTATGAGCTGGCTTTAACCAGAAGAGCACGATATTTTTCGTATGCCCATGTTTGCTTAAGTTGTGATATCTAATACTCGGGTTATTATCCTCCAAATGTGCCGCTCCGCCCATAGTGCATGATAGTCCTTCTTTTAAAGATCTTTTCGATATCATTCAACCTATCATTCAAACCAAATGATTTAAAAAGTAGACAAACTAATTAAGGTTTGCGTTAAAGGGGTAGGGACAAAAGTGACCATTTTTGGCCCCAATCAGAATTTTTAAAAAAGTTATATTTTCTTATTCATTATTCTTCTTCTAAGCAAAAAATGACAAATATTGTGTGATTTTTTGAAAACCGTGCCTTTCAGGGCACAATGATTGAAAGTTTAGCACAATGTCTTCACATGAGAAATTCTGATTTTTGGCAAGGGACACACATACCTACAGTTGTAAGCATAGAGCAAAGGCGTGTAACAGGTTCATACTCATATGGGGCATTCCTTTTTGTATTCTGAATGTACATGGAAAGTATAAGTTTGTTACATGCGCTTGCTCTTTATATACTATAAACTATTATGTTAAAATCTGGTTGTAATCATTTTACTACTAATTTCTATAGTATTGGGCAATTTTGGCGGGAAATAACACTCATATTAGTTGATTATATCTATTTTCGATTCAGTTTCAATAAACAACAATATATCTATTCTTATTTGGAAGATAAAAAATAGTATGAAAACAATTTTTGAAAATAGCAAAAAATGGGGCCAAAAACGGCAGATTTTGCCCCTACCCCTTTCCTAATTTCAGGAATCTATTTTGTGAGCAGTTCCAAATTTCACATAGCATCCATTCAGAATTGTAAATAAACAAAAACTTCCTACCTCCGATTACGTTCGAATGTTTCTAATTAGTGTTCCTACTTTTTTTTGTTTGCTTTTGTTTTGTCTTGTTCAAACAAGAACTTGTGGAAAGGGGTAAGCAAAGGTCTCCTTCTAGAGTACGATAAAATGAACACAGCGGAAAATATTTATATGTGTTTGGGCATTGTAGCATATACATGTATTAGGGACATTGAATTTTTAAAAAAGCTTAGAAAAAGAAAGACATGGACCTGTAATAATTGCAAGGCACATAATATAGTAGTAGTTAGTGGTCAAACAGCAACACATTACGGTCACTTTCTTTAAATGTTAATAAGAACAAGTGTTTGCAATCTCTGGCTTTTTAATAAACTTTGAGAAATTGATCTGTAGAAAAATACTGTTTTATGTTTTAATTATGTTGAGAATACATTTCAACGAAATTTAAATGTTGTTTCTGTCTCGTTGTTTGTGGGTTTTTATAGAAGTCCACATAGTTAGAATTGCAATATGGAATCAAATGGTTTTGTTTTGACGAGCATGTCTTTTATAAAAAATCAACATTTCACAACTGCTAAATGACGAGACAGACAACTTGCTAATATGTCCAAAATAGCTCTGTGAAACGTAGACTGGTTGGCATGTAGCCGACGAAGCTCTCACAAAAAATTGCCTTTGTATTGTGAAATCGATGCTATATCTATCTCTGAAATTCCAAGCCTTTCATATGTTCTTTTATATTCCTTGTTATTAATATATGAGGCAGTAGCTTTAGGGACCGTCTATCCTGCTGGCCCAATATTAATAACGTAATAAAAACAAGGCTCGTGAAATGACAAATATGGATAATGACCATATCCCTGTATACAGCACAACATCGATAATTCAGAAAATCAGAAAAGGAAGGCATACAAATTCAGGAGAAAACAGGAACAAAAGCAAACAAAAACCTCCACCACATGAAAAGAAGCGAACTCCCGGTATGGGAGTGAGACCAGGTGCCTAGGAAGAGTAAGCATCTCCTGCTTGCATGCAACACCCGTCGCTTCAATTCCGTAGAACTGTCACATCCGGTTACTTCCATTTCGGAATACATAGAGTGCAATCTTTGGTTAGATGGTTCAAATGATCTATGACAGAATATCATCTACCATTCTGGAGAGTGTGCCATCATAGTGTATAACGAGTTCCCTATATCGACCATAGAACTTCCTCAGTGACGATGTTAGTCGATCACAAACATATCCCTGACTGAGAAGCTTATCTGACAAAGCTAACTTTGCATTGTCTGATGCTTTGTGTTAGAATATACACACTTTCTTTTATCTTGTACTTAGATAAATTAAGTTCTAAATACGGCGTGAGATAACGTTCTTTATTAGAATATTTACATATGTGTTCCTTGAATGTCTCTTTCTAGATTGTGAAATAAAATTTAGTACTAATTATATTATTGGAAGCAATTCAAATGTATGTCATTGAGTCATAATTTCTAGGAAGGCTCGAAAGGATCTTGCTTCTAAAAGTTTAAGTGATTTATTTCTCATTATAGTATTCATTGAATTATGCCTTTATCATATGAATTCATTGTGACAAACTTTCGCGATAGGGGACATGCGCTAAAAGCAAAACGAAACTAGGGGATCTCCAACAAGACTCGGTGGTAGCACCCATATCAAAACAGCCCGAAGTTAAAACACAGAGACGACATACACAACAAGAGTTGGGGTTTTGAAATTATAGGAATTGACTGTTCAATTTTGACGGTTTATTGGAGTATGAACTGGTTTGAAATGAAATGGTTTGTTTTGCGTAAAACCGCTTCGCTACGCTACGCGGTTTTACACAATTTGTGATGCGACAAACCAAAGTTCATACTCCAATAAACTGTCAAATCTTTATTTCATTTTACAAATCCGGCAATATTTTGGTCGTTACTAAATATTTTCAAATAAAACTTTTTATAGCTCCTTTTTTCCTATATCTAGACCCTTAGGAAGAAATTTTACGTTTTCAATCAAATTTATTTTCATGGACACTATATCTTTTTAAAGATTATTCATACATATTTGTTTATCAAATGACAATGACTTACATTTTTCAAACTTAATGTCATGGCAATATTGCATAATCGTATTATTATTGCATTTACCTTTTTGATCCCTTGATGGGTCTGGTAGTCAGTTTTGAAGGTCATTGTTCAGACAGAGGTAAACAATTCTGAATTTGAATTGTTCGGAATGATTCAGTACATGACAATGAATGTATCAAGGATACCTTTTTGGAACTTTTGTTTCCCAAACGTGTTTGAGTGTAAAGATAAATATAATTATATTTCAAAAGGTCAGAGAAAAGTAGAGCGAGTTGTGCAATAAATGCAGAAATGCCGACAATATATGAATAAATTCCAGTATAGATTATATAAGTATTCCCTTTATCAGCACACAAAAGATGTTATATGAGAATTTAAAATATGCTTCCCTCTTCTTTGTTTTCCTGTATCGACTTTAACAAGGAGACGCGATATTATAATATCAATAAGATGTCCTTAAAAATGATAACGAGTATACCGGGAGGTATTTCTGCTTCAGAAAAGAAGAAGATGGGGGAAATGAAGTTTGACGACATTTTGGTGAAGCTTGGAGAGTTTGGATATTACCAAAAGCGGCTCTATTTGCTGATTTGTATAGCGGGTATCAGTTCGGGATGCTTCATGATGCTTCCAGTGTTTCTGAATGCTACGCCGAAACACAGGTAATAAGGGATAGCTACTGTCCGTGCAGCTCACTTCAGAAATCGGAAAATTTAAGTTTTCTCTACTTTGTCGGCAATTTTTGCGATAAAGATTTATATTAAGATAAAATTAACATAGAAATCTCCCCATCTAAACTATTTCTTTCACTGTGTACGTAGTATTGGTCGTACAGACATATATCATACACCTTTAGTTATGAGCGTTCGAGATATATACCCCTAAATAAATTTTATTCGCCAAAATTGCCGACAAAGTAGAGAAAACTTCAATTTTCCGATTTCTGAAGTGAGCTTCGCGAACAGGGCTATATTTTACATACCTTGCTTTGCAGCAAGGATTGCTCACAAATTTTATATCTGCTTCAAGTCAGGAGCATCGAACCTTTTACATTTCAAAAAAATTAATATTTATGAGAAATTGATGGTATTTTCATAATCTTAGTTTTCTTTTTTATCTCAAAGAAAAATACATTTTACCAATAAATCTTTTTATGCCCACGCAATCGGAGATTCGTTGACATATAGTTTTTGGTCTGTCTGTCTGTTTCTCTGTCTGTTTGTCCGCAAAATTTTTAACCTTGGCCATAACGTTTGACAGCAAGTGTTTTGAATATTTTCCCTGACATGATCGCCATAGCACTTTCTGTATAGACATAACCTCAGACAGTGCTTGCATTTTAGATATTGTTTTCATTTTCGTGCATGAACATCGACAGCGGATGTGGCTAGCCAAACAGGGGGTATTTACTCCTCCCGGGCACCTGGTCCCACCTCTAGCTAGCTTGGAGTCTGCCGATGCTCAATTTTGTGTTCTGTTGTGAGTGCTGTTGAGATTATCGTCAGGATCTTCTTTAACTCTTTTGAATTGTAAGTGATAGGGCTTCAAATGTGTATTCCTTGTGACAAGACGTTTCCATGGATACCAAAATTTTTCTCTTTATGAACTTGACCTTGGGGTTTGACCTACTTTTGAAAAACTTTTACCTTGGCCAAAACTTTTGAATAGAAAGTGATAGGGCTTTCATATTTCACATATGAATTGCTTATGGCAAGACCTTTCCATGGATAACAAATCTGTGACCTTGACCTCAAAATATGAACTACTTTTCAGCTGTTTTACCGACAAAGATGCCAACGGGGGCATTCGTATTTCACAGTAAAATTTTTCTTATTGTTGTTGTTTTCTAATATTCTCACTTTTACATCAACTGGTAGAGGATTTTTTAAACTTCATTTGTATAGATATATGACAAATTCGTTTTTACTATTAACTTATATTTTATTTGTTACTCATTCGACAAAGTTATTCTATCCTTAACCTATTCTTGCGATATCAAAATAATACATTTTCACGTTATCCGCAGATGTAAGATCCCTGGATATTCAAACGACACATGGAAAGTGCAAAGTGACTATCATCAATACCTCATCAACCAATCAATACCCTTGTCTGACGATTCAAACCTCTATTATGATCAATGTCACACGTATCGGTATATCAACTTCAATGCTACTGGAAACCAGGAGAGAGATCTTGTCAAATGTTCTGAGTGGGTGTACGACACAGATACATTCAAGGAAACATTCGTCTCGAAGGTCAATATAAATTTCATTATCGAGACATCTTGAGACTCGAGAGGGCTGTTCTTGAGCATACAGCATATAATGAATGTAAAGTTAAATGCGTATTGTCATTATTCATTGTACAGCATATAATGAATGTAAAGTTAAATGCGTATTGTCATTATTCATTGTACCACTTACTTTTCTTCTAAACATACAAAGATATTTTAAAATGAAGCATTAACTTTGTCGAAAGAAAAATTATGACCAAAAAAAAACATTATAAATTTTATTTTTAGTTTGCAATCTACTAAGATTAGTGATTTTAATACATGTGCTCAGAACTTTCAGAAAATATTTTCGAATGTACCCTTTTTAATTGCGATAACTTGAGACAGTGTTTCTCCAGATTCGTCCCCTTGAGTAAATTCATTCAACGTTAAATTTGTCAGTAGAGTCATTTGATCAGTCTCAAAGTCGGAGCATCTTTTTTCAACCATTAATGAAGTTAAAAAATATCTTTAGTAAAGAAGGCATCAGCCAGTTTCACAAAAATACTTACGAACAATTTTTTTTATTATGAAATTTTTGTAATTTAATCGCTTCGTTCTTCTTTTCAAACATATAGATCGATATTTTGTTTCTAATTTTAGATTAGGTATGTAGAAATGATATTAGAAAACACAGCATAATTTAAATAGAAAATCTTTTGAACATTTTATTAAATGACGAAAGTTACGAAAATTCCTGATTTTTTTTTTCGTAAGAACTTTGGAATTTGTGAAACTGGGCCCACAGAGATACGAAACGCTATTTGAATTTGCTCTGTTATACGTTTTCTGATTTTTATGTACGATTCAACAGAATAACTTGGTATGTGATGATGCTATACGAGCCTCCCATTCTCAGATGATTTACTATTTTGGCGTACTGTTCGGTGATATTGGATTCGGAATGCTTGCAGACAGGTGAGAAATTACTCCGACAAGACTTTTTATATATTGGAATTTTCTGAGAATCTTCAACGTAAAACAATCTCTTGCGATGTGAGATTATTTGCAGAACGTTCTTGGAATGGATAACCGAAGTCGAATGTTGTTGATAAAATAAATTTCTTGTTTCATATATAAGAAGCTAAGTAAAATACCTACTATAGGTTTAAGAAAACAGAACCAAAAAAAAAAATTGCAAAAGGTCCTGAAACATCATATCCAACCCATCCTGCTACGTCTTTCAATATTTTTTGGCATAATTTTCACATTCTGTGGCCATATTACATTGTTTAGATTGAGGATCACTGACGAGGGTTAAGTACCCGAAACGTGCATTTCTGGTCCATGTTGTAAATTTATCAGTTCTTAAATGATGCTATGAATAATTTGAAGAACTGTAAAATGGGTAACTTTGTATATATTTTCTTATTTTAGCATCGGGAGGAAGAAAACGCTGATGCTGTCTGCATTGATACAGGTTGGTGTTTCAACGGGCACTGCCTTTGCACCGGAATTCTACTCCTTTGTTATACTACAATTCATCGTGGGAGCTGCTTGTCATGGATTCTACGTTCCAGCCTGCGTTCTCAGTAATTCATTTTATTATTTACTCTCTCTTTCTGGCAACGCCGTTAATGCTGATAAAAATGACGATAACTGAACGTGATGTCCATCATAAAGTATGAAGATATGTCTTTCCGTTTTCTGCGTTATTATTAACCTATAGTCCGAGAATAGTTTTATTACCCATTTACATTTTGAAAGAGCACCATCAGGACTTATTTATGCACCATCTTAATCTTTCCCCCGTTCGGTTCTTTGTTTTTTCCTAATCCTGACAATCAGTGCTTTTATTTCTGTTGCCAATTTCCTCTTTAAGACTATAAAACACTATAAAAATAATAAATATGTCTAAATCGCCGCGTTGTATTGACTTCTCTTGCTTGTCCTTAGTTCGTATTTCAGTGACTTACAAAGTAAATGATGGTGATAATGAAGAATTTTAGAGACATAATCGTAAAAAGAAAAGAAGCTCTATCCATTCGACCGATATTATAAGACCATAATTAAAGCTATTAAAGTACGTGCGAAGTTCATCACTGGTATTGAAAGAAAGATGTTCAGAGAAATCCTCTTTTCAATCGTGAAAACCGACAATACTCGCTGATTATATCTGATGTTGTACTATTCAAGATTCCTTTATATGTTTTGATGATCTATTTATATTGTTGTTTAACCGAGCAATTTTTTGTTATAGTAAGGATGAGTTGCATGATGTTAAAGGTAAAATTATTATCTTACATGTTTTGTTGATCATTTTGAATTTCTTTTGACAGTGTTCACAGATTTCATCTTTCCCTTTTTCCAAAATTTCAGAAGGAACAAAATAGACTATAAAGAGTCTAACAAAGCCAGGTGGATGTTGTATCACATGTGTCTACTCCCAAGTCTTCGAAGAGAGACCCGAAGACGCTGGTCGTCAACAAACATTAAAGCTTCAATAACCAGATAAAAGCTATTTTATGTACAGGATCTTAAATGTTTTCCATATAAGTTTTGACAAGGTATATACTGGTAAGAAACAACGAATGTGTATTTGGACTCCGTGTATGGAAAGTCATTTAAGATTCTTTTTATCACATGTTTAGTCGCATTGTTTCATTGCGGGGATGTTATTAAATTATCATACATCATCGGTATTTTCAATTTAGAAATTATCATCAAAACGCATATCATGTATGATAAAACATTCACTCTTATTATCCTTTCTGTCTATCATTACAAAATTTCATTCAACCGAATACTCTATCGCTACGTTCATATCTTCCATACTAGACAAAACATGTGATAAAATTATATTTCAATGTATATCTATTGTATTGATTATGATGTGTAATCTCACATATCGCATCGTCTGTCCTTCACCTTGTCCAAATCATAGATAAAATTCTAAATTTCTAGTTTCTAAGTGCATTATTTGTTAGAACAGATCAAGTAAAAAATAGTTGAATCCGAATATTTTTCTTCTCCAAAATACTAACTCATACCCCAACCAAAATACTTAAAGTCATACACAAAGACCTAATCCAGATTCCCATAAAAAAATCAAGTTGTTTCGCGATAGAAAATGAGAGAGTAATCAACATGCGTCTTTGGAAATAAACGCAGAAAAAATTATGTTAAAGCAATTGTCAAGTAGAAATGAAAAAAAAAATCTTGAATAAAGCTTTAAATTATTGTAAATGCTAAATTCAATTTAAAAACACATTGAGGGACTATAATTTGTTCGAAAGCAAGAATAAAACATAAGAAGTTCACGTCATACACGAATTCTGAAAATAAAGTAGTTTCAAACTTTAATGAATTACAAGTACAAATGTATAATAAACATTTGAAGAAATATTGAATTTGTCAAAATCTGAAAATTCCCTATCACGAGAATAATTGCAGCGAAAACCTAAGATAAAAATTAATTAATGTATCAAGAACATTTACACAGTGAAATGCCCGTGGCCAACGCAAACTGCAAAATATAACAAGATTGAACTGAAAAACAAAATCGTCCTGTCCATGGGGGTTCTTCAGTACATATAGGTGAGCAAGCGTATAACATGTTGATTATGTATTCTATCTAAAATGTACAATTATTTGATTTATGTGTTGTAAATCAGTATATTTATCCAGGGATTAAGATTTGCCATTCTCTTACAGGTGTGGAAGTGACTGGTCCATCCAAGCGTGTCATGACAGGCATACCCATCCATATGTTCTTCGCCGTAGGCATTGTGTATGTTAGCCTTATGGGTTTCTTACTGAGACACTGGGCATACGTACAGCTGTCTGTCGGTCTACCTTGTATCGCATTTCTATCGTATTGGTGGTAAGTATCATAATTGAACAAATGAAAAACGATCATTGCTTATTTACCTCACTGTCGGAACGCATTTTGAAAAATTATCTCATTGACGTTAGGATAACATTATCCGCTTTAAAATGCCAGTTTATATTAATGGAAATGTCATACAATATGCACTCTTTTGATATTACACGTCTTCGTATTCATAGCATCATTTAAGAACAAATAAATTTGCAGCATGGACCAGGCCTGCACGTTTCGGGTATTTAACCCTTGTCAGTGATCATCAATCCAAACAATGAAATATTGCCAAATCTATGAAAGTGTGAATAAAAATATTTAAGCGAGATGTTCAGGATTTACTACAATTTCCGTTCATCAACATCAAACTGATTTTAGAAACATACATTGTGGTAACCCGAATTGCAAACACCCTTAGCAATCGTTGTTATTTTTTAATGCAAAAGTCTGACGATTTCTTTGATTTATTCTAGGCTCATAGAAGAGTCGCCAAGATGGTTGGTGTCACAAAAACGGTACGACGAGGCAGAAAGAATTGTACAAAAGATGGCAAAGGCAAACAAAGCCAACGTTCAAGGGAAAATCATCCATCCTGAGCAGTTATGGGTTCCAAAAACAGAGAGACTTTGGAAAATCTTCTCCCACAGAATTCTCCTCGTTAGAACGATTATTTTGTTCTTCAACTGGTACTATTTTTTCCTTTAATCCATATAAAGCATTTGTCTCTGTTAGAAATTATTTCTTTTCATTTGTTGAAATAAAGGTTTCTTTGTCCCTGGGAAGTGTAATATTGATGCAAAATGAAATAACAGATGTTGATGGCAAAACAGGCATGGTTTACTAACAAACTAGCTGAAGAATTAAAGACTTCAAAATTTATATCCAGAAAGTAATATTTACAATTTTCCTTCAAGGATTGTAGTCAGCATGATATACTACGGGGTAACCATGCACACAAGAAACCTTGGAGGAAATTTCTACCTCAATTTCTTCATTTTGGCCATAGTTGAATTTCCCGCCAAAATGCTCTCCATGTTTTTGCTGAATCGCCTGGGAAGAAAAGTGAACCACTGTGGTTGTATGTTTATTGGAGGTGGCACCATGCTTTGTACCATATTTACAGTATTATATGGTGGAGAAGGTAAGACGCACCCCATCACAAACTCAAAGTTCTTTAAACTAAAAGAAAGGTAAACATCAAAGAAGTACCCATCAGTTATTCAGTCTCAAAGTTGAGAAGACAAGACAAAATCATAAGAATTTCCACTGGAATAGGTGCAAATACCAGAAAAAAAAACAGTGTTCCGAAGTTAGACAAGGTGCCGGGAAGAGCCAGCGTCTGCATGCAACACCCGTCGCAACAGTTACATGAAAACTTGTTAAATTCGATGATTGTCTCGATGTACATATTGATGTTCATATCGGGTAAAGATGCCTTGTTTGGTTATGTTGACAGCCATTCAGTTGCAATCCAGAATATCATTGATCATTTTAGATTGCGACAAGTTTCAAACAATGATGATTTTCTCCATATGGAATTATCATACCCGGTATCCGAGAGTACCGTCTGCTTCTGACGTGGCAGATGGCCGTCCTAAGTCGGCACCGATTGCCCATTGGTCTCGTTGCTTTGTGTGTAGTCTTTTGTGTTTGATGTTTCTATGTGATTTGGCGATCCGTGTACCATTTGCGTCTCTTTCTGTGATTATCTGCTTTGTGTTTTACAGTAGGTGTTTAGGGGTTTTGCTGTTAGTGCTGCAACTAGGTGTTGTTGGAGATCCCCTCCTTTATTTTATGTCTGCAAACAGTCGGTCATTTGAAACTGTAACTACAACAAAATTAAAATTCAAACATATTGCTTTCCATTCCTTATTCTTCGCAGCTTTAAAACCACTGACACTGGTGTTTTCCATCATTGGGAAAATGGGCTCAGCTGCAGCATTTGGAATCATTTACATATACTCCGCTGAGCTGTATCCAACAGTTGTACGTAATGGCGGGATGGGGGCTAGCTCTTGTATAGCCCGCTTTGGAGGAATGGCGGCACCTTACATTGCGCAGTCGGTGAGATATGTCATAAGCTGCGTAATTACGTAAGAAATAACATCATAAAAATTTCGTCAAAATATCCGTGTATTATGTTTAAAATGAGAGGTTTCATTGCTACTTCTTGTATTTTGTGATAAGGGTCAAATGATGGGAGGAGAATTTGGAACTGCATTCCCATTGGTTGTGTTCGGCGCATGCGCTGTGAGTGCTGGAATACTCTGCTGTCTATTTTTACCCGAGACACTCAACAGAAAACTACCTGAAACAATTAGAGACGGAGTAGAGTTTGGAAGGTTTGTTATGCAATTCAAATATTTACTCAAATGCAATTTTTTTAAAAAATTGATAGACTAGTGCATATGTTATGTTCTTTTGAACATAAAACTTATTTTTGTCTATTTATCTGACGGAAAAGTTCTTAATCCTTGAACCTTTAATTTAATTACAGAAAGAAGAAGGATGACGATTATATAGTGCCAAACTTCGAAGATACAGAACTGATTATTACCGAGAAAAATATGAACGGTGACAGTCCAAAAGAGTACAGTGATGACACAGCGAAAGCATGATAGACTGAGTCAAGTGTGGTAAGGACAGTAAGAATGTGATGGATTGTAATGAATAAAAGGACAACTACAACTGAAGTCTGAATGGATACATTAAGCTAAGCTGTGAATTGTGACTTGCAATTGATTTGTACATGTATTAGAGATAGGTGAAGGATGTATAAGTGTTCGAGTGTTCAACATATTTAGAGTGACTTTTTTCTTCAGTATTTGATCGTCTATTTACCTCAATTTTACCGGTGGCGATTTGGTGAAGGAATAACACTGTAAATATACCATATCAAGAACATGAATTGTCATTCCGGATGTGTAAAAAATGCTCTTGAATGAAAATGAGTGATATGGCGATTTGGAGAAAAAAAATTGTGTTCTTCTGTGTCAAGATTTATAGTATAGTGATCGATTATAAAATCAATGTAGAATATCCCATGCTTTTGATATTTTTAAAAAATGCTGCTGCAAACAGGCAATGAACATTTTTGTGGCAACATGCCTTCCTGGTGATCATTTTGTCTGAGATTCTGCTGTAAATGAAAATGCCTTTCATATTTTCTCTATGTGAAAAATACTCAATTTTGTAGCATACATAGGCTATAAACAGCTGAAATAACAAACGTAGAAAATGTAATTGTATATTTGATGATTGCTTATTAGCCACAACGAAATATTTATTAAAACCAATGTATTTAAGGTTTTAAAATATGATGAACTTTTTACCTATATTTCTTAATCCACACATCTGTATACATTTTTCTATTAATTTCTAGAACCCTGTTTTCTTAACACTTTTGTAAATCATAACTATACCTGTATATAACTCACAACTTTGTCAAAAACACATACGACGTTTGCATTGTGGAAGGAATTTGAATCTGCGTCATGTAAAAATGTAGTCGATTCTTTAAAAAGAGTACCAATATGCGTTTCCTTTAAACACACTTTATATGGTCGACATTTTTCTTATTGTTATTTGAATTGTACACTGTCTGAGTGCTTTTTTATCAATAATGATATATACACTATATATTTCTTAACAACCATTAGTTATTGAATTAATCTTAGAAATCATTTCTTACATTCATAGATAAATTTCTCACGAGCACACACCTTCTTGTCTTCTATAAACTAAATAAGCATGAGTTATGGAAATTGTATATGATACATGCATATGTAATTAAAGAAAAAAAATATCCCCATAGAGAGAATACAATATGCTATATACTCGGCAAGGATCGTTAAGCCTTTGATGTGCCGACAGGCTCAGCTGTATATATTTGTTCCAATATTTTTGTCGTCAATTTTTGTTACATCGATGTCATCTTTTTTTACATCGATGTAACAAATTGTAATGTGGTGGAATTGGTTATTGCGCAGTAACCATACTTTAGTTAAGAGTCATATACTTTAAGGACAACACTATGAATAATCTCCTAAGACTTTCATTGTTGAAAATTAATTGTGAGTGGTGCCACTGAAAATGATATTGCTGCGCTGGACAAATTCAAAATGGTTCAAATAAATGTTGCAATAATAAAACTTTCAAAGAGATGCTTACTCTTCCTGGGCACCTGGTCTCACTCCCATATCGGGAGTTCGCTTCTTTTCATGTGGTGGAGGTTTTTGTTTGTTTGCTTTGGTTCCTGTTTTGTCCTGATTGTGTATGCCTTCGGTTTCTGATTTTCTGAATTATCGATTTTGTGTTGTATACATGGATATGGTCATTATCCATATTTGTCATTCTGACTCTTTGGAATCAATCGAAAAGTTCTATTCATATTAATCGATCTTTGGAATCTGCAACGATATTATCAAAAGTGTGGTAATCAGGATAACTTTCACAAAGTCCTCCCACCTGGTCAGAAAACATGTTTTATACATCAATTTTGGGAAAGTGGCATTCGGTCTTTTCGAAATACAGAGTTACTTCCCATTTGTGAAGGTATCTGACGTCAACGCATTGTGACGTCATCAATTTTTATGGAAACCAGCCTGAAATTCAGGGAAACAGGGTTACAAATATGACGTTTTCAATGGAATTTAATGACGTCACAATGCTTTTACGTCATATATCTGCACAAGTCGAACATATGCATGTCAAATCGAAAAGACAGAATTGTGTTCCTCGTTGTGAACAATGCTGTAAAACCAATTTCCGTTTTCCGTTGATTTATATAGGGACAAAAACGCTCGTTTCGACCCAAATATATGCGTCCCATTACGTTACTTAATGCAGCCTAACAGCGGACTCATATTTTTACCAATGTTAAACATCTTCAGATTCATTAGCATCATTTAAAGGCAGATTGATTAACAGCGTGGACCAGACATGCACCTTTCGGGTATTTAACCCTCGTCAGTAATCCTCAATCCAAACAATGAAATATGGCCAAAATATGTGATAAATATGTCCAAATATACCCAAAGACGTAGCAAGATGGCTGGGATATGACGCTACAGGACCCAGGTTTCAGAAATATGTGAAAATTTTTAGACAAATTTTCGAATGCGTTTGAAGAACGACCAATCGAAATTGGTCGAACTTGGCTACTTGTGCCCTCGGGGACTCCTGGTCCACCAGCAGTGACGCTCATCGAGTGGTACAAATGTTAAACGTCTTCATTCTAGTTTTCATTTTTAACCCAAAGATTTTCTCAAATATTGTATTTTGACATTTTCACTATTGTTGACAGACATTACGCCTTCTCTATCAGTTCCTTGTGCATTGTTGAAACATGAAGTTATCGACATCGCAAAATAAGATGTAAGAATGATTTTTATGGAACATGGAGATTTCAACAGACAGAAATATATTGTCTGCATTAAATGTCTTGTCCGTCCTCATAAGACTTTACAAAAACACAATTTACGAATATGTCCAAATCTATGAGACAATCATCTAAATGGATTCCTACTCTAGATAGGATCAACGAATAGTAAATATTATTCGATTCCAAATTAGCACAGATAAATTTGCAGCATGGACCAGACTTGCACGATTCGGTTACTTTATTCTCGTCAATGATCCTCAATCGAAACAATGAAATATGGCCAAAGACTGTGAAAATGAAGTTCAAATATTACCGAAAGACGAAGGAGGATGGGTGGGATATAATGCTACAGGATCCACGTTTAGAAATTTCCAGAAAATTGGAATGCGGTTGAAGAAACGATCAACTGAAGTTGATCAGACTCGGCTACATGTGCCATCGGGACTCTTGGTCCAACAGCAGTGACAATCACCATGATGTCCGTCATTGACCTGGATTTATTGTCCAAAAGATCACATATCAACTTTGAACACCAAATATTCAACTCTTAACATATTCAGTTTGAGCATTATAGGCTTCAACAAGTCGAAATGATTCCATTTCATGTTAAATATTATTCAATTTGCCTTGTTCGCCATAATCTGTATTACATGTATTTACAATTAATAAATTCTCTTGTAATGTGTCTAAGTACTCACATTTAAATAATGACCATTGTGTCGTGCGAAACCTTATCAATGTCCACTGATTTGTTTACGTGAGTTTTAAAATATATGATATCTTTCAAATATGAACAAAAGTTCCTCAAATCCAATCAATATGAATTTATCTGCCAGAAGGGAGCATTCGCTCTTCGATATTTTAGTGTAGAAAAATGAAGTTATTACCAAAAAGTCAGCTATGAAAATAAGGGACAAATAAATCGTGTCTATCAGTGAATGAAAGTTAAACACAAACCCCAAAATCAGAACGAAAATTACAATTTGTATATTACATTGTTTAGATTGAGGATCACTGACAAGGGTTAAATAACCGAAACGTGCATGTCTGGTCCATGCTGTAAATTTATCTGCTCTTAAAAGATGCTAATAAATTTGAAGACGTTAAACATTTGTACACTTGGTGAGTGTCACTGCTGGTGAACCATGAGTCCCCGAGGGCAAGTTCGATCGATTTCGGTTGGTCCTTTCTTCAAACGCATTGAAGAATATAAAACAAAACAAAGATGAGGAAGGAGGAGATCCTTAGCACAGGCAACAGCGGAACGCATTGTCAGGAGACGAGAAAGAGCGGAAACAGACACACAACACAACAGAATCACTCTATCTAAATGAAAATCTCCACAGAGTCCAGGGTAAGAATGAAAATTATTGTGGGTGACACCACTCAAATACGATGAGGTTTTAATGTCACACGTCTTCAAACTCATGGCATCACTTAAGAATAGATAGATTTGCAGCATGGACCTGACATACAAGTTTCGGGTACTTAACCCTCGTCAGTGATCCTGAAACCAAAATAATGAAATATGGCTAAAGAGTGTGAAAGTTATGTTTAAAAAATACTAAAAGTACAGATGAATATCAAAGATGATTTAACAAATTTTTCATACTATGACCCCGGAATCATAGGATTGGAAAAGAGCAAAAGTCTATTCTTATTATTTATTAATGCAGAGGATGTCCGGTGTAAGACCGAAAATTAGCCAAAGTCTATTCTTACTGCAAGGTTAATTATTTATTAATCCAAAGGATGTATTCTGATACAAATGTAACTGTTTAAAGACAAATAACACTCAAATGACATTTCTGAAAATTGGGCCCTATAGCATCATATTCCAACCATCATGCTACGTCTTTCGGTATACTTTTGACATAATTCTAATGAATTTGAAGACGTTTAACATTCTATGGATTTTGGCAAAATTTCATTGTAATGATTGTGGTTTAAATACCGGAAATGTGCAACACTGGTCCATGCTGTAACTTTATCTGCTCTTAGATTATGGATATGAATTTGATGACGTTTAACATTTTACCACTTGGTGAGTGTCACTGCTGGTGGACCATGAGTCCCCGAGGGCACATGTAGCCAAGTTCGATCAATTTTGGTGGGTCGTTTCTACAAACTCATTCGAAAATTTCTGTTTTCAAAATTTTCCCAATTTCTGACACCTGGGTCCTGTAGTATCACAACCATCTTGCTGCGTCTTTTTGTATATTTTAATTTTTCATAGGTTTTGGCTATTTTTCATTGTTTGGAGTGAGGATCAATACCCGAAACGTGCATGCCTGATCCATGCTGTAAATTTATCTCTTCTTAAACAATGCTAATGAATTTGAAGACGTTTAACACTCAATAATAAAGCCAAATATACAAATGATTAATCTCATAGAATGTCCTTCACTGTCCAGAACTCAACTTCATCAAATGAGGAGTCCGGTCAATTGTCCGAAAAGATGTCGGGGCAATGTCTTCTTCTAAGGCCAAGTGCAGGAGTCAAAGCTGGTTATTTTGCGTTGCCTTTAACGATGCTATTGGATTTACTCAGCAACAACATGGTTTGTATTTACTTATTTGAAATTATTCAATTTCTTCCTAAGCATGTTTTGCGTTTTTTGTACAGTAAATGCAATGAAAATCCTTAGAAACTGAACCAATCCAAAGACACTCGAATGTACAAATTATGTCAAATATAATTTGAAAGGTGTATAAAATATATTTTCATCATTCATTATTTCATTCTAATAAATCATATAGCTCCTTATACTGAGTTATTTTCTATTAGCGCCGCAATGCACTAGCTACCACTCCTTTGATCACATGTTACGTAAGGTCGACAAAGTATAAAGCCTATGTAAATTTGAACAAGAAAAGCAGGCTTAAGAGCCGCCACTGTTTACTGTTATTTTACATTAGATACTTCTCGTGAATGAAATTGCGCTAAGCAAGCATTATTATTTAAGGCAGATCCCACATGTTTTTGCTCTGCTGATCTATATTGGCCTCTGAATTTGATTAGGATGAGATGTGTTAGCATACTATCTGTGTATTGCGTTATGATATTTATGTCTGATAGGTTCAATAAGAAATTCAGGCAACCCGGCAAGTAGGTCAGCGTGGGAACGTTTCGGTAGCTGCGTAATGACATTATTGTCAATCTTTGGTCCATCTACTAATGTAATACTAGGATCAAGGATCAGTGTGTAGGGTGGTATCTTGTACAATTTTGGATCTTTAGTGCTTTCTGTTTAAGTTGATTTCTGCGTAAGTATACAGACCCAATAGTGAAGAAATGCTTGATTGTTCAAATCTAAAATAAAGAAATGGTTGATTTATTTTAGCAATGTAAGTTTTGATTGTGACATTAAAATTTCCACCTGTAAGTAATCGCCTGTAGTAATAATTACATTGACATTAGTAGTGATGTGAAAAATAACTTCAAACTTGAAGTGACTTGTTTCACGGTAGTATATAACGTGATGTGCAAATAATCTCTAGCCCAGGAATACCCTTCGATTAAACATGGTAAATACGGTCTAAATCTACTTTACATGACATTATTGTAGATCTGTCATATGAGCATCATCGTCATTTAAATAATGGTAATCTTTTTGGTCAAGAAAATAGGTATATTCAGAGAACAGTTCAACATATTTTTTTATTTGGTTTACATGTTATGGTATGGTGCTCGTAAATGAACAAAATTTTCTGTTGAAGTGTTCTCTGAATATAACTCTAGTCTTGACCAGAATAGATTACCATCATTAAAATGATAATGATACTCGTATGATTGGCCTTGGATAAATTCAGATAAAGTAGATTTATACAGTATTTACCTTGTTGGAGGATTCCCGGGCAAGAGAAAATTTACCTTGTCACATAATATGCTACCGTGTTGTTTAACGAAGGAATATCACCTTAATTATTACTCTTGTCTTAAAAGAGCCTTTGGTACCATATTTATGTCGAATTAACCTCTTGAAATAATCGGTGTGCTTTGTATATCTGTTTACACTTCGAGCATAACTGACGTGGCTAAATTCGTGGAATTTGTATAAGTCACACTGTTTTTATAGTATATATATTCATTATACGATTTTCTATGAAAAGCATGATTTTGAAGCAGTAGTGGGCATAATTTCATATAATTATCATTATTGATCTTACAAAGATGGGTTTAGAGTTTTTGAAATTTTTTTATTACCAGACAAAATGATGAATTACTAGTGGTGTGTATTGTGTCTGATGTAAATATCGGCCCGGAAATCGAACCCAAGATCCTCTCTCTAAGCACATGCTCTTACCGACTGAGGTAACCGGTCACGATACCCGTGCGGTCACAGTCCACTCCGCCAGTTTTCGAGCTTATCAAAGTTGTAAATCGGAAAGCTCGAAAAAAGACGAACCCCGATTTGATCACCGTAGTTGCTCTAAACCACAAGGAACCCATCCATATCACTAACACAAGCAGTTCTAAGTATAATTTGCCAATATTATTATTTTTTGTTACTTCGCAAGAAATACATGCTTTGTACTTTGACTTTATATATACTTTCTTATTGTTGGACGTGAGGATTGAGTGAAAGATTTAGTAGATCATATACTTATTTGATTATCTCAAAATGTTATTATATGTAAATGCAATAAATACATTAAAAATAAAAAAAAAAGGAATCCATTATTAGACTATCAGATAATCATATTCGCAAGTAATATCTCATCGATCGATATAGAGGAAACCAATATAATGAATATAAAAAGAACGAAATTCTGAACATAGTCTAAAAGTTATACCAACAAACCAGCTAATAATAAGCGATCTCCACCATGTCTTCGATTTGATAGTGTCGTAGAAAACGTGAGAAGCGTTGTGTTGGGTTCTGAGAATCGCGAGAGACCTAAATACGCGTGGGAAGTCGTGACAAAGTGCGATACCTAATCATGGTAATCGTAATGGAACGTCCTAAAGCGTAGAGCTCTATGATTTTGCTAAATCGTGGACATCGTAGGGAATCGTGTATATGTGTTAACCAGTTTTGCAATACTTCAAGTGCCTGACGACGCCAAAACAAACGGACTTTAAAACATTTTTTTTCTACTTTTTTTAAAAGTCGTATTATTTGGCATATTGCTAAGACATTAGATATTCCTGATTGTTATGTATTCCTCTTTTCAATTTTTTCTGAGATACTCAACTCATCTGCTATCTGATATTGTTAGATAGGTATTATTTCTTTTGTTTGCATTTTTCGATGAAACTATCAATCGCGTTATTTTAAATGTACTGTATCATCCATTCAGTACTTAACAATTTCCAAAATGAATGCTTTACATATGCGATTCGGTGTCAATGACAAGAAATGTTACGTGATAGTACTTGTATGGCATACTGACGCCGTCAAATCGAACTTTTTTGTAATTTTCGGCCATTTGAAACTGATATGACATGATCGCTTTAGCATTTCAAAACACACATCTAAAATTACGTTCGGGTTGTGCATGTCCTTGACTCACTTAAAAGACAAAACAGTAGAACGAAGCTTTTGTAAAAAAAAAATAAAAGTTCAAGATATAGGAAACCCATAAACCACCCCTTTTGAAGTAAATATAACCTATCATTCTCTTACAGATAGAACAAACATGAAGGAACTTAAGTTTGATGACATATTAGTTAAGCTAGGAGAGTTTGGATATTACCAGAAGCGACTGTATCTGTTGCTCTGTATTGCAAGTATCAGCTCCGGATGTTTCATGTTGCTGCCAATTTTCCTTAATGCTACTCCAAGACACAGGTAATAATTGTTAATGATTTTATTGTTGTAATAAAATTTACTGCCATTGAAGAAAGAAAACAAAATCAGTCTATGAAAAATAGAGAAATTATCGTGCGTAGCCAGAGTACAAATCTATAGTCAAAGGGTTGGGGATGGCTTTGAGGCCCCAAATGGATCCAGGAAGAAGCCCTTTTTTGGATTCAAGGAGCGAAGTCCCGAAATCTAATGGATTATCCACATTTACAGTGGACTTGTCTACGTTAAAATGACTCTTTGTATACTTTCTTTTATTCTTATAATCAAAGTTTAATTCACATCAGAATCTGGCTGATGTTTTCTTAGAATGTTAAGCGTCCCCATTGCACTATCATGTTTTCCGATTCAGTTTGGACACCCTTCGACCAAAACGTAAATTCTAAACGTACAACTAGGTATTCAATAAAGATATGAGTGTATGAGGCTCGCTTTCAATATTTTAGGACGTTCATATTGGAGACAATTTCATTGTACTTTATTGAAGATTTTTTTCTTTACATTTCATTCTAGGTGTAAGATCCCTGGATATTCAAACGACACGTGGGAAGTACAAAGCGATTATCATCAGTATCTTATCAATCAATCAATACCTTTGTCTGATGATTCAAACCTCTATTATGACCAATGTCACAAGTATCGGTATATCAACTCCAATGCTACAGGAGACCAGGAGAGAGATCTTGTCAAATGTTCTGAGTGGGTGTACGACACAGAAACATTCAAGGAAACATTCGTCTCAAAGGTAATAAGTAGGTACTAAGTAAAGAAGACTAATAATTCAATTTAAACGACAATACCTAGAATAGGAAATACCTTTTCCAAAGAAATACCTTTTTCCAAAATACAGACAGCGGATAACAACAAAAAGAACACACATACATAACCAATTCGATTTTTTTTAATTCGTGCTCATCAAATTTTGCACGTATTTGCCTTACAGTGCAACAGTGTAACTGTAATTATTCTTTGGCTATATAGTTTGACCACCTCCTTTTTTATAATCCGGAAAACATAATGATTCCTCAGAACTCTTATGTTTGCCCATTCAGCTTCACTTCTGGTTTTATGATGCCAAGTGACCCGCTTGGGGCGGATACAGGATTTTCAGGGGTTTTTTTTCAGATTTTGAGGGGACATGCTCGTGATACAATGGCGAAACATCCCTGAAGAAACTCTGAAACCTGAATTCATCGGAAAATGGCTATAATTTTGTTTAGCAAACGCATTTGATAACACCTCAATTGTGAATTCAACTTTTAAAACATCACACACTTTTTCTTTCTGAGTAGCACATTTGTTTTATCATTGGTGTACATGTACCTACATTTCTTTTTCAATAAGGCTCCTTCAGATATTCTTTTTCTTTTTAACAGAATAACCTTGTGTGTGGTGATGCTATCAAAGCCTCCCATTCACAGATGATTTATTATTTTGGAGTTCTGTTTGGAGATATAGGATTTGGAATGCTCGCAGACAGGTACGTAGGGTACTAAGACAAATTATGTTTTCAAAAGTTCTTGAAATTTCTAAAAAATAAAATTCCTGTAGCATCATATCCCACCAATCCTGCTACGTGTTTCGGTACATTTTTTGGACATAATAACTTTCACACTCTTTGGTCATATTACATTGTTTAGACTGATGATCACTGACGAGGTTTGAGTACCCAAAACGTGCATGTCTAGTCCATTCTGCAAATTTATCTGTTCTTAAATAATGTTATTGAGTTTGAAGACGTTTAACATTAATACGGCATATAGATAATTCCTTCTTTGGTTTTCAGAATTTTTATTAAATTGACAAGCCAAAAATGATATTTCCACGACAATGCTACAAAAACAATAAATGACGGTGTCAAAAAACCCTCCCGAACAAACGACAGTGAAGCGCAACGAAGTTGTCACGTTATGTTCCAGCGACAATTTAGACATTTTTATTTTCAGATTAAATTTTCAGACACTTTCCTATAAGTCGAAAGTATCCATCCAAAACTATTTATTCAATCACTTCATAAAGTAAATCTTACGTTGTAATCAGTTTCTCTATAATGCCGCTTGCCTTCACTTTGTAGTTTGTTACTTTTTTCAATTTTTAATAGCTATTCTCTGTAAGCATCTGCACTTTTATGAAGGACGCATGGCACGGCATGTCTCCGATTTTGATAAAATTTATACATAAGGTTGGGTCAGACCCAAAAGTAAAAAGCTGTTAAAAATTTTCTTAATATCACATCTGGTAGCTATGGAAACGGACCTTGAATATTGAAAAAATGCATTTTTGGGCATTTTGAAGTCACATACATCATTTATGCAGCATAATCTAAAAGAAACACTGATGAATTATTAGTACTCTATCATTGCTCTTTCAAGTTAAGTAATAATAATGTTGGGTTTATGGTCTAATCTTCATGTTTCCATAGCAACAACACAGTTACCCTACCAAAATAGTGTTTTGGGCATTTTTTCAAAATTCAATGATAAATAACTTACATTATTGAGTTGTTTATGCAAATAAAACATAAACATTCACATTGGAACAAAGTTTGTGTTCGTTGCTATGGCAACATGAACTCGAATCGCGAAAATGAAAGCAGTTTTAAACATTCACATCATTGAATTTTAATTCAAAGTGATGATAATTAATGAATGTATTCAAATAGCTCTTTCATTACATGAAAGAAAATTCTAAACAAAAATATTCAGGAAATAGCCCGTTGCTATGGGAACGATTGTGTTAAATTGCACATAGACCAACTTTCAGTCCTTAGATACGGGCATTCAAAAATAAGTAATCTGAAAATTTTTATATCTAAATTAAAGTTTAGACTTTGCTTCATCATATATGTAAAAAAGTTATGTAAGCCTGTTCCGTTTTTTGAGGAAAAGGCTAAGAAAAACAGCAAAAAATGCTTATTCTTAGATTGTATGGCCAAATTACTATAGCAACCATTAATTATTTGAAAGTTTTTTCTTGTATTTTGATAGAGGCTTACTTGATCTTTATTATTGTAAACGTCTTCATATCGAATAGCATCATTTAAGAACAGATAAATTGGCAACATGGACCAGACATGCACGTTTCGGGTACTTAACCCTCGTCAGTGATCCTCAAATCTAAACAATGTAATATGCCAAAAAAGTATGAAAGTTACTATGTCGAAAAAGCGCACCGAAAGACGTAGCAGAATTGGTGGGATATGATGCTACAGGACCCATTTTGAATTTGAACTTCCTGTTATTAAACATTACTGTTTTATAAAAATAATAAAAATTGGTCGCTATGGTAACATATGTTCCCCATAACTTTTTAACGGTTTTTGAAAGAGCTCTTTGTGTTGGATATATCCCAACAATTTTTATTTGTTCATCATGATACAAAATTTTTTAAAATAGTTCTGAAGTTGCAAAATTAGTAATAATATAGACCATAGTTACCGTTGTCAAGGTAACTTATGTACATAGCAACATGAGGGTTTATCTTTGATTTGCTCATTTTATAAAATAAATTCCATTTCCTTATCATATACCCATCAAGAGAGAAGAACAGTTGGAAAATACATACAGGATTTTGAAATGAATATATTAAAATTAGCTTATTATGTTGTCATGGTAACCAGCCTTTTTACAATATCAGACACTACTAGTGAGCTTATTTAAAATTTATGTCCTAATCTAAAAGATGCATAAAAAATGTTCAATTAATGTCGTATATAGACCAAATTATAGAGCTTCAAGGTAGCTCAATTTTGCAAATTTCTCACCTTTGAAGGCCGTTGTCGTGGTAACCAGATGACCTAGAAATAAAATTTTGGTCAAATTTACCCTTTTTCATTGCTCCCTACTTATGTGGGAAATTTCATGAAAATCGGAGACCATGCGTGACTAAATTGTTTAAATGGTTACAGAGAATTGTTATTAATTACTAGTATTTGTATTGACGCTTTCTTTGTTCTTGTATGCGTCGGATTGAGTTAGGTGAGTCTCAGGAGTTAGTTGACCGCCATGAATCTGACCGAGCATGTTTTGCAATTGTTCCGGAATTTCAAACTTCTGAAAAATAACTGTTTCCTTCGTATCACGGATTTTTCAAGTGCCATCAAAATACGTGCATTTTATTTTATTGAGTGTATGTGCGTGAATGCGAATATTATGTTATTTTCATATTTCGGACATTTTTCAAGTTTACATTCATATACAAATTGCCTTTTCACCGTTCGTCATTTTAACAATCACACGTTCAAGCTACGTTGTGATACTATTTCATGAAGAAAAAAGAATTAAAATGAGAGAAAACCGGAGAATTACAGTGCATTAATCTTGAATTTCATATGAAAGCATGAATAGTCCTATCTGCTTTGTCAAATTTGTAATGCTTTTGAAAACCTTTATGAATTAATATTACATACTTGTATCGTTACCGTAGTATTGGAAGAAAGAAGACACTGATGCTGTCTGCATTCATCCAGGTTGGTGTTTCAATTGGTACAGCCTTCGCCCCAGAGTTCTACTCCTTTCTTATTCTACAATTCATTGTCGGAGCTGCTTGTCATGGATTCTTCGTTCCAGCATATGTGCTAAGTAATCTTTATATCATATTTATGGGTACTTCTCATTAATATTTACCTGAAAAATCGCGTTACTGATGGGAATGAATCGAGTCCAATTGAAAGAATAGCACCCGCTCTTTTCTATTTAGCGTTATTTACAACTTCTTAAGTTTCCGTCGGTTTTTCAGTAATTGATATTCTTCATTTGTGCATAATACGAGGGCTGATTGATATAATGTGAGCCTCGTATTGAAGGATATATGCAGGGATGTTCTTTTTAAGTCCTGCTATTCTCTGACCATATAAGGCCATGTGCCAAAGGACTGACCTCATTTCGTCAATTTAAATCGACGTTTAAATCACTCTAAAGTAAACAAGACAAGTTGCTTTTGCAAAGTGGACAAAATCGGTGAAAGTGCTGTGATCCAATATATGCATAAAAAGGTTTAACACAGGATATCCATAATGGTATGGTAACAACACTAGGGAAAGATGCCCCTTCATATGCTACAGTGAAAATGTGGGTGGCGGAATTTAAGCGCAGCAGACAGAGCCTTGGGGATGACCCCGTCCTGGAAGACATGTCACTGTTGCAACTCCAAAAATGATCAATAAAGTCCATGATATTGTTATGACTGACAGACGAGCTACAGAAAGATATATAGCCAGTACGGTTGACATTTCACTGGAAAGAGTACATTCCATTCTAATCTTGAAATGAAAAAGCTTTCGGCCCGTTGGGTAACAAGACTTCTTACAGTTGATCAGAAGCATACAGGCTCACTTCATCGCTTGCTAATTAACCTTTTTTTAGGGAGATCCTGTCAATTTTCTTCAAAGATTTGTCACTATGGATGAAACATGGGTCCATCATTTTACCCCAGAGGCCAAACAACTGTCGAAACAGTGGAACCACCCAGGCTTACTCCGGCCAATGAAGGCAAAGACTGTTCCTTCAGCTGGGAAGGTTATTGCCTTGGTTTGCCTTGGTTTTCTGTGATGCAGAAAGTATCCTGCTGATAGATTATCTCCAAAAAGGACATGCAATCAATGGCACATACTATGCTTCACGTCTGACATAGTTACGTGAGAATATTAAACTTAAGCGCCGAGAGAAGCTCACTAAAGGTGTTTAGTTCCATCAGGACATTGCTCCTTTTCACACGTCTGTAACTGCCATGGCTGCCATTCATGATTGTTTCTTTGATTTGATTGAGCATCCGCATTATTCGCCTGATCTTGCTCCGTCAGACTTTCATCTATTCCCAAAACTGAAAGCAGCTATTTCTGGCCCCAACATTCTGTCCGATGATGACGTCATTCTTGCAGTGGATGGCTTTCTGAACAGTCAAGATAAGGAGTTTTTTTAAAAGTGGTATTGAGGCCCTTAAACATCGTTGGCAAAAGTGTTTAGATACTGAAGGGAATAATGTAGAAAAATAATGCAAAATGTCTGATAGAATTCAAATCTTTCAATACAAGGCTCACAACATATCAATCAGCCCTCGTAGGACCCTTTTCATATGATACTACAGTCTTAGAACGGATTAAATTTGTTTTAGAGAATTACGTGATTATTTATTTTAGTTGGTAAGAAGTACCAAGAATAATTTGTCCTTTCAATGCTTTGTCCAGCAAATGGTATCTAAAATTCGCATCATATGTTTACAATTTTCAATGTATGGTTATTTTGATATTTTTCTGATAACATAGGAAGTGCTCTTATGTTTTTCCTTTCTTTTTCTTCACCCCTATTCTCGCTACACTAGATTTCGTTACTGTATCTCTCATCTCGCCTTCCTCTGTTCTATCTAATTGACTCTTTGAAATAACATATCGCTCATCAGTCCCCTACCGGCAACGCCGAAAGGGACTCTTAGTTTCCTCTCGGCCTATCCGTCCGTCCGTCTGTCCAATTTTCAGTTTTCAAGACCTTTTTCTGCAATACATGCAAATATTCAAATGAAATTTGATACACAGCTTGGTTTGGAAGAGTTACAGAGCAAGTCAAATTTCGTCTCACTTGACCTATTTTTCGAGGATTTGTGCCTCTTGGTGACTTCTAAAATTCGGGTTTTGTCAGTTTCCGGGTTTTTTCTGCAACAAAGAGATATTCAGGTGAAATTTGATACACAACTAAGTCTTGGATAGTTACAATGCAAGTTTGACTTTCGTTAGACTTGACCTATTTTCCAAGGAGTTATAAGAAGGCTGCGCATCATTTTCTAATTTGGATACCATAGCAACCGTTTTACAGACTTAATTTTCTTGTCACATAAGAAGGATTTTCTACAAAGTCAAACTGATATATCACAAATTAGTATTCATACATACAACACCAAGGCTTATACATACAAAAAATACCCCCAAAAGGAGAAATTGGAGCAAAAATATGCCAAGAAGTAACTTTTTTACTCAAAATAGCAAGTAAATTAATTC
The DNA here is from genome assembly GCA_028142955.1 of Pinctada fucata. Classification (NCBI taxonomy): domain Eukaryota; kingdom Metazoa; phylum Mollusca; class Bivalvia; order Pterioida; family Pteriidae; genus Pinctada; species Pinctada fucata. The sequence continues at coordinate 25,964,850 of AP027113.1, read as the reverse complement.
TGTGAAAATCTGCTACTATACAATTGCAAGAAAAATCTTCCTCTCTCCTTACATACCAAATTTATATGATGTTGATCGGTTTGTTTTCTTGGTATTTTCCATGAAACAAGCAGGACCACAAAAAGACATTGTTATTTCTAGCATTGAAATCAGCACATGTGAGAGTCTCTCAAACCGAAAGTAGAAAGTGTGTTCTAGCTCTCAGAATATCTCATACTTCTGCATATGGACTTTATATATCACCTGCAAGTCTTACTAAATCATCACAAATCCTTTAAAACTCATCATGATTACTCATATCCTAGAAATCCCATCACAAAAAATCAATTTTCAAAAATCAGTGATAACTTTTACGAAACTATGGCTAGGGGTCAAGGTCAGGTCTTGACCGCTACCTTATTTCACGCACGCGCTTTTGTTCAAAACTGCCACTCCATAAACTCTTTTGACAAACAGTGGGGGTAAAATTAAACATTGGAAATATCCAATGAATGAAGATAAGAAAGTGTTGTGGTCCGATGGATTTCGTAAAGGTGTTTTCATTGTCCCTTACAACGATGTCTAAACGACAATCGGCCTGAGTGTGAGGGAAAACATTTCTTTGATATTGTTATATTTACAGCTATTTTAATAGTTTTAACAGATTTCATCTTTTCCTTTTTCCAAATTTTCAGAAGGAACAAAATAGACTATAAAGAGTCTAACAAAGCCAGGTGGATGTTGTATCACATGTGTCTACTCCCAAGTCTTCGAAGAGAGACCCGAAGACGCTGGTCGTCAACAAACATTAAAGCTTCAATAACCAGATAAAAGCTATTTTATGTACAGGATCTTAAATATTTTCCATATATTTTATAACAAGGTATATACGGGTAAAATGTAGCACATGAGTCTTTGGTTCTTCGAGTATGGAAAGTCATTTAAGATTCTTTTTATCACATGTTTAGTCGATTTGTTCCATCGAATTTTGTCATGAAATCATTTTATTGCGCTTTTTTTATTTTCTGTAGAACCAATATTTGAAAACCCATTATCATTCATATCCTATGATTTTTCGGCCTGGACATAACATGTGATAAATTATTTCTCCATGTATGTATATGTGCTGTACAAAAAATGACCAAAATTATATGAATGACTCATCCATTTTCACCTAAAAGTCTGATTTCTCCAATACATGGTGGGTATAGTAGAGCAACCAAGTCGCTAAATTTGAAAGGGCAAGGGGCGGTAAGGGCCAAAATCGGCCCAATTTCAAAACTGGGACAAATATTAAACATTGAAAATACAGGATCTACAGAGTATAAATCAATTTAAAGTTTGAGAATCAGACATCCCGTTGCGATTCTACACTAATTTGAAGACAGGATGGTCAGCTATATTTTACACTGATTTTGACGTCATTTGACGTTACGATCACATGGTAATGTAACGCTGTCTTTAGGTAATTTGCTGCTATATTCTAATACTATTAAATTTTATGCTATTAATTGTGTAGATATTCTATCAATATCACGATATAATACTAGTATATGTACATGGTAGGTTTAACTATAATATAATGAGGGGTAATTGGGACACCCCTTTGTTGACTTATCGAAATCTTAAGTTATAATGATACTTTTCACAAAGGCCTTTTAAAAAAAGTATGTGTATTTCCGGTAACCCAGCAGACCCTATTTTAACCCCCCCCCCCTTTTTTTCAGGCTGAATTTTTTTCTCGTCCGATTCATCCCCAGAAGACCAGCCCAGATGAAGCAGAAAAACGAAGCCCCCCCCCCCCCCCCCCCTCTTTCGCAAAAAGTCATTGATTCAGAATTATTTGGCACTATTTGATGCTCTTTTTTCAGCTAACTTTGCATTGTGAAGTCTTTGCTAATGTATTTGAATTGCTAATTTAGAGGGGTATGAGTGGGCTCCGATCCCCTCTTTGTGGTGGTCAAATAGAATTTGCTTTTCTATTTTAAAAAATCGTTGGCTAGCTACCGCTCGCCAGTTTCAAGAATAACATAGCATGTCTTAATTTCAACACAACCTTTTGATGCAATCCTTATCAAAAATAAATAAATAAATAAATAAATAAATAAATAAATAAATAAGTAAGTAAATAAAATATTGAAATAAATTAATAATTCAATGATGCGTTGGCTACAGTACCGCTCAGTAAGACTTCTTGATTTTTATCTCCCTTTTCTCTATTAACAATTCTCTTTAAAACTTGTCTTAGGCCCCCCTTTCTCTGAAACCCTAGATCCACCGCCGCATGATTATATAGTTATTAATTACACCAGTCACGTTGTTCTTACATAGAAAGGATTCGATTTAGAAATTCAACAGTATGCGGATAATGTTTATTCTAATGCACTCCGTTTGTAACGCGCATTCTGATTGGCTGAGCGATTAAAAAAACTGCAAGGGGATTCACGTTTCACTGCAGTTTTTGCTATGACGTCATGCGTTGCTATGGCGACGTCGTTAAAAGCAGACGTTTTCTAGCTTCTTACTGACTAAAGCATTAGAATAGGGTTACCATACTGATGTTTTACAAAAACTGACAGGGTATCGGCGAATCCCCTGTCAGAAATATCCGTTTTACCGCTCGGCTGACGCCTCGCGGTAAAACTCAATTTCTGACAGGGGATTCGCCGATACCCTGTCAGTTTTTGTAAAACACACGCATGGTAACCCCTAATTAGTAATCGATAATTTAAACATAAAATTGTTTATTATAGCGCCACCTATAATACCTTCCAGTTTAGCACTCAATAATGTCTATTGTATTACTTGCATCATTTTACAGTCTTATTTAAATTCAGCTCTAACTAGATAGATTACGCAATAAAGGGAGCTGAATTTTTCAGTATGTACGTTTTCCTTCTTTCTAAACGCCCTGATTTTATGCTGACTGTAATTATCAATATATGTTAAAATAAATCTCCCCGAATTAAGATGATGATGATTCTTTATCTTTTTTATTTCATTGAAAATGTTTTATAGAACGCCCTGATTTTATGCTGACTGTAATTATCAATATATGTTAAAGTAAATCTCCCCGAATTAAGATGATGATGATTCTTTATCTTTTTTATTTCATTGAAAACGTTTTATAGAAAATATGCTGTCAATATTAACGAAAATTGTCCAGACGGACACGGCGCGTCATTTCACGGTAACGGACACTCTGCGAGTATTGTGTACATACAATTTTCCTTAATATTGATATAAATAAAAGATTTTTCTCAGTAGAAAATGAGATACGGCAGATATTTTTCCCCTGAATTTGCAAAAATAAGTACATCTCGTGGACGGCAAATCATACGCGGTGGTGTCTATGTTACATGGCCTTCATTTCTCAATTTGATATGAAATGAATATTTTTTTAACGGAGGGTTGTATTGGTTGATTTTTGTGTGTGTTCGGGGTGTTGATGTTGTTTGTTTAGTTTTTCTCCTTTTTCTTGTTTATTGTTCGTTTGTTCATGGTTTTTTTTTTATTTTAAAATATTTTTATACGTTGATTCTGGCTTAAAGTTTGACATATTTAATAAATGCCGACTGTACCCATTTAGATACTCTGTCATTTCGATTCAATATGCATATGAAATGATCACTTTGACTTTATTTTTTTCTCAAAATACAAGCAATATCAAAGTCGCGAACATATATGACGTCATATATTCAGTATGACGTCATTCTGTCGTCCTGAATATCCGTTACGTTACGAGGATAATAAACTTTTGAAAGACATTTTTGTCTGTAATATTTGATTTCGTGCATGTGGGAATAAATAATAAATATCATCAATAACAACAAAAGAAGATCTATTGAATTGTATCGATTTTACTCAAATAATTCTTGTATTATTGAAGTTAAAAGGTGTATTTCTGTTTCAAAAACGACCCGCTCGTATGGTAACAGTCATTGATTTCCTTCCAATATCATTTAATTTCCATTGTTATCATTAAGAAACGACGATTCTGATTGGCCGAGAAATTTTGTTGATACCTGTATCAACACAAAACGGAAGTACGCGCCTAGCAACGTCATAAGCAACGTCGTTAGCAACAAGATTTCAAAGCTGCAAATAAACGTTGAAAAGCGACGAAATAAAATGATAAGTAATCAATGTAATATTTTTTTGGTTGATCGAGGTATCAACACCAAAAATTGAGGGAAAACTTATGCATCTTGCGCTACGCGCACGATGCAGTTTTCCCTCAATTTTTGGTGTTGATACCTCGATCAACCAAAAAAATATTACAATGATTCCTTAATTCTATGTGGCCACATGAAAACAACAGATTCATACTTTCACAGCATTTACAAAATACTTATACGGATATACAGAAAAAATATGAACTTGTTGTTTTGATGTGGCCAAGTCTAATTTGGCTATTGAATGTGAAAATATATTGATTTTTTGTTCATTTCCGGTTTCATAGGTGATTTCAAAGGGGGATAACTCTAACGAAAAAATGAAATTAAACATTTTTCATGATGAATCTATTACAGACAAGCCTCCTTTTACGAATTTTAGTTTCAATTTCAATATTTTTAAATCTTTGGAATTAGCAACTATTTTGGGCCTAGAAACCCCCTTACCGCCCCTTGCCCTTTTAATCAACACCCCTAACACAGGGCTAAATTTCATATCAAACGAAAGAATATAACGTGGGCCATGCATTTGAGGTGTCGTAAACAAATTCGTATGGTCAGAATTTCTGTAATTTCACAGAAAAGCGGAAAATTAGTAAAATTCAAATTCATAGATTTTTGAACAAAAACTTTCTTCATTTTACAAATTGATAATCCATGTGGCCAAAATAAATGTCATTATGCTTATTGAAGTCAAAAGAAACTTTTTGGATTAAATTGATTTTTCTAATTCGAACTTCATGGATGAATGAGCACACATTCTAAGATAAATAGGTAAAATGGAAAAATTCAATTCTTTCACTTGAATTTTGAGAATGTTGATTCAAAAATGAAAATAACCTAAAGGAAACGATATTTTGATATGTGAATGCGTTTTTTTGGAAAGCTTGACAGAGATCGATTTACAAACTTAAGAGTTACAGGCAATTAAACTGCCCCTCCCCATAACATTGTTAATAACAATCACTACAAATAAACTAGATGTTACGGAGTTAAACACCAAATAATTACAGCAAAGTCTAATTTCAACATACATGTATAAATATAAATAAAAGTATTGTTTTATTTTAAAGTAGACGACAAATTTACATCAATAATTTTGAAATTAAAGCTTTTTGTCTTTCTATACTATCTCTATTCTGATGATTTCAAACATTTGATATGGAAGCCTTTTGTCCGCCCAATTATAGAAATAATTTAGTAAAACAAAGATTTTGCGATCAACAAAACAAGGAAATGCGCATTGTGTTTTACTTCCACAAGCTTCAAGTTAGATAAGCAGCGTAGCTGCCTATTCCTCTCCTTCACATTTAAAGCAATTATTGCATTTTCTTCCTCCGTTTGACGGTGTTAAAACACTTGTCGCTAAAACGTTACTTAAAGGCATTTGTACTACATGTAGATGTAGATGACAATGGAGATAAACTCTGATTTCTAGTTCTGGATCTCTCGTTTCTGATTGGCTGAACGTTGTTGGACATTATACGACATTGGCCGCGTACGAAAAATATGATTTTGTATGCATTTTTTAAAAAGAGTTTTGATTGTCTGTTCATCATTTTCCATGCTTCATCGATAATGAAATAGAAATGACCATACATTAAAAGATGCTCTATAGTAGGTCACCTACTGAACTCCTCTCACATTTTCGTATATAACGCCCGACTATTTTTTTTCTGATTTGAAAAATGGAATTGCGCGACAAAAAAAAAGAACACTTCAAAATAATAAATGAGTGTAACCAGGTGCAAAATAGCTTTTCTGTCGGTTCCAGTATTACAGTTGGAAATAGGACATTCAAATTACTCAATATTAGGCACCTAAAATTGCGGATATATATTACACTTGTCTCATGATGCAATCGAATTGTTGTAGCTATACATGAAACATAATGAATTTGGACTTCTGATATAATTTTTGTAATCGGCTATTCATTTTATCAATTACATTTTAACCGTGTTTATTCACTGAAACTTTCTTGTTGATCTTCTTTTTGGTACTAACGCTGAGCTGAGAACACCAGTCTCGACGTTATAAAAGTCTAATATTGTTGTATCGTATCTTGGACTCTTGAATATTCGTAGTTGAAAATCGGAACTTGGATACATTGCACTGACTTCAGTCATACTGTTCATACCTTTTTCATACTTTTTATTTTATTCGGAGCGCTTCGGGAAAAACGATCAAACTTTCCGTTGTCAACGGACCAGAACACACATTTTTCTGTTATTCTTCTCCGAAATATATAGCTGTTTATTTGTTTTATTGTAGAAGTATGTATATAGTCATCATTAATGTAGGATTGCTCAATTACGTTACCAATATTACGTATGACTATGTGGTGTTTGTGCTATGTGCAGCACAAAACACCCCCCCCCCCATTCTGTGGCACTTTAGGACTTTCCATGATATCCCCTGGGCGCCTTAAGGGAGGTTCTCTGACCCAATGCATCATGAAAAGCTTCCACTTAATTTGTAACAGCTACGAATCTGAATGAGGGTAAGTACGGATGGTAAAATTGAAAAATTGCACAACGTTAACGAAAGGCATATTTCAATGTTTAAAACAAAGAAAACGAAGAGTCCAAACTCTGACCAATGAACTTGGCATATATATTTACATCACTGTAGTTCTAAAATGAACGTCGTAAGATACTTTTTATCATTTAATAGAAACTTCATGCGAAGTTTTGAAATTCACGAATTTTCATTACAACTTGTCACAAACGGGTCTCCATACGTGATCTTCACTTGGCATATCAAAATGAGGTATTTTTCACGAATTTGTCAACAGGATGACATAATTCCTCTTTCGGCAGTTACTTTTATCAAACATACGTATATAAACCGACAAAAAAGTACGATTTGATAAAAACTGTAACACGTGGCCTACCGAATCTTAATCTACGGAATCTTCTTTAGGAAATGACGGTTAACTTTAAAGTGTATACGCATTAGTTTTTTATATTTATTTATAAGCCTCTAGAAAAATTTACGATAAAAAGGCCTCAGAAATAATATACATATATTTGTCGATATGTTTCGGGACAAAAATTCAGTCTCGGGGCTTTAGATAATATATTAACACGGATTCCTCATATTTCATAGAAATTTGCATAAAACTGCCATTTTTCGAGAGAGGAGAAAATATTCTACCTCCAAAATAACTCTATATCATATTTACATATCTAATGCAAGAATTGCAATGACTCTCTGTACAAAACAGAGTCAAATATAGGAATACAGAGGATGTAACCGATAAATATTTCGTTTTTATTTTTCACGGTTTTATCACTTTTTACCCAATTTAAACAAAATCTGACCATGATGTATTCTTTACGACAGCTGTTCTTGAAAGCAGGGGTATTCAGCTAAAAGTTAAGACCAAATTCAGGCCTGTGTTAGGGGTGTTGATTAAACTCGTAAACTAAGCCCCTTTTTCAATTTGGTCGCTCTACTAGTAATCTCGCAACGCAGAACATTCGGTTTATCACAAATTTCGTGAAATACAAATTATTTATCACAAAAGGGGGAATGTGATGCAGTGTAAGAATGCCTCAGCTAAGTGTTTTATCCAAGTAAGAAAAAAATATACCTCTTTATAAAGCTGAAAAACGATTGGTGTGATTCGTGTAGATGAAAGTGAAAGTAAAACGCCGATTGTGTGTTATAAAAAGATTTTGATTGTGCCCGACTTCTTGCCGACATTTTTCTTTACTCGTACGAAGCTGAAGGTCTCTGAAGGGAACAGATTACGTAGCTTACGTAACTCGTCATACACTATGATGTCCCACTCTCCAGAATGATGGATGATATTATGTCATAGACCATTTGAACCATCCAACCAAAGATTGTACTCTATGTCTTCCGAAATGGAAGTAACCGGATGTGACAGTTCTACCGAATTGAAGCGGCGGGTGTTGCATGCAAGCAGGAGATGCTTACTCTTCCTGGGCACGTGGTCTCTCTCCCATATCGGGAGTTCGCTTCTTTTCATATGGTGGAGGTTTTCTTTGTTTGCTTTGGTTCCTGTTTTATCCTGATTTTGTATGCCTTCGGTTTCTGATTTTCTGAATTATCGATTTTGTGCTGTATACAGGGATTATCCATATTTGTCATTCTAACTTCAACTTCACTCACAGATACATACACTTTGTAGTGTCCATCAATAATCCTAAGTTCGCGGATTACCTCAGCAGAATCTATCATTCGGAGCTTGAAGTAAAAAAAACTACAGGTGCAAATAATACAGCTTCCTATCTGGACATAATGTTGTCCTACGACACTGATGGTCACATGAACACCTCACTCTATGACAAACGTAACGACTTCAATTTCAATAACACAAACTTTCCTTTTCTGAGTAGCAACATCCCTTCATCGCCTGCTTATGGCGTGTTCATATCTCAGTTGATACGCTATGCCAGAGCAAGTACCAAAAAGATTTTGTTGAGAGCTAGGCGTCTTTCAAATCAGCTTCTCAGTCAGGGATACGTTTGTGACCGACTAACATCGTCACTGAGGAAGTTCTACGGTCGATATGGGGAAATCGTCATACATTATGATGTCCCACTCTCCAGAATGGTGGATGATATTCTGTCTTAGACCATTTGAACCATCCAACCACCGAATATACTTGTATCTTCCGAAATGGAAGAAACCGGATGTTACAATTCTACCGAATTGAAGTGACGGGTGTTGCATGCAAGCCGGAAATGCTGATTCTTCCTGGGCACCTGGTCTCACTCCCATATCGGGAGTTTGCTTCTTTTCATGTGATGGAGGTTTTTCTTTGTTTGTTTTTGTTCTTGTTTTATCATGATTTTGTATGCCTTCGGTTTATGATTTTCTGTCTTATCGATTCTGTACTATGTATTGGGATATGGTCATTATCCATATTCCATATTTATCATCAACCACCATATTTTGGATGCAACTCAAAGTTGAGGCATTCTTACACTGAATCACATTCCCCCTTTTGCACAAAAATAAAGAAAAACCAATTGTTCTGCGTTGCTAGAATACCCAGCATGCAATAGCAATTATAAACATGGACACGTAAAAATGTTCCAAACTGGGTCTGTTTACGTTTCAAGTCTTGTCATTCTTTTTAGGTGTCGAGTTAAGTGGTCCCTCTAAACGTGTCATGACAGGCATACCCATCCATATGTTCTTCGCCGTAGGCATTGTGTATGTTAGCCTTATGGGTTTCTTACTCAAACACTGGGCTTACGTACAGCTGTCTGTCGGTCTACCTTGTATCGCATTTCTATCATACTGGTGGTGAGTAGTTACATAGCTTATCCTTAATTCTCTTACATATAAAAGGAGATAAAATAAAAGCTCATCACAATTATGTCAACGCAATGAAAAGAATTAAACTTTATTTAACAACATTTAAAAAACAACTTAAAACATTTATATTAATGTGTGAGGTTGGCTCAGATGTCGGTGTGAGGGGGTCCTTGTTGCTGGAGGAAACCGGAGAACCCGGGAAAAAAATCTCCTAGGAATGGGTGGGCGACTGCCATACCCTCCCACATAAGACCCCTTTGCCGAATCTGGGATTGGAACCCAAGACCTTAGAGGTGAGAAGCGAGTACGCTGCCATTGTGCCATTGGCAGATATTATTTCCGTATTTCTGTAATAAATAATTGTAGTGCACCAAAAGAGAATTTCGTCAAGTCATCGATGGTGCTCGAGACCGAAACTGAAGAAATCCAAAGAATGATTATATGAAGATTGAAATTCTAAAGATAACCTTCAGTTTATGTCAAGGAACCATCTAAAGACAGAGCTATGCCTTCAGGGTAACACAATTAACGTGTTGAATAGACTCCCCTATTGATTTCCTAGGCATAAAGGGACTTCAAAGAAGACAGGTTACTATTCTTCTTTACAGGAAGATAGATCCGATTATATTCAAAGAGTAAAAACTTCTTTTGCCTTTTAGGCTCATAGAAGAGTCGCCAAGATGGTTGGTGTCACAAAAACGGTACGACGAGGCCGAAAGAATAGCCCAAAAGATGGCAAAGGCAAACAAAGTAATTGTTCACGGGAAAATAATTCACCCTGAGAAGTTATGGGTTCCAAAGACGGAGAGACTTTGGAAAATGTTCTCACACAGAGTTCTTTTCGTCAGAACAACGATTTTAATCTTCAACTGGTACGTGAAACATCCAAATTATTGTTTAGATTAGATGCAATTCGTCATTGAGTTTGCAAAAATAAAAATCTGGGATGGACTGATTGGTAGTTGTTACAATTACAAGTTTATTATCTTGAATCTGGTTACCCTTTCATAAATCGACGATAATCTATCAGTCCAGAGCTTTCTCGACATCCAATAGAAAGGCAAGCTCCTTTAAGGTGTATCATTGTTCACGATTTTGGACCATTTTTCGCATCCCCTGTTTTAGCACTAAGTGAGCTTGAAATATATAGATATTTCAATTTATTATGGCTAATGTTTCATTTCTGACTCTATTGAAGACTTTAATTTATTATATACCTACATGTAAAAACGGATAAGTTTGAAAATTTGACCTAAACTGAAAGAAAAATGCGTAAGAAAATGCTTCGCGGTAATTTCTAAACAAAATTGAGCTATAGGTACTCTTTTGAACAGTTCGGATTTCTCTTACGTATGTAATATCCCATGAATGTCGTTTTACATATGAAGTATTATTGACATAAACTGTTTTTTGAAGTAGAGGTGATGGATACCGAAAGATTATCAATTGCTTCAATTCCAACCAATTTAAGGCAAATTTTACCACGCTTACATTTTTTCAAGAAAACCACAAAATGACATTATTCTTGAGCGTTTGTCCTCTCTTATTTCAAAACAGAATACACTAATTCCTCAATATTTTGACAAGTCTTTCTCATGAGCACATTTTACGATGTGTTTAAGAATTCGGCGATTTTAAGTATCTTAACAAATGTGCTCTTTTTAGCAATAAATTTCCAGCATTTTATCCCTGTTTTCCAAATAAGCAAAAGTTTTGATTTTCATCACTGACCTATTAATTTTTCTTCATAAAATGATTAATTGACATGAAATTGTGATTTATATGGTTTTCGTAAAATCGTTGAAATTCCTTAGTTCAGAAATGGCATGCCTGTATATAAAGATCCTCGCCTGACTCCTTCGTATAGAGCGAGGTCAAGTTGAACAACTTGCCTAAGTTCACAGTTTCCACTAATGGAATAGATTTTCCATCATCTATTTCCATCATCTCAGTTATATATACGGGTTGGTGCACCTTTAAATCAACCAGAGATTCATTACATAATATTTCCATTGCATAAAAATCCCCATGTTAAGCGCCCGTTAGGCAAAGGGATTCATAAACTATAATTCTGGTTGCCTATTGTGACGTCACGCTTTAGTTTTGAAAGTATGGAGAATTTACCAACGTTCGTATACTTTTGACGTTATAAGATTCAACTCGCTCATTATAAATGTTAAATGTTTCCACTGATATTTAGTACAAATGGAAATATAAGTAATGACTGTCTTACTTTTGGTGTTAATGGTAGTATAATTCTGGTTGGACACGTGCAAATCAAGGAATTTGCACGTGACCAACCAGAATTATACTACCATGAACACCCAACGTAAGACAGTCATTTCTTAAAGAAATCATGGAAAATAGATATTATGTGTTTAGTGTATCTATTCTTTTATGAAATCATGTTGTGTTCATAGCTTTACTTTATTTCTAGGATTGTAGTCAGTATGATCTACTATGGAGTTACTATGCACACCAGAAATCTTGGAGGAAACTTCTACCTTAATTTCTTTATATTGGGAGTTGTGGAGTTTCCCGCCAAAATCATATCAATGTTGTTGTTGAATCGTCTGGGGAGGAAAATAAACCACTGTGGTTGTATGTTTATTGGAGGTGGCACCATGTTGTGTACCATTTTCACAGTACTATACGGCGGAGAAGGTAATATTGAAAGCGCCGATGTACTAAAGAACTTGTATGGCGAGTTACTTAGATTTTCTATCTGGGTCATGCTAAAATAAATCTGAAAAATGAAATAAAAATTTTATCGATTTGTGTTTGTGGGAAAAATATAAATATTATATAAAACACTCCCCTGTTTTGCCGTAATCATTTCGAGAGAATGTTGAAATCAGTGAACGAAAGTCAAAATTAAACCCACAATCAAAATCTAAGGACATACAAAAAACACGGAATGTTCAACGTCTATAAATTCATTAGCATCATTTTAGAGCAGATAAATTTCCAGCATGGAAAATAGAAAAAAGATAAAACAACCAAGATATTCAGCAAAGAAGCAAAACTTAGTCCGATTGAGATGAAATCAGGTATCCGATGGAAAGTTTCTCCTGTTCTGTAGATCCTCTTTACGTTCACGTGACGTCATATACCTATCACATTTGCTTACAATAGAAATGCAAAGCAAGAGCTCTATATACTTCAAATAGGGGAAACGCAGTTCATGTTAAATGTTAAACGTCTTCAAATTGAATAGCATCATTTAAGAACAGAACAATTTGCAGCATGGACCAGACATGCACGTTTCGGGTACTTAATCCTCGTCATTGATCCTCAATCTAAAAAATGTAATATGACCAAAAAGTGTGAAAATTATTATGTCCAAAGATGTACCGAAATACGTAGCAGGATGGATGGGATATGATGCTACAGGACCCACGTTTTAGAAATTTCAAGAAATTTTGTAACAGAAATTTTCAAATGCGTTGAAGAGACAGACGATCAACCGAAATTGATGAAACTTGGCTACATATGCCCTCGGGACTATAATTTTTTTTGATCATATTTTAGATAATATTCCATGTTTTTCTTCATTCTCATAAATGATCCTCTTGCTTCATTTTGACAGCCTTAGAACCCTTGACATTGATGTTCTCTATCGTTGGAAAAATGGGTTCTGCAGCAGCATTTGGAATCATTTACATATTTTCCGCTGAACTGTATCCAACAGTAGTAAGGAACGGTGGAATGGGGGCGAGCTCATGTATAGCCCGCTTTGGAGGGATGGCAGCACCTTATATTGCTCAATCAGTATGTTTCTTTTAATATCTATAGAAATTAAAAAGAGGGAATCAATTCTTATAAGTGTGCTTTACTTTCTCTACAAGACAATTTTGACATTTTAATTCATATGTTTTTTCCCAGGGTCAAATGATGGGAGGAAAATTCGGAACAGCATTTCCGTTGGTAGTCTTCGGGGCCTGTGCAGTAAGCGCTGGAATACTTTGCGGTTTATTTCTACCAGAGACGCTTAATAGAAAACTTCCTGAAACAATCAAAGATGGAGTAGAGTTTGGAAGGTTTGTTTTGAAAAATTAGTGCTTAATCTCTATTCCAGTGTTCGCATGAATTATTTTTTTATAAACAAAATGCGAATTTTGACCCTGTAACGTAGATAACAAGGCAACCAACTTCCAGCCCTAGCTGTGATTATAGAACACAATAAGACAATTTCAGATACTCATTAAGTAATTGATAAGAGAGACTACATTTAGGCTGAAATAAAATAAGTATACAATATTGAATGAATGCTATCCTTGCTTGACAATTAAAACAAATCTAGAAGAATTTATATCTATGATTTTTCTGTGGAAGATCTTGCATTTACGCAAGAAATTCTAACCATTCGCATCACGTCCTCAATTCCATGCCATTATATATGCACAACCAATGTTATTCCCTGAGATGAAACTATTGAAAGGAGCGTGTTGCATTTCGCATGTAAACGCTCGTGACGTAACAATGCATAAGATCCATGCATAGAAACATGTCACGACGGCTGTTCTAAGCTGCAAACTGAACCCGCGATGACCTGAATTTTAACGTAAAGTTATTTATAGTCTCGTTCGCCTGAGCCGGGTATGCTTCTTTTCATATAGTGGAGGGTTTTGTTTGTTTGCTTTGGTTCCTGTTTTATCCTGATTTTGTATGCCTTCGGTTTCTGATATTTTCTGGGTTATTGATTTTGTGCTGTAAACAGGGATATGGTCATTATCCATATTTGTCATGCAACTGCAATTGCATTTATCGCATGAAATGCGCTAACTTTCTGTGTGTTGCATACCCGTAACAAAACTCAAATTAAGATACTTTATCTCTATATGATTAGTTTCGTGCGTAACGGTGACTAATATAGTGAGAGATAATTATTTACGAACTGAATTTTTTTTTACTTTTTTTGTGATGAAATTTCAGTTGAGTTGTATCACAAATGGCGTATAACCGCGTAGCAAAACTCCGTAAAGCGTCAGCTACTATGTTAAACGTCTTCAAATTGAGTAGCATCATTTAAGAACAGATAAATTGGCAGCATGGATCAGACATGCACGTTTCGGGTACTTAACCCTATAGTAGTAATGGAATCTATAAGATCTTTCCTATTGTAAACTGCCAATGTCGGAGTAATTTCTAAAATTTCTACATTTACATCTATTCCTTCCAACAATCTATCGTAAGAGATCATATGATTTTTTTACAGAAAAGGAAAGGAGAAACGGAGGGAAGACGAATACATCGTTCCAAACTTCGAAGATACAGATCTCATATTGACTGAGAAAAATATGAACGGTGATATCAAAAAAGACTTTGATGAGGATATACCAAGTGCATAATTCGGTCTTTTCGAAATACAGAGTTACTTCCCATTTGTGCAGGTATCTGACGTCAACGCATTGTGACGTCATCAAATTTTATGGAAACCAGCATGAAATTCAGGGAAACAGGGTTACATATATGACGTTTTCAAAGGAATTTAATGACGTCATAATGCTTTTACGTCAGATACCTGCACAAATCGAACGTAGGACTGTAAAATCGAAAAGACGAAATATACCGGTGATGTCGCATCAAGGATGGAAAGTGATTTTTTTCTTTGTCTTGAATTCAAGGACAATTACAACTAGAGTTTGAATGTTTCAGTTGAGTTTTATTCTGACCCGTGATTTATTTGTATAAACAGTGTGTGATGCATTGTGCAGTGAATAAGTATCTTATGTGTGAAAAGAAGTTATTTGCATATGAATTGTCGGTTTACGTAGATGCATAATTCAGATACAACATATCCAAAAAGTACATAGCCACTGTAATGTGTTAACTGATGGAAAATGAAGACATCATCCAATATTTAAGAAGTCCTCTCTTGAGGAGAAAATTCATACTGTTTTATCATTATTACTAATTAAAATCGATATAGATATTGCGTTGTGTGCTGCTACATATTATGATTCTTCCTCCAAAAAACTTCATTTAAATGAATACATAAAATACAAGTTTACATCATATAAATGCCTCTGGTCATTTGGTATAATCTTGATTTTGCAGATTCATGGTCATATGACACTCTTATAATGGCAGAATAAAATATACATAATAGCACTTTTTAAATAGACATTACCTCAGACAATGCATGTTTGTTGTAGATACTGTGTTCGTTTTCAAAAGTGAATATCGACGGCGGGTGCGGCTAGCGAAACAGGGGATGCTTACTCCTTCCTGGCACCTGGTCCCACCTCTAGCTTGATAGGGGTCCGTCGATGCTCAATATGGAGCTCTATTGTGAGTGCTGTTGAGATTGTCATCAGGATCTTCTTTATCTCATAATATTCAGATCTATTAAGGGGATAAAAATATTAACAGGACGAGGCATGATCATATGGTGCATTATCGTCTGGACTTAATTTGACCAAGCCTTGGAGTTGGACCCTCGGTAAAGTTCATGGAACATCCTTATTTGTGCCCAGAAATACTTAGATCAATGCTGGGAATAAGATCGTATCGTCAACTTCTAGTGGAATGGTCATCATACAGAGAATATGATAAAGAACTCACCATGCCCTTTGCCGTGTGGAGCTCGTAAAAAAGTTCCCCGCGAGGGGTTTGACAGTGTTTTAAAAGACATTTTTTTCTGTATTTCCCTGACATGGTCACCATGGCACTCCTATATATAGAAATAGCCTCAGACAGGGCATGTTTTGTAGATATTGTTTTCATTTTCGAGCATGAACATCGACGGCTGGTGCGGCTAGCCAAACAGGGGATGCTGACTCTTCTCGGGCACCTGGTCCAACCTCTAGCTAAGTGTCGTCGATGCTCAATTTGGTGCTCTGTTGTGAATGTTGTTGATCTTCTTTATCTCGTACGAATGATAAACTTTTATACTTTATATTAATTAATTCGCAGGTATGTTAAGGCGTCCCATGGAATATTACGTCAAAAATTTGCCGCGAACTAACGTAACGTCATTTGACGTCATAGACTCCGTGTCGTCAAGTACGGTAGCAACACAGTATTTCAATTAATTTTTATGATATTTTGTAAATTCAAAGGATGAAAGTTATCAGTTATTAAAAGTCATGTACTTACTCAATCGCTGACACTCCGTCTATTCAATATACCTTTGAGAAGACCCCCAATCTATTGAGTGCACTTTGTGACCCCCTTGTGTTGTTAGGGAACTCTGCGTTACTGAGAAGCTTGAGAAGCGATGGAAGGTGCGATCCGACAGTTTACAGGGCGGGTGATAAGAAAAATTGAGAAAACGGTAGGTATTTGTTAAAATTACATGAAAACAGAGATGCTGCACAAAGAAAATATCCTTATATACTCAATCATATATGTAATCAAAGACAAAACTATTTAAAAAGGTACGAAATCATTCTATTTATGTACCTTGTTTACAGTACTGGCGGAGTACACGTGTGTCGTATGATGCATGTGTCGTGTAGGAATTATTGCAGCAGTGCTGTGAAAAAAGTATGGTTGTAGCGCTATTGTTATTACTTTATTTTCCATATCATCAGTGTCTGCTACGATATATAATTTAGATACAAGCATATTCATGACAAAGATAAACTTTACGAGGAGAAAAAAAAATGGGGAAGGGGGTGGGGTGGGGTGGGGTAGATGTGGGACATGCATGTGTACTGTTTAAGTATGTAACAATGAAACTACTTTGTATTGTACAATTTATAACACTTATTTTTTATTCATTTGTATTTCAGACTGATGAAAATTACATATTTAATCATCTCATTAAAAAAACAAAACAGAAATATTTTGGCACTGGATCAGTGTTGGATGCTGCATTAGCCCAGAATCATAATTGAAAGAACTTTTCAATCACCAGGTGCATATATGATATTTAATTTTCTTAGAGACTTGAGTGTAAAAATATCTTCCCATATATCTATATACATAGTTGAAATTTGATATAAATCTAGATCTATCTGTGAATATTGTCAGAACAAATCTATAACTGTTAACATTATTTGTGTCATATTATTTTCTTTCAAGTTCTGAAGAAGTTAAATTAACAGTACACTAAAAACCCTAAAAGGTTCTCTAAGAAATTACATTTTGATACACAAAAAAATATTTATTCACCTAAATTTGAATTTTATTCTAATTTCAGAGATTTGCCTTTGGAAGAAAATATAACTTTACCCAAATGCCAGCAAGAAGATGTCATGTCAAGTGTCTGTCAAATGTTAAAAAATGTGTCAATAAAGATCTTTTATTGTAAAGAAGTACATGTATTTGTGATATATTTAATCCTAAACTATAAAAGCCTACATTTGGAGTCTTTCTGATGTCTATAAACATAGGGATATCATGGTGTATTTTTTTAAACATGGGCTCTAGAGTTCAGAAGCTGAGGATATTCGAATGGCAATGAAGGAGGTCGAATGCAAATAAAGATTTACCTCCAGCAGCTCACAAAAAAACCCTCCAGAGGGAGGAAATTTTTTACTGAATTGAGGAATTTTAGAGGAAAAGTGGATGCTTTAGCATACATTGTAGCTACGCCACTGTCTACTCAAAGATACTTTGTTATTGTCCGTCCTTTGTATCTAAATAATGTACAGATCTAAATTTAAATAATGAGGAGTTATTAGGGGGGGGGGGGGTCAAGCCTGCCCATGCAGGGTGATATAGCCTATTATACATGTTTATAATACTGGGTTGTTGGTCTAAATATGACCATGGATTTCATCTTGAGGAAAAACAATGACCGAATGATTTTATACATTTTTGTACAAAGCTGACAGATGGAAACCCCCCCCCCCCTCTCCTCTCACGAATTCGAAAAACGTGGTGAGAAAATAAAGAATATTATTGGCAGACGAAGTAAAAATTTTGTCGATGATGGCGATCGAGATACAGGTTTCAATCAAGTATACATGTAAATATAAAGATACATGTAAATAAAGATACAGGTTTCAATCAAGTACACATGTAAATATAGATTTATCTCGACAGAGTGGAGGTTTCTCCTTTCGGTGCCCCTGACGTTGAACATTGCACATTTGCATAAAATTGTATTTTCCGGCTTTTTCCTGAGAGGAGAGGTAATTGCAGTTTCACGTCACTTACATCCATTGTCAGGCATGGCCGGTCATGATTATGCGAGACTTGGTACATAATTATAGTACATGTAGTACTGATCATATCCTTTTCCTCGAATCTGGATGCGGTTTTTTTGTTTTTTTTTTGTTTTTTTTGTTTTTGTTTGTTTGTTTGTTTGTTAATCTTCCCGATAAGCAGTAGATTGAAATATATCTTCCGGAGGGAAAATTAGATAAGCTTGAACTTGAACTACATAACAGGCTATATCATCCTGCATGGGCAGGCTTGCCCCCCCCCCCCCCCCCCCCCCCCCGATAAGGATCCATCCAACCCTTGTTGTATTTCTATCGTATGTAACATGTCATTAAATGAAGGAGTTACGAAATGAATATGCTTCATTTACAACTTGTTAAAAAACGTATATTTGCTATCAACACCGCCCCCGCCACCTACAAATATTTAAGCTAGTAATACCCCTCCCCCCCCCCTCTCTCTCTCTCTCTCTTTCGTGAACAATTATGGACCTGTATTATCACCAGCATAATGTATAAATGTAAATGAAAAAAATAATAATAAAAAGGTTTCCTGGATGACGAAAAATAATTTCAGAAGACTCGACGCTGAATCTGACCCCTCCTCCAAGCATTCTGACTAGCAGAAAGAAAAAAAAATGAAATGAATGGAAAGGACAAATGTAACAGAAAGACATGGCTATATAGTGATAAAAGCTATAAATATAGTGATAAAATGATAAAACCGTTAAAGATACAGTGTCCCTGAAAATTGTTTTTATTGAAAACGTAAAATTTATTTCGACGGGTCTAGATTGAGGAAAAAAGAAGCCTTAAAAAGTTTATTTTAAAAATATGCAGTAACAACCATAATATTGTCGAATCTCCATATACCTATGTTGTAAAAACGCAATATATTGTAGGTGGCGCTAGTGAAAAGAATTAGAGCTGCGCACCCAAAATCAAAAATAACGTTTTCAAACGGTTATAACTGCGAATGTATGCATAAGAATCGCATGAAAATTTGAATTTAAACAAATGAGAATGTAAACTTTAATTTGAAAAGAAAGATTTTGTATAATAAAATTTTGTAAAATTAATTAATTTTCAGGGACACCGTACCTTTAATTAAAATGATGATTAATCAAATCATGAATTTGTTTGAAATTCAATAGAAACTTGAAAACATTGTCACAGATAAATATTGCAATATAGAAAAGCAGAGGGGCACACAACGGATTCTTGAATGAAGAGTAGAATCTACTGCATTGGGTCATGACTTCCATTGGATTTGCACATTACTTTATGTCTTCATCAACATATTATAATAAATATTGACACTCAACACTTCAAATTCTTCAAGAAGAATTAAATTCTTGCCGAATTCACTTGATCAACCTAAGAATATGAATTTTCGTTGAAATGTACCTGTACTGAAACGTTTTTGAGAAATTATCTCCCCCTGTCAATCGCGCATCACTTGAACGTTTGAAATAGTTCTCGGGAGGAGAACTTTTAGGGGTACTCATAGAAAATAGATTAGCGCAAGTTGTTCCTCAAAATAAATTGAAAGAAGTTTGGTGTAAATCGAATCATCCATAATTTATCTTTATAGTTCTTGCTACGACAACTTGATTTTTTTCATATTAAAACTATACAGGGACGTAGTCATTGAAGGTGTAACGCAAAACCCAGGGTGCGCCGTAGAATTCTTTAATTAAATCCATAAATATATGGAATTCACGACTTGTCGTAGCAAGATATATGAAATTTGAACATTTCTCTACACAACATAAACCATAAGTTCACTGAGAAGTTAGTGGAACAACTTGCGCTCGACGCTTCTTTTTCGTACTGTGTACATGTGCTATAAATAGCGATCACGTGACTTTCATCACACCTGTAGAACTCACCAATGACCCTTGAATTTCCTTCTGTAAAGTACATAATCATACTTTTGATTAAAGTATACTTTATTGAGGGAAAGAGGTGTCCATTACAAAGGTGCGATAAAGGTGATGGTATTTCCATGGGACGCCTTAACATACCCGCATAGGTGATGTTTTCAGTGTTTTCATGGATTCATTAGAGAATTCCAATTCGGTCACCGGCTCTTTCCATGCAAATCTGTATTAGGTCTAAACACTAACTGTTCTAAAGTTTTCAGATCAAACCTCTGATTTGCATATTCTCATCTCTATCTTGGCTCAGAACTAAAATTGATGCAGAAATACACTGCTAAAAAAATTAAGGGAGCAAGGTTTCTACTTTCATATCACACATGTTTGCAGCTGCTTATTCTATATAATGCACATAAATACGTATATTAAGACATATTTGATAGTCATTTCTTAATTACCAATGTCTGTATTGAACAGATTAAACATATACACATGATAAAACTTAATGATGTAGCCTTGCTTATCCCAAAAGATATAACATTCTATGTACCACAATATTACAATGGAAAAATCGCTCCTTCAATTTTCTTGAGCAGTGCATTATTCTGCATTGCTCTTGTGATGCGCAGATGAAGGCTGCAGAAGAATAATATACTCTACGCAAATTTACCCGAGAATACATGCAGAATAGAAATGTTCTTAGATGACGGTGTTGCATGCAAACAGGAGACGCCGACTCTCCCCGGGCACCTGGTCTCACTTCGGAATACTGTTTATTCCGGGTTCGCAACTGTTCCAGTGGAAATTCTAGTGATTTTGCCTTGCCTTTTCAACTTTGAGACTGAATAGTTGATAGGTACTTCTTCTGTGTTTATGCTAGAGATAAATGATGTGGAGAATTTTTATCATTCGCCCTGAATTCCAGTCAAGTTCGACTTTTTACGACTTCAGTCATCAAACATTGAACAGCACTATACAGTTTCAAATGTGATTGAAATCCTACAAGAAATTTGTAAAGGAGAAGATGAAAGGCATTTACTGGAGATTTAACTGGATGATGTAATAAATGTGGAACTTAAGTTTTTGTGTATCATCTTCAAGAGAACTCAAACGAAGTAATCAGCAAAAAATACTTCATTAGAGGGATGTTAAGAGATTAAGTGCCAATCTAATTCTGAACAAGATCTGTTTGTGAAACACAAAGGCCAATTTCGAGGCTGTCTTTTGCGTATGTCAAATGTCCAGCAAAAACAATGTTAAACTTTGATTTGATAAAAAGGTCTTATCACAAGAAATAAACATGTGAAATATGAAAGCCTACCACTTGACTTTCTGATGTTGTGTCCAAAAGCAATCAAACAAACAAGCAAGACAATAAAGACTGTGTTTGTGAAAGACGGATGCCCCCATCGGCATCTTTGTTAGTATTAACACCCTTTTCTCAAATTGTGATTGAAATCCTAAAAGATCCTAAAAACCCAACTTCTGTTCAGTAGGTGAAAGGTCAATTCATTTAATTTGAGAGGGGGGGGGGGGGGGGGCATAAAAATATCAAATATACTCGTAACTTCTATACTAAATCAAAGGACTGAAGGTCCTGAGAGATACTTCTAGATCTACGCAAAATTTTTTGTCAGCAGATATTAAAATGTTGAATAATTTTACTGTAAGGCAATCATGATTATTTTTTGAACACAGGATGCATATGCGAAGCTTATAATATAAAATTATGTTTATCTAACCTCAGTGTTGAAATAAGAAAGACAACTCTATAACTTTAATGCAATTTTTTAGTTATCTTTCATAACATTGTCATAAACAAAGCAGTATATTACTACGCCACCAATGTGCTATGAAAACAAGAATTATAATTGATATTATGTGATGCATTTATTCTATATGAAATTGAAATTGGAGAATATTCTTGTTCTTGCATTTTGTATGTGGTAGACAGCAAATTCCTGAACTAGACACAGCACTATATTTTGAGGTGCAAAGAGGCAGTATCTCAATTTGCATACTTTGATGCAGTTACCATAACAGTAAGATACTTCCTGAAAGGAAGTCTCTTAAAAATAAAACAGAAATCAAGTGAACACTTGAATCATGATATTCTGTATTTAATGAATTAACAGGCAACAATGCACTCATAATTTATAGTAATACAAATAGCATGTGGTATGGTGTCTTATATACAAGATCTGCATATTTAGTTACCATGTTGATCAGTAGGGGAAAGGGGGGATACAGATGATGAATGGGGGAATCACTCAAAATACTAATCACATATAGAAGTATTCTATATAAAGTAAATCTCTATACAAATAAGATCTTAATATGTCAAATCAATTTTTCACAAATTAAATTGTAATAATAATTAAATCACTATCAAAAAGTCACGAGTTCTTTTTGCACACAACTTGAGCAAACCCATCCGACACATATAAATACCACACAAGTATTTAGCGTAATAGATAATCATTGTACAATCAGATCTGTCAAACATGACGAGACTTTGTATGGGAAAAGAAGTAACTATCGTCTTCTTGTATTCAAGGAATCATCTAATGTAGAGTGGACAGCACACGCTGTAAACATGTATGTGTATCCTATGCATCGGAAAAATGTACTACTACATGATGTCAATATTGAAATTCCTTAAACAAGTGTTGAGTTTATAAACCAATCATACAAACTTGCTATAAATTTGTTCACATTATAGTATCACTTCTGTAGGAATTCATAAGTAAATGAATCTATTTTCTGGACATCTATGATATAAAACGGTATTGACTGACCATTATCTACTGTAAATCAAAAGCCGACATGGAAATTACGCTGAATGACTATTTGATAATTCTGAAAATCTTACTCAGTCTGTAAATTCTGATGCTTAATTTATAAGAAAAAATGAATTCACAAACATGGAAAATTAAAAAGCTGGACTCCTATTCCTAATGGATCATGCACTTGTTAAAGCTATGTTTGTGTGTCATATGATGCCTTTAATTGTATTCCGATATCTCTATAATATACTGAGCAGTCTTCAATCAGTGTATAACATGATCATGGTACAGAGCAAGACAACAACATAATTGTTTTGAATAAATATGAAGGAATTCTAACATATGCACTGAAAAAAGACATCTTTCTGCAAAACACCTAAACCCAAAATGGAAAATTGAAAACTTTGTCAAAGATCAAGGTCTAAATTGTGCCAAAAGTCAAAGTAGTGTTTTGTCCTTACAATAAATGCAATGTTATTCAAAATAACAAAGTTCTATCACACTATTAGAACTGATATTCTTGAATTGGATAAGTAGAGAAGTAGAAATCTATATGCCCCCTAATCAGACAAACAAAAGATGAAAAAGAAGAAAATATGGAGGACATGAGGGAGCACTTTTCCTACAACATGTGATATTACCAACATTGAACACTTATAAATCATGAAATTATAAATATTTGATGTGATAAGTAACATTCAAAGTAACCTACTGTGTTAAACTTCAATTTGTGGATTAAGACAAGGCAACCAAGGGATCGATTTCAAAGATTAGTATACAAACACCTCACCTAGTATCCTCCGATTTTTTTTCCGTAGAAAATTTAGTACAGTTGGTCAGATACATGTAAACACAATATGTCAATTTGCAGTGATAAAAGAAACAAGTGTATGTTTGGACATAATAGGTAGCATATGAATATGCCAGAAAAGGATAGAAAGTAACATGTGTCCAATTTAAAGTTACATGTTATTGTTGTTGTTGCATTTTGTTAAACTTGATACATCAAAATGATTTTTTTACTATCTTTTTTTTTAAGGCAATTGAAATATCCTAAAATCTTCTCAATATCACTCAAGTCACTTGCTGGTTTTTACCTAAATGTTCAATCATTTCTGCAGAAACTATCTAACGGAGGCTGCGAGAGATATGACGAACAAGTTCAGATAACATTTCTTTTCTAAAGAAATTAGAATGAAGTAGTGTCCTCCATAGGGAAGTTTATATTTAATAAATAATAATAAACACACAAATGAATAATAGTTCATTTTATGCTGGGCTTTGTTTACCAGCAGTAATGGATATTACGTAGAATTCTTTTATTTTGTGCTTTTCCACTTGATAAAGGCTGAGTGGCCAAAAATTTGTGGATATTGAGTGTTTATTGTTATTTATAAAAAAAATTAGGATTTTACAGATTCAGCCAAGAAACATTTTGACAGTATTACATATGTATTTGGTAATAACACACACAACATATACCAACACATATTCTCAATTTCACGACAGACTTGTCTTTCTACTCTAGCCATAAATAATTTTAAGAATCGGTACTGAACATGCACTATTATAAGCAGAACGGAATTTCAGCTTAGGATGGAAAAGAGGTCAATTGACTAAAACCATTAATTACCGCATATGCCTCGATTTCTAACACGGTACCTTACAAATAATTACAACATAGTCGTAAATAAGCACTCTCTTGTTGGCGCCAATTCTGTAAAGATAGATCTTCAGCTAATGCAAGTGCACGTACAGTTGATAAATATACGTAAATGACACAACATACATGTAAGGAATGGAAATTGATTGCACAGACTCAAAGATCTAAACACAAAGACGAACAAAATCAGGAATCAGGTGATAGGATACAACATATTATTATGTGTCTGCTTAAGATGCCAAATGGCAGAAATATTATGGACAGATTCTGCATATATAATATGCTCATATGTACGATACACAATACATCATATGAGGTAATTGGTAAGGGTACATTAAAATTCCATACGCACAACTCTATTAGAATCAAGCACATAATTACAAGAGAGGCAGAGTTTTTCTAAAATGGACAAAACATTGCGAAAGTCATGTGATACTTAACGAACGTATAGACAAACACTATGTTGCACGAATCGATGATCCATTTTCTATTTTTCGTAAAAAATATTGAATTCAGAGGAACAAATATGAAAATCTTAAACGAAATGAAAAGTATGTCATTCAATATGAGAGATTATACACAACCTATGCAACTTGATCATGGATATTTTTCTCTCCAGACAAACATGCATAAAATAAGCAAAATCATAAATTGATCACAGATATGTGGCATAACTCTTGCAAAGTTTGACGTTTTTCTATCCTACGGACTTCACAATCAATGTCTTCATTACGGAGTAGGCTCCCTTTACAAATATCGTAAAAAAAAAATCACAGGAACTTTTACTAGGCTGCGATACTGCAACCTTTGGTCGTATGCAGTAGGGTTATAAACATAACACAGTAGGGTAGAAGTTCTTACAATAAATCATAAAATCTTATCAAATACATGTAATCAAATTCATCTACAATATTTTTTCTTCATTTCATTGACGTTTAAATCTATTTCAATTTTTCACGTAGATTTAGCATGTTGTGTTCTGCATTTGGCACTTAAAAATGGGCGAAGTTTCAAATTCTTTCGATACGTTTTTAAGTACAATGATAATGAGTACATTTCCGAACTTCAAAAAAGATAAGAGAAGATATCCTTGGTAGAATGCACTAAAAGAGCATACCATTGTATGCCAAGATAATATTTGAGAAAGACAAGTAGAGAAACGTAAATGTAAACAGCACTAAGACGTCCCAGATTTTATTCCTGTCCGAAGCCCTCCGTTTCCTCTATGGCCATTGTTAGTTTTTCCACTAATTGTTCGTAACTACGGTACGGGGGTAAATCTAATCGATTAAAGCAGGTATGACTACGTGGTAGCCAAGTCTCCTTGCCAACTTTCTCTATACAAAATCTCTGTGGACCGTTGCTCCCTTTAAAATGAAAAGAAGAGACTTAAGTACATGTACATGCATGTGCATATTCATCTTGGATGAGCAGAGATACATGTGTAACTTTTATAAAAAAATCTATAGAAATAAAATCTAATTGACCCTTCTAAGAGTGCAAAATAAATTTGAGAAAATTCATGACTTCAACACTTCACCTGCTTTTTCACCTGTTTCTTATGGTGTTTTTATTTACAAAAATCCATCTCAGATAAGAGGAACAAATTACATGTATATACAGCCAATTGTGCCTCACATGAAATTCATATGACATTTACATGAAATTTACGTAAAAGTTCACATGAAATTTATGTGAAATGAGCACAAATATGAAATTTACATGAAATTTTTCACATGAAATTATGTTAAGTTTCTAACATGAATTGCATTTAAAGTCAATTTTGCATGAAAGTCACAAAGAAAAATTCATGTAAAATTCATGTGAAGTACACTTATGTGAAATTCATGTGAATTTTCACATGAATTATATGTAAAATTTACATGATACTCATTTCATATGAATTTCATGTTAGGCGCCATTGGCTGTGTACGAAATATTTTTAAACTTAAACTTACCCATCAACTCGGCAAAACCACCGACTGGTAATCGACATGTGCCAGTAACAAACTGTAGAAGTCGAATCTTCTTTTCATTGTCTATCTCCCTCACAAACTACAACAAAATATAAGATCATCAAACTACAATGGATATGATGGAGAGTAGATTCAAAACTGTTTGTGATCGGGATGAGAAATGAGGAAACGTATTTCAATATAACTAAAATTGTGCTATAAGATTAATTTCTAATTAACATAAAATGATAAAAATATGTGCTTATGTACTCTTGACCAATGACAAATCTTAAAATTTGCTAAGTGAAAAAGCAGCCGAAACAATGGCACAACTAGCTGTTCTACATGTACCATAATAAAGGTACGAAATAGTGGCAATAAAGTCTTCTTTAAAATTCATATAAACTGGAAAACTCATCTCCCCTAAATATCAGGTTAAATCATTTACTGCTTCAGTGTATCAGATATTAAATCTAGTGAAACATAAATGCATCTTTTTTACGAAAGTCTTCCTTTATGGGCTTAAATTAAGGATGTTTTATAAAGACATGTCCGTGAACATAAATTTAAGTAGACCATAAGAAAAGCCTCTTTCATTCGCGAGCGTTTTATTTTCACAATATTCTTCGATTTGCGAAAATAAAACGCCGTGAATATGTTCCAACACATGTGGAGAAAGGTACGTTTATACGATGTTGCGAAAATAAAATGTTGCGAACTAGTCACCTCAATCTAAGTTTAGAAGTTTAAGAAATTAAGACGCTGCGAATAAAAGACGGTTTACAGTACCTTCCAGAACCATGTGACTTGTTTACTGTTCCTCTGATAATGCCTGTATATAGTGTTTCTCTCCCAATCATCTACATCCATCTCTTGCATTCCACATAACATCAACTACAAGTAAAACATGGAATTTCATTAATGAAGGTATTTTTGCAGGGAAATCATGATTATTCTATACACACACAAGACCAATTTTAGGTCACATATGTATCTATGAGTTTTTCATTGAATTTATTTAACAAACTTTCTTCGGGTTTGCTGTTATATGACTACTTTATGACTAAGACTACTTTTAAATGACTACTAGAATATGACTACTTTCAAATCTTTATAAAAGAGCTATGTATGTCCAGGGTAATCACATTTCCTGATTTATTTTATTGCTAAATGTGTCACAATAAAATATTACCTGTAATAGTAACATCATAATGTAAGACAATGACAAAGTATAACAGCTTGAACAGACTGAGCTCCACTTAGCAAGATTAAAAATTGGTATATTAATGTAACCACTTCACAATCACAAAATGAGTTAAACATTTAAAGCTGTATAATGCAGTACCTCAAGCTCCCTCTCATCAAAATACTGCAGCCATTGTAACGGTACGACTTCACTGAAGCCGTCCAGGAAAGCTTTAGCTTGATCTTCTACTCCTCGAGAAAACCTCCAGTTTGTCATTAAACTGAAAAAGAAAAAAATCCAAAACTCATAACTCGTCAGTGACAATTTTTTTATATTGTATGATTTTACACATGTCTCATCGGACATGTCAGATAAAGGATACTACATGTAAACTTTCAAAGTTAATATGACAATCATGATACTTCAAGGATCACTAAATCAAAACAGCCCCATTATAAAAGTCTATTTCACAGACGAATCCTAATACCTCCTGGAACTTACAAAATTAAATTCCTCATTCCTCAGACTTACTGGATATATTCCTCAGACTTACTTGATGTATTCCTCAGACTTGATATATTCCTCAAACTTACTTGATATATTCCTCAGACTCACTTGATGTATTTCTCAGACTTACTTGATGTATTACTCAGACTTACTTGATGTATTCCCCGGACTTACTTGATACATTCCTCAGACTCACTTGATGTATTCCTCAGACTTACTTGATGTATTCCTCAGACTTACTTGATATATTCCTCAAACTTACTTGATATATTCCTCAGACTTACTTGATGTATTCCTCAGACTTACTTGATATATTCCTTGGACTTCCTTGATATATTCATCAGACTTACTTGATATACTCCTCAGACTTGATGTATTCCTCAGACTTACTTGATGTATTCCTCAAGCTTACTTGATATATTCATCAGACGTAGTTGATATACTCCTCAGACTTACTTGATATACTCCTCAGACTAACTTGATATATTCCTGAGACTTTCTTGATTTATTCCTCAGACTTACTTGATATATTCATCAGACTTACTTGATATACTCCTTAGACTTACATGATATATTCCTAAGACTTACTTGATATATTCCTCCTTATTTTCATCAGTGACTTTTATATCAGCTCCTCCTTCCTTCAGATTATGCGCTTCTACTTTACCCAAAATCTCAAAGTCAGCTGAGAAGTAAAGCTCTAAACCACATTCTTCTATTTCATTATCTCTGAAAAATGTATGAAACAATTTTGCTTTAATCTTGTAATTACTGAAACAACTGAGTTACTAAGAATTCATTTAGGCTGAATCAAACATAGGTTATTAAAATACAAAAGATACATGTATAAAGAGGCTAATTTGTCCATAGTGACATAAAGGATAAGTTACTCAATTATGTAATCTAGTAGTAATAAATCTGAAATTCAATTCCAGCTTAGAATGTAGGAATATTTGTTTTGATCTCTTTCAACTTATGAAGATTTTACATGTGTATGTGCATTGTTTACATCATTTGGGATCTCTCGGTACATGTAGGAATGAATCAATCAAGGAAATAAATTACTTATTCCAAGTGTGAATGGTTTGACACCTGCACAAAATTGTTCTGATAGACATAGCATGGCATTATTTAGAGAATTTGCACATTTCAATTTAATTTTAACACTTGCATCCTATGTAAAATAGTTTATACCAGGTCTTGAACAATTATAGATTCATTTTATACTTACTGTATCCAAACAAGGGAATTATAAAACTCTGGATCGATCGTCTCTATGTCTTTGAGGTACAGTTTTTTGTTCAGCATTCGTTTGTAGAAAGGTAAAGTAAAACCGCTATCAATAAACTTCCCATGGTATAATGCCTAAAACACAGGAATAAAACATTGCATATCAATTATCAAAATTATAAACTTTTGGTAATAACTTCAAAATTCATTTTCCTTAAAAAATTGTGTTAAAATATCAATGGAAATACATGTAGTTGTATTGAAATACAAGAAAGGTAACTCCTGCAAGGCTCAAACTACTCATAAATAGACGATTTTCACATTACTGATTAGACTTGCATTTAATACAATCCTAAACCCCACAGCACAACATTTGACGTAACTTTTGACAATGACGTTGTTACAGATCTATGATGTCACAGAAAGAAATAACGTCAAAAGATGAAATGTTGGGTCCAAGAGTGTCTAAAATTCAAGTCTAGCGGTAATATGAAAATGGTCTTTTCCACAATGAGCATAATAAAACCTAGAGTCTTCATCAATTTTGATAGCAGGGAATATAGGATGGAATAAAATGACTTCATAAGGATCAGAAAATCTTTTATAAGACTATGACAGAAAAGATATCAGAGCATAGGGACTTCAAAGACATACCATGGCTATAAACCTTCCTATGAATCTAAAGTAGACTAAATGGTCTGGATTAACGCTGGATGCAGGGTTTATCTGGAGACAGTAGTTATTTTGGCTTGCATACTCAAACAAGCAGTACATCGGGTTTAAGACATCGTGGGACAAGTGGAAAAACCATTCTCTGTAATGGCAAAAAATAAATCACTAAGTTTATGGGTAGCAAACACATCATGCATGTATATAATAAACTACATTGTGGATTCAATATGAGAAATATTTGCCATACTTCACATAAGAATTGCCTTTTTAAGTACTTTTATTGTAAACGTGGAAATTTTCACATGGGGGTATTTTTCGCGCTTTCGCGATTATATAATTATCGCTAAAATAAACCCCGCATGTCAATTACAACAAGTATAGAGACTAAAGCATACTTGCCATTGTCCCGGCCAGGACAAAAAATGTCCCGCATTTTCGACCGAAAATATGTGTCCCGGCCGGGACACGGAAAATCCCGATTTTTTGACGTTTCATAAAAAAAAATCGGCGTAATCATGGTAATATTGATTATTCTTTGTCGATTTCAGTCGTTCCGTCTTTTCTTAAACTTCCATTGTTTATTTAAACGTCTCCAATTATCTACGCTATATACCCATATACAGTAATCAGCCGATAATCGACCTATGTTTTGATAGTAATACAATGTAGGTTGATTGAAGGTCGGCTGTCCCACAAACGTCGCTAAATATATCCATGCAGCCTTTCTCTTGTTGATATTTTTTTAGCTCACAAAAAAATTCGATCATTGAAATAAATAAAGCAATAGTTATACGATGTGTAAGCCAAGATATGAATTTATTTTTATGACAGGAAACAACGTGATGTAAAACATGTAAACAAGATTTAAAAAAAAAGAAAAGAAAATACGCAACCACGGAACGCTCTAGAGTAACTATAATATGCTCTTTATTATTATCACGTCAAAAAACTCTCAGTATCAATCAAAGTACGTTTGCTTAGTGTCGTTTTTAATACCCGAGTCGTTAAGTTATCGATTGTGTTGCATTTTATTTAAATCGCCAACGTCAACGCAGGCAACAGCGCAGATGTTCAATACTTATGTTCAGAAAGTTGTGAATATAAAACGTGAACAATGGAGTAAAAGACTTTTAACACCTTCACAGAGAAAAATTAAATAGGGTAGACAAGTTCAATGAAGCGCCACTTTTAGAAATGCGTCCGACGAGGAGCCATCTACGTATACGGCGCGCGTTAATAAGATTTATTTTTTACTCTGACGTTCTTTCGTTTGCAGAGGGCAATAATCTAGTGCAATTTTGGATTGCAATATCTGAAGTTCAACCTCCTAAAAGTGTCCCTCTTTATGTCCCTCAATGGCGTTATATTTGTCCCGCATTTTGATGATTTGTCCCTCTTTTTGTCCCTCTTTGCAATGACAAAACTCCGAAAAATTATGGCAAGTATGCTAAAGGGAATATTCTTGATTTCACTAAAATTTCCCCCATGTGTACTGTTGTGATTGGTCATTTTGCCAAAATTTCCCCCAACACGTACTGTTGCAATTGGTCATTTCGCCAAAATTACTCCCACGCGTACTGTTGTGATTGGTCATTTCCCCAAAATTACCCCCACGCGTACTGTTGTGATTGGTCATTTCCCCAAAATTACCCCCACGCGTAATGTTATGATTGGTCATTTTGCAAAAAGTACCCCCACGCATACTGTTGTGATTGGTCATTTCCCCAAAATTACCCCCACACGTACTGTTGCGATTGGTCATTTCACAAAATTCCCCCCAGCGAAAATAACTACTTTAACATTACTTGTGCTTTTGAAATCATTCTTTGAGATATAAGGTTTTATATATTTGACTCTTAGGATGTTACCTTAACCTCTAAAATAACTTTATCGTCCTTGGGAGTTTACTTTCAATGTGCTTGATGCACCCTGCAAATTTGATTGTTCTAAGACAAGTGATAACAAAGTCATAGCTTAAAGTGTAGAAGACTGATCATTAGACATACAGATGAATGGACGGACAGACAGAATGTACAATATTGTTATAATTATATTACCTGGCCACACCTCCATAATCCAGCCCCTCCTCTCCTTTAAATATGATAAACAACCTTCTCCTGAGATCAAAAGGCTGAAGGCGCATTATCTATAAATAACATCAAATAACTGAGTTTGTGAAATAACATCAAATCATCATTTGACAGTACCTTTCTATCTATCAATAATGTTATATAAACATCACAAAATGCTTCATTATTTACGATTCACATTTTTTACAATTCACATTTATGATTCATTTTTTACGAATCTCATTTTTTAACGATTCACATTTTTCGTGATTCACATTTTTCTCGATTCACATTTTTTACGATTCACATATACATTCACATTTTTTCAAGAAATTCTTCAAAATCTCCCTTTGATCATTTAAGATCAAATTTTTTTACACTACAGTAAAAACACCTGTATCATAAACTTACTTGCTGGAAGGAATCTTCAAAGAGATTGTCTCTGGACACTGTGATTTTCACATGTCCCGGTAGAGCGTTGGACTGACATAGATATCGGAATTGTCCTAACTTCCAGCGGAAACTCCTTTCGTATTGTATAGGCACACCAAACGCTCCTTTGGGTCTGTAATCAGAAAAATAAAGGTACAGGGTTTATAGTCTTGTATCGCCTGACTTGCACATTGTCTCGGCGGGACCCGTTCTGTCAAATGCTTTTTCAACTCCCATGGGAGTATACAGCAGAGGGGCGGTTTAGGAGCTAACGCTTATGGCTCACATCTCGGTCTTAAATGCCAGGTACATGTACTCAATAGACCATTTTCCGATCTTGTTAGAAAGCACAAAATGTCAGAGTCAACATATTTTGGCATTGTTTTACATTATGACCTCACTGTTAAAAAACGCAATTACATTTTGAAGTAACAATGAAAAAATGCACAAAAAATGCCTACCTCGGACATTTTCCGTCACTTTGTCAGCCATAATGAATTTCGGCAAGTGGCCTATTATAATGCAGAATTAACTCATTTTTTGACATTATACAACTTGAACTCCCTTTTATCCCATATCTTATTTCACACAGTCAACTTTTTCAATCTACACCTCTCTCTATTGCAATCACATGGTTTATCTATGAATCTTCTTTGATAACTCAAAATTGCATATACAATGTAAATCCTATAAATACAAAGAATTGTTTTAAAAATATCTTGCTTGTAAAACCTAAATACGGGGAAAAAGAAATAATTGATAAATCAAAAAGCATTGAGAAATCAAGGTTACCAACTGTTATGAAACAAGGATGCTAATATAAATAATCAGCATGTACTTGGAGCAAGACAAAAAAATAGTTGCCAGAGTCACCTAATGCTCGAATGCATAGCATAATGTCTTTAATGACAGCCAATTTCTTAAGCTCACTTTTTTTCCCAATTTATACAATTATACACAATTGTATACTCATGTAGCACATATACTTTGCTCAATATTGGCTTCTACAGGCAAAATCACTCAAGTGGAAATAGTAGGTCAAGGTTATTCTATGAAAGTTTGATTAAAGATGAATCCAACTTGAAAGTTTGGAACATATAGCACTTATAGGGGTCTGTCGATACTCAATTTGATGCTCTATTGTGAGTGCTGTTGAGATTGTTGTTAGGATCTTCTTTAACTCATTATACTTTGTTCAATATTGGCTTTTAAAGGCAAAATCATTCAGGCGGAAAAAATAGGTCAAGGTCATTTTATGAAAGTTTGATCAAAGAAACATCCAACATGTAAGTCTGGAACATGTAGCACTTATACTTTGCTCAATATTGGCTTTCAAAGGCAAAATCACTCAAGCGGAAAAAGTAGGTCATGGTCATTTTATGAAAGTTTGATCATAGATACATCCACCATGTAAGTTTGGAACATGTAGCCCTTATACTTCTTAATATTGCCCATTAAAGGCAAAATCACTCAAGTTGAAAAAGTAGGTCACGGTCATTTTATGAAAGTTTGATCAAAGAAACATCCACTATGTAAGTTTGGAACATGTAGCACTTATACTTGCTCAATATTGGCTTTTAAAGGCAAAATCACTCAAGCGGAAAAAAGCAGGTCAAGGTCATTTTATGAAAGTTTGATCAAAGATACAACCAACATGTAAGTTTGGAACATGTAACAGTTAGTGACTTATACTTTGCTCAATACATTGTATTGGCTTTTAAAAGCAAAATCACTCAAGTGGAAAAAGTAGGTCAAGGTCATTTTATGAAAGTTTGATCAAAGATACATCCAACACATAAGTTTGGAACATGTAGCACTTATACTTTTCTTAATATTGGCCATTAAAAGCAAAATATTGCTATCTTAACATTACCTTATCATCTCAACATTGCCTTATCATTTGAAATAATTTTAAAAATCCCAATCCTAGGGGCTACATCCCCATCTGGTAATATTAACGTATAATTAAACACTAACAACAAAAAGAATATGAATATAGGAAAGGAAATTGTGTGAACTTAACATTTACCTTATCGTCTAGTTCGGCCGACACTGACGCCAATGCTGGCACCTACGGTATTGCAATAGCTCTTTTGCACTAAAGTGCAGTCAGGCTAATGAAGTTCTCAAAGGTTGGAAAAATAGTAATTACTCAAAAGACAGTACATGTAATAAGAGGGAGATTAAAATGTGATGGCAAAATAATAAATTTACTTAAAAGATAGGAAATTATAAAATAATGACATGCATAGAAAAATAACAAAATGACTCAGTTGACGCAAAGCAAAATAAAAAGGATTGTTTCTTTAAATTTAAAACCATTTCATGATTCACTAATGAAAATTAAATACTTCAAAGAATACAACCTGAGAATGAAGTATTGCAAAGTATGCCAAAAACATAAAAGTTACACAAATAACGAATGATGACAATATAATGAACAAATATTACTCAGAGAATGATGTAATAATGCTGGGTTGATACAAAAAAAGTAGGTTTTTTTCAAAAATTTGCAGAAATCACTGATTACAAGACAATGAAAAAACATTTGAATTATTTGGTGGAGTGTTAGAAAGACAAAAATCTGTATGTAGAATGGCAAAAATAACAAAAGACTCACCCAAAAGAAAAGCAGTGGGCTCTTAAAAATGGCAAGTTACAAATTAATTAAGAGGATGACAAACTTATCTACCAACTAATTTGACTAGTTACCACCAAATAAGGACTCATCTACCAACTAATTAGACAAATAAGGACTCATCTACCTACTAATTAGACAAATAAGGACTCATCTACCTACTAATTAGACAAACAACCACCAAATAAGGACTCATCCACCAACTAATTAGACAAACTACCACAAAATAAGGACTAATCTACAAACTACTTAGACAAGTTACCACCAAATAAGGACTCATCTACCAACTAATTAGACAAACTACTACCAAATAAGGACTCATCTACCAACTAATTAGACAAACAACCACCAAATAAGGACTCATCCACCAACTAATTAGACAAACTACCACAAAATAAGGACTAATCTACAAACTACTTAGACAAGTTACCACCAAATAAGGACTCATCTACCAACTAATTAGACAAACTACTACCCAATAAGGACTCATCTACCAACTAATTAGACAAATAAGGACTCATCTACCAACTAATTAGACAAACAACCACCAAATAAGGACTCATCTACCAACTAATTAGCCAAATAAGGACTCATCTACCAACTAATTAGACAAACTACTACCAAAATAAGGACTTATCTACCAACTAAGTAGACAAACTACCACCTAATAAGGACTTATCTATCAACTAAATAGACAAATTAAGACATAATAACGACTTATCTACCAACTTATTAGATAAAGTACCACCAAATAAGGACTTTTCTACCAACTAATTAGACAAACTACTACCAAATAAGGACTCATCTACCAACTAATTAGACAAACTACCACCAACTTAGGACTTATCTACCAACTAAGTAGACAAACTACCACCAAATAAGGACTTCTCTACCAAATAATTAGACA
Source organism: Pinctada fucata (assembly GCA_028142955.1). Classification (NCBI taxonomy): domain Eukaryota; kingdom Metazoa; phylum Mollusca; class Bivalvia; order Pterioida; family Pteriidae; genus Pinctada; species Pinctada fucata. Next base: position 25,928,360 of record AP027113.1, on the reverse strand, counting down.
AGTTATCACCAAATATGGACTTTTCTACCAACTTATTAGACAAACTACTACCAAATAAGGACTTATGTACCAACTAATTAGACAAACTGCCACCAAATAATGACTTATCTACCAACTAATTAGACAAACTACTACCAAATGAGGCCTTTTCTACCAACTAATTAGACAAACTACCACAAAATAAGGACTTATCTATCAACTAATTAGACAGACTACCACAAAATAAGGAATAATCTATATACTAATTAGACAAATTAAGACCTAATTAAGACTTATCTACCAAGTTATTAGACAAACTATCACCAAATATGGACTTATCTACCAAATAATTAGACAAGTTACCACCAAATAAGGACTTTTCTACCAACTTATTAGACAAACTACTACCAAATAAGGACTTATCTACCAACTAATTAGACAAACTGCCACCAAATAATGACTTATCTACCAACTAATTAGACAATCTACCACAAAATAAGGACTTACCTATCAACTAATTAGACAAACTACCACCAAATAAGGACCTATCTACCAACAAATTAGACAAATTACACCTAATAAAGACTAATCTACCAACTAATTATACCTAATAAGGAAATTATCTATCAACTAATTAGACAAATTAAGACCTAATAAGGACTTATCTACCAAGTAATTAGATAAAACTACCACCAAATATGGACTTATCTACCAACTAAGTAGACAAACTACCACCAAATAATGACTTATCTACCAACTAATTAGACAAACTACTACCAAATAAGGACCTATCTACCAACTTATTAGACAAACTACTACCAAAGAAGGACTTATCTACCAAATAATTAGACAAACTACTACCAAATAATGACTTATCTATCAACTAATTAGAAAAACTCTCACCAAATAATGACCTATCTACCAAGTTATTAGACAAACTACCAACAAATATGGACTTATCTACCAACTAAGTAGACAAACTACTATCAAATAATGACCTATCTACCAACTAATTAGACAAACTACTACCAAATAAGGACCTATCTACCAACTAATTAGACAAATTACCACCAAATAAGGACTTATCTACCAACAAATTAGACAAATTACATCTAATAAGGACTCATCTATCACCTAATTAGACAAATCAATACCCTATAAGGATTCAGCTATTCAACTAATCAGGCAAAGTAACACCTTCTAATGACTTATCTATCAACTAATCAGACAAATCAAGACCTTATAATTAACATCTAATAAGAAAATGAGAAAACACTTAAAATACTCAATTATGAGTTAACTCAAGTGAGTATTTTTAAAAGCAACAAACTACTGGACTGTATGGGTGAGGACAAACAATGTGAATTGTTGAACTTATATTATAAAGTTCTTTTATGATTCAAAGTACAACTTTTGAACACAAGTAGACTCGTCTTGGAAAATAAGGTTTCTTGGGCGAAAAATTGAAAAATACAATGCCCCCAGTGAGAGTCGAACTCACGACCCCTGGTTTACGAGACCAGTGCTCTAACCACTGAGCTATAGGGGCCATATGAACAACGGAGATTTAAACTTCCGTCTAGTCTATACATGATCAAATGAAAAAGATCGATATTGAAAAACCTGCTAAAATGGACTCAATCTTTCTCAAACTTCATTTTAAGGATAAAAATGGTGATAAAATATGTTTAGGTAAGCTCAGTTTATCAAAATAGGAGGTAAAGGGCGACTCATTATCCATAAAGCACACGGTCTATTTTTATCGCTGACGCATGACGTGGCATACTTATGTTCACACCCACGCTATCGATTGTGTATTCAGTCGGCATGTTTAAAGGTAAACTTAACTACAATATAACGCATGTAAGCCTCCATAGCTCAGTGGTTAGAGCACTGGTCTTGTAAACCAGGGGTCGTGAGTTCGATCCTCACTGGGGGCTGCAGGAAAAATTCCTTTTCGCTCTTTTACTTCATGGGTAGGGACGGGAGATAGACAATGCAACAACACATTTTTCTTATAAAACAACTTCATCAGACCAACACACGCGTTCAACTTCATAAAAATTTATGACAATATTTGAAAAATAACGATTTCATCAGCATGAAATATTTGATTCAGATATAACATGAAATTAAATTTGATACGAAAAAAAAAAATCAAGTGGTATTTCTCTAATATTCTGTACAAAATTGCTACCACGCATACATGTAAAATGAATTGAAAACTACTGACAAATCCACCCAAAAATTGGAAAATTCAATTCACAAAAAAAAGAAAAAAAAAAAAGCTGACTCATCAAAAAAAAAAAAAAAAAAAAAAAAAAAAAAAAGCTGACTCATCAAAAAAAAAAAAAAAAAAAAAATTGCTGATACAGCATTTTTTTTTTTTTTTTGGTTGAAAAATGCTGATACATCAAAAATATAATTATTTACAAGAACAAAATTCCTTCAAACAAATCGAAAACAAAATGTGTGTACACTGCTCTATGAAAACACCACAAGGATTTATCGCGTTTCATGGTTACTTGATGGGTTGACCTATAGAGTACATGATCATACAAGCGGGAGGTGCGATAAATCCCTGTGGAAAACACATATAATTGTTAGACATTGTTTTCTACGAAAATAAATTACCACCAGTGACCGATATATCAAAACCAACATTGTTTATACTGTTGAGTGTCCCTAAAAACATGATAATCAAACATTGTATTCCGCGAAAACAAATTACTGCTTACATACCAAAAACCAAAATGAAGTATCCCTTAGTCTCTACAATATTTTATTTTTGTTTTATTTTAGTATTTGTACAAACATTGCGGACGGCATCTTCTCTGCGTGAAGGCAATTTCACGTTTAGATGCACGGACGGACGTAATGGACAAGTTCGGAAGTGGTTTATAAATTGGTACAGACGAAGGCGACATATATGAAACTGATATCCTTTCGCAACATAAACAAAAGAAAAATAGCAATGTTCTAAACATTAACCTCTTTGGATTTCAAACTTTTGGTGGTTTTAATGGGAGAAAATTCACATGCGCCCTTTTAACTCCATAGTCCTAAATTATTTGCATTGTATCACTGCCCCCCCCCCCCCCCCCCCCAAAAAAAAACCCATAACCTTTCCTTCGCACACGACTTGCAAACGTGTGCGCATGCCATAATGCGAGTTCAAGATAGTTTGGAAGGGGGAGGGGTGTTTCAAGTCCCGCTACAGTGTCCCAACTTTAAGAAAATATATGAATAAATAATCAAAATTCGGGGCCCAAACTTTTAGAAAATATATGAATAAATAATCAAAATTCAGGGTACTGATCCTCATCATATCCATCTTTAGATCTGCTCATGAAATACTTAGAAGTTATATAAATAAGACGTAATTGACAAATACGTGATGTTCACCAGCGTGTGTAAATGTTTACAGGCACGGGCCGCGTCTATCTACAGGTCCCTTTGTTAAATGATCATGCATATGGGGATTAAATAGGTCAGAGCATAAAGGGTACGAGCGAACGCAGCACGCGTGACATTCACGGTTCATTAAACCTTATATAAGATGTGTCGAAATAAAAATGCCTTATGGGTATGCAACTTTTCGTAACAAAAAATGTTAAATGTAGATTGCGCGGTAAATATCGCGGTAAAAATCCTAATGGAAATTTTATTCTATCAAATTTTTACCTGGATATTTGATACCTTCACTTGAAATACCGGGAAATGCAATGGAATAATAAACAGATTCCAATAACTTTGTACCAAACGGTAGTTATAATTCCGGAATAAACGAGTATTTGAAGTATTATTTAGTTCGACAAAATTGATTTTCCTGTCACTGTTAGCTGTCGTCAAACAAAGAGGTTGTGATAACAAAAGGAAACGCTCCTTGTCATTGCTAGTTTATATTCAGGATTTATTTGAATTCAAAAATTTGAAAAGAAATATCGATAAAGTGTTATGTAAGAATTACTATTAACGACATACTACATTTGCAATTACCAGATAAAATGAACTTCGATAAATCAAACCTACAGTACCATATAAAACCTACGAGGTCGGATCAAGTCCCCCCCCCCTTTTTTTCTTCCCCAAAATAGAATGACATCGTTTATGACTATTTATCAATCAATATATTTCTTTCATTTACACACGGTATCAGTTTGATCGGTCTATAAAACATGTACAAACGTCGTCAAAATGCTGGTTCGTCCAATTTGAGAAGTATTAAAATGAATAAATTCTTGCTGGACCATGATTTTAATTCCGTATTTCCTATCCAATCCGACAAAATACAAAGGTAAGAACCGACCAACATGTATTAACACACCAAAAAAGGATAGTTTAGGGTCCGCCCCCCCCCCCCCCTTGGATATGTCAAACCCGTTTTTTTCTCTAAAAATCATCGGTTAAAACTTTCCCCATCCCCAGGATGAATTGGACACCCCCTCCTGGAAAAAATATCTAGATCATCTTATACGACACCCATTGCCCATGGGGCGAAGTTTTTTTTTATTGGGTTCGGGTCTTTTTTATCCGTACATACACAATGCGTAGAGAAAGATGCTGTTTTTATCTTCACGAATTTTGTCTACACAGGAAATCTAGTCATACATATTACCATACGAAAAGGTCAAGTGGAAAAAACTGTAACCATACTTTATACTTCAGTCAAAAAAAAATTATATTATGCATAAACATAATCCCTGAACTTCCTTCCTACACCACATGTGAGTTACAACTTGGGATGAAATCAATCATGAAATACGATTAATATGTGACATTTCTTGATTTTATAACAACAGCCTAGCTCATTTCTCATCCGAAGAAATGCCAACAGTGATATAAAAAAATCCATAATGGAACTAGAACATTCATAGAGGGACAAATAAATACCCCCCCCCCTCTTTCACAGCGTTCTACACTGCACGAGCTGTGGTGCAGCAACAAATTACTCAATATATGCTACGTTTGACCTTGACTTCCGTCCTTTTGGCTCAGTTGTAAATAGAGATTCTCCTTTGATTATCAATAACCTAGTTAGATTCTATGTGCTAAAGGTGTGAAAATACATGAATTATGGTATTTCCATGTTCGACCCTGACCTTTTTACCCCCAAAGCCAATAGGAATCCTCCTTGGCTGTCATTAAAGTATGTTTGAAGTATCATTATTGCATTGGATGAAAAATTTGAGATAAGGCGAATAAATACGTCTTTTCTTCATAAATGTAAGGCTTGACCTTGACCTTATAAATGTTTGACCACAAAATCAAAAGATAACCTCCTTCGGTGATGATTTATCTAGGAATACAATTTCTTAAAGACACTTAGACAGGTCAAGAACTGAATGAATTATGGAGCAGAACCGATGATTTTTATTTATGTCCGAATTTACCTTGACCTTTAACCTATTCACTACAAATCATGAAATGCAACAGGGATCCTAATTTTGATCATTAGCAATCTGTCTGCAAAGTTCCATCACTGCAGGTCAAGAATTATGGGAATTATGGTGCATAAATAAACTTTTAGTAAATAGACAGACAAATGGATGAACAGACATGGCGAAACCTAGAATTTCCCTACGAACTTTGATGACCATGATACACGTATTAAATAAGAATACAAATATTCATCAAAAATTAAAGCACCCCAAAAATCTCGTCAATTGACCATGATAACTTTTGGTAAATAGACAGACAAATGGATGAACAGACATGGTGAAACCTAGTGTTTCCCTACGAACTTTGATGACCATGATACACGTATTAAATAAGAATACAAATGTTCATCAAAAATTAAAGCACCCCAAAAACCTCGTCAATTGACCATGATACATGTATCATAAAGAATACAAATGCAGGGACTTTTTCATCAAAAATCAAAGCACCCCAAAAATCTTGTACAACTGAACATAACATATACAAGGGAAAATTTTACAATAATCAAAACAAAATTGACTCAATACATCACAAATCATAAATCCACTGGAAATCTACAGGTGTGTCAAGAGACAAGATTCTACATCAAAAGGAGGCTCTGACACACAACACACCAAAACATATGTCGTTTTTAGTTTGAAAAATCAATATAAATACATACATGTGCATATAACTTGGAACTATTATCATTCTTCACGAAAACTGATTTGAACCACATGCCCAGACTAATTGTGCTAGCAACTATTGAATAATTTGTTAGACAATCTCTGCTAATAGCTTAGCAAAATTTTAGTAGCCTCAGGAGTCGGACTTGTAAGTTTTCATGAAGACTGTGACAATCACTACATTGCATCTTTCCCTTCCTTCCATACATCTTTCTTTCCTATTCACTCACATCTCTCTATCACTACATCACTACATTACATCTTTCCTATCCTTCCATACATCTTACTTTCCTATTCAGTCACATCTCTCTACCACTACTTAAGTACATAACTCACCCTTTGGACTGCCCTCCTCTGGGATCTTGGAATGTGGTCGATCGTGTATTATGATCTACAAAGTACCGTACGCCCTCTGAGGTGTACCTCATTTCCCAACCTTCTGGTAATGGGTCTTCCTGTACAGATCTATAATACAAACAAATATTCAAGTTGGGATTTTGGCTTTTTCTACTTTAAGTATCACTAAGAGACATACATTGAAATTTCTTACATGTACTTCCTTTCAAAAATTCATAACACTTTCCGTCATTTGCTAGTGTATTTTACATTTTATTCTCTCAAAAACTAATTTTCATAACAGGTTCCGTCTTTTATCTTTTAATAAGAACCAACTGCTATCTTGCATTAATTTACTTTTAAAATATACAGGTACATGATGGTGAATCATATTTTCCCCATTTTATCAATAAAGAGCTATGAAAATACATGTATCTCTCATGATAAATTAAGGTGCCATAGCTGACAATATCCAGTAAATACAAGACTTCTTTGGAATTGAAAATCAAATGCCCATCAAAATCTTCATTGATCATGTCAATACAATGATGTATTGTCACTGAAACACAAACTGTTACAAAAAACACAAAACTAAAATTGTGATAGATTGTCGAGCTGATACTGACCCTTGAGTTCTGGGATCTTCCCATTGTGTGGTTCTGTTTTTGTGATTTACAAAGTAAACTCTACCGTTAGGATCTATCCTCTTCTCTGAAATGTCAAGAAAACAAATCATATAGTTTGGTCTTAGATACACATTTAAATCTAATTGATGAAAAGAATACTTAGCATTATTAGCACTTTATATGACTTTTTAATTCAACAGTCAAATTTAGCATGGAGCTGCAAATAGACTGTACCTAGATTCCAAGATTCCAAAATTCAAAATTTTTCTTGGTAGATGTCAAAATACTTTCCATACGTTTATCTTAACAAGGATAGAAACATTGAAATTTGGACTTTTCTACTACTTGCGACATAATCAAATTCTTCATACATATAAACCAAGAAAAAAAATCAGGGATAAGAGTGCTACAATCAGGACATTTTACATGTATGTTTCCCAAAAAATTGGAGGAGCTTATAATCCCTGTCTATCCTTGTGTCAGACCACTTGCTGTCTGTTTGTCAGTCAGTTTGGCTGTACGTCCAAGCTCATACCTCCTTCATCTTTCATCCTAATTGGATCAAAATTCATTAATGCATAATTTAGCTCAAAGGTCATCCAAGGCCATTCTGAAAGGTCAAGGTCACCTATTCAGTACTTTTACCTCCTACATCTTTCACCAAAATTTGATCCTTCTTTGCAAAATGATATTTCTTTGCCAAATAATTGAGAATGTGGGGTTTTGGACAAAGGCCACTCAAGGTCATTTCTGATAGGTGAAGGTCACTTAATTAGGGACCAAAATAATAACTTACCCCAGCCGTCTGGTAGAGGACCTAATGGATCGTTGTCCTGTTGTGCCACGGCAGGATTAGGGAATAAAAATCTGTTCTGTAAATGCTCTAAGGCTATATTTCTGTTGCTGTTTCGCCATTCCTGCCAGTTATTAACCATATCAGTACTGGGTCGCTGCCAGGTGGTGGTGCGTGTGTTATGATCTACATAGTAGACACGTCCTCGGGGATCCACTCTCCTCTCCCAGCTATAAATAGATAGTTTATGATTATGCTTTATACATGTTTAATTTCAAATATCCAAAGATAATTCAACATTCACACCGTATGTAGAATACATTCATGAATTTTCTTTTGGTTGGGCCAAGTCTGGCCTGAAAAAGGGGAATGGGGTAGGGGGATTGAACGAGTTATACGTGTACTATAGTCCATGAGATTTAACTAATTACTGTGAAAAAAAGAAGAAAATGCATCAAATTGTGAAGAGTCAGATACAGGAATTTGTTTTTTTTTTTCATGCTGATATTCTTAGCATATAAATGAACACCTACCCAGCTGGTAAAGGTTGTGGTCTCTCCCATGTGGTAGTTCGTGTGTTATGATCTACATAATAAGACCTTCCCTGGGCATCTGTCCTCATCTCCCATCTACAACAATACAAACTATCTGTTACACATGTACCGGTACTTCATTGTCAGTAATACAAAATGTCTTATATTTCATACATGATTATACAAAAACAAGGGTGCTTAAAAACTTTTGAAAAAGTAGAAAGCATTAGATGAAAGTTTTTCAGAGAACAGTAGGTAATCAGAATTTGTTCATTGGGGTGGAAGGTGGAGGTGGGGTGTCATTCACTCTGAGGTAAACATTTCAAAACTGGGTTAACCATGTATGCAAAATTTATTGTCTACATTGTTTTGCGTTTTTCCAAAAAGAAAATAAATTTGGTGAAAAAATGTTAAAGCTTTAATCACAAATTACAAATTTTGGGTTACACAAAGGGAAATGAAGGTATCTTTTGAGCCCTCTTTGTATACATTACTTACCCAGCAGGGAGAGGTTCTGTGTTCTGGGACTGATTCTGTTGTTCCTGTGTGGGGTTACCAGCAGGAGTGTTCTCCCCTGAAGCTCCTGATGTTGCCGTGGCAACGTTACCATTCTGTTGTGAAGTGGGCGTTGTTGTGGGAGCTTCTGTTCCGCCTGACGAACCTGCGTTGAAACATCAATCATGTATTGCAATCTTAAGGAAACTGAATATTTCTTGATATTTTTCTGCCATTAATTATCATACACACATGATCAAGACATCAAATTGACCCTTCCAAACGCGGGAAAAAGTTGAGAAATTCCATGACGTCACAATGCAATTTTAATGTTTGACCAAGGTTCAAAGCTTGTTTGTCTGAGGTAAAAGCAGTGTGCATTTTTTTCCCCTGAAATCGGAAGGGTCAACTCAGTAGACATAACTGGACTGCTATTTCACGCAGAGAAGCTGAATATTAAAGCAAAATGCTCATGGAAACAGTGACAGCATTATACAAGTAAAAGCTGCATTAAGAAAAGTTTACATAAAAATTTGTTATTCAATTTGTATTGGCTAATTTGCATCACCTCCCTCTCCTTTCATTTTTTGAGCAAGGGATGGGTTCTTTTATTATTTCAGCACATCAGGTTTCAGAGATGTGTTAAGTAGATATGACATGTAACTTGTCATGTTTTTTTTTTTAACTCTATACAAGTGTCATTTTCTTGAACATTTTAAAGTATTAAACATTCTTTACGAAATAGAATTTATCCCATTTTCTAGAAAGTAGAGAAAATTGTCCAGCTGCTTTTGTTAGCTTCATAAAAGCAGAGCTTTGATACAGAAATAACAGAAAACATCGAAGTAATCTGCGCACATGACATACAGAAATTACACATACATGTATGCAGGTCTTTTATGACCTACATGTATATAAGACAGTACATGTAGACCAAGAAAAAAGTAAGAGACACTGTTAGTAGGCATAATTCAGATTACGATCAAATCTGACATGCAGTGTATACCCAGTGTATTATTGATTCTCCATCCTCTCTGACCAAGCTGACCTGAAATCATTACCATATGCCGTTATTTATCACCTTGAAAATGCGCCGTCTGTGTATTTTTACTGTGACTTTGAGTGTCCGACTCAAATATCAGGTGAAACAACATGATGAGCTCACGATTCTAATTCTATACAAATCACATATGATTCACACTTTGATACACAGAGAAATACAGTTCCTATAGTATAATACATATGAATAGCAAAATGCAGGGTTCAATGGGTCTCAAAATACTCTTAATGAACTGATTTTCTAACATTTGACTCTTTTCATAGAACCTCTAAGTATTGATGGAATCAGAATTAGAACACAAGGTCCAAACTAATTCTACAAATACCCTATTGATTTGTATTCTCTATGTATTACTAAAATTACTGTCTTGTAAAGACATATATGGATAAGCTCTGGAACATTTTGAAGGTTGAGTTCAAAAAGCAAGATGTTCTAAATTTTGACCTTTGACCTTCACACTACAAGCTAATCAAATGAAAATAATCACTATTAATGATGTTCAACGACGGCTAAATTATCACCGTAAATATGAACTTACTTGATGCTGCAGCACTGGCAGCCGGTGCTCCTCTGTTTGTGGCGGGGGGAGGGGGAACAGGAGGGGCTGGACTACGACGTGTCCTGTTGGATCCCCGCGTGGACTGGTTGCTTGGAAGCTGACCTGGAAAAGAGGTAGAATGGAAATTATTTCAAAGTTCAAATAAATTTAGGATACTTTTGTTCCTTAAAATTGTAAACTCTTTTTCCTCATCTCATCCAATCGTATTGAAATTTTCAGAAAAATTATGAGATAATGATGAATTTTTGACATGTGACCAAGGTTCAAATCTTCTTTGTCTGAAGCAAAAACATTGCGATTTCATGAAATTAAGCAATAATTTTGCCCATAATAAAAATTCAATTCAAATTACACATTCATTTCATTAAAATCATCTAATCATATAATAAACTATATTTTTGATTCATTCTCAAAATCATTCAGGCATTCCTTTTACATGAGACAAAGTATCCATGACATTACATACCATTGGCCTGTGACTGTGAGTTTCGACTGACGTTCTTTTTGGGGAATCTGGTCATATTGACCTCCATTCCTGTCATGACCAGCTTGACTTCTCCCGTTTTACCTTTCCCTTCCAACTTAATCTCCACATTCCGTGTGTGATCTTTTACTGTAAAATAAAAATTAATTTACATGCTTACTTCACTATGCATGACATATGCAGGGGTCTAGAATTCCCATTTCCCGTTGCCCGGGGCAAGTGAAAAGTTGGGTCGGGAAAGTGCAAAGCAAGTGTTCACTTGCCCGTGGGCAAGTAGATTAGGCCAAGCAAAAAATAAAAAGTTGGTTTTCAGGCTATTTTTTTTTCAAATCATATGCGGCAGGCAGGTTTTTTTTTTTCATAAAACATTTTCAGAACAACTACAAATTAGAATGTAATGACAATGTAGCGTGTGATTGACATTTCTGTCCAGTTTTATTACTTCAATTTGTACCCATTGAATGACCGCTCGAGATGACATGAAAATTTTACGGACGAACGCAAACACAAGTACATGTACATTTAGATCAGATAAGATAAAAGTGGACGTTAGAGATTTAAATCTCAGGCGCAGAACAAGAATACAATATAATGTCATAGAGAAAATCAATATTTTATCTGAATGAAATAGAACACGTTATTGAACCATTCGGGTGAACTGAATATAAGAATTTTGCGCATCTGCCTGGCCATGTAAGCTGTCATTTACGCGTTGCTGGTATCATCACCTTCTTGAACTCCTTGGATCCGCCAATGATGTCCATGCTGAAGGTCTGGGTCTGTCTGATAATGCTATAAAATATATACCCGTCTCGTCTGCATCGTAGATGTGATCGGAGAAACGTTAGCTATGTATTATGTTTTCACCTTCGACGGAGTGCCAGTGCTCTGTCATGCATCGGCGTCCTATTTCCGTAAATTCTCTTGAATTCTATCTATCTAGTCTAGTTGGTTGAAAAAAATTGAATGTGGGGGGGGGGGGGGGGTAAAACACGTATGCGGCTGGGCCTGAGAACCAATTCTTTTTTTTCCTTGACCTTAGCTGAGCATTTTTCCCTCTTCATTCAGATTTCTTTTTTATCTCCTACTACTACCAGTAAGGCAGGGTTTTGATTATTCTGATTTCTGAAGAATCAAGCACTCAATTTTTTAGCCAGATATGCCGCATTTCAACATGGCCTTTAAAAAAAAGTTGCAGTATATATCTTTCCTTCTCTACATGTAATTTTTGATGGGCAAGTGATTTTATTGATCGGGCAAGTAAATTTTACGTCATGAGTTGCCCGTGGCAAGTAGGTTTTGACAAAAATTCTAGACCCCTGATATGAATATTGCATTACCACTTGCGAATCACCTTTATTTGTCAGCTTTGAGTCACTAATAATGAATTATTTTTGTTTTTAGTGTGTAATTAATAATCATGCATGTCAACATCATAATTTTCAGAAAAACTGTCCGATTTATCGCTATGGCATATAAATGTATACAGGGAATTTTTCACCTCCCTTTTTTTTTTTTGCTAGTTTTGGCCCAATGCCACGAAAGCAAATTTAAAAGGCCTGTCCTGGGGGAGAATAAAATTATGTGTAAAAGATCTATAAAAGAGAAAAAGAAAAAGACTGGGCAAATCAATCCCCCATCTAAATTGGGCAAAATTAAAACATGGCGAATTCAAAGCTTTGAGCTGGTGAAGTACTGAATGTGTGAGTACCATAATAATACAGGAACAGGTACTTACATTTCCCATGGTTTTCCAGAAGTATTCCATGTAACTCTACCGTGGCCTGGCCGAGTAGTGAAGGAGCTCGTATTGTGTTTTGACTCAGTACTCGTATATCTATCTTAGAGTATGGTGTAACCAATCTGCAAAATCAGGAGTCAGCTTTTATATGAGAAAACTGTACATCTTTGTTTATCATTATGTGTGCAAAGTACTATAGAACTTTGAAATAATTTATTCATACAAGCTTGTAAATGCACAAATTGTTCAGTAATGTTTTGTATTATATCGAGATTTTTTTTGTTGATTCAGAGTCACTCATCATTCATCTACTGCCCGTTAACAACATTCCTGAGGGACAAAACTTCGTAGCAACTCCAAACTAAGGTGCAAATGTCCTTAAATATCTGCTTTCCTTGCAGATGATCACTAATGCAAATATTTTACTAAAAACATGTACATTGTGTATGAATAAGGTGTCTTCTTACATTGTGAAATCCTCATCCCATTTTGGTGTGGTAGTTTTCTTCTGTGTGTCTGTTTTTCTGGCCGGCTGTCCGTCTGCACTGACTTCTATAAATGGATCAGGTTTAGAGAAGGCACCACCAGAGGCTGTTATCTTAGCAGAACATACTGTAAGGTAAAATATAAATCAAGGTTAATAATTTTTCTTACTCTCATAATAGAGTGTGGATTAACATGATGTGCTATCAGGGCTCACACTGGCTCAAAATTTTGTGTCGCAAGTTTGCGCGATGACACAATATTGTGCTGTAGCACAATATTGCGTGACGACAAAGTTGCTGGAAAAACTTTGATTTTTCTCAATAGGGATAGTGTATGTGTTGATCTATGTGTTTTATTTTCAAGAACATACAAAATCATATTGTACTAGATTCAACAAAGTCAGAGACTAATATCAACACTACTTCTATGATAACATAGTAAATGCAAAATATTCAGTAAGTTTGAATTCAATGGCAGTACTGAGTAAGTGACGAGTTCAACTAGACCAACTCAAAAAGTCACAGAATTCTTCATAGAAGACCTCCCATCTAATTAAAAATATCCATTGGAGGGCCTTCAATGCTTATCATCATCAATTTGCAGTTTAGGGATTGCATTATTGACAAGGTAGCTGCAAACATGGTGCAGGCTAAAAGAACTGCAGCTTTGCTTTTAGACCAAGCTATAGAACTGACCCCCCCTCCCCATGACTTGAACTCCTTGATAGCAAGGACAGCCTGAAATTGTCTATTGTAGCCAAAGAAAGATGGGCTGACCTTGAATTTTTCCTGGGATGGGGAGGGGGTCCAAGTACATGTATATGATTGTGAAAAACATTGGACATAAAAACGGGAAAAATAGCATTTTAGGAAATTTCCTATGCTCTTGATCATTTATTCGATGTAGCTTGAAAGTGGTCCCCTTATATAATCTTTGCTTGTTGTGAAAAAAAAAATGTTGACATGATTAATTAATGTCGGTGTAGCGGACCCCCCCCCCCCCCCACACACACACATGCACACAAAAATAAAAGGTCTCAACGTACATGTAACTTATCTAGATGAATATTTCTCATATAGATCGATACATAAGCTATTTGTGGTTTATTGTTTTCGTATCACAATGGCCTTGAAATAAAATAAGTAATTTTTTCTTGTTCAACTCTTCGTCGCCGACTCTTTGTTTTACAGGAGATCGACGCCGATGACGCAAAATTAAAAGAAAGTAGGGGGGTGCTATTGTCGGTCCACGACGTCGAGCTCGTATGCTTTTATCCTGAATACAAAGATCTCAAAACTTCGATTTAGATGCTATTGAGCGCTTATTTGTGATAGTTTTATCGTCAAAACTTGCAGACGTTTTAAAAACGAACGGCGTCAATTTGGTTTTTTGTTTTCTGATACAGAATCGGACATTTCTAAGTTACGTTTCCCAATTTTTAAATCTAAATTATATAATACAGTGGTACTTCTTTTGGGGGAGAAACAAAGAATTGAAAAATAAAATAATTATGACATACTCGTGATGATCTAAACTTTTCAGTGACATCGAAATATACAAAGTTTTCCGTCCGCCGTAACAAAGATAAAATACATTTACTAACGTTGGACAGCTTATCTTCATAATCCAATTATCTAATTAGCAGTGGCTCTCGTGCTGCTGGGGCTACCTAATTACCAGTGTATTTCACACCTTTTACGGTCACCCGCTTACCTACGTTACACCTGAACGCTTTCAACTACACTTTGGATTACTTAGAATCGATCTGTCAATGCCGAATTCGCGTGTTTGTCGGTACTTGTAAACTCATTTTTAGAAAATTCCCTTTGTCGCAAATCGCGATTTTCTGTCGCAAATTTTAATTTTTTGTCGCAAAATGCGACATTTGCGAAGCCCAGCGCGAGCCCTGGCTATCCAACTAAAATAACTGAATGATGACTTACTTGTAATTGTGAGTAATGTGTACCACTTGACTTATTTGTAATTGTGAGTACTGTCCATGGCTTGACTTACTTGTTTCGGTACTTGTAATTGTGAGAATTGTCCATGGCTTGACTTACTTATTACATAAGCCCTTGTTTTTGTGAGTTATGCTCACGGCTTGACTTACTTGTTACTTGTAATTGTGAGAACTGCTCACTACTTGACTTACTTGTAATTGTGAGTACTTTTCACTTCATGACATGTTACTTGTAATTGTGAGTACTGTGCACAGCTTTACTTACATGTTACTTGTAATTGTGAGAACTACTCACAACTTGACTTACAATGTACTTGTTAATTGTGATTGTGAGTACTTTTCACTACTTGACATACTTGTTAATTGTAATTGTGAGTACTTCTCTTTATTGGACTTTACTGTGACTTGAAATTGTGAGCACTGCTTACTACTAAAGTTACTTGTTATTTGTAATTGTGAGTACTGTGCACTACTTGACCTACATATCAGTACTGCTTACTATGGTACTCCACTTGTTACATGCAATTGTGAGCACCGTGCAGCAAGATTTACTTGTTACTTGTAATTGTGAGAGCTGCTCACAACTGGACTTACTTGTTACTTGTAATTGTGAGTACAGTGCACAACTTCGCTTGCTTGTTACTAAGTCTTACTAATTGTAAGTACATGTGAGTACATGTACTGCTCAGTGCTTTTCTTACTTATGAGTACAATTCACTACTAGACTTACTTGTTACTTGTAAATGTGAGTACTGTGCACTACTTAACTTACTTGTTACTTGTAATTGTGAGTACTGTGCACTACTTAACTTACTTGTTACTTGTAATTGTGAGTACTGCTTACTACTTGACTTACTTGTAACTTGTAATTGTGAGTACTGTGCACTACTTAACTTACTTGTAACTTGTAATTGTGAGTACAATTCACTACTAGACTTACTTGTTACTTGTTATTGTGAGTACTGCTTACTACTAGACTTACTTGTTACTTGTAATTGTGAGTACTGTGCACTACTTGTTGCAGCAGAAGCAGCTTCTCCCATTATGTTGTCAACTATGGCATGTGTATCTGTAAAACAATAAACCGTTCATTACTTGCACTATACTGGGCTAGGATATGACAAGTTGTACAAACTTTACAATGAAATGGAACTTTGTCTCTGGTAGCTGGTCATAATTTAAAGGATTATACTGTAAAGTATCTTAATTATACATTTATCAGACGATTTTCACATTATCACAGATGACTTGCATTTTACACATCCTAAGATCCGACATCAAAAGATTTGATGTAACTTTTAACTGCATTGTTGTATCATATGTATGACGTCACGATTAGAAACAATGTCAAAAGTTGAGGTGTAGGGTCTTGGTGTGTCTAAAATGCAAGTCTAGTGGTCAAATTAAGAAAGTCTATTATATCAACAGAGTCAAGTAATATGCCATTCTGATTTTCTATCCAACATTCCGGGTCTTTAATTCGGTAAATTTCTACAGAAGCGCGATTTGTACAGGACATTCATACAATGAATTACAACTCAGTGATCTGACAGAGTTGAAGAATACATGCAACAATACATACTATATAGGTGACTTTACCTGCAATACAGGTGTACCCTGTATATATTTATTAGCTTCCTGGTCTATGATACAATGTTAAGACACTGTACCTGATGACCTATAGTGCAAGTGATTACAAAACCTGCCTGTCAGACGATCTACTGAAAGCTTGTAACTTGAGTAAGATGGTCAAACGTTTCAGCAAAATTTGACTCAGTTGGTAAATGTATAAATAGTTCCATATTTGTACTACATAATATGGTTAAATAGCGGTGAAATCCTGTAAGGAGGTTAAATAGCAAAGAAAACCAGTATTAAACGGAACAAACTATATGATGCCTCGATCGTTAATTTACTTAAAAGGAATTAAAATACTTGTCTTTTGTTATGCTTATGGAAAATAAAAGCTTTCAAAACATCTTCAAGTTCAAAGGTAAATTCTCTAAAATGGCAAAGGAAAAAATCCAGATCGGTGATAATAATGATAGAGTTTTAAAATGGTAGTTATATTTGATAATGCATGATTCAGACTACCGGTATTACGTTTTATGGTTGCATTGGTATAAATCTGATTAAAACCATATCTCTACATGCTTGCAGAGACATAACAAAATCAGGAAAATGTAGAGATCTGGTTTTAATCAGATTGAATTGGCATATTTGGCATTCATTGTGAAAATGATTTTATACCAATAATAATATAAAATCATAATCATTTCAGCTGGGAAAAAAACCCAATATATGTATGATGTATATTAATATCTTCGATCCTCTCTATAATTTCATGGAAATTTTAAAAGGGGTATACATCTTTTATTTTTGCATGTACAGCAGGGTGTAGTAGATACTAAATTTTGTTTTTATTTGGATAGTTTTTCATCGACAGGATAGTTTACTTTGGAAATGAATCCTACTTCACAGCGGTCAATCAGAAGAAACCTAATTCAGAGCAGTCTATCAGAGGTTACTCTTCAAATTTTTCTATTCATTTGCATAGTGTGCCAGCACCTTTAATTTTTCTCTGACATTTGGTTATATCTATTTTTAAATGAGAAACAGTCCAAGAGAATACTGGAAACAGTAATATTACTAAAAACAATAATATAACTTAAATTGGAGTTATCTTTCTTGGAAATTTATCTCTTTATATTACTGGAAACAATAATACTATTTAGATAGTCAGTTCGCTCTTATACCAGTGGATTCGGGGAGAAATGAGGGTGATTAGGTGTTGTATCTCATTCAAATGTACACTGAAAAATTATTCAAAACATCAGGAAAATTTTTTTCCTTAACATATTTGAGAAAAATATGATATCAGAAAGAAGAAAAAGTGACAAATAGGTTCCAACTGGACATAATTTTCACTTTTCAGTAAAACAAAATGTTCATATATAATTGATTTGTTGTTGAATGAAAGAATGGTATGATAGAAACTTTGCTTTGTCTATATTACAGAAATATGTAATATAGAGTGGCAACATTACTGTTTTCAATAATATCAGGGATTATTGTTAGCAGTAATATTACAGTTTTAAGTAATATTAGTGTTTTTAGTATTCTCCTGGACTGAGAAATACATGTAATCTAATCTTGTGGTAACTGGTATCTAAGCATGTGGTAACTGGTATTCATTTGCATAGTGTGCCAGCACCTTTAATTTTTCTCTGACATTTGGTGATATCTATTGTTAAATGAGAAATACATGTAATCTAAGCTTGTGGTAACTGGTATCTGAAATACTGCATCTTGATAACATCCATATAGATGTACAAAATGATGTACTAAATGCGGGATTCTTTTCTCCAATTTTTGACTTACATGTAACTTATCCCTCTTGAATTCATGTAAAATGTAGTAGCGTCCAGTTGGCATACCGGTATCAAGTGAAGGTGTCAAATAACAGAAATAACAAGTAAATAACACTCGCTTATACTTGACAAATTCAGGGTTTTCAATAAGATTAAAATAATCACAAGTATACTTAAGCTACAAAAGACTACACTAAGTAAAGTTTAAGTATTAAAATTGAGAAGGTGAATACATGTAGAAGCATCTTTTTTTGTACTACAAGTACATGTATTATCATGAGAGCAAATACAGGTTGATCAGAAAAAATCTAAGTAAAGATTTCTGTCAATTGAGGTGGCGTGAAAGACCTTTCAAAGATAAGGTTAACTTGGGTCACTTTTTTTTTACCTCGTTATTTAACTTCAATATGTTATAACCTATTTAAGTTGGACCCTTGGTTTTGTGTCTTGGAGTATCTAAAATTCAAGTGGCTGCGTTAAAGTGAATACCGTCTAATCCTAGGACTGTGCTGGTAGCGAAGCAGTAACCGAACAATTTTGAAGGTTTATTCACAATAACTTCATTGTTTCAGGGATTTTTTTTGCCCCTTTTTGGGGCCGTTATTCGGCCCCATTCCCAATGAAAAATAGTATCTTTTTTTCCCAATTGTGACTCTAAAATTTCCCAATTTCATTCAGATGGAATTATCAGCGAAAATAGTGAAAATAACTGGTTCAAAAGTAGCAAATTTACTAATTATTTGCCATATTGTTGTAAGCATAAGAAATTAAATCATATTGAAAGAAATTTATATGATTAAACATTCAATTCTTAACTTTTGATTGTATAAACTGTCATTTTACTTTTACTTTGATATTTAGTACTTCCCAAATATTCCCAAATGTCCTTAATTTTCCCAATTGCAAGGGCCCTGACCCCATTCCCAAATTACTGAAAAAAATCACTGTGTTTTGTTAGATCCAGACTAGTGATGTAACGATTATCGCCGACAATCGATTGTCGGTCGCTGAATGGCCAGCGATGTTACTAATCGATGTTGAAAATCAAACTCAATTGTCGCCGACATCGCCGATTTCTGAATTTTCCGTATTTTTCTGTCCGTTTCGGTATTTTGGTTTTAGAAATCGCGCAATGCGAAAGTCATTGACGGATGCAAGTGCAGGTTACATGACCCTCCCGAGGACAAAAATAACAATAACAACTTCAAAAACTTATTATCCTCCCTGGATTACTTAGATAATTGAATTGATATTGTGGTTCAAACACCAAATTTCCTAATTTCCTCTGTCCCGAACCCTATTTAACCCAGGTGTTTCGTGGACTACGTTCTACAGTAACTTTATTGCATCAAGTAATTTTTCATATTCTATCAATCGAATTTACTTTAACACTTATATCAAACATTATAAATATATAATACATAATAAATGAAATGGGGGGGGGGGGGGTAATCATGGCATATTGTCACATGAAAATCAATTTGTCTCATCAGTGAAAAGGTGTAAAATAAATTCTTTAAGATGATATACACAAAGTAGAACACTCAAATTCAATTCTTTGGTCCTAATTTCACTTAATTATGAATTGAAAATTAAAAAGATAGGAATATTTCGAATTTTTCGATTATAATCGATTAATAATCGATTATGCCCTTCCGATTATTTCCGATTATCGATTATGATTTAGTTTCCGATTGCCAAACACTAATCCAGACATGAAACTTGGAACAGATAGTGGTTGGCATACACTACCGGCATCGCGTGTTTTTACCCTGTCAAATCATCCCCGCAATCTTTTTTGACCCAGGGTTTTAAATCCCCGCGGTCATGGATTAACAATGGAGTTGACTCAACGCGGACATCGATCCTGGCAATTCACCGCAACGATCGCCGGGATACGCGGTGGCGATCGCCGCAGTTCTCAGCGGCAATTAATAACTTGTTATTTACCTGTAACAGTACTATAACCATTCTTTTATATTTTACTTATTCTTTTAAAGTTTACGTCCTTTATTTTGATGTATTGTTATCATTGGTGACATAAAAATTTCCTTTAAAAGCGTTACGTTGTACATACGAAAAGGGAACCGTGTGACTGAATGATAGAACTAGTTATAATGTCCAGCTGTGTTTATCTAAGGATTAGAGAACAATGGGCAGTCTACGGGAGGGGTACGGTCAAGCAAAAATGGGTTTAAAGTCTCCGTCTTTCGATTTTGAGAGATACATCGACTGGAGCCGAGGCTTTACGACATTTTTTGTATATCTTTACTGTTCAAGTCCAAAGCACTGCAGACCGGTTTTTTTTTTTTGTAGATTCTTCCGTTTGAGATTACTAGTTAGCGGTGTTTTATGTTCGCTAGTTCGTATGTTAAAGTGTTGAAAAACGTCCATCTCCCAATTAGTCAAATATAGCCTTGATAGCCTTATTTAGTAATTTATTGTTTATTTGGTTGTTTTGTTTGCGCAAGTGAGGCGATGTATAGTAAAACGTTATCCAAACAAACCAATTATATATATGTATACGAAATTACGAAGGTGGTAATTAGGTGTGAAACGATTTCAATAGATAATTCACAATGTCTTGCAAGTTTTACAATTATAGAAGATTTTTTATAGATAACATGTATCTAGAAGTTAAACTCCCATTTCACAGTGCATATATATCTTTTCATAGAAAAAAAACTCCGTTTTTATGCGCCAGGGACGCAGGACTCAGAGGTAGATTAATCACCTGCGGCCGTCCGGGAGAAGGGGGGGGGGGATAATTTTCCTATAAAATGGTAAAATAAATTTTCTAGCCTGTCCGTTTATTGACTTTATACATACTATTTTCATCTTTAAAAGCATTTTGTGCTGTTATGCAACCCCCCCCCCCCTCTGTCCATGCTAAGTGTGAAATCGCGACTCCCCCCCCCCCCCCCTTCACGATTCAAAAAGGCGTGAAGACAAAATTACTAATTAGATCATTAGATTAATACAGGGGTAGACGATGTTTGTGTGGATCGAAATAATCTGGGTGTCTTCCTGTCCCTTCGACTTTCCATAAAAAAATATATGTAAACACTATTTTATTTCTTTCTCAAGAAAAAAAGAATTATATCGTACGTAAACATTATATACAGGAAACCTTATTAAACGTAATTTTATTTTCTTTCTGTCACAATATGCCTAATTTTCTTCGGACTAAAAAAAAATCTAGACATTATGATAGATTAGATCTGAATTGAGTTATATTTGGTCACTCAGTCTTATTTTTAGATTTTAATCATATATATCATTAATTTTATGTATTAAAAAAAAATCTAAATTTCATGCAGTTAAGGAACATGCAAAGTTTAAATTCAATTCTTCGGAACAAATCCAGGTAAATACTACGTAAAATTTATTTATTATCTACGGCTTAGTCATGTTGGTACAATGTTTGCTTATTATTTTCTTGCTTGAAGTAAATAATTATCATAAAATTGCATATATTCTGGAAAAGTCGCTTACGTCGATATTTCCATGTATATGTGACCACAAAAAAACCTCCTTAGTTCTGCTTGAGTGACGACGTATCGCGTGTACGTAGCTGTCAATATTGATTAGGGAAGGGTTATATATGGGCGTGCCTATATGTCTGGTCCTACAAGGTGTGAAGACATCGCCTCTCCCCGTACAGGGGATGATTGTTATACAGGTAGAAGCGCAGGGTAACTGAAAAGATGTGAACAACTTGTGAGGCATCGTTTGTTGATTTAGTTTTGGTTTGGCGTTCACAGGTTTACTTTAGGAATTCAGTGCGAAAAAAGGGGGGTGGGTGGGTGGTGGTTTATTGTATTACATCTGTTTTATTATTAGGCTATCCTCATTCTTTTTTTTCTTTTTTTTTTTTTTGTTGCTTTTCTTTGTATGCCGGTCTTTTTTTTTTTCTTAATTTTACTTTGTTTACATGATTAATCTTTGTCTGGATACACGTCCTTCATCAATCGATTTCTTTTTATTTTATTTTTTTGCGGACTTGTTTGACCAAAACAAGGAGCACGCATTTTTTTCTTTTCTTTCCTTTTATTGCTAAGGAGCGATACTTTTACAATCAATGGGCAGATCTAACTCACGGGGGGGGGGGGGGGGGGGGGCTGTGAAAATCAGCTTTACTATAATGGCAAATTCCAGGAGGTGGGGACTGGATTCTGACCTCCGATCTCTAGATCCGCGTGTTGACATACAATTCAAAGCTATACCCGTTTAAAGACGGGTGCTTATAAAGCGATTAAAAAAAAAAGATAAAACCCCATCCATTGATTTAAAAAAAAGAGAACTTAAAAAATGGGGGGAGGGGAGTGATTCAGATTCAGATTCTTTATTCACTATTATAAGCCGTTAATGCAATCGCATTTGACAGGTAGGGTCTTCCATCTGGTTCAGGTCTGGCAGTGGGGATTACTAATTGACGTGTTTTCACACCTTCCTTATCGGCTGACTGCGCAGGGCGTATCATCTACCTTCAATCGCCGTTTGATTTACCGTTCTGGAAATCTGAAGAGGGGGGGGGGGGGGGTTGGAATGCGACTTTGTAAAAAAAAAATGAAATGTAACTTTGTAAAAAAAAAAAAAATGAAATGTGACTTTTTAAAAAAAAAAACAATATCGAGAAATAAATCTTACCAGCCCGAAGTGCTGGCGTAAAATTCTGTATTTTATTTTAATAAGCAGCGACTGAAGAAAATATGTTATTGCAGAAATATTAGATGCCGCAAATGCATGTTCACGTAGCTCCCTCTTGCTATATCTAAAATTTTACAGTAAAAAGCCAGGAGAAAGGGAGGGATATATAATTCTAAACTCCCCGGTCGAGCTCCCTTGTACATATCTATATGTCGATATCACAACTCCTCTTCAAATATGATTACTTCAACTTGTACCCATTGACTGACCACTTAAAATAACATGATACTTTTACGGACGAACGCATACACAAGTACCTTTACGTAGATAAGATACGTAAGTGGACGTTGGACATTTAAATCTCAGGCGCAAAACGAGGATAATAAAGAATGTCGGAGAAAAGTCAATATTGTATCATAATAGAAAAGAACCATTATGATGAGCGGATCCACACTATTACGTCCCCGGGGTCAGACGAGTACCCATGACAGTGTAGAGATCGCCGCTCTAATGGCTTTGTTTGTCCAGCAATATACCTGTCACCTGTATAATTAGCACTAATTAATTTGTTTGGAAATTTGATTGTCTGGTCACTACAAACGGAGTTATGCGTAACGTGATACACAACTGGGGATTTTGCATTTCATCTGGAGTAATCTTTCATATAGCATTTATTTATCAACGCTAATATGTTTTTAATAATAAGAAGTGAACAAGGACCGACGATTCATTGCATCTTTCACATGCCTATTATAAGTACCCGTAAAGAGCCTACAGACATAAGTTGCATGCTTCAATTTTAATGTGAATAGATTCCGCTTCATCTGGACTTGACGCCAGAAGATGTAAATTTTCATTATTTTGACCTGCTTATCCGATATAAAAAAGAGTCGGGATGAAAATAAGGTAGATCCACAGGAGCTCGATGCCAACAACCCTCAATGACACCCGCCCCTTGACGTCTCTCTATAGTCAATATATATAAGGAAAGTAGAGGCGGATATTCTTGTGGATCGTTGGCATCGAGTCAGGTTATCAGAAACATTTTTAGGCTCAATTTACAAAATGTACTTATGTTTCATGTCCTGATGTTTAAATCATCATTTTATTTATACATGTCATGCTTAAAAACAAGTTTCTATTCATCCGTAAGAAATAGCACCTGGTCAGGTAACACCTGGACAGGTAATTGTCAGCGCGGCAATCAACCGCGACGCCACCGCAACTCCCGGCGATCTTGGCACCGCGATGAAGTGATTTGCGGGGGTCAGCGGCGATGCTGAGGTGGAATTCCACCTTAAATAAGCCAGCCGCGATAGGTGGGCTCGGTAAAAAAACGCTTTGCCGTATGTGTATGCCTCAAATATTTATCAAATAATTTGGACTTTCATCATCTTTTATGTAAATCTTTAAACCACAAGATTTCATCTATTTCGCAACTTTGCTAAAGCAGTTACCGAACGATCGAGCATTCGGATGTGTTTTATTGATTGATTTGCAATTTTATGTTGATAAATCTGAGGGAACATCTTTTCCAAAGATCGATTTGTAGAAAATTAAGAAAAATTCCCTCAAATATAGTTCCTACTGAAAGTTTTAGGAGGGTACCCTTTCCCAACCGTAATATTGCAGCTGAAATGACCAAAAACTATTCATCAAGTCACCGGCCCTTTTATAAAAATGTTGACACTAATGTTGATTTCTAGTGAAACTTGATAAGTTTCCTTAATTTAAATTTTGTTCATTCGAATACCCCCTACACCACAATTGTTCGGTTACTTCTTCCGTTCGGTAACTGCTTTGACACCAGTAGGAAGATCATTTTAATGCTGCACAATCTTGAATGACATTTCGTCAACAATGAGTGCCTAAAGTAAGCTACATGTAGGACAAGTATGAATTTTCAGTTAATATCAAGAGTTTAATTAAGATTTTCTGTTTGTGACTTAATTAAGATTTTCTGCCAGTATGTTTTGAAGATTAAACTATTTTCTTGCAGAATTCTTTGGAATTGCACAATAATCAATTACAGTGATACTGCTTTGCAAATCTAAAAATTCACTGTATCAGTACAATGCAAATTGCATTTCAGGTTATTTGTATATTTTTGCCAAAACTTCAACAGCAGACAGACAGTTAAACAAAGTTTGTTTTGATTTCTAACCCCTGAATGAGAGCTGCCAAAAACTGGGGCACTGGCAACATGACATGACGTTACACAAGGATGTCACGATTATATGGCCAATTCGACCCATAAACAAACGATTTGATCATATTCAGATCGATTATTTTTGTTTCTTCTGGAAAATATGCATCAATATTATGATTTCATACTTGTTCAAGATCTCCAGACGCTAAGTTGACATGGAACGTTCTATTTAGATTCTGTTTTGTCCACCATTACGATACAGAGGTCATGTGATTTCTGACGTCAAGAAACAATTTTTCACTTTTGGACGAAGAGTTGTCGGTCCTGGAGCACTTCGTTCGCTGTCGGGTGGAATAAGAATGGATAAGGGGGGGGGGGGGGGGGGGGGGGGGGGGTGCTAGGGGAAGGGAGTAAGGCCGGCTTGGGGAGGGGATTAAAGGGGACAAATTGTAGAGAAAATACGGGAGAAACATATCTTGGAGGGAAGTTCCTCGGGAGATGTTTATGAACTGTGAAGAATAACAAGATATTTTGAAATATGAATTCAGTTGGAATTTTAGAAATTCCAAAGTACAATGGATGCATGTGTGTATATGCTTTACCAGTACTATTCTGTCAAAAAATATTGAATGAATCTTTTTTACATGTGAACTGAGCTTACGGTAAGCACTGAATTCACTCGGGAACCCCCCCCCCCCCCCGGTTTCCCTTTTTTTCTTTTTTCTTTTCTTTTTTTTTGGTAACATTAGCACTAGGAAAAAACCCTGCAAACAGAGTAATAAAAAATTGCTTAATGTCCACCAGAATTCACTATTTTGAAACAAAATTTACAACAATTTTCTGATACATTCTATCGCATATCGATTCGATACCGTATCAATTGGCGTATTTGTGGATTCGTACAGACAATCGCGAAGTTTTTGTAATGTACGTCGCAGAGGGGGTTTCTGTTTATTTTATTCCCGAAAATTAACATTAACGAATACTATAATATGAACATGTTCAAATAATTTGCAAAACATGTAGGTGTGTCAAACAATCAATGTAAATGGTACGGGGATCGGAACCTACACGTTTCTGTCCTCAAATACCCGGTTTGAGTATTTTTGTCATCTACAAATTTTGTTAAAAACATACTTTGAAATAACCGGAAAAATGGGCAAATATTTAACATTGTATATAGCTCGAATATGCTCCGGGGGCCTATAATTAAGCATTCAATTTTTCAAAGCCAAAACCCAATGATACTCAACATATTTTACTCGATATCGTACCAATATTCTAAGTACATGATACAGCAAGGACAAATCAACAAGCCAGGCGTACATTTGTACGCAAAAACGTCCATGTCGTCTCGCGAAAAAAAAAGAAAAAAAGAAGAAGAGCGCCTCCCCCAGTTGCCAAAAAGAAGGGGGAGGGTCTTTTGAAATAATATTTAAAGCAAACTACTGTTCAGAAATAGATCAAAGACACTCCAGAAACCACCGATTTGGATGCATTTTTTCGTATTTTTCTCGTGTTTCATTAGAACTCAATACAACCATGCGCGGATCCACTGAGAGGGGGGACCGGGGGTCTGGAACCCCCCCCCCCCCCCCCCTGAGATTTTCGGAGGTGTGGTCCAGCTTTGGCCCATTTCTAATTGAAATGGGTCTAAAATGCATGAAAGGGCTTTGAAACCTAAAATTTCGGCTCCCTTCGCTCGCCATTTACAAATACAAAACT
The DNA here is from genome assembly GCA_028142955.1 of Pinctada fucata. Taxonomy (NCBI): domain Eukaryota; kingdom Metazoa; phylum Mollusca; class Bivalvia; order Pterioida; family Pteriidae; genus Pinctada; species Pinctada fucata. The sequence continues at coordinate 25,901,309 of AP027113.1, read as the reverse complement.
ATTTTTTCTGCAAAATTCCTTAATTATTTTCAATTGTTCATACTAAGTAATTTTATATAATTGTTTTGGGTCTCAGGAACTCATATTTTGAACAGTCCCTTACTTTGTAGGATGTAACCTCCTTCATTTTTTTCAAGGTTTTGTAATTTTAAGATGTCTGATTATTTGGAAAATGACACATCTCTTATCTATTTATTCTCATGAAATTCGCTCCGCTCGCCGATATAAGGAGTGAAATATTCAATGTTATAAATAATTATCTCGATCGAATCAAGACAAGTTGATATTTTATATCTAAAAAAATTCTGGCTACGCTCGCCAATTCTTCATGAAAATAAACGTGAAAGGAAAGCTAACAAAATTGCCCCCCCCCTCCCCATCATGTGCACCGATATATATGTACCTACACGATAGGTAGACTTCCTTAAAGTTTGGACCCCCTCTGACCAAAAATGCTGTATCCGCGCATGATACAACGATCGCTAACAAAGTGCGAGCGGTCGATTGGAAAGACTTTATGCGGACGTACATATATAAGTATTTAGGGAATGTCATGTTCACATCTTAAGTTTTCTTCATCTTAGATACGGTTCATCGTCTGCTGACATCGAATCATATGCGTTATCCCATCTACATTCAGCTCAAATACGCTCCAGAGGTCAGCAATTTGCTTCATTTTTTTCAAAATTTTCACGGGGGACCCCCTTCAAGGGGATGGGTAACATATTTCCATACTGTCCCCACTTGACCCTTCGGGCCTCGCAAGTCATCCCCCCAAAAAGTGTCTGTGCCCCCGGACAGCTGAAGTTCTTGGTCCAACCCTTCTTTATAGACGCTAACATCGAAAACATCCTGGCTACGCCCCTGCCAGCAGTAAAGGAGAAATTATTTTATTTAGAAATCTTTATGAACCACATAAATTGAGTGGAAAAAATGGTCTGAATATTCGAGAAGGTAAGGAGAAAATGTGCTCCAGAATGCACCATTTTATTCTATTTTTCATTTTACAACCCCTTCCCGTACCCCCCCCCCCCCCTCGGCACTTCGTGCCTCGAATCGACCCTTTGGGTCGATACAAAACCCCCCGCTTGCCACTCTGGATCCGCCACTGACATTGGGCATAACTTTTGCATGGAAAGTGATATAGAGCTTTCATATTTCACATGTGTATTCCTTGTGACAAGACCTTTCCATTGATACCAAAATTTTTGACCTCGTGACCTTGACCTTTGACCTACTTTTCAAAAACTTTAACATTGGGCATAACTTTTGAATGTTACGTGATGGGGCTTTGATATTTCACATGTGTATTTCTTGTGACAAGACCTTTCCATTGATACCAAAAAATGTTAGTCTAGTGACCCGACCATGACCTTTGTACATACTTAACAGAAAATTGTGTTTATACTAACAAAGATGCCACCGGGGGCATTATTCGTGCTTCACAAACACATGCTTCATTTATTTTATTTCTTTTCATTATTTTTTTTTCATGGACTGATCTGGTAGATGTGCGGTGGTCACATATGTTGACCACTTGTCCTTCAGCACCGCCTCATGGTGACTTCTGCATTCCTTCCATTTTATCCCATGTGTATACTCCATTACTGATCTGGTGGTTTTGCAGTGGTCACGTGTGAACAATTTGTCCTGTAGCATCGTCTCGTGGTGACCCCTGCATTCCCACTACATTATCCTATGTGTTCACTCCATTCATTACTGACTCGGTACCTAGCATTATTTATGTACATGTATCTGTGTATCTTGATATTGTGATCCCACATTCACATGTATCAAAGAGTGAAAATCTGATCAAGCTAGGTCATTTCTTACAGGTAGATGTACATGCATGTCCTTGTTACAGGCTAAAACACAGAATGTCATGAAGTACTGTCATATGCCACACTTTTCGTAAGATTTTGATCATATTTTACCAAATTTTGCAGGCGTTAACTAGGCTTTTAGACGATTTTAAGGTTTCTGAAAGTTCAAGGTTATACTTATTTAAAACAAGTAATTAGAACACAACACAACGAAGAACGTACATATCTCCTACAACTTTCGGAAAGTGATCAGTAATGGTATTTCTGAAAGGTCAAGGCCATTTGCTATTTTTTTTTGGGGGGGGGGGGGTTGTTATAAAAAGTGCAGATTTAAAGTAAAACCTTTCAGTAGAATTTGATAAAACTTCATAAACTGTTAACCAAGCAGGATGTGGGCTTAGACAAAGGTCTTCAATGTAGATTTAAGGGTTCGATGTCAAGATAATTTTTATAGAAAATGGACATACATGTACTATGCGGAACTTTTCTGTAAATGCAATGTCTTATTATATCCCCCGCAAACAAAGTTTTTTTGGGGGGAGGGGGTTATATAGGAATCACCCTGTCTGTCCGTCCGTCCGTCTGTCTGTCTGTCTGTCTGTCCATCAAACCTTGTCCTGAGCATAATTCCTCCCCCCTGTGGATGGATTTCAATAATATTTCACAGAAATGGTAATAAGGTGTGTAATGACTTTGAATCAAGGTCATACTCATAGGTCAAAGGTCAAGGTCACAATAGAAATCATTAGTAAAACCTTGTCCGGAGCATAACTCCTCTCCCTGTGGATGGATTTCAATATTTCACAGAAACGTTCCTTAGGACCTAAGAGTGTATCATGACATTAAACCTAGGTCATAGGTCAAATATCAAGGTCACAATAGACATCATTAGTAAAACATTGTCAAGAGCATAACTCCTTCCCCTGTTTCAAGGAAATGTTTTCTTAGGACCTAAGGGTAAACTTGCAACAAGGTCATAGGCGGCACGGTGAAGAAAAGCGGAACTGAAATCGGACGCATGCGTAGGAGATTGCCTAAGGGTGTGTCATGACCTTGAACCAAGGTCATACTCATAGGTCAAGGTCACAATAGACATCATTAGTAAACCCTTGTCCAGAGCATAACTCCTTCCCATGTGAATGGATTTCAAATATATTTCACAGAAATGTACATGTTCCTTAAATGCTCGATATCTTAACGTTAATTATATCATACACGTTAATATATAGTATGATTATAGGAAATGCTCGTCTTTTGTGTTTTTGCATCGGGTGTTTTGGTGTTGGTACTGCAACAGGGTCTTGTTGGAGATCCCCTCCCTTCTCTTAGCACCTATGAGTTATGTCATGACTTTGAACCAAGGTCATAGCTCGATCAAAGGTTAAGGTCACAATTGACGCTTGACCCTGATCCCAAGATAACTTTTCAAAAAATATTGCTGCGGGGAGTATTTTCGTCCCGTTAGGGGCAAATTTTCATGTTCACAATCGCATACCACACAATGTACTACTAATTCTGGTGGCCGGTAGATGATCTAAATGCATCACGTTTGATAAATGAACATCAGCTAGAGTACACTAAGCTAGGAAGCAAATTATAGATCATTAAAAATTAAAGATCGATCTCAACCATCAGTGTTTATCTTTATAAATATTGTATAAAGTCATCGATGAACAAAATTAATGTGCCTCTAAGTTTCAAAATAATGATATTCAAGTATGTCTATGTACAGTTCTCGACATTCTGTGGGTTGTGGTTTCAGAATTTGCAATGTCATTCATATTCACGTTTTGCTTCTTCCTGCCATATTTCCTAATTTAACGTGCCATCACATCAAACCATAAAATTACTTTTACATACAAGTTATTACGCACACATACACGTTATATATCGTATGATTAAATGTTATCTAATATCCTGCAATGTCCGGCTTCTGCACAAGTTCAAAGATGTCAAGATTTCCGCTTTCCCTTGTGTTTGTGGAACATGGCGAAAGGGAGTTTTTCTAACGTCATTCTAAAATTCAACTTAAATGACTCCTGCTATTTATCATGTTTATTTATTGAGAGCGAGTAAAAAAAAAAAAGGGGGGGGGGGGTATTGAGTTTTTATTGGTAAAAAAAAGAGGGGGGGGGGGGTATACCTTGTATGAGGTCTTGTTTCAAGAAACCTCCGCCGAGACTAAATCTCTAGATGATTTATCTAGTGTAAGTTTTGGAAATAAGGGATACTTATTTACACAGTATAAGTGGTTATTAACACGTTTGAGTTTATTCTGAAATTCTTTCCAATACTCGCATCAACTGATGAACCAGATAATGTTTGTGAAGCAGATATTTAAAATGATAAGGACTTACTTACAAGGCATTGTCCTTCTGCAACGTCTCAACAGTTTTGTACAGTAACACTAAAAGATGAGAAATCAACCAAAAACCTCCGTAAGGAATCAACCCATCATACGTTTCGATCCCACGCGGTGTACAATGTACATGTATAATTAAGTTTGATGACCACCCATAGTGATTTTTGATCACTAGTGTCCACCCATAGTGATTTGTGACCACTAGTGACCACCCATAGTGATTTGTGACCACTAGTGACCACCCATAGTGATTTGTGACCACAAGTGTTTTTTTTTTTTTTTGGCCTACTGTGACACTGACCTTGAAAATAGAGACTAGCTGCAGTCTCTCCAAATGGGAACTCAACTGCATACGTTGATGACCATCAACATTAATTTATGTAAATTCTAGAGTGACCACAAGTTGTTCTATATTATCCTTTCTTCTCATGCAAAGTTTGATGGTCGACCAAGGTAATCTCAGACTTCTACTGTTCTGTTCACTAAAACCAGAGCAACCTGTTTTATCTATTATTTTTTTTTCATTTTGTCGTCTGAAGAATTTTCCTATTCAATTTTGTTTCCGAGAATTGACCTCCTTTAGTCGTAACTAGAAATTAACTTCAACTTACCCTGTCAGCTGCCTTCAAACCGCAATATGAAAAATAGCAACGCCAACGCTGCAAGATACGCCCGTCGGGGTATTAATTTCTCATAAATACATGTATTTTGTAAAAGGCATACATCAAGTTTCAATTCAATAGCTGCAAAGGCTGCGTAAAAAAGTCCGAAAAACTGTAAAATTGTTGAAAATTTCTATGTTCAAGGGCCATAACTCTGCTAAAAATGGGTAAATTTTTTTTTTCCGAAACTCGAGCTGGATCTTACGCTGCTTGATATCAAGTCATGTGTCAAGTTTCAATCCAATATCTTCCAAGGCTTCAATAAAAAAGTCCGGAAAACATGACCTCGGACAGGGAGACGGACAGCGCCATAACATAATATACAGGACAGCGCCTTAACATAATACGTCCCTTTTTAAGACAGGTGTTATAAAAACAAAATGTCTACGGGAAATTCCCATGTAAATTTCAAGCCGCTGCCGTATTGTTCTCCGTGTCAACAATAGTAAACAGTGACATCAAAGCCTCCGACGTCACACATTTTCAGTAATTTTACTATAGAAAATCCCCGTAGACTTTTTATTTTCCGTCCTATTTCTAACCTAACTGACATACAGCAAAATCAATGGTATTTTCTGTTACGACTAAAGGAGTACTATTGAATTGATATCTGTTTGGAAGATGACATTATCATATTTAAGAGGAAACAGGGTGATCTGGAATTAGTGAAAAGGACAGTAGTGTCCAGCACACTGCAATGTTACTTTATCCCAATTTGCAACACAGCTGCTCATGGATATTATGAATTTCTTGTTACCTTAGTAATAATTTTAGTTCATTAACTTGCATGGAGATACATGTACATCCGTGTATAGCCAAAAATCTAAAAACCATTTTCTTGAACTCTCTTTGATCTATGAGGTGCACAAAGTAAGCCAAAAAGGGTATGCAGAAATGATTAATTTTGTGACAAAATGTCCTTTGAGCTTGGTACTTTCTGTGCTTCAACTTTACTAAAAATAATTCAAGCAGAAAATGTGGGTCACTATCTTATTAACTTGATCCACATGTATGTAGGCAAAAAATAACAAACAATAACTATTGAAAATGAGTCTTTATATTTTCATAAGAAATCTAGCAATTCTATCTAATCATGACATCAAATGACAAAAGGTGGAGAAAACATCACTACAAGGTACATGTAATTTGACTTTACATACAGAACACATTATATATAATCAGCACCATTAAATCTATTGTATTACATTAATATCACAGGCATGGGAGACTCATCTATCACAAAGGGGGGGGGGGGAGGGATGGCAAAGAACACATACAAACTTATATATCTAATGTGCATTATACAACTCACAACCATTTTATATATTTAGCATGGTGCTTGACATCAAACTTTAATTTACATGTACTTATGATATTTCATTTCATTCTTTATTTTCCTCTATGCATACAGACTATGAAAGATTACAGTGACATAACACATATGTACAAAGTGCAAACAAAAGGACAAGAAAAGAAAAGGAAAACAAAACAATATAAGAAAAAATTTTAAAGTTAAAAAATCAGGTGTTCAATAAGGAATAACATACATCAAATGTTGTCATACACCACATTCATACGAGTCATTGACCCCTCTGAGGTTAAAGTTATATACTGACATGGCATCGTGCACCAGACTCATTTGTATTTACCAATTAATCTAATAATTCCTTTTAATTCCAAGAACGAGAGAAGTTTAAATTTCATTCTTTATATTTATAGTTTTCAGTTTTTGGTTTTGTTTTTGGCGGAGGAGGGGGGAAGGGGGGTCAAGAAAGGAAGGATCATCAAAATTAATGTTAATGACAATGCCAATTTAATGATTTTTTATTTAGATTTGTAATTATCTTTTCAAATCATATATTGCCTCAGAACTAGATGACTTAATATCGAAGGATAATACTCTTTGAGCAGCATTATGGAATAAGTTCATAATCGCGTCGAATGAGTGATCATAAATAATCTATTTTATATTTTGGTAGATTCGCTAATCGATAGAAATATTTCATAAGGTATATAATATAGATGTTAGGCAAAAATTAAAATCGGAAGAGAAAAAGAGAGGAATATGAATGAGAGAATTTATTTACGTGTAAGAAAAAAATAGCAATCCAAGGAATGCTTGTGTCGCCTGCGAAGCGGTTTGATTATTATTTTTGAAAGTGGATCAAAATTATTGGTATCAGTAGAAAAGCCTTATCAAATGAAATTCATTTGAAATATCAGACCTTTTAATTACAAATTAAAAGATATGGTCATTCTCAAATTTTCAGAAAGGAGTGTCAATCATCTAGGTCAAGGTCACTACGTAAAAATTGGTAACAAAAAGGTATCATCATAAGAAATATTAAAGACCTATCACCTACCAACTAAAAGATATATACAACCTTAGAAAAGAAGGTCAAATAGCTAGGTTAAGGTCAAAAGGTAAAAAATATGGTATGTGTAGAATGGCATTGTTACAAGGAAAATACACGTGAAACATCAAAGCCCTATCACCTACTAATCAAAAGATATAGCCAATATTAATTTCTTGAAAAGTAGGTCAAATATCTAGGTCAAGGTCAAAAGTTCAAATATTATGGTCTTTGTAGAAAGGTCTTGTCACAAGGAATACACATGTGAAATACCAAAGCCCTATCACTTACCAATCAAAAGATATATCCATTCTTATTTTTTTGAAAAGTAGGTCAAATATGTTGGTCAAGGTCAATAGGTCAAAAATTATGGTATGTGTAGGAAGGTCTTGTCACAAGGAATACACCTGTGAAGTATCAAAGCCCTATCACTTACCAATCAAAAGATATAGCAAATCTTATCTTTTTTTCAAAAGTAGGTCAAATATCTAGGTCAAGGTCACAAGGTCAAAAATTATGGTATGTGTAGAAAGGTCTTGCCACAAGGATTGCACATGTGAAATATCAAAGTCCTAACACTTACCAAACAAAAGATATATCCATTCTTAATTTTTTTGAAAAGTAGGTCAAATATGTAGGTCAAGGTCACTAGGTCAAAAATTATGGTATGTGTAGGAAGGTCTTGTCACAAGGAATACACATGTGAAATATCAAAGCCCTATCATTTACCAATCAAAAGTTATGGGCTGTGACACCCAAAGTGTGACAGACAGACAGACGGACAACGGACAAAGTGATCCCTAAGTGTCACTATGCTTCGCAAAAAAGTATCGTGGTCAATAGGATTAACTGGTGTTTTTAAATTGAGATCAAAAGAATTGGACATTCAGAGGTTTCACCTGCATGGGTAGCCCTCAAGTTTTCCAGGACCCGCTTGACAGACTTTGTCCCAAAATAGCAAGAAAAGATACCTACTACAGAAAGACAGAAACTCACTTCGTGCAAACCCGTACCATTCCGTAAAGAAACCATTCTTATCCGTACTTTATCATAGCAATGCCATATTAGTACTTAATGAACCGTGCAAATCCTTTGTTTTCCCTGGTTGCTTAAATAATTCTCTGTAAAGGAACCTTACCAAACCTTTTTGGACTGTACCAATACCGTAGTGACGCACGAATGGCAGAAAATTGGACGCCATTTTTAGCATTTTAGTCCATACTGCATCCAGGACCATCATCTTTGAATGTGTGACCCTAGCATTAACGGTATTCCGAACCAAATTTTTCCACATAAGTTTGGGGGGAAATGAACCATCTGTTTGCCAAGTTCAGACATATTCCAAAAGGTCAAATTTCTCTAATAGAGTGAAAATGTCTGGTATAAAACCATATTGTGTATTGGCTAAGTGTTCTTGAAACGAAAATAAGTGCGAGGAAAATCTGTTTTAGAAGTAGACGAAGAAGATAAGATCTTTTGCTTGAATTCTAATTCAAGAAACATCTTTTCAAAGCTTAGACTGTTTGAGCGTTAGCTTTGATATTCTGAAGGTATCAGCAGGAAGATTTGTATTACAGAAACATCTTTTTAAAATTAGATAAAAAAATGTAGTTCTACACCACCATGATTAATACAAGATTACATCACATACAACATAGTATAACGGCAGAAGCTTTCAAAACATGTTTTAAATTTCATTCAATTCATACACATAATTACAAAATGACGTATCAGTAATTGATTGAAATATTTGAACGAGATTCTAGCAGTGACATAATCAAATCAAGCTTACTACAGTTAACATATATTTGTATAACTTAAAGACACTATATACAAACACAGTCTGAGATAATGGTTGCTAAAATCTCGACTTTTACAAAATTCAAAAAAAAAAAATTAACACACTATGATATGAACACATCTATCTACCCAGTTTATATAGGAAAGAACAAATGAACAGACATTGATCCTACAGCAGCCAAATGCTATCATGTAACCACAGGGCTACAACAATTATTTATGGGACTGAGGCTGGGTCCTTTGACATTGGGAAAAATAGTGACATTTTATGAAAAATTGGGAAAAACATAAATAGATTAGGATGCCTTTTCACTTGAAATGTAGCATCTTTAAATCGTTGATTTGAATTTTCCATCAGGTTTCCAATTGGGAAAAATTTGTCAATAAATTGGGGAAAAAAGAGACACTATTTTGCATTGGGAATGCAGACCTGCCTACCTATTTCTTAGGAAAAGTGTAAAATGTTGCTAAAGAAAGTGTAATTTAGGGGTGTTAAGCGTATCTTAAAATATAAACAATTGCGTGTAATTTTGAGAAAAAAAAGTATCTTAATCATTTACACTTATACAGTATTAAACTCTCAACACACAACAAATTTATATAACCAAGTCCATTTGATTAAAATATTTTATAAGGTAATTCTGATTGAAAATATGTTTTAGGCGTAAAAATGAGCAGCAAAAGCGTGGAGCGTAATTGATGATGAAAAATCGTAAAAATTTAAAAATTATGCCAAAATCGTAAAAGTAGGCAGGTCTGGGAATGGGGCCCAATATCAGCCCCAAATCACTCTAATCACGATGGGGTACAAAAATATATACATGTTCCTTTCCATCCCTCGAGACATTTATAAACTAAAAGTAAATGTACATACTTTGATATCCATGGTCTATTTAATTTATGTTCCATAAAGCTGCCATATTATAGTGACCTAGCCACATTTGATAAGCACAGGTACAAAGTGATTAAATCAAGCTACTACAGATTTCCTGCAACTTGAAAATTTGTTGATTTTGTTGTAAGCTGTGTTAAATAGGTCCAATCTTTACATACATCCTCCAATCGTACGTCTATGGTTCGGTAGTGTCCGTATTTAATTCTAAGAAATCCATGATGGGCCCATACTCTTTGTTGTAAGATGTCTTAAATCGGTTTAGTCCTTACACATGCCCTCTAATCGTACATCTATCGTTTTGTAGTGTCCGTATTTGATAATAAGAAGTCCATGATGGGGCCCCTGCTCTTCAGGTCTGAATTCCACAGGATAGCGTAAATATCTCTTCTTCCTATTAAATAAATGTATATATATATAATTCTATTTTGATGAACAGCACAAAAGGGGTAAATACATTTTGTATAACCATGTTAACTTTTCTTCTTTGATGAAAATAAACGCCATCTGTACTTTCACATCTGATTCAGAAAATCAAAATGGAGCTCAAATTACTTTAAATTTCATACAATATATGTGAATAATTACCAAATGTGTTTGTTTATCTGATTTTAAGCATTTTGATTGGTTGATCACATTTATTGTGACTTTTGTTATGAGATGATAAAATGTCAAAATTGACCAGAACTACTTTCTCACTAACGCAAAAGAAAACATGCATTATCTAAAGCATGAAATACACAATACACATAGTCTCAAATAATCAAATAAAACTTGAAAAAGTTCCATGTGTCGACTCATAAACATCACAGCACAGTACTGTGACTGTTTGCAGTGATTACATCGGTTGCTACGCGCATGATTGAAAACTGCAACAAGTGAACATGAAAGGCAGTTCATTGACGGGTTTCTCGTGTTTCTAGGGAAATTATGATAGGCCTTCTAAAATGCATGAAAAAAAAAATCTTGTCCTGTGTTTGTTTTTTAAAAAAATTAATCAAATACACATGGATATGGGATGAATACATTTGAAAATACAAGCAAAAGCTACAGCACGATCACTACGCTACGCGGTTTTACACAATTTGTGATACGACAACTGACATTGCATCATCCAATAAAATGGCAAAAATATACATTCAATTCTTGAATGAAGTTGTGCCATTTACTTATTATGAGCCTATAGTAAGAGAATTTCAAGCACAATCAACTTAATACACCAGGGCCCAGCACTTTAAACTAAGAATTGACTTAAGTCAAATTCTCAAAATACAATATATAGCAAATCAGTAAGAATTTGAAATATTGAGTTCATCCATTCTATTCTACTCGGAGAGGACGATCTAAGTTGGATAACTTGTGTCCAATCCTTTTGCTTTTTCGCAATAAAATATGTTTAATCTAATCTAAGAAATAGAATAATTTCAAGTCATCACATATATTATAATGAGAAAAAAGAAATTTGAAATTCAGACTTAAGTCATGGTTTTATGGCATACCTGTCAACATTTTTTCAGACAAAAGAGGGTCAATGACCCTCTTTGGGAAATGAAAAAGCGGGTCACAGCGCGCGAAACAAAATCTCAACCCTTTGCTTGTGTCATTATGAATGAAAATTACCATTTTATTGTATGACCATGTTAAGCATTTATCTAAACTGTAATACTGCATAATCATGATACATGTAATGAAGCACATGTGTAAAATTTTAGGACTTATTCATTAAGGCCTGAAGGTTCATAGTTGAATTTGCAAGGCTAGATATATTTTTATTAAGTTATTGCTATACCATGATAAAAGTTTTTTGCGTGAAATGAACTCAACATTTCACTGCTTCAAATGTTTTAAACACTATAAAAACATTTGTCCCTTTTTGTCTGTATAAATCTCCCATGTTTACGATCATCTTCCCATAGACATTCCCATAATAATCCAAGCCTAGGTCGTTAAAACAACATGAAAGTGGCTAATTACTTCCCATATCACTAAACAAACAACCCAATTTACTTGTAACTGCAGGTGTTTTAATGAAAAAGTCACAGCTGGAAATTTAAAGTCCCAAGTAATAGACTGAACCTAATCGGAATCGGGTGATTCCTGGGTCAGCAACGAAAAATCGAGTGAAAGACATGACCTGCGCCGGTGATAAAAAATAATCGTGTCAAGGGGTAAAAAAGCGGGACAGACTCGCAGAAATCGGGTCAGTTGTCAGCTATGGTTTATGGTGCAGGGCCCTGATGTTTTCATATGAATCATCATATCAAAACTTAAGATCAAAATAAATGAAATTCAATTAACATGATTAATACATATACTTTAAAATAGATTTACTTACTTGACTTCAAATGCAAGATGTCGAACAAAGAAAGGAGACTGTGGCGGGATTATCTCCACCTGAAATTGTAAAATATGTATACATTTAGTTTTACTGTAAACGGCGAAATTTTCGCGTGGGAGTAATTTCGTGTTTTTCGCAAACCATGATTTTACATGAATTTTTGTATGAACCCTTCATGTGAAATTGAATTTATACGAAATTCATGTCAGAAACTTGACATAAATTTCATGTCAAAAAATGTCATGTTTTTATTCATTTCATATAAGATGTGAACTTTGATGTAAAGTTCATGTAAATTTCACGAGGCACACTTTACTGTGCAAGTATCTTGCTTCAATAGACCATTTTCTTATTACTGCTAGACTTGCATTTAGGACACTCCAAGACTTGATATAATAACTTTTGACGTTATTTTTCATTATGACGTCATAAATATGTTTCGACGTCACAGTTGAAAGTTACGTCAAATGTTGTCATGTCGGGTCTTGGTCTGTATAAAATTCAAGCCTACTGCGGTTATGTGAAAATTGTCTATTAGGACAGACTCTATTGAAATCTTTCTGTTCTCACAACTTACCAGCTGATTGTCCATGGATCTATTTTTGATTGAGATTTTCAGTATTTGGGCTTGGCCTGGAGCACAGGATGAGAACTTGATTACACCTTCTGGATCCACCTCAATAGTTTGATCACCGCCGTCCCCTCTAAAATCAAGATACAATGATATTCAATATACACCTTTGCATACCTGTCAACTTTGAAATCTTAAAAAGAGGGAGATCTCCCTCCTTGGCACTTGAAAAAGAGGGAGATTGTGCGTGAACCCATTTTGCTACATTTTTAATGAATCGCGACATTTTGTGCAAAACCAATTTTCAAATAATTTCATTGTGCTGACATTTCAATGCAAAAACATCTATAAACTATGAAACATATATCAATAGTTTATTGCATTCTATACATCTTTTCTTACATTTTGTCATGCAATATCTCATGAAAGGCTGAATGTCGCTATTTAGAGTGATTTTCTTTGGTAAATATGTAAAAAGAGGGAGAAAGGACAAAAAAGAGGGAGATTTTGGTCTCCGTCGAGGGAGAAATGTCAAAGAGGGAGATGAGGTCAAAAAGAGGGAGTCTCCCTCCAAAAGAGAGATGAGGTATGCAAGCAGCAAGGTAATACATGTATCTATATTGCATCCAGCAATGTTTAACTTTGGTAATCACATCAACGATAACATATCCCAAGAAAATTGGGTTTGCTTTGAAAATTTGCATTGGCTGAAACTAATTGCACAGACATTGTGTGGTATATGACTTAATTTTTTTCTTAGTAGTACATGTAAATATCAAATCATAATTTTGTTTGAATTTACAAATTGATAATATCATGAAAATATTATTTAATGAAACTTTATGTACAATGTATTTAAGATGAGCAACATTCAAGGAAATAAAGAAGGCAAATAATACATACTGTAAAGTTAACGTGGAAATTTTCGCATGGGGGTAATTTTTGTGTGTTTTCACGAATCAAGGGACTTTGCAAGAATTTCCACCACGCGGAAATATCCCAGCTGCACTCTTACAATGGGATTGACATCTTTATTTGTGAACATTTCCCCCACGCGTAACGTCTGGATGATATAATCGCAACATTTTCCCCCAGCGAATATATCCACATTTACAGTAAGGCATAATAATATATGATTTTTTTTTACAGCATATTATAGAGACACAACAAAACAGTTTGATGCAGATATTCATCAAATCAGTATGGCCATATCAACGTCTTTCGATAGGATTAAGGATAATTGGTTCACCCATTTATTGAGTTTTGAATTCTAAACTTATGACATAGTTATAATATGAAAATTTATTGAAAATTTTTCACCGAAGCGTTTTTGAAAAAAGTTTGTTCCTATTAGAGTTATTGGCCCTCAGAGCCCATACATTGAAGTCTATGGAAAAACTAATATTTTAGCCATATTTCCCAAGAAAATGATGGGGGCTCTAATATGGATGGATGGAAAATTTCTAAAAATTAATATTATTAAATTTCACTGAAAAATCTCAAGTCCACCGTGTACATCTTCCGCAATTGATTTTTAAAGTATTATCTATCAAGGGGAGATAAGTCCTAAAAATAACCCTATTAAAAAATTCCCTTTTCCGATGCCTACCATCATAGTACAAAAGTTTATGCAACATCAAAATCGATAGAGAAATATGAAATAATTTATACACACAAATTCAATATTTTAAACGTGATTCCGTTCATTATAAATCTAATACCTCAAATTGACTTTTTGGGACAAAATTACATGCACATGTACATGTATATCAAATGTGCAGACTGTACAAGACAATAAACTGGTAACATAAAGATACAAGAACAGAACTGGAATAAACTTAAGGAACTAATCTCACCTCTTCCTTCTCTTACTTTTGATTGAATAACATACAAACAATGAGCATCTCAAGAAAATATCAAATATGAGCATATTTTCTATATGAAAATTATGTATTAAAAGCTATTAATTGACCCTTCCGATTGCTGGAAAAAAATTGAAAATTTTGTGATGTCACAATACTTTTACCTCGGACAAACAAGTTGAAACAAGCTTCGAACCTCGGTCAAACATCAAAATTTCATTGCGACATCATGGAATTTCTCAAATTTTTCCCGTGTTCATCTAAATTATGTATCTGCTATGTAATAAATACATGTATATTTTCTTCCATCAAGAATGATTAAATTATCTAAGTTAAAAATATCTGCAAAATTTGATGAAGAATTCACAATCAAGACCCAATTTCATGACTTTTCATGATCCATACAAACCATGTACTGTATTCAGTTTTAGATAAATGATGAGGAAAAAAGAACCTTTACAAAGGTATTAGAATACGTTTTACTAAGCTCAGTTTGCAATCAATATATAATATATTGTAGAATGAAGTAAGTTTACGTGTCGTACTTACGTTTTCTTTTCCGTCTGGTCGGTAACGGCAGCCATACTGTTCCCTGCACTCCTCCTCCTCACATCTTCTACAGGTATTGCCTGGACATTGTGAGAGAAATCAAATTATTTCTATTCCATATGGTATTCATGAACTAGATGCAAGATTTAAAACAGTTTGTTATACCCTTGCCAGTATCTCTATATAAAATCCCCATAAGAAAAATGCCTATAAATTCGTATATTTGACCAAGCGGTCAATATTTACATCAATATTGGCCCTAGGGCAATATTTAAAAAAATATTGACCGATAAACGGTACATCGTTTGTGACGTCACGTCATTGATGACGCTATTAGCTCTACCTATTTTTTACGCGCTCTTTCTCTTATAGAAGAAAATGAATGTAAACATGCCAGGCTAATCGGTTCATTGCTGCAGTATTGGTGTAAGGTATAACAAAACAATTATTGACTGGGAATTCGGGCAATATATGATTTGTTGGACCTTCAGACAAAATATAGCCCTCGGCCTTCGGCCTTGGGAAATATTTTTTCTTCAGGTCCAACAAATCTTATATTGCCCTCATTCCCAGTCAATAATTGTATAATATTGAGTACTTGCGGAAAACAGAGCTATTTCCCATTTGAGACGTTATCTGACGTAAAGCCATTATGACATCATGAAAATGATATGGTAACGTCAAATATTTACCGTCATTTCCCAGAGTTTTAGGACCGTTTCCATAGATTTTGATGACGTCATAATTACTCTACATCTGATACCATCCCAAAAGGGAAGCAACTCTAGTTTTTGAAAATATACATGTTGTGTGGGGATATGCATGTAAGTTGTGCAAGATTCATACACAATCAAACTTTGTATTTGTAAGGTTATACCTGATCTTTGAACCTTACTTTTTCAAGAAAAGACATGCTACCTATTGCATGTTTGACTACAATCATGCCCACTTGACCTTGAATGTGACCTTGACTCTAACAGAGAATTCAGTCTAATCAATCTTGACCATACCTGCAAGTTTGACGAAAGTTCAATACTGTAAACATGGTTATTTGCGCTGGGGAAAAATTTCGTAATTATAATATCAAGAAGTTTCACATGGGGGAAATATTCAGGATAAAATGTCATTCCCATTGTAAGAATACAGCGGGGATATTTTCGCATGGGAAAATTTTCGTGATATTCCTCGGATCATGAAAAACCCGAAAATTACCCCCACGTGAAAATTTTCACGTTTACAGTACATCCGATGAGTCATGAACATTATTTAAAATAGTGGCTACGATCAGAAGGATGGTTGGATGCCACGGAAAGTGATCGCTATACATATATGTAACTTGAAAAGGATTGAGAAAATATGAGTATCAATGATGCAGACCTCTCCTATTAGCTGTACCCTGGTTGGTTTGGAGCCTTTCTTAGATTCAATATCCCAGTTCTGTATAAACGTTCCAGATGAGCGTGGCATAAATCGTACCTTTAGCTGTAACAAATCGTTATAAACACTTGAAGAAGTGTATTTCTTGAAATATTTTTTAGCCAAATCTTTGCTGTTGAAAAATACTGTTTTTACATTTATAACTAATTACATTTACATGTATAATTAAACAGACATGAAAAAGTTCACAACATTCTTCTCAACCATAGGTTAATATTCTTCTCAAACATAGGTTAATATTCTACTCAAACATAGGTTAATCATGAAGGTCAACATTATGAGGTAATAAAATATTTGGACCAGGTATGGAAAGAAGCATGTGCAGTGTATTCATCCTAAATGCATACTGACTATCAGCTATCTTTTAAGTCAAACATTTTGTACAGAGTTACCTACCTTTATACTATTACCACCGACAAGACAGCTGTAATTATCTGTGAAGTCAAACACTTTGTACAGAGTTACCTACCTTTATACTATTACCACCGACAAGACAGCCGTATTTATCTGTGAAGTCAAACACTTTGTACAGAGTTACCTACCTTTGTACTACATGTATTACCACCGACAAGACAGCCGTATTTATCTGTGAAGTCAAACACTTTGTACAGAGTTATCTACCTTTGTACTATTACCACCGACAAGACAGCCATATTTATCTGTGAAGTCAAACACTTTGTACAGAGTTACCTACCTTTATACTAATACCACCGACAAGACAGCCGTATTTATCTGTGAAGTCAAACACTTTGTACAGAGTTACCTACCTTTATACTATTACCACCGACAAGACAGCCATATTTATCTGTGAAGTCAAACACTTTGTACAGAGTTGCCTACCTTTATACTTTTACTATTGACAAGACAGCCGTATTTATCTGTGAAGTCAAACACTTTGTACAGAGTTGCCTACCTTTGTACTATTACCACCGACAAGACAGCCATATTTATCTGTGAAGTCAAACACTTTGTACAATGTTACCTACCTTTGTACTATTACCACCGACAAGACAGCCATACTTATCTGTGAAGTCAAACACTTTGTACAGAGTTACCTACCTTTATACTATTACCACCGACAAGACAGCCGTATTTATCTGTGAAGTCAAACATTTTGTACAGAGTTACCTACCTTTATACTATTACCACCGACAAGACAGCCATATTTATCTGTGAAGTCAAACACTTTGTACAGAGTTGCCTACCTTTATACTTTTACTATTGACAAGACAGCCGTATTTATCTGTGAAGTCAAACACTTTGTACAGAGTTGCCTACCTTTGTACTATTACCACCGACAAGACAGCCATATTTATCTGTGAAGTCAAACACTTTGTACAATGTTACCTACCTTTGTACTATTACCACCGACAAGACAGCCATACTTATCTGTGAAGTCAAACACTTTGTACAGAGTTACCTACCTTTATACTATTACCACCGACAAGACAGCCATATTTATCAGTAAAGTCAAACACTTTGTACAGAGTTACCTACCTTTATACTATTACCACCGACAAGACAGCCGTATTTATCTGTGAAGTCAAACACTTTGTACAGAGTTACCTACCTTTATGCTATTACCACCGACAAGACAGCCGTATTTATCTGTGAAGTCAAACACTTTGTACAGAGTTACCTACCTTTATACTATTACCACCGACAAGACAGCCATATTTATCTGTGAAGTCAAACACTTTGTACAGAGTTGCCTACCTTTATACTTTTACTATTGACAAGACAGCCGTATTTATCTGTGAAGTCAAACACTTTGTACAGAGTTGCCTACCTTTGTACTATTACCACCGACAAGACAGCCATATTTATCTGTGAAGTCAAACACTTTGTACAATGTTACCTACCTTTGTACTATTACCACCGACAAGACAGCCATACTTATCTGTGAAGTCAAACACTTTGTACAGAGTTACCTACCTTTATACTATTACCACCGACAAGACAGCCATATTTATCAGTAAAGTCAAACACTTTGTACAGAGTTACCTACCTTTATACTAATACCACCGACAAGACAGCCGTATTTATCTGTGAAGTCAAACATTTTGTACAGAGTTACCTACCTTTATACTATTACCACCGACAAGACAGCCATATTTATCTGTGAAGTCAAACACTTTGTACAGAGTTGCCTACCTTTATACTTTTACTATTGACAAGACAGCCGTATTTATCTGTGAAGTCAAACACTTTGTACAGAGTTGCCTACCTTTGTACTATTACCACCGACAAGACAGCCATATTTATCTGTGAAGTCAAACACTTTGTACAATGTTACCTACCTTTGTACTATTACCACCGACAAGACAGCCATACTTATCTGTGAAGTCAAACACTTTGTACAGAGTTACCTACCTTTATACTATTACCACCGACAAGACAGCCATATTTATCAGTAAAGTCAAACACTTTGTACAGAGTTACCTACCTTTATACTATTACCACCGACAAGACAGCCGTATTTATCTGTGAAGTCAAACACTTTGTACAGAGTTACCTACCTTTATGCTATTACCACCGACAAGACAGCCGTATTTATCTGTGAAGTCAAACACTTTGTACAGAGTTACCTACCTTTATACTATTACCACCGACAAGACAGCCATATTTATCTGTGAAGTCAAACACTTTGTACAGAGTTGCCTACCTTTATACTTTTACTATTGACAAGACAGCCGTATTTATCTGTGAAGTCAAACACTTTGTACAGAGTTGCCTACCTTTGTACTATTACCACCGACAAGACAGCCATATTTATCTGTGAAGTCAAACACTTTGTACAATGTTACCTACCTTTGTACTATTACCACCGACAAGACAGCCATACTTATCTGTGAAGTCAAACACTTTGTACAGAGTTACCTACCTTTATACTATTACCACCGACAAGACAGCCATATTTATCAGTAAAGTCAAACACTTTGTACAGAGTTACCTACCTTTATACTATTACCACCGACAAGACAGCCGTATTTATCTGTGAAGTCAAACACTTTGTACAGAGTTACCTACCTTTATGCTATTACCACCGACAAGACAGCCGTATTTATCTGTGAAGTCAAACACTTTGTACAGAGTTACCTACCTTTATACTATTACCACCGACAAGACAGCCATATTTATCTGTGAAGTCAAACACTTTGTACAGAGTTACCTACCTTTATGCTATTACCACCGACAAGACAGCCATATTTATCTGTGAAGTCAAACACTTTGTACAGAGTTACCTACCTTTATACTATTACCACCGACAAGACAGCCGTATTTATCTGTGAAGTCAAACACTTTGTACAGAGTTACCTACCTTTATACTATTACCACCTACAAGACAGCCGTATTTATCTGTGAAGTCAAACACTTTGTACAGAGTTACCTACCTTTATACTATTACCACCGACAAGACAGCCGTATTTATCTGTGAAGTCAAACACTTTGTACAGAGTTACCTACCTTTATACTATTACCACCGACAAGACAGCCGTATTTATCTGTGAAGTCAAACACTTTGTACAGAGTTACCTACCTTTATACTATTACCACCGACAAGACAGCCATATTTATCTGTGAAGTCAAACACTTTGTACAGAGTTACCTACCTTTATACTATTACCACCGACAAGACAGCCGTATTTATCTGTGAAGTCAAACACTTTGTACAGAGTTACCTACCTTTATGCTATTACCACCGACAAGACAGCCGTATTTATCTGTGAAGTCAAACACTTTGTACAGAGTTACCTACCTTTATACTATTACCACCGACAAGACAGCCGTATTTATCTGTGAAGTCAAACACTTTGTACAGTGCTCTGATAACATCTGTGGACCCCTCAGCTCCCTGTGAACAACATATATAATTTCTCATTATTATAGTACATTAATTTTTCCTTTTTCAAACCCTAAACAAATTTTGAAATAAACATTCTTCAATTTAGCTGTACTTCCTTCTGAATAACTAATTAGGCCATTTCTTTGGCATTTTTTGATTTGCATTCTCATGCTGGTGGGTTTTGGGCCCAAAGTCGTAAAACAAAACAAAATTAAAATTTTGCAAACTAAATGCATTCTCTACAAAAATTAAAGAGAAATTGTTTATTTCATATTTTATTTAAAAATGTAAAAGTACTCAAATGACTTTGCATTCTCTATCTTCCTTTGTTGACTAAACTCTCTTAATAATCAAATGAATCGAGTTTCTGCCAAATTTCACACAGTCACATATGCAATTGCAACTTTGCTTTTTATGCTTGTTTGTTATTCTACTGGTAGCTTTCTCAATTTCAAAAGGACACAAAACAGAATAAAAACAAGAATTGGCCTAACAAGCAACAAAATGTGCACAAAACGTTTACACATGTGAAACATGAAAGCACTATCACTTACCATTCAAAAGTTATGCCCAATGTAAAAGTTTTTAAAAAGAAGGTCAAAGGTCAAGGTCACGAGGTCAAAAATTTTGGTATCAATGGAAGGGTTTTGTCACAAGGAATACGCATGTGAAATATGAAAGCTCTCTATGAAAGCCCTATCACTTACCATTCAAATGTTATGCCCAATGTTAAAGTTTGTGAAAAGTAGGTCAAATGTCAAGGTTTATGAGGTCAAAAAATTTGGTATCAATGAAAGGGTCTTGTCACAAGGAATACACATGTGAAATATGAAAGCCCTAGTTCTTACCATTCAAAAGTTATGTCCAAATGTTAAAGTTTTTGAAAAGTAGGTCAAAGGTCAAGGTGTCAAAATTTTTGTTATCAATGGAAAGGTCTTGTCACAAGGAATACACATGTGAAATATGAAAACTCTATCACCTTCCATTTAAAAGTTATGCCCAATGTCAAAGTTTTTCGGACAAACAGACAGACAAACAGAGACGGACAGGCCAAAAACTATATGCCCCCGAATCCTTGATTACGGGGGCATAAAAATTATGTTCATACTAAAGATAAAAGACAAGTATTTGAAATCATATACATTACCTTGACATAGGGCGGTGCAAGGGAGGTAACTAACCAATGTATAGGGTCATCTGACACATTTTGTACCTCTATAACTGTTTCTGTAAAACAAAGAAATTATTATATTTCTTATGAATGGAGAAACCTCACAAATAGATCATATTCACGACTGGATAGAGAAACAAATATTCATGGCCGTTCTTTTAATTGTGATGTTATTTATGGAATATGTGATTTCTAGAGTGTCTGCAATGTTTTTATAGTATTGAAAATTGTAACCTTGACTATTGACCCTGACAGAAGAAATTAATATGTGTTGCATTGTATGGCAACTTATATGCTAAGTTTGATGAATAAACAATGTAATGTAGATGCAATTTCAAGAAACCCTAAGACTTATTCTAATATATATGCACAACCAATGTAATTCCTTGAGATGTTACTATTGAAAGAAACGTGCTGCAATTCGTGTATTAACACTCGTGACGTCACAATGCATAAGATCTAAAGAAACATGTTGTGACGGCTGTTCTAACCTGCAAACTGAACCCGTCGTGAGATGAATTTTAACGTCACCCTTTTACCGAAAAAAAGCAATTTCAGAAAACAAGAACAAAACAGACAACTATGGTGCATACATATAGAATAAATGTCATAATTTGTGTTTAGTTACAGGTATGCAACACACAGCAAGTGCATTTATCGCATTAAATGCGCTAACAGGCATTACATGTACGATAAATGCACTTGCTGTGTGTTGCATACCTGTAACAAAACACAAATTAAATCACTTATTCTCTATATAAAAGCAGTCATAAATATTGACATACCCGAGACTTCTCCTACTTTAGTAGCTGGGAACTTGACATCCCTAACTACAGCTTGTGTAAAACTTCCAGGGGAACTAACTGAGGGAAGTTTCAGAGAAAGGGCAACACTTGTGGGCGGGGCTAACAGGTCATGTGACCTCTCTTGGACCTCCAAAGGAACACTGTCAGAAGGCTCGGTCCTGATAAGCACTCCAAGTTTTTGCTGAAAATAGAAATTACCAATGTCAATCTGATTAAATCAATCTTATGTTTTGTGACTAATTACAAACATAGTGTAATCAAAGATTACGAAGCTCACCTCGCGGCAGCAAAGTTCAATTTAAACATATCTCTAAGTACATGTATATTAAGAAAATCACTCAAGTGAAAAAAGTAGGTCAAGGTCATTTCATGAAAGTTTGATCAAAGATACATCCAATATGCAAGTTTGGTACATGTAGCACTTATACTTTGCTCAATATTGGCCTTTAAAGGCAAAATCACTCAAGCAGAAAAAGTAGGTCAAGGTCATTTTATGAAAATTTGATCAAAGATACATCCAATATGCAAGTTTGGTACATGTAGCACTTATACTCTGCTCAATATTGGCCTTTAAAGGCAAAATCACTCAAGTGGAAAAAGTAGGTCAAGGTCATTTTATGAAAGTTTGATTTAAGATACATCCAATATGCAAGTTTGGTACATGTAGCACTTATACTTTGCTCAATATTAGCCTTTAAAGGCAAAATCACTCAAGTGGAAAAAGTAGGTCAAGGTCAT
This sequence comes from Pinctada fucata, assembly GCA_028142955.1. Taxonomy (NCBI): domain Eukaryota; kingdom Metazoa; phylum Mollusca; class Bivalvia; order Pterioida; family Pteriidae; genus Pinctada; species Pinctada fucata. Next base: position 25,878,097 of record AP027113.1, on the reverse strand, counting down.
TTTATGAAAGTTTGATCAAAGTTACATCCAATATGCAAGTTTGGTACATGTAGCACTTATACTTTGCTCAATATTGGCCTTTAAAGGCAAAATCACTCAAGCAGAAAAAGTAGGTCAAGGTCATTTTATGAAAATTTGATCAAAGATACATCCAATATGCAAGTTTGGTACATGTAGCACTTATACTCTGCTCAATATTGGCCTTTAAAGGCAAAATCACTCAAGTGGAAAAAGTAGGTCAAGGTCATTTTATGAAAGTTTGATTTAAGATACATCCAATATGCAAGTTTGGTACATGTAGCACTTATACTTTGCTCAATATTAGCCTTTAAAGGCAAAATCACTCAAGCGAAAAAAGTAGGTCAAGGTCATTTTATGAAAGTTTGATTTAAGATACATCCAATATGCAAGTTTGGTACATGTAGCACTTATACTTTGCTCAATATTAGCCTTATAAGGCCAAATCACTCAAGCGGAAAAAGTAGGTCAGATGCTGCATCCGATGCATGGGTTCACCTCAGCATCCCAAGATGAATCACTTGTGCAAGTTTGCTTACTGTAGCATCAGTACTTTGTCAGATACTGAACTACCCCAAAAACTTTAACCAGACATTGACAAAGTCATTCAACCGGAAAATGTAGGTCAGATGCTGCATCCAATGCATGGGTTCATCTCAGCATCCCAAGATGAATCACTTGTGCAAGTTTGGTTACTGTAGCATCAGTGCTTTGTCAGATACTGAACTACCCAAAAAACTTTAACCAGACATTGACAAAGTCATTCAACTGGAAAATGTAGGTCAGATGCTGCATCCGACGTCGGGGTTATAGCATAAGCTCATCTCAACTTCATCGAGGAGAGCTAAAAATCCATGTAAATTTCATTTAGCAAAACTTTCCTATCAAGCATCACCTACATTTTGAACAATGTAAGACTGAGGGCTTACTTTTATCAATTTTTGATAAAATATTAGTCTAATGATATATTTTACTTCCAAGTTCCAGAATAAACCATTGACCCTTCCACACACTATGACAAAATCAAAAATAGTTGCCAGAGTCACCTAATGCTCGACTGCATAGCATAATGTCTTTAATGACAGCCAATTTCTTAAGCTCACTTTTTTCTCCAATTTATATAATTATCCACAATTGCATACTCATGTAGCACCTATACTTTGCTCAATATAGGCTTCTAAAGGCAAAATCACTCAAGCAGAAAAAGTAGGTCAAGGTTATCCTATGAAAGTTTGATTAAAGGTACATCCAACTTGAAAGCTTGGAACATGTAGCACTTATAGTTAGCTAAATATTGGCTTTTAAAGGCAAAACCGTTCAAGCAGAAAAAGTAGGTCAAGGTCATTTTATTGAAGTTTGATTAAAGATGCGTCCAACATGGTAAGTCTGGAAGATGTAGCACTTATACTTTTCTTAATATTGGCCATTAAAGGCAAAATATTGCTATCTTAACATTTGAATTATCATCTCAATATTTGCCTTATCATTTGAAATAATTTAAAAAATCTCTACCCCAGAGGCTACATTTCATCCCCATCCCCATAAACAAAGTATAATTAAACATTAACAACAAAAAGAACCAACAGAATATGAATATAGGAGAGGAAATTGTGTGATCTTAACATTTACCTTATCATCTAGTTCGGACGACGCCGACGCCGGGGGTATTGCAATAGCTCTTTTGCACTAAAGTGCAGTCGAGCTTATGACAATTTTAAAATACACAATAGGAACTACACCCTAAACCTGTAGGCTATAGGATTACACAGACAGCAGAAAACAAATGAATCTATCACATAGTAGTAAGAGCAGTGAGCTACATGTATGTGGGGGATGGGGGCGGACAGGGGGTACCTCTCTTTCCCCTCCCACCCCCTCCCTTTCACCCTGTCCACCCTCGCATATGTAGACTGGTTACCTTTGCAGCCTGCTGGTAACTGCCGCTAGTATCCCAGCATTCCACAGTGACTGTCAGGGCAAACGGCAGCTCAGTCGTGTTTTTATACACCCATGCACTAGCGCTCACACATACTGTAGTGTAGTTCCTGAAATACAAATATAGGGAATGCGACCATAGAGAGTTTATGAACACAAGTTGTCTACTGTAAATGAAAATAATTTTACAAGACTATATTTTCCTGAACTGATGTCAAAAATTCCCATTAAGTACATTTGTAATATTTTTGACAGATGAATGTGACTGTTATTTTTCAAAAGACAAGAGTAGTTGTGTTTCTTTCCTTATTTCTTAATACACTTAAGTTTTTTTTTATCTTTATCAAATATACTTACTTTGCATCAACAATGCCGACTTCTGGAGTTAAGTTGAGGTACTGCTCTGGCCAGTTTAGGGAATACCTACAAAATTAAAAGCAATGTACTTCTGATACCCCTATTGATCTATGTTCAGTTCAAGGTACATGTATTTATCAATATTAGAAATATATGAACTTATAGTCCAGTCTAACAGTAAATATCACTGAACAATTTTAAAAGAAGTAATGCAAAAAAATTTCATGTTTTGAGTTTGATGGTACAGAAATTAAAGGTCCCAACAGTGGTTAGTTCTTCCACTTTTGAGGTTAAATAACTGGTCTTCCAAAACTTCTAGGTACATGTATATGTATATAGTATTGGGAACTTGACAATTCATCTGCTATTCTGAATTACTTTTCACAATTTCACACATTTCACAATACCTAAGATAGATACAGTAGTTCTTGCTTGAACTTGATACTTTTACAAAGTCAAAGTTTTCTCCTAGAATGTATACCTTAGTTTGTTCCCCGATAAGTTGGTAATCTGGAACTTCTGAATCTGTACATTTCCTGGATCTGAAATTAGAAGTATGAAAATTTTGAAACAGTTTTGAAAAAAAAACACCTTTTTTCACCCCCCCCCCCCCCAAAATAAAATACAAAAACATAGGTAATCACAGATTACGAAGCTCACCTCGTGGCAGCAAAATTCAATTCAAACATATTTCTAAATACATGTATATTGGCTTTTAAAGGCAAAATCATTCAAGCGGAAAAAGTAGGTCAATTTCATTTTATGAAAGTTTGATCAAAGATACATCCAATATGCAAGTTTGGTACATGAAGCACTTATACTTTGCTCAATATTGGCTTTTAAAGGCAAAATTACTCAAGCGGAAAAAGTAGGTCAAGGTCATTTTATGAAAGAATGATCAAAGATACATCCAATATGTAAGTTTGGTACATGTAGCACTTATACTTTGCTCAATATTGGCTTTTAAAGGCAAAATCACTCAAGCAGAAAAAGTAGGTCTAGGCCATTTTATGAAAGTTTGATCAAAAATAAATCATATATGCAAGTTTGGTACATGTAGCACTTATACTTTGCTCAATATTGGCTTTTAAAGGCAAAATCACTCAAGCGGAAAAAGTAGGTCAAGGTCATTACATGAAAGTTTGATCAAAGATACATCCAATATGCAAGTTTGGTACATGTAGCACTTATACTTTGCTCAATATTGGCTTTTAAAAGCAAAATCACTCAAGTGGAAAAAGTAGGTCAGATGCTGCATCCGATGCATGGATCCATCTCCGCATCCAAAGATGAATCATTTGTGCAAGTTTGGTTACTGTAGCATTACTACTTGGTCAGATACTGAGCTACCCCAAACTTCTTAACCAAGTCACTCAAGCAGAAAATGTAGGTCAGATGCAGCATCCGATGCATGGGTTCACCTCAGAATCCAAAGATGAATCACTTGTGCAAGTTTGGTTACTGTAGCATCAGTACTTTGCCAAATACTGAGCTACCCCAAACTTCTTAACCGGACGCGGACGCGCGGGGGTATAGCATAAGCTCACTCAACTTCGTCGAGGTGAGCTAAAAAAATTCATATTGCAATCAAATTTTTGAATTTGTTCAAAGAAATGCGTACTGGTGATAACAGTAGTTTCAAAATATCTGATGTTAAAGAGTTCCAATTTTATCACTTACACAATTCTTAAATTGTAATCTTCTTAATCTTGTAAACACGTAAACATTACACTGACCTTTAGGAGAGACATAGAGGATGAGTTGATCAGGTTTTATGGTCCAGTTATACAGACATTCATTATAAAGGCTGGCTGGTAGGGAACGGGCAAAGTCATTATTCTTACTGTCATCCCTGTAATTTTGACATTACAAACTAGTAATATCCACAGTATTATATTTTACAGAGCAACTTTACTACACCTTTATGTCAGATTGTAAGATTTTTTTCAGTAAAAGCAATTTTTACAAGACTGATGACAAAGACCATTAAGACATCGAGGTAACATGTAAGTTTCAGGCGATCCATTTAATTTCTCTGAAAGAAAAACAAAAATCATTCCAAGAAATGCATGTGTCGCCTGCGAAACATAGCGACACTGATGAAATCACTTTAAAAGGGTGTGACATCCAAGTGTGGCAGACAGACAGACAGACAGACGGACAAAGTGATCCCTAAGTGTCGCTATGCTTTGCTGGCAACAAGAAAAGGTACATCAACAATAATATAATACACATCAAATAAAATGAAAAAAAAAGTTACAGTATCTGTAAAGCACAACATAACCATTTGTAAACACAGAATTATCAATTCTCCTTAAAGAAGATAAGTATCAATAGATAAGAATCCAGTGGAACAAATGAAATAGATCTCCTACCTGCTAGGTACCATATCAGAGCTATGGTAAGCTGACCCAGGTTGAGCTGCCTTCCCTCCCAGCATAGGTATATCATTAACTGTCGCCCTCAAAGGCTCCATGTCACTACTGGCTGTTCTACGATGTGATGCACCATTACTCGTGGCTGCCTTATAGTTATGTGAATTACTCTGTCTGCTAAGGCTCGAGGACCTGTATGAAGGGACGGTAAAATCTGAGGAATGGCCTCGTGAAGAGATTGGGTTTGAAGAAGATACAGGCGAGTTGTCTTGAGAAAGCGCTGCTGTGGAGTGGGTGGAACTTTCCACGGAGGGTCGGCAAGATGACGTCCGAGAAGATCGGCTGTGGAGCTGTGGTGTCCTGGTTGATAGGTGACCGGGGGCGGCACCCACCATGGCAACAACCAGCCGGGACATGTTAAAGTAGAACTTGTCGATGTGGTGCTTGGGCTCCACAGCTTTTGGCACTAGTCAAAGTATAAAATGTGCTGATATTAGGGCAACTTCATGTATATGCACAAATACACACACCTCAAAAGTGTCAGATTTACTTGTAAGTTTAGAAAGATTTTTAAAGAATGAAATTTATACAGAACACCTTTTACTTGTAAGTTTAGAAAGATTTTTAAAGAATGAAATTTATACAGAACATCTTCTATAGCTAAATGTACAATTTCACATATCAAATTCTGTCTCTAGATAAAGAATTAGTAACGAAATGGCCATAGCTCACCGCATTTCTCACAATTTTACATGTACCTACCTGCATTTTCAAACACATCTTCCTCTCCCATAAAAGGTTCGTTGAATCTTAGATCTGCAAGGACTGGGTCAACATTTCTAGGTAAAGACGACTGGCATCCACTCTGATAGGCCCTGTATCAAAGATGCATGAAACACATAATCAAGACGAAATTGTTATTGGCCTAACAGTAGTGTTGTACATCGGAAGACTTTTAAGAATCGATTATCAGAAAATAATCGGAAAGAGTAAACTGATCGATTATCTATTTAAATCGGAAAAAAAAAGTCCATAAAAAATAAAACGTAAAAGATAGAAAAATTGTATTTTTCTGCATAAAATTCAGAAAACCTTGCTGAAAACAAAATACAAGAGGCCCAAGGGGGCCACATCGCTCACCTGAGTTGCAAACAAAGGGTTAAAAGTAACAAAAATACTTCTACAGATCAAAGCCCTTGACAGCCATATTTGTTGACCTATCAACAAGAAAAACACAAACTTGGCAGAGGACCTTGAGTACTTGCTTGCTGCAAGGTTTCCTGAAATTCTGTGCAATGGTTGCAGAGGAGATGTCGAAAATGTGTCAGCCAATCAGAGCCCTCGGCAGCCATATTTGTTGACCGATCGGCACGAAAAACACAAACTTGGTAGAGGACCTTGAGTACTTCCTTCCTGTAAAGTTTCATGAAATTCTGTGCAGCGGTTGCAGAGGAGATGTCGAAAATGTGTCAGCCAATCAGAGCCCTCGGCGTCCATATTTGTTGAATGATCGGCACGAAAAACACAAACTTTGTAGAGGACCTTGAGTACTTCCTTCCTGTAAAGTTTCATGAAATTCTGTGCAGCAGTTGCAGAGGAGATGTCGAAAATGCATCAGCCAATCAGAGCCCTCATTGGCCATATTTGTTGACCGATCGGCACGAAAAACACAAACTTGGTAGAGGACCTTGAGTACTTCCTTCCTGTAAAGTTTCATGAAATTCTGTGCAGTGGTTGCAGAGATGATGTCGAAAATGTGTCAGCCAATCAGGGCTCCGGTGGCCATATTTGTTGACCGATAGGCATGAAAAACACAAACTTGGTAGAGGACCTTGAGTACTTCCTTCCTGTAAAGTTTAATGAAATTCTGTGCAGCGGTTGCAGAGGAGATGTCGAAAATGTATCAGCCAATCAGAGCCCTTGGCGGCCATATTTGTTGACAGATCGGCACGAAAAACACAAACTTGGTAGAGGACCTTGAGTACTTGCTTGCTGCAAGGTTTCCTGAAATTCTGTGCAATGGTTGCAGAGGAGATGTCGAAAATGTGTCAGCCAATCAGAGTCCTCGGCGGCCATATTTGTTGACCGATCGGCACGAAAAACACAAACTTGGTAGAGGACCTTGAGTACTTCCTTCCTGTAAAGTTTCATGAAATTCTGTGCAGCGGTTGCAGAGGAGATGTCGAAAATGTGTCAGCAAATCAGAGCCCTCTCGCCATATTTGTTGACCGATCGGCACGAAAAACAAAAAGCTTGGTAGAGGACCTTGAGTAGTTCCTTCCTGTAAAGTTTCATGAAATTCTGTGCAGCGGTTGCAGAGGAGATGTCAAAAATGTGTCAGCCAATCAGAGCCCTCGGCGGCCATATTTGTTGACCAATCGGCACGAAAAACACAAACTTGGTAGAGGACCTTGAGTAGTTCCTTCCTGTAAAGTTTCATGAAATTCTGTGTAGCAGTTGCAGAGGAGATGTCGAAAATGTGTCAGCCAATCAGAGCCCTTGGCGGCCATATTTGTTGAGCGATCCGCACAAAAAACACAAACTTGGTAGAGGATCTTGAGTACTTCCTTCCTGTAAAGTTTCATGAAATTCTGTGCAGCGGTTGCAGAGGAGATGTCGAAAATGTGTCAGCCAATCAGAGCCCTCGGTGGCCATATTTGTAGACAGATCGGCACGAAAAACACAAACTTGGTACAGGACCTTGAGTACTTCCTTCCCGTAAAGTTTCATGAAATTCTGTGCAGCGGTTGCAGAGGAGATGTCGAAAATGTTAAAAGTTTACGCCAGACGGACGACGACGACGGACGACGGACGGACGACGCGCTATGACAATAGCTCACTTGAGCTTCGCTCAGGTGAGCTAATAAAGCATTCAATTTCAAAATATCTGCCTGTTTACATGCAAGACAACAAGTAACAGTTTATGTTACATGTGAAAAGAGAAAAATAAATACCTTTACACAAAATACCTTTCTTTCAGCGACAATCAAATTTGTAAGAAAATGAAAACGATGATCGAAATCGAACGAGTTTTAGCGATCGACAATCGATTGTCGGCGACAATTGGTTCATCACTACCTAACAGTACATAAATGCATACTGGAGTCTTTCCAAAAACTCGCCAGCTCAACGCCCGAGGCTACCAAAATTTTTGTTGGGCTAGTAGAAATTCTTTAAGAAACCATACAAAAACCTTTTTCTTCTTTTTTTTTTATAAACGCCACAAACATGTATACAATACATAGACAAGGACATTTTTGTCAATGAAGAGTATATGTCGGCTGACCCGCGGTCCTAGCAAGGCTCGAACCAGCAATCCTACGATTACAAGTCCGATGCCTATCCGCTAGTACTGTTGTCTTTTGAGGGCTCTTGGTCTGCCTGATTTAGGGCTGATATATAATAAAGAATGTTACCTGCGTAGTCTTTGTCTCATGATCTCGTCACCGTAATAAAACACGACAGTAGATACCGTCCCTCGTCCGTATGAACATAACGCTTCCTCTCTCTCAGAGATGTTAATTGTCAATGTTATAGACTGAAACACAAAAAAAAATCATCAGTTTGTATGGTAAGGGCAATATGCTACTGTTATGTTTTAACATTACTATGATCATATTTCAGATAGAAAATATAATCATGACAGATACTTAACTTCATGAATATATCAAAAATCAGGAAATGACATAATACTTTAAATGCATACGTTCAAATAAAATTTTGCAAGAGATTTATAACATCTATTTCCATTCATTAATTCATTTCAGCTGTAATTTGAAGAAAATATCAAACTCCTGTATGATGATGATATTCCATCATTGTTTGTTTTCATGTTTTAAAAAACCAATAGAGTTCAATTCACCATGTTCACTATTGTTTCCACCACGGTTATGCTCTAAATTTATCGACAAAATTGCAACAGTCCTAAAATGACAGAATAAGACATTAAATTAGAGTGTCCAAGACTGTAATTGAATGCGGCATTTTGAATCCTACTGGCAGGCTACATGTACTAACCTTGGCTTCCCCTGGCTGAATTATAAAGTTGTTAGGTTCTGCAAGGATTCTGTTTGTTATACTTGATCTACAGCAAGAGGGATCTGTAACAGTGACAGAAAAGAACAAAACTTAGTCTACCATGTGACAATTACCGTATGTTAGGATTATATATCTATATCTACATGTAAATGTAGATGACCTACCAAAGAAATCTTTGATTTTGACATACACTGCCCTGACACCAGTTTTCCTCAGTGTGTGGGTCACACCTATTGCTGTACATTAAAATTAGATATTGTACATATATAGATGACCTACCAAAGAAATCTTTGATTTTGACATTCGCTGCCCTGACACCAGTATTCCTCAGTGTATGGGTCACATCTAGTTCTGCACCCCCCTCCCCCAGTCTACCACATAACAATTATCGTACATTAGGATAAGATATACATATATAGGTGACCTACCAGAGAAAACTTTGATTTTGACATACGTTGCCCTGACACCAGTATTCCACAGTGTGTGGGTCACACCTAGTTCTGCGCCTACCCCTCTCCCAGTCTACCACATAACAATTACTGTACATTAAAATCAGATATTGTACATACATGTATATAGATGACCTACCAGAGAAAGCTTTGATCTTGACATAAGCGGTGGTCACAACCCGCCATACGTGCTGTCTGCGTGCAAAAACGTAGGCAAATCTTGGGTATCTGTACGGTGTCCGTGCGTTATCAGTACGTGTACCGTAGGTGCTCCTTGCGGATTTCGGAACACCCAGACCGTATGTAGCAGTTTTAGTGCATACAGAACTTTCATTGCGTCAAGTCTGCGTGCATTCAACAAGAAGTACGACACGCACGTTGCAAGTACGTGCAACACACCTTTGACGCAAGGAAGTGAGTGCATTAGCAGTACGTGTCAATTTGACATCCTTACAATAATGTAGAAGACATATGGTGAAAGTACGTGGTAAGCAAGTTGCACGCAAATCGTAAGTACGTGCAGCGCACTTAATTTTTTGCGCAACATGTAACCATCCATATAACCATGTGTGATGCACTCCTTCCATACTTTTGCCACTTCCTTCCTTGTGTCTTCAGAAAAACGTAGCGCACGTAGCCTCCACAAACACGCACGTCCTGAAAGCATGCACGGCCGGTTGTGACCAGGGGTATAAGCTGCTCTGACACCAGTATTCCTCAGTGTGTGGGTCACACCTAGTTCTGCCCCCCCCCCTTCCCAAGTCTACCACATAACAACTACTGTACATTAAAATTAGATATTGTACATATATAGATGACCTACCAGAGAAAGCTTTGATCTTGACATAAGCTGCCCTGACACCAGTATTCCTAAGCGTGTGAGTCACACCTAGTTCTGCACCAACGGTAACCTCCCCCAGATCCACCACATAACAATTACCGTCACGTACATTAGGACCCTGTAATATAAGCTCACTGATCCCCCCGTATCCCGACAGTGGAATCTACAAACAACAAAGGATTTTGTTCCGATGTTTCTTAAATACTTCTCAAAAATTTCTAAAATAAAGATTTGAACATTTTCGTGATATTTTCTTAACATATGCACATACTTCGCTTTAACCTCCCTGGTCTATTGTAAAAATATTACTTCACTGAAAGTGTTTTTATTGTAATTTAACTTTTTAAAAAAATATAAATGTACTGTCTATAGTTAGTAAAATTTATCTCTTATTCGTCCGATATCATTTTCAGTCAAAAAGTTAACAGCTCATTACAAATATACTTTGGGTAGCATACATTTATTGCGTGTGATACTCACAGAGTATTTGTTCATGTATCCGTATGGTTTTATGAAGAGTTTTCCTGTCTGTACACTATTCTCTGAGGGTGAAAACCACACATGTACGGGAAACTTCTCCCGTGGCTGGAGTATGATGTCACAGGTGTCTGTAACACGCTTCTGGTGAATTGTCGACACTCGGATCTACAGGGAAATGTTTTAAAAGAGCTACATGTATGTACAAGCATACTGCTTTTGCTAATCAATGAAACTTCACATATTATTTGGCACCTCTTGAATAGAAAGACAAAAACATGCCTTAAAAACATTTGTGCAAATCTTATATTTTCTTAGAAAATTTATGAGAGTATTAAAGTACCTTAAAATCTCCCATTTCTGAGCGTGTTTGTAAGTTTACTTTCAATTCCTGATCTAATCCATTCAACACTGTCAGTTTCTTCTCTCTACAATGTATACGTAAATCATTGATGATATCATTGCTTACATTATTATATCATACATGTATATTTTCCCAGATAACAATTTCAACAAGCATTCTGTACTCTATTGGACGGAATACAAGGTGTACACAATAGGTCAAAGATGTCTTAAACATATCTATTTCTGTACCTATCCAAAATGAATTTAGGTATCAATTTCAGATTTTGAAATATTTTGGAAAAAGAGTGCCCTCTTTCGTTATGCAGGTAGGGTACTAAATACATGTACACAAGGGTATTGAGTCTTAACGGAATACAGAGTTTTTCCCCCTTACAGACGGTATCTGACGTAAAACCATTATGACATCATGAAAATGGTATGGTAACGTCCATTTTATACCGACATTTTTCAGACTTTTAGGACTGTTTGTATAGATTTTGATGACGTCATAATTAGTCTACGTCAGATACCGTCTCAAATGGGAAGTAACTCTGGTTTTCGAAAATAGCGAATAGTGTACTTACACAGACTTTGCAACAGCCACTCCACCAAATGCCACATAACGTCTGTCAGATAGTACTGCTGCTTCATTGTTATACTCTACAACATCCGCTATTACATCTAACTCGTACGATGGACCGTCTGGTTCCTCTACCATTAGTAACAAAGACTTAAAATGAAGCTTTCTTTCATCTTTCCCAGGCTTGAACGTAACTATCGGAGAGACCTGCTCTCCTGGGGGTATCGACAACTTCCATGGACAGATGCTAAAAAGACTTTCATGCTGCATAAATTCAAAATGCAAGTCTAAATTGATGTTGCCCACATTTTTCAGTACTAGATTTGTGTTCGATTCCTTTCCAGGTGCTGCCTTGAATTTCAGATTGTCATGCTGTCGATGTATGTGAAGCCTGGGAAATCCTACGAGGGCGCGGAGTTCTACAACTTTCAGCGGACGCATGGTACTGGGTGTGTCTACTTCTACTTTCACTATGGCACTCATCTCATCTGCTCTCTGTAACTGTAAACCTGTCACCAAAAATTATACTTAAGTGTTTTCAGAAGAATGTCAGAAGACAGATGTTCTAATTTTTTAACATAGAATAGCGATAGACTTATTCTGAAGGAGCAAATTCTATTTTAAATGTTTACATCATGTACTGGCAATGATTCGTTCATGTGTAATTAAATATTCTTTATTTACCCTATTTCACATGTACCTCTATAACTAACTTTTGAGATGGAATTCATTTAATTGATTCAAGAAATGGATAAATTTTCTACTTTTTTTGTTGCCTGTTTAACTTTTCCAACACACATCTTTCAGCCTTTTGGCTGATTTTTTGTCCGTACGAAATAGTGTTGTGAAATTGGAAAAAATTTACTATCGATTATTGGCAACTATCGGAGGAGTACAATCAATATCACAGTCGGAATAATCGGACTTTTTTCTTGTTCAATGTTCTGTATCTTTTCAGAATGAGAATACTCAATGCTTGCGATTTAAGAATCTGATTTTTATTTAAAATCATGGAAATAAATAAAATGATGAACATTCCTTGTTCTTAATAACAAAATCTTGAAGTTTGCTTGAGAAGGAAGACCTTCCTTTTTCTTTCTAAAGCCAATATGGTCCCATATGGCGGAAATTGCGTCAAAGAAACTTCAATAGCGACAATCGATTTTCATAACCATTATCGATAGTTGGCGACTTTTAAGTTTCAGCGACGATAGCGGCAACTATCGTTACAGCACTAGTACAAAAGATGCAAATTTTAATGATATCTATCATTTACCCGACTCCATGCTTTTATGTGGAGGTCTACACCAGACTTTAATCTCCCTCTCACATGCCCTGTAATCACTTTCCTCATTCAGCCCCGGTATACTCAGCGTCATAACGGTACGTCCCAGGGCAGGGGATTGTAGGCGACTACTACGTGATATCACAGATATATCGGCACTCGCCGGCTGGGATCCACGATCAAAGGCAAAACAATGCCAGGGCACTCGATGCTGTAAAAGATATTTCAGATCCTACTTTAGAATTTAATACAATATGATAAGTTATAATAATACAAACTTGTTTCACAGAATAGGCTTAGCACATAAACATGCACTTATTACAATATAAGAAGGAATACTTTACCCAAAGTTAGTACACGTAAGCTTCATAATACATGTATAAAGACTTCACATGACAGCTTTCACCACTTCCATTACATATAGTTTTTACATGTGTACCCATCGTTTGAAACCCACACTCAGTCAAGCCAGCTCATAACGACAGAATTTTCGCTGGATAGCATTACAAAAATCTAATGCGAGAACTCGTTGGTTAATTTATTATCGATAGCAAAAGTATCATCTATTTTATATTTCCTCCAACAAAAGATGCCCTAAATAATGTTGACAGTGATTCATATTTGTTAATTTTAGGAGTTACAAAACAATATTACTTATATAGTGGCTTTAAATAGCTAATTCACTGACAAGTACTCGCATTTGATTTTTTGTAATGCTATCCAGCGAAAATACTGCCGTTATTACCCACGGGAGGTGAGCTTGCGTGACCGAGCGTGGGTTTTCGACGATGATGTGTACCTTAACAACTCATTTTCACTTCAAGTCTTACTGAAATGGCTACCCAACATACACTGCCATCCATAAATTAATATACATCTACACCTTTCAAATGCATTGACCTTTTAGAAAAGGGTTTGAAAAATGGCTTTAATGCCTATATTTGTAATGAGGAACCTTAGTGCTAATGCTTACCACAAAAAATATTTTTCAAAATAATGAATTCTAAAAATTCTGAAATTTGGGGTGAAAATCGAGATTTTTGAATTTTTTTTTCTAGTAAACTAAATTTCAATTTTTTGATCATTTCAGTAAGTGCTAAAAAATCTTAATGACATTACAGAGAGAAAAAATAAGATTTATCTATATAAGACATATAGGGAATTAACCATTTGTATAGTTACTTTTCGATGGCAGTGTATGTACTAATCAATATTTCTCAATGTCTTTTTATCACAATTTTCTAGAGCAAATATTACGAAAACAATTCGCAGAGGTTTTGTTCAGCTTTCCATTTTATTCAAATGTTAAAGGTAAGTTTAGTACAAAATGTATACAACAATTCTCCTCCCCCCCCCCCCTCCCCCTCAAAAAAAAAAATGCTTTTAAATTCTTTCAGTAAAGCTTACGCATTTTAAGAAAAGATTTCTGCATGCACAATTCCTTTTATTGTAATATTAAGCCTAACTCAGACTTAAAGTACATTGTCGTCTCAAACAGATGGAAAAATGTCTGTAACAAATCAGTTCTTTATGGCATCTGAGTTTGAATCATGTAACAATTTGCTGCTGGGATAATACAATGTTAGTCAAGGGGGTGTACATAATTTCCACACTATTGCATATTGAATGTAATCAGCCACACTAAAATTGTAAAAAAAAAATCCACGAGGTAGAGGAAAGAAATCAAGGCAATGAAAAGGATAGATGTACAAGGAAATTGGTAGAAATATATTTTGCACACTCTTATCATGGGAAACAAAATCACTCGCTATACAGAAAATGTAATGGTCTCAAGTTATCTAAATATAACTACATTTTATAAAGATAATACTCTAAAATTAAATCAAATTAATATCAAAAGCTAGTAGAATACAAAATACATTATCCTTATACATGTTATATGAAATGAGATATTCTCTCAGGAAGAAACTGACCAGAAACCATATTGACTAAAAGTGAAAAGCTATAAGAGAGTGATTGTTTTACTTGTTAATTTTACTATAACCATAATACTATGGTAACCTTTTACATAAAAGATCTATGATAAAAGAAATATCTGATCTATCTGAAATCTTGAGACATTATTGTATATTAATATAAATTGCAGATGTACATGTGCAAGATATTTGAACACAGTGATATCACTAATTATTATATATGTACATACTGGACCCAAATTTTTGGTCTGAAAAAATATCATGTTTATACATGCATTAGTTCTAAGCTTTGCTGTAATGAATCTGAATGTAATGTGAAATCTATGGAGATACAATCTGATATCTAATCTACTCTAGAAGCAATGCTATGAATCAACCTTGAAATTCCAAAATTCTCAAGATTAAGGACATAAAAAGAGATTACAATGAAAGAATCACCATTCATATTTTAGTACCATCTACAAGTACATGATGACAGCAATTTACAATGGCATCATTCTGTTTAATACTAATACATGTATAATCATTTACATGTATGTGTACACACATGTAATAATTTAAATGAAAAATGTTTTCATTTACGTTTGCATGTGGATTGTATTTTACAAAAATCCGAATCATTTACAATTAATACAAAATAATAATCTTTATTATATTTATTGCATGAAGTTTTTTTTTAATCATATGTAAAGAGTATCAAACATGTAAAAGATCACTTACATGAAAGATTTCATTTGTATTTCATTTACATAAATGTAAGTTGCCATTGACATGAAAGTTACATGTAAGTGCCACTGACATAAAGTAACATGTAAGTTGCCATTAACATAAAGTTACATGTAAGTTGCCATTGACATAAAGTTACATGTGTCATTGACAGATACATGTAAGTTGCCATTGACATGAAAGTTACATGTAAGTGGCCATCCACATAAAGTTACATGTAAGTGTCACTGACATGGAAGTTACATGTAAGTTGTCATTGACATGGAAGTTACATGTAAGTTGCCATTAATATAAAGTTACATGTAAGTTGCCATTGACATAAAGTTACATGTAAGTTTCCATTGACATAAAGTTACATACAAGCATCATTGAAATACAGTTACATGTAAGTTGCCATTGACATAAAGGTACATGTAAGTTGCCATTGACATGAAAGTTACATGCAAGTTCGCATCAACATGAAAGTAACATGTAAATTGCCATTGACATGAAAGTTTCATGTAAGTTGCCATTGACATAAAAGTTACATGTAAGTTGTCATCAAAATGAAAGTTACATGTAAGTAACCATTAACATGAAAGTTACATGTAAGTTGCCATTAACATGAAAGTTTCATGTAAGTTGCCATTGACATGAAAGTTACATGTAAGTTGTCATCAAAATGAAAGTTACATGTAAGTTACCATTAACATGAAAGTTACATGTAAGTTGCCATTGACATGAAAGTTACATGTAAGTTGTCATCAAAATGAAAGTTACATGTAAGTTACCATTAACATGAAAGTTACATGTAAGTTGCCATTAACATGAAAGTTACATGTAAGTTGCCATTAACATGAAAGTTACATGTAAGTTGCAATTTACAAGAAAGTTACATGTAAGTTGTCATGAACATGAAAGTTACATGTAAGTTGCCATTAATATGAAAGTTTCATGCAAGTTGCTATTTACATGAAAGTTACATGTTAGTTGTCATGAACATGAAATTTACATGTAAGTTGCCATTAACATGAAAGTTACATGTAAGTTGCCATTAAAATGAAAGTTACATGTAAGTTGCTATTTACATGAAAGTTACATGTAAGTTGTCATGAACATGAAAGTTACATGTAAGTTGCCATTAATATGAAAGTTTCATGCAAGTTGCTATTTACATGAAAGTTACATGTAAGTTGTCATGAACATGAAATTTACATGTAAGTAACCATTAACATGAAAGTTACATGTAAGTTGCCATTAACATGAAAGTTACATGTAAGTTGCTATTTACATGAAAGTTACATGTTAGTTGTCATGAACATGAAAGTTACATGTAAGTTGCCATTAATATGAAAGTTTCATGCAAGTTGCTATTTAAATGAAAGTTACATGTAAGTTATCATTTTTGAAATGTAAGTTGACTATATTAGCATGTAGACATTTACATGTTTATTATCATTTACATATAAAGTTTTCATTTACATGCACATTTCAATAAATTCTTAAAACAGATTCAAAGTATTACCGTTAAAAGCTGCCAAAACATAATTGACAATGAACATGATGAATAGTTCAAGCTGCTACATTCAATTCTTTTTCACATGCAATGTCATACTTGCTTGCCTATCAGGATTTTGTCTACTACTAGGCCTGTCAACTCTCCCGCATTTTGCGGGAGACTCCTGCGTTTGAACCTTATCACCCTCGTTCGCATTCCTCCCGTGCGGGAGACCAAAATCTCCCCCTTTTTAATCATACCAACCCATTTTTCCCTAACATAAGAAATATAACTCTAGCAACTTTTTGAACTCTTTTTATAAAGGTTTGTTTGTAGTCAATAAGTAATCAATAACAACATAGACGCAATGCTTGTTGTTTGTACAATTAGAACATGGTACGTGTAGATTGATGCCTGTCAAAGCTGATCAATTACACAAATTAGAGGAGCCATTAAGGACAATTGTAGGCTTGGGATATTTTGTATGAGCTGACAAAAGCTCTACTTATTCTGCCCATATGATATCAATTATGCAGACACTGAGATACGAGGGCTTTCGCAACTTAGAAGTTTAACCAGAGACTGATTGACCACTGCTTTTGTAAGCTGAATACTAACCACAGGCCATTGATATTGTAAGTTATATACACAGACCATAGACCATAAAAGCAATGATAAGATGATACATGTAAGTATACATTTACTTACTGAAGTTATGGCCAGTCTGAGAGGTATTGTTGCCAGACCTCTGTTGACCACTGTCAGTGTTAGCTGTGTACAGCTCCCCCACTTGACCTGACCAAACTGTAGGATAGGGTGGTCACCTGTGTAATTACCTTCTATCTGAAATCATAGACAAAATTTTATCTTCAGTTTGAAATTTCTTCACCGTATCTGCTGTAGTATTGTAAAGGTGGTTATTTTCGCTGGGGAAAATTTCACAATACATAAAGACGTTTCGCATGGGGAAAATATTTGCGATAAAAATGTCTTTCCCATAGTAAAAATGTGGTGGAGATATTTTCGCGTGGGGAAAATTTTCACGAAATCCCTCAATTCGCAGAAAACGCGAGAATTACCCCCACGCAAAAATTTCCACGTTTACAGTATCATTATTAGGCTGCCATCTTGATGATTTTTACTTATTAAAAACAAAGAAACAAGCATCAAGAAAAGAAAAACAATATCTAATGATATTGATCTTGCTAAACACAATTAATAATAATTATATATCATATCATGTATAAGAATACTTGGAAAATCCTACCATAATAATTATTAATAAATTTACCTTATTTATAAAACAGACCTGCCTACCTATTTCTTTTCAAAAGTGTAATACTTTCCTCAAGAACGCCTAATTTAGGGAAGAAAAGCGTAATATAACAAAATTGACTGTAATTTTGATAAAAACATTGTGTTTTCACTGACGAGGGTTAAATACTCGAAACGTGCATGTCTGGTCCATGCTGTAAATTTATCTGCTCTAAAATGATGCTTATGAATTTGAAGACGTTAAACATTTCCACTCTTTGACATTGTTACAAATCTAAATCATTTACACAATTGCATGTTAAACATCTTCAAATTCAATAGCATCAAATGAAATAAATAAGAAAAGATGTACATGTATAAGATATCAAAACGCTCAACGTTCAAGTAATTTTTGTATGAGAGTCTATTCATTTGTTAGAGACAAGTTTTAAAACAGTCATTCTGCTTGGAAATATGTTGGAAGCGTAAAATTGAGCAGCAAAAGCGTATAGCGTAATTGTAGGTCAAAAATCGTAAAAATCACTCCAAAATCGTAAAAGTAGGCAGGTCTGCCTAAATACCCTACCTCTACATTTGGATTTTCAGCGATGGCCTGAATGGTTATTTCTGTGGGTATTTTCTCTGGATCGCTATCACTGCTTGAGGCAAACAACAGAGAGTAGATTTGTAGCTGAGCGACGTAAGCACCCGCTACCTTAGGCACAAACGTAACCTGGAATGAAATTATTGTATATAAGCTAGCTTTAAAGAAGGCCTTTAGAGTAAGGATTCATTCAGTCTGCCACTAAATTTTATTGTTACTTTTTCCATTGATTGTGACCTAGACCTTTTGATCTATGACCTGGATTCTCCATTTTGTCTTGGTGAGTCTTTGTGGGCAGTACGAAGTTTCCTAGGGCTATTCCTCGACTAAGACATAAAGATAGGCAAAAGCATCACACCAAAATGAATCAACCTTTCAAAATCCCATCTCTAAGGTATTAGGGGTACAATAACAATATCGCGGAAAAGCTAGAAATTATGCACTTCAATATCTTACATATTTTTAGATATTTGATATTTTTTCATGTTTCATTCAACTCGCCATGAAAATGATTGGTCCCGAACATTGCCGAAGTTGTGCGTCTTCGGCCAACTTCATGGTATTTAATGTTTCTGTTATCAAAACAACCAGAAGTAGAGTATTATACCTCTAATGCCTTAATTGATGAATCGAACTTTCATTTAACACGTTAAACATGTTTAGATGTTTTTTGTTTCTCACTTTAACATACCTCTAAGTTTTCCGTGGAGTCACCTTCCACGATGACTTTCTGCTTCATCTCAAAGGGATTGTTGGCCTCTACGTTAACGGGATTACCGTCAATTGTCAGTGACTTTACACGCAGTAAGCATTCCAGCCAATACGATGTAGGATTGGTAAGCGGTATGAAGTTACGTGTAAAAATCCCGATACAGCAAACCTTGCTAAACCTCACTGTACACGGAGCTTCTATCGCTGAGAGCTTACTCTTCAGTCCTATATGTCCTGTAAGAAGGATAAAATTACATACATGTACATTTGTTTGAAAACAGAGAATGATTAATATTCACACGATTCATTAGAGATTGAATATATAGTCAAAATTGAAAACGGACTAATTATTGAATTCAGAGAGGGAATTACATGTAAATATTGAAGTAGATGTAATTCAAGTTGGAATTGTTATTGATTACTTGACAGCATAACATAAGAAAGCAGTAAAAAGATCAGGAATCTGGAAAAAAATTTTGGAAATGGTCCAAGATTTGAATAAAAGATTTTACATTTGGAAAAGTACATGTATATACTTTTAACTACATGTACAACACTAGCATTTGACTTATGCTTTGAAAAATCTATACTAAAGTACCAAGATATACAGAATAGATCACTAACCTATTGAGTCCCTTGATGTCCTATGTGACTTCTGTGATCCACCACTTGTTCTGACAGACTCCCGAGGCTGTACCATCGTAGACGTACTTAGAGTATTATCGGGATTCACGAACGTTTGTGATAACATAGTGGTATTGTCCCTTTCTACATATGGAGTACTGTGATATGCCGGCATATGGTTCAGTATACTCATATTCTCTAGGTTCGGACTAGGATTAAATTCCTTTTGTTCATACAATGTAGAGTGATGCCGATCTTGACCTGGAGTTACCATGCTATTTTCTCCACTCCACTGATTGGCTGGGAGCATAGGATTAGTTTTCGTCATTTGTTTCGCAGCTAACGTCCTAGGTGCATCTCTCACTAGGTAAGGTTGAGCAAATTCTTCAACCATTAGCGTTCTTTCTGTGAGCAGTCTGGGTTTCTCCACAGAATGAGACTTGACTAGGTCTCTATGAGAATCAACACTAGGCGGTGGAGGCATAAGATCTCTGTCATCTTGGTAAAATGGTTTCTCGTTCCTTAAAGATTGGTTACTTGAACTTTTTGAAGGATCTGACTCCCTTAAAGCTGCTTCAGTATGAATAGGCTCCCTATAATTTGCTGGGTACCCTTTGTTCCGCCCATCTAAATCTCTCATTAATACAGGTGATGAATTAGCTCGTAGTCTAAAATCATCATTTTCATACTGTCTGTGCAATTCTAGTTGTTCTTTTTCAATAGCAGCTACCATTTTAACACCTATATCAGAATGGACTTTTCTTAGGTCAGAAATATTTTCCTTATGAGGACCAGTGTCAGGTCTTGGTTTCATATGATCAGAACTTGCACTTCCACTTCTTGTTCGATGTGCTGATTTTTTACGATCAGTGTCACTATCACTGTCTGGTACAACATAAAGACCTGATCTATCTTTTTGGACCTTTTGTCCTTGCCCCGTCCTTAGCCCAGCACCTATTTGCTCATCACGTGATATCAGGTCAAACCCCCTGGAATCGGCCATTCCGATATCTTCAGTGCCATCTACATCCTCACGGGTCCTACCCATTTTAACTTTATGGGGGTAGTCAGCTAGCAAACTATAGTCCGTACCATCAGGCACATGATGACCTGTTAGGCCCACACTTGTACTAGATCGAGGACTCCTGACATATTTTTCATGAGATACATTTACCACTGCAGTGTGTTCCTTGTTAACAGTTTCCGGGACCTTTTTACCGACTCTTGTATCTGCGGGACTAGAATCATTGCTAGTACTGCCTGTTATGGGAGAAATGGAACGGTCCGATTCTTCACCATCGGGGTTGGACTTAACAAGCCCTGTAGCACCATCACTGACCATTCTAAGTTCCTCCAGTCTTGCATTCTCTACAATATCCAAGTTTGAAGCTACAGGCATAGTAGATGCCTTGGATTTATATTTGTCACTATCTTTACTTCCGTTGAGAGATGAATTCGGAGATTTTGATTCCAATGTCCTAGAAAGCACATCAGATCCCTTTTTCACAGGTAATCGTGACTGTTTACTAGCGACTTCACTTTTGCTGCGACTATTGACTGACTTCTTATTCTTAGAGAGTCCCAGCACCATTTCTACACCTTCTTTAGTTCCCTGAGGTAAACTATCCATTGCTCTTGTTACTTCGCTGACATTCAAAGTTGCTGGAAAATATGTAACATTTTCTGCAAATTACGTAATTATTACATTATATACCTTGTACACCTCATGTACTTAAGATACGTGTATAAGGTGGTCAGTTTTGAGAATTAGGGTTGATATGAAGAGATGCAAGGAGTGCAAGAAGCTGAGAAACATTGTGACACTTAAAACAGACAGACAGACAGACAATAAACAAAGTGATCCTAAGGTGTTGCTATGCTCCGTAGAAGACACAAAAATCTGCTTTTCTACCTAATATTTGTTAAGTTTAATTCTGACATTATCTTTAAGCTGGACCATTACATGTACATGTATGTATGTACATGTAATATGAAATAAATAAAATATTTATTTACCATTGATTGTTCTATGTCCAGGTGTGCCAGAACCTATTGATCTCTCGGGTGTAAAAACTTCATTGTCCCCGACTGGTAGGGAGTCGTCTGCCCTTACTTCCTTCAGTGTTCTATCAACACTAGGGTGTAGGTCATACAAGGTGACTGTTTTGTCAGCTAAAATTAGAACATAAGTCATAAAATTTACTATGGACTTTCCATGACAATTTAGAAATTTAGCTTTAATCATAAAAAAACAATACTAGGGGCAGGATGTTTAATGTCAAGCTTCCTGCATAATGTAGACAAGCAAAGTTGAAATGGGGAGGGGGTTGCACTTAAATGTCTTTTATAATGGATAGGAGGTATGATGGAAATAGACCTTTGACTGCTTTCACAATATATTATATTATTTAGATCCAGATTTAAAGAATAAAACAGGCATTGTTCCCTAACAATTTAAATCTGGCTTACAAGCTGTTTATACAGACAACTCTATTGTAGAAAGCTGTAAATTCATAGCATCGGCAAGATTTGCTTATTCTTACAATTCTACAAAAAAAGAGAGCTAAAACCATAGAAATAAAGACTTATATACCACTTGGACTGAATCCCTCCTCATCTCCCACTCCTGATGTCCTGAACAGAGTTAACTCCCCTTCCTTGCTGACGTTCTCTCTATGGTCCTGAGTGGGCTCTATAAGTGGGCAGGGCTTCTTGTTAGTGGGCGGGGTCTTTATCTTCATACCAAACTCAGGCTACAATTAAAGATAAAATACAGCAATTCACGTATGAAACACATGAACATATTTTTAGAACAAACATTTATTGCATGTCTGATCCAAGATAGGTCAAGATACCTTGACTATCAATGGATTTTGAGTCTCATTATGCTTGATCATCCCTGCACGTTCTAGCCATATTTGTGAAAGTGTAACTACCAGGCAGAGGAACAGAAGAACAGACAGATACATGTAGATGCCGGACAACGTTAATCCTTTTATGTCACCCTTGCATTGCACAGTCCAAGAGAATACTGGAAACAGTAATATTACTAAAAACAATAATATAAATTAAATTGGAGTTATCTTTCTTTGAAATTTATCTCTTTATATTACTGTAAGTAGTAATACTATTTAAATGGTCAGTTCGCTCTTATACCAGTTGATTCGGGGAGAAATGAGGATGATTAGGAGTTGTTTCTCATTCAAATGTACACTGAAAAATTATTCAGAACATCAGGAAAAATATTTCCTCAACATACTTGAAGAAAATGTGATTTCAGAAAGAAGAAAAAGTGAAAAATAGGTTCCAAATGGACATTATTTTCACTTTTCAGTAGAATTCTTTTTTCATATTTTACGAATTTGTTGTTGAATGAAAGAATTGTATGATATAAACTGTGCTAGCGGCTTTAAAACTTTCCTTTGTCTATATTACAGAAATATGTAATATAGGATGGCAACATTACTGTTTTCAATAATATCAGGGATTATTGTTTACAGTAATATTACCGTTTTAAGTAATATTACTATTTTTAGTATTCTCCTGGACTGTTGCAGGTAATATACATGAAGTAAATACTCCTTCAGATTTGAGGTTGAGGAACAAGTAAAGCCTAATCCCCCTTTTTTTCCAAGATTTGTATCAATAAGTTAAACTTCTGTACATTTATGCCATAGCATTAATTTTAGAGATTAAGAGGTATTATTAGGCATCAGTGTCACTTATCCTCTCCTCTGTACTGTCCCCATATAATGACCCCATTGTCCCAGATCTGCTCTTCATGAATATTCAAGTAACAACCTTGACCTCTGACCTTCTCACCTAATAATTTATATATATAAGAAAGGAGTCTACGAGAGTCACTTACCCTTTCCTCAGTGCTGTCTCCACCTAAAGAGCCCATTGCCCCAGATCTGCTCTTCATGAATGTTCCTATAGAGATCCGTACTGGATCCATTCCACAACCTATCTCGTCCCTCATGTCAGGGGGACACAACATGGAGGTCTTAACCTGCTGTAGCCATGATGAGTCAGGGGTCACAACAGAGGCTGATATATTCTCATCCTGTAAGTAAAAAATGTATAAATATAGTATATAAGAAAAGTCTCAGGTTTTTTCCTATGTTTTTCTTATTATGTTTTTTTACACTATGATATATGAGAAAATATGAGGGATCCAAATGTCAAACAATATAACAAGACATCATAACCAAGGCCAATCAAGGTATTGTATGACAGGCCATATACTATGAAGTCATAATGTAAAAGTCTGCCAGCAGGTGCGATATCAAATATTTGGCTTACTGTTCTGTTCACTTAATTCAGAGCACCCTGTTTTGGTTACTTTTTCAATCATCTTAGGAATTTTCTAAATATCTATTGTCTCTGTAGATTGACCTCCTTTTGTCGTAAAAGGAAATGTGCATGAACTCTTCTTTTCAACTGTATTTAGCCTGCCATACAAAAAATAAAGTATCTACGGGAAATACCCATGTTAATTTGAGAACGCTGCCATCTTGTTCTCTGTATCAACAATGGTAAACAGTGATGTCATGGCATCCGACGTCACATATTTTAGTCATTTTACTATAGGAAATCCCCGTAGACATTTTATTTTAACTGCGCTAAGCAAAACTAAATGGGGGGCATTTCCTGTTACGACTAAAAACTGGATATCAATTTATAAGATGACAACAGTATATTTCAGAGAAAATCA
The DNA here is from genome assembly GCA_028142955.1 of Pinctada fucata. NCBI lineage: Eukaryota > Metazoa > Mollusca > Bivalvia > Pterioida > Pteriidae > Pinctada > Pinctada fucata. Next base: position 25,853,347 of record AP027113.1, on the reverse strand, counting down.
CTGAAACAGGGTGCTCTGGATTTAGTGAACAGGACAGTAGGCAAATGAAATGAAATGGTGATTCCAACTCTTCAAATTACTGAAAAGAGAGTAAAATTTAGTCTTCATATATCAACATAAATGTATCCCACACACAAAGGCAAAATGAAGACAGGGCAACCTAAGAAGAATACCCTACATACAGAAAAAAAAAACCACAAAGAAACAATGCTTACTTCTCTGAACACATTTTCCTTTTCAAACTCCTCCTCATCTTCATCAATCATGGCACGTGCGTCTGATGGAGACTTGAACTGGTCGTCATTCTGTAACGGATCGAAGTCCAGTGTGCCGTTCATGAACTGCTGCTGTAAATTCTCCTGTTGTGTGGCCACCATGTCGGCAAACGATGTATGGAAAGCCAGATCTGTCACAAACTCCCCTGTACTGTCCCTGTATACCACATCTGAAACCACAGTAAATCATATTTGCAACTTTTAGACAGAGTCTGACTTTTTATAATGAAAAAAAAAAGAAAAAATTTAAGTATTTCACAAAGAAAAAATACATGTATCAAAGCATGATACAGAAAAGTTGAGGTGTAACAATAGCTCTTTGGACTATTGTCCATTCAAATGTAGTAAGTCTATGTTAATGTAATTCCTTTTTTTTTTTATTTGTACAGTTAAACATAGGTAATCACAGATTACAAAGCTCACCTCGTGAAAGCAAAATTCAATTCAAACATATTTTTTTAGTACATGTATATTGGCTTGTAAAGGCAAAACCATTCAAGCAGAAAAAGTAGGTCAAAGTCATTTTATGAAAGTTTGATCAAAGATACATCCAATATGCAAGTTTGGTACATGTATCACTTATACTTTGCTCAATATTGGCTTTTAAAGACAAAATCACTCAAGCGGAAAAAGCAGGTCGAGGTCATTTTATGAAAGTTTGATCAAAGATACATCCAATATGCAAGTTTGGTACATGTAGCAGTTATACTTTGCTCAATATTGGCTTTATAGAGCAAAATCACTCAAGCGGAAAAAGTAGGTCAAGGTCATTTTATGAAAGATTGATCAAAGATACATCCAATATGCAAGTTTGGTACATGTATCACTTATACTTTGCTCAATATTGGCTTTTAAAGGCAAAATCACTCAAGCGGAAAAAGTAGGTCGAGGTCATTTTATGAAAGTTTGATCAAAGATACATCTAATATGCAAGTTTGGTACATGTATCACTTATACTTTGCTCAATATTGGCTTTTAAAGGCAAAATCACTCAAGCGGAAAAAGTAGGTCGAGGTCATTTTATGAAAGTTTGATCAAAGATACATCCAATATGCAAGTTTGGTACATGTAGCACTTATACTTTGCTCAATATTGGCTTTTAAAAGCGAAATCACTCAAGTGGAAAAAGTAGGTCAGATGCTGCATCCAATGCATGGGTCCATCTCGGCATCCAAAGATGAATCACTTGTGCCAGTTTGGTTACTGTAGCATCAGTACTTTGTCAGATACTGAGCTACCCCAAACTTCTTAACCAAGTCACTCAAGCGGAAAATGTAGGTCAGATGCTGCATCCGATGCATGGGTTCACCTCAGCATCCAAAGATGAATCACTTGTGCTAGTTTGGTTACTGTAGCATCAGTACTTTGTCAGATACTGAGCTACCCCAAACTTCTTAACCAAGTCACTCAAGCGGAAAATGTAGGTCAGATGCTCCATACGATGCATGGGTTCACCTCAGCATCCAAAGATGAATCACTTGTGCAAGTTTGGTTACTGTAGCATCAGTACTTTGTCAGATACTGAGCTACCCCAAACTTCTTAACCAAGTCACTCAAGCAGAAAATGTAGGTCAGATGCTGCATCCGATGCATGGGTTCACCTCAGCATCCAAAGATGAATCACTTGTGCTAGTTTGGTTACTGTAGCATCAGTTCTTTGTCAGATACTGAGCTACCCCAAACTTCTTAACCAAGTCACTCAAGTGGAAAATGTAGGTCAGATGCTGCATACGATGCATAGGTTTACCTCAGCATCCAAAGATGAATCACTTGTGCCAGTTTGGTTACTGTAGCATTAGTACTTTGTCAGATACTGAGCTACCCCAAACTTCTTAACCAAGTCACTCAAGCGGAAAATGTAGGTCAGATGCTGCATCCGATGCATGGGTTCACCTCAGCATCCAAAGATGAATCACTTGTGCTAGTTTGGTTACTGTAGCATTAGTACTTTGTCAGATACTGAGCTACCCCAAACTTCTTAACCGGACGCGGACGCGGACGCGGACGCGGACGCGTGGGGTTGTAGCATAAGCTCACTCAACTTCGTCGAGGTGAGCTAAAAATCTGTTCCCCTATTAATTGTTCAGGAAAAATGTTGTTGCACATACTGAAACCTTAAATATTGGAAGTAACCTTGACCTTCCATGGGTGTTGACTGACATGTTCTGCCACACACATCAATGTCTGATACATTAAATATACACATGTACATCAGTTAAAGCCATTTATACATGTATGTATACAAACAGACAGAGAACAGACAGACAAGACTTTCAGACAGTGCACTAAATCAACATGATGTACAGACATTTAGACAGACAAACATTCTTTTCACTTACATGAATGAAGGACATAGAAAACACAATGTGGCACTTTGATTTGCAGGCAATATAATATCTTTGCATGGACACATTCGCTATTTTCGAAAACCAGAGTTACTTCCCATTTGAGACGGTATCTGACGTATACTGATTATGACGTCACCAAATTCTATGGAAACAGTCCTAAAAGTCTGGAAAATCGATGTTACCATACCATTTTCATGAGTTATAATGGTTTCACGTCAGATACCGTCCGTAAGGGGGAAAAAACTCTGTATTCCGCAAAGACTCAATATGTTCACACCCACATACCTTTATCTTGTTTATCTTGCTTCCTTTCTTTTTTCTGTTTTCCAAGGTCTTTTTGATAGACAGGACTGTGGTCAGAACTCTGTTTTACAGGCATGGCCTTTGTTAACTCTCCAGGCTCTAGGTCCTTACGTTTGGTCTGTGACTGATACAGACTTAGACGGGGCTTCCGAAACTCCATGACTTCTGACGTCAATTTAGTTCCCTCCGTAGACGAGACAACATCCTCCTCTTCAGCACCAGAATGCCAGCTTCTTTGACTATTTCTCTGAAGATTAAAAAAAAAATAATAAAATTTTAATAAAAAAAAAACATAGTGTAATCAAAGATTACGCAGCTCATCTCGCAGCAGCAAAGTTCAATTAAAACATATCTCTATGTACATGTATAATAAGAAAATCACTCAAGTGGAAAAAAGTAGGTCAAGGTCATTCTATGAAAGTTTGATCAAAGATACATCCAATATGCAAGTTTGGTACATGTAGCACTTATACTTTGCTCAATACTGGCCTTTAAAGGCAAAATCACTCAAGCAGAAAAAGTAGGTCAAGGTCATTTTATGAAAATTTTATCAAAGATACATCCAATATGCAAGTTTGGTACATGTAGCACTTATACTTTGCTCAATATTGGCCTTTAAAGGCAAAATCACTCAAGTGGAAAAAGTAGGTCAAGGTCATTTTATGAAAGTTTGATCAAAGATACATCCAATATGCAAGTTTGGTACATGTAGCACTTATACTTTGCTCAATATTGGCCTTTAAAGGCAAAATCACTCAAGTGGAAAAAGTAGGTCAAGGTCATCTTATGAAAGTTTGATCAAAGATACATCCAATATGCAAGTTTGGTACATGTAGCACTTATACTTTGCTCAATATTGGCCTTTAAAGGCAGAATCGCTCAAGCGAAAAAAGTAGGTCAAGGTCATTTTATGAAAGTTTGACCAAAGATACATCCAATATGCAAGTTTGGTACATGTAGCACTTATACTTTGCTCAATATTGGCCTTTAAAGGCAAAATCACTCGAGTGGAAAAAGTAGGTCAAGGTTTTTTTTTGAAAGTTTGATCAAAGATACATCCAATATGCAAGTTTGGTACATGTAGCACTTATACTTTGCTCAATATTGGCCTTATAAGGCAAAATCACTCAAGCGGAAAAAGTAGGTCAGATGCTGCATCCGATGCATGGGTTCACCTCAGCATCTCAAGATGAATCACTTGTGCAAGTTTGGTTACTGTAGCATCAGTGCTTTGTCAGATACTGAACTACCCCAAAAACTTTAACCAGACATTGACAAAGTCATTCAACCGGAAAATGTAGGTCAGATGCTGCATCCGATGCATGGGTTCACCTCAGCATCCCAAGATGAATCACTTGTGCAAGTTTGGTTACTGTAGCATCAGTACTTTGTCAGATACTGAGTTGCCCAAAAACTTTAACCGGACGGGGACGCGGACAGGGACGCCGGGTTATAGCATAAGCTCATCTCAACTTCGTCGAGGTGAGCTAAAAATGCATCAAGAAAGCTCAACTTCTTGGGGGGGGGGGTTATTAATTTTGAACACTATTTATCAAAAAAGTTTTTTTTTTCAAATGAAGGTCAGAGATCAAGGTCACAATATCAAACTAGAGAATTTAAAACATAAGCTTCCATTATAGCAGTATGACCCTTGTAGAAACAAATAGGAAAGGATGGAAGTTTGACCTTTGACCCCAAAGTAAAAAGGTGTCTTCCCCCTCCTAACAAGTATTATCTAGTATACTGAATTTGGTATGAGTAGGTCAAAAGTTTTTCAAGTTATTGCTTGCGAAGTGAGAGGTTGGAAGCTTGACAGATAGAAGTAAGGACAGAATGATGAATAAACATAACAATCTTAATGCAACCTCTTTGTGGGGAGCATAATACATGTATTTCAGTAAAATTCTTTTCACAAGGCAAACACTTATTAGTGAGCAGTAATTGCAAATATATGTATAAAAGTTTTTTTTGTGGAAAAACAAACACTGCTCTCTCCTCTGACATGTCTGACTTCTCTGCCCCCCTGGGGGCAAGGATAAGACCCCACACTGTTAAGATTGGAACTGGCCATCAGTTATATACATACTTAAATACAAACCTCCTGATTGTCTGTTTCCTGGCTCTGTACCCTGCCCCTCTCCTCTGACTGCCCAACCCCTTGGGGGGTGGGGGTTGACTAATGATACTGGACGTGGCCGATAGTAAAATTCATGTACAAATACAAACCTCCTGATCCTGTTTCCTGACCCTGTACCCTGCCCCTCTCCTCTGACCGCCCAACCCCTGGGGATGAGGACTTATAAGACTGGACCTGACCAAGAGTAAAATTCATGTACAAATACAAACCTCCTGATCCTGTTTCCTGACCCTGTACCCTCCCCCTCTCATCTGACCACCTAACCCCCTGGGGGTGAGGACTAATAAGATTGGACCTGGCCAAGAGAAAAATTCATGTACAAATACAAACCTCGTGATCCTGCCCCTCTCCTCTTACTGCCCAACCCCCTGGGGGCAAGTGCTAATAAGACTGGCCCTGGCAAAGAGTAAAATTCATGTACAAATACAAACCTCCTGATCCTCTGTTTCCTGACCCTGTACCCTGCCCCTCTCCTCTGACTGCCCGGCCCCCTGGGGGCGAGGATATGACCCCACACTGTTCAGACTGGACCTGGCAATGCTCTGGGGACTATCATGGACATTGGTAAAATGACTCTCCTCACTGCCCCTACCTGACGGGCTGGCTCCGAACGATCCAAACGAGGACTGGAGTCGGTCGAAGGGATCATTATTATCCTGGTGGTGTTCAAGACAGAAATGTATAGAAATCTACACATAAGTAAAAACAACAGCTACAGCTACGTTACTTTAATACTGTAAATGTGGAAATTTTCGCATGAGCGTAATTTTCGCATTTTTCGCGATTCAAGGGATTTCGCGAAAATTTCCCCCACACGAAAATATCCCTGCTGCATTCTTTCAATGGTAAAGACATTGTTATCGTGAATATTTCCCCCATGCAAAACGGCTTGAGGTTATAATCGCGAAATTTTCCCCCAGCGATAATAACCACGTTTACAGTACATGGATACACAATCTTTAGAACATAGATAAATACATCTAGCTTTTGGAAAGAGTTCTTAATATAAGTTAAAGCAAAAATGTAGCAGGCCATTGCTATGCATAAATTCAATTTCATATACATGTATACATTACTCTGGAAGTAAAAACCATATTTCTTTAAATCAAATAAGACTTTTCATGTTATCATGAACTACATGAAGTGGCGTCAATCAGACAAAAAAATCTTACATCTTCCAAGTTAAAACCATTACATGGCGGGGGTATAAAAAGATCTTTCTTCAGATAGGGTACAAAATTTCAGCTTGCCTTGTAAACATGGTAAAATATTCAAAGATGAACATACCTGGAAGTCATTGATATTGAAGCCTGATGCCTCAAGCCGATCCTCTGTTATAGTCCCCTCCCTGGGATCACCCACCGCGCCCCTAGTAGAACTGCCTAGGTCTCTCTGACTCTGAGCCAGCATGTCGTCAGTGGGGTAGAGGGTGTCTTGAAAGGCTATACTATCACCAGGATTAGCTGTGGCATCAGGGGGTAGTGACATGGGGGCAAAGTACTGGGAGTGTAGACCAGAGTTATCCCCCAGCATACTTGTCTGTAATGATATGATGTACATCGTATATATGTAATATTCATAAAATATGAGACAGATTCTAATACCATTTATTTTGCCACAGACTAGTTCGAACCAATCAGGGAGCATTAATCGCATCAGGTGCACGCCATCTAAATTTCTGCAGACTGTCAGCAATTCCGCCATTGTCATATAAATGAATTCCCATATAAAAGGATTCCTGAAACGCCAATTTTCTGCAACAAAAAACGGAGGTTTTTGTCCTCGACAAAATAAAACAGTTACTAGGTTTGTTACTGACCGTCCACAGAGATTTGTTGGGTTGATCGGCTTTGCCTTGCCTTCTATGGGCTTGATCAACCCGACAAATATCTGTAGACTGTCAGTAACTAACCTAATAACTAATAGTGTCCCATCACATGTAAAGTATTTTTTTTATATGTACGCGTTGCAGGACTCTGATATTCATTATCTATTTGCAAACAGATACATTTATTGTACATACTTGGTAGGTAGAGTATCTGTGTACACCTTCCTCTCTCAGTAGGTCGTCTCCCATTGGTCGAACTCTCTCCTCCTGAAGATTATAAAAGGTTTCTTTAATGGAAAAACTTCTTTTTCTTAATTCTTTCAATTCTTTTAAAGTAAGGTGTTCTCAAAAGAAATACTCATGAAATAAGCTTATTCAAGTATATCTACATAAAGTCTGTTTAGCAAATGAAAAGATGGGTTACAGAGAAACACCAAGCATCAAAATGACAGAATTGATAAAAATACAAGATTCTGAATAAATGTTAAAAAGTCATTTTTACACCATGAAATGCATTTATTAAACAATCACTTGAAGCCTTTCTTCAATATTATAATAATGTTATGACCCTCCTTTCCTAACATAACACCAACCTGGAAGTCCAGAGTAGCAGAGGGCGAGTTCAGATTGCCTTTAAAGCTATCCTTGAATGTTTGTATGAAGTCTTTGGCTCTCAATGAGGAGTCCTGGGAGCTGGCACCAGCATTTTGTCTCCTCATCTCACTGAAAGCAAAATGGTTGGAAAATTCAATAAAAACATTCCGTATCTTTGAAAAAATGTTCTGAAGAAGTCATATTCAAAAGTAGATGGATATCTTTGTTTATGATTATTATTTCAATGACTTTGTAGTCGTTACCCCACTCCCCATCCAACAAAATGAAATTCTTAGCAAGTGTTTCACATTTAAACTTTATCAAAAAGGAATTTTTTTACACATGAAATAATTTCACCGTAAATATCCCTTAAATCTGTCCTAAATAATATTCATAAGCCTCTAAAGAGAGACATAAAAATGTGCCCACTATATTATTACAATGGGAAAGACATTTTTATTGCGAATATTTCCCATAATGTCTTGATGTTAGAATTGCAAAATTTCCCCCCAGCCAAAATAACCACATTTACAGTACCTATCTGAGTCATTCTCCCCGTCTCCACCACACCCTCCATCCCCTGGGGGAGGGGGCACCTCTGTCACCATCAGCAGAGTACCTCATTGTAAGTGATATGTCTATACATGTAATGCATACCTATCTGAATCACTCTCCATGTCTCCACCACACCCTCCATCCCCTGGGGGAGGGGGTTTCTCTATGTCACCTTAGCAGAGTACCTCATAGTCAGTGATAGGTCTATACATGTAATACATACCTATTTGAATCATTCTCCCTGTCTCCATAACACCCTCCATCCCCAGGGAAAGGAGGTTCCTCTATTTCATCCTCAGCAGAGTACCTCATAGTCAGTGATACATGTATGTCTATACATGTAAAACATACCTACATTGTATCTGAGTCGTTTTCCCCGTCTCCACCATACACTCAATTCCATTGGGGAGGGGGTTCCTCTATGTCACCCTCAGCAGGGTATCTCATAGTGATATGTCTATACATGTAATACATACCTACATGTATCTGAGTCATTCTCCCCGTCTCCACTACACCCTCCATCCCCTGGGGGAGAGGGCACCTCTGTCACCATCAGCAGAGTACCTCATTGTAAGTGATATGTCTATACATGTAATACATACCTATCTGAATCACTCTCCCCATCTCCACCACACCCTCCATCCCCTGGGGGAGGGGGTTCCTCTATGTCACCCTCAGCAGAGTATCTCATAGTAAGGGATATGTTACTGTCGTCTTTCTTCACTCTTCTTTCTGAATCTGAAGAAGAAATACATACGACTAAACATACTTGCTTAGCAAATACATGTATTTGATAAAATACTCGACATTTTTCATGTACTGTACATACATGTATACATGTATATACATTGCAATGAACGTAATAAAAAGTTATGTATAAAATAATTATTAGAGAGGTTTAGTTACAAGTGTTTTCATCGTGTACATATGACGTACATGTTAACGTCACTGTTTGACGTCACAATCCGAAGACTTCTTTAGTTATAAGTACGAACCAGAGAAGGCCTAAGTATAGCTATGTCAGAAGGTCAATCAGTTTAATCTGCGAGAAATGTACATCGAGATTCGTAAAACCTCAACGTAAGGAAAGTTAGAATCCTAAACGTGCTTTATAACACTGAAAACTGGAGGTTCGATCAATGACAAGTGTGAAAAATTTCAAAGAAGTTACCCGTTTAGTCTTTACAAGTAGAACGTCGTTTACACGTTCATAATGTGTAGCTATACGTCACATCATGATGTCATTTGATCAAAGATCGCAGGAAGTGATGACGTCATACGTATACGTCGCACTAAAACTTGTAACTAAACCTTTCTATTATGAACTGATACCAACATGTACTTGGAAATACATGTATTTCATATTGAATTTTGTTACTCACTTATACAAAATCAGAGATGTCGAAAAGTGTCAGTCTGAAGGAAATGTCGGACAAAAATTCTTTTGGACTGACAAAAGTTCGCAGAACTTTTCATTGTTCGGACTGACAAAACTACTAAAATGTCCGACAAGAGTGAAACAGATTTCGACATCTCTGCAATACACGTGTACTATTAGTTACAAATACATGGTGTGAAAAGAAAACCCGTATCGGGCAAGGCGAAAGCCGAGTCTGATACGGGTTTTCTTTTCAAACCATGTATTTTTCCGTATCAGGTCCCTAACTAACCGTGTAACGAATTTATCACGTCGAAGACCTCTAACTGTATGTGTGGGGGTCTCAGTATCATACAATTCACGACGTCATTATACACTACTCGCCCAATACGGATTTACAAGCCTGATACAGTTTTTTTCACGGCGTCATTTGACCATGATCTGACCAATCAGATTCCAACATTTTTGTCTGAGGCGTGATAAATGTATTTACTTCTTGTGACTAATAAATACTAATACATTTTTTGTAGTAATTTACTCATACCTAGTTGTGATTTACTAATACCTAGTTTGATTTACTCATACCTAGTTGTGATTTACTCACACCTAGTTACTCACACCTATTTTGATTTACTAACACCTAGTTGTAATTTACTCATACCTAGTTGTGATTTACTCATACCTAGTTGTGATTTACTAATACCTAGTTGTGATTTACTAACACCTAGTTGTAATTTACTCATACCTAGTTGTGATTTACTCATGCCTAGTTGTGATTTACACATACCTAGTTGTGATTTACTAACACCTAGTTGTAATTTACTCATACCTAGTTGTGATTTACACATACCTAGTTGTGATTTACTAACACCTAGTTGTAATTTACTCATACCTAGTTGTGATTTACACATACCTAGTTGTGATTTACTCATACCTAGTTGTGATTTACTAATACCTAGTTTGATTTACACATTTATAGTTGTGATTTACTCATACCTAGTTGTTCTGATTTATTTGCTTCCAGACTCTGACCAGCTCCTTCTGATCTCACCATATCTATGGATTGCTGTTAAATCGAAAGAAAAAATTACTTACATGTCGTTATTGATTTCAATTGTCAATAATTTGTTTGATGCCGAATAAACCTTTTCTTTCAATATCTTTTTGAAAGTTTTACTGAAATGTATTTTTTGTGTGCATGGTGTTTATAGAGTAAACAACCACCCACCTGTTGCCTTGCCATTTCAAGTTCATCCTCTGTGTCGATTTCACTTCCGTCACTTCGTCGTACCTCTGTGGTCCTGTGTTGTAAGGTTTTCCTCTCCCCATTCCTTTGTTCTCCGACTGCTTGACCTGACTTCCTAACATCAGCCTCTGTACTTTGTGTTTTTTCCGTGGAACTTCTCTTACTTAAATCTCTTTTTCTGCTGTCTTCTTTAGATCTATCCGCCAATAGCAAGTCCTCAGTGCTCCACATTTCTGAAATAATTTTAAATTATTACCTGAAAGATGAATGTGTAGCTGCCTTTGGATATTGAGATACTATGAAAGATATCTTCTTTGTTTGTAAATTTTGACCTACAATTCTGATCCCTTATAAATTTTCTTTTCTCAAAATTTTCTCAACATAACCCTACATGTACAATAGCCAAATATTGATCTTGTAAGTTGTAGGTAATTTTGGAAAAAGCTGTATCAATTTTTAAGTTGCTGTGTACACGGACATTTAAATGGGACAATACTTTAAAATCTCGACCTTTTCTCTGTGTAATCAAAAAACCATGTGTAATTATATAATCATGCAGTGTCGGATCAAGGATCTCAGAGAAAGGGAGCCTGAAGTCCAGTTTTAAAGAAAATAAAACAGATAAAAACAAAAAAAGTCTTATGAATGACTACCCTTTTATGCTGCTTATATACTAATAAATTGTGAGTTAACTGCCTATTTTCATCTAAATATGAACAACAGTTAACATACAGTTGATTAATACATGTACATGTTATTGAAAAGCAATCAACAAAACAAACGCAAAACTTATTGAATCCTATGCAGAAATTAATTTACTGTGTGACTGCTGTCTTAATTTACATATACTTATATGCATGGCATTTTTATCGTTACATGCAAAAACAAAGTAAATTCACACTAGTTTAGTAGATGTTATTTTCATCTGCAAAGAATACCTAGTAAACCAAGGGATGACAGAGTGGTTGCTATAGTAACAGAAAAAGAATAGGCAAGTTAGTACAGGTTTTACAGAGAGAGACAGTAACTTTTTTAGAGTAAGACTTTAGATAAGTGTTCACATTGATCATTTGAGTCGTGGACAGGAAATATACATGTATGAGCTTGATGAACACATAAAATATCTCGTATGGTAATCCTATAATGTTCTGTGTCATTTGTCACATCTCGGTATGACTTAACTTTAATATCTTGTTCTGTCATAACCTTACAATATCTCAGAATGATTTTATACAATTAATGTACATGTAAATTTCAGAATGATTTTAAACAATATCTCATTGTACCATATTCTTATAATACCTCACTTTAATCTCAATCTGATGTGATATCTCAGTACAGTTACCTCAAATCTTATCACATCTTGGTATGGTTACCATCCAGTATCTCATTTATAGGGCTGAGCTGTTTTAAAGCGGTACCGGTATATTACGATTCAAGGCTTTGCAATTCGTACCACGATATTTGTTATCAAAAACCAGTTTTTGACGATTTTTTTAATCTCCATATTTTCATGTTGTTTCCGCAGATGTCCCAGCAGAATTATAACATTAATACTTGGACGAATTTTAATTTCTTTCAACTGGATAATCATGCATCAATGATTGACATCGAATGTTACAGAGGGACTGTCAAATTTGTCTGCAAATGTCCATCATTATATCATGGAAACATTTTCAAGTTTTTAGATAAAATTTTGGAAGTAAAATTGAAGTAGGAAAATGAAAATCTTAAGGAATCTCGATGTTATGAAATATTGCAATATATCACTATACAAATTTGACCCGCAATACTCAGCCCTACTCATTTAATATCTTCATATGAACAGGATACACATTTCTAACTGACTGTATGAAAATCAGAAGAGCATACCATCAAACAAGTTGACTTTGCTGAGACTGGGGTATTTATTTCCGTCTGTTCGTCCCCCTCCTGCGTTACCAAGTGTTCCTGCAGACAGGTAAATTTGATCTAGCTCTGCAACGTCCCCACCTGAAAATATAAGCAGGAAAAGTGGAGAGGTCCGCCAGAAAATTACGAGGATTACATTTTAGAAGTAAGATTTTGATTTTTCATTTTGTCATTTACATTTGTGTATCCATTCAAACAAGAGCTATTAAAAACTTATAAATCAAAATTTTAAAAAGTGGAACTTGAAGAGTGTCGTTGATGTTATGTCGTTGACCAGAAAGTCTTTACCACTGTTACCTTGACCTTTACATGAATTGTCCATTTTCCATGTCATAGTTGTGACCGTTCTAAATCATAGCTGTCAACCCTTTGACCCGATTTTTTTTTATCACCCATGCGGGTCATGCCTTTCACCCGATTTTTTGTTGCTGACCCGGGAATCACCCGATTCCATTTTGGATCAGTCTATTACTTGGGACTTTAAATTTCCAGCTGTGACTTTTTCATTAAAACACCTGCAGTTACAGGTAAAATTGGGTTGTTTGTTTAGTGATATGGGAAGTAATTAGCCACTTTCATATTGTTTTGACAATCTGGGCTTGGATTATTATGGGAATGTCGATGGGAAGACAATCGTAAACACGGAGATTTATACAGACGAAAAGGAACAAATGTTTTTATAGTGTTTAAAACAATTGAAACAGTGAAATGTAGAGATCATTTCACATAAAACCTTCATCATGGTATAGCAATAACTAAATAAAAATATATTATCTAGCCTAGCAAATTCAACTATGAACCTTTAGGCCTTGATTAATGAAGTCCTAAAATTTTACACATGTGCTTCATTATCATGATTATGCAGTATTACAATTTAAATAAATGCTTTACATGTCTTACAGTAAAATGAACTTTAATGACTCACATTTTTTTAGGGGGGGGGGGGGGGATTAAATTTTATTCATAATGACACAAGCAAAAGGTCACGATTTTGGTTTGCGCGCTATAACCCTCTTTTTCATTTCCCAAAGAGGGTCATTGACCCTCTTTTGTCTGAAAAAAGTTGACAGGTATGTTCTAAATCTTTATTTAACAAGTACAATGTATTGGCATAAAACATCATCACACCATTTAGCCACAAATTTCATATATCTATGTGTATATCTAATTATATATGTATTGTCATGTAATATGACTACATGAGGCCTAAAAAAATAATATGTGTGTTTCCCATAACATGCTAAAATAAAATAGGGTAGGTCGGTCGGATTTTTTTTTTTTTTTTTTGAATTTTTTTTTTTTTTTTCATCTACTTTTGTAGCCTTGTTTAGAATAATAATTTAAATGTGATTTAAATGTATCATTGAATCGTGACCTTCAAATATGTGTTGTCTGTCAAATACATTGTACATGGAGAAATCATCAGTAAACACAGACATGTTAAACCACGTAGAAAGAAGAGGGGGGGACTCGGGAGGTCATTTTGTGTCTGTAACCCGTGGCAAACAGCAAAATGTTTATGTTACTGAGCATTTTAAAACTGGCTTCCCAAGCACGGTGACCTTGAATCTGCATTTTTATTACGGTATCTATACAGAACCCAATGGTTTTTTTCCTAAAAGTGACAATGACCTTTGACCTGTTTATCCAAAATCAAAAGGCTTCTCTTCCTGATTATAAAGCATATGGTCAAATTGGACCTTTGACATTTCCGTCAAAATCAATGAGCTTACTTCCATATTCAGTATTGATCCCTATATTGTCGAGTTACTATATATTAAGGAGGGATTCAACACCAAGATGGCGGCGGCATTATTTGTTTTTCTCACTTCCTAGGAAAAGTACAGTCCTTACTTCTTAAAACATTTGATACACTGATTGATATACATATTTGAGTGTTCTGATGAAGTTTGAATAATTTTCGACGTAATTTGAAGAAATTATAGCGACTTTCAAAATTGTGGATTTTGGGAGTTTTATCCATGAGCCAACCACGACGTCATTTCGACGTTATCGGGGGGAAATGGCGTCACAAACGATCGCATTCAAAATGCCATATAAACATTAATACAAAACGTATTGCATTGAAACTTTACATGTAAAAAATAGAAAATTCAATTCTTATTTTTGTGTATTCGTTGACCAATTTACATAACAAGGAAGCGGATGTTACTTCATTGAAAATGGACGAATTTGGAAGAAAAAATTGGAAAATAAAAAGCTTCGTAAAATTTTTATCCCAAATTTAATTTTTCTCGTTTAATCATGAAATCATTTCTGTACATTGTTGATCATTCTTTTAGTTTTTGACAAGGATTGATCCACAGGATTCGTAATAATCACCTATCAATTAAAGTCAATTGGCTCGAAATTGCAATTTTTTGAGCGACTGTGTCATCTATTATTCTAGTATCCTGCCTTTGTTTACGACACAATTCATTTAATCTTTTCCTTATGTAAGAGCAATACATTTATGAATATTTTAGAAGTTAAATCAAAATTAATTACCAATAGCATTAAGAGAACCGGAATGACACTTTTAATATTATGACGTCATCAAGAAATTCACGGATACGTTGAAAAATGCATATTTCAAAGTCTCATAGAAATTGTTCCTGTGGATAGAATCAAATGTAAGTTTGTATGATGAAGGACAGACAAGAAATGAATAGTTTCAGAAATTTTGAGAAAAATTGAATTTGGCGTCAAAGTGTTCAATACCTCCTTAATGCAATGTCTCAAATAAGAGCCGAATTTCATAGGTAGTGCCCTCCTCAGGTACGACCATAAAATTAGAACATACTCGCCGTTAACGTCAGTAGAGATTTCATCAAAATGGGAATACGGTTACTTGCATTTGACGTTGAGTTTGTAGCCGGCAAATGCTGATTTTACGGTACAAACATCCGTTTTTTCTGGTTCCAGTAACGTGTTACAATAATTGTAACGTCAGAAGCACGTTATCCCTATTCAGAACCACATGGAGGCGTGTGGTTAATCTTTTCGTATTAAAATTTTATTTACAGGCGTGAAAATGTCAAGATGTAGTCGTTCTATTGTACTTCTTTAACATACGTTTCCGTAAAATGACCCGTCGCGCTGCGTTGAAAACAACTAACGCACTGTATAGTTACCGAAATATTTATCGCGTACCTTGTATTGGGACAGGTTTTTTTAAAAACATATTTTACAGTCCTGACAACTAAATTTCCTTTTGAGCGCATTCAATTTTCATGTTAACCTGCAATAGAAATTGAGAAAAAAAAATTTTTATTTAGATACGACGAATATTTTTTTTTACGGAAGTAGGTGGCGATTTTACACCAAGTAGGAGGTGAGAAATCGAAGGTCGCCGACTGAGTTAATGAGAATCCCGAGTCAGACTGTTAGTCTGTATGTTTTTATACAATCAATCAATCAATATACAATCAATGAGTCAGTACAAACGTTGTCAGGCGTTAATCCTTTTATGGGAAAAAAAGGAAGCCAGCCCGGTGGCGCCGTACAATATAAAGTAGCGTTTCGAGAGAGAAGTTAAAGATTACTTTGTATTTTTACAAAATTTAAAAAAGTGGAAGAATAAAAAAGAATGGTTTTGCAATAGATAATGTTAAAAGGCAGATAAAATTACACCAAAATCGGTAGATTTAACATCTCTGGCATGCATTTCATAAAGCCCGACGATCATAAAATTGGCGTGAAAAACCTAAATGCAACTAAAAATCGGTAAAAAAAAAAAGTTAGGGTCGGCGGCTTTGAGTAGGGTCGGTCGGGTGATTGGAAACAAAGGTATTTTTTCTTTTGGCCTGATGTAAAAATATTGCAAAATTTTGTGATGACTTGCTGTCTGACTGCGTAACTGGAAAATCATCTATGATTAAAGGTACAGTGTCGCTTAAAATTATTTAATTTTACATAATTATATTATACAAAATCTTTCTTTTCATATGTAAGTTTACGTTCTAGTATGTATAAATTCAAATTTTCAGGCGAATCTAATGCATACATTCGCAGCTATAGCTGTTTGAAAACGTCATTTTTAATTTGGGGCGCACAGCTCTAATTCATTCCACTGGCGCCACCTACAATGTATTGCGCTTTTATATAGAGGTATATGATTTAATTTTACAAATTTGACAAAATTATGGTCATCATTGCATATTTTCAAATAAAAAATTTTATGGCTCCTTTTCTTCCTCAATCCAGACCTGTCGAAATAAATTTTACGTTATCAATAAAATTTATTTTCAGGGACACTGTATCTTTAACAAACATTTCATATACATATTCATATGCATGCAATATGGAAAAGTTTGCATGATACATAAATATCCAAGTAATCCAGGATAACATCACCATCTGCTACTTGTGTGGCAAATGGCCATCCAAAGTCGGCACCAATTACCCATTGGTCTCGTTGGTTTTGTGTTTGATGTTTATATATTGTATGTCTCTTTTTGGTCTCTTAGTATGCTCGTCTTTGTGATTTCGCATCTGCTGCTTTGCTGTTGGTGCTGCAACAGGGTCTTGTTGGACATACGGGATTTATATACATGTAAATGTACCTTGATCTTCCTCTAATAGCACCATGTCATCCTGCTCTATAGCACTGTCATTGTACGTGGCATCAAAATTACCGAAGTCGTCATCTAGTTTGTCGAGTTCTCCGTCCCCGAACTGTACTTCTGGTAATGTAACGTCCCCCTCACTGTCTTCTGGTAAGGTGCCGTCCTTACAGCCGAATAACGACTGCCGAATACCTCCCTATAGTACATAAATACAATACTCAGTACATGTGACAAATTATTTGGAACGCAAGAGTAAATGCTAATGTAACTCCCTACAGCACAGAAATACAGTGTTTAGTAATATACAATTATGGACTTTTAACTCAGTATATATGATGTGATATTAAGTCAATATCACATCATATATACTGAGTTAAAAGTCCATAACTGTTTTATTCTATAATTTCATATTTGTTTCACACTAAATAACATCGCCATTTGCAGAAGTTAGTGGGGTAATCCTGGTCTATTTTTAGACCGTGGTATATGTTGATTTAACCAGGAGCATCGGTGACCTCATCAGCCAATCAGAGCGTCGCTATTTATAGTTTATAGAGTAATTGCTTTTATGGAATGCAAGTAAGAAAGACAAGATTGACAATTACCATGTAAAATGTAGAGCTAATAAATGTACAAGGTACCTCTCATTGACCTGATGTTACAATTATCAAGCATTAACATCATAACAAAAAGTACATGTACACTTCAATGAAAAAACATGAGAAACAAGATGTTTTTTAGCCCCTGTAGCTGGTATCTTTTGAGTTAGGGGTTACCATGCGTGTGTTTTACAAAAACTGACAGGGTATCGGCGAATCCCCTGTCAGAAATTGAGTTTTACCGCGAGGCGTCAGCCGAGCGGTAAAACGGATATTTCTGACAGGGGATTCGCCGATACCCTGTCAGTTTTTGTAAAACATCAGTATGGTAACCCTATTCTAATGCTTTGGTCAGTAAGAAGCTAGAAAACGTCTGCTTTAAACGACGTCGCCATAGCAACGCATGACGTCATAGCAATAACTGCAGTGAAACGTGAATCCCCTTGCAGTTTTTTAATCGCTTAGCCAATCAGAATGCGCGTTACAAACGGAGTGCATTAGAATGTAGGTTTGGTCTTAGTTACAAACAATGCTCAACGTTTTTAAAGGTACGGTTTCCCTAAAAATAAATTATTTTTACAAAATTTACAATGCAAAATCTTTCATTTCATATGAAAGTTGACGTTCTCATTTGTATAAATTCAAATTTTCAGGCGAATCTAACTCATACATTTTTAGCTATAGTCGTTTGAAAATGCAGTTTTTTATTTGGGGTGCACAACTCTAATTCATTTCACTAGCACCACCTACAATGCATTGCGTTTTTACA
The DNA here is from genome assembly GCA_028142955.1 of Pinctada fucata. NCBI lineage: Eukaryota > Metazoa > Mollusca > Bivalvia > Pterioida > Pteriidae > Pinctada > Pinctada fucata. Next base: position 25,834,836 of record AP027113.1, on the reverse strand, counting down.
ACAGAGGTATATGGAGAATTAATTTTGCAAATTCGGCAATATTATGGTCGTTACCACATATTTTCAAACAAAACTTTGTATAGCTCCTTTTCTCCTATATCTAGACCCTTAGGAATAAATTTTACGTTTTCAACAAAATTTATTTTCAGGAACACTGTATCTTTAAGAGACATTTTATGCTGCAATTATAGCAATGTTTCTGTAAATACATGTTGCCAAATTAATTCTAAAACATCATTCAAAAAAATTCTGCATGACCTCTGAAGAAATTCTGGTCTCATTACTAAAGTATGCATGATTGTAGATTATGATAACTTATTATGCTGCATTTTTAAAAAAAATTACATACCACAGGCAGTGTTGGTAGTTTCTGTGGCATGGAGGGTCTTTTCTTGACAGTCTCCAGGTTGTTTGACCAGTCTATGGTGCTGTGCTTAGACCCCTGCAGGCTGGACATCTCCCGGTCAGAGGTGCTATGCTTGGACCGTTGTAGACTGGACAGCTCCCTGTCAGAGGTTGCCAGGGGTGTGGCATGCTTACTCAGGGACTGTGAGAGGCTGGTGTAGGAGTACTTATGACCCCCTAATGATGAGGATTGGTTAGGCGGATTAGGCATCCCCAGGGGTTCTGATATTGATCCCTTGGGTAGGGCAGCAGAGTTATACTGGCTGTCAGGCTTATTATTTTCTTTGTTGTCGACTTCAAACTCAGGCATCAGTACACTTGCTGACAAATCTGAAAATTTGAAGGAAATTTTAATGCAAATGTTATTAACTTTAAAAAGGGGAAATGGATGAAAAACCTAATTTTTCAATGCAGTTTATCTTGAAGTTTTTAATCAATTATTCAAAATTCTATCAATAAACACAAATTCAACTGGTGTAGCGACAATAGTCTGTGCTATAATATTCTATACATCAACTAAATTGGTAGGACAGGGATTATGTGCAATAGTCCCATTATTTTGAAATAAGGCTCCATGAAATTGTAAAAAATGCATGGAAAACGGCCATTTACAAAATTTCTCTCTCAATCAATATACATTGCATGAACTGTCTTGGTCTAATTCAACTAAACATTGCCACTTTTGAAATTTAGAGGCCTTAACCCTCTCTTCATAAAATGCAATCAAATACCTTTTAAAACTTATTGAAATTAAAAAAAAAAAATTCTTTTTCTTAAATGTTTTACTTATACACCTAGCTTACCACTCATTTTATCCACGGCTATCAGCCCCAATGATGAATCTCTACTAGGACCCGTGGAGCTGTAAGTCAAATTCAGCTATTCAGTATCTCAGTAAGTATGCACATTAATACGTTTATTTAGAGAGAAAGCCTTAAAAACTTTTATAAGAGACTCTTTGAAGGGAAATGAAATTTTTACTATTCAATATAGATCATCATTTTGTCTCCATATAATAATAAATATTTTCTTCTAAATGGCAGCTGAAAAACAGAAAGACAAAGAAGAGCCTCTTCAAATTAATAAATATACCTTAAGAATCCCACACCCTAATAGAGTACTTCCGGTTAAAATTTATGCACATTTTCATAATTTCCCGACAAATAACGATGATTTCATGATCAGGAATCTTGGGGGTGACAGAGTAAATCATTGTATGAGAAGTGTAATCTCTAATTTTAGCTAGAAAAGACTGTATAGCATTCTTTTTGAAGAGAATGAAAAGTCTTACCTCTGGTATTTATTATTGAAAATACATTAGGGGTTGAGTACCTTAATTACTTAATCAGACGGTTTCTTCCAAAGAACACTCAATTATGGGGAAAAATTAGGCTAAATTTTGGGGGCCAAAAGAGGCCCTTGCTATATGGTCAAAACTAAACGTCTTTTACATCAGATCAACTCATTTTAAGTCTCTACACTAAATCTAGTACACATGTACCTATTGTATGGAGGCATTCCTCCCCATGACACCATAGATGCAAAGCTCTCATCATCCTTCTGTTGTATCTGGTCTGCTGATTGGCTCTTTCTAACATTTTCTCCATTATGATTCGAGGTTCCTGATTGGTCGACAGCACTGAATGATAATTGTATTCTGTTTGTTGGTTTGTCAGTCGCCTCTGAATCCAGGAAGGATCCTCCCCCTGATGAGGCATCTGTTTCTCTGCTTCGTGGTCTGCAAAATAAATGGTTACCATGGTTACTGTATACATAATTTCCATTCTTTACTTCAAAGTATATTTCAAAATTTAAGTATGGATTTTTTTCTCGGCAACTTTTAGGATAGAAATTATAGAACAAGTACATGTATTATAACATTACTTGCATTTTTTTTTTTACTGTAAATGTGGTTATTTTCGTGGGGGGGGGGGGGGGGGGGGATTTGCAATCATAACATTAAGATGTTTCACGTGGGGGAAACATTCGCAATAAAAATGTCTTTCCCCTTGTAAGAATGCGGCAGGGATATTTTCACGTGGGGGAAATTTTCGCGACGGGGAAATTTTAGCAACGTCTCTTGATTCGCGAAAAAAGCGAAATTTACTCTGATGCAAAAAATTCCCTGTTTACAGTATTACAGTTACACAACATAAAACAAATGCATTTATCTTATACCGGTATGATTAATGCACTAGCTAAAATGTACTTATACTGCATATCAAAATTGTAAAACTATTAAATTGAGGTAAGGATGATAAATCAGGTTAAGGAACATAAATAATTTCTATTTTTTGGCTAAACAAAGATTTTATTAAGTTAAACTTATAGAGATAAAATTATATGGCAGGGGTATAAAAAGTTACCTCTATAGATGTTAAATAAGCAACACAAAATATTACTTAAAGAACATACCCGGTACATGTGCATGCAATGATGCATACAACAGTCAGGGGAACTACTGTATGAAGTGATTTTAAAAATCACTGTATGAAGTAGTATTTGAAAATCAAAGAAAGAGTTGTCCCTCCTAATTTCCATGATAATTACTCACTGCAGTGATCAATTCAGAAAACTGTGCAAAAGTATTTTAGTTAATCACTAGATGAAGTGATCATTGATAGTCACTGTAGACAGTGATTTCCCAAACTCAGGTTTAAAAAATCACTCTATAAAGTGATTAACCATACAACCCCACCAAACTTTAAAGCCCAAACGCCAGTATTTCTGTTTGATGCGTACTGGTACAAGTGGTCATAAAAGTCATTTTTAGATTCTGCTCCATCGGGGAAAACTAACAGTCATACCAGGAAAACTCAGATTTACTCATAATCAGAGCTAAAAAATGTGGTAATTTTATGCCAGGAAGTCACAAAATAAGCATTTAAATGTGATTTAGTCATGCCTCATCTATTTAAACAATTTTAATAGGTAAATACTGAATTGACCTAATTTTATCAGACATTACATAGGGAAGAGCATTTAGATATAAGGCCAAAAAGTACCATTTTATCAAAAGTTATACAAATTTTATAATCACTGCATTCAGTGATTATTTTAATCACCATATGCAGTGGTTCCCCTGACTGTACAAGATGTATAAACATGTGTACAGTACAATACACAATTCTATTATAGTGCTAGGGCTCCTGTACACAACAGACATGAGTTTCATGAGCTGTTTTAGTTACCTTTGGTCACGGGCCACGGTCGATGCTGCCTGGGGAGGTATTCTGTTAAAGAAGCTGGCATTATCGATACTGGAAGTCAACTCTCCTATACCATACCCTGCCAGCTCCGAATCATCTCCAAAATTCAATGATGATGCAGGATCCATATCTAAACTGAATACAGAAATACATGTATTGAATTAAACATGTTAGCAGGTTTTTTTTTTATTTTGGGGAAGGTGCCTGTGCCTGTCTCATTTGGGAAAATTTGCGATATTTTGCTAAAATTGGGAAAGCTTTTGTATAAATTCTCACCAAAGTATAACCTTAAAGTTCCTTTATTAACACTGATATTCCATTGATTTGCTTGAACTGAACATGGGATGAATAAAAAACTTTAAAAATGCACTTAGGAATAGGACATTTTGTGCTGACTTCCAGGTTTTGGGTCTTATTTTCTCAGGTGATTTTTTCATAATTCCTCTTTGGGAATTTCAGGGTGATTTTTTGGGAAAAATAGAGGAAATTTGGCATTGGGAAGGGGCCGAAATTTGGCCCCAAAACAAGGAAAAAAAAACCCCTGGTTAGAGAACACAAAAATAAATTTACATCACTAACCTGATAGGGCTGTCATGATTCCTTGCAGTTCTCGATTCATCGCAATTCTTGACGACGATTCGATACACGATACAAGAAGAGGCTGTATCGTTGATTTACACAAATTACAGTTCCTTTTCAGCAATTAGTTTTATCTTTAAAAATTCAAGATGGCGACGCTCCATGCCAATTCATCAAAGATAATTTTAAAGCACTCCTATACATGTATTCTAGTCAATACAATTGTTTTAATAAAATATCTGACAAATTACAAAAATGCCTTCATATCCTCATTAAAATGATGTATCGTGATACGAATCATATCGTGAGTAAATATTGCAATATCATGAATATGTATTGTATCGTGAGCTTAAGCGTATCATGACAGCCCTATTACCTGAAAGGATGCTCGTGCGTTTATGCAATCTAGTACAGACAAAATACTTTTAAGATAGGCGTTTTCAATGTTATTTTTCAGAATCAGGACGCCTTAAGATAAAAAAAAAAAAAAATTCCCGACCAACCGACCCATATTTTTTCAGAATCATGTGACAGTAAACTTAGCGTATCATGAAATTGCCCTTCCCCCCTCTCTTCCAACCTTTCCACATGTCCAGTAAACACATTTTTGTGCGTCATAAACTAAGTATAAATAAAAATGGAACAAACTTTATGCAATTTGGAGTGAATTAATGAAATTCGAAAGTTATTAGCATGATTAGCACCATGTAGCCTGTCTCCGTTGAGTATCATCTAAGTGAATACCGTAGATTATACAGTAGGTATCACATGCCAGTGTGCAAAATTAACGGTGGACCGATATAGACAATGTCTATAGTTATTCTGGTCGGTCTATAGAGATCGAAAACTCGGTAGACCTACTTGTCTATAGGTAATCTGGCCCGAGTCATGTAAATGTTTGCTCTTCGTACAGCAATAGCTTAGCAAGAGCAGATTTCTCCGGCCTATTTGTACTACCAATGATAAAAGTAAAACATTGATGTGTTTGTTCAACTTTGTAACAAAGTCTTTGTTGTGTTTCCAATTTTAATCGTCATCTAAAGCCGGTCACGATGTCTTCTTCGACTGGTTGAAATATGTTGAAGGTGAACACCCCACATGAAACGAAAACCGGCAGGTTTTTTAGTACTTAAAATTATTTCTCCAATATAGCCATATATAGCTATTACAGCAATTTCTGGAATAATCCCGGGCCTGATATAGCTTTATTTTGAGGGACATACCTCCTTTTTATAGCTGTACCCATGATTATTAGAAGACAATCTCTCACACCATTTTCTGGTGTTTGCCAATATAGAGGGGACAATGAAATGTCATAAGTCAATTTTTTATCAAAAGACCATTTGGAAAAGAATAAGCGAAAATGTCAAATTAAGGCTCACATTGATAATTTCCATTGTTTCAAGCACCGAGTAACACAAAACCGAGAACATTACTGTCACTGGTTTAAAGGACAGTCGCACGTTTACGCGATAGCATCGAATCAGGGCCGTCGCTAGGGCTGATTTGGGGCCAATATTCGGCCTCATTCCCAATGCAAAATAGTATCTTTTTTCCCAAATTAGACTCTAAAAATTCCCAATTATGTATGGTCTTTGTTTGATATATTGTATCATCCCTGTCATAACGCCAAACTCGCATACCGCTATCCGTCACTGTTGTAATTAGGTACAAACAATCATTGATCCCCCGATAATTACCGCTAAACAATTTAAGGTACATGTAATTATCCAGGTATAATTAGGCGTTCTCTTTTACAAATAAATAATATGTTTTAAATAAACACTGTCTCAGGTAAGATATTTATCCAAAGAGTTTGATTGTCATGCATTATGAGCTTTGACTGCACGGTCGAAATTTACATTAAAAGACAATGATATGCGCCCTCTGCAGCAGGGCGTTGGGAAAAAACCCAAAGAAATCAACATTCTGTGAAGTCATTGATACATGTACAACGAGCTTCCCGCCATCACTACCGCGCTGTGTGTAACATTAAAAGACAACGGCAAGTACAGACAAAAGTGACAAGCTACCGTATTTACCATGTTATTGGTATTCATGTTTTAAACATTTTTAATGAAAAAAAATCTGATTCACTATTAACTTTGTTATTCACAAATCTTATTGATGTAATCAGTAAACCTCGATATACCCCCGAATCTGTTATACCGCCAAATTCTAGGAAAACGAAAAATGGCAGTATAACGAGGGAGAAGTGTGCATATTATCAGCTAGCCTGAATAAATGGTGTAGTAGTTGGCGCTAAACATTACGTGCGCTATATTACGTCATTTACTCGACCGTTGAGGAATTCTGGGTAAGTCTTAAACCAGCACCATTACAGAGCAGTTGCAGTTCACCGTACTCCGGGAATTCACGGCTGCAGTGATGGTTCGGGACTTCGTGGTACAACTGACCATAAGGTAAGTACTCTAGTATTTATCGTGGGCCAGTTTTACCATATTGGTGCTGCGAGCAGGGTCTGAATCTTGCTGAACATAATTTGTTTACATTCAGGCCGGCGATCACAGGTGTCGTCTGCTTCTTGGTTCACGACAGGTGAGCTGGGAAATTATTAGAAACTGAAGTATTTGTTGAGGTATTGGACCAATATTGTTCAGTTACTTCATTTTAAATCAGATTATTGACTCATCTCATTTTTTAATTGATCTTGTGGAATTTGGAACTTTTCGGCCAAACTTCTTCTTCGCACAACATAAATTGGGCTGTGGTTGTTCATTGGACAGATCATAGTTCCGAAATTGTTTGTGGAAGTTAATAAGGAGTTATTTCATCCAAAATACTGTGACATTTTGCTGTTGTTTGTCCTCTTTTCTTCCTTAAATGTGTTGATTGATCGGGCCGGTCTCAAGCTGAGCGTCGGTCAAAATAGATGCAATTTTGGAAGTAAAGCGTGAAGGTAACAGCTTCTGAACTTGTGAAAAAGAATATATTTCGTCAATTTTCATCATTTATGCTGTTATTTATATGCGTCTACCTTCCGTAATAGTGTTGATTGATTGGACAGGTGTCACGTACACTGCGATTCGGTCAATGCAGCGCAACTTTGGAAGGGTCAGCGTGTAAAACTGACAGTGTAATATTGCAAACATTGTATAAATTTGTGAAATATTTATTCTGTGTAGATTTCGATTTTATTTGTTCAGGATGAGTTTCTGGATCTTTACTTCTTTTCTTAATTGTCGTATATTGTTGCATTTATTATACTGTAAGGGGTTCACATTAATGCAAATGTGTTTGTGTGTTCGACCTTGCAATTTGGGTAGATTTTCCTCATTATTACAGCATTAAATTATATAATATCAGAGACAGATTATCATATCTATTAGATAATAAATACATATTATATTGGAATATGACTACTGAATTTACAAACTCTGAAAATGAACAGAACCTGCAAGAAGTTCAAAGTTATAATGAGGAAAACAGTATATGTTCTGAAAGTAGAACGGAGAGATGTCCAGATACTTACAGGAAGGTCATTGATCAAGGATCAAATGAATTCTTTGTTGAAAAAGAACAAAAATCTGGAGTGGGCTCCTCTGTGGAGTCATATGGAAATGAGCCCATATGGAACCCCTACCAGGGCTTCTATGGAGGTCAAAGGTCGCATGGAGTACCCTTTGATTATGATATCAGAGGTGTCACACCCAAACAGCAGGTAAAGTTTCCTCCAACAGGACCTATTAGTGGAGAAGGGATGAGTAGAGAGGTACATGAAACCATGTATCCCAGATATCCAGAGCCTATACCAAATTGGGGGTACCCTCCCATATTTGCCCCCCTAGGACCACCAGGCTGGTACCCTGGATATGGATGTCCATGGTTTCCAATGCCCCCTCCTATTTACAACCAGTACAATGTTCCGTATATGGATTGTTTTGACCCTAGGTGGGCTGATCTACCAAATGACATAGCTGCCAATAGGCAGAGATATGCTCCCTATCCAGTTCAAAATTGTCCATATGCGAACAGAAATCAAATGGGAACAACTGAAGAAAGGGGTCCAAATGAGAGAAATGGGTCCCTGGTTTCTAATATTGAACCTCATGGCCAAGACCAGATCGTATACAATCAGACCCCAGCCCCAGAAGTCATTGAGGTCGCTACAAGTCAAGATCAAGGGATTTCAGATGAATCCGATCTGAGACTTGTAGAATCTATGGTTTCTATGGAAAGAAACTTAGAGTCTATTCCCAAAACCATTAGATATAATGGGACAGACAACTGGGAAGCTTTCAAAATGAAATTCACTGTATTTGCTCAAGCAAAACAGTGGACTGAAGTGGAAAGCAGAGGGTATCTTATCTGGTGCTTGGAAGGTCAGGCCAGTGAATTTTACACAAGTGTGGTAAAAAGAGACCCTGGTGTAAGGTTTGCTGACTTGATGACAAAATTAGAGATGAGATTTGGGGATTGTGAACTGCCAGAAACCGCACAGGTAAAATTTAGCACCCTGGTTCAAAACCCAGATGAAAGCTTGGAGGAATGGAGTGATCGTGTGCAGCAAGTTGCTGCAAAAGCATTCCAAGGCTTGCCAGATGACTTCCAAAATAAGCAAGTAATTTACAGGATTTGCCACGGATGCCTGGACCAAAATGCTGGGCAGTTTGTGGTGAACCTGAATTTGAGCAGTATTCTGGAAGTTATAGATAGGATTAAACACTATCAGTATAATCATCTGGCCATTTCAAAGGTAGAGGATAAGGGAGTAGTCTGTAGTCCTTATTCTGGAGACCATGATTATAAGGAAATCACATACAAAGATCATGAACCATTCCCAGTGTCATACAGAGTCTCTAGTGTAGGCATGACAGACTGTCCACAGTCCTCTGACCTAGAGAAAAGGGTGTCGGCTCTGGAACTTCAGCTTGGAGACATATGTGCCCAACTGAAGGTCATAGCCTGTAATTTGGAGAGTGACCAGGGTCATGCATCTTGGTCCTCCTCAAAATGACATTAGGGTGGGTGTGTGGAAATTGCTGATGATAGCTGGCATAGGGATCTATACACAGAATAGAGCTTCTAATGATCCATGTTGGTTTGAGGCATTTCCTGACACCATCATTGATGTCAGAGACCATAAGGGAACAACACACAATTGTGGGTCATACTTATGTTCTCTGTCGGTTAAGTTGAAACTACTGTAGTGGGAGAACAATAGGAGGTAACATGCATTGTGGGCCATACTTATGTTCTCCATTGGTCAAGGTTAAAGTACAGTTAGAGAACAGCAGGAGGCAACATGCAAATGTGGGTCTTAACTCTGTTCTATGTCAAATATGATAACTGAGAAAGATTATTTGTAGCTGTATGGCTAAAAGGCCCAGCTAATTGATTATTCATGAAAGTATGAAAAACCTTTGGGTGCAAACTCCAAGGTATGATTATTTGAGAGACTGTACCCAGAGTCCTCAAATAAAAGGGGGAGGAGTGTAGTAGTTGGCGCTAAACATTACGTGCGCTATATTACGTCATTTACTCGACCGTTGAGGAATTCTGGGTAAGTCTTAAACCAGCACCATTACAGAGCAGTTGCAGTTCACCGTACTCCGGGAATTCACGGCTGCAGTGATGGTTCGGGACTTCGTGGTACAACTGACCATAAGGTAAGTACTCTAGTATTTATCGTGGGCCAGTTTTACCATAATGGTTAGCATGGTTAAAATAAAATCTTATTTCAGCTGTAAATTTCCCAATTTTGCTCAAAATGCTGCTGTTTTTCCCAATTTGAAAGGCCCCGGCCCCTTTCCCAAAATACCCTGCGACAGCCCTGCGAATATATTGTGGTCAGTCCCAACCTAATGAAGAGGAAACTCGGGAATGTTCTAACTTGTCAAAACATGAATGAATCCTTTCAAAGTTTTGTTCATACAAAAGAGATTGCTTGAACTTACGGCTAGTTGATTTTAACTCATTTTCATTAAACCATGATTAGTATTTATAGCAGTTACATAGGCAGCAATTATTTTGTTTGAAAATCCGCCATTCCTTCACGTTGTAGCTACAAGTTAGGAAGTGAAGTGTAAGAACGAATTTGATTGGTCGAAGTTTACTCAACTAAAATTCAAACAACTTTGGCGGTATTTTATCTTGTGCGAGCAAAGAAAAAAAAAATAAATATGATTAAATCAAAAAAAAAAAAAAAAGAGAGGATATTTCTTTTTTATTTTCTTGCGTTTTACTTTTTGACTATGACGGTTGATCTTATCTTACATATTTGTGTAATTTTCTGTTCGATGATTGCCAAAAAAGGTTGATTTATCAATGCGCATATGGTGCCCTGAGATTATTGTCGTAGAATTTCAACCACTAGGTTGACATATCTGCTAGTGGACTATTAGTTCCAGAACATATGGGTTACCTTGTTTTAAGGTATTTCGTCACTTGGCTTGAAATATGTTTGTAAATTATCCGTGACAAAAGTTTTACAAATTGTTCTTCTTTATTTAATTTATTATAATTGGTACTTCTTCGATGTCTTAAGCTAAGTGGTATCTCCCTGAAGATATATAGATCCTTAGCTGGTTCTTTTGCAAAAACATGAGGTCATGTTTAGAATATCAATCTTCAAGGATTCGATTATTTGGATTTCTATTTTTCTCAAACGTCACTAACATTCAGTGGCGGATTCAGAGGGGTGTGGAGGGGCGCCCGTCCCCCGGCACTGTCCCAAAATTTTCCAAAAACAGGTATATTTTGGATCATTTTCTGTCCATATTGGCAAATTTCGCCCTTGACCACCTGCAAAGGGGGCGCTGGTTCCGCCACTGAACATTACATGACGAAATGCGCATATGGTGCACTGAAATTTTACAATAGAACATATGTTTTTTTTTTCAATAGTGCAAAGCAAAGGTAATTATTTGAACACCACACCTTCAATGGAATTCTGTACGTCGGATCTTAACCAAAAGTATAGCCAGGATTTATTTTATGTATGAATGTACGAGGGCTGTTCAGAGAGTTAAAGTAAAACACGTTGATTTCCTTATGATACGGATTTTGAAAACATATATACGACTTTTCATTATAATTGGCCAATAGCAACCTTTCATTTTCCCTTTTGAACGACATAAGGTTCTAGGTAACGGAGCAGCTAACAAAAAGTAACGACTTCGTCAGATGTCCAGCATGAATTTGACATTTTGAAAGAGATAAAACACCTCTCATCTGTACAATCTTTATATATCTTTTCATGTATTTCGATAAGGAAGACATGTTCTATTTTCATTTTGCATTTCTACCTCTAAATAATGTCAGGTCACCACTTACTAGTAATTGAGAAAACGCCATCACTTTACTTACTAGTATTTCCGTTTACTTTTTTTTTCAACTCCGACCAACATTGCGTGGTTATTTATGAATTCATATCAAAAACATATTTTTCTATTATAACAATTAACATTAGTTTTGATGTATTTGGTCCATATCAAGATGTACATTGTATCCATCACAGCTGTTAATTAAATAAGTCTCTGTCTATTTTATTCAACCGAAATTCAAAACCGAATGACTGTCTGGTGCGCCGTCAATCTAATTAAAATCAGCTGTTCGGATCCGCTCACTATGGTAGCGATCATAGTGAGCGGATCCGAACAGCTGATTTTAATTAGATTGGTGCGCTGTACGTAAAGAATTCTGATGTCATCAATTTTTGGTTTGTTTGATCAACATTTTAATGCACTAATCCTCATAAAATTCGTAAATCTGGTCCAATATTGTGAAAACTTCGCAGTGGTCGAAACAAATAATAGTACTAACGAAAATTTAATTGATAGTCGATTATTCTTTCTTATTCCATTTAGCAATGTAACAAAAGGAATGATTTCATTTCAACAAATGAAATCAAATGTCCTTCCTCCGTAACCTCTACCCTTCATGTTTAAAGGTGACAATGATGCCCTTTTTGTAAATTATTTTAACCTGATATTTTTTGTTTTCTCTTTCTAAATGTATCTCTTTCATCACTAGAAAATTTCATTCGCATACGACTGATTTTTCCGGCATGTGTCCACGAACTTTCGGAACGGCCCTCGTGTATTTGAAATATCTCGCAATGAACAAATTGAACGATGAAAAGGGAGGAATCTTCATCAGGAGTATACAACCGAAGAGTTGAAAGAAATAAATGAATTTTCACGATAAGACAAAACTATATAATGTATGAGTTGTTTTTATTCTTACTACGTCTTTCGGTATATTTTGGACATATAACTGTCACACTCATTGGCCATATTTCATTGTTTAAATTGAGGAACGTGCATGTCGTGTCCATGCTGAAAATTTATCTACATTTTGTTGTATTTATATGAGGAACGCTGAAAATTTATCTGTTTATAAATGATGCTATTGAATTTTGAAGACGTTTAACATGATCATGTTTACAGAAACTTACCACGAGCAAAAATCATAGTATTGTAAGTTACAGTGGAATATGTATTGGCTAACATCCCTTATTTGGTGGTCCTAGGCAAGGATATGGACTTCAATTCTTCATCCGTAGTTCTGGTAATTCGTGCTTAATTATTCGCAGTTATTCTTTGTTGCTGTACGGAACTTGTAAAAAATCTCCATTTTTCTTGGCATTTCAAGTGCTTGTTTTTAATTACTTTCTAACCAGAGAGAAGCTTTCTGTCGATAACCATTTTTTGCAGCATTTTATTTGAAGTTCTGACCATTTAACTCTGTTCCCTCATTCCAAATCATTATCAAAATATAGGATGTTAGTAAACGCTCTCAAATGTTTTACTTTAAAATTTTTACTTAAAGGAAATGAATGGATATCCAACAAGATTTGGTTGTAACCCCACATCAAACACCAAAAACATCCTATACAATAACATAGAACAGGCAAGCACAGCAAGAAACACAAAAGGAAAAAGTAACACAAAAATACGACACAGAAAACCACGAAGTAGCACTGATCAGAATTCGTTATCCGAAACATTTACATGTTTTCTTTTCACCAGACGGACACTAAGCTTGGTACTTGACCAATCTACAGTCTTGTACGAGCGCATTCTTAAAACTTGCCCTCTGACTGACTGTGACGACGAGACTCCATGACGGGCCCTGTCCAAACCTCTTTAGGGAAGACAGGGCCCCGACCACCTGTCCTCTCTGAATGTCAGTCGGACTCCTCGGGTGATAACATATATGAGCTCGCCACAGCAGGCAGAGCACGGACTGTTTTACGCACGTCATCTTTTTATATCCATTTACATATTCATCTGTGTTGCTTGGACCGCTGTGTTTTACGGTCTTGTTTGTGTGTGGTCATCTAACAGTGAGGAGGTTGTTTTACACCAAAATTGTGCGTTCTTCGAGACCTCTGGGAAATCGGAATAGTGGGAGGGTTGTGCGCACGTAATCCAGGATAACCACACCGTCTGCTATTAACGTGGCAGATGGACGTCCTAAGTCGGCACCGGTTACCCATTGGGCTCGTTGGTTAATGTGTGGTCTTTAATGTTTAATGTTTCTGTGGTGTGAGTTGATATTCCTTGTCCCTTTTGCGTCTCTTTATGTGGGTGTCTGTTATGTGTTTTTGCATTGGGTGTTTTGAGGTTTTGCTGTGGGTGCTGCAACCTAGTGTTGTTGGAGATCCCCTCCTTTCTTGTGCACAGTATTAAGACAAAAGACTTCTCTCTGGAATCATGGTTGGACAGTACGTCAGATATTTATAAATGAGATAAAGAAGATCCTGACGAAAATCTCAACAGCACTCTCAATAGAGTACCAAATTGAGAGTCAATGGACCCCTAGCAATATTAAACGTCTTCAAATTCATTAGCATCACAAATTATCAGCATGGACCAGACATGCACTTTTCGGGTATTTAACCCTCGTCAGTGATCCTCAATCCAAAATAATGAAATATGGCCAAAATCTGTGAAAATAATGTCCAAAATATATCGAAAGACGTAGCTAGAAGGCTGGGATATGATGCTACAGGACCCAGGTTTTAGAAAATAGAAGAAAAAGCTAGAGGTGGGATCAGGTGCCCGGGAGGAGTAAGCATCCCCTGTTTGGCTAGCCACACCCGCCTTTGATGATAATGCAGAAAATGGAAACAATATGTAAAACATGCACTGTCTGTCAGAGGTTATATCTATATAGAAAGTGCTATGCATGGCGACCATGTCAGGGGAAAATATTTAAAACAACTACTGTCAAACACCTCGCGGGAAACATTTTTACGAGCTCCACACGGCAAAGGACATAAGGGTGACACAAATGAGATAAAGAAGATCCTGACGACAATTTCAACAGCACTCACAATGAAGAATTGAAGCTTAAGTAATTGTCGTCAACTGCTAAAGTTTGCTAAACTGACTCGAAATCAAATTGGTCTACCAGTATTTTACGTAATTCGATTTAATCCTAATTAAGCATTAATTTTTATTTACTTTCCAGACATGGAAAAGTGCTGGGTGAAGCGGGCATCTTCATGTTTTTTTTTTCGTTTTTTTTTTGTCAACATTTGCAGCCGCCAATTGGTCTTTCTTTGCTGGTGTCAGGACTCTATACGCGGCCACCCGGGAAGATCAGTTTCCGGAAATCTTCTCGTACGTTAACGTGAATATACCTCTCTACACTGTATCTGTTCACGATAAGAAATAACCTTGTACCTTAAACAATGTTCATTGTTCAGTTTTTAGTGGAGTCTGTTTCGGCACTTTTTCTAAATGAAAAAAATTATTGAATTCTTTTGAAGAAAACATTTCGAATAATCAGGCGAAATCAAAAGCGAAAGGGTACCTCGCCTTGCGATAATGAAAGAAGCATTGTTAACCTATTGAAGATTGCTGTAAAGTTTGAAACGATCTCGAAACATCAAAGAAATCGAAAAAAACCTGATCGAAAAAAACCAAAATAATTTGAAAAACAAATCAAAATCCGATTTTTTAACGTGCAGAAGAGGTGCAAAATTGCCCCTTCTGAAATACATGGTTACGATTGCGATTGGTAGACAAAATTTTCAGGTAAGACTGGTATTTCGCTGTCACATGAGTGCAATTTAATGAATTTGTTGGAGAAAAACATTATACATTTGTATAATCGTAACATGGTGGATAAACTTTATACACCATGTTACGATTATACAAAATTAATGTATAATGTTTTTCTCCACCAAATTCATTAAATCTTTTCTGCACAGCATCAATTAAAAAGTCAAAAAGTTAATTTTCATATTTTATTTATGTCCAAACATAAATTTCATAATTTTGTTTCAGTCCTAAATAATTCTAAAATATTCATTTTCAAAGATGATCTAAAAACTTGATACAACATTGTAAGTCACAAAGTCTAACTACGTAAAACTCCTCCTCTTTCAATGATTTGACCAATGAAAACACAGAACACCTGATGCTCAAGAACAGTGCTGGACAAGAGTAATTTTAAAATCACACATTGAAGATGAAGATTGACAACCAAAACAAATAAATGTTAATGAGAAACGAAATTAGAAAAATCAATTTATGTCCAAGAAATTATCATATGAAAAATCATTACTTTTAATATTCAGTAAAATTGTACAAATATTTTAGCATTTATAAACCCTGCATACAGATACATAACACGTCATGTTTTGCATGTAGGGAGAATTTACCAACATTAAAATGCATTTCACGTTGTTACAGGCAAAATGTGTGATGTGCATGCTAATAAAAATGATCGATAATTAGAAAAATAAAATGTTATGATCGCTGAGCGATATAGTCCCCTACCGGCGGCATATATTTATGTCCTGCAACTCTGCTTATGAATTACTCTTCAATTAAACATGTATGAGTTTTAATTAAACTTACTGTCAGTGCAGCAGAATATCTCTATTTGTTGCAGGAAAAAGTCTGGAAAACTGACAAAAACTAAATTTTCTAAGACATAAAGGGGCATAACTCCTCGAGAAATAGGTCAAGCGTGACAAAAGTCCAACTTGCTCTGTAACTATCCAAGACCAAGCTGTATATCAAATTTCATCTGAATATCTTCATCCGTTGAAGAAAAAAGTCCGGAAAACTGACAAAAAGTGAATTTTCCAAGTCATCAAGGGGCAGAACTCCTCGAAAAATAGGTCAAGCGTGACGAAAGTCAAATTTGCTCTGTAACTATCCAAGATTAAGCTGTGTATCAAATTTCATCTGAATATCTCCATCTGTTGCAGAAAAAAGTCCGGAAAACTGACTGAAAGTGAATTTTCCAAGTCATCAAGGGACATAACTCCACAAAAAATGGGTCAAGCGTGACAAAAGTCCAACTTGCTCTGTAACTATCCAAGACCAAGCTGTGTATCGAATTTCATCTGAATATCTCCATCCGTTGCAGAAAAAAGTCCGGAAAACTGACAGAAAGTGAATTTTCCAAGTCCTCAAGGGGCATAACTCCACAAAAAATGGGTCAAGCGTGACGAAAGTCAAACTGCTCTGTAACTTTCCAAGACCATGCTGTGTATCAAATTTTATCTGAATATCTCCATCTGTTGCAGAAAAAAGTCCGGAAAACTGACAAAAAGTGAATTTTCCAAGTCATCAAGGGGCAAAACTCCACAAAAAATGGATCAAGCGTGACGAAAGTCAAACTTGCTCTGTAACTATCCAAGACCAAGCTGTGTATCGAATTTCATCTGAATATCTCCATCCGTTGCAGAAAAAAGTCCGGAAAATTGACAAAAAGTGAATTTTCCAAGTCATCAAGGGGCATAACTCCACAAAAAATGGGTCAAGCGTGACGAAAGTCAAACTTGCTCTGTAACTATCCAAGACCAAGCTGTGTATCAAATTTCATCTTGATATCTTCATCCGTTGCAGAAAAAAGTCCGGAAAACTGATATTCGGACAGACGGACAGACGGAGGGACAGACGGACGGACAGACGGACAGACAGACCGAGAGGAAACTAAGAGTCCCCTTCGGCGTTGCCGGTAGGGGACTAATAAATATAAATAATGACTTACTATTTTTGGTGTTCATGGGTGTATAGTTCTGGTTGGACACGTGCAAATTTTCCGAGAATGGCTTAGCAATTTACGAAATTTGCACGTGACCAATCAGAATTATACACCCATAAACACCAAAAGTAATTTAAGACAGTAATTTCTTAAATGACGGGGGCGGCAACAGGGAAAGCACTGCAAAAATCTTCTTTAAAACACGTACAAGAAGAAATTCCAACTGGACAGTATTTGTGGTCCAAGCTATGGCCAATGAATCTGTGTAACGAATATGGTATTTCTATGGGTACCTTGATATTTTTTGTATCCTTTTCAGACTACCATATGGCTTCTAATATTGAAACCTGGGGATTGTGTCACTTCTCGTGTTGAGAGTTAAAAAGAAAAAAAAAATCTATACCCACATACAAATAAAGGTAAATTTTAAATTAGTTCTCAGTAAAAGTTGATAGCAATTAATAGATAAATATAATTCAGGATAAATGTGTGTTTTACATTATGCATAGGACATGAGAATTGATGAGTCCACTCTGCGTTCCACAATGTCAAGAAGTCTAAGCACTTAAAAAAAGTTTCCATACTATGGATGTACTTGATTTTCCTAAATGGTGATTAAATGATATGCATGTTTGGTACATTTTCATGTGGTTTATGTTTCAGGTTTTCATCCTATTACCCGTCATATTCCTGTTGTGTTCTATATACTTTGTTATCACCCCATCATACAGGATCCTAGAATAGAGTTCCTATACGCCTTCCTCTTCATCATGGGAGGACTATTAATCTACTTCCCTCTTGTACACTTCAAATGACACAAGGGATGTTTTGGTAAGTCCTATTCAGTTCTTTTTTTGGTAATAGCCCCTGTTGTTTTATTACAGGTTTTCATCCTACTACCCATTATATTCCTGTTGTGTTCTATATACTTGGTTATAACCCCCATCATACAGGATCCTAGAATAGAGTTCCTTTACGCCTTCCTCTTCATCATGGGAGGACTATTACTCTACTTCCCTCTTGTACATTTCAAATTACACAAGGGGTGTTTTGGTAAGATTGATTTGATTGTGTATTATCTTTTCATTGGTTTTTGAAAATTTAAGCAATACATGGTAGATCATTTTTAATGCTGTGTATTTCACACAAAAATACTTAGATCCTGATAAACGAGTGTATACGCATTATTCTGAAATCATTGCAACAATGTCTTTTTTTAAATTATAGTGTACATGTAAGGTAGCGCCAATTACAATGAATTCTGGTAATTTTGTATTGTGATTTTTTCACGGCTAGTTTATATTTCGGCAGATATCGGAACATCCAGAAACTCGATCGACTTCTTTTGTTTCAGGTTTTTATTCTACTACCCATTATATTCCTGTTGTGTTCTATATACCTGGTGATGTCCATGTTGTTTTATTACAGGTTTTTATCCTACTACCCATT
This sequence comes from Pinctada fucata, assembly GCA_028142955.1. Taxonomy (NCBI): domain Eukaryota; kingdom Metazoa; phylum Mollusca; class Bivalvia; order Pterioida; family Pteriidae; genus Pinctada; species Pinctada fucata. Next base: position 25,816,219 of record AP027113.1, on the reverse strand, counting down.
ATATTCCTGTTGTGTTCTATATACCTGGTGATGTCCATGTTACTTTCTTTTTATTACAGGTTTTTATCCTACTACCCATTATATTCCTGTTGTGTTCTATATACCTGGTGATTGTCCCTGTTGCTTTATTACAGGTTTTTATCCTACTACCCATTATATTCCTGTTGTGTTCTATATACCTGGTGATTGTCCCTGTTACTTTATTACAGGTTTTTATCCTACTACCCGTCATATTCCTGTTGTGTTATATATACCTGGTGATGTCCCTGTTACTTTATTACAGGTTTTTATTCTACTACCCATTATATTCCTATTGTGTTCTATATACCTGGCGATGTCCATGTTGTTTTATTACAGGTTTTTATCCTATTACCCGTCATATTCCTGTTGTGTTCTATAAACCTGGTGATGACCATGTTGCTTTATTTCAGGTTCTTATCCTACTACCCGTCATATTCCTGTTGTGTTATATATACCTGGTGATGTCCATGTTACTTTATTACAGGTTTTTATTCTACTACCCATTATATTCCTGTTGTGTTCTATATACCTGGTGATGTCCATGTTGTTTTATTACAGGTTTTTATCCTATTACCCGTCATATTCCTGTTGTTTTTTGTATACCTGGTAATGTCCAGGTTGCTTTATTACAGGTTTTTATTCTTCTACCCATTATATTCCTGTTGTGTTCTATATACCTGGTGATGTCCATGTTGTTTTATTACAGGTTTTTATCCTACTACCCATTATATTCCTGTTGTGTTCTATATACCTGATGATGTCCATGTTGTTTTATTACAGGTTTTTATCCTATTACCCGTCATATTCCTGTTGTGTTCTATATACCTGGTGATAGCCCCCATCATACAGGATCCTAGAATAGAGTTCCTATACGCCTTCCTCTTCATCGTGGGAGGACTATTACTCTACTTCCCTCTAGTACATTTCAAATTACACATAATTGTTTCTGTAAGAGGACTTTGATTTGACCCTGTATTTTGAAATGTTTTGCCAGACAATACTAGTGATGGGTAACGTTTTAATTTTATAGTACACACTATTGCAAGCACTTCGAACTTGAACTTGGATTCTGGTGGCAGAATTGAAATATACATTAAATTGTAACAACTAAGTGTTCCATTTGCGCTAAAGTTATATGGCATAGGGACGCAGTTTATGTCCATAGGAACATGTGAAACCTTATGACGAAATGTATGTGTCAATCTTTTATTGAAATGCAAATAATCTGACGATTTGTTTTTGTTATGTTACAGATCCCATTACCACTTTCCTTCAGTTACTATTAGAAGTGGCACCCAGTCCATATGTTCATGATGTTGACTAAATCTTAAATATTTCATCAAAACAAAATTAGCAAATCAATGTCAGACTTAGATTTTAAATCATATAAAATGAATTATACTTAGATATTATATATTCAATTAACAGATTATATCGGACCAATAGATCTTACCGTCTTAATTTTTTATCAGCATCTGCAGCTAAGATATTCATGCATGCAGAAGTCCTCAAATGTTAAACGTCTTCAAATTCAATAGCATCATTTATAAACGGATACATTTGCATATTCAATCCTCATCAGTGATGCTTCCATCCAAAGTGATTCATAACTAATTGTTAGACTTAGATTCTAAATGATATCAAATTAATTATACTTAGGCCTTGTATTCAATTAAATGATTCGAACTGTATATGATCTACAACAGTACATGTATCGGTATCTGAGCTGATGTAGTGATAAATCTAGAGTTAAGGTAGAGCATCCCTCAGGTCTCAGATGCTCATTTTCCCTAAATAACAACTTTTACCCAGTTAAGACAAACATGAATTTTTTGTTTTTGTTTTAAAGAATATGTCGAAAATATTTCAGTCAATTTTATAGAAACGTGATATTGTATGGATTCAGAAATATCAATAAAACATTTTTAGAAACATTTCATTTTGTTCAGCACTGTTAAATATTGTTAAAACGTTTTAAAAACATTCTATACAACTGCACAATGTTTTAAAAATGTTCTTGGAACGTTTTGCCAGAAATGTTTCAACAGAAACCTGTTTGAAACCATTCGAAAGTATTTCGAAAATGTTTTGTGTTACTTGGGTACAATATTTTCATTTCCATATATTCAATACTGATGTTAAACCTGATATACAAATAAAATATAATTCGTGGTTTCATGATGCATACCAAGAACTTTTAAAGCCGTTTGAACGTTAACACTGGAACGTATGGGGAAAGTAAGAAAGATCCCTTTTTAGTGCTGATAAAATGTAACTGCAAAAGTGTCTATTCCCAAAACCATATTATTTTGATAATCTGAACAATATAATATAATAAGAGAAGAAAAAGGGTTTCCAGGCAAGAAATTATCAGCAATTCTGAACTGAGGGATACTCTACCTTAAGCAACAGTAATATTGTTTTTTGATTTAAAATGCTGGTTTGACATGAAAGTATCATGATATAGATCTGACTTTTGACGAATACCTTATTACCTTATTTAAAAAAATAGTATTATGCAACTTATGTTAAATCGGGATCGAATAGGGGACGGTATTATTCTAAACAAATTCAAGCTAGGTATCATATTCATGGAGTTGATTTATTTCGTACAATTCGCTTTTAAATTTTATTGCAATGAACAAAATTGTTAATCCAATGACATTGAATACAGAACTTTTGTTAAAAACGCTAAGATTTTGTGAATTATCTTAAAAGTATTGGGGGTATACTTTTTTAAAAAGAAAAGTGTCAAAAAGCGCTTTCAGAAACCAGAAGTACAGTTAAGCGCTCACACACCGGTAGAATTAAATTTATGAGACAAAAGTTAGACCGTGAAAAAGATAATCTAGGGATGTATTTTTATCACTATCGACTTTTTTTTCAAATAGATAAACGTTGACAACGATATCTTTATGGATGCCTTTTCTGTGTTTTCTTTAAGACAACACCTCTGTGGTCATGATTTTCTTGATTTTTTTTATCTAACCCCAGTTCGATCAAAATCAATCTACAAATAGGGCAAACAACCACCAAAATTTCACTTCCGGTTAAGAGATGACTCCTTCGAAAGGTTAACTTTCCCTTTTATGTCGAAATTTAAAACCGGACATGTATCCCGTTCGACCAAAATGCGGCAAAATTTGACTGAAAGTCATCATTAATATTGATGAACATGGAATATAGCGCAATAATATGCAACAAATGTGTTTAACGAGAATAATCATCCTTATAAGAACATTAGCGATTGAAGAATGATCGTTGGGATAAACCTCAACAAGAATTTTAAGTCGAATGAAAGAACTTCTACAAAAGAATTGAAATTTGATATATTTTACGAAACATTCACTGTGTTATTGTTTAAATGAAAAGGTATCCGAAATATTAGGATGTTGCTTACATTTAGCTGTGTGTATATAATTCTATAACTTAATTGCTGACTATAGGTTCAAAATTACATCAAAGCCCGGTACACACAGTAAAGCCCGGTACACACGGTATGACTAGTCTTATAAGATTTGTATCATAAGATTTTATGTCTCGTGTGACTCTATTGTACACATGGTAATACAAATCTTAAACGACTGTAAACAAACAGTCTACTTCACGTGGTTTTCTCCAGCTAAAATATCTCTTTAATTGAAGACAAATTAATTGCAACAATATATATTACAGGAGTGAAAGAAATTGACTCAAAAGAAAATAGATTAAAGTAGATACTGGACAAAGTCATGCACGAAGTGGAGAGAAACATTTAGTGTCCATCATGGACTCGTAACGAAAGCACCCCTAAAAGTAACAGAAAATCTAACCAGAGCCCTACCACTTGGATTTTTTTGGTGAAACACTTCCCGCGAGCGAGATTGTGTACGGTAGAGTCTTATGAGACAAAAAATCTTATGATGCAAGTCTTATAAGACTAGTCTTACCGTGTGTACCGGGCTTAAAAAGGCGTAAAATCTTATGATAGAAGTCTTCTAAACAAGACTTATCGTTTAAATCTGGATTGACCTGTTTGGTATGGAAAATTCGACATATGGAGGTACGTTGATTTTGTTTCATTATCCATGTGTCTGGTATTGATATTATATAACATTGTTTTCTTGTTTGTATCTTTTCTAATATTATAAGTAAGAAGTTATGTCACCTACTTTTGCAATCAAACTACCAGGCAGGTACTTTAGAAGTCCTATATGTATTCTTGTTCCCACTATATAGGAAAATGTATGTCATTGATTAAAATAAATTAATGAAGTGAAGTCATCCGTAGGGAGGGTTATATAATAAATAACAATAAACACTCAATATCTACAAATTTTCGGCTACTCGGGCTTTATCAAGTGGGAAACAAGAATATAAAAGATCTCTACGTAATATCCATAACTGCTGGTAAACAAAGTCCAGCAAAAAGTAGACTATTACGCCCAGCGTAGACTATTCAGAGATTTTTACGCTGGGCTTTGTTTACCAGCAGTTATAGAATAAATGAATATCAAATTCTGACAATAGATTTAAAAAAGATTAACAATGACCGAAATTATACATTTAAGGATTGTTTATCACCTTTTGCGCTTTATCGGTGTGTATTGGAAGTAGGTAATGGAAAAAGAATTATATGTAGAGCACGAAGTGCTTTTCATGATTTTTTCCATTCCCTACTGCCAATACACACCGATAAAGCGCAAAAGCTGAAAAACAATCTTTATATCTACATTGTACGTTAGGTCGTTCCTGTCCTTTTTTCATCCCGTTTCTTTATTTCTGTCCAATATAATAAAGACCAAGCGGAGCGTTAAACTGGAGAAATTTCTCAGACATTAGAAGGAAAACATTTGAAAAATCACGTTAACACACTGTTAAACTGTTCAAACTTATGGAATCAATCGGCACCATCATTCAAACTTGTGCAAAATTACCCTGTTTCTTCTGGAAGTAATTAAAACAATGCACAATTCGAGCACAGCCGTGTGAAAAAAGATACAAATACACGAAAATTCCATGACCTACCTCAACATGGCACAAGATTCGGATGTGTATAATTCCATAAGAGGCAAAAATAAATTCACTGTTGATAAATGACACAAGTGAATCAAATCCTCATCCTAAATATTGAATATTTGATCCACTAATGTCTGGATTCGCTCATCCAAACATGACATCTTTCTGTAGACGGCAGTACATGTCGTCCTTGAACTTCGTCTGGTGCGACGCGTGATCGACTTACTACGTCACACGTCTTGAAAGTGCATATGGGTGACCTAGATTTTGACACATTTAATCACTGGGTGTAGACGGTGTCGATTAATAATGGAATTGTGAATCTGTGTTGAATGGGTATTTAATGAGAAATTAATCCGCGTGTGTTCTAATGTCACGTGATCAACTTTTGCGTTTATCGAAAAATGCAGTTGGAATGGTACCTTTGTAATGAAAATATATTCTTTTGTAGAAGACACTGTCCAAATCTCTTCAGAGTAGACTTTGCCTTCATCCTATGCCCGAATAGACTAATTTCAACAATTCAAAGTTGCTGACAAAATGACGAAAAATGTCAGAGGAAGCAATTTTTGCACTTTGTGATCGCCACGTCACAATGATATTGCGCCTTTTAAAAGTGACGTCACAATGAAACAAACACCAAAAGATATTAACTTGGACATTTTGAATTTTATAACCACAACATTCACTAGTATATAGCCACAGGGATTCATCACTTGATGTACTATGGGTTAGGTAAAAGAAAGGAGGGGATCTCCAACAACACTCGGTTGCAGCACCAACAGCAAAACCTCAAAACACCCACTGCAAAAACACAGAGCAGACACGCACAGAATGAGGCGCAAATGGTACAATGAACGCCAAATCACAGTCCCCGAGGGCACATGTAGCCAAGTTCGATCAATTTCGGTTGATCGTTTCTTCAACGCAATCTAAATTTCTGTTATCAAAATTTCTTGACATTTCTAAAAAGTGGGTCCTGTAGCATCATATCCCACCCATCCTGCTACGTCTTTCGGTACCCTTTTTCGACATAGTAACTTTCATACTTTTTGGCATATTACATTGTTCAGGTTTAGGATCACTGATGAGGGTTAAGTACCCGAAACGTGCATGTCTGGTCCACGTTGCTAATTTATTTGTTCTTAAATGATGCTATTCAATTTGAAGACGTTTACATAGAAACATCAACGTAAATGACTACACATAAACCAACGAAACCAATAGCAATCGGTGCCGACTTAGGACGGCAATCTGCCACGTCAGTAGCAGACGGTGTCGTTATCCTGGATTACGTGCGCACAACCCTCCCACTTCTCCGATTACATAGAGGTCTCGAAGGACGAACAATTGTGGTGTAAAACAACCTCCTCACTGTTAGATGACCACACACAAACAAGACCGCAAAACTCAGGGGCCATATCAACACAGATGAATATGTAAATGGATATAAAAAGAGGGCGTAGTTAATACAGTCCGTGCTCTGCAAACTGTAGCGAGCTCATGTATGTTATCACCCGTTATGTAAAGAAAAGGGAATGGTAACTTATAATAGTACATCAAGCGACCGGGAAGCGCGAAAAATCCTTGTGTATATAGCGCATAGTGAATTATCTTCCATAGTCGGCACTGTGGACTTTGGTCTCCCAAAGTTTATGTACTGTCATTCATGCCTAATGCTTCGGTGTGTCTACTTTATTGTTTGTTGGTCCATTTGAAGTGATATTTGTGTGTCTCGTTGCCCTTTGTCAATTGTTGAAGTTGTTTCGTGGCTTCTTCACTGTAGACGCGTCCCGTTGTTGTCAGTTCAAGGTGGCTTTGTTTGAGATCTGTCCCAGATTCCTTATTTAACTGATATCTATATACATGATAAAGTTGGCCTTTATACTCATATAACCTAAATTTCCCTGTTAGTAAAGCATGATTGTGGAGTCGGGTACATGCGATATGTACATGTATGCAAAACATATATGTTAAAGTTTATTAGAGCAAGATATTTAATGTAGAACTTGATGACTTTAAAACGCACTCTTAGTATCACAATGCGATTTAAATGAAATTTATAAATCACGCACTCATGAGATGATGTACATGTATCTCTTTATTACAAGATAATTGGGATTTTTTACTGAAAATAAAACATAATAATGATAAACATTTATTGGGATTTTCTCACCACATAATGCAAGTTCATGAAATATTACACTGGGGTTTGAATCTCTTTTTTAAAAATATTGTCAATCATTAACATACATTGTAACAGCGAATCTGATAACTTATTGATAAAAAAGTTCCGATAGCTTCTTAATGAATAAAATCCATCCCTTGGAAGTCTTTGATGAAAGTTATCTCTGGTTAAAGCAAAACGTTTTTCCTACTTCGTTGGCTTCCTTGTGGGTGCTGCAACAGAGTCTTGTTGGAGATCCCCTCTTTATTGTTCACCCGAGCGAAGCTCAAACTATTTTCATAGCACCGTCCGTCGGTGTCCACGCCGTCGTCGTCAGCGTCTACTACGTTTGTGATTTTCGTGCTGATCGGTCAACAAATATGGCCGCCGATGGCTCTCATTGACTGACGCATTTTCGACTTCTTCTCTGCAACCAATACACAAAATTTCTAGTAACCTTACAGAAAGCAAGTACTCAAGGTCCTCCACCAGTTTGTGATTTTTCGTTCTAATCGGCCACCGAGGGCTCTGATTGACCGACACATTTTCGACTTCTCCTCTGCAACCGCTGCTCAGAATTTCATGAAACAATACTTGAAGCAAGTACTTGAGGGAAACTACCACGTTTGTGTGTTTCGAGCCAATGGGTCAACAAATATGGCTGCTGACGCATTTTCGACTTCTCCTCTGTATCCACTGTACAGAATCTCAGGAAACCTTACAGGAAGCAAGTACTCAAGGTTCTCTACTAAATTTGAGTTTTACGCGTTGATTGGCAGATCAAACTACAAGTATAGCCACGAAAGGTTCTGATTGGCTGGCGCATTTTCGACTTCTTCTCTGCAACAGGAGAACAGTATAATATACCTTACAGGAATTCAGCACTTAAGGTCATCCACCAAGTTTGTGTTGTTTGCGTTGATTGGTCAACAAATATGTTCACCGAGGGGACTCTGTTTGTTTGACGCATTTTTTTCTACCAAGTTTGTGTTTTTTTGCTGATCGGTCTACAAATATCGCTGCCAAGAGCTATGATTGGCTGAGGCAATTTCAAAATCTTTTCTGAAACCGCCGCACAGAATTTCATCAAACATTACAGGAAGCAATCACCCAAGCTCCTCTACCAAGTTTGTGTTTTCTTTGTGCTGATCGGTCAACAAATATGGCTCACAAGGGCTCTGATTGGCTGATACATTTTCGACATTTCCGAAACTGATGCACATAATTTCTCAAAACCCCAAAGGACGTAAGGACGCAAGGGCCTCCATCAAATTGTCCACTTTCATTCTTATGACTGGAAATCAGGTGAGCGATATGGCCCCCGTTGGCCTCTTTTTATTATTATTTATTAATTCGATCTTAAATATGTCTGAAGCTGTAAAGAGCTTCAATTGCACCAGGACCTTTGTCTAGACGCGTGACAAAAATCTCGCTTTAGAAATAGTTTAGTCGTTTTAGTACAGTTGAACGGGACCCTTTATAGAACAATTATGAAATTATCACACACTATATGTAAATCTAGAGTAAGATTGACAAATATGGATAATGACCATATCCCTGTCTGCAGTACAAAATCGATAATTCAAAAAATCAGAAACCGAAGGCATACAAAATCAGGACAAAACAGGAACCAAAGCAAACAAAAACAAAAACCTCCACCATATGAAAAGAAGCGAACTCCCGATATGAGAGTGAGACCAGGTGCCCAGGAAGAGTAAGCAGCTCCTGCTTGCATGCAACACCCGTCGCTTCAATTCGGTAGAACTGTCACATCCGGTTACTTCCATTTTGGAAGATATAGAGTACAATCTTTGGTTGGATGGTTCAAATGGTCTATGACAGAATATCATCCACCATTCTGGATAGTGGGACATCATAGTGTATGACGAGTTCCCCATATCGACCGTAGAACTTCCTCAGTGACGATGTTAGTCGGTCACAAACATATCCCTGACTGAGAAGCTTATCTGAAAGACGCCTAGCTCTCAGAACAAAATCCGTATAATTGGTACTTGCTCTGGCATAGCGTATCAACTGAGATATGAACACGCCATAAGCAGGCGATGAAGGGATGTTGCTACTCAGAAAAGGAAAGTTCGTAATGCTGAAATTGAAGTCGTCACGTTTGTCATAGAGTGAGGTGTTCATGTGACCATCAGTGTCGTAGGACAACATTATGTCCAAATAGGATGCTGAATTATTTGTCTCTGTAGTTTCTTTGACTTCAAGCTCCGAAGGATAGATACTGCCCAGGTAATCCGCGAATTTTGGATTATTGATGGACAACACATCGTCTATGTATCTGTAAGTGAAATTGAAATCAGAAGCTAAGTATCTTTCCCTTCAGAGACCAAAGATTGAATGAATTCAGCTTCGTACGAGTAAAGGAAAATGTCGGCAAGGAGTGGGGCACAATTGGTACCAATTGGAAGTAGCTTTAAGAAGTTCAATTTTCCTACATGGTTCTCAAAATATTTCCCCATTGTTTATAAGTTTTTCGAAATAAACCCAATTGATCTGGAACAACTCTTCAATGAAAATTTGTGCATGAGTCAGCATAATTGTAACATCATCTAAATGGTCATTGAACTCATGAAAACTATATCAAACACAAATGCATGACCAATGTGACGGGTGCTGTGTTCAAGTAAATCAAATAAATGTAAGCTTCAATTTTAAAGTTGGTTACATTTTCCTTACAGGAAACTCTGTTGAGCTGAGGAAGCGACCCATGAATGGAGATGGAGGTGTGGTCGTGGAGGAGGAAAAGGGAGTGCGGATGAAAAAGAATGTAGGACTTATAAGTGGCACCTCTGTCATAGTAGGCACAATGATAGGTAAAAGCAGCAGAGGTTTTATGATTTAAGGAATGACGCACTGTATTTTTTTTTCGTTAAAGGGATGTATACCACGGAAAAAAGATGGAAAACTGTATCATTTCTTTGAAAAATAATAGTTGCCGGATTCACCTAATGCTCGACTGCATAGCATAATGTCTTTAATGACAACCAATTTCTTAATCTCACTTGTTTCCCCAATTTACATAATTTTACATAATTGCATACTCATGTAGTACCTATACTTTCCTCAATATTGGCTGCTGTAAGCAAAATCACTGGTGCGAAACGGGTCGGTCAAGGTTATTATATGAAAGTTTGATTAAAGATATATCCAATTTGTAAGCTCAATATTCGCTTTTAATGGCAACTCGAGCAGAAAAAGTATATCAAGGTTATTATGAAAATTTGATCAAATATACCTCCAACATGTAAGTTAGGAGCATGTGGCACTTATGCATTGCTCAATATTGGCTATTGATTGCAAAATCACTCCAGCAAAAAAAAAGTAGGTCAAGGTAACTTTATAAAAGATTGATGAAAGACACCTCCAACATGTAATTTTGGAACATATAGCACTTATGCTTTGCTCAATATTGGCTATTAAAGGCAAAATCACTCCAGCGGAAAAAGTAGCTCAATGTAATTTTATGAAAGTTTGATGAAAGATACCTTCAACATGTAAGTTGACGATATGCATTGTAATGCGTTGGTTCCTGTTTTATCTTGGTTTTGTATGCCTTCGGTTTATGATTTTCTCAATTATCGATTTTGTGCTGTGTATAGGGATATGGTCATTATCCATATTCGTCATTGGAAAATTTAGTACTTATACCTTGTTCAATATTGGCTATTAAAGGCAATATCACTCCAGCAGTAAAATGTAGGTCAGGGTCATTTTATGAAAGTTTGAAGAAAGATACATCCAACATGTAAGTTTTGAACATGTAGCACTTATGCTTTGTTCAATATTGACTTTAAAGTGAAAAAAAGTAGGTCAAGGTCATTTTATGAAAGTTTGATCAAAGATATATCCAACAAGTAAATTTGGAACATGTAGCACTTATACTTTGCTCAATATTGGCTATTAAAGGCAAAATATTGCTATCTTAACATTTACCTTATAATCTCAACATTTGCCTTATCATTTGAAAGGATTAAAAAAAAAATTCCCGCCCCAAGGGCTACATCCACATCTGGTAATATTTAACAAAGTATAATTAAACATTAACAACGAAAAGAACCAACAGAATATCAATATGGGAAAGGTAATCTTAACATTTACCCTATCATCTAGTTCGGTCGACGCCGACGCCGACGCCGGAGATATTGCAATAGCCCTTTTGCACTAAAGTGCAGTCGAGCTAAAATTAACCTCTGTATGGCTTTCACTCAGTACAAATATGATATTTTTGAGTATTATTATACACGATTTGATTCTTTAAACATAATACGAAGGCAATTCTTTTGTTTATTTTTATTTTATGGTTGTGCGTCACTGCAATTATTCATATGTGATGCCAGATATAATGAATTGTTTTTGAAATGCGACTCTTTGGGGAATTATTGAAATATGTCATGATCGTCTTCATGTTTCATTGTGTGATTGTCTCGTTGTCTGAGTCTGTCTGTTCCGTTATCACTGCAAAGTCATCATGTTACATTGCAGCGATCTCCTTCTTATGTGATACCAAAATTTCTTTTTAAAACATTTCTAAAACGTGGGTCCTGTAGCATCATATCCCACCTAACGTGCTACGTCTTTCAGTAAATTTTTGGACATAATATCTTTCACACTCTTTGGCCTTATTACATTGTTTAGACTGAGGGTTAAGTATCCAAAACGTAATTTACCTGTGATTTGACATTTTGAAACGTTCTCTACTGAATCACGAATCTATCTTTTGTCAACATTGCGTTTATTACTAGCTTTTAGTCCTTTGAAACCCCCAAAGTTAGTCATGTTGCGCGAAATTGATACAAAAACTACAAATTTCTAGAAAATTAGCAATGGCCGCATGCATTAATTAAGATGATAAAATTATATGTGAAAGAATATCATTATATCCTTTTGTCATAAACGTTTTATGTTCAACGTCTTCAAATTCATTAGCATCATTTTAGTGCAGATAAATTTACAGCATGGACCAGACATGCACGTTTCGGGTATTTAACCCTCGTCAATTATCCTATATCTATACAATGAAATATGGCCAAAATCTGTGAAAATTATGTCCTAAATATACCAAAAGACGAAGCAAGATGGCTGGGATATGATGCTATAGGACCGAGGTTTTAGAAATTTGAGAAAATTTTGTAAACACAAATTTTCAATTTCGTTTGAAGAAACGACCAACCGAAATTGATCGAACTTGGCTACATGTGCCCTCGGGTACTCCTGGTCCACCAGCAGTGACACTCACCAAGTGGTACAAATGTTTAACGTCTTCAAATTTATTAGCATCATTTTGGTGCAGCTAAATTTACAGCATGGACCAGACATGCACGTTTCGGGTATTTAACCCTCGTCAGTTATCCTATATTTGAACAATGAAATATGGCCAAAATCTGTGAAAATTATGTCCTAAATATACCGAAAGACGTAGCAAGATGGCTGGGATATGATGATATAGGACCCAGGTTTTAGAAATTTGAGAAAATTTTGTCAACAGAAATTTTCAAATGCGTTTGAAGAAACGACCAACTGAAATTGATCGAACTTGGCTACATGTGCCCTCGGTGACTCCTGGTTCACCAGCAGTGATACTCACCAAGTGGTACAAATGTTTAACGTCTTCAAATTCATTAGCATCATTTAAGTGCAGCTAAATTTACAGCATGGACCAGACATACACGTTTCGGGTATTTAACCCTCGTCAGTTATCCTATATCTAAACAATCAAATGTGGCCAAAATCTGTGAAAATTATGTCCTATATATACCGAAAGACGTAGCAAGATGGCTGGGATATGATGCTATAGGACTCAGGTTTTAGAAATTTGAGAAAATTTTGTAAGCAAAAAATTTGGAATGCGTTTGAAGAAACGACCCACCGAAATTGATCGAACTTGGCTATATGAGCCTCGGGGACTCCTGGTCCACCAGCAATGACACTCACCAAGTGGTACAAAGGTTTAACGTCTTCAAATTCATTAGCATCATTTTAGTGCAGTTATATTTACGGCATGGACCAGACATGCACGTTTCGGGTATCAACCCTCGTCAGTGATCCTATATCTAAACAATAAAATATGGCCAAAATCTGTGAAAATTATGTCCTGAATATACCGAAAGACGTCAGAAGATGGCTTGGATCTGATGCTATCGGACCCAGGTCTTAGAAATTTGAGAAAATTTGGTCAACAGAATTTCAAATGCGTTTGAAGAAACGACCCACCGAAATTGATTGAACTTGGCTACATGTGCCCTCGGACACACCTGGTCCACCAGCAGTGATTCTCACCGAGTGGTACAAATATTTAACGTCTTAAAATTCATAAGCATAATTTTAGTGCAGATAAATTTACAGCATTGACCAGACATGCACGTTTCGGGTATTTAACCCTCGTCAGTGAACCTATATCTAGACAATGAAATATGGCCAGAATCTGTGAAAATTATGTCCTAACCATACCGAAAGAAGTAACAAAATGGCTGGGATATGATGCTATAGGACCCAGGTTTAATAAATTTGAGAAAATTTTGTAAACACAAATTTTCAAATTCGTTTGAAGAAACGACCAACCGAAATTGATCGAGCTTGGCTACATGTGCCCTAGGGGACTCCTGGTTCACCAGAAGTGACACTCACCAAGTGGTACAAATGTTTAACGTCTTCAAATTCATTAGCATCAATTTAGTGCAGATAAATTTACAGCATGGACCAGACATGCATGTTTCGGATATTTAACCCTCGTCAGTTATCCTATATTTAAACAATGAAATATGGCCAAAATCTGTGAAAATTATGTCCTAAATTTACCGATAGACGTAGCAAGATGGCTAGCATATGATGCTATAGGACCCAGGTTTTAGAAATTTGAGAAAATTTTGTAAAAACAAATTTTCAAATGCGTTTGAAGAAACGACCAACCGAAATTGATCGAACTTAAATTGGCTACATGTGCCCTCGGGGACTCCTGGTCCACCAGAAGTGACACTCACCAAGTGGTACAAATGTTTAACGTCTTCAAATTTATTAGCATCATTTTAGTGCAGATAAATTTACAGCATGGACCAGACATACACGTTTCGGGTATTTAACCCTCGTCAGTGATCTCATTGAATTCTTCCACAAAAGACAAAATGACAATGACGTCAAAATGACGTCACTTAATGACGTCAAAATGACGTCACTTAATGACGTCATTACAATTTTATCACACTATGTTTTGGGATATTTTTCTATACATTAAAAGCGGTGAACATTCCTGTATTTGTATGAGAGATATCAAGTATTCCCCATGAAATTTATTTCTAGAGAAAAATCGAGGGCCGATTTAGTGGTATCGTGTCCCTATCCCTTTGAAGACCTTTAACACCTGTATGAAACCGTTTTGAACAATATCTACATATTTACTTCAAATGATGTTAAATAAATCAGTGCCTCTCCTTGGCGATTTTTGTCCAATATGATTCATAAATTTCACAGAACTGTTAAACGCTTAAGACCTATGAGATCAATCGGTACAATTATACAAACTTTTGTAAATTTACCCTAATTCTTATTGAATTAATTAGAATAATGCAAAATTCGACTACAGCCGTGGAAGTAGATACAAACAAGCGAAAACGTGATCGATATTTTCACAACTTACCCCAACAATGCTAAAGATTCTCTGACACTTGACGTTATGATTCCATAAGAAGCAAAGATTAATTCACTGTTGATGAATGACACAAGTGGATCAAACCCTCATCCTAAATATCGAATATATGATCCGATCCACTAATGTCTGAACGCTCATCCAAACATGACATCTTTCTGACGGTCCAGTGCAGGTCGTCCTTGAACTTCGTCTGGTGTGACGCGAGATCTACTTACTACGTCATACTTCCTGGAAGTGTACGAGTAGGCGACCTAGATTTTGACACATTTTTAATCTTTGTGAGTAGACGACGTTGTTCGATATAAATGGATTATACATGTTTTGAATCTGTGTAAAGCAATAAATAAAGTAGACGTTTTATGAGAAATTAATCCGCGTATGTTCTAAAGTCACGTGCTATGCTCTTGCGTTTATCGAGAATTACTTCTACTTCTACTTCTATAGTGATCGCCTTCAACTTGTTGAAGTTTACATCACTTTTTGGGTTGCGCAGGCTGGATTAAAATGTTTCAAACTTAGATTAAATTAAAAGATTAAAACTATTTACAATGGATGGAATGAGTTAATGATGGGTTGATGATGAGACAGCTGCCTTAAACGACTCGACTGAGGCATGTCATTTCCGAATGAAGAAATTTCAACGATTGTATGATAACAATTTGAAATTATAGTATTCGTATCAATTAATCATTTTATAAAGGAAAATAAACAGGTCCGTGATGAAAATCAAGATTTTTACTTATTTGAAAAAACTGGGTAAAAATGCCGGAAATTGATGCTAGAAATAGCACATTTGTGAAGAATATACAAAAAGTGTTGAAATGCTCTCATTTTATTTTAATTTTAGATTTCTTTGTTAATTTACAATAGAACAGGTTAAAAACTTTATATAAAAATTGAATTTGATAAAGTTTTACAATAGGTACCAGCTTTACCCATCATTTAAAATTTTCTCGATTTTACACAAAAATAACGATTCAGATACTGAATTTCAACTATTTTTCAAAACACATTAATATGTACTCCTAGGGAAGGCTTTTCAAAATATTGAAGAAAAAGTACATGTCCGTATTCAAATAAGAGAGAACATATACTCACAAATAGTGCCATTTTGTGGTTTTCTTGAAGAAGTGTCAGAGCGGTTAAATTTGCTTGATTTTGAGTGGAATTTAGACAATTTATAATTTTCAGTATCCATCAGCTTTACCTTATAAAACAGTTTAAATCAATTATATTCCGTACGCAAAACAAATTTCAAGGGTAATTACTTTCGTAAAAGAAATCCGAACAGTACAAAAAGTACCTTCAACTCAATATTTATAGAAATTACCGCAAAGCATTTTCTTACGCAAATTTCATTCAGTTTAGATCAAAATTTCAAACTTATGTGCTGTTAGGTATTCATTGAATTAAAGTCTTAAATTGAGTTAGAAATGATACATTGGCCATAATAAGTTGAAATATATATAAAATTCTAGCTCAATGAGTGCTAAAACAGGAGATGCGCAAGAATGGTCCAAAATCGTGACCAATGACGCACCTTAAAGCAACAGTTGGTCGGGTACCGTTATATAAGGAAAACACAGCAGGAATGTAAATATTCATGTTTGTATCATATCACTGCGTTACTATACCTATATCTCATTATTGTTTTATATGCATCTATCATTGTACATGTATTTCTTTGCTGTTTTTGTATTACTAGGGCCATAGCTATATGTAAATAATGTGTTATATGCCAATAAACAAATCGAAGTTTTTATTTCAATTTATCGACGTGTTGTTCATGTATTATGTTAAGTTTCCTCGGTCAAATGTTGACGTCACTGATGTAGCGGTGACGTCGGAGGCTGGTACGGGATGATACCAGGTCACTAGGTTTTGTACCGGGCGAGGCGAAGCCAAGTCCGGTATCAAACCTAGTGACCTGGTATCATCCCGCACCAGGGCACCAGATGACTAGGTAACACCCCACCGATGACCTATTTTGATAATTTTCATAGAGTGTTTGGACGTCATTGTCTGTTTACGCCACGGCGTTAACACGAAGGATAACATTGTGACGTCACAAGGGGTCTGGTATAAAAGGCCTGGCACCCGGTATAAGATATACCATGTCTTCACGTGACTGTTATTAGCCAATGGCTATCCGGGATTTCCAGGCAAACTTGTCAAAGGTAGGGTAATAGATATACCACGTCTTCGCGTGATCGTTATTAGCCAATCGCTATTCGGAATTTTCCAGCTAACTTGTCAGAGGATGGACAAACTGAGATACAATCCACTTTTATTAAAAAAAAATAAGGAGAAGATTCACAACATGACAACATTGTCTTGATCACAGTAGATAACACACAAATTGAGTGAGAAGAATGAGGCATCACGTAAAACTACTACTAAATGAACGGATCAACGAGAAAAAATTATCATCAGACGACAAATAAACGTAGCAAAACCCACTGACACAAGAAAGATAACACATAAAAATGACTATATCTTAATTGTATAGTCAATTTTATAGAGAATGCATAAATTCGATTTGTAACTATTTCTTTTTCTAGGTTCTGGAATATTTATCGCCCCTAAAGGAGTTCTGTCGGAGACAGGGTCTGTTGGCCTAAGTCTTGTTGTATGGACAGCAGGAGGCGTCCTGTCTCTTATGGGTAAAATGTTGTGATTTTTTCGTCTTTTGAAATCGCTTTACTTTTAGAGAGAACCATTCACATTCCTAAACGTGATATTTTGATAAATAAAAGAATTGTTACTAAAGAAACATTTATTTCAGGATTTCATTTTCTATATCCTTTGACATTAACGAGGGGGTGGATAGGGTGAAAGGGAGGGGGAGGAAGGGGCGGGAGGAGGGAGAGAGGGGGAAAGGGGAGGGACGGGGAAGGGGATGGGAGGCCGGAGGAAGGGGACGGGAGGGTGAGGTAAGGGAAGGTTGAAAAGGAGGAGGAGGGTGGTTGGGGAGGGATTGTGGGCGGGAGGGGGGAGGTTAGGGGTGGGAGGGGGAGACAGGTCCCCCCTGCCCCCATTAACGATGGTAACATGAATGAAAAAGTAAGGAGGTTGAAGTATTCCAAGTCGATACCTTCTAAAACAACAATTCAAACCAATTTCAACGCCAAGACATGTGATTCTGATAGTAAATCCTAATCAGTGCTACTTCAATACAAAGTTATTTTCAAACACATCCAAATTTATTTGTGTAGCACCCTCTAGTTTGAAATTTTGAATTTGTGTATATATTTTGCTAGGAGTGCGCAGCTCTAAATTTCCAATAGGGTCGATTCAGTAGCATATTAGTTAAATGTAATCTGTGACCAAACAACAAAGGAGACATAGGAGTAGCTAGGATGTTAACCTCCTTAATGATATTTAAGGATGAAGTATTTTCGAGATAGAAAAATTATGATGCATGTAATGATTACCAACAAGATTTTTTAACATGGTCAACGAGAAAATAGTTAAAAGATAACAAACAAATTTAAGCTATTGAAATCGGAAAATTGAATGTTCAAATTGAAATTCATATAGGGGGATAGATCTCGAACTCTCGTAACTAAGACTTTCCGATTTCTAAAGTGAGCTGCGCGAACAGTAGTCAATAAAAGTTTTGGAACTGATGAACGTGTAGCCAGCCACCTTAAATTAACACCTTTTAGTTCGAGTTTTCATTGTTAAGGTTTAAGTGAATAGCTTGGGTTCAAAGTCGTCACCAGATGCATATTATTCATTTATATATGCACAACCAATGTAATTCCCTGAGATGTTACTAGTGAAAGGAACATGCTGCAATTCGTGTATTAACACTCGTGACGTCACAATGCATAAGATCTAAAGAACATGCCGAGACGGCTGTCCTAACCTCCAAACTGAACCCGCGATGAGATGTATTGTAACGGCACCCTTTTACCAAGAAAAAGCAATTTTAGAAAACAAGAATGAAACAGACAACTTCGGTGCATAAATATAGAATAAATGTCATAAATTGTGTTTTGTTACGGGTATGCAACACACAGTAAGTGCATTTATCGCATGAAATGCGCTAACGCGCATTATACGTACGATAAATGCACTTGCTGTGTGTTGCATACCCGTAACGAAACACAAATTAAGACACTTATTCTGTATAACAAAACACAAATTAAGACACTTATTCTGTATAACAAAACACAAATTAAGACACTTATTGTCAATAACAAAACACAAATTAAGACACTTATTCTCTATAACAAAACACAAGTTATGACACTTATTCTCTATAACAAAACACAAATTAAGACACTTATTCTCTATAGAAAAACACAAATTAAGACACTTATTCTCTATATGTAAGTGCAGTGTCAATCGTGCCCTATGTTTTGATGCCTCTGATTCAATTATTTGTTGGATCATTCTGCGTAGATGTTGTTAAATGTCTCGTTGCCATACTAGGAGAAAACATATTTTATTCCCAATATTGTATATGTATGCTGGGAAATCTTGCATTCGTTTTATTTTCTCACAATTTGCCAAATGCCACTAGGTCGAATTAAAGACAGGGAAAATAACATTATACGCAAAAATGTAAAAACAAATTAAAGGAATTACCTTACAATACTGTGCGACTTAAGGATGGGCGAATTCAAACCTGTATGCGGTATAACAACAATATACTAGTAGCCGAAAAGGTATCAACTATGTACTGTCATATTGTTTGTTTTTAGATATTTCTAATTTTTTTTGTTTCATTCTATTCACCATATAACTGTGTCGCCCCGAAGATTGCTTAGGTAGCACGACCTTTACAAACATCATGATATAAAAAAAATCTGTGAAATAACCGTTAACAAGGGAGTATGCCTTCTTTAACCTTATTTTATCTAGACTTGTTTCTTTTCTAGGTTCGCTTTCGTATGCCGAGCTCGGTACCCTTATTACCAAGTCCGGTGGGGAATACCCTTATATAATGGAAGGCCTAGGTCGCATTGTAGCCTACCTTTTTGCCTGGACCAAAGTCATTGTACTCACTCCATCTTCAGCAGCTATAGATACTTTAACCTTTGCAGAATACGCAGTGTCTCTTTTTGATTTCTGTGGATACCCACAAATTCCACCAAAAATTATTGCTGCCACAGCAATGTGTGAGTTATTTATGTAATGATTACTTACCAAAATGCAAAGGGTGTATATTCACTGTGTAGCATCACGTGACTTAAGTTGGTGAAACCACGAATAAATAAAAAATCTCAGTTGGAGGAAAGAAAACAGGAACTGCAATAGTTGCTTTGATTAAATCTTATTTTTCATAGCCTATATCCTTGTCTTAACAGATACTATTACAACCATGTACTCGTTAGTAAGTAAAACGACGATGATTTTACAAACACTGTGACAAAAGCTGTAGATATATGCGTGGAAACTACCACAACATTGTGTTTAACATATTTCGTCCATGACGTTCCTTTTGTCGGAATGTTTGTAAAAACCACAATGATTTCTTGATTGACAAATAAAGAATCATCAAAATATACATTTTTACAAGGACATCGGCTATGAAAAGATAAAATTGAATCAAAACAATCATCACAGTACCTGTTTTCTTTCCTCCAAACGAGAGGTATGCCTCCATTTTGTGTTCGTGGTTTCACTAACTTCAGTCACGCGATGCTACACAGTGATATTCTTTATCGAAATTTACATGTAGTAGACTGTGCACAGTTCATCCTCAAAATGCACACTATTTCCTACTATTCTTGCGCTTTAGGCACGGTCCATTTGATATTCGGGTGGAGGGGGGCTTGGATTTAAAAAATGATTTTGCTAAGAATTTTGATGAAAAAAATAAATTTGCTTATGGTGTTAATCGTCTTTAAATTCAATAGCATCATTTAAGAGCAGGTAAATTTCAACATGGATCAGACATGCACGTTTCGGGTACTAAACCCTCGTTAGTGATCCTCAATCTAAACAATTAAGAAATGACTGTCTTACTTTTGGTGTTCATGGGTGTATAATTCTGGTAGGACACGTGCAAATTCCGTGAATCGCGAAGCGATTCTCGGAAAATTTGCACGTGTCCTACCAGAATTATACACCCATGAACACCAAAAGTAAGACAGTCATTACTTATATTTACATTTATCCTACATATCGGTCATTTTTATTTGCATGCACATCGCACATTTCACCTATACCATTGTCAAATGTATTTTAACAATGGTAAATTCTCCCTACATGCAAAACTTGAATGTGACGTCACAATAGCAACCCAAGTTATTGGAATATAATTCTAGTTGCCTAATGGGCGTTTAATATGGGGAATCTACTAGTAATGTAAATATTGTAATATGGTCAAAGAGTGTAAACGTTATTATGTCAAAAATGTACCGAAAGACGTAGCAGGATGGCTGGTCCCCCAGCAGTGACACTCACCGGTTGGTTCAAATGTTAAACGTCTTCACATTCAATAGTACCATTTAAGAACAGGTACCCGGTAAATTAAATAATCTGGCTCTTACAAGTAATCTGAATATGAAGATTTACCATAAAATTTCGCTTAAAATTCTTGAAAAATTTCCGGCTCGCTTCTCTCGCCACAGTTCTCAATTTTTATTTATTTTTCGCTTTGCTCGCCATACGTAGTTTTCTATCAAAATGCTATTTCTTCAATGGCAAATTTACTATTTGAAATTATCAAACGAATGCATATTATCAATATTATGTATTACTATTGATTTTTAATAGACATAATAGATGCATATCACCATAGAGTATAATTTTATATACAAACTTTGAAGGAGAACTTTAATTTTTCACCAATTCATATCATTGTATATACATTTGTATAATGAAAATTTGTCTAGAATACCCTCCCCGAGTATGACCCTCTAACTTGTCCTTTCTATAAATTTTGTTTACTGAGGATTATATTATTTTATCTCTCTGTTTAGAAGTGCATATTTAGTAATATTTCAGAGTTTTTAGTAAAAATAGAGAATTTCTATCGATAAAACACAAGCATTCTCAATATATTGCACATCACTAATGTTTGAAAAAAAATTCTTGCTCCAACTTTGCACGAAATAAATATTTTTGTTCCGGTCTGGGGCGAACAAAATAATCATGCTCCGACAAAAAAACCAAGCCCCCCCCCCCCTTGAATAGCAAATGAACCGTGCCTTATTCTTTTTTCTTTTATAAGTTATCATAAGCGGTACTCTATATCGTATGCTTTTTTGAGCATTTATGGTGAAATGTATATATATATATATATATTTTTAATTTTGATATTCACAAAAAAAGTGCTCATGATTTATTCGTATAGTTGACATATTTTACAGTAACCATGGCGATTATAAATTGCTGGGATACCAAGCTTGCAGCACAGACTCAGGTTCTCTTCGCAGCAGCCAAACTTATTGCTCTGATAATCATCATAGTTGGCGGGTTGGTTTGGCTAGGTCAAGGTTAGTGAAAATTCATTCACAAAAATTCTTATACGTCAAGGAATAAGCATCTGCGTCCTACATGCGAGAAATTTTTTCTACAGGTTATGTCTACATTCAAAATAATTATGTTGACATATGCGACTTATTTATGTCAACATGCAAGACGATTATGTTAACATGCAAGATAATTATGTAAACATGCAAGATAATTATGTAAACATACAAGATAATTATGTTGCATGTTGACATACATAATTTTCATATTGAAATAATTATGTCGCATGTTGCTATAATTATGTCGCATGCTGACATAATGTCGACATTATCTGAAGAAATATATCTTGCATGTAGGGGACAGAAGAATGTCACCATAAGATATATTCAAAATAGATTTTAAAACATGTGACATTGTTCTAGGAGATGCCGAGTAGATGAATATAAAATTATAGTGAAAGCTCAATGGAAATTGGATTTGGAAGAAATATTCGATCAATTGTGCGATGTACATGTATATAACATAAATTGAACCATAGCCAAAAAAAAAAAAAAAAAATAGATATATCATAATCATAATAAATGAATAAATAAAAAGAATAAAGATCAATCAATCTTTATTTCCTCATGTGCATGAGAGTTAATTATACAGTTACAATTTCAATTCAGTCAATACAAACATTTGAATATATACAAGGATTATATATATATATGTACACATTGTATTCTAAACTTCTATTATTGTCTCTGAAAGAAAAAAACAAAACAAAACAAACAAACAAACAAACAAACAAAAAACAAAAAAACAAAAAACAAAAAACAAAAAACAAAAAAACAAAACAAAACAAAAACAAAACACTTCTTCCACAATCACACAGAGTTAATAAGGCGTTGTTGGTATATGGCGGTAACATTCCTTATATATGTGAAGCAAAGTCTCAGAAAATCAATTTCATTACATTCATCTGAGAATGTGAACTAATGGGTCTACCTAACAAACAAAGTAAAAAGTTATTTTCATACATTGCTGATAGTTCAGCACAAACGCCAACTGAAAAATTATCGATAATGTCTATCCAAAAACTATCTCTCACATATGTTACACTCTGACACACCCCAGTAATGTGGGTTAAAAGATCTGTATTAATTGACTGACTCAGAGGACAAAGCACTGGGTCAAACTTTTCAGGTACTGTCCATAGTCTTGCTACAAAATATGCAAGTTTAAGCATTCTGGATTCTTTTGCAAAGACCCATACTCTAGCAGGACACATATCAACTACAGAGTGAAGTTGTAAAAATCTTTTAAAATCTAGGTCATGTGACGTTCGAGTAAGCCAATCGTCTTTGCTTTTCTCAGATATAACAGTATTTACTCTTAATTTCCAATCATCTTTTCGAATAAAAAATCCTCGAGTAAGGTAATTTTCAAAGTAATCAATAAGAGAGTATTGGTGAAGAAGTTTCACGACATCAACGACAAACCCTTTACATGAAGATGAATTGTCTTGTTTATAAACAAAATCAAATATTCTAAAGCGAAAAATGCCTTTCGTATTTGACTGTGGGTCTAGACTACATAATTTTCCAAAGAATAAGAGTTTCCTCCTGTCAACTTCGCGAACAATCTCAGTTAATCCTAACATACTTTCACTTATATCAGAACGAGTTCTTATATTAAAGCCTTGTATGTCTTTCAAAACAAAATGCTGAAGCTGATTTAATTTTCTAACGTCAGATTTGCTGAGACTGTTCCAAAGTTCACAGCCGTACAGAACGGTTGGAACAATAACTTTTTTTTATACAGATTTGCCATCGTTACAGGGTTGACAGGTCCTGTCATACTTGATTTCAGGGAAAAGTATGTTTTTCTACCTTTTGAACAAGCTTCAATAATTCTACAGTCATGTATTAGAGAGTATATACCCAGATGTTTACATTCATTGTGAACTGTAACAATTTCTGTACCTATATACCACTTATGAGTCTCAAAATTCCTTCTCTGAATTCTCACATTTTCAAAAACTACAATAATAGACTTTTTCGCATTAAATTGGAATCTCCACTTACAAGAGTACGTAAAGCATATATTCAACATCGATTGTAAACCATTTGGACTTAGTCTACTGTTTAAACACGTTATGTCGTCAGCATAAGAAGGATTACTGTTTTTCACAAAAGGCATACCAAGCTGTGGAGACATAACTACAAGCTCTTGCAATAATAAATAATAAATAAATAAATAAAGTAACATTAGTTAAATAAAGTAACAATAAATGAATAAATAAATAAATAAATAAATAAATAAATAGATATATAAATGAATAAATAAATAAATAAATAAATAAATAAATAGATAAATAAAGTAACATAAGTTAAATACTGTAACAATAAATGAATAAAAAAGACCAACAAAATTGAATTTCTTTCTAGATTTATTTGTCTTCTTTCTTGTGATAAAATATTTCTTTTTTCCGGAGGAATTATTTTACTGAACGGGATAAATAGACAAAGGGCTGGGAGATTAAAGAATGAAATACCTTTTTAACATTATTTTCCTTAGAAAGTTTGAATTGAGAAATACTCATGAAACTGAAGCGTATAAAATGTAATTCTCAGCTTTTACACCAATTTAAATCTGCATATCAAACTATTTCTAAGTAGTGATCGTGTGTGGGGGTCTTGTGAAACACATTATGATATCCCATCCTTCCATATACAGATTTTTTTACCCTAAGAAATACTTTGTATTTTGGAACATTCAAATTTTTAACAGGAAACGTATCGACATTACAGAAAGGATTTGACGGTACTAAGTCATCACCCTCCGGTGTTGCACTGGCTTTTTATGACGCTCTGTGGGCTTATGAAGGTTGGTAAGTAGATTAGTAACGAAGGATAGTGATGGATAAACTAATAGCGTTTACAAAAAACAAAAACAAAATCAAAAACCAAATAAAAAAAACAAAACAAACAAAAACAAAACAAACAAACAAACAAAACCCAATAAAACAAAAAATAAAACACCCCCCCCCAAAAAAAATAATAATAAAAATAAATAACGAAAGAAAAACAAAGAAAAAGAAAACCAAAAGCAATGTTGAAATGTTCCAATAGTTTGAATTTAACACGGCCACACGATAATATGCAAGTGTATTACAACTATATTCGATGACCGTTTATTTATTTTAAAACTTGACTCTACAATAATCAGCATGAGCAGTAAAAGACGAGTTTAGTACAAATGCAATATAATCAAAACCATGTGTGTTATATCTGAAAATTATTCTATTTTCAGGAATAATTTAAACTATGTCACCGAGGAACTTAAGAATCCATATGTGTAAGTGAATAAGTTATGAATGATTGGAAAGTAATGCAATTTTAGCATTTAGCATATGTATTTTGTCCGACTAATTAGTAAGCTGCTAAGAATTTCAGTCAAGATACAAATCTAACGACTTATTTCTCGGTGAAAGCTATGCGACGATCTTCTTTGTGAAGAAGTTGCAAAAGTGTTGCATTTGTTTTGAAGATTGTCTCTTCTTGTTGTTGTTCGAAAAGCAAATTATGATTTACATTTTATACGCACGTCATTTGACGGGACGTATTATGGTATGGCGATGTCCGTCTGTCTGTCCGCCTGTCCGTCCGCTTATGGAACGCAATAGTTTGAATATGCGTCAGCAGATTTTCATGATATTTCTATTTTGTGATCAGACTGTGGAGAGGAATCTGCCTTTCGAGTTTGTCGTTTCGGAGTTATGGGACTTAAAATTTTAAATACTGTGAAAATATCCTAAAGTAGTTAAAAATTATTTAAAAATCTATTTTTTTGTGAAATGTTTTGAAAAGTTGTATACTTCAAGAAAAAAGGATGTTCTTTTACATATGTAAACATATTTTTATTCTTTTTTTTTCGCATTATCGAGAAATTATGTGTAATGGTAGGGGCTTTAATGCAGTTAAATTAGGGGCAAAATATAGGTGCATGAAATGCATTATAACTTGAATATGTGTCAACAAATTCTAATGATATTTCTACTTTGTGATCAGACTGGAGAGAAAGCCGCATTTTTTCGTTACGGAATTATGGGATTAAGAATTCTAAATACTTTGAAAATATTCTTAAATATAATGATTACTTAAAATGTAAAATGTCTTCAAATTCGATAGCAACATTTAAAACTAGATAAATTTGCAGCATGGACCAGACATGCACGTTTCGGGTACTTAACCCTCGTCAGTGATCCTCAGTCTAAAGAATGTAATATGGCCAAAACGTGTGAAAATTATTAAGTCCAAAAATGTATCGAAAGACGTAGCAGAATAGATGGGATATGATGCTATTTTAGGTGAAATGTTTTGAAAAAATCTATTTTGGTGGGATATGATGCTATTTTTAGGTGAAATGATTTGATAAAATCTATTTTTAGGTGAAATGTTTTGAAAAATTGTATACTTCAAGAAGAAAGGATGTTCTTTTACATATGTTAACATTTGTTTATTTTTTTTTTTGCATAATCGAGAAATTATGTGTAATGGGAGGGGGCTATATGCACATGTTAAGCTAAGGGCAAAGTGTAGGTACATGGAACGCAATATCTTGAATATGTGTCAACAGATTCTCATGATAATCCTATACACTGTAATCAGACTTTAGAGAGGAAGCCGCCTTTTGACTGTCAGGTTCATCCGATTTGTCGTTAAGGAGTAATGGGACTTAAGAATTTTAAATACTGTGAAAATATCCTAAAAAGGTTTTAAATCATTTAAAAATCTATTTTGGGGTGGATGTTTTGGAAAATTTGTATACTTCAAAAAGAAAGGATGTTTTACATATGTAACAGGTTCTAAATTATTTTTGGTCGCATAATTGAGAAATTATGTGTAAGGGAAGGGGGTTATATGCACATACATGTTCAGCTAAGGGCAACGTATAGGCGCATGGAACGCAATAACTAGAATATGCGTCAATAGATTTTCATGATAATTCTACGTTGTAATCAGACTCATGAGACAGTGCAGAGGAAGCCGCCTTTTAATTTTCAGCTTCATCGGATTTGTCGTTACGGAGTTATGGTACTTCAATATTTTGGTATTGTGAAAATAAATGCCGACGGGCATATCTTGCTGCGTTAGCGTATGCTTTATTCTTCTTACAGAAACTTACCACGGGCTAACGTAATAGGAGTTTTACTAGTCACAGTGGTTTATGTACTGGCCAACATTTCCTACTTGGTGGTCCTAGGCACGGACGGACTACTAAATTCATCGGCGGTCGCTGTGGTAATAATTTTCATAATTGTTGCTCTAGAAATGTATCTGGAGGTATAGTATATTGAATTTTTAAATAAATATGAAAATTCTAAAAATAAGACTTATAAGAGTTTCCAACAAAATTCTAGGAAAGGGACTAAATTTATGCTAACTGATCCTCCCTTGGTCGGCGCTTAAGATTGAATAACCATTTGCAAACACAATTTGCAAAATAGATTGCGACAGCACTTCTAAGCAACAATATGTTTTGTAAAAGAGAGCAGTGTACTATGACAACCATTGTTCTTAAGTACCGGTTCCAAGTAAGGATCAGGCAGTTGAAAAACCTTCAAATTTGTGCAGAACTTTTTTGTCTTATAATTTGTTCAGATCACCGTTCAAATTAGTGTTCTGAAGGAATTTTCTTCATACTTGGATGGTGAAGAAAGTTACAGAGGTAGCAATTTTGGTTGAATTATACAGAGAAATTTTTTCCGCTCTTTTTCCCTTCATAATCCTTAATAAATTATGAGGTGAATATCTCGCTTCACTATCGCTACCTTGAGATATGAATATCATATGATTGATTTATACCAAATGTATGTCTCAAAACAGCCAGAAATAAAACATTTTGCAAACAAATTTGATGTATCACCCCTGGCTGATTCTTACGTGGACCTGTTCTTAATATTTTGTGTCTTTTTTTCAGACATGGGGAAATGAAGTCTTAGGTAAGGCTGGTATTATCATGCCTATTTTTGTGTTATTTTCCACCTTTGGCTCCGCCTGTGGAAGTTTCTTTGTTGGGGTCAGGACACTTTACGCTGCAGCACGAGAAGACCAGTTTCCAGAAATTTTGTCGTATGTCAACGTCAAAAGATACACCCCTGTACCCTGTATCGTGTTCACGGTCACGGTAAGATTCGCAAGGTATAAAACGACATCTGTTCACGAGTTTACGATTTTGGGAAGGGGGGGGGGACTCATGACGAAGCTCGGATTGAAAATTGTTGAGCAATTTGTTTTAGATCTCTACATTTAGACATTTTCATATTTACTAGATTACATCAATGTTAGTTGATGAAAATACCTCTTTCCTGGGGCTAATGAGGGGGAGGGAGCCCCTCAAAATACAGAAGTAAAATTCCGACTTAATTAATTAATTGCCTGACTCACGAAGTGGATTCAATATTATCACGTTTATCGAAAGTGAAGGCAAATATGCTTTGTTATACTTATTCTAAATGAGGAGAAGTTTTACAAACAAGTTATATACTTTATATATATGTGATTAACTTTTCTTTTCAGACTATAATAGGACTGTTAATGTTGATACCTGGGGATATTGGAAGTTTAATAGATTTCTTCAGTTTCGCCGCCTGGTTGTTTTGGCTATTGTGTCTCTTATCGTATTGAGATTTACAAGGAAAGATGACCACAGACCAATAAAGGTATCTTATCTAAATATGCTAAACGTAGTAGTATTGTTATCCATAAGGACATGCTTTTAACTTTCGTCGCTTCTCTATGTATTGGAAAACTGAATGAAAACAAGCTTTGAGATAAACAAATGTCTATATTATATATTGTCACCGCCGTGGTCTGGTGGATAGGGCGTTAGGCAGTACCGAAAGGTCGCTGGATCGAGCCTCACTAGGACTATGGGTCGGCCGACATATACTATTCTATGTTCTGTGTTATACTGGTCGGGTACATATTATCGCCGGGCACATATTATCGCCACTTCATTTATATCTCTGTATATTATTGATGTAGAAATCTAATTTTTTCCACCATAATTACATCTTTGAAACATGAAATGGTATACGAAATTTCAAATAATTTCATAACCTGCAAATACTGAATTTTATGCTAGAAAGTCGGTAAATCTGAATGTATTTTCCCCGCCCCTCCGGGAAAAGGGTAGGTCACTTCATCTTCCTATATCTCTTTGGTTTTTGAAATTTTTTGTATGAATTTTTCAGTCGAAAAGAAGAAAGTTCAAAGATACAAATAATATCAATTTTGTTGAAAAAGTGTAAGATTTTCAGTAAGAACAGATAGAGGTGGCGGTAATATGTACCCTTCCTTCTTTCAATCTTGGCTAAACCCTGACGTTCACATATCACCGATGAACAATAACAGATAATCAGATTTTCATGAAAATTACTTGAAATGTGTATCAAGGATTCTTCTTCCTTCTGTGCAAATTTTATCGAATTTCATGAAGAAAGAAGAGCAAAAAATGTTGAAAAAAGTGGCGATAATATGTGCCCGACCAGTATACGAAAAATGTCCTTGTCTGTGTGCTACTTACGTGTATGTGGTGTTTTAAAAAAGTCTATATTATATACTTGTAAGGCGAAGTATTAAAGAATTCCTTGCTATCATGTGCATAAGCTGCAGTACGAGAGGTGTAACAGGTAAAAGGTTACCGTTCCTCGGGAACTTTTAGGTTTGTGTCCCATCCTCTATTCCACCATGTAATAAAAATGTAGATGAGAAAAAAAATCCAAAAAGAAAAATGATTGAAATGCGAAACAATTATAATTTCAAGAACTGTTGTAGCTGAGAAAAACCACCAAAAGATTAGGATAATCTTTCGAACAAGAGGAATCTGCCGTGATCACAATGAGTAGGACAAATAAGGAGGCGGGGGGGGGGGGGGGGGGCGCACGATAAACAACCAAGCCTACAAAGAGCCAGTTATGTTCAGAACAATTACACTGAATCCACCAAGAAATTAAACAAATAACATTTTAAGCAAGAAAACACATATCAATGACTTACGTTGTATGGGCTGTTCGAAATTTGAAACATATTTGACAACAGAAATATTATTCACAAGCGAACCCCAAGGATAAAACAAAAACATTAAACAATTGAAATGAGTACGTTGACTCTTGTGGCTGCATCCTGTAGTGAGATGTGCATCTAGATACCAGAAAAATTGTTACTTTCTTAAAGTTTACGTGGATTGTAACTAAACGACTGGTATTGTTTCATTGTACTCTCCGTTATATTCCTGTTGTGTTCTATATACCTGGTGATAACCCTTATTGTTTTATGTTGTTCATTCCGGGGCACGCAACCGTTTCGATGGAAATTCTCACGATTTTGTCTTGTCTTCTCGACTTTGAGACTGAATAACGGTTAGGTACTTCTTTGATGTTTATTTATTACTAACAGTTTATCATTCTACTACCCATTATATTCTTGTTGTGTTCTTTATCTTCCTAGTAATAACCCTTCAGGTTTTCATCCTACAACCCATTATAATCCTGTTGTAATACTTGGTGATAAGCCCATTACATTCCTGCTGTGTTCGTTATATACCTACTGTCCTGTTCACTAATTCCAGAGCACCCTGTTTCCCCGGTTTTCTCTAAAAGATGTAGCCACAGAAACGGCCAACGACACCTGGATATTTTGTCGGTAGGGGTGTGTTGGCCGCAGGAATCTACATTGAACAAATCCGGAATCCAAATTCAGGATACGGCCGGCACGAATCAGCACATTTTCCAGGGGATTATTGACTGTGTCTCACTCGAATAAAATAAAACTACACGATCGGCAATCATATTTTACCTTGTTAAGCTTTAATATCAACAATACGGCCGAGATTCTACTTGCCTCTGCTTCGTCTATTCGAATTCAAGCGCCATGTTTATAGTTTACACTCATGCGTAAGGTCAAACATGTGACACCGCGAGGTTGTTACCATAACAACGTCCATACATATATGTCGAGGTGTCACGTGTTTGACCTTACGCATGAGTGTAAACTATAAACATGGCGCTTGAATTCGAAGAGAAGAAGCGGAGGCAAGTAGAATCTCGGCCGTATTGTTGATAGTAAAGCTTAACAAGGTAAAATATGATTGCCGATACGTTTAGTTTTATTTTATTCGAGTGAGACACAGTCAATAATCCCCTGGAAAATGTGCCGATTCGTGCAGGCTGTATCCTGAATTTGGATTCCGGATTTGTTCAATGTAGATTCCTGCGGCCAACACACCCCTACCAACCAAATATCCAATGAGTTAAAGAAGATCCTGACGATATTCTCAACAGCACTCACAATAGAGCACTACGTTGAGCATCGACAGACCCCTAGCAAGCTAGAGGTGGGATCAGGTGCCCGGGAGGAGTAAGCATCCCCTGTTGGCCGTTGGCCGTTGTGTTGTTGCGTCGTTTCGCAAGTGTCGTTGGCCGTTTCTGCGGCTATAAAATGTTTATAATAATGTCATCTTCCAAAAAGATATCAATTTAATAGTACTCCTTTAGTCGTAACAGAAAATACCATTTTTTGGCTGTGCGTCAGCTAAGTTAGAAATAGGACGGAAAATAATAAGTCTACGGGGATTTTCTATAGTAAAATCGCTGAAAATGTGTGACGTCGGAGGCTTTGACGTCACTGTTTACTATTGTTGACACGGAGAACAATACGGCGGCGGCTTGAAATTAACATGGGAATTTCCCGTAGACATATTATTTTTTTCATATTGCGTTTTGAAGATAGCTGATAGGGTAAGTTGAAGTTAATTTCTAGTTACGACTAAAGGAGGTCAATTCTCGGAAACAATAATTTATGGGAAAATTCTTCAGACGACAGAATAAATCGCTTAAACAGGGTGCTCTGGAATTAGTGAACAGAACAGTAGTG
Source organism: Pinctada fucata (assembly GCA_028142955.1). Lineage (NCBI taxonomy): Eukaryota > Metazoa > Mollusca > Bivalvia > Pterioida > Pteriidae > Pinctada > Pinctada fucata. The sequence goes on along the minus strand of AP027113.1, from coordinate 25,784,013 downwards.
ATAATCCCTGCTGTTTTATTACAGGTTTTCATCCTACTGCCCATTATATTCCTGTTGTGTTCTATATACTTGGTGATAGCCCCTGTTGTTTTATTATAGGTTTTCATCCTTCTACCTTTTATATCCCTGTTGTGTTCTACATTCTTGGTGATAGTCCCTGTTGTTTCATTACAGGTTTTCACTCTTCTATCCATTTTCTATATACTTGGTGATATGCCCTGTTGTTTTATTACAGGTTTTCATCCTACTACCCATTATATTCCTGTTGTGTTCTATATACCTGGTGATAGCCCCCATCATACAGGATCCTAGAATAGAGTTCCTATACGCCTTCCTCTTCATCGTGGGAGGTCTATTACTCTACTTCCCTCTTGTACATTTCAAACTGCACAAGGGATGTTTTGGTAAGAGTACTTTGATTTGATTGTTTATTATCTTTTCGTTGGGTTTTGAAAGTTTTGGCAATACATGGTAAATACTTTCTTATGCTTTGTGTTTCACACAAAAATACTTAGATCCTGATAAACGAGTGTATACGCATTATTCTGAAATCATTGTAATAATCTTTTTTTTTGAATTATAGTGTACATGTTATATCTTTATTGAAGTTATTCAAGGTCGCGCTAATTACAATTAATTTTGGTAATTTTCTGATCCTAGTTTTGATACCCCCTCAGTTTTTAGATAATACGAGAGAGAGAGAGAGAGCTGAATGCTTCTTTATTTTTTCCCTTTTTACAATGTTAAACGTCTTCAAGTTCAATAGCATCATTTAAGAACAGACAAGTTTGCAGCATGGACAAGACATGCACGTTTCGGGTATTTAACCCTCGTCAATGATCCTCAATCTGAACAATGAAATATGACCAAAGAGTGTGAACGTTTCTCTAAACTAGATTCTATAACTTGCATTATATATGTAACATGATCCATGTAATATTTGAACATTTTTAAACATTACAACTAGATACAGGGTTTTATAAGATAGTGTTGTCCATCGCAATTCTATGATGCTGTGTTATTGTTGTTCATCGCAATTCTATGGTGCTGTGTTATTGTCTCCGTCTATTTGTCCGATTTCTGTTCCATTTTTTTACAAGAATTTATCAGCCATTGTATTTATGATTTTTTTTGGTTTCTGATTTCGGGTTTTGTGTTTGACTTTCAAGTACTGATCTAGCAAAGGAGCACAATTTACTTCCATAGTCACATGACAAGGCCTCTGATCTTACGTACATTAAATCAAGAAAATATTCTGATAAAGTTTTTTTTTCTGTTATGTTACAGATCCCATTACAACATTTCTTCAGTTACTATTGGAAGTGGCACCCAGTCCATATATTCATGATGTCGACTAAATCTTGAGTGCTTCTGATAAAGACAAACAGCTAGCAAATCAAAGTCTGACTCAGATTTCAATAACTTGGACTTTGTTTTCAATTGTATCTGATAAACTTACATAGTGAGTTTGAATCATGTCGTTGAGAAGTTCTATGTCATTATATTGTGTTTTTATGATACATTTCTTTATTATTACGAAAAAATATATAGCATATACTCTGACAATGTTTCTGATAATGAAGCATTTTCAGTTTTTAAAAAACGGTTATAAAGCATTTTTTTCTTTTTTTTCGAAATCCTACATTTTCATGATAATTCTATTCCAATGACAGAATTTATATAATTTTTATCGTGTGTTTATAATATTTTCAAATGAGAATGTTTTTATATTTATTTGAGAAGGATGACAAATATGGATAATGACCATATCCCTCTATACAGCACAAAATCGATAATTCAGAAAATCAGAAATCGGAGGCATACAAAATCAGGATAAAACAGGAACCAAAACAAGCAAACAAAAACCTCCACCATATGAAAAGAGGCAAACTCCCAATATGGGAGTGAGACCAGGTGCCCAGGAAGAGTAAGCATCTCCTGCTTGCATGCAACACCCGCCGCTTCAATTCGGTAGAACTGTCACATCCGGTTACTTCCATTTCGGAAGACATAGAGTACAATCTTCGGTTGGATGGTTCAAATGGTCTATGACAGAATATCATCCACCATTCTGGAGAGTGGGACATCATAGTGTATGACGAGTTCCCCATATCGACCGACCGTAGAACTTCCTCAGTGACGATGTTAGTCGGTCACAAACATATCCCTGACTGAGAAGCTTATCTGAAAGACGCCGAGCTCTCAGAACAAAATCCTTATATTTGGTACTTGCTCTGGCATAGCGTATCAACTGAGATATAAATACGCCATAAGCAGGCGATGAAGGGATGTTGCTACTCAGAAAAGGAATGTAATGCCTTGGCTGTAATTATTGATAATGAAATCTTGTGCACTGGATAGGTTTTGATATCAATGAATACTGAAAGGAAACCAATATTCCAATAATTGATTGAATTTCAAGTACAATATGATACGGTTTGATACCCAAATCAGAATTTAAGAAAATCACAATAAAATAGGAAAAATGCAAAATCAAACGAGACAGCCTAGCTATTCACCAATGGAGTAAACGTGAATCCCTAAGGTAGATGAGATGAGATAACCGGGAAGAATAATAGAATATATCCCTAGATGTGATCAGGGACAAGGAAATTCTACCCGAGTGTCCGGGATTTGCTTGTTCCACGACGAGACTTGCCGAGTCGTGGACAAAAGCAAATCCTGGACCCGAGGGTTGGATTTCTCTGTCCCTGAACACATCTGGGGATTGATTATTTTTCTCTGACTATCTAAAAGAGCTAAAAATGAGGTTTAATGTATTTTTTTCCATATTATGACCGACTTACGCTGCAATTATGTATGAAGTTACAATGACGTTACAATAAAAGCACTTTCGGAATGGGCTTATCTCACCCTGCAGGGTGAAACAACATTATTTTCCCTGACACCTTATTTCGCGGACAAATCAGTCTCAAGTGAGAGAATAAGCAGCTCCTACTTGATAACCATATCCGTCGCTTAAAGTTACAAATGGTTTTTTAAAGATCAAACCACTAATAAAGTATTTTGTCGATTTGTCATGGAAGCGAGTCTAGCATACTTAAAGTAAAAAACTAGCTGGTTATATCAATTCGTTATGCCTTCGCTACCGAAATATGATACATCGTTGCTTATAAAATGGGTACCCTCATATAACCTAGTTTTCTTCGAAGAGAACGAATGCGAACACTTGTAAGCACTTATTTGCATAAGACTAATACTAAAGCAAAACAAAACAACATGGCGGATGGATAACACGTGGAACGAAAAGGAATCTACAATTGGTATTATCAGAATCTGATTAGGGAAATGTAATATACAATAAAAGGAAATAATTAGTATTAGCAGGACATTGGGCAGATTGGAGACATTAAAAGACGATCGAGCATTTAGACTGAAGTCGGATGAGAAATTAGCCAAAAACGATCAACATGTTCATGTACATATATGTACGTGTACAAGTAGGTACAAGTAGTTCCATTGCCATATTTATAAGATGTACAGATGTTAAACGTCTTCAAATTCAATAGCATTATTTAAAACCAGATAAATTTGCCACATGGACCAGACATGCACGTTTCGGGTGATATGATGCTATAGGACCCACGTTTTAGAAATGTCAAGAAATTTTTAACAGAAAATTTCAAATGCGTTGAAGAGAAAGACGATCAACCGAAGTTGATCGAACTTGGCTACATGTGCCCTCGGGGACTCCTGGTCCACCAGCAGTGACACCAAGTAGTTCAAATGTTAAACGTCTTTAAATTCAATAGCATCATTTAAAACCAGATGGATTTGCCGCATGGAATAGACACGCAAGTTTCGGGTACTTAACCCTCGTCAGTGATCCTCAGTCTAAATAATTTAATATGGCCAAAAAGTGAAATTTATTATGTCCAAAAATGTACCGAAAGATGAAGCAGAATGGGTGGGATATGATTCTTTAGGACCCACGTTTTAGAAATTTCAAGAAATTTTGTAACAGAAAATTTCAAATGCGTTGAAGAGACAGACGATCAACCGAAGATGATCGAACTTGGCTACATGTGCTCTCGGGGACTCCAGGTCCACCAGCAGTGACACTCACCAAATAGTTCAAATTTTAAACGTCTTCAAATTCAATAGCATCATTTAAAACCAGATAAATTTGCCGCATGGACCAGACATAAACGTTTCGGGTACTTAACTCTCGTCAGTGATCCTCAGTCTAAATAATCTAATATGGCTAAAAAGTGAAATTTATTATGTCCAAAAATGTACCGAAAGACGTAGCAGAATGGATAGGATATGATGCTATAGGACCCACGTTTTAGAAATGTCAAGAAATTTCGTAACAGAAAATTTCAAATGCGTTGAAGAGAAAGACGATCAACCGAAGTTGATCGAACTTGGCTACATGTGCCCTCGGGGACCCCTGGTCCACCAGCAGTGACACTCACCAAATAGTTCAAATTTTAAACGTCTTCAAATTCAAGAGCATCATTTAAAACCAGATAAATTTGCCGCATGGACCAGACATGATATCAGTTTGATGTGAATACATATATATAATCGCAGTATTTTGATACATATACATGTACATATGATATATTCAAAGTTTATATCGAATATAAAAACCCCTGCAGATAATACGTAAATAAAGGCAAATTTTCATTTAGGATTTGGTAAACAAACGCACATGTGTAGCAGACTACACTTGACTTCCTTCCAAACGTCATACCAATAGCCAGTCATTTGAGAGATTTTCCACGTTTAACATAATTATTTGAACAAAATATATCTACATAAGATATCAGTATTTTATCTTCAATTCAAGAAAATATTAGTATGGCTATATTAGTATCTAGCGAAAATTTTGCCGTTATGACCCACGTACGGGAGGTGAGCTTGCGTGACTGAGCGTGGGTTTCCTATGATGACCAGATGCAGGGATCGAAACAGTGTTACTACTCATGCATGTGTAATCTTGTGTTAAAATTTGTTCTGATGTTTCGTGTTGAATCTTTCTCGTCCCTTTAGTGTTTCTTGTCGCGCTAGGCTCTTTACATTTTCGCATTCGGGTGTTCCGATGTTTGCAGTTAGTACTGCAGCCTAGTCCAGTTTGATATTTCCTTCTCTCTTCATGAATGGGAAATTGGTTTCTTTTTTTTAAGTTGAAGTCGCCATATGTATCACATATGAAAAGTCTGTCCTTGTTCTAGAAATGATTACATTATCTTTAACTGTTTGTCGTTGTTGTTATTGTGTATCTATTGTTGGTTGCTATGTTTATTTCTTACGCATCTTCAGTGTTCATATCCGGCTTCTATTTCATATTTACCAAAATTCGTAGTTCTATACATGTAATTGACACATTTGTTGTAACTATCAATGAATAAAATGTAAAGAGAGGATCTCCAGCATGACCACACCGCACTGACTGAACAATCCCACAAGAAAGCGACACATAAATGACATCGGACAAAACTACAGCCCACCATAGGACACACCAATATGCACTAGAATATCATACAAAACAGAAAAAACAGTCGAAACGGACGTACCGAAACATCAAACATTAATGACAACACATCAACGGAAGGGGGACCAATGTGCACCCGGCGCCGACTTTGGACGGCCATTTGATATAAGCAAATGGTGTGGTTAACGGGATTACGTACACACAACCCTTCCACTTATCAGGATACAAAAGGTCTCCATAGACACACAATTACTGTATCAACATCAAATTTTCACTTTAAGGTGGCATTACAAACAAGATATGATTGAACGCAGCGGCCTCAGGTACACAGATTCTATGTAAATGGATATAAAAATGTTAAATGACATGCGTATAACAGTCTGTGATCTGATGGCTGACGCAAAATTTTCACACGCGAAAACAAAAAGTCGGACACACATCCATGTATACACAGAGGACAACTTTATCTCATGAAAAGTCTCCAGAGTCAAGTGCAAGCGCAGATTGCAACGTAGGCGGCGCTGTTGAAATTTAATTTGAACTTTCGCTTAACTTTTAAATGATGTGCAAAACTTATTTTTACTTAATGCCTTCTTATTTTTGAAATCATATACAAAAATCGTATATAATAATGATAGTTAACATTGCAAAACGAACCATTTTCTTAATCCCAAGGAGGACCCCTCAACTTTGCTATCCAATGCGATCAAATAAAATTTGCCTTGTTGTTTTGTTAATAAATATACCGTTCAAAAAAGTTTAGAATCACACCACTATTTCCCTATAACTTCTAGCCACTTTGCATCTTTTTGAAAAAGTTCTCATAATTGAATGAATGATTTATGACAATTTTTACTCATCTGACTAAATAGGGGAAACATATTCCAGCTGTACAAATCTGAATATCACTTGTTTGTAAGTATACGGGAAATGGTAGTGTGATTATATACTTTTTTTTAGTAATATACATGAATAGTTGTTGTGGTTTGTCTTGGTCTTTATACTTTATGTTCTAACTTTAAAAAAATCAAGAGCTTTCATATTTAAAATTTTTTCCCCACTTAAGCTACATAAAAAATTTTGATACTCCTTAATATACGCTAAGTATAACATCCTTTTTTCAATTTTGTCAAAAATGCATACATTTTTTTCTGAAAAACATATAGCGTGGATACCTCCCAACCCCTTTTTTTGCTCAGCTGAATCTTCTATAGAATTTTTCATCTTGATCTTCATTGATTAAATTGGTAGACTGGTAGATCCACACCTGGGTGATGCAGAGTTATTACCTATTCATATGTAATATTCAGATTCTGATGTCCACTATCTATAGACTCCGATCATTTACCTGTGTGTCACTCATGCATGACGGTTTCTTCCCCCCTATTATTAACATGTAGACATACGAAGTTTCTCTCCCATGCCTTCACCACTTTTAAATATACCGAAAGCAAACAAACCCTCAATTTAAAGGATCAATTGGGCAGATTTATGGTCTATCCAAGCATCTTTAACTCTTACCCGTGTCTTGGTGGGATTTTGTGTCGTTGGTGAAATGATAAAGTAAATTTATCAATTTCACACAAAATGGAAAATTCGGCATATGAAGGTAAGCTCATTTTTGTATCACTATACAAGTATTTTACATTGTACATCGTAGTTTACCTGTGACTGTGTGTTTCTTTTTGTATTCTAATAAGAAATTGGAATGCAAAGTTATGTCAATAAATTTTGTTTACAAACTACCGTGAGGAGTTATATTAGGTAGGATCATATGGGTTCTAAACATTTATTCCTTGCACGATTCATTATGATTCATGGCTTATCCATCCTTCAACAACAGCCACGATGGCTCACTATTTTTAAAACCTATCTTTTTTTTCGCTCAAATCATACTACGGACCAGCTCTGATGCTTTTAGATGTAAATTTTGATGTTTTTCAACATAATAGAAATTTACTAGTACTTGTTATTACATCACAAAGTACAGGTGCATCGGACGTATAATTTTACATTTTTATATATAATTTTGTTCATTTCTTTAAAAAAAGTTAATCTATAAACAAAATCATTCCTCATACAAGATTATTAAGAATATTGGAAGGGAATTGATCTTTTTGTGATATGACTAGATATATGTAATACACATCGAAGAAGTACCCATCTTCAGTTTTTCAGTCTCAAAGTCCAGAAGAGCAGGCAAAAATAATTAGAATTTCCATTGGAACAGTTGCGAACCCCGGAATAAACACTACTAGTATTCCGAAGTAAGATCAGATGAACGGGGAGAGTTGGCATCTCTTACTTATTGGTTGGTTTATTTGTTGTCTTTCGTATTTACAGTGTTTCGACGTTGTCTTTGATGTTTTGTCTTCTTTGTACGGTGTACCTTACGGTGTCTCTTCTTGTACATGTCGACCATGTGTGTTCTATGATTTGATATGTTGTTGCGGGTGCTGGAACCGAACCCTGTTGGAGAAACCCTCCTCTATTTTAAGTTGGAAAGAGAAAGAGAAATCAAACTCAAATTTTATATATGTCGTTTAAATTATTTATTTTTCTTTATTTCTTTTCATTATCAATTACTCTTTACTTTACAAGTGATATACAGATAAATCAGTTCATGGAATCTTAATTTGAACTTAAATTTCTGACAACTATATAAGATTGAGAATTTGAAATTCTACCAAATTCTTACCAAAAGTAGAGTTGTTCATTACTGAAAAATCGTAGTATTGCTAAAACAACTTTTAAAGCGATGTTTTCGCACGTCAGGTATTAATCGAAAAACGAAATTTTCAACAGCAATACCATATTTACCGGATTACCTATTAAGCTAGTATAACATCACGAGGTTCTTTGTGGAGTCGGGTGCATGCGGTATTTGCATGAATACTGTCTATAACCGTTGAAATTTATTGGGGCACGTCATAATGTTACCCTTAAATTTGATCGTTTTTCAGTGCATTTGTATGGGACACGTCAAGTTACCTTCAATAGGGCACTAATGCAAGTGCATATACATTATGTTCCAATATTCTTTAACAATTTGTATACAGAAAGCCCTCTCAACCCGGTTTTTCAGGGGGCCTAGATGTAAGAAATATATCGGAGATCCGCTTGTTTTATCTCTATATCTCGGACAAATATATATATTTATAATAACAACGTTACTGTAATAGTTGTAAAACTGTGGATTAAAATTTATGCGATTATGAAATTTCTTCCGCTAATTTTCATCGGCGTTTCAAGCAAACCGTCAGAACTTCTTATAGGAGACTAGAAAAAAAGAATAGACCATTTAGAAGATGGAATCATTCTCTGATGGGACGCCTTCAGTAGTTTGAGATTGTTTACCTTGTAGAAATCCGGGGGCGAAACTGCAAAAACGAACAAAAAGAGAGGACGAAAGAAAATAAGCAAATGATCTTTACCCCCCACAAAACAGAAATATTTTAAACATCTTTGCTCTGACCCTCAGATGGTCTGTGCCTAATTTTCCATTTTAAACATTCATTTATAAAAATAAATCTTTCTTATTATGGAAAACACATAGTGGGCGACTGTTTGTGTCGTGTTTATTCAGAGGCAAAAGTTTAACATGAAGGACACAAATTATGGACTCGCTCCGAAATGTGCTTGACCTTGTCCTTTTTTTTTTTTTACATTTTCCATTTTAAAATGTTTTTCTTTTATTTATTTTCCATTATAAAAACACTTTCCATAATAAGCGAGTCTGTAATTTGTACCCTTCATATCAAACTTATGCCTCTGAATAATCACGACAAATTTGAAGTCACCCACTACAAAAGACTACCAAAAAAGCTTTATGATACTTACTTACTTGAACCCTTCGACATTATTAATATAGACACTTATTTCACGTTGCAGTGTGGAGCTGTTAAAATCGTTCCCCGTGGCCTGATGTTTGTCAAGTGTATTAATTACTTCTTTTCAGCTCTGTCACCTGAAAGAAGCATTGTTTTGGCCTTTTATCAATGTGACATCATATATATTTTTTCGCTATTTCGGAAACTTGCCATTTCACCGATAAATATCATCGAAATTAAAGGAGTTTAACATCTTAGCACCATCCCTCCAATGCTATTTTGAACATAGATTTTATTTGGATATGCTACTGAATCGACCCTACAGGAAATTTCGAGCCGCGCGCTCTCTGTAATGTAAAAGTAAAAATCTAACTTCAAAAAATTAAAGAGGGCGCTACTTTTTATTTTTATTTTTGGTAGCTTCGCTGAAAGCATCACTGATGAGAATATTCGAAACACGTGTCTGGTGCATGGAAATTGGTTTGGAATTTTCTTCAAGAAGGTATGGAGTTGGAACCCTTCGACATTGTTATATCTCTAGTTTTTTGTGTTTAATGCTTCCATTCCGTATTTGGTGTCCCTTGTCCCTTTTGCGTCTCTTGCCGTACTTGTCTACTCCGTGTTTTCGCATGGCCCGGTTGGTTGTGTTGATGAATTGCTGTGGGTGCTGCAACCGAGTCTGGTTGGAGATCTCCTCCTTCCTTTGAGATAGTACAAGGGTATGCCACTAAATACATTTGGCTCCTCTAAACATTATAGCTTGAATAATGCCGAAGGCTTCCAACTCTATATCTTCTTGAAGAAATTTTCAAACCAATTTCCATACACCATACACGTGTTTCGAATATTTAAAAATTCTCATGAGGGATGCTTCCAGCTAAAGTGTTTTTCATAAGCAGCCCAAATCAATTTCACTAGCGCCCTCTAGTGTTATTTTTAGAACTTAAGTTTCTACAATTACTTTACAGAGAGTACGCGGCTCCAAATTTCCTGTAGGGTCTATTCAATAGCATATCCAAATAAAATCTATGTTCAAAATAGCATTGGAGGGATGGTGCTAAGATGTTAATCTCCTTTAATTTTGATATTTTTAGGTGAAATGGCAAGTTTCCGAAATAGCAAAAATATATGTATATATATGATGTCACATTGATAAAGGGCCAAAAACAGCTTCTTTCAGGCGACAGAGCTGAAGCACCATTGATTTGCACCTTCGGGTAAATTTGATTTGTATAGTGTTCAAACTGTTGGTTATCCAAGTTTACAATGTCATAAAGATACCTTCAGGTATCACTGAAAGTTTTCAAGCCTTGATCCTCTAATTTCTCTAGTAACGAATAACTTTTTTCAATCGTGTATATACAAATCCGCCGTCACAGGATGTCAAACAATTTTCTTTATTGAAAGAGAGTGACCAAGTCGTACACAAATGTGTAAAAAGAAGAACAAGGTCAAGATAATTTCGGAGCGAGTCCATAATTTGAATCCTTCATATTTCACACTGATGAACGATCCCCTTCAAGACGAACATATACAGTCTTATTGAAGATTCACACAAATTATTTTGAAATTAACACAGAGACTGATGAATATTGGATAAACAGCAAAAAGTAGGCAAATCTGGTTCAACAATAGATTTATTAGCCTACATGGAGTAATATTTCCTGTTGGAAAACATCGTCAGATACCACTGCTCAGAGCTGCACTGCGTATACTAGAAAAAATATAATAGCTGTTCAGCTGAGCGTAGGCATCCGACGATGGTTGGTATAATGTAAGAAATAATCATCCGTTTCTGATAAAAGATTATATTTCAGATAATTCAGAAAATAATGTTGATATGTAGTACCTCTTTGAAATGATTTCAGTTTTGTTTGTTGCTTTGCCTGTAGTTGCAAAGAAAATCATATTGTGCAAAAAGACTCTGATTATCCAGAAAGGTGATCTACAAAAAGATGCGGAATTTTTAACTTCCAAATGTTAAACGTCTTCAAATTCATTGCATCGTTTAAGACCAGACATGTACGTTTCAGGTATTTAGCCCTCGTCAGCGATCCTCAATACAAACAATGAATATGCATGACAATAAGACATTCGTATTTTCTCGAACATTGCAAAGAACATTTATATTATATTAAGGCACACAGCAGGGTGTCCCAGATTGGCGATGATCTTTGATACATTAATATGGTCAGGCCGGTAATTGTCATTTTTCAGGAGAATCCACGGAGCTGAGGAAGCGACCCGTTAATGGAGATGGAGGTGTGGTCGTGGAGGAGGAGAAGGGGGTGCAGATGAAAAAGAATGTAGGGCTTATAAGTGGCACATCTGTCATAGTAGGCACTATTATAGGTAAATGTGGTGACATTCTAATAAATACTTCTCAAAACTTCCTTATGTACTGGAAACGTTTGAAATCAAATGAAATCCAAAATGAATTGTAAATATCGATTTGCGATTAGTCTTATGAAAAGATATTGTCATATGAATCATTCATGTAGATTCTAATCAGTATTTTTAATACCAGACAAACTCTGAAGTCAAAAATTCTAAAATAATGTGTGAACATTTATTTACAAATTCATGTAGTCTTTCCTTAAGTATACAAATATACATGTATATAAATCTGACACCAATCCTACGCTCTTTATAAAGTTTACATGTAGGATTATGTAATACACTATGAGTCAAAACTTGGCAGAGTGTCAAGTTTATTTTTACAGGCTATCTTGATTGTTTACATTTTGTGAAATTTTATTGCTTTTTTTTTTACTCTTCAATGGTTTTAATCTACAATCATCATAAATATTTGTGCACAGACTTATTTTGTAACTCTTTTTTTCTAGGTTCTGGTATATTTATCTCCCCTAAAGGAGTTCTGTCGGAGACTGGGTCTGTGGGTCTTAGTCTGGTAGTATGGGCAGCAGGAGGTGTACTGTCTCTGTTAGGTAAACTTTCTTTATAAATTGATATTAGGAGAAAATCACCATTATGACGATCTTGCAATGATCACAGCGGTTCATACTTGCATTGTAGCAGAGAAAAAGAGGGGGTAACAAGTGAAGCCACAAGGGCAACAAACAGACAGACGCAAAGAGAAAAATAGACATACATGTACAACGACCACATGAGACAATGAAAACATGAATTTGAGCTAGTACGGTATCATGAATATGGTCATTCTAGTGTTTCATCTGTATTTCTAGGTTCCCTTTCGTATGCCGAGCTCGGTACCCTGATTACCAAGTCAGGTGGGGAATACCCTTATATCTGGGAAGGATTAGGTCGTATTCTAGCTTATCTCTTTGCTTGGACCAAAGTCATCGTTCTTACTCCCTCCTCTGCCGCTATCATCACCCTGACATTTGCAGAGTATGTTGTGTCCTTCTTTGATTTCTGTGGATACCCACAAGTACCACCAAAAATTATAGCTGCGACGGCCATGAGTAAGTTGATTGATTAATTAAGTTTAAGATGCATTTTCTTTCCACAATTCATAGAAATGCATATAACGGTTTATAGGCCCAGATCAGACTGAAACTCTGACCTAAAAGAAGAACAAGTGTCCCATCTCTGCTACCAATTAAAGAGCAATCTGGGTATTTTCAAATTTTGTACAGCGGAAATGCAAGTTTCGGATAATGGAACCTCATCAAATGTACTTCAAAATGAAAATAAAATGTCATTTAAAAATAATCAGAGCTTTTGTTAAAAAATGCACAGCTCTATATCTTGTGTAGTGTATTCGAAAACTTAGTAATCTGCACGTTTTAGGTATGATTTTCAAAATTTGTGACTGTTCACAACTTTTCATTGTTCATAATTTTCATTGTTCACAATTTTTCATTGGTTTGAAATAGAATTGTTACACTAATTACCATCATATACTCATTTCTTTCCATTTTCATTTTCGCCTATGATAAAGATTTATTTCATATATTTGTCATTTATAAAATAAACTTACTAGTTGAAATGCGCATACGGTTCACTGAAGTTATAAAATATAGCATTTATTTTAAAATCAATATTTTCACTTATATACATTTGGTTGACATATTTTAACAGTAACATTGGCGATTATTAATTGTTGGGATACCAAGCTGGCAGCACAGATCCAGGTTCTCTTCACAGCAGCCAAACTTATTGCTCTGATAATCATCATAGTTGGTGGGTTGGTGTGGCTAGGCCAAGGTGATAATCTTTGTTTTCGCAAACTTTGTTACATGTACATAGTGGTAAAAATTATTAAGAGTCCAAATGTTAAACGTCTTAAAATTCAATAGCATCATATAAGAGCAGGTTATTTGAAGCATGGGCAAGACATGCACGTTTCGTTGATGACCATTGAACTTCCTGGTTAATTTAAGTACGAAGGAGGCAATCGAGAATGCACATTAAAAAAACCGCTGTATTAGAAATATTTGTATAACAACTTTTCAAAATTGCAAAACAGTCGAGCATAATTATAACGCTTTATCAAGGACGTTTTGAAGTTTCCGTTTCATGTACACAAAACAAGTCATTATACTACGCCTAAGTCGTGAAGAAGCTTTTGTAGTCGTTTCTTTCAGAATATGATATTGTTTACCTAGGACTATTTGTTGGCAATGACATTCTCAGGTTTCACCTTCACCTAAACTAAGTTATTTTTCACGGTGATAGTTTGCGAAAAGGCGTATCATTCTAGCTATACCCAAACCTGATCAGAAAAAAAATTAAATATATTTTAAAGAACTTTGTATTTTGAACATTTCAATTTTATACAGGTAACGTATCGACATTACAGAAAGGATTTGAAGGGACTACGTCATCGCCCTCCGGTGTAGCACTGGCATTTTACGACGCCCTCTGGGCTTATGACGGTTGGTAAGTAGATTTGAGGACACATCCCCCGTTGAGAAAACGTTCTGTAAAGAATGACCAATAAGAAAGAGGATGTACAGCTCGACACCCTTTCCGAATGGATAAAGTCCATCAGAGGGTTACTTTCATCTAGAATTTACCGATTAAAATCAACTGTGAACACCCAGATTCGAGTCTATCTTTAAAGACCCTGATGTTATCACAGAGCTTACCTACCTCCAACAACTTTATGTCATCACACCAGCAGACAAAGCCTCAAATAATTACACATTTACATGCAAGAAATACTATTTCGACAGTCTTGTTAAAGAGTTGGGCCTAAATCCGACGCCTGGAAATTCCACTTACACCCCAATAAACCTTTCTGCCACTGAAATAATAGATAACCATAAACACCGCGTGGGATCGAAACGTATGGTGTTGTGATTCCTTACATAACTTTTTGGTATTTTCTCATTTTCTAAATCAAACTTTACAAAACTGATGGGCAGTTGCAGTAGGGCAATGCCTACTGAATCAATCCACATCGTCCAGGTTTATGAAAAGTTCATAGTTTTTGCAAACATTTCAATAGTTTGTCGACAACAGAAAATCTTTCCTTTAGACGAACTCTTGAAGTGTTTGCAGAAACTATCGACTTTTCAGATATATAAACAATATGGACTTACTTATTAGGCATTGCCCTACTACAACGTCTCATCAATTTTGTGCAGTATCACTTAATTGATGAATCAATCTAAAAAATCTCCAAAAGGAATCACAACATCATACGTTTCGATCCCACGCGGTGATAAATCAGCTCTCGCGCTTTGGCTTCGACACAAACAATCTAGATATAGATTTACCATAGTTAAATGCATAAGACTCCGTACAAATAACGTTTCATCGCTGGATCTTCAAAGTATTCTACCAAATATGTATCGATCTTACTCACCAAAGTTTTATCTGAAATCAAATCTGGGTATCAAAAATATTGTTCGACAGTATATTCTCGTAGCGGTATCAGCCAGATGTGGATTTTAAAGAATTCGTAGGAACTTTTAGAACATCTGAAATCCACTGATTTTAGTAGAGTCCATTCGATCAAAGCCTTTGATGTTTTGACACTTTACACTACAATATCCCACATTCTAAATTGAAAGAAAAACTCGCAAAAATTATAAGTAATGCGTTAACAAGCAAGAACGGCAACGCAAATACAAATTTATTGTTGTTAACTATAACCAAACCTACTTTGTAAGAGAAAGGTCCGATTCTGAAAATAAGTACAATGAAACAGATATTATTCAGATGTTAAACTTCCTGATCGACAACATTTTTGTGGTCTTTGGAGGAAAGCTCTTCCAGCAAATTGTCGGAATTCCAATGGGGACCAATTGTGCCCCACTCCTTGTCGACAATTTTCTGTACTCGTACGAAGCTGAATTCATTCAATCTTTGGTCTCTGAAGGTAAAAGATACTTAGCTTCTGACTTCAACTTCACTTACAGATACATAGACGATGTGTTGTCCATCAATAATCCAAAATTCGCGGATTACCTCAGCAGAATTTTTCCTTCGGAGCTTGAAGTCAAAGAAACTACAGAGACAAACAATTCAGCAACCTATTTGGACATAATGTTGTCCTACGACAATGATGGTCACATGAACACCTCACTCTATGACAAACATGATGACTTCAATTTCAGCATCACAACCTTTCCTTTTCTGATTAGCAACATCCCTTCATCGTCTGCTTATGGCGTGTTCATATCTCAGTTGATACGCTATGCCAGAGCTAGTACCAAATATACAGATTTTATTCTGAGAGCTAGGCGTCTTTCAGATAAGCTTCTCAGTCAGGGATACGTTTGGCACATGTAGCCAAGTTCGATCAATTTCGGTTGATCGTTTCTTCAACGCATTCTAAATTTCTGTTATCAAAATTTCTTGAAATTTCTAAAAAGTGGGTCCTGTACGTTGCATCATATCCCACCCATCCTGCTACGTCTTTCGGTTACTTTTTTCGACATAGTATCTTTCATACTTTTTTGGCATATTACATTGTTTAGATTTAGTATCACTGATGAGGGTTTTGTACCCGAAACCTGCATGTCTGGTCCACGTTGCCAATTTATCTGTTCTTAAATGATGCTATTCAATTTGAAGACGTTCACATTTATACCACTTGGTGAGTGTCACTGCTGGTGGACCAGGAGTCCCCGAGGGCACATTTAGCCAAGTTCGATCAATTTCGGTTGATCGTTTCTTCAACGCATTCTAAATTTCTGTTATCAAAATTTCTTGAAATTTCTAAAAAGTGGGTCCTGTTGCATCATATCCCACCCATCCTGCTACGTCTTTCGGTTACTTTTTTCGACATAGTATCTTTCATACTTTTTTGGCATATTACATTGTTTAGATTTAGTATCACTGATGAGGGTTTTGTACCCGAAACGTGCAGGTCTGGTCCACGTTACCAATTTATCTGTTCTTAAATGATGCTATTCAATTTGAAGACGTTCACATTGTGACCGACAAACATCGTCACTGAGGAAGTTTTACGTTCGATGTGGGAAATCGTCATACACTATAATTCCCACTATCCAGAACGGTCGATGATATTATGTCATAGACCATTTGAACCATCCAACCAAAGATTATACTCTATATGCAAATGCATGGAAGTAACCGGATGTGACAATTCTACCAAATTGAAGCGGCGGGTGTTGCATGCAAGCAGGAGATGCTGACTCTTCCTTGGCACATGGGGTGCGTTCCTTTATGCGGAACGTTCCCGTTGCTCCGGCTGTTTCTGTTAATGGAACGCGCCGTTCCAGCGGATCGAATCGGATCGTCTGGTACGTCTAGGTCCTACGTTCCAGGCTGTTCCAATATGGCAGACATGGTTACGATCTCTGTACAGTGCTAGAAATTTTTATTGTAATTGGAAATTTCGGTATGGATGTCACAAGAAATGATAAGCATGTGATAAAATAAGTAAAGTTAGTACTATTTCAAGATCATACGACTTTATTTTTGAATTTTGTGAATATCACGATTTTGCTTTATCTATGCTATGTTGAAGTCATTCTGGCACCGTTTTTGTTCCATTATCAGAATGGGATCGTTCTGGAACGTTTAGCATAATGGAACGCAGCCCTGGTCTCACTCCCATATCGGGAGTTCGCTTCTTTTCATGTGGTGGAGTTTTTGTTTGTTTGCTTTGGTTCCTGTTTTATCCTGATTTTGTATCTCTTCGGTTTATGATTTTCTGAATTATCGATATTTTGTGCTGTATACAGGAATTTGTCATCTGTAAAAACAACAGCCAAGTACAACACAATTGGACTGCTTTGATGTTATCGTGCAATATATTGTATTTGAAATTTACCAGCATATTACAAACTGTATACATTTATTTGTATACATGTATTTAAACTTGAGTCAACAATATTCAGGAAAAACAAACGTTAAGATACCCTATGTACTTTCTCTGAAAGTAATAACATTTATATCTTTTTTCCTTCAGGAATAATTTAAACTACATCACCGAGGAACTTAGGAACCCATATGTGTAAGTGATTTAGAGTTATGATTACAAATGGGATGTGGATTTAGTAAATCTGCACAGATATTGAATTAATACCTGGGGATCGAAATTTTCTAGAAGGGATGTAACGTACGGTCTCCATTTTGAATGAGATGCAAGATGAATTAAAAGTTTGCAATAATGTTTGAAAGTATCGCGTTCTTGAGCAGAAAAAGCAAAACAAAACAAAATACTTTGCATATAAAATTATCATGATAATGTTGTTGTTTTTTCAGAAACTTGCCACGGGCAAATGTAATCGGTGTATTACTGGTAACAGTGGTTTATGTACTGGCCAACATTTCCTACTTGGTGGTCCTAGGCACGGACGGACTTCTAAATTCGTCGGCAGTCGCTGTGGTATGTCAATGCAAATCTAGAAAATCTATTTGGGGTCCAGTCTGACTAATGGGTTAAATATATGATTATCAGAAAACCACGAGTAAAATAAAATCGGGTTCATTTGGATCTTTGACAATTCCGGGGATGGGGGTTCCAAAGTTCTGAAAAAGAGATAATTTATTCAATAATTTGTCAACCACAATTCATTTTCGTTCGCCGTCACATTTATGGGCAATGATCGTGTCTTTTTTTTCAGACATGGGGCGAGGAAGTTCTAGGTAAAGCAGGTATCATTATGCCTATCTTTGTCTTATTTTCCACCTTTGGTGCCGCCAATGGATCTCTTTTCGCCGGAGTCAGGACACTGTACGCAGCCGCTAGAGAGGACCAGTTTCCAGAAATTCTGTCATACGTCAACGTGAAAAGATATACCCCCGTACCCTGTATTATATTTACAGTAAGAACCATTATGCATATTGCGCAATGCGTCAGTTTAAAGTAAAGTTTCTTCGATTGGAGGGTTTTCTCTCGTTTTGTATTACATCAATTTTGTTAGTAGATAAAAAGCATTTACATGTACTCCCCATCTACCCTCTTTTGCGTTTATTTTCTCAGATATAGGTAAAAATCCAATGTGAAGGTCACAATTAAGGAAAACAGAGGTTTCCTTTTAAGGGAAACACACACACACAAAAATATGAAAGTCACGCTATGTAAAATCTATTCGAATGTTATGGCCATAAGGGTAGACCGACGACCTGCATTAATTCATTGCCCTCGCATTTCGCAAAAGTGTGGGCAGATCGATGTCTGCTTCATTAATTTTATTAATTTTAGAATTGAATAATACATTTTACAACTTTAAACGCGGAATACTTCCGAAGATATTCTGAGTAATAAAATCTTCGTCTTTTCTATTTTTTTTTAACCTTGAAGGATATCCTTTTGTCGGTTACATTACCCGGCGGTTGCGATAACGAAATCTTATCGGGCATGGTCTGTTGATTTTATTGATTTTCAAAGGTAAAAGAGGATCAAATTTACAATTTTGATCTTTTTTTACATGCGGAAACGTAGATCAAGGTTATTCGACCATTAACATATGTTTAATTTTATCCAATTAATCACTGCTGCCTCAGAGTACCACCTCGGACAAGAATTTCCTGAATGTACACTGTAAAAACAGTGTTTAGAAATTAAACAGATCGGAAACATGTTTTAGTCTAAACATATGAAGGAAAGTGTTTATATTCGAAATACATATGAATTGAATATGTTTAATACTTAAACATGTTTAGACGAAGTAAGGATTACTGTACATAAAATTCTAAACATGTAACGATATTAAACACTTCGAGGTACTTTTCTGAATGTCTGTAACACTTTTCTAAATGCTTAAACACTTTCCTAAACGTATGAACTCTAAACGCGTTTCATATGTAAAATAATACTGATACTATATCAATATACATTTTGTTTGTATACACCAATATGATATAATATAAATAAGAGAGAGATTACATAATATAAATAAAAAAGAAAGAGAGAGAGAGAGAGAGAGAGAGAGAGAGAGAGAGAGAGAGAGAGAGAGAGAGAGAGAGAGAAATTTGTTGCGGGTAAATGAAGGAATTAGGATGATGGCTGTTACAATAGACATAAATTTTAATTTTTACAAAATATATTTTTGACACAAACCCATGC
Organism: Pinctada fucata; assembly: GCA_028142955.1. Taxonomy (NCBI): domain Eukaryota; kingdom Metazoa; phylum Mollusca; class Bivalvia; order Pterioida; family Pteriidae; genus Pinctada; species Pinctada fucata. The sequence continues at coordinate 25,764,245 of AP027113.1, read as the reverse complement.
CCAATACATTAGGCCAAAATGAAAACTTGAAGGTACTTTATATATAATTTATCAAATGCTTTACAACGTCCAAATGCTTAACATAATTAAAGTGGCGAGTTAGATCCCCCTCGACAAAGTGCATGTACATGCACGTGTGTTCTTATCTTTCCCGGCAAGGAGCGGTCAACGCGCGCCCAATCGCACACATGCTATTTACATTCCCGCTCTTGAAAGCTGGATGAAAACAAAGGAGGAAACGGTAAGTGATTTCATTACGTTTTCAACATGTTCAAGGCAATTTAAACTTATATGAGAATATTGTATGATTCTATTTAAGAGAGTATAACATCATAACCTTCGTATAAGAGAAAAAATATCTGAGACAGTATTATATTATTCAAATCAATTTCATTGAATACAACTATAGGGGCCAAAGAGAGGGGTTCTGATTGGGGATTTCTTCATTAAAAGGGTTATATGTTATACATGTATCTTCACACAACATTGAATTATTTCCAAGTATGCCTTCGAGAGGCTAAGAAATATTCCATCAATTAACTTTATATTTTTCGATGTAAAACTGCAATTGAGGGGAGGGGGAAGGGGGGGGGGGGGGGGGGTTTGACGAGCCTGAGGTGATATGGCGGAAAAGAAAAAAAAGGAGGTTTTTTCTATGGTATGTGAATCCTCATGGCCAAGTGACAATTTAATTCGATTTTGGAGGAAAAAAAAAGGGGGGGGGGGTGTCGCAACCTCAAATGTAATAACAACCTAAAATGTAATAAACAGGATTTCCCTTATGAAAAATTTGGCCTTCCTGCACATAGTTGCTGCAAGTTTGCAGCACTAGTTGCCGCAAGCTTGCTGCAACTAGGGTGAGATTTGGCATGCAAATGAGGTCTTGCTGCACACATTTTCCTGCACTCCTCTGGCACGTATGTGCGGCTAGCGGCATCTGTTTCGGCACACTTCCTGCACATAGTTGCCGCTAGCTGCATCTGTTCCAGCATACATTCTGCACATATATGTGCTGCTAGCTACAACCCTTCTTGCACATATAGTGCCGCTAGCAGCAACTACCCCACATACGTTTGATTTACACATACATGTTTATAAACACTTGTATAAATGGAGTACAAATAATGGTTTGACCACTTGAAACAAAAGTTAATTATGCTGACTACTACAATGTCGAAGAGGATATCCCAAACTGCATACGATTGTTGCATACTGAACACAGTTTTATCAAAGTACATGGAAATATCAACGTCCATAAGGCGCATGTATTATAGTGTAAAATTTCTGCAAGTTCAAGCAAATTAGTGACATTTTCTTACAATAATCTTAATGCTTACCTTCTTTTTCAATCACATGCATAATGATTAATAATTAATCCAGCTTAATCATTTCTCATTTTAACACATTTTAAACAGCCATTAAATTCGATCATCATCTAAAAGATATGTATTCCATTTTCACTTTTCAGTCATTAAAGTTCCCAAACCATCATTTGAAGTATCCAGACTTCATTCAGTATCAGTATATTTCCATTACATGAATGTGGCACATCTCTTCTCACTTGACTGTTTCAAAGCCAGAGCTTTGAATGTCAGCGGCCTTAAATTCTATTGGCTGTGACTTGTGCATGTGACTTAAATACATTACTGTGCAGCTTCTGGCACGCACTCTTTTGTTTCTGTTCTATAGTTGCAGCTAGCTGCATAGAAAACTTTACCCGATGCTCCTTTTTGCTTGAAATGAATTGATGCAGCTAGCGGCAACCATGTGCAGCTAGCAGCAGCTATGTGCGGCTACCTGCAACCTAATTTGTATTCAGATTTTGTGTGCAATCTGTGTGCAGGTAGCGGCATATACCTGCACACGTCTTTCTGCACGCTTTTATGGTTGCAGCAAGGTTGCTGCAACCTTGCAGCAAGCTTGCTGCAATTTTTTCTTTTCGTAAGGGTTATTACATTTTAGGTTATTACATTTTAGGTTGACCATTCAAACCTAAAATGTAATAACAACTTAAAATGTAATAAAGTTTCAAGACAATCATAGACATTAAACGTGAGATCTGTTTGTTTGTTTGTTTGTCTACCCGTATGTAACCCTGTGTGCATATAAGGCTATGTCACCCTCTATTTCTCCTTTTTGGATGATATTTGTTGAAATATATTGATATTCCAAGTACATTGGACGGTGACACTCAGAATTAATTCTTCTACTTTCAATCATATTTACAACTTTTAAGGTCAGTTAATAAAATGGAATGCAAATGAAACTTTGTCTTCAGAATTCATTATCATTTAGATTGTTATTACATTTTAGGTTAGGATGGTCAACCTAAAATGTAATAACCTAAAATGTAATAAATTCTGAAGACAAAGTTTTCATTTGCATTCGACTTCATGAATCTGACAAAGACCTTAAAATGTGTAAATATGATTGAAAGTCGAAGGAATACAAGTTTAAAATCAATCCTGAGAGTCACCGCCAATGTTAGGGATATCAAGATATTTTTTACAAACATCCAAAAAGAAGAGAGACATAGAGAGTGACATAGTCTTATATGTACACAGAGTTACCTACAAACAAACAAACAAACAGATATCACTTTTAACTTTTATGGTCGTCTTTAAAATTTATTACACTTTAGGTTGTTATTACATTGTAGTAACCTAAAATGTAATAAATCAAGTATATTACATTTTAGGTTGTTATTACATTTTAGGTTGCGACAGGGGTGTGTTTTAAAATTTGATGAGCCCGAGCACTCAAGGCAAGGTGACGATTAATTCTATTATGGGAGGAAAGGAGGGGGTTTAATATTTGATAAGTAAGGTGTAGTATGTGAATCCTCATCCTCTAGCCCAGCATTCATGGCGAGGTGACGCTTAATTCTATTTGGGAGGAAATGGGGTTGTTTTAAATATGATTAGTAAGTAGTGGTATGTTGTTTGTTGTGGAGAGTAAATGGATACATGTAGAACATGTAGATGTTGTTTGATGTACATGCATCTCCAGAAAGATATGATTCTTCGTTTGTTTGTTTTAGATTATGAAGTCCAGTGAGATATTTCTCCAATCAGACTATCTGCACTCACGTTAGAAAGTAAGTTCACAATTTACTTTGTTTTTTTTTTTCATATGAAAAACAAATTTGATTAATGTACTAGTAATTTATTGGTAGTGGAAGTATAATTGCTTAGATGTTTAAGAAACCTCTGTATACCTGATATAGATAAAATTAAGATAAGCAAATTGAAAATGAAAATTCTACCTTTATACTTACAAAGATATGTTATTTGCAGAATGAGAAACTGGTGACGCATACCATGAAATTTGGAAACTTCAGATGAAGATGCAGAATTGAAATGCACATCCAACAAGAAAGAAACCTTTTTTATGATCAATACAAACAAGGTAAATTACTTCTCTTTAAGGGAGTCCCTTCTTTTAAAACTTGTTTAATTGACATGGTTGACTTGCAGTTGGATATGTCGTTAACAAAAGTTACAGAGAAATATAGAAAAATAAAAGAAGCACAACATAACAGAATTTTAGTTCCAGAAACATTTAGAATTTCATTTTCATATCTTTTTTCTATATCTCATTCAGCATCAGACCTGAAACTGAACATGACAGGATGGCAGCAATAAAGATGATCAGAGCCTGAAGTGAAAGAACCGTTTTACATTGATCCATCATTCCATGTACTGTAGCTATGCGTGTAACAAACCGCTTTTCGTTTTTACAACAGTATCTAAATACACTTTCATGTCAATTGTTTTCAGACTCATTTTAATTGTATGTATATTTCATATTAAAAGAATAATTCAAGGTATTATTTTTTCTGTTTTAACTTAATTGCTATGTATACATATAGTAACCTGTGGTCATCGGAATCAGAAAATACAGCAATTTTGAAGAGGAGTAGCACTAGGCTTTGGATTTCTTTTATCTAGATTGCGCCGGGCATATATGTACAGATACTAAACATGTTTAGCTCAAAACATGTAAAGACACGTGCTTATTCCCAAAACGTGTAACAAATTTACATGTTTAATTTCTAAACATGTAATGTTTTGAAGGGTTTAGATTTTAAACATTTTCCTAAACATGTTTTAGGAATTTGACATGTGTAGACATTAAACGCATAAAAAACATTGCTACAAGAAAGTGTTTAGAAAAGTGTTTGAAATGTAAACACATTTTTTTACAGTGTAGTACACCAGACATACATGTTTCGAATGATGAAACTTTAAGCCAAAATAATTCAAAAGAGAAAAGTTGAAAATGATTTAGCGGGACGTGAGCGGGTCCATATTTCAAAATACGACTAAAACCGATCAGAGGAATGGTGCAAAGGTGTAAACCTCCCTTGTTCTTTATGATTAATAATCTAACTATAAATACAAGTTTAAATTTTAGAAGTTATTAAAAAAAATAACGTTGACTGATTTTGTCGCCACATAGAATATTTTCTCTTGCACCTGTAGACGTTGCAAAGGAATTGAAACACTAACAAATAACTGCTTTCTGAGATTATTTAATCATGAAACGAAAATATATTTCACAGTGACTGTAGTATCTGGACTAAAGCTGCTTGTGAGTAAACTCAGAGAGAGAGAGTCTGTAATTGGTCCTGTTATTTATATATCATGTCGCGTACAAAGTGATGATAGGAAGGTTACATTTTTTGAACGAGATTTAATATTTTTCATGAAATTTTAGACATAATGAACCCTTGGTTTTCTCTATATAAGCAAAGTTTAGTTGCTAACATTCATATGCACTCTTTTCATTTCAGACTATAATAGGACTGTTAATGTTGATACCTGGGGATATTGGAAGTTTAATAGATTTCTTCAGTTTCGCTGCCTGGTTGTTTTATGCCTTAGCTATTGTGTCTCTTATCGTGCTGAGATTTACAAGGAAAGATGACCACAGACCAATAAAGGTATCATATTGTTATTTTATCTAAACTAGTAAACTAGTAGTATTGATATCCATAGGGTCCTACATTGTTCACATGTCACTTCCACGTGTCAAGAAAACTAAATTAATCGACAAAGATACTTATAGAGGTAAAATGGGACATTTTCTTATTCATGTGTGATCCGAAATAAACCGAAATTATTAACTTATTAGTCCCCTACCGGCTCGCCGGAGGGGACTTAAAGTTTCCACCCCGTTTGTCTGTCTGTTCGTCACACTTTAGTTTTCCTGATTTTTTTCGCTGTCGTTGCAGATATTGATCTCATTTTTGTTATGTAAGTTCATCTCAATGCGATACAGATCAAGTTCGAGTTTAGTTCCGATTGACCTATTTTTACAAGAGTTATGGCCCAGGGCTGGACTTAGCAAATTTCATGAAATTCTCAGTTTTCCGGACTTTTCTTCCAAGGTATTGCAGATATTGAAATTCTTTTTTATATGTGATTACATTTTAGTGTTATACAGCTCAAGTTAGAGTTTGGTTCTGATGGACCTATTTTTACAAGAGTTATGGCCCCTGGACCTAGCAAATTTAATGAAATTCTAAGTTTTCCGGACTTTTCTCGGCTGTTGTTGTAGATATTGAAATAATTTATCATATGTAATTACATCTTAGTGTTATACAGATCAAGGTTGAGTTTGGTTTTGATTGACCTAGTTTCACAAGAATTATGGCCCTTGGACTTAGCAAATTTCATGAAATTCTCAGTTTTCCGGACTTTTCTTCCATGGTATTGCAGATATTGAAATCATTTTTAGTATGTGAATATATCTCAGAGTGATACAAATCAAGTTCGTGTTTCAATTTGATTGACCCTTTTCTACAGGAGTTATGGCCCCTGGACTTAGTGAATTTCATGAACTTCTCAGTTACAAGTCTTTTTTATGCCTGTTGTTGTAGATATTCATGAGCTGAATATTGGTATGCAGATACATTATAGTCTGATAAAGAATAAGTTGAAGTTGGGTTTGATTTATTTCTTCATACAAAAGGTATGGCCTCATAGCAAATTTCATTAAATTTTCCTGTGTTCCAGACCTTTTTCTAAAACACATATTGAACTTATTTTGCTGTTGGATTCATCTTTTGGTGTAAGTACAGGTCAAGGTAGAGTTGAAGGACATGGGTGAATGTCGGTAGGGGACTTATATCTCTTGCGATTCATAATTTTTTTTAGCTTTTATAGAAGGACAAGGACAGGGGGAGAGTGACTCTTAGCCTTTTATATTTGAAATAGGATTGTCTACAAGTGAGTTTTTGCCACCGTTCCCCTTCCCCATTTTTCGAAACATAAACGGTTTCTATCCCAAAACTTCTGTTAAATGCCCCAACCACAAAAGTGCTAACATCTCTTATTGGACGCAGTTAATTTTAAAGAGCTCTCAGAAATCCCCCACGGAGGGAGGGAAGGGGGGGGGGTAGGACAGGGGTTATTGGAAGATCAAGGTCTGAAAATGTTCCGAACAATCAATTCATACTTCTAAGAGCGGGTAAGACTAACCTCTAACAAGACGGCCCCGCACTGAGCACAGCGGAACATACACTCATTAAACAAAAGAGACAGCACACAAAACAACAATTCAGACAAACATTCGGAGACAATGAGAACACACCATCACGACCGACAAACAAGGCAAAACATTATTGAAGATAAAGGGAGACCTTTGACTTATACTGAACGGGCTAGTTGTACATGGAAATGGAATTTGTTCTTAGATATAGTAGACGGCGCCACCGAAATGAATTAGCATTTAAAATTAAGATTAAGATTAATCAAAACAGTTTCGGATTATGAGGGACAGACAGACTGAAAGGGTTGGGGAGAAAGTAGTGGAAGGAGCGAGAAATATGTGTGAGAAAGAAGGGGAAGTACGGGGAGGCTGTGAAAGAAGGGGAAGTACGGGGAGGCTGTGACAAAGGGGGAGAGAGGGGGAATACCCTGTCCACCCCTCATTTATGGTCACCGAAACCAAGGAAAAGAGGTAACCCAAATATGTCCTGACGGCGTGAAACCAATCTAAATGGTTGTTTCCTGTAAATGAGATGCAACCACATGTGCATCTAAATATTAAAAATATGTATTGTGATTTTTTGATAAAATTTCGGTAGATATCAGAAACTCGATCGACTTTTGTTTCAGGTTTTTATCCTATTACCCGTCATATTCCTGTTGTGTTCTATATACCTGGTGATAGCCCCCATCATACAGGATCCTAGAATAGAGTTCTTATACGCCTTCCTCTTCATCGTGGGAGGACTATTACTCTACTTCCCACTAGTACACTTCAAATTACACAAGGGATGTTTTGGTAAGTCCTATTCATTACTTTTTAACGTCATTGCATGCAAGCAGGAGATGCTTACTCTTCCTGGGCACCTGTTCTCACTCCTAATCTGGAGTTCGCTTCTTTTCATGTGGTGGAGGTTTTTGTTTGTTCGCTTTGGTTCCTCTGTTTTATCGTGATTTGGTATGACTTCGGTTTATGATTTCCTGATATATTGATTTTGTACTGTATATTGGGATATGGTCATTGTCCATATTTGTCATGATTGTATCATTTTTGTTTTTGATTTCTCAATAAGTAAATACCTCTGTTACGAAAACTACACTTCAAAACTAAATCGACTCTGTTGTTTTCAAATGATTATATATATCTATTTCATCACATAACTGAAGTTACTGTATCAATTTCCTAAAATTGATAAAATGCAAGGGCTTTAGCAAGCTAAATTTGAATGGATTTACCACATCCTTAAAATGACTTTAACTACATTCCCTGTGGAATTTTATATACTGAACTTAAATGACTGTCAAAAAAGTAACCTAACAGAGGAGCAAAGTCCATGCCCATTAGAATGCAACTGATTTCATTTTTAAAATCCTAATTCTTATATTTTATGTCATATTGCAGATCCTGTTACCACAGTTCTTCAGTTAATTTTAGAGGTGGCACCCAGTCCATATGTTCCTGATGTTGACTAAATCCTACATTACCAGTACATAAAAGCTCATGTTGAAACGTCCTCAAATACATATGACTTATATTGTATGTACACTGATAATCAAGTCTCTAGATCTGTGTATTACTTAAAAGAATTCAGATGTATTTTACTGGACAGGTTGGCCAGATTCATATGTATGAATTTTATTGTGAAAACAAAGAATGTTATATAATGCAATACTCACGAAAGTGACATATCACGGACATTTAAAAAAATATACCGGTATATTCTATGATGTTTTAACTCCTGAGAAGTGAGAATATTCAACAACATGTATTTCTCCGTTTTTCAAACCTCATCTGTAAAAATGCATCTTGTTCAAGAAAACAAACCATCCCATGATCATTTTTACGTGAATGTAGTGTTTGTAGCTTATAAAGCAAAATGTGGTGCTATATATCTTCATATATTTGTGTCGCCTACGAAGCATAGCGGCACTAAGGGATCACTTTGTCCGTTGTCTGTATGTCACAAATGGATGTCACACTCTGAGAGTGATTCCTGAATGTCGCTATGTTTCACAGGCCACACATGCATTCCTTGGAATGATTTTTACCTTATAAAAAAAAATATGTCAACATTTTATACTACCATATGTGAAAGAACAGTTGATATTTTAGAAATCTCATATTTATAATAATTCCAAAATATATTATATTCACTACGCACGGTTTTTATCAATAACATGTTATTTCAGTAGATATAATCAGAAATTTTATATTACATATATACATTGTTATCTAATGAGAGTGCAGTCAATATTATAAATGATCTAGGATCTCTTACTTTTACCAATTGTATTTAGAATTATAAATTTTAAAGTAAGATTGTTTTATACTTGATTTGACTTTAGTAAAATATGTACCAAAGTATACATACATGTATTTTGTATTTATTCATAATTTGCAACATGTTTATCCAGAAACAGCTAAGGAATCTGCTACATATTTTCAAGAAAATAATTAACATAGAATTCAAGGTCAAGGTCAGAAGGACAAAAGCCGAGCTACCAAATGAAATGGCTGGTCTTGTTGAATCTAGGTGTAAAATATAAAGGCTATAAATTCTTGTAGATTAAAAGATATCATACATTGTCAAATTTATACATGTAGAAATTTGAATGGTAGGTTGAAGATTATGATCAAGGTCACATGTTCCAAAGTTTTGGTACAAGATGAAAGTTGGGTTTGGGGATGAGAATACTAAGGTTTCTAATGTAGGATTCTAACTCTAATATACCCTAGTTGCTGAAATTTTTTTTCAACCAGACACTTTTTTAAAAGTAGAAGATGTAAAGGGACTAAACTTGGATTGGAATCTCTGCCAACCACCTTTCACATTCTGAGATGATTTCAAATTGAATACATCTTTCTGTATATTCAATACTATTACTCAAAATAGCACTTAACATTCAGTGGCGGATTTAGGGGGGTGCGGAGGGGGCGGACTCCCCCCCCCGGCACTGACCCAAAAATTTTCAAAAAACCCTATATTTTGGACCATTTTCAGTAAAAATCAGCAAAATTCGCCCCCGACCCCCCGGCAAAGGGGGCGCTGGATCCGCCACTGAACATTAATCAAATTTCATAATCATAGCATTTACATGATTTAGGGCAGGACACATACACGTACATAAGGCCATAGTTAGAAAATATATTGCTTTACATCCCCTGGTGGTTACTCTTTCTGAAGAATTGTTCAGAAAAAACACAAACATCGATCCATTTTGCTAGCCAGAAAAATTATCTTAAGGAGGGTTTGAACACCAAGATGGCGGCGATTGATACATGCATTTGAGTATCCTGATGAAATTTGAAAAATTTCTGGCGTCATTTGAAGAAATTATGGCGATTTTCGAAATTTAGGACTTTGGGAGTTTTATCTATGAGCAAACCACAACGTCATTTCGACGTTATCGGGAAAAATGGCGTCACAAACCTTCGCATTCAAAATGCAATAAAAACATTATTACTAAACGTATTGCATTGAAACTTAGCATGTATAAAATAGAAAATTCATTCTTCATCACAGTCATTCGTTGAAAAATTTACGCAACAGGAAAGCAGATGTCACTTCATTGAAAATGGACGATTTTCGATGAAAAATTGGAAAATATAAAGCCTTGTAATATTTTAATCCTAAATTCATTTTTTCCCATTTAAGCATGAAATCATCTCTGGACATGCTTGATATTTTGATAGTTTTTGACAAAGATTCATCCACAAGATACCTAATAATTAACTAGCAACTACAGTAAATTGGCCCGAAATCGCAATTTTTTAGCGACAGTGCCATCTTTTATTCAAGCATCCTGCCTGAGTTTAAAACACAATTCATTTTATCTTTTCCATATGAAAGTGCAATATATTTATGGATATTTTAAAAGTTAAATCAAAATTAACTTCCAATAGCTTTACGAGAACTGGAATGACACTTTCAATATTATGACGTCATCAAGAAATTCATGAAAATGTCAATTTATGCATATTTCAAAGTCTCGTAGATAATTTTCCTTTGGATAGAATCAAATGTAAGTTTGTATAGTCAAGGACAGACAAGAATTATATAATTTCAGAAATTTTTAGAAAAATTGAATTTGGCATCAAAGTGTTCAATACCTCCTTAAATCAAACCCTTTAAGATCAGAATATTCTAATTGCGTTTTTAAAATAAAATAAAAAATATTGCAGCTTTTGAGCAAATTTTATTTTGTAATTTTATTTTTATTTTCTATCACTATCAAGCTCGCCCTGAAAACTTTTCTAATTTTTTCTCCTTTTTTTCTGTCGTGGAAATTTCTAATGATAATACATGTGAGTATGTGTTTCCTTGCCTGACTGGAGGGATTACCATTCTGAAAATATTATTGGGACGTAAAACAAAATATTTAATTACTATTACCTTACATAAAATAAAGACTTAATCCACTTCAGGTTATATCTTTATTTCAATACGTATAGTAAACTAAGTGTGAAAATAGATTACTAAATAGGCCTATTGCACAAATACAGGGTAAAAGCACCAAACAGACCATGGACATTTTAAAAGTCTTACATAACTTAATATAACAAAACATTTGTTCAGTGCATTCAACTGGAACAAATTTGGCAGAGTTATTTGTTCTTCAATAGTTAAATATTCCAGTCCAGCAAAAAACACATCTTACTGAAGAAGTAATCAAATTGAATACATAATGTATTGATTAATAAATTGATTATGATTTGCACAGTATGAAAATTGAAAAAAATGAAAAAAATTTGCATTTACATCTAGCACTTAAAAAATTGCTTACAAATGATTCTTTAGGCTGAATTAAGTAAATAATAGCACTCTCTTCACATACATTCTATTCTTAGATCATGGCAACATTTAAACTAAGCCAATCACAGGCTCTTTAATTGATCGTCTTATTTAAGAAGAATCGGTTTTCATGGTCATCATGGATCCTGAATAAAGTAAAGAATGCTAACCTTGCTTCGAGATCAAGCCTCACCTGTGGGTGAGGCTTGATCTCGAAGCCTTTAGCATGCTAAGCGGGTGTTCTACCCATTCAGCCAACAAGGAAGTAGCCGTATAGAAGGTATTTTGCAGTTACTACATGAATAAGAAGGCCAGGGCTTTGCTGATTCTCCATCCTCTTCTTATACATGTAGAAACTTCAAAATACCTTCTAACCTATACATATACAAAATATTTTTGCAATTTTAAATATTGTTTGCATGAGACAAACATAGTGTAATCAAAGATTACCAAGCTCACCTCGTGGCAGCAAAGTTCAATTTAAACGTATCTCTAAGTACATGTATATTAAGAAAATCACTCAAGTGGAAAAAAGTAGGTCAAGGTCATTTCATGAAAGTTTGATCAAAGATACATCTAATATGCAAGTTTGGTACATGTAGCAATTATACTTTGCTCAATATTGGCCTTTAAAAGGCAAAATCACTCAAGTGGAAAAAGTAGGTCAAAGTCATTTTATGAAAGTTTGATCAAAGATAAATCCAATATGCAAGTTTGGTACATGTAGCACTTTTACTTTGCTCAAAATTAGCCTTTAAGGCAAAATCACTCAAGCGGAAAAAGTAGGTCAAGGTCATTTTATGAAAGTTTGATCAAAGATACATCCAATATGCAAGTTTGGTACATGTAGCACTTAAACTTTGCTCAATATTGGCCTTATAAGGCAAAATCACTCAAGCGGAAAAAGTAGGTCAGATGCTGCATCCGATGCAAGGGTTCACCTCAGCCTCCCAAGATGAATCCCTTGTTCAAGTTTGGTTACTGTAGCATCAGTACTTTGTCAGATACTGAACTACCCCAAAAACTTTAACCAGACATTGACAAAGTCATTCAACCGAAAAATGTAGGTCAGATGCTGCATCCAATGCATGGGTTCACCTCAGCATTCCAAGATGAATCACTTGTTCGAGTTTGGTTACTGTAGCATCTGTACTTTGTCATATACTGAACTACCCAAAAAACTTTAACCAGACAATGACAAAGTCATTCAACCGAAAAATGTAGGTCAGATGCTGCATCCAATGCATTGGTTCACCTCAGCATTCCAAGATGAATCACTTGTGCAAGTTTGGTTACTGTAGCATCAGTACTTTGTCAGATACTGAACTACCCCAAAAACTTTAACCAGACACTGACAAAGTCATTCAACCGGAAAATGTAGGTCAGATGCTGCATCCGATGCATGGGTTCACCTCAGCATCCAAAGATGAATCACTTGTGCAAGTTTGGTTAGTGTAGCATCAGTACTTTGTCATATACTGAACTACCCCAAAAACTTTAATCGGACGGGGACGGGGACGGGAACGGGGATGGGGACGCGGACGCCGGGGTTATAGCATAAGCTCATCTCAACTTCGTCAAGGTGAGCTAAAAATTGGTAGTCCCTTATCTGAGATAAGGAAATTGTAGACAAGAAAATGATACCTAACATACACGTACACAAATACATAATATTCATAAGAATTTATACAAACATGAGAATAAAAGGTAAAATGCCATAAGTTTGATATTTCCATTCTTGTTAACTACAACAACCTATGAAATTAATTCATAATATTTGAAACTAAGAGGTAAATTTGATGTGAGAGCTGAGATCTTAGGGAAAGATTTGATTTAAGGTACCTGCTATATAAAAGGATTTGTTTTATAATGCCTGCATGGTAAGCTACATGTACATTACAAACTCTATATTTTCTGAAAGTTATTTAATTGCGGTCCAGTTATTTCCAGGCAAATAAGTCTATTTCCTGCAAAATGATGTCACAGACAATCAGTTTTAAATTGTGATGTAATAATTTAGAGTCAGTACTTGCCGTCCACAAATTGCTAGTCACACAGTTACGTGAAAAAGGCTTGTAGTACCTATATTTTAGATACAAGATTTTCAGAGTCAGATAGACAAAGGGGAATTATTTCTGAATCATAAATTGTCATTTTCTTTCAGAATACATATACATGTACATGTACATATTTATATAAATCTTAATATGAAGTACACAATTTTCTTCCCTTCGTTTTTCAAGCCCGTGGAGTATTAAATCTATCACCTTTCAGAAAGATATAGTTTATTGTAATTTACCAAGAATGAAAGTTACAATACTTTACAATGGAGATGATTAAAACATTAATGTAAAAAGACATGAATTGTACAACGGATCAATTACAATTAATTTGGACAATTCTATGAAACATAAAATTTACAAAAACGGTATCACAGAAGATCACTTCAATGTGAAAAGAAATATACATCAATCAAATCAATATGTACCTGAATTAGTTTTTGAGCAAAATGACTGTTTGTATAAATAGCACAATAATTTATGCAAAAAATCAACATTTTGACCCAAAAACATAGAGTTTCACTTGAAGTTCGAATTTCTAATTATCTGACTTTTAAAGAGTATAATTAAGAAATAAAAAATGACAAGCCGGGCTATATTGTCTCATAATGCCCTCGCGTCCTCAGCCAATCACATTTATCACCTCGCCGCTGACGCGGCTCGGTAATAAATGTGATCGGCTGAGGACGCTCGGGCATTATGAGACAATATAGCCCGGCTTGTCATTTTTTTATTTCTATTCTAATGATGACTAAACTTAGATCAATGAAACACAGACGACAAAATCGATTCTTGGTAAAAACCAGTTCCTGCCGGTTTATCTGCTTTCAGAAAATGGGTAGGCGTGGCTTATCGCTATAGGGCCTATATTGGAGAATAGAGCCCGGTTTGCGTCTGTTGTCTTAATAGGGAAAAAGAATCAAGTCATATTAGAATGGTAAATATTATGATGTTTGAATCTTTGGTAGTAGAACTCATGCGAAAATGACAAATTTTTTCCTATTCTCGGCGATTTTTCATTGAAAAATATGCATTTTTCCCTAAAATATCCATTCAGCAATGAAAGTTTCATGGAGTATTATTTTTTTCTAAAATAATGTAACAATCTGAACTTATACCATGTATCGTTTATGTCGGTTTCAAATATTATGTGATATGAAAATAGGGTTATCTCCCTGTAGTCGCAACCCTAACCTTAAGTGAGGTTACAAAAAAATATTTTCCTCATCTATTATGTTTTGTCCAATGTAAACTTCTTATTACTTTACTCCATCAATATATATTTTAAAGCAAATATACATCTTTGACTTACAACATTTGAGTGAAAAATATATATCACAGCGATAATATTGCAACAATAGGGTAAATCTCATAATGTAGTCCAATCTTTGCGTGTCCTTTTCATTCACTTGTATAAATATACATTTAACATTACAATCTTTGTGCCGCCTATTTCATTCACGTATCACTATAATCTTTGCATTCCCTTTTCATTCACGTACATATATCAGCAAGTGCAGAGATTAATCTACAATTTGATCTAAATGGGTCCTCTGGACCCGATGAATTTTGACCAATGGGTCCCTAGCCAAAACAATGGGTCCCAGCAGAATTTAATGGGTCCCAATTACTATAAACCGTCTTTTTTTGCGGCATCTTAAGTTCGCAAATACGATATGTATGGCTTGCGGCAATTTATGTCCGCGAGATCGTTATACATGTATTCCAGAAAAAAAATTATTAGCAATAAAATGTCTTTCTTCCAAACTTCAATCTTTAGTCAAATTTGCCGAATTAAGTAATTTATTGTTAATTTAGTTGCTTTATTTACGCAAGTTAGGCTTAGTACATGAGTATAGTAAAACGTTATGTTTGGATAACGTATACGAAACCTAAATAAAGCAACTAGATAAACATTAACTTACGGCATTTACTACATTTACGTGTGAATTAAACGATTTGAACTGATTGATTCATATTATCCTGCGAAGTTTTTTCATAAATATATAGTACATGTAACATGTCCTTCTGAATCCGAATGATAAGAGAGACTCGCATCGGACCGCATTTAACTTTTATATCGAAAAATTTTGATGCGCAACAATTTCTCGTACAATACTATGGACATGATCAACATTCTGTATGGTTTAAAAGAGCGGACAAAATATACATTAATAAAACAATTCCACTTTCTCGACTCTGAAAGTTATATGTAAACAATAAACTATTTAAAGGGGACGCATTATACGAAAGAGAATAATGCGTACGGTGGGACGCAGCGATCAAGAATCAATGGGTCCTGGGCGATTTTTATGCGTCAGAGATGCAGGACGCAGAGGTAGATTAATCCCTGCAAGTGTATTTTGACTTGTCTGCTTTTACTCCCCCTTTGTCTTTCATAATAGACTGAGACAAGGTTAGTCCAAAGATAAATGCCCCTAATATTATAAATATGCAGGCAAATGCAGCGATATATCGGAGTTTTCTAGTCCATTCACCAGCTTGATCCACCCTGGACATGACTACTGCTAACACACACATTCCTGAAAATGTGACAAATCAAAATAAGAAAATATAATCTCTCATTTCACAATAGCTGATTTTCCAGTAGATTCATTGGGCCGACAGACACCAGACATCACAAGATTTGGCAATATTTTCATTGTGACGTCATAATAGAAAACATGACAAGGCATACAAATATTACGTCACAATTAGAGCTTTTGCCAAATGATGTGATGTCTGGTGTCTGTGCATATAAAATCATGCTTAAAACAGTCAAAAATATTTTATGGAAAATGGACTATTCATAACTACATGTACATGTACTTGGAATATACTTTAATTAAGACTTTGTGATTGACAAAAAATTAACTGCACATGAGCTTTTTTCATACCTGTATTTCCTAATCTAGAACGCAAATCTAGTTGACTATAAGTAACATTTTATTTTTTGATATATGAGCCGTCCCATAGGAAAACCAACAATATGGCAAAATTTTGATCATTTTCGTTTTTCACATTTTCAAAAAATATGTTCTTTTCCGATCATTTTGATACCTAATAAACAACTATATTGAAAGAAATAATCTATCAAAACAGATTTTGAAATTAGTATGGTAACTACGACGCAAGTTACTTGACGTCATAATGTTCCTATTGTGTGTGCATTTGAAACTACGTTACTCATATCACGTGAGCAGCTAATCGGTATTTCTAAGGTATATAAATTAAGATTTGTTGACAATTGACACTTGCAGATTTGTATTACATTGAATATGTTTCCGTTTCGAATACTCATTTTGATACTTTTTTTTTTTTTATCCTGCATTCCGGTCGTGGACAAAACGTCCACTTCGTTTTAGCAAAAAAAAAAAAAAAAAAAAAAAAAGAAAAGAGAAAGAAAGAAAAAAGAGAAAGTGCCTCCCTCTGCAAAAGAAGACATGGTTTACAATAAACTGCTACTTAGAAATTGCAAAAAGACATCCACCCAGAAAGCACTGATTTGAATACATTTTTCAAAAAAAAAATCTCAGGTTGGGGCGGTCGATTGGAAAGGATGAACAGTCGCTACGTCAAATATCTGTATTTTGACTTACTTTGGAGGAAAAGCATTTCATCCAAAGTTTTCTTCATCTTAGATATAGTTTTTTGTTTGCTGACATCGAATCATATGCTTTAGCCAGTCATTTAAAATCTAGCTTAAATATTTATTAGATTCCACCAGTTTGCTTCATTTCTTTTCCAAAATTTTCTCTGAGGCCCCCGAATCCCCACTAAAGAGAAGGGAAAACTCTCCCCCACTCGGCGTTTCGAGTCTCGCAAATTCATCATCCCCTTTGAAAAATGCATGACTGTGGGTTCCCCGGCAGTTGAAGTTCTAGGTCCACCTCTGTAGCAAACTTCCACATCGAAAACACCCTAGCTATGCCCCTGTCAGTATTTTGTCTAAAGTCATTTTACTAATACATTTTGGAGTCGCCAGTCCCTTATTTGCTCATCCACGTATTCTATACATTTGTCCTTTTCTAACTTTACTTTTCATAAATGAAAGTGAATGTGCTCGCGTTCATTTATGTGAATGTACTCACTTTCATTTATGAAATGGAAAGTTAGAAAATGACACCTTTTCTAAAATCAGAAACAGTCGAATAAGAAGGATATTTCAAATGCGCTTAATTCATGTGTTCCTCTATAAGACCATTGGTTAATTGTTTATGCTAAAATTATGAAAAAATGAAATAGGTGCACATACTTCATGATGATGTATTTACATTCTATGTTTGAGAAAAATAAAAATTCCCTTTGGCGGTTGAACTCAATGCATCCCCAGGAATAATAATTACAAAATTTGAAATATATAGACATTCTAGAAAAAGCTTAGTTGAAATGCTCTTATAACGCTATTCTGTCAGCACGATGATTACTTTTATTAAAACTAAAGATGTTCCAAGGGCTTCAACATTTCAAAACTGTTTTCCCTCGGAACACCATCCCCTCCTTTTGAAAGTTTACCTCTGCTTTACCCTGGACATGCTCAGGATAAGGAAATCCAATTTTTAAGCCTAATAATTGCTAACCTAACTTAAAAAGCTGAAATCCCGATATCGAGAGTGTTATGATTATCTATACAATATTTGTCAGTATAGAATTATACAATCTACAATTTCAATCTTCAATTTCAATTACAAACATAGGTAATCACAGATTACGAAGCTCACCTCGTGACAGCAAAATTCAATTCAAGCATATTTCTTAGTACATGTATATTGGCTTTTAAAGGCAAAACCACTCAAGCAGAAAAAGTAGGTCAAGGTCATTTTATGAAAGTTTGATCAAAGATACATCCAATATGCAAGTTTGATACATGTAGCAGTTATACTTTGCTCAATATTGGCTTTATAGAGCAAAATCACTCA
Organism: Pinctada fucata; assembly: GCA_028142955.1. Lineage (NCBI taxonomy): Eukaryota > Metazoa > Mollusca > Bivalvia > Pterioida > Pteriidae > Pinctada > Pinctada fucata. Next base: position 25,745,979 of record AP027113.1, on the reverse strand, counting down.
AGCGGAAAAAGTAGGTCAAGGTCATTTTATGAAAGACTGATCAAAGATACATCCAATATGCAAGTTTGGTACATGTATCACTTATACTTTGCTCAATATTGGCTTTTAAAGGCAAAATCACTCAAGCGGAAAAAGTAGGTCAAGGTTATTTTATGAAAGTTTGATCAAAGATACATCCAATATGCAAGTTTGGTACATGTAGCAGTTATACTTTGCTCAATATTGGCTTTATAGAGCAAAATCACTCAAGCGGAAAAAGTAGGTCAAGGTCATTTTATGAAAGTTTGATCAAAGATACATCTAATATGCAAGTTTGGAATATCTAGCACTTATACTTTGCTCAATATTGGCTTTTAAAGGCAAAATCACTCAAGCGGAAAAAGTAGGTCAAGGTCATTTTATGAAAGTTTGATCAAAGATACATCCAATATGCAAGTTTGGTACATGTAGCACTTATACTTTGCTCAATATTGGCTTTTAAAAGCGAAATTACTCAAGTGGAAAAAGTAGGTCAGATGCTGCATCCGATGCATAGGTCCATCTCGGCATCCAAAGATGAATCACTTGTGCAAGTTTGGTTACTGTAGCATCAGTACTTTGTCAGATACTGAGCTACCCCAAACTTCTTAACCAAGTCACTCAAGTGGAAAATGTAGGTCAGATGCTGCATACGATGCATGGGTTCACCTCAGCATCCAAAGATGAATCACTTGTGCAAGTTTGGTTACTGTAGCATTAGCACTTTGTCAGATACTGAGCTACCCCAAACTTCTTAACCAAGTCACTCAAGCGGAAAATGTAGGTCAGATGCTGCATCTGATGCATGGGTTCATCTCAGCATCCAAAGATGAATCACTTGTGCCAGTTTGGTTACTGTAGCATTAGTACTTTGTCAGATACTGAGCTACCCCAAACTTCTTAACCAAGTCACTCAAGCGGAAAATGTAGGTCAGATGCTGCATACGATGCATGGGTTCACCTCAGCATCCAAAGATGAATCACTTGTGCTAGTTTGGTTACTGTAGCATTAGTACTTTGTCAGATACTGAGCTACCCCAAACTTCTTAACCAAGTCACTCAAGCGGAAAATGTAGGTCAGATGCTGCATCTGATGCATGGGTTCACCTCAGCATCCAAAGATGAATCACTTGTGCAAGTTTGGTTACTGTAGCATTAGTACTTTGTCAGATACTGAGCTACCCCAAACTTCTTAACCGGACGCGGACGCGGACGCGGACGCGTGGGGTTATAGCATAAGCTCACTCAACTTCGTCGAGGTGAGCTAAACATAGGTAATCACAGATTATTTGGTTACTGTAGCATTAGTACTTTGTCAGATACTGAGCTACCCCAAACTTCTTAACCAAGTCACTCAAGCGGAAAATGTAGGTCAGATGCTGCATCTGATGCATGGGTTCACCTCAGCATCCAAAGATGAATCACTTGTGCAAGTTTGGTTACTGTAGCATTAGTACTTTGTCAGATACTGAGCTACCCCAAACTTCTTAACCGGACGTGGACGCGGACGCGTGGGGTTATAGCATAAGCTCACTCAACTTCGTCGAGGTGAGCTAAAAATACGTCATTTGACTAAAACTCATAAACCATAAAAATATGATCATTATTGTTGACGGACGTTACAGGGATGTAAGCGTAGGATCTCGTCAAGTTCTATACACTATACCTTCCCCTTAATACACAAGAGTGCTTAACTCCCCTCCCCCTTCCTCTTTCTTTAAAATAAAAGATTTTTAGTTTTATTCAACATGCCTTACAGTGTCCCTGAAAATCGATTAATTTTACAAAATTTAATAATTGAAAACTTTTCTTTTCATAAGAATTATACATTCTCATCTTTATTAATTTAAATTTTCAGGTGAATATCATGCATACATTTGCGGTTTAAACGTCATTTTGAATTTGGGGTGCGCAGCTTTTATTTATTCCACTAGCGCCACCTACAATATATTGAGTGTTTACAATAAAGGTATATATAGAGATTTTGTTTTACAAAAATTAATTATTAATGTCGTTTCTGCATATTTTCAAATAAAACCTTTTGTGACTCATTTTTCTAGACCCTTCCGAATAAATTCTCATTGTCAGTTGTGTGCATGTAACTTTCCTACAGATATGATCAAACATTTTGATTTTATAAGATTGTATACAGTACATATGATCCTAGGAATCAAAATTATAATTGGAAACATTATTCTTTTCTTTCATCATTTGCACTCATATTTTTTTTCTTCTGCTTTGTTCTCATTATTTCTATCTGATAAGACAATATATACAACTTTGCTTTTCTTTGATAATATACGAAACTGTGACCCGCCTTTATGATGAGATAGAGAGAGGAATTCACATAAGTGGACCTCCACTTGTTTTCAAATCTTATGTTGTTTATACATGTATTTTGTCACATGTATTGTGTTTTCTTCAAATAAATACAGTTTAAACCAATAAATTCTAAATTATTTTCAGGGACAGCGTAGCCCTCACCAGCGCCGAAATAGACGTGTTAAGTAAACCGCACTGGATTTTAATTTTCATACAGCAACATTTATGATCCGGATATTATAGATTTTGTCCTCGTTTTTTTTAAATTACACTGAATGCTGAAGATCTCTTATATAATAAGTATGAAAACAAACAAACAAAATTGAAGACATCTATGTCTTACTCCATATTATCACAAAGTCAGACTGATTTAGAAAAAAACAGTATTTAATCTCGCAGTTTATCTTTCGAGCTTTTTGAAAATTATATCTTTGAATGCGTAGATGACACCAAGTTTTGTCGCTGAAGATAATCGCTTTTAAGCTGCGAGACTACGTTCATGTTGGAGCTCACTTTGACAATTTAAAATTCACCATTCGTCTGGTTTTAAAAGGCCTTTTATTTTTGTTCTACTAGATACAGTGTACAAGTCCGTTCATGGCTATGTTTGTTACTTTCAAAAAAAAAATAATAATAAACATTGCGATCACGCTCACACGCAAAAAAAAAAAAAAAAAAAAAAAAAAACGTGCTAGACATCGCTAGATCTATGTCTCGTAGTATTACGCTATTTTCAGTGAAGAAAGTGAGTACATGTAATTTATATTATAGATATTGTTATTAAAGAGTTAATCAGGATCTCATTATTATCGTATCATTAAAGTTCTATGTGAAATGTTCAGTCGCGCAGACAAAAGCTTTATTGGAAAAAAAACAAACAATCAAACCAGAACAAAAACAGAGAAGCATAGATAAGCCCTGCGTCGTTTTAACTGGGTTATCTTTTATAATTGATAGAAGTTATTGTAAGGAGTTAAATCATTTCTGTGGGATACGCTTTAAAGTCTGTTCTTTTTATGATGCGTTGACGTCGTGAACGCGTGATAAACTTTTTCTAAAAGAAGAAACAAAGCGACGTAAAATTCGCGCAATCGATGACGTCGTTTGTGAAGCAATTTCTCTGTGACGTAATTATTGCCACATTGTTGGTTTTCCTATGGGACGGCTCATATAATTTTCAATCCATAGGGTGGCTTAATTCTTGGGCTCAATTCATTGGAATTTAAATTTTTTGTTAAGTGTCATATTGACTGAAATGATCAAGCTTTGAAAATTTTCAAACACCTACCAGGAAATATGAAAATGAATACAGCAGCAAAAGCTCCCAGAATCTGAATGACAATGCCTATATTTGGAATGAAGACAGCCAAGGCGAGGGTCAATACAAACCATATCAAGGTCGATACGATTCTCCTCCTCCTCTCTGTGGCTTCTATCATGTCTGGAGTCATTTTAAAGATATCTGTCCATAGACTGTTAAAGGCAGCTCTACAAAACATTGAATTCAATATATTTTTCAATAGTTCATTCACACAATAATTTTCACTATGATTCAATATATTTCAATAAAATTCAACATATTTTTCAGTATATTTCCATATAATTAATATATATAATACATGTATTTCATTAAAATTTCAAATATTCAACATGAAATTTATGAAAGAAGAAGGAAACTTATTGCAAATACTGTATAATTAGCAAATGCTCATCTAGAGAGGTTAACTATAATTATTTATGTAAAGTTAAATGACAGAAATTTTGTAAAATTCAAAGAAATAATGCTAGAAATATGTTTCTATTGAGTCTCTGCGGAATACAGAGTTTTTTCCCCTTACAGACAGTATCTGACGTAAAACCATTGTGACGTCATTAAAATTGTATGATAACGTCGATTCCATATCATAATTTCCCAGACATTTAGGACTGTTTCCATCAAATTTGATGACATCATAATCAGTCTACGTCAGATACCGTCCCAAATGGGAAGTAACTCTGGTTTTCGAAATAGCGAATAGGAACTCAATGAAATCATATAGGATTAAAGTCCCTATCATAAAAGATTGGAAACACAACTCTGTATACCAACCTTCCGCAGAATAATAAGATAGGATAGGTTGTGTAGGTTTTCACCGCTATAAGCGCTACAGCTATAAGAACCTCTGGTTTAGGCTCGTACGACAATAATATGTCCGAGGTGATATTATCTCCAAAAGTCAAGTAGCCAAACGCTGCTGTACCCGTGTAATTCAAAACACAAAGAAACATGGCTACAGCTACTGTCTTAGAAAACTCTCGTATATTTCTCCTTGCCATGCACGAGTAAATTGGAATGATGCTAACATGGCACTGTAAAAAGCACATGGAACAATTTACAGGTATTTATATGATGCAGATACTGTAAATGCATGGTACAGGCTTACATGAAAATCCAAGCTATCTAATTGTGTGTATTTGTTGCCTTCCATTTTCCTTGGCATTATCAAATTCCATGGAAACTAAGTAATTCAATTGAAAACAAGAGCCCCAGGAGGCACAACGCTCACCTGATACCCATGCACGCTCTAATTGACATACTGCTATTGAATACTGATAGTGCCAGTACCGGGATTTTAGCCCACAACCTTTCTAAAAAGATTTTTGCCGGATGCAGAGAAGTTTTTTTTTCAGACAACCTTTAAAAGTACAAACAAGAAAAAATAGTCACATTTCAAAACAATATCTTTTTTTAAGTCATATGCCCAATTAGTATAGTTCAATTATGCAACATCAAAAATAAAATCATATTGTAAAATCCCGCTTTAATGCGCAGCAGAAAAAGAATAAAACAATGAAATGATTTCATAAATTAAGTTTATTTAAAACTGAACGACCATACCTTTCATTATTGATAGCTAGCATGCCAGAAATTATAAAGCCTGACAGGCTGTGTTTGTGAAACGAGAATGCCCCCGGCGGCATCTTTGTTAGTATAAACGCCATTTTCTGTTAAGTATGTGAGAGGTCAGGGTCAGCGTAATATTGGTATCTATGGAAATATCTTGTCACAAGGAATACACATGTAAAATATGAAAGCCCTATCACTAACCAATCAAAAGTTATGCGCAATGTTTAAGTTTTTGAAAAGTACGTCAAAGGTCAAGGTTATGGTCACGAGGTCAAAATTTTGGTATCAATGGAAAGGTATTGTCACAAGGAATACACATGTGAAATATGAAACCTCTATCACCAGCTTCCATTCAAAAGTTATGCCCAATGTTAAAGTTTTTCGGAAAACAGACAGACGGACAGGCCAAAAACAATATGCTCCCGAATCTTTTATTCCAGGGGCATAAAAAACAAAGATTTTTCGGTTTTGCCTTTATTCATATTAAAGTATACTGAAATCTAAGAATGCTTTTGAATAGTATTGATTTCATCTCAAATACATGAAACGTACAGTTAAAATCGTTTTAATCCAATATTTATCAATTCAAGTGAATTGTGCAGAAATTGGGCCAATTTGTTTTCCAAAAAGCAGTGTACGGTGTATCAAACCTCATGATCCAGAGGAAGAGATTACTCATTCGACGTTTCTTCAAGAAATCAGTCCGTAAATTACTTCATCTAAGAGAGTCTAAGACAGAGGAAATTCGAGCAAACTTTATACATGATAATAAGTATATGCAAGTGTTCCAAGTACATGAATGCTAACCATTATGAAAGTGTTCCAAGTATAATGCACACTAAATAAAAATCTATTCCGTTTGCACTGTATCTCCTGAAATGTATCGCAGTACTAAAGGGTTGTGGAGGAATTAAACGGATCAAATCTAAAGTACAGCGACTTTGTTTACAGTTACAGTTATAGGTCAGAGACCACTAAAAGGCCGGCTCTGATTGGAGAAAAACCTGTAGGGTGAGGGGGCCTGTTATTTTAAATGTGACAGAAGATGTGATTGGCTATCAATTCTATTTTCTTTTGGTATATTGTTTGAATATGATATATATAGGTAATAAAATGTTATGATCGCTGAGCGATATAGTCCCCTACCGGCGGCATATATTTATGTCCTGCAACTCTGCCTATGAATTACTCTTCAATGAAACATATATCAGTTTAAATTAAACTTACTGTCTGTGCAGCTCAGTTCTGAGGTTTTATCTGCTTTATCGATTCGAAAAAGAGGTCAAGCGTGACGAAAGTTGAACTTGCTCTGTAACTATCCAAGACTAAGCTGAGTATCAAATTTCACCTGAATATCTCTATTTGTTGCAGAAAGAAGTCTGGAAAACTGACAAAAACTGAATTTTCCAAGTCATAAAGGGGCATAACTCCTCGAAAAATAGGTCAAGCGTGACGAAAATCGAACTTGCTCTGTAACTATCCAAGACCAAGCTGTGTATCAAATTTCATCTGAATATCTTCATCCGTTGCAGAGAAAAAAGTCCAGAAGACTGACAAAAACTGAATTTTCCAAGTTATAGAGGGGCATAACTCCTTGAGAAATAGGTCAAGCCTGACGAAAGTCAAACTTGCTCTGTAACTATCCAAGACCAAGCTGTGTATCAAATTTCATCTGAATATCTCCATCCGTTGCAGAAAAAAGTCCGGAAAACTGACAAAAACTGAATTTTCCAAGTCATCAAGGGGCATAACTCCTTGAAAAATGGGTCAAGCATGACGAAAGTCAAACTTGCCCTGTAACTATCCAAGACCAAACTGTGTATCAAATTTCATCTGAATATCTCCATCCGTTGCAGAAAAAAGTCCGGAAAACTGACAAAAACTGAATTTTCAAAGTCATCAAGGGGCATAACTCCTTGAAAAATGGGTCAAGCGTGACGAAAGTCAAACTTGCTCTGTAACTATCCAAGACCAAACTGTGTATCAAATTTCATCTGAATATCTCCATCCGTTGCAGAAAAAAGTCCGGAAAACTGACAAAAACTGAATTTTCAAAGTCATCAAGGGGCATAACTCCTTGAAAAATGGGTCAAGCGTGACGAAAGTCAAACTTGCTCTGTAACTATCCAAGACCAAGCTGTGTATCAAATTTCATCTGAATATCTCCATCCGTTGCAGAAAAAAATCCGGAAAACTGACAAAAACTGAATTTTCCAAGTCATCAAGGGGCATAACTCCTTGAGAAATGGGTCAAGCGTGATGAAAGTCAAACTTGCTCTGTAACTATCCAAGACCAAGCTGTGTATCAAATTTCATCTGAATATCTCCATCCGTTGCAGAAAAAAGTCCGGAAAACTGACAAAAACTGGATTTTCCAAGTCATCAAGGGGCATAACTCCTCGAAAAATGGGTCAAGCGTGACGAAAGTCGAACTTGCTCTGTAACTATCCAAGACCAAGCTGTGTATCAAATTTCATCTGAATATCTCTATCCGTTGCAGAAAAAAGTCCGGAAAACTGATATTCGGACAGACAGACAGACGGACAGACAGACCGAGAGGAAACTAAGAGTCCCCTTCGGCGTTGCCGGTAGGGGACTAAAAAATAAGTGCAATTAAAATGTCGATACCCGGATATTTCCCTAGCTCCCGATTCGCTAAAGGGGACGGGCGCGGGAAAATTGGAAAATTCTCTGCGGGGTACCTTGTGACGCAAATAGTGCGAAAAAGAGCAGGTCATGCTATATTTTTTTATTTAGTTTCGTATAAAGCTTGAATCAATGAACAAATCAGTACATAACATGCATGGCCAGCAATGTTAGTATAGACGTTATAAGGCATTTCGTTAACATTACAGCCTATGGAAAATGATTTGGTTGTCTCTGACCTAGAAGGTGTAACTACAGTTAATCATTTTAGCAGGGAATCCCTTCCCTTTTGACTGGTGAACCGGGCTGAATAAAAGGTGTCACCTCATTGGTCATAACTATTGAAAATTTAAAAATAGCACATAAAATCAATGTATGATTCCCTGCTGTCTGTAGAAATTGAGTTTTGAACATGATTTTGCCTTATATGTAATCAATAGATCGATTTGAAAATATATAAAAATTAGCAAATTTTCAATTCGGAAGGAGGGGTCATTAAACAAGTGAATTTTGCAGAAAAGGTATGCATGACCCCCTTTTTTCTTTCCTTTTTATACGTGCCAAAGATGACCTAGGCCAAAAATATTCCTTAAAAATCTAAAAGTGGATATCTTGACAAAATTCTTTCACTTGTAGGGTAGCATGCATGAGTACCTCATATCTACAAAATGTCATGACAATCTGAAGAGTGGTTATAGAAAAGAAGCAGAAAATGTATGAAAATCACCCCCCCCCCCCTTCCTTTTTACATAAGAAAAAAATTCATAAAAAATCAAAAAAATAAAATTTAAGCATAAAATACATATCAAAGCATTAAGTAAGTTAAATATGATAAATATGTAGTAAATGAGTGTGTAAAATCATACACTTATTGAGTTATTTAAAGAAATAGTGCAAAAATGTGCATTTCTGACTAAGTCCGAAAAGACGTCAAAAACGCATCAAAAATTTGACTTCGAAGTGGAACCAAAAATAACAACACTTCTTAAGACATCTCTCTAGATCATCCTGATGCTTTCGGTTTGTCGATACATGCTTCGGTTCTGAAGAAGAAGTTTGTCAAAAGAGGGTACCCCCTACTTTTTGCTGTGGTGGCGCCACCTGTTGACAGATCCGGACGAAAAACAAGAACACTTGTAGGGGACCATGAGTACTTCATACCTACCAAGTTTCATCAAAATCCCTTCAACCGTTCGTGAGAAGAAGTTTAAAATGTGAAAAGTTTACGACGACGACAGACGCCGGACGCCGGACGATGGACGCCAGACGCAACACTATGACAATAGCTCACTTGAGCCTTTGGCTCAGGTGAGCTAACAAGAGCCCCAGGGGGCACAACGCTCACCTGATACCCATGCACGCTCTAATTGACATACTGACATTGAATACTGATAGTGCCAGTACCAGGATTTTAGCCCACAACCTTTCTAACAAGACTTTTGCTGGATGCAGACAAGTTTTTTTTTCAGACAACCTTTAAAAGTACAAACAAGAGAAAATAGTCACATTTCAAAACAACAACTTTTTTACTGATTTGAAAAGATGGATTATGCGATCCAAAGTCATATGCCCAGCTAGTATAGTTTGATTATGCAACATCAAAAATAAAAAGATACATCCAATATGCAAGTTTGGTACATGTAGCACTTATACTCTGCTCAATATTGGCTTTTAAAAGCAAAATCACTCAAATGGAAAAAGTAGGTCAGATGCTGCATCCGATGCATGGGTCCATCTCGGCATCCAAAGATGAATCACTTGTGCAAGTTTGGTTACTGTAGCATTAGTACTTTGTCAGATACTGAGCTACCCCAAACTTCTTATCCAAATCACTCATGCAGAAAATGTAGGTCAGATGCTGCATCCGATGCATGGGTTCACCTCAGCATCCAAAGATGAATCACTTGTGCAAGTTTGGTTACTGTAGCATCAGTACTTTGTCAGATGCTGAGCTACCCGAAACTTCTTAACCAAGTCATTCAAGCGGAAAATGTAGGTCAGATGCTGCATCCGATGCATGGGTTTACCTCAGCATCCAAAAATGAATCACTTGTGCAAGTTTGGTTAATGTAGCATCAGTACTTTGTCAGATACTGAGCTACCCCAAACTTCTTAACCAAGTCACTCAAGCGGAAAACGTAGGTCAGATGCTGCATACGATGCATGGGTTCACCTCAGCATCCAAAGATGAATCACTTGTGCCAGTTTGGTTACTGTAGCATTAGTACTTTGTCAGATACTGAGCTACCCCAAACTTCTTAACCGGACGCGGACGCGGACGCGGACGCGGACACGGACGCGGACACGGACACGGACGCGGACACGGACGCGGACGCGTGGGGTTATAGCATAAGCTCACTCAACTTCGTCGAGGTGAGCTAAAAATGATGGTATGTGAAGAAAGGTCTTGTCACATGGAATGCAAATGTGAAATATCAAAGCCTATCACTCAGCAATCAAAAGAAATAGCCAATCTAAGATTTTTTGAAAAGTAGGTCAAATATCTAGGTCTTGGTCATGAGGTCAAAAAATATGATATGTGTAGAAAGGCCTTGTCACAAGAACGAATACACATATGAAATATCAAAGCTCTATCACTTACCAATCAAAAGATATAGCAAATCTTAATTTTTATGAAAAGTAGGTCAAATATCTAGGTCAAGGTCATGAGGTCAAAATTATGGTATGTGTAGAAAGGTATTGTCAAAAGGAATACACAAGAGAAATATCAAAGCCCTATCACTTGCCAATCAATAGATATAGCCAATCTTGGTTTTTTTTAAAAGTAGGTCAAATATCTAGGTCAAGGTCATAAGGTTAAAAAATATAGTATGTGAAAAAAGGGCTTGTCACAAGAAATACACATGTGAAATATCAAAGCCCTTTCACTTACCAATCAAAAGATATAGCCAATCTTAGATTTTTTGAAAAGTAGGTCAAATATCTAGGTCAAGGTCACGAGGTAAAAAAATATGGTTTGCGTAGAAAGGTCTTGTCACAAAGATTACACATGTGAAATATCAAAGTCCTATCACTAATCAATCAAGAGATATAGCCAATATTAGATTTTTAGAAAAGTAGGTCAAATATCTAGGTCAAGGTCACAAGGTCAAAAATTATGATATGTGTATAAAGGTCTTGTCAAAAGGAATACACATGTGAAATATCAAAGCCCTATCACTTACCAATCAAAAGTTATGGGGTGTGACACCCAAGTGTGACAGACAGACGGACAGACGAACAACGGACAAAGTGATCCCTTAGTGTCGCTGTGCTTTGCAGGCGACACAAAAAGTCAACATCTTAAAAATAAATTCAGAGTATATTTGATAGCATATGTGGCCAAGTTAATTCGAAGTATGAAAATAAGTACACAAAGCCAAACTAGCTATAGCTTGTCTTATTTAAAAAATCATTAAAAATCTAAAAGTTGATATTTTGACAAAATTCTTTCACAGTTTCATTTCTAGCGATAAATATAAAAATAAAAAGAGAAAAAAAAAACTGAAAAAGGGAAAAAAAAATTGTTGGGGTCCCGCCGGGGTTTGAAGCTACTCCCCATGGGTCCATTTGGCATGGAAAACATACATTATACTATGTACAATCTTAAAAAATATTCCTTAAAAATCCAAAAGTGGATATCTTGACAAAATTCTTTCACTTGTAGGGTACCATGCATGAGTACCTCATACCTACAAATTGTCATGACAATCTGAAGAGTGGTTATAGAAAAGAAGCAGAAAATGTTTGAAAATCAACCCCCCCCCCTTCCTTTTTATATAAGAAAAAAATTCATAAAAAATCAAAAAAATAAATTTTAAGCATAAAATACATATCAAAGCATTAAGTAAGTTAAATATGATAAATATGTAGTAAATGAGTGTGTAAAATCATACACTTATTGAGTTATTTAAAGAAATAGTGCAAAAATGTGCATTTCTGACAAAGTCCGAAAAGACGTCAAAAACGCGTCAAAAATTTGACTTCGAAGTGGAACCAAAAATAACAACACTTCTTAAGACATCTCTCTAGATCATCCTGATGCTTTCGGTTTGTCGATACATGCTTCGGTTCTGAAGAAGAAGTTTGTCAAAGGAGGGTACCCCCCGTGACCTACTTTTGGCTGTGGTGGCGCCACCTGTTGACAGATCCGGACGAAAAACAACAACACTTGTAGGGGACCATGAGTACTTCATACCTACCAAGTTTCATCAAAATCCCTTCAGCCGTTCTGGAGAAGAAGTTTAAAATGTGAAAAGTTTACGACGACGGACGACGACGACGACGACGACGACGACGACGACGGACGACGGACGCCGGACGCAACACTATGACAATAGCTCACTTGAGCCTATGGCTCAGGTGAGCTAAAAAGGGAAAAAAAATTTTGTTGGGATCCCGTCGGGGTTTGAAGCCAATCCCCATGGGTCCATTGGGCATGGAAAACATACATTATACCTATGTACAATCTTAAAAAATATTCCTTAAAAATCTAAAAGTGGATATCTTGACAAAATTCTTTCACTTGTATGAGTACCTCATATCTACAAAATGTCATGACAATCTGAAGAGTGGTTATAGAAAAGAAGCAGAAAATGTATGAAAATCACCCCCCCCCCCCTTCCTTTTTACATAAGAAAAAAATTCATAAAAAATCAAAACAAGAGCCCCAGGGGGCACAACGCTCACCTGATACCCATGCACGCTCTAATTGACATACTGACATTGAATACTGATAGTGCCAGTACCAGGATTTTAGCCCACAACCTTTCTAATAAGATTTTTGCCGGATGCAGAGAAGTGTTTTTTTCAGACAACCTTTAAAAGTACAAAAAAAGAAAAAAATAGTCACATTTCAAAACAATAACTTTTTTTCTGATTTGAAAAAAACGGATAAAGTGGTCCAACGTCATATGCCCAGCTAGTATAGTTCAATTATGCAACATCAAAAATAAAATCATATTGTAACATTCCACATTAATGTGCAGCAGAAAAAGAATAAAACAATGAAATGATTTCACAAATTAACTTTATTTAAAATTGAACACAAAACCTTTCATTATTGATAGCTAGCATGCCAGAAATTATAAAGCCTGTGTTTGTGAAACGAGAATGCCCCCGGCGGCATCTTTGTTAGTATAAACGCCATTTTCTGTTAAGTATAAGAGAGGTCAGGGTCAGCGTAATATTGGTATCAATGGAAAGATCTTGTCACAAGGAATACACATGTACAATATGAAAGCCCTATCACTTAACCATTCAAAAGTTATGCCCAATGTTAAAGTTTTTGAGAAGTACGTGAAAGGTCAAGGTTATGGTCATGAGGTCAAAAATTTTGGTAAATACACATGTGAAATATGAAACCTCTATCACCAGCTTCCATTCAAAAGTTATGCCCAATGTTAAAGTTTTTCGGAAAACAGACAGACAAACAGGCCAAAAACTATATGCTCCCGAATCTTTTATTCCAGGGGCATAAAAAACAAAGATTTTTCGGTTTTGCCTTTATTCACTGAAATCTATGAATTATGCTTTTGAATAGTATTGATTTCATCTCAAATACATGAAACGTACAGTTAAAATCGTTTTGATCCAATATTCATCAATTCAAGTGAGTTGTGCAGAAATTGTGCCAGTTTGTTTTCCAAAAAAGCAGTGTATGTTGTATCAAACCTCATGACCCAGTGAAGCCACTTGAACAAATAATTTTCAGTAAATATGCTGAAATGCGACGCTTCTTGCCTTTGCATATTTCAACAGGCGAGAAGGAGCGTCGCATTTCAGCATACGCTGTTCAACAACTCAAGTGGTTTCTCTAGGTTTCGCAGTTTGAAACAAATTAAAAGGCCCATGAAATTGTTAAGCTTGTCCAACTAGCAGACCTACAACATTGTTATTTACTGTATACTAATTGTTTTACCTCATCATAGGTCTGTTACACGGACAAGTTGTTAGCGGAGAGAGTTCATGAAATGTATCGGTTGCATTGGATTTGCCGACAAGAAGTTATTTGGTCCAATAAAAACTCATCATGTATCTATTATTTGAACAGATAAAAATTCCCAAATGTCTTAACAGTGTCAGGATCCTGTCGTTTTATGAGAGAAAATGTTTTATTATTCACAACCTCAGGCCTCTGTGTTCCTCTTAAAAATATTATACATATAAGATGACGAACACAGTGGCTTAAGGTTGTGAATAATAATTTATTTTCTCTATTAAAACAACAGCTTCTGTGGTCCAACATTTCATTGGAAGATTTCAGGAACTCTGAACGGAATTATTTATTTTCAAGAATTTCAGATATTAAATGTCCTATGCATTCTCAAAATCCAGAGGAAGAGATTACTCATTAGAAGTTTCTTCAACTTTCAAGAAATCAGTCCATAAATTACTTCATCTAAGAGAGTCTAAGACAGAGGAAATTCGAGCAAACTTTATACATGATAACAAGTATATGCAAGTGTTCCAAGTACATGAATGATAACCATTATGAAAGTGTTCCAAGAATAAAAATCTATTCCGTTTGTGCACTGTATCTCCTGAAATGTATCGCAGTACTACTTTGCGGTTTGTATTGCAATGAAGCGCCTAGCGGAATACGATGCGCCTTGGGGACGAAGATGAATTAATGTGGGGCGCATAGCTCAGTCAGTTGAGCGCCGGATTTTCAATCTGAAGATCCTAGGTTCGAATCCCGTTGAGGGCGGACTTTCTCAGAGGTGATTTATCATCTCGCCCCCACCTGTTCTCTGACTCAGAGGGAACTAAAACGGTCTGAGTGGCCCCTCGGCAGCTGCGGCTGAGGAGATTGCCTCGTGTGATGGCATGTTAAAAGCCGTTGGAAATACGGACCACCCACTGTAGTACATAAATCACACCTTCCCCGAATACACCGCATACACTTGCATACATAGTGGAAGGTACCTTGTATAGAGCATGGTGAACGAGTGGTGAGTTGTGAGTGTTGAGGAGTAGTGAGAGGAATTTGAAATATTGTCTTGATATATAATGTCAAAGTTTAATAATATGTGATCCCCTCTGGGGAGTGCTCCGATAAGCGGAGGGTGATACCAAGGAAGAAGAAGAAGAAGAAATATCTAGGTCATTGTCCTGTCAAATAGTTCCGATTATTTTCTTATTATTTTCAACAATTGGTGGAAAATACACACAATGTTTATCTTGAATTGTCTTCCCGTGATTGTTTACTAGATAGATGAAATAAAATTTTGAATATAGTTTAAAGTGTGTGAGACATCTACATGTGTGGAAGAATACGTGTGAAAAATGGGTCCTCAGATCATAAAATTCGAATAATTCCGGTCCGGAACCAGGTGCATGGCTTTGAAAAAATATTAAAAAAGTTGTGTACTTTTAATCTTTACGGCATTTTTTTTTTGTGATTCAAATAAAATTTCTTCATTCAAAAGTTGTATCAATGTGTTTAACCCGGTGCGATTTGAGAATTTTTCTCCTATTTTTGGTAAGAAAACAGTACATTATACCTATGTACAATCTTAAAAAATATTCCTTAAAAATCCAAAAGTGGATATCTTGACAAAATTCTTTCACTTGAAGGGTACCATGCATGAGTACCTCATACCTACAAAATGTCATGACAATCTGAAGAGTGGTTATAGAAAAGAAGCAGAAAATGTATGAAAATCACCCCCCCCCCTTCCTTTTTACATAAGAAAACAAGAGGCCCAAGGGGGCCACATCGCTCACCTGAGTTGCACACAAAAGAATGATAGTGGACAATTTGGAAGAGGACCTTGAGTACTTGCTTCCGGAAAGGTTTCGTTAAATTCTGTGTTGCAGTTTCAGAGGAGATGTCGAAAATGTGTCACCCAATCAGAGCCCTGGGCCATATTTTATGAAAGGCCGGCATAAAAAAAACCCCCCCACAAACTTGGTAGAGGACCTTGAGTACTTGCTTCCTGTAATGTTTCATGAAATTCTGTGCAGCGGTTGCAAAGGAGAATTCCAAAATGTGTCATCCAATCAGAGCCCTCGGCGGCCATATTTGTTGACCAATCGCCACAAAAAACCCATAAACTTGGTAGAGGACTTTGACTACTTGCTTCCTGTATGGTTTTATGAAATTCCTTGCGGCGGTTGCAGAGGAGATGTCGAAATGGTGTCAGCCAATCAGAGCCCTCGTCGGCCATATTTGTTGACCAATCAGCACGAAAAACACAAACTTGGTAGAGGACCTTGAGTTCTTGCTTTATCTAAGGTTTCGTGAAATTCCGTGCAGCGGTTGCCGAAAATGTCGAAAATGTTAAAAAAAAAGAAGAGCCCCAGGGGGCACAACGCTCACCTGATACCCATGCACGCTCTAATTGACATACTGCTATTGAATACTGATAGTGCCAGTACCGGGATTTTAGCCCACAACCTTTCTAAAAACATTTTTGCCGGATGCAGAGAAGTTTTTTTTTTCAGACAACCTTTAAAAGTACAAACAAGAAAAAATAGTCACATTTCAAAACAATAACTTTTTTTAAGTCATATGCCCAACTAGTATAGTTCAATTATGCAGCATCAAAAATAAAATCATATTGTAAAATCCCACTTTAATGCGCAGCAGAAAAAGAATAAAACAATGAAATGATTTCATAAATTAAGTTTATTTAAAACTGAACGACCATACCTTTCATTATTGATAGCTAGCATGCCAGAAATTATAAAGCCTGACAGGCTGTGTTTGTGAAACGAGAATGCCCCCGGCGGCATCTTTGTTAGTATAAACGCCATTTTCTGTTAAGTATGTGAGAGGTCAGGGTCAGCGTAATATTGGTATCTATGGAAATATCTTGTCACAAGGAATACACATGTAAAATATGAAAGCCCTATCACTAACCAATCAAAAGTTATGCGCAATGTTTAAGTTTTTGAAAAGTACGTCAAAGGTCAAGGTTATGGTCACGAGGTCAAAATTTTGGTATCAATGGAAAGGTATTGTCACAAGGAATACACAAAACCAAGTAAGTATAAAATAATAAGTGACATTAGAAATGTAAATTTTAGTTCAGATCTCTCTGTTCTTATAGAGACAATAAATCTATATTCAATAATAAAATGTGAACTATTTCACCAAATAACTTTGATTATATCCAAGGATAGCCCATTTAAGCTTTTACAAAGCTTATTTCCAAAGACACTCACTAGGACTTTTACAAGATTTTTTTTTTGAAGATGAATTAAAATGGAATATTTTCATACACTTGAATCTTTAAGACTTGACTTACCACTGCAATAACTTTTTCCCTTGCAACCCCCTCCAAATCAAATTTTCTGACTATTAATGCAAACAACTCATACCCCCCCCCCCCCCCCCCCCCGCATTTGCAGAGATATCTTTGTGTAGTGGTTCCGGTAGTAGCAGGTACCAATAGTTCAGTACAAGTTCTAAGACTGGGTTTGATTCCCCGAGTCCGTCTCCTGCGAACTACTTCATTGGCGACGAGGTGAACGGGCCAGCTCGATCTGCAGGAGAGGTCGCAGAACCCTGCCAGGGGTTGGAGAGTGGCCACACAGCGGGGTACATCCACGGCCCTCACCGGAAAAGGGGGAAGGATGTAGTGGTTCTGGTAGTAGCAGGTACCAATAGTTCAGTACAAGTTCTAAGACTGAGCTATTGGGATGTCCCTTTAGTTCACTCGTCAACGAGTCTGACTATCAACCGGACGGCCGGGGTTCGATTCCCCTAGTCCGTCTCCTGCGAACTACTTCATTTGTATGCAATAGTCGCTCAGAGCGAAATATTACTTATAGTCCTAATATTGAATTCTCTATGGGATATTTAACCAAATCAGCATGCAGCAAGTAACATGTCACACTACGTATATGAATACATAGCCATAGGCCTAGATCCAACTCGAATACATGTTTATACATCAAAATAATTTAAACCTAAGAATTGATTACTTCAAGAACTATACCATCATGTATTTGTTTTAACATAACCGGTGTTACTAATCTAATTTATGTGAAAAATTGCTGACTTACCTTCACGGCGCTTCGTTGTTTCGGTACGTATATTGAAAGTGAAAGTACTTTCTATGCCTCCCGGTGGGGGCGCTGCGGACACGTGAACATATTGTGCTATTTTTAGAGTCGGCGATCCCTCTTGATATACGTCGAAGGTGTAACTACAGTTAATCATTTTAGCAGGGAATCCCTTCCCTTTTGACTGGTGAACCGGGCTGAATAAAAGGTGTCACCTCATTGGACATAACTATTGAAAATTTAAAAATAGCACATAAAATCAATGTATGATTCCCTGCTGTTTGTAGAAATTGAGTTTTGAACATGATTTTGCCTTATATGTAATCAATAGATCGATTTGAAAATATATAAGAATTAGCAAATTTTCAATTCGGAAGGAGGGGTCATTAAACAAGTGAATTTTGCAGAAAAGGTATGCATGACCCCCTTTTTTCTTTCGTTTTTATACGTGCCAAAGATGACCTAGGCCAAAAATATTCCTTAAAAATCTAAAAGTGGATATCTTGACAAAATTCTTTCACTTGTAGGGTACCATGCATGAGTACCTCATATCTACAAAATGTCATGACAATCTGAAGAGTGGTTATAGAAAAGAAGCAGAAAATGTATGAAAATCACCCCCCCCCCCCTTCCTTTTTACATAAGAAAAAAATTCATAAAAAATCCAAAAAATAAAATTTAAGCATAAAATGCATATCAAAGCATTAAGTAAGTTAAATATGATAAATATGTAGTAAATGAGTGTGTAAAATCATACACTTATTGAGTTATTTAAAGAAATAGTGCAAAAATGTGCATTTCTGACTAAGTCCGAAAAGACGTCAAAAACGCGTCAAAAATTTGACTTCGAAGTGGAACCAAAAATAACAACACTTCTTAAGACATCTCTCTAGATCATCCTGATGCTTTCGGTTTGTCGATACATGCTTCGGTTCTGAAGAAGAAGTTTGTCAAAGGAGGGTACCCCCCGTGACCTACTTTTTGCTGTGGTGGCGCCACCTGTTGACAGATCCGGACGAAAAACAACAACACTTGTAGGGGACCATGAGTACTTCAAACCTACCAAGTTTCATCAAAATCCCTTCAGCCGTTCTGGAGAAGAAGTTTAAAATGTGAAAAGTTTACGACGACGACGACGACGACGACAGACGCCGGACGCCGGACGCCAGACGCAACACTATGACAATAGCTCACTTGAGCCTTTGGCTCAGGTGAGCTAAAAAGGAAAAAAAATTTTGTCGGGATCCCGTCGGGGTTTGAAGCCAATCCCCATGGGTCCATTGGGCATGGAAAACATACATTATACCTATGTACAATCTTAAAAAATATTCCTTAAAAATCTAAAAGTGGACATCTTGACAAAATTCTTTCACTTGTAGGGTACCATGCATGAGTACCTCATATCTACAAAATGTCATGACAATCTGAAGAGTGGTTATAGAAAAGAAGCAGAAAATGTATGAAAATCACCCCCCCCCCCCTTCCTTTTTACATAAGAAAAAAATTCATAAAAAATCAAAAAAATAAAATTTAAGCATAAAATGCATATCAAAGCATTAAGTAAGTTAAATATGATAAATATGTAGTAAATGAGTGTGTAAAATCATACACTTATTGAGTTATTTAAAGAAATAGTGCAAAAATGTGCATTTCTGACTAAGTCCGAAAAGACGTCAAAAACGCGTCAAAAATTTGACTTCGAAGTGGAACCAAAAATAACAACACTTCTTAAGACATCTCTCTAGATCATCCTGATGCTTTCGGTTTGTCGATACATGCTTCGGTTCTGAAGAAGAAGTTTGTCAAAGGAGGGTACCCCCCGTGACCTACTTTTTGCTGTGGTGGCGCCACCTGTTGACAGATCCGGACGAAAAACAACAACACTTGTAGGGGACCATGAGTACTTCAAACCTACCAAGTTTCATCAAAATCCCTTCAGCCGTTCTGGAGAAGAAGTTTAAAATGTGAAAAGTTTACGACGACAGACGCCGGACGCCGGACGACGGACGCCAGACGCAACACTATGACAATAGCTCACTTGAGCCTTTGGCTCAGGTGAGCTAAAAAGGGAAAAAAAATTTTGTCGGGATCCCGTCGGGGTTTGAAGCCAATCCCCATGGGTCCATTGGGCATGGAAAACATACATTATACCTATGTACAATCTTAAAAAATATTCCTTAAAAATCTAAAAGTGGATATCTTGACAAAATTCTTTCACTTGTAGGGTACCATGCATGAGTACCTCATATCTACAAAATGTCATGACAATCTGAAGAGTGGTTATAGAAAAGAAGCAGAAAATGTATGAAAATCACCCCCCCCCCCCCCTTCCTTTTTACATAAGAAAACAAGAGGCCCAAGTGGGCCTTTATCGCTCCCCTGAGAACCATGTCACTTTTGCTGAATGACTGAATACATGCACATTGTAATGGTGATTGTTAGTGTGGTCCATCCTTAAAGTCATGTAAAAAAAAAAATCCAAAAAAATATTTTGGCACAGAATCTATATGAAAGCATTATATTAATGGCATCAAGTGTGATTAATATAACAGCAAATTAGGTCTCAAAGACATGCTTTCAATGTGTTAGTTCAGGAAATAGTATGAAAATGTCCATTTCTGACAAAGTCCGAAAAGACATAAAAAATTTGACTTCAGAGTGGAACTAAAAACAGGAATACTTCTTAAGAGATCCCTCTAGATCATTCTGATGCCTTCGGTTTGTTGATATATGCTTGGACTCTGAAGAAGTAGTTTGTCAAAGAACCCTGTGACCTACTTTGCCCCGGGTGGCGACACTTGTTGACGGATCTTGATGAAAAACAACATTACTTGTAGGGAACCATTAGCATATCACACCTACCAAGTTTCTTTAAAATGCCCCAGCGGTTCTGAAGAAGAAGTTGAAAATACCCTCCCCCACCTCTTCCAATTCAATAAGAAAACAAGCAGATTCAGAGAATCGTGGTCCCCCGCTTGGGGTGTTTGACTCAGAAAAATCTGAGTCCTTTATGTAGCTCAAATATCTAGGTCATGGTCACGAGGTCAAAAATTTTTGTGTCAGTGTAAAGGTCTTGTCACAAGAAACTCACATGTGAAATATGAGAACTGTATCTCTTCTGGTTAAAAAGTTATAGCCAAGGTTAAAGATTTTGTGACACAGACAGACGGACGGACGGACGGACAGACAGATGAATGAGATTTAATGTCCCCCGCTTTAGAGTACTGCAAACGGTACAAAATATGCCTGTCATGAAAAATTTGTGAAGGTTATTTTATCACATTACTTGACCAAAAAGAACAACTTGCATATTTGATCTGCAACTGAGGACCAAAGATTATTAGAGAAACCAAACTTGAAATATCTTATCTATAATATCGCTAAAATCTCCAAGAAATATCTTGTTTTATCATGAAATTAAGTATTTGTTCATAGGCAACAGTTCCGCCGATGACGTTCTAAAAACGATACGTTTACGGCGTTAGCCAGGGTGTCTCACTTACGGGATATTTTTGTATATATAAATCAATCGATACATTTGACTAAATATTTATTACACTCAGATTGTAGATGGTAATTTTCTGTTTCCATCGATACCAAACATGTCGGAATCCGTCAAGAAACAAGCGAATTATGGAGGAGTTTGAAGGCCGAAAACTAAAAAAGGCCACATATAAAAGTACTGCACTCGATATCTGATGACGTCAAACGATTATTGAGCCTCCTTAAATAAAATCTATTAAATACCGGCAGTACTATTTTGTTTGCACGATAGATCATCTATTAATCTCCTGAAATGTATCACTTGTACAGTACTAACACGGTGGGTAATCTCGCAACGCAGAACAATTTATTTTTCAATATTTTTGCGCAAAATAGATAATTTATTACAAAAAGGGAAATGTGATGCAGTGTAACAACGCCCTAACTATGAGTTGTATCCAAAATAAGGTGGATATTATAGCTTTTTATAATGCACAAACACGATCGGCGTTCTACTTTCACTTTCATCTACACCAATCATGCCGATAGTTTTTCGGCTTTATAAAAGGATATTACCTCTCTTACTTTCGATAAAACTCGTATCTAAGGCATCCTTACACTGCATCACATTCCCCTTTTTGTGAAAAATAATTTGTAATACACGAAATTTTAGATAAACCTAGTGTTCTGCGTTGCGAGATTACCCACCGTGACTATTAAATGGGCGTGGAGGAATTAACCAATCAAATCTGTAACACAAGATATATGGCGACTTTGTTTACCATAGATACAAAAATAAAGCGGAGAAAATAATCACTATATAGGGAAATTGTTATATAATATGCATGTATGGAAAAAGTCAACATCTCAAAAATAAATTCAGAGTTATATATATTTGATTGCATATGTGCCTGAGTTATTTCGACGTACGAAAATAAGTACACAAAGCCAAACTAGCTTGTCTGTTTAAATCTAAAAGTTGATATTTTGACAGAATTCTTTCACACTTTCTATTCTAACGATAAATATAAAAAAGCAGAAAAAAAAACCTGCAAAAGTGGGGTCCTGCCGGGGTTTGAACCACTACTCTTGGGTTCATTGGGCATGGAAAACCTACATTGTATCTATAAATGTTTTTCCGTAAAAATCCAAATGAGGATATCTTGATAAAATTCTTTCACTTGTAGGGAACCATGAGTACCTCATACCTACCAAGTTTCATGACAATCTAAGAAAAAAAGTAAGTTAGATATGATAAATATGCAGTAAATGAGTGTGTAAAATCATACACTTATTGAGTTATTTAAAGAAATAGTGCAAAAATTAGCATTTCTGACTAAGTCCGAAGAGACGTCAAAAAAGCGTCAAAAATTTGAGTTCGGAGTGGAACCAAAAATAACAACACTTCTTAAGACATCTCTCTAGATCATCCTGATGCTTTCGGTTTGTCGATACGTGCTTCCGTTCTGAAGAAGAAGTTTGTCAAAGGAGGGTACCCCCCGTGACCTACTTTTGCCTGTGGTGGCGCCACCTGTTGAGGGATCCGGACGAAAAACAACAACACTTGTAGGGGACCATTAGTACTTTATACCTACCAAGTTTCATCAAAATCCCTTTAGCCATTCTTGAGAAGAAGTCGAAAATGTGAAAAGTTTACGACAGACAGACGACAGACGACAGACGACACACGACACACGACGGACGACGGACGCCGGACGGATCGCTATGACAATAGCTCACTAGAGCCTTTGGCTCAGGTGAGCTAATAAGGGAAGAAAAATTTTTGTTGGGGTCCCGCCGGGGTTTGGAGCCACTCCCCATGGGTCCATTGGGCATGGAAAACATACACTATACCTATGTACAATCTTAAAAAATATTCCTTAAAAATCCAAAAGTGGATATCTTGACAAAATTCTTTCACTTGAAGGGTACCATGCATGAGTACCTCATATCTACATAATGTCATGACAATCTGAAGAGTGGTTATAGAAAAGAAGCAGAAAATGTATGAAAATCACCCCCCCCCCCCTTCCTTTTTACATAAGAAAAAAATTCATAAAAAATCAAAAAAATAAAATTTAAGCATAAAATTCATATCAAAGCAAATATTAAGTTAGATATGATAAATATGCAGTAAATGAGTGTGTAAAATCATACACTTATTGAGTTATTTAAAGAAATAGTGCAAAAATTAGCATTTCTGACTAAGTCCGAAGAGACGTCAAAAAAGCGTCAAAAATTTGAGTTCGGAGTGGAACCAAAAATAACAACACTTCTTAAGACATCTCTCTAGATCATCCTGATGCTTTCGGTTTGTCGATACGTGCTTCCGTTCTGAAGAAGAAGTTTGTCAAAGGAGGGTACCCCCCGTGACCTACTTTTGCCTGTGGTGGCGCCACCTGTTGAGGGATCCGGACGAAAAACAACAACACTTGTAGGGGACCATTAGTACTTTATACCTACCAAGTTTCATCAAAATCCCTTTAGCCATTCTTGAGAAGAAGTCGAAAATGTGAAAAGTTTACGACAGACAGACGACAGACGACAGACGACACACGACACACGACACACGACGGACGCCGGACGCCGGACGGATCGCTATGACAATAGCTCACTAGAGCCTTTGGCTCAGGTGAGCTAATAAGGGAAGAAAAATTTTTGTTGGGGTCCCGCCGGGGTTTGGAGCCACTCCCCATGGGTCCATTGGGCATGGAAAACATACACTATACCTATGTACAATCTTAAAAAATATTCCTTAAAAATCCAAAAGTGGATATCTTGACAAAATTCTTTCACTTGAAGGGTACCATGCATGAGTACCTCATATCTACATAATGTCATGACAATCTGAAGAGTGGTTATAGAAAAGAAGCAGAAAATGTATGAAAATCACCCCCCCCCCCCCTTCCTTTTTACATAAGAAAAAAATTCATAAAAAATCAAAAAAATAAAATTTAAGCATAAAATTCATATCAAAGCAAATATTAAGTTAGATATGATAAATATGCAGTAAATGAGTGTGTAAAATCATACACTTATTGAGTTATTTAAAGAAATAGTGCAAAAATTAGCATTTCTGACTAAGTCCGAAGAGACGTCAAAAAAGCGTCAAAAATTTGAGTTCGGAGTGGAACCAAAAATAACAACACTTCTTAAGACATCTCTCTAGATCATCCTGATGCTTTCGGTTTGTCGATACGTGCTTCCGTTCTGAAGAAGAAGTTTGTCAAAGGAGGGTACCCCCCGTGACCTACTTTTGCCTGTGGTGGCGCCACCTGTTGAGGGATCCGGACGAAAAACAACAACACTTGTAGGGGACCATTAGTACTTTATACCTACCAAGTTTCATCAAAATCCCTTTAGCCATTCTTGAGAAGAAGTCGAAAATGTGAAAAGTTTACGACAGACAGACGACAGACGACAGACGACACACGACACACGACACACGACGGACGACGGACGCCGGACGGATCGCTATGACAATAGCTCACTAGAGCCTTTGGCTCAGGTGAGCTAAAAATTCATAAAAAATCAAAAAAATAAAATTTAAGCATAAAATGCATATCAAAGCATTAAGTAAGTTAAATATGATAAATATGTAGTAAATGAGTGTGTAAAATCATACTCTTATTGAGTTATTTAAAGAAATAGTGCAAAAATGTGCATTTCTGACTAAGTCCGAAAAGACGTCAAAAACGCGTCAAAAATTTGACTTCGAAGTGGAACCAAAAATAACAACACTTCTTAAGACATCTCTCTAGATCATCCTGATGCTTTCGGTTTGTCGATACATGCTTCGGTTCTGAAGAAGAAGTTTGTCAAAGGAGGGTACCCCCCGTGACCTACTTTTTGCTGTGGTGGCGCCACCTGTTGACAGATCCGGACGAAAAACAACAACACTTGTAGGGGACCATGAGTACTTCAAACCTACCAAGTTTCATCAAAATCCCTTCAGCCGTTCTGGAGAAGAAGTTTAAAATGTGAAAAGTTTACGACGACGACGACGACGACGCCGGACGCCGGACGACGGACGCCAGACGCAACACTATGACAATAGCTCACTTGAGCCTTTGGCTCAGGTGAGCTAAAAAGGGAAAAAAAATTTTGTCGGGATCCCGTCGGGGTTTGAAGCCAATCCCCATGGGTCCATTGGGCATGGAAAACATACATTATACCTATGTACAATCTTAAAAAATATTCCTTAAAAATCTAAAAGTGGATATCTTGACAAAATTCTTTCACTTGTAGGGTACCATGCATGAGTACCTCATATCTACAAAATGTCATGACAATCTGAAGAGTGGTTATAGAAAAGAAGCAGAAAATGTATGAAAATCACCCCCCCCCCCCCCTTCCTTTTTACATAAGAAAAAAATTCATAAAAAATCAAAAAAATAAAATTTAAGCATAAAATGCATATCAAAGCATTAAGTAAGTTAAATATGATAAATATGTAGTAAATGAGTGTGTAAAATCATACTCTTATTGAGTTATTTAAAGAAATAGTGCAAAAATGTGCATTTCTGACTAAGTCCGAAAAGACGTCAAAAACGCGTCAAAAATTTGACTTCGAAGTGGAACCAAAAATAACAACACTTCTTAAGACATCTCTCTAGATCATCCTGATGCTTTCGGTTTGTCGATACATGCTTCGGTTCTGAAGAAGAAGTTTGTCAAAGGAGGGTACCCCCCGTGACCTACTTTTTGCTGTGGTGGCGCCACCTGTTGACAGATCCGGACGAAAAACAACAACACTTGTAGGGGACCATGAGTACTTCAAACCTACCAAGTTTCATCAAAATCCCTTCAGCCGTTCTGGAGAAGAAGTTTAAAATGTGAAAAGTTTACGACGACGACGACGACGACGACAGACGCCGGACGACGGACGCCAGACGCAACACTATGACAATAGCTCACTTGAGCCTTTGGCTCAGGTGAGCTAAAAAGGGAAAAAAAATTTTGTCGGGATCCCGTCGGGGTTTGAAGCCAATCCCCATGGGTCCATTGGGCATGGAAAACATACATTATACCTATGTACAATCTTAAAAAATATTCCTTAAAAATCTAAAAGTGGATATCTTGACAAAATTCTTTCACTTGTAGGGTACCATGCATGAGTACCTCATATCTACAAAATGTCATGACAATCTGAAGAGTGGTTATAGAAAAGAAGCAGAAAATGTATGAAAATCACCCCCCCCCCCCCCTTTCTTTTTACATAAGAAAAAAATTCATAAAAAATCAAAAAAATAAAATTTAAGCATAAAATGCATATCAAAGCATTAAGTAAGTTAAATATGATAAATATGTAGTAAATGAGTGTGTAAAATCATACACTTATTGAGTTATTTAAAGAAATAGTGCAAAAATGTGCATTTCTGACTAAGTCCAAAAAGACGTCAAAAACGCGTCAAAAATTTGACTTCGAAGTGGAACCAAAAATAACAACACTTCTTAAGACATCTCTCTAGATCATCCTGATGCTTTCGGTTTGTCGATACATGCTTCGGTTCTGAAGAAGAAGTTTGTCAAAGGAGGGTACCCCCCGTGACCTACTTTTTGCTGTGGTGGCGCCACCTGTTGACAGATCCGGACGAAAAACAACAACACTTGTAGGGGACCATGAGTACTTCAAACCTACCAAGTTTCATCAAAATCCCTTCAGCCGTTCTGGAGAAGAAGTTTAAAATGTGAAAAGTTTACGACGACGACGACGACAGATGCCGGACGCCGGACGACGGACGCCAGACGCAACACTATGACAATAGCTCACTTGAGCCTTTGGCTCAGGTGAGCTAAAAAGGGAAAAAAAATTTTGTCGGGATCCCGTCGGGGTTTGAAGCCAATCCCCATGGGTCCACTGGGCATGGAAAACATACATTATACCTATGTACAATCTTAAAAAATATTCCTTAAAAATCTAAAAGTGGATATCTTGACAAAATTCTTTCACTTGTAGGGTACCATGCATGAGTACCTCATATCTACAAAATGTCATGACAATCTGAAGAGTGGTTATAGAAAAGAAGCAGAAAATGTATGAAAATCACCCCCCCTTCCTTTTTACATAAGAAAAAAATTCATAAAAAATCAAAAAAATAAAATTTAAGCATAAAATGCATATCAAAGCATTAAGTAAGTTAAATATGATAAATATGTAGTAAATGAGTGTGTAAAATCATACACTTATTGAGTTATTTAAAGAAATAGTGCAAAAATGTGCATTTCTGACTAAGTCCGAAAAGACGTCAAAAACGCGTCAAAAATTTGACTTCGAAGTGGAACCAAAAATAACAACACTTCTTAAGACATCTCTCTAGATCATCCTGATGCTTTCGGTTTGTCGATACATGCTTCGGTTCTGAAGAAGAAGTTTGTCAAAGGAGGGTACCCCCCGTGACCTACTTTTTGCTGTGGTGGCGCCACCTGTTGACAGATCCGGACGAAAAACAACAACACTTGTAGGGGACCATGAGTACTTCAAACCTACCAAGTTTCATCAAAATCCCTTCAGCTGTTCTGGAGAAGAAGTTTAAAATGTGAAAAGTTTACGACGACGACGACGACGACAGACGCCGGACGCCGGACGACGGACGCCAGACGCAACACTATGACAATAGCTCACTTGAGCCTTTGGCTCAGGTGAGCTAAAAAGGTAAAAAAAAATTTGTCGGGATCCCGTCGGGGTTTGAAGCCAATCCCCATGGGTCCATTGGGCATGGAAAACATACATTATACCTATGTACAATCTTAAAAAATATTCCTTAAAAATCTAAAAGTGGATATCTTGACAAAATTCTTTCACTTGTAGGGTACCATGCATGAGTACCTCATATCTACAAAATGTCATGACAATCTGAAGAGTGGTTATAGAAAAGAAGCAGAAAATGTATGAAAATCACCCCCCCCCCCTTCCTTTTTACATAAGAAAAAAATTCATAAAAAATCAAAAAAATAAAATTTAAGCATAAAATGCATATCAAAGCATTAAGTAAGTTAAATATGATAAATATGTAGTAAATGAGTGTGTAAAATCATACTCTTATTGAGTTATTTAAAGAAATAGTGCAAAAATGTGCATTTCTGACTAAGTCCGAAAAGACGTCAAAAACGCGTCAAAAATTTGACTTCGAAGTGGAACCAAAAATAACAACACTTCTTAAGACATCTCTCTAGATCATCCTGATGCTTTCGGTTTGTCGATACATGCTTCGGTTCTGAAGAAGAAGTTTGTCAAAGGAGGGTACCCCCCGTGACCTACTTTTTGCTGTGGTGGCGCCACCTGTTGACAGATCCGGACGAAAAACAACAACACTTGTAGGGGACCATGAGTACTTCAAACCTACCAAGTTTCATCAAAATCCCTTCAGCCGTTCTGGAGAAGAAGTTTAAAATGTGAAAAGTTTACGACGACGACGACGACGACAGACGCCGGACGCCGGACGACGGACGCCAGACGCAACACTATGACAATAGCTCACTTGAGCCTTTGGCTCAGGTGAGCTAAAAAATCATAAAAAATTAAAAAAATAAAATTTAAGCATAAAATACATATCAAAGCATTAAGTAAGTTATATATGATAAATATGCAGTAAATGAGTGTGTAAAATCATACACTTATTGAGTTATTTAAAGAAATAGTGCAAAAATTTGCATTTCTGACTAAGTCCGAAGAGACGTCAAAAAAGCATCAAAAATTTGACTTCGGAGTGGAACCAAAAATAACAACACTTCTTAAGACATCTCTGTAGATCATCCTGATGCTTTCGGTTTGTCGATACGTGCTTCCGTTCTGAAGAAGAAGTTTGTCAAGGGAGGGTACCCCCCGTGACCTACTTTTGCCTGTGGTGGCGCCACCTGTTGAGGGATCCGGACGACAAACAACAACACTTGTAGGGGATCATTAGTACTTTATACCTACCAAGTTTCATCAAAATCCCTTAAGCCATTCTTGAGAAGAAGTTGAAAATGTGAAAAGTTTACGACAGACAGACGACGGACGACAGACGACACACGACGGACGCCGGACGGATCGCTATGACAATAGCTCACTAGAGCCTTTGGCTCAGGTGAGCTAAAAATAAAATTTAAGCATAAAATACATATCAAAGCATTAAGTAAGTTAAATATGATAAATATGTAGTAAATGAGTGTGTAAAATCATACACTTATTGAGTTATTTAAAGAAATAGTGCAAAAATGTGCATTTCTGACTAAGTCCGAAAAGACGTCAAAAACGCGACAAAAATTTGACTTCGAAGTGGAACCAAAAATAACAACACTTCTTAAGACATCTCTCTAGATCATCCTGATGCTTTCGGTTTGTCGATACATGCTTCGGTTCTGAAGAAGAAGTTTGTCAAAGGAGGGTACCCCCCGTGACCTACTTTTTGCTGTGGTGGCGCCACCTGTTGACAGATCCGGACGAAAAACAACAACACTTGTAGGGGACCATGAGTACTTCATACCTACCAAGTTTCATCAAAATCCCTTCAGCCGTTCTGGAGAAGAAGTTTAAAATGTGAAAAGTTTACGACGACGACGACGACAGACGCCGGACGCCGGACGCCGGACGCCGGACGCCAGACGCAACACTATGACAATAGCTCACTTGAGCCTTTGGCTCGAGCTAAAAAGGTTAATTTTGTACAAAATCATAAAGTCAAAAGGTCATGTCTCAGAGAATTTTATGTTTTAAGAAAAAAATTAAGTTAACTGAATAGGAATATGATATGTATCTAAATCATAAGCTTACTTGATAAGAGAAACAGATGGTTGGTATGACTAGGAACACATCCTCCCATTGAGTGGGTCTGAAAATTAACAACATTCAAGTGTAGCATTTGAACAGCACGAAAGGAAAATAATTTAATTTTCATTGTTAATATTAAGAAATGACGATTGTTATTAGCCGAGAAATTTTGTTGATACCTGATGAGTCTAAAGACTCAAGGCAAATAAACCATTAAACCTGTATCAACACAAAACGGAAGTACACGCTTAGCAACATCGTTAGCAACACGATTTCAAAGCTGCAAATAAACGTTAAAAAGCTACGAAATGAAATGATAAAGATTCAATGTAATATTTTTTCGGTTGATCGAGGTATCAACACCAAAAATTGAGGGAAAACTTATGCATCTCACCCTTAACGCGCATGATACAGTTTTCCCTCGTTTTTTGACATATTGGCGTTACTATGGATTAGCACAATTGAATCATATATCAGATATGAATTGATCTGGAGTAGTCTTTACAGAGCTAACTCCGCTAGAAATAATTCCCCCATAAAGTACACATACAGTAGTCATAAAGATATGAAATATGTCGTTATATAAACTTACTTGATTTTGATTGGTCCTGGTGCTGGATGTGGGAGGAAATATTTGATGGTAACAAGGTGCACTACGTACAATATTCCTATAACACCTATGATACTGGCATACTTCAGAAAGTCTATACGTTTGGGGAAACATAACGGCAGTATGAGTATAACGGACGTTATACAGATGGTGGACGTACGACTCAGAAACCAGGGATTATGTTTACAGTAAAACTCCTTTATGACTGTCAGAAAAACTGTAAAATAGATAATATTCAACGTTGACATTTGCATGAATGATTAGGCTTTTAAACCAGACTTGTCAGAATGACAACATAGCTCGCCGGTGGCAACCATATGTAAATTGCAACAACAACAATAAAAAAGGTCTTATCACAAGGAATGCACATGTGAAATATCAAAGCCCTATCACTTACCATTCAAAAAATAGGGCCAAGGTTAAAGTTTTTCAAAAGTAGGTCAATCATCTCCAAGGTCAAGGTCACAAGGTCAAAAATTTTGGTATCCATAGAAAGGTCTTGTCACAAGGAATACACATGTGACATATCAAAGCCCTATCACTTACCATTCCAAAAATATGGCCAAGGTTAAAGTTTTTCAAAAGTAGGTCAATCATCTCCAAGGTCAAGGTCACAAGGTCAAAAATGTTGGTATCCATGGAAAGGTCTTGTCACAAGGAATACACATGTGAAATATCAAAGCCCTATCACTTACCATTCCAAAAATATGGCCAAGGTTAAAGTTTTTCAAAAGTAGGTCAATCTCCAAGGTCGAGGTCACAAGGTCAAAAATGTTGGTATCCATGGAAAGGTCTTGTCACAAGGAATACACATGTGAAATATCAAAGCCCTATCACTTACCATTCCAAAAATATGGCCAAGGTTAAAGTTTTTCAAAAGTAGGTCAATCTCCAAGGTCAAGGTCACAAGGTCAAAAATTTTGGTTTCCATGGAAAGGTCTTGTCACAAGGAATACACATGTGAAATATGAAAGCCCAATCTGTATTGGTTTAAAAGTTTTAAGCAAGGTTAAAGTTTTTGTGCACGCGCACGCAGACGCCAACGCCAACACCAATGCCAACGCCAATGCCGACACCGGGGGTATGACAATAGCTCTCCGGACATTCGTCCCGGCGAGCTAAAAATGGTAAAAATAAATTCTATATCATCCCCTTAATTGGTCTTCTGAGGAATTCACTGGTGTAAAGAAGCAGATGCACGTACATCGGGTACCTACATCCCGTCATGGCGACAGGCGACGCCAATTCGTATGTTTACATCCTTCAATATCAACAAATAACAGAGTTTATGTTGGATTTGTACACTCAGCATGAAGATTATGTATAGATAAATGCTGGAAATTAAGCAATTTCATAATTGGTTGTATAATATACAGTGTGTGTTGAGATTGTGAAAATGACAAGGAAGTAGGTACCAGTGTTTGAGCAATAATTTGTGGTACCTACATCAAGGAATGTTCAGTACCTACATCATCATCATTTTGATTCGGTTGAAAAATAGTGTTCTAACTTGATGTTTATGATCATATGCATATTACCATTTCTTGATCTAAACATTATCTTCACGTTGATTGCACAAATCCAACATGAACTGTGTAAATTATTGATGCTGAAGGATGTAAACATACGAATCGCCATCACCTGTCGCCATGACAGAATGTAGGTACCGGATGGTACGTGCATCTGCTTTACACCAGTGGAATTGCATAAGTGGTTTATGAGGGAAGGACACAAAAATGTATATTGTGATTTCTCTGCAAAATGGTGTTCAAAACATGTCTGACCTTTGTATTCAAAAATTTAAATTTACTTTGAAAATTCAATAACTTTTTTCCTAAAATAAATATATGACAATTTCAGAACATGTACAAAATTACCAAGTGACCTTGACCTAATTCCTATGACCTTACAATGTAGTTCAAGGTGATATTTGGTTCATGTGTACAGCATATTGAAATATGAAAGTGCTGTTCAAGAG
The DNA here is from genome assembly GCA_028142955.1 of Pinctada fucata. Taxonomy (NCBI): domain Eukaryota; kingdom Metazoa; phylum Mollusca; class Bivalvia; order Pterioida; family Pteriidae; genus Pinctada; species Pinctada fucata. Next base: position 25,713,269 of record AP027113.1, on the reverse strand, counting down.
ATAAACATGTCCATGTAGTTTGGATGAGATAAGCATATTATACAATTTCTTTACTTAAGTATGAAGTGGCCTTGACCTTAGTCACATGACCTTGGATTAAGGTGATGTAAAACCATTTGATCCTGAGAAATAATAAACTAAAATATGAAAGTGATGGGATATTTGGTTAGGCTATACCTCGAACAAGATAGCATGTACAGTTTCATTAAAAAGTACTAAGCGACCTTGACCTTTACGTGTACAGTATCAAACGACTTAGGGTCAGGGTCTTGTGAAAACTTTTGGTCCTGATCAACACCTTCCTTCCTTTTGTGATCAGATTTAAGATTCTAGAGCTTAAGTTTATACATGTACCATATTTATGCAGAGGTCATGAAAAGTATCAGTTTTATCGGATTTGTTGGTCTAATAAAAAATCACACTATAACTAGTATTTGGACCGATAAAAGTCCCCAAATATCCGATATTTCATGCAAGTTTTCAAGAACTCTGTACATGTGCATTCTTAAACATCGACGGCGGGTGCGGCTAGCCAACAGGGGATGCTTACTCCTCCCGGGCACCTGGTCCCACCTCTAGCTTGCTAGGGGTCCGTCGATGTTTAATTTTGCGCTCTATTGTGAGTGTTGTTGAGATGATTGTCAGGATCTTCTTTAACTCATTTGTGTCACACTTATGCCCTTTGCCGTGTGGAGCTCGTAAAAAAGTTCCCCGCAAGGGGTTTGACAGTAAGTGTTTTGAATATACTTCCCTGACATTGTCGCCATAGCACTTTCTATATAGACATAACGTCAGACATTGTATGAAGTTTTTATATTTTCATTTCCATGCTTCTTAAACATTGACGGCGGGTGCGGCTAGCCAACAGGGGATGCTTACTCCTCCCGGGCATCTGGTCCCACCTCTAGCTTGCTAGGGGTCCGTCGATGTTTAATTTTGGGCTCTATTGTGAGTGTTGTTGAGATGATTGTCAGGATCTTCTTTAACTCATTTGTGTCACACTTATGCCCTTTGCCGTGTGGAGCTCGTAAAAAAGTTCCCCGCGAGGGGTTTGACAGTAAGTGTTTTGAATATACTTCCCTGACATTGTCGCCATAGCAATTTCTATATAGACATAACGTCAGACATTGTATGAAGTTTTTATATTTTCATTTCCATGCTTCTTAAACATCGACGGCGGGTGCGGCTAGCCAACAGGGGATGCTTACTCCTCCCGGGCACCTGGTCCCACCTCTAGCTTGCTAGGGGTCCGTCGATGTTTAATTTTGCGCTCTATTGTGAGTGTTGTTGAGATGATTGTCAGGATCTTCTTTAACTCATTTGTGTCACACTTTTGCCCTTTGCCGTGTGGAGCTCGTAAAAAAGTTCCCCGCGAGGGGTTTGACAGTAAGTGTTTTGAATATACTTCCCTGACATTGTCGCCATAGCACTTTCTATATAGACATAACGTCAGACATTGTATGAAGTTTTTATATTTTCATTTCCATGCTTCTTAAACATCGACGGCGGGTGCGGCTAGCCAACAGGGGATGCTTACTCCTCCCGGGCACCTGGTCCCACCTCTAGCTTGCTAGGGGTCCGTCGATGTTTAATTTTGCGCTCTATTGTGAGTGTTGTTGAGATGATTGTCAGGATCTTCTTTAACTCATTCTAAAGAAAATTCTGATACATACATTCCTCCCACTGGTCTCCTATAATGATGAGGAATGTAATACAGGTTCCGAAGCAGTACAGTAGCAGCATAAAGGCGGCGAATCTCTGGGCGTTCTTACCGCAGACGGACAGAACTACATCCTGGTACGTAGCCGTCTGGTTTATATCCGAGCAGTAAGCAAGTATCAATATAGCAAACACCACAAACACTAGCATTATCTACAACAATATGGAAGAAAATCTAATATGTGAAGAAAATCATAGCAATATTGATACAAGAGCATGAAGTTTGAATAAAAAAATCCTTTTTTTAAACTTTTAGTATTCAAAAGTACATATTTACATTACTAGCAGATACCCCATGTTAAACACCCATTAGGCAACTAGAATTATATTCCAATTACTTGGGTTGCTATTGTGATGTTACGTTCAATTTTTGCATGTAGGTAGAATTTACAAACTTTCGAATACATTTGACGCTGTAACAGGCAAAATGTGCGAAGCGCTTTGCGATTCATGGAAATTGCATGTGACCAACCAGAATTATACACCCATGAACACCAAAAGTAAGACAGTCCTTTCTTAATTGATTGATGTTGTTCTGAATGTAGAATCTTTAATGTTACATGTGGGAATAAGAGTATCACAGTCTCACTAAATTGTAAGCTTGTCATAATACTATTTTAGAGCTATGACCTTGACCTATAACTTCTGACATTGATAAAAGCTATCCATGGTGAAATTCAATGTCACAGTGACAAGTTTTAAGATCCAAAAGATGAAGGATCGTGACCTCATTTATTTACTATTTAGTTTTGACCTTGACCTTTGACCTTGAAAATCAAAAAAAAGTTTGTCCTCTAGTTAAGATAAGTTTTTGTGACAATACAGTGGTTGGGATAGGCAATCAGGTGAATGTGACAATGGCCCCATATCCTGGAACATCAATGTGCCATTTGCAAAAGGAATGTGTCAGTGCTGAAAATGAATGTGCCATGAGCCGTTTGAAAAAAAAAAACCAAACAAACCAGAACATGTTAAGATCTGCATCAGTTTTTAATAACAGCAATGCAATTCATATCGCAAAGTCAGAAGTGAATATGGTGAAGTCATCACTCCATTGAGTAAAAGAACGGAAGATTTCCACAATTTGTATAAGAATTGAATGCGCCACATTGGCACACTCAGTGAAATTAAAATGTGCCATTTAATACTGAATGAGACTATGGCACAGGGCACATGCTTATCCCACTCACTGCAATAAAGACAACCCTATGTTTGAGTTTGTTTTAAAGAAACACGGACAGACAGACTGATGGACAGCACTGAACCATTACATATGTATGTTTATCTAATTTTTTTATAATGGTAAATTTAATAATGTAATACATTTAGATGTTTTCCACATATTTAGTTAGCATTTCCTCATCTCCTCCTTTGGCATATTGAAACTTACAGCCTGTATCACTACAGCGACCAGAACCCCTCCTGCTTGCTGGTAGGCATCTGGGAAGTTGAGGAGCCCTGCCCCAAGGGCAGCATTTACCACCAGGAACACAGAGGCATACCATGACGATCCTGTAAATAATTGATATCTTCTTTATACAAACTACTCAAAGAATTAATCCTTATAGTATAATGTATAATCATTTACCGGAGTTCCTGAAAAGTTTTTACTATCGATTATCGGAAACTATCGGAGGAGTACAATCGATATCACAATCGGAATACTCGGACTTTTTTCATATCTAAAATTGTTCAATGTTCTGTAAGTTTTTCAGAGTGAGAATATTCAGTGTTTGTGATTTAAGAATATGATTTTTATTTAAAATCATGGAAATAAATTAAATGATGAACATTCCTTGTTCTTAATAGCAAAATCTTGAAGTTTGCTTGAGAAGGAATCGAAGGCCTTCCTTTTTCTTTCTAAAGCCAATATGGTCCAAAAATGGCAGAAATCGCGTCAAAGTAACTCAATAGCGACAATCGATTTTCAAAACCATTATCGATAGTCGGCGACTTTTAAGTTTCAGCGACAATAGTGGCGACATCAACGACTATCGTTACAACACTATTCATAATATTTGAAAAGCAAGATTCAAATTAAGGTTTACACCTTATATGAGCAATGTACTACATATATTTAAGTATGCTTTATATCTGACATGATCAGAAAATCATAAACCTTTGATTAATAATAATACATCAAATGCATTTAAATACTTCAATAATTCACGGGAATGGAATTCTGGCTAAGACTTTATTCATTTTTCATCAATTTTCTTTAAATATGTCAACATGCATTTCACCTCTCTGGTGTTGGTTGGCAACAATTATAACTATGGGTTCCTGTTGTATCAACGGGGAATTCTCTGCCTCATATTGACTTCTGTAAATTGGGTCCTGTATTGAAACCATTGTTCTGATGCTGGGTTACTATCATTTACATAACGCACAAAGGCTTGTCTGCTGTCAAACAATATAATCTAAAAATAATGCTTATATCTTGATAATTATGCATTTTACCCTATTATACATTGCACAGGTATTAAAAATTGGCACATTATTGTAGTGAATTATATTGTTTTACATGTAATTGTAATTTGTATAAGACTATAATACTTACATTTAGGTTTTACAAATTCAATAACATTAAAAATGTTCATGAAGAGAGGATTACATGTACATGTATATTAAAAACACTTGTTTTATTCAACATTTATTTTACAGTCAAAACAATACCACATGTAAATTATATATCAGTTTATCAAATAAAATACAAAAAATCAAATTCAAGGAATTGTGGTCCCCCGCTTTTGGGTGTTTGTCTTAGAAATGCTTACAGACATCCCCCCATTCTTAAGTTTTAATAATATATCTCATATATTATCAACATTCTAAATATGAAAGATTAACTCCAAGAAAAGGTCAAAAGGTACAAACTTTTGTTTTGTTTCCAAGGGACAGTGCTTATGAAAAGGTATGCACATGTGAAATATTTAAGACCTATGATTTAAATTAAAATCAAAAACTTATGGTCGAGGTTGAAGTTTTTAAATGTGGGTCAACCTCCATGGACAAGGTCACAAGGTCAGGTTGTTGTTACCAATAGAAAGGTCTCATCACAAGGAATACACATGTGAAATGTGAAAGCCCTATCATTTTCCATTAACCAGACTTGTCAGAATGACAACATAGCTCGCCGGTGGCAACCATATGTAAATTGCAACAACAACAATAAAAAAGGTCTTATCACAAGGAATGCACATGTGAAATATCAAAGCCCTATCACTAACCATTCAAAAAATATGGCCAAGGTTAAAGTTTTTCAAAAGTAGGTCAATCATCTCCAAGGTCAAGGTCACAAGGTCAAAAATTTTGGTATCCATGGAAAGGTCTTGTCACAAGGAATACACATGTGAAATATCAAAGCCCTATCACTTACCATTCCAAAAATATGGCCAAGGTTAAAGTTTTTCAAAAGTAGGTCAATCATCTCCAAGGTCAAGGTCACAAGGTCAAAAATTTTGGTATCCATGGAAACGTCTTGTCACAAGGAATACACATGTGAAATATCAAAGCCCTATCACTTACCATTCCAAAAATATGACCAAGGTTAAAGTTTTTCAAAAGTAGGTCAATCTCCAAGGTCAATGTCACAAGGTCAAAAATTTTGGTATCCATGGAAAGGTCTTGTCACAAGGAATACACATGTGAAATATCAAAGCCCTATCACTTACCATTCCAAAAATATGGCCAAGGTTAAAGTTTTTCAAAAGAAGGTCAATCTCCAAGGTCAAGGTCACAAGGTCAAAAATTTTGGTATCCATGGAAAGGTCTTGTCACAAGGAATGCACATGTGAAATATGAAAGCCCAATCTGTATTGGTTTAAAAGTTATAAGCAAGGTTAAAGTTTTTGTGCACGCGCACGCAGACGCAGACGCAGACGCAGACGCAGACGCCAACGCCGACGCCGGGGGTATGACAATAGCTCTCCGGACATTCGTCCCGGCGAGCTAAAAAGTTATGGACAAGGTTATAGTTTTTTGAAAAGTAGGTCGAACTCAAAGGTCAAGGTCACAAGGTCAAAAATTTTGGTATCCATGGAAAGGTCTTGTCACAAGGAATACACATGTGAAATATCAAAGCCCTATCACTTTCCATTCAAAAGTTATGGTCAAGGTTAAAGTTTTTAATAAGTAGGTCAAAGTCCAAGGTCAAGGTTACAAGGTCAAAAATTTTGGTATCCATGGAAAGGTCTTGTCACAAGGAATACACATGTGAAATATCAAAGCCCTATCATTTACCATTCAAAAGTTATGGTCAAGGTTAGAGTTTTTAATAAGTAGGTCAAAGTCCAAGGTCAAGGTCACAAGGTCAAAAATTTTGGTATCCATAGAAAGGTCTTGTCACAAGGAATACACATGTGAAATATCAAAGCCCTATCACTTTCCATTCAAAAGTTATGGTCAAGGTTAAAGTTTTTAATAAGTAGGTCAAAGTCCAAGGTCAAGGTCACAAGGTCAAAAATTTTGGTATCCATGGAAAGGTCTTGTCACAAGGAATACACATGTGAAATATCAAAGCCCTATCACTTACCATTCAAAAGTTATGCACAAGGTTAAAGTTTTTGTGACTGACGGACAGACGGACGGACGGACAGACGGACGGACGAACCGGTTTTAATGTTCCCGCGCTTTCGCGAAAGCAGGGGACAAAAAGAAAAAAAAATTATATACTTTTTAAGTTAAGAAATTGTACATGTACAGACACTGTAAGAAATAATGACCTATAGCAACTACCATCGTACAAGGAGTCAACCAATTACAATCTTGCTGCTTACTACATCATCATCATCAGTGATAGCAATTACGTCAAAGGGTGAAATTAAATTAGTCTGAATTATAGACCCCATGTTTTGTAATCTCAGATGGCCATTTTCTTTTCTTTCTTCCATTTGGGCGACCTCCAGACCTCTATTGGGTCTGTTGCCTATATTGATCTTACATTTATAGCGGAGAACTCATTGACCAACTGCATCTTACAGATTATTAATGCCAGGCCATTCCCCTTTGGGATGCCTCATAACCCCTTCTAAATATTTAAGGGGCAGAACACTACCCTATTTAATGCCCACCCTCCACTTGTGTATGTGGTGTATGCATGTACAGGCTTTCTACACTACCTTGATGAAAAAGTAGGAAAAAAAGTAGGAGTAGTCAATGAAAAAAAAAGTGGGAGAAAAGTAGAAATTAATAGGGAAAAAGTGGGAAATTTTCCATCACTTTTAGCAACAATTTTCAGTAAGTATGACACACAAAATCACAGTAAGCAATGTTGTAGACTGGTAATGTTCACCTTTGAGGGAAGGTGAAGAGCTGGCTAGATTATCCATTTTCTAATACATGGAATTCCAGAACAGCAATTGCAAAATGAAACAACAACAAGGCTGTGCAATTATAAGTTTATAACTGATATTTTTTAAGAATCAGTTATTTATCATTTTATGAATTTCATTTTGAAGGAAGTAATGGGGGTTCTCCCCTGAATTATTTTTATAATAAGTCATGCAATCTTAGTCTCTGCCTCGATGAATGTATGTCATTGAAATAATCAAAACACGGAAAGATAGTTTTCTATCTAAAATATACTGAATGGGTGAGCGATTAAGCGAGCCAGAAATTTTTTAAAAACTTTGAATCAGGTGTCGATGAAAAGCGAAGCCAGCAATGAACTCTTGAAATTTATGTTGCTATTTTTAGAATATTTATAAGTTTGAACTTAGTGTATAAGATGCTTTTTAACTTTTATAAATGAAAGTTTGAAGCCAGCTCCTCCTTCTTATAGTTAAATGATAATCCCTTCAGTTTTCTGGGCATGACTAAAACTGTCAGACTGGATTAACACTGTCTATTCACAATTAGTTCAATTTTGTATTAACATGTTCAAGCTGTGAACATCTATGAAGTAAATGATAGATTATATATAGATATACTTTCTAATTTCTGCAATTTAGACACATTTTTCTTGTGATCAACTGTATTCAAATTCAATTTGACATCTCATTTCCAATATTTTTTTTTACATTTGAGATGAAAATAGTAGGAATAGTAGGAGGTTTTGAAGAAAAAGTAGGAAAAAATAGGATCAAAATATAAAAGTAGGGAAAAGTAGGAACAGTAGATTTAAGCCTGCATGTAATTTATGCAGGAGGGGTTTATAATAGACCTTGAGTCTTCATATTACCTTTAGAATTTTATTTTAGACACGACAAGACCCGACATCACAACTTTTGACGCTATTTCTAATTGTGACGTCATAATTCAGATACGACGTCACAGCTAAAAGATACGTCAAATGTTGTCATGTCGGGTCTTAGGCACGGTCCATTTGATATTCTGGGGCTTGGGTTTTTTTCGAAAAAAATAATTTTGCTCTGAATTTTGATGAAAAAAATACATTTGCTTATGGTGTGACAGAAAAAAATAATCTTGCTCTTACAAGTTATCTGAATTTGAAGAATAACCATAAAATTCCCTTAAAATTCCTGAAAAATTTTCGGCTCGCTTCCCTCGCTGCAGTTTTTTACTTTCTACAAAAACATTTTGGCTCGCTTCACTCGCCATAGTTAAAAATTCTGAAATTGCATTAAGTTCATATTGGAAAATATCAAAAGAATGCATGTGACTGAAACAATTAAAATCCTTAAATGCATTATAAATATAATTTATTACTATTAATAGATACATGTATCACCATAGTGTCTAATTTTATATACCACCCTACATGTAAAAACTTGCATCAGGCCCTCTTACATGTTACATGTACATGACCTTATATTCATTTTGTATACTAAAAATTATATATCGCATATTGTAAAAATATTTCATCTCTCTAAGTTTACATGTGTAGAAGCGAATACAAGTTTTACATAAAAATAATGTTTGGAGTAATTTATTAGTAAAAATAAGAATTTCTATTGAAAAAACACAAACATTCTTAATATTCGCATCAATTGTTATAAAAAAATTCCTTGCTCCAACTTTGCAAGAAAAAAATAATTTTGCCCCGGTCCGGGCCGAAAAAAATAATCTTGCTCCGACAAAAAACCCAAGCCCCCCCCCCAGAATATCAAATGGACCGTGCCTTAGGATGTGTAAAATACAAGTCAACTGTGGTAATGTGAAAATCGGGTATTACAGTATGTACTGCTTGGATGGTCCCTACTTTCAACGGCCTTTTTAAGAAGCCACCGTACCTGGATACCCTTGCTGCAGCATGGATGTAGGTACCCAACCAGGCCCTTTATAGTTCACCCGGTCAGGAGACTGGGTCGGGACGAACAAATGTGTATGACCATCACCAACAATGCACATCAGATAACATAACATTGTCAAAGGGGTCATTTAAGTCGAAATAAGATTAACTATGTCAGAGGGTAAGATTAATATAATCTTACACCACCACGAGGGAGGCATGGCATTTCTCAACCCAAGTGTATAAATTTTGCAAGTCCATGACGAGGCTTGCCGAGTCATGGACAAGCAAAATTTTTATTCGAGGGTTGAAAATTAGCCATCCCTCCCTCGTGGTGGTGTTTGATTGTTTTTCTCCCACGTTATCGACTATCTAGAGTGTCTGTTATAATCACCAGTTTGCCTTGCTTCCATAACGTCGCTTTGGTAGCAATGACGTCAGAGGGTGAGATCGATGACGTCAGAGGGTGAGATCGATTTATCTCACCCCAGGGAAATTTGAGAGTTCTCAGTCTCAAGTGGGAGAAAAATTTATCTCACTCCAGAAAATTTTTTGACTTAGAACATGAGAAAGAATCATCATTCAGCATGAAAATGATAAATCTTGGCAGTCTAGTTAATGTAAAACAAAACAAAGATCTAGCATCAAACCATTATATTTGCATAATTATTTAGTAAAGAAAAATGTGAATCAAAAACATACATTAGTCTGTCTTTGAAATGCTCCGTTTTCTTGTCTTGCGCGGCAATTCATAATCAGCTGTTTCTGGACCAAAAGTTCATAACGCCGACATCTTGTTATCACGTGACAAACTGCTTTTTCTATAGTCGATCTACAAAAATTGTTAAATTAAATCTATCATTGCATTTTGGTAAATTATTCTGGGTAAAAAAAAAGTTAATTCAAATAAATCTAATGAATTTGAACAAAACTCTTTCATCAGTCTTATCAGTATTAAAAATAAAGTTGCAAGAAAATTTATCGCTTATTTTTTTTACACTTTGTTGTGTCACATGACTTGAGTATTTGTGTTGGTTCCATGACGCAAATAAGGAAGATTATCATGGCGGAACACATTGTTATGAGAAAAATTCGAGTCAAAACAAAGCAAAAGAACTGATTCACTAAGCAGGATCTAAATATGACAAAGAAGACACTGATAAATCGTGATCCAAACATCATCTAACCTGCATTACAAAAGTGATAGAAAATGGGGACGAAACAAAGCACCCCAGCGCAGAGGCCACGGACTTTCTCTGGGAGCGGGCCAGTCCCTGGGGGAAGTGGGGGGACTGATGTCGCCGTGGGCGCTAGTGGGCAAAGCAGCGCGCGATTACGCGCTCGTAGTTTAGGGAGTTTTGGACAGACATTAATGATTCCTCCCGGTGCAAATGGGGAGCCAAGGGGAGCAGGTTCTCCCGATTCGGACTCTAGCACACCAGAAGAGGGGCCACATTTCGGCAGACACTTTGCCTCCTCCTTACCTTTACACCTGTTTGCATTACATGGTAATGATGAATGTCATGTGTTGTTTGATAGAGTTCATGGTATTGTATATGAAAAATTGCGCAATGTTGAAAATGTGCTTCTTTGCACCTTAATTGTGACCTCGAGTGTATAGACCCTTTCACATTAATTAATGACTGTTCGGTTCACTTTTGTCTCATCTCAGGAGGATTTTTGCCCACTAGAATAATCAAATGACATCATTGTGTTCCTGAAGGATGACATCATTTGATTGTTTTGATGGGCAAAATCGTCCTTCGAAGGGACAAATTAAGGGACATAAGAAAAGAGTTTTTTCGTACAATTTTATCATTTTGAACGACAATATTTCATCATTTCTTAACTATTTATCATTTCTCAACTAATTATCTTGCTTTAGTTTAAACAAAATTTTAAATTGATGTAAAACAGAAATACTAATTACTACATGAACAGTCATAATTAAAATGAAAGTTACTTATCAAAAATATAATTTACGGATTCTACGTCAAAGTGTGGATGCCTTTGTCATCCATATATTATGTGTGTATATGCTTACTAAGCAACTGCCTGAAGTTGCAATGCAACATGTGGACTATAGATAAAAAAATAATGGGTTCTCTTACAGTTACATGTACATAAAAGATTTATGATACCAGGGGGTTTTTTTTCCTTGTTTTGGGGCCGAATTTCGGCCCCTTCCCAATGCCAAATTTCCTTTTTTTTCCCAAAAAATCACCCTGAAATTCCCAAAGAGGAATTATGTAAAAATCACCTGAGAAAATATGACTCAAAACCTGGAAATCAGTACAAAATGTCCTATTTCGAAGTGCATTTTTAAAAGTTTTTATTCATCTCTTGTTCAGTTCAAGCAAATCAATAGATTACCAATGTTAATAAATGATACTTTAGGGTTATACTTTGGTGAAAATTTGTTCGAAAATTTTCCCAATTTTAGCAAAATGTCGCAAATTTTCCCAAATGAGACAGGCACAGGCACCTTCCCCAAAATAAAAAAAAAACCCTGGATACATGTACAGTGAACATTTACAATGTAACATATGTACATGTATTTAAAGATGATACATACAATGCAATGACCATGATGGCCACTCAAACTATATCATGTATATAGGCTGTTATCTTTGATACATATGTCATATAAAGCACAATGGTATTGTCGTGAGACCAAAGGTCAAGGTCATATTCTTCAAATGAAAGCATAGTATATCATATATGCTTGATAAAGTTTTTGAAACATTTTGTCCCATGTGTACATATGCTCTGTCCATGCATCCATCGTTCTGTCTCTCTTCATTTCAACCAAGTACTATATATCTGTTGATCATTTTATCATCATTACATGTAACCTGATTATCTATTTTATCATGTACAATGTATATTGAAAGTCAATATCTAATTCAAGGTCATGGAATAGTGACAGGAGACATTGTGAAAGTTTTTACAACTTACCAGACATTTTTGTACTTTTGTAGAAATTTAATCATGTTTATGAAGAAAAAGTTGAAATATTTCACCAGTCCCAAGCAAATTTTGCAAGATTTGTCAGGTGACTTTTGCATTATCTGACAGGAGACACTTATGTTTTTGAAAACACTTCAAATTTCAAAGTACCAGGACATTTACATGTAGAAAAATGAGGGGGGATACATTTTGTAACTATTTAAACTGCCTTAATTTCCTAGATGTTTATTATGTTTATGCCGTATAAGGCCATGATTAAAAAATTGTTTGTTTCCCCTCGCCCCGACCGGGTCAGGAAAAACCCCGCCGAGTCAGATTTTTTTTATAGCCAAAAAGTCCGATATTTTTTTTTTTCACGGCCATGTCAATTTTCAGTTTCAACGTTACAATACTCTATTCAAATAGAATTGTAATCAACTCAGTGGCTCTCTCATTTCTACATTATTATAAGAAATCTTGCCGTCCCCATTCCCGTTGGCTTTGAACCGTCAGTCATAAATTACGTATTATTGGTACATCGATAATTATGTCTCTCCCTTGTAAATATCCTCCCAAAGTTTTTCAGAACACTGAGCATGGTCAGTCGCAAGTCATATTGATAGACAAGCGCTCGGTCTACGGATGTGAAATTTTAAACAAGCATGTGCCTTTTCTAATTCTGCGAGTGCGGCAGGTATTGTTGGCCCCCATCCTTACATGTATACGCATGTGCCCAATCTAGTTCCGCAACTTATGAAATCTCGTTTCACGGATAGGCGTTTGAACGCTGTAAAGACCAATCGCTTATTTGGAAGGGTCCGCTGCCGGAGTGGGCCAAAATTCACACATATTATCTAAATGCATAAAAACGAGCGAATAAGAAAACTACTACCTGATAAAAGTACTGTGCGTTCTCGATTATTATGATTAACCTACGTTTCTCTAGCGGTTGTCGGTGGTCCGTGCTAACTTCTTGCATCGAGAATCAATAGACTCGATATTACAATGAATTCTTGATGTTGTTCGTATAATTATTTTTCACTTACGCTGTTTACACACAATAAACATATCGAGAAAGAAAAGTATTATACCGTTTTTTTTTTTATTTTGGGGAAGGTGCTTGTGCCTGTCCCATTTGGGAAAATTCGCGACATTTTGCTGAAATTTGGAAAATTTTTATACAAATTCTCACCAAAGTATAACCCTAAAGTATCAATTATTAACACTGAGAATCCATTGATTTGACTGAATTGAACAACATGAACAAGGGATGAATAAAAAACTAAACAAAGCACTTAGAAATAGTACATTTTTGGGCTGACTTCCAGGTTTCTAATCTTATTTTCTCAAGTGATTTTTTCACAATTCCTCTTTAAAAGAATGATTTTTTGGGAAAAATAGATGAAATTTGTCATTGGGAATGGGCCGAAATTCGGCCCCAAAACAAGGGGGAAAAACACTGTATACAAAAGGCTATATACAAACTTATTGCACTGTATACAAAGGGTTGTATACAAACTTATTGCACTGGAAAACGCCGGTCATTTATAGTCTGTGACTCGCTGTTGCGTGTGGTCAATATCTATACAAATTCAATATTTCCAAGTGTTAAAAAAATGTCGAGATGTAATCGTTCTATAGACTAGTGTATCTTATTCTCGCAGATTTGACGTTGCCGTAAAATGACCCGTTACAGCACTTGATGCACCTGTTGCGGAAATATTTATCATGTATCTTTGGACAATTTTGTTTATATAGAGTAGGTTTTACAGGACAACGTAATTTTCTTTTGAATATGTTCGATAAAATACATAGACATTTCATACTTAACCAGCGACAGAAATTGAGACACAACGGATATTTTTTACGGAAAGCAGGCGGCGATTTTTCCTGAAGTAAGAGGTGAGAAATCGCCGGCTGCCAGCTCTTAGTCTTTATCATATCAATTAGAAACACAGAGAGTGGAGAGTGACTGCGCAGCTATAAGGAATCCAGAAATGTGCAATTTGGATTCAAACGACTTTAAACATAGTTCTGGCAGCAAAAAAAAAAAAAAAAAAAACCCGCCTGCCGGGTCACTAGGAAAAAACAGACCCGGGGGAGGAAAAACAAACAATTTTTTAATTGTGGCCTAACCAGAAATTATCAAATTTCGCGAATTTATGATAAGTATTTCAGCGAGTACGATTTTTTTGTGATTCCTAATAAACATATGATGTTACATATTCTACCTTTCATTATTGAATATTTAGTTTAGATCTATTATTAGAATACAGTCAATTCAGAAAAAAATGAAGAATGGCACATGTACAATAACTCAGTGAATAAGAACAAATTGTAACTGTTATACAAATTTTTGATGTACATGTAACTTATCAAACACAATTTTTGGCGGGAATATATTTTCGCGATTCCAAATCGATCACGAATATTAAGCAAAAATTAGTATCTCACGAAAATTTCTGGTTATACGGTATGCATTACTTCTGTTATCATGGTCATTGTACATGTAATTGTATTAAATCATAACTACATACTTATTGATTTGTAGAGTTGGCTTTGATGTCATTATTATTGATATTTTATAAAGATCTCTCAATTTATGGTATGACTGCTTTGTGCTATATACTATATATGAAGAATCATTCGCTGTCTATTAACCTTCGCTACTTCCCCGGTCAGCCTCATACCGCAAAAGTTTGTCTCAGTGAATAAAAATATCAGAGGCATAATTCAATAGCAGCAGGGGTGGATCCGGGAATCATTGTCCAATTGAAAGGGTTTACTTTTATAAAAGCGTGAACGAAAGTAACAGTGAATGATTCTTCTTATACAGTATAAACATGTATACCTTAAGTTTGATGTATATTTCTGGTTTTGTAGGCATTAAATGCCCGGTCTGTACTAAGTACGTTCCACCTGAGGACATAGAATGTCACTTGGTAATCTGCCTGACCAAGCCCAGAATTACATATAATGGTAAGTACTATAGACACATATCAAATTCTCATTTTAGAGGTAACAATTTTAATGTCTTGACCTTGACCTTGGAGCTTTATCCACCATACCTTTCAGCATTTTTCTTTCTTAAAAAATTTGGTGATATTCGGCCCCATTGCCCCCTCTCTGGAGTATATACTTTTACTCTCCTGTCAAAGAAATTTCCCCCCAATACAGGTATAAAAAAATATTTTTCTTTGGCAAAAAATCGTTTTAAAATAATGTGTGAAATTCAACAAAATCAGTCTTTGAAATAGTAGAATACGGTTCCTTTAGTGTCTGTTTGTATTTAAAGACATTCAATTTATATTGACACTTATACTATATCTAATACATTTTCTGCAAGAATTTTAATTTATTAAAAAAATACCCTTATGAGTAGTTCGTGCGCATATTTTCCCCCACATATCGGCCCTTCCCCCAAAAGTGAGAAAATACACTACTTTTGAAACATATTACTTTTGAATGGTTTATTATTATCCATTATGGTCTCAAGAGTCATTAAATTTCTTTAGAAATGTTATATTTGTAGCACCATTTTTGTGTCGCCTACGAAGCATAGCGACACTTAGGGATCACTTTGTCCATCTGTCTATCACACTTTGAGTGTCACAGCCCATAACTTTTGATTGTTAAGTGATAGGGCTTTGATATTTCACATATGTATTCTTTGTGACAAGACCTTTCTATACATATAATTTTTGACCTTGTGATCTTGACCTAGATATTTGACCTACTTTTAAAAAAATCTAAGATTGCTATAACTTTTGATTGGTAAGTGATAGGGCTTTGATATTTCACATGTGTATTCCTTGTGACAAGTCCTTTCTACACATACCATAATTTTTTACCTTGTGACCTTGTCCTAGTTATTTGACCTACTTTTCAAAAAATCTAAGATTGGCTTTAATAAGTATAACTTTTGATAAATCTAAGATTGGCTATAACTTTTGATTGGTATGTGATAGGGTTTTAATATTTCACATGTGTATTCCTTGTGACAAGACCTTTCTACACATACCATAATTTTTTACCTTGTGACCTTGACCTAGATATTTGACCTTCTCGAAAAAAAAAAAGCTGCTTCGCAGGTGACACAAGCATTCCTTGGATTGCTATTTTTCAGAATTTTTATAC
The DNA here is from genome assembly GCA_028142955.1 of Pinctada fucata. Lineage (NCBI taxonomy): Eukaryota > Metazoa > Mollusca > Bivalvia > Pterioida > Pteriidae > Pinctada > Pinctada fucata. The sequence goes on along the minus strand of AP027113.1, from coordinate 25,697,272 downwards.
TGGCTTCTTAGTTCTATTAGATTTAATGATGTGGTGATAAGTTCTCGTCAGATATTGTGGAGCGGTCAACATGGCCAATTTATGCAGTCAGTGTCCAATCAGTGTCCTGCCATCCCTAGGACATTATAGCGGTCCACAGTGAACATACTTTACCAATTATGATCACTAATGTAACTATTATTTTGTATATCAAAAGGACTGAGTTCTTGATTTTAACATTTGTTAGCCGAGTTGCAAAACTCGGCTCTTAATTTGATGTGAGACGGGCGGGCGGGCGGGCGGGCGGGAGGGCGTCAACAATTGGTTTCCGGACTATAAGTCAACTACGAAAGAGGCTATAACAATGAAACTTCATACACTTACTCACCATTAGTCAAGGATGAGCCCTATTGATTTTGGGGTCAAAAGGTCAAAGGTCAAGGTCACAGGACTCAGATGATTGAAAATGGTTTCCGGACCATATTTCAGCCTGTATTGCACCTATCATCATGAAACTTGCCAGAAATGTTTCCCTTGAATCAAGGATGAGGCCTATTGATTTTGGGGTCAAAAGGTCAAAGGTCAAGGTCACAGGACTCAGATGATTGAAAATGGTTTCCGGACCATATTTCAGCCTGTATTGCACCTAAAATCATGAAACTTGCCAGAAATGTTTCCCTTGAATCAAGGATGAGGCCTATTGATTTTGGGGTCAAAAGGTCAAAGGTCAAGGTCACAGGACTCAGATGATTGAAAATGGTTTCCGGACCATATTTCAGCCTGTATTGCACCTATAATCATGAAACTTGCCAGAAATGTTTCCCTTGAATCAAGGATGAGGCCTATTGATTTTGGGGTCAAAAGGTCAAAGGTCAAGGTCGCAGGACTCTGTTGATTGAAATTGGTTTTTCGGACCATATTTCAGCCTGTATTGCACCTATAATCATGTAACTTGCCAGAAATGTTTCCTGTGAATAGAAAATGACCACTTTTGATTTTGGGGTCAAAAGGTCAAAGGTCAAGGTCACAGGACTCTGATGATTGAAAATGGTTTCCTGGCCATATTTTAGCCTGTATTGCACCTAAAATCATGAAACTTGCCAATAATGATTCCCATGAATCAAGAATGACCCCTATTGATTTTGGGGTCAAAAGGTCAAAGGTCAAGGTCACAGGACTCCGATGATTGAAAGTGGTTTCCGTACCATATTTCAGCCTGTATTGCAATTATAATCATGAAGGTTGCCAGAAATGTTTCCCATGGATCAAGGATGACCACTATCAATTTTGGGGGTCAAAGGTCAAGGTCACAGGACTAAGATGATTAAAAATGGTTCCCGACTGAATTTGAGCCTGTATTGCACCTATAATCATGTAACTTGCCAGAAATGTTTCCAGTAAATAGAAAATGACCCCTTTTGATTTAGGGGTCAAAAGGTCAAAGATCAAGGTCACAGGACTTAGGTAATTGAAAATGGTTTCCAGACCATTTTTCAGCCTGTATTGCACCTATAATCATGAAACTTGCCATTTATCATCGCAAATGTTCGTACATAATAGCATGAGTTTACAAATGGTACCATGTAAACAAGAAAAATTAGGACATAAAGTATTCTGTATGATGAGATTGAAAATCTGTATCCTTGAAAATATATTACACGCTGATATAGAATAAAGAGAAGACCATTTCTTGATCCAGAAATTTTCATTTAAGACCACAAAATGTTGTTACAAACCATACACATTTCATGTTAGTCTGCATATTCATACTTACATTCCAGTTTTGCAACTCGGCATTTTGCATCTTCGATGCATTTTGAGGTTATTTATATGATTATTTACAGAGGATGTTCTGAAGGAGGACAAGGGGGAATGTGTGATATGTTTTGATGAACTTTGTAAAGGAGACACGATTGCTCGTTTGCCATGTCTGTGTATATATCACAAGGGGTACGTATTACTGAGAGATTGTAGATTGTAGAATTTACAACAAATTGTCAAAAGATCTGCAGTCTGTGTTGATTCTTTTTGATTTCATGTTGTAAATTCTTTGTGTGTGGATGATATTCTAGAAAGAAGCAAAATCATCAGGTCTTGAGGGTTGACTTGAAAGTGTCAACATTAGAATGAGCTCCAAGTAGAGTCTTCAGCAACATACTTGTAATATCATTTTGGACTTCATTTTGAGGGCATTTTAACGTATCCAATGTACAAATGGAGATTTCGCTGATGTCTCGTCCATTTAAGCAGTGTTAAAATTATCTCGGTAATCTTCGGCAGTGTCTCGATAGTTTCCGTGGCTTAGATAGCGGTTGGCATGTTGACCTTTGATGATAGAAACAAATTTTTATGTTGTATAAGGTATATTTAGGTAAAAAATATGACATGGCTCTAACTATATATTACACTTGATATTTATTTGTACAACGGATACCTTTATGCTGACACTTCAAGTCAACCCTCAAGACCTGATGATTTTGCTTCTTTCTGATTCTTTGTCCTACAATGTTGTATCTTCTGTTTGTGAGCAAAATACATGTAAATATAGGCATTATTTTAATGAAAAAATAAATTGTCAGATTATCAATTATCCCGCCTCTGGCAAATTTCTTGCAATCTGATTGATTGAAAAGAACCAAATATTATGTTGTATTATGTTACTGATAGGATATTATTATAATATCCTGCTTCTACTAAGACGCTTTACGCTGGTGACGTCACTTAGATGCTTTAAAATATGGTGACATAATGTACATAAACCAAAAGCCATGGGCGAGATAAATTTGTCATACTGTGTTTTATAAGGGGGGCAGGCAGTGGATACAAAATGTATTAGGTTGATGAAAAAATGAAACAACATTTTTCATCGACCCAATAATATATTTCTGTATCCCCCCCTGTAAAACGCTGTATAACTAATAATGTCTGACATCACACTGACAACACACCTATAGACAGACTTTGTGACATCATAAGAAAAAATGGAAACCCCACTGATTTAGCAATTGCTTTCTTGTGTTGAAATTATATCATGTTTAAGTCTTTAGGTGGAATACATGTATTTCTTAATAGAGGCATATGTAACATAAGCACCTTAGTATGATGCAGTGATAAAAACAGATTATGGCAGAAAATTATTAAGTCATTTCTCCCACTTGATACTGAGAACTCTCAAATTTTCCTGGGTGAGATAAATGGAACTCATCCTCTGATCATGCTGATGCCATCAATCTCACCCTATGACGTCCATGCTACCAAAGCGACGTAATGGAAGAAAGGCAACAAAAAGGTGATTAAAACAGACACTCTCGTCGACGACATAGGAGAAAAACAATCAAATGCCACCACAAGGGAGGGATGGCTAATTCTCAACTCTCGTGTAAAAGTTTTGCTCGTCCATGACTCAGCAAGCCTTGTCATGGAATTGCAAAGTTTGTACTCTCAGGTAAAGAAATCCCCATCCTTCTCTCACGGTGGTATAAGATTATATTATTCTCATCAGCGTTTCAGTTGAATTTTCGAATAATTTATTTAAAGTAAAGCCAGGAATACAATGTACCTATCAAGAAAAAAAGAAATCCACTAACCGACAGAAGATTTTCACTTTGAGGATGAATTCGCTTTATATTACAGGTGTATAGACAAGTGGTTTGAGAAGAATCGCTCGTGTCCCGAGCATCCTCAGGATTAACATGGAGGACCACTACGCATGACGACACTCGCTATTAAAGAGGACTATAACGACTTTAAGCATGCGCTGGTGGTCTTATTACAACAGATATATCTGGGCTTTCATCAGATAACGTTCTAGTTTCACTGATATAGACAGTCATGTCATACTTACTCATTGTGTACATGACTCTCGCCATTGATGTAGAGTTGTCTGCCCTTGGAATATATTTTGTGTTCTATGAGCGCAGATGGAGCTGTTTGTCTTTCAAGTCATTGTTGGAGAGTATAGCAATATCATATTTTTCATGTCTGGACTTTGTCATGAAGAAGATTGTTACGACGAGATCTCATACTGAATTTAGCGATTTTATAGAAGGAAAGGGATCAGATGCATTAACTGGACAGTGTGCTATGATTGTGATTAAGAAGTGAAAGTTTTTTTGGAAGCATGTAAGCATGCATCAATTGACCCATGGTAGTATCTATGAATGTTTGTCACAGTACTGGGGGATAAATGCAGAGGATGTCTTTACAATGACAAGGGCTTGTCAGTACACAACTTCAGGCTTCACTACACCCATTGACAGATTTGTGTATACTTGTGAATTTGCAAGCTACTGCGGTATAATGGTTCAATGCCGCCAGACAGTCCCATAAAGACCTAATGAGTCAGATTTGTATCTACATGTATGGAGACCTATTGCTTATGCATGTATTTGGTTTATTTATTGATGATGAGACAGACATGTACCATTTGTCGTCAAAATACTGGAAACCGTCTTGTATTTGCGAGCGTTTTATTTTCGTGAATTTCGCGAGGTTATTCGATTCGCGAATATAAAACATCACAAATATATCCTAACATACATGAATGTGTATTAAGCTACGTACATGTATATATGATGTGGCGAAAATTAAACGTCGTGATTCAGTCACTTCACTCGTGTTTGTGAACTTAAGACGCTGCGAATATAAGATGGTTTACAGTAAATGATACATGATCGCGAGTCAGCCTGACTTCTCAAATTCTCAGAATGAAGCTTGAAATTGTGGCATCAAAACCCCTTGAAGTAGTGAAGATTGACAGAGGAAAGTATGCTTCTGAAATTAAAATCTCTTTTTCATAATTTGAAAGTTCCGTTAATTTTTTTTCTGTGCATCACCAAATGCATTTTACAACCTAATAAATTCTTGTAGCTCTGTACTACAATTCCCCTATTTAAACTTCTTTTAACTTGTGGATTACAAAATGTACATCAGTAATGATTTTTTTTTCATGTTACGACTGATCTTTTGTCATTATATTTATTTCAGTTTTTCTCTTGCACAGAAACCTAGTGCTATGATTGATCTAAAAACTCTTTGATGTGAGAAGATCTACTTAAAGTATCTATCGTGTGTTCTTCCATTTACATGTAACAATAGCATCATATAAAAGTCATGAAGAATTTTTGAAACAAGGAATATTTCAATATTTGAAACACCAAATTCGGTGAGAAATATAAAGCACCAATTTCAAATTTTGATAGAGATCTAGTGAAGATGTTTTCAACCGCAATGTCAGTGCATGTACCGTATAACCAGAAATTTTCGCGAGATACTAATTTTCGCTATATTCGCGAGTGATTTGGAATCGCGAAAAATTATTCTCACGAAAAAAAATGTGTTTGATAAGGTTGATCAAAAATTTGTATATCCATTACATTTCTTCGTATTATATATGGGCCATTGTTCATTTTTCCTCACTAGACGTAAAGAGCAGTGAAATGAATGAGATCTCACGAAAGAAATAACTAAAACTTCAATAACAAAAGGTACAAAATAGTAACATCATATGTACATATTTGTTTCTAATTTAGGAATCGCGAAAAATTGTACTTGCAAAAATCAAGACACCCTATTTTACCATTAAATTGCGAAATTTGATACTCGCGAATATTTCTGGTTATACGGTATCTAGTGATGTCATACATGTACACATTTATTGAAAATCATTGCCAAGACTTGTCAGTTTGGGTGTTCTAAAAGACTAAAAGTCAATATTGAAAACTGGTCTATTGTTAAATAGGTTTCTGTTTTTGGATGGGTACATGTAAACTACACCAATATTTTTGTGGCCTTATAACAAAAATCATTCATCTTCATTTTAGTTCTATTTCAGCATTAATTTTTCACCTCTTCAAAATTTTTTATTTAAATTTTTTTCTTGTAAGTTGTAGATTAATGTTCAACATGTTCAAAAGTATATTTAAGGTTTAAGATGACAATTAATTGAAATTTAAATATGTTGGCGGGAAATCAAAATTTCATAAAGTTCTTGCAACTCTGCAAAATTCGGTATGTACTGAGAATTGTATCACCTCACAATACTGTATTACAATACTCAAAGTTACAAGAAAGTATCAAAATTCTTATTTAGGCTTGACATTATTGCATTAAAAAACAACACTTTAACATATGCAGTTGCAGTGTAGTCAACCTTTAAAATTTGACGTTTCTGATCCGTTACTCTACTCAAAGTAACGGATCAGCAACGTCAAATTTTCATTAGATTGCAGTGTAGTTGCATCATTAGAAAATCCCTCTGATATGATGTACATGTAGATCGGCAAAATTTCACATAAGATCACTCAAAGACAAAATGAACTTTTCGATTTTGTGAAATCAGTTTTGACTTCCGACTAGATTAGATGGTTTCACATAATATTAAGATTTGCAGTGCATATTATACAGGGTATTATCTTTATATTGAATCTTGTCTTTTCCTCCCAATGAACTCAAATATATACAACATTATCATACATGTAGCAGATGGAAGTTTTACAAGTAAGAAAACAGTGAAAATGGGCATTTAGACAACAAAATGTCGGTGATTTCTCCATTTTGATTTTTAAAGTCAGACATACATTTTTTTGTAATTTGACCATATTGACATGTAATACCTTATTTTAATTTGAATCTTTAATTACTTGTTTATGTACCTATATGTTCAGTTCCCAATCAAAGTTGTTCTTTTACCTATTTATGATTTTGATGCATTGTTTTGGTTGGTTTCCGTTGTTGAGTTTGATTGTTGTCTTTATTTATACGTGTATCCACATCAGTACCTCTTGCTCCTCCATGTTACCGTATATAGTTTTCAGTACTTTATTTTTTAAAACATTATCACTATAGATACAACCTGCCTACTTTTACGATTTTGGCGTAATTTTTACGATTTTTGATCTTCAAATACGCACTACGCTTTCGCTGTTCATTTTTATGCCTAAAACATATTTTCAATCAGAATTACATTTTAAAATATTCAACGGATAGAATTCACTATATAAATTCATTGTAAGTTGAGAGTTCGATATTGTATAAGCAACTGTGTAAATGATTAATAAAATGTCAAAGTAGGGAAAAGTTTCTCAAAATTATAATTTTTTTTTCTATTGCGCTTAACATCCCTTAATTACACTTTCTTTAGCTTAGCAACATTTTACACTTTTCGTAAGAAGCAGGTAGGCAGGTCTGTAGATAAGTCACAGGTGGCCAAAGAGTGCATAATTACATTTGTACGAATGAGATTTATATTAGACATAGAGATACCATAATGAAATATGTTCTTTGTGTCAGAGTATAAACACGGTCGCATAAGACGTGATATGTAAATGATATGATCCACGGGAAACCACATCAACTAAACCAGGAAAATAGGGGTCTAAATCTGACTTATATGAATTTGTTTAAGGCCTTTCATATTACCATCATTATCAAATACATACATGTATATGATGGTTTACTATCTATTCTGATCAAGAATAGACTCAGAGAATGCTTAAGCAGAAATTTTCTATGCTCACCACATGTTATGATATGGTACACAGACAGGTACAAAATTTTCTGTTTATGTTTTCTCTGAATATACATCTATTCTTGACAAGAATAGATTACCATCATATAATTGACAATGATGGTCAAAAGATAGGACTAAACTGAAATGAAATTCATATAAAGTAGATTTAGACAGTATGTACCTTGTTTAATAAAAGGGGATTCCCTTGGAACATATCATTTGCATATCAGGTGATATGAAACTGTGGTAAAGAACATTTGATTAGGTTTTGTAACATTATGAAGCTGAAGGATCTAAAAAATTTGTTTTATAACTGCAGTTCAGTATTGTTTGCCTCTGATTTTCGTTCAGACAAAAAAAAATGTTACTTTATATTTAATTTTAAAGTTCTCGGTTAAAGTTGTGAATTTTGGTTCAGTCATGTCCATTGCATTCACAAGTTTAGTGATTTTTGATGAAGACACATAATGCTTAATAATGAAGGATGATATTTTATATACAACATGTATTTGAATTCATTGATATCCCATTTGATTTTACAAACTTCAGTATTTTTATAATTCATTTGCATGTACAAATTTTCCATATTCTTTTTTTTTTTTACTTTTAATTTCAAAATATCTACATGCTTTTAGATTTTGTAAATCTTATGGTCATATAGTCAGAAAAAGTTGCATTTTAGAGCTTTGTAAAGAAGCATAACTCTTGCTGTAGAAATTATGTTGTCAAATCACATATTGTGCATTACGGAGCCTTTTGACATACAGACGGACACGGTCTGTGATTTCCATGGTATACTATGTATGAATGTTGTGGCTGCATTTATTATTCACTCATGGCTTACATATTTCATTGTGTTAAATGTATCCTTCGTATCATTCGATCTTTCACTCATATCAAATTCAATTTTTTTTTCTGTATTCAGTGTTACTTTTAATTTTGAGATAGTATTAGATGTAAACCCATTGTGATGTCATGAAAGCCTAAGGAATCTGTGCCCAATTTCACAAAAATTCTTATAAAAAAAATTTCAGGAAATTTTTTAATTTTCATATTCAAATGAAGTTTTAAAATATTTCCATGTTAGACTGAACAAAATGTATCAGGGTTTGTTTAATTATATCATTTCTGTTTGCGAAATGGAAATTCAGAAACAGAAGCATTTTGATTTCAGTTGATCAAAGGAATGGAGAGATAAAAATCACAAAAATTCCCGAAAATGTTTGTATGAATTTCTGGAAACAGGGTGCAGATGTAGAATTCAGGAAATTACGGCACAAAAGTTACCTTTCCTTATGACGTCATAATAGTTTGATGTCAGGTACAGTCTCAAATTAGATATAACCATGAATTCTGAAAAAAAAATTGATTTGACTTCACATGTATCTTTTATACAGAGTGTCAGTATGTTGTACTTAAAATGGCAATAACAGTCGAGGACTCATCTCAAAACTTTATTATTAAGTTAAGATCATGTACATCATGACTTAATCTCCACTTAGTTAGGTCATGTGCATCATGCAAAAAAAATTTTCTGGTTCTCAGATAATTGATCTAAAAAATATGGGTAGGTAGGTAGGGTTTTTATTTTTTGTTTTTATTTTCCGAAAACTACTTAAGCACAATTTTTTATTCAGATATTATAGAGACTGTGATCTATAGTGACCATATTTGTTGTAAATGTTCACCATACTCAACTCTTCTCATAATTCCCCCGAAAATAGTTTCTCACATAACTGTGTCACTGAATAGTTCGATTCCAATGGCAATATAATCCACGGCACGACTGTGTTGCCTTTAAAATTCACCTTCAAGCTGACAATCACTCGTTCCTCCCCCCCCCCCCTCCCCTGGTCGCCATTTTGCATCTTGTGTACAATAACAAAGTACAGTATTTCCCTCCACAGAAGTCAGAGCACCTAAGCGTCTTGGTTGTGTAAAGTCTTAACAAAACCGACAAGCGCCGTTAAAACGTAAAGCGCTGTACTGAAACAGACATTTCTACTTTTCGTTTGTACAGAAATCCCCGTTCTATTAATAGAAAATTATATTTATCAGCATGAGAAATCTGGCGGGCGGCGGCTATTTTTTTCCCTTCCCACGATAAAAACGTCTCATCGGGAGGAATTTTGAGCGCGTGGCGGTGTCTGAGAACCAGGATTTTTTTTTATATGGCCTTATTATGAATTTAATTAAGATCATGTACTACATAAATTATTATAAAATTTGTTAAGATCATGTACATGATGACTTATTCCTTTAAATGAAAGAGTAATCACTTTCAAATTAGATGCCCCACCCATCTTTTCTCTGCTTCAGTCCAGTACCCAATTTTCCTTGTTCATAAAATGATACTTAATTTCATCTGAAAAAGTCACCATTTGAAAAGTTCAATGACATATCGTCAAGTTCATTATATATTATTTGTTAAGTAAATAAACTTATTTTCTAAACTTATTCTTTTGTTTAAATCACGTATGATTTGTTATTAAATTCATAGCATATAGATCATATTTCAGTCACCTCATTACAACTAGAGAAGATTTTGCTAAAGTACCGGTATATGCAATTCACAATTTTTACGCTCCCTGTTATACAAGGGCGGCATATTAGGATCACTTTGTTCAGCATCTGACTGGATGGAAGTATTTACTGATTAAGCGAAAACTTGCTTGATATGCAGCATACTTCCATTGTACTTGGCGAGATTACACTGTGTTGAGGTCTCCGTCAAGGTCAAGGTCACATAGACATGCGACAGGCAACACACTACTTCTTGAACTCAACATGATTGTTCAAGATACAATTTCATGATTTTCATGGGATACCTTAAGAGAATAAATTTTATAACAATAAATAATTCATATCATTTGAAAAAATATGAAATTACATTGAATTTACTGAAGTATTTATAGTTACAGAGTATGAAACATATTCATGACTGAAGTTTTCTTACAATTTGTACTTGTACAATCCAAGTGACACTGTATTTTTTATATGAAAATGTTTATCATTTGCAGGTATACTTAATTATTATAAGAATGCAGTTACGTGTATTTGCAAAAACATATATTTTCCCGTTTGAAATCTTCACTCTAACGATATCGCTAAAATTAGATAGGTATGAAAATTTCTGGTCACCATGGTTACAAGATATATTTAACAAATAGTCTAAGATAGCAGATTAAGCAGGGACAGTGATATTTGTTCTGTTGTTTTTATAGACGTGCGAATTTAATGCACTCGAAATCATCGGGATACACTCATGGAAGTGAAAATTTTATATACTGATTAAGAAAATCAGACATTAAGACTGTATGTTGCTTTAGTTTGCATTTTGTAATGATTTGTAGTCTGATTAAGATAGTATGTTGTACAAAGTGGTTCAGCAGAGAATTCTTAGTCCTTCTACTGCTGCCTTTCTTTCCATTCTTTAACGACTGTTGAATGGCCAAATTGCTTTTCAAAATTTCAATTTGTAAGAGAAAGATGCTACATGCTTTATATATCCTAATCATCCTAACACTAGTCATGTTACAAAAATGCAAATCATATTGAATGAGAAATAATCGAGAAAAATTCTATTTCAAAATGGGCGAAAAATGACAAATGAAAATTTGGTAAAAATAAGAACCCAAGTGCGTTGCACACCAATAGGTCAAAGTCATGTTGACAGTTCATGTTGAATGTGTTGAACTTTAGTATATTACGATACTAGAGGGAGATAATTTAGAGGGCAAAGGTTACCTAGAGATGTCCAATCATCTTCACTCTATTTTGTTTATGATTACATGTCAAAAGGTATCTCTGCTGGACACTTTGAACACGTACATATTTTCATGAGACTGATTTTTAGATCTTTATGCAGAAGAAAATTGTATTAATTTTGTGGTTTTTATCTGTAAATAAAGCAATTTAATAAGAATTTCCATTTTGCCTGTTTGATGTTGATTATCGAGTCCTCCATAAATGATAACAATGATATACAGTAGGTCACAAGGACAGAGTTTGTGGTAGCATAGTTTTGAGGCAAAAAAAAAAAAACCGTCATTGTCATGCTACGAAGGGTGATTGACATGTTGTGATCCTTGGTTTTCTTGGTTGCATAAGGTATTCTTATGATAGATTATCTACAAAAAGGACAAACAATCAATGACACATACTATGCATCACTTCTGACACAGTTACGGGAAAATATTAAACTTAAGTGCCATGGAAAGCTCACTAGTTAAAGGTGTGTTGTTCCATCAGGGCAATGCTCCTAATCACAATTCTGTCACTGTCATGGCTGCCTTTCATGATTGTGGCTTTAATTTGATCGAGCATTCGCCTTATTCACCTCATCTTTTGCTCCATCAGACTTTCATCTATTCCCAAAACTGAGGGCAGCTATTTCATGTATTTCTGGCACCCACTTTCAGTCATGACGTCATGATACTTGCAGTGGATGGCTTTCTGACTAGTCAAGATTAGGATTTCTTTAAAAGTGGTATTGAGGCCTTTATACACCTTTGGCAAAAGTGTTTAAATACTGAAGGGGGGGATTATGTAGAAAAATAATGCAAAGTGTCTGATAAAATTCAAATCCATCAATACGAGGCTCACAACTTATCAATTAGCCCTCGTGAAATATGACACAGAATAGTTGTGTGTGTGTATGTGTATCCAGAACCATGTGAACACAATAGAAGATTAAGTCACAGAATAACTAAACCTACTGCAAGTGTTGGTGATGGTATTAGAGTAAGAAACTCTATGAACACTGACTTTCAAATTAGAGATCAAAGGTCAATCTTGCCATGTAGACTGTGAAAAAAATCTTCTAAACACATTAAAAGACAACAGAAATGGTGAACTATCATTCACCAGGACTTTCTACAAATTTTGATCATGGAGAGTGAATGGTTCCTGTGATTTTTAAGGTCACAATATAGGAAAAATCTTGCGAGTACAGTGCAATGAGTACAAATCACATAGTGTAAAAGAATCAAAATATTGTTCGCCAAGGGGAGACTGAGAATTAACCTTTAAGTTCCCCAGGACTTTCTACAAATGTTGATCATGGGGAGAGAATGGTTCCTGCGATATTTAAGGTCAAGGTCGCTGTGACAGTATAGGAAAAAATCTTGGGAGTACTGTACAAAGGGTACAAATTAAGACCATGTAGTGTAAAAGCATCAAATATTGTTTGCCATGGGGAGACTGAGAATGATCACTCTTGATATTCAAGACAAGATGTCAAAGGTCAAGGTCGAAGTTTATACTTAGTGTTCAAGAAAACCAGGGGTTTGATGCTTAATTTAAGCTCAGAAAAGGGATCTGAATGACATCCAATCAAGGACAAGTAATTTTGAACGTTTAAATCAATATTTGATTGCATGAGCAATTCGATTGTCGTACAGCTGCAAACTACATTATAGTTCAAGTTAAAATTACCAGGTGCACATTCTGCAACATCACTGCCACCGTAAGGCATAACTTAACATACATGTAACATCATGATGTCACACTTCTTGGATTCTGTGGCATAACTTAACATACATGTAATTCTTGGATTCTGAGGCATAACTTAACATACATGCAACATCATGATGTCACACTTCTTGGATTCTGTGTTTCGACTGTAAAGAGAAGACAACTCTTCTCGAAGAATGGTATGATTGGTCTAGGCAGAAAATTTGCAAAATACTCAGTCTGAAATAGAAACGCTCCATGCAGCTACTTTGCATAGCTGCCTCTGAATGATCAATCCATGTGCATTCTGACAGCTCTTTTCCAAAGTGAATCAGAAAGGTGACCTAATTTCACACATGCATTTACGTACCTTTGCTCTAGTTCAAAATGAAGAAAACAACTACATATTTAAATGGTTCAGACTTATCTTTAATGTATGCTGATATTCATTTAAAACAAACAGATTTTGAAGCAGTAAAATGTATAATATATATTCGTGTGGAAGTGAAGCACAGATACATTGTAATAACTTGTATAATTTACATAATGCTTTTTCTAATAAGTTGTGTTACAAAAATACAAAGTAATGTCGGGCTAATTTTATAACTTTTCTCATGTTTACCCCATCTAGGTCTGTGATGATGTAAGATAACATTTATATCAAGATGAAATTTCTATAAACCATTTCAAGAAGATATTATATAAATATATTAGTACATAAACCTCACAACCATGATTAAGAGAAAAATAAACTATTAAACAATTACAGAATTTCTTTTGTGAATTATTGAGTAAATAAAACCCTAATAATAAAGTATCATTTGTTACCTAGAAATCTAGTGACCTGGTATGAGATGATACCAGGTCACTAGGTTTTATACCAGTCAGGTGAGGCAGAGTCCAGAATGAAATCCTGTTACTACTGTAGTAGAATCATTCTGTACCAGGTCGCAAGATGACTGGGTAACAAATTTACCCTACCAATGTAGCTCTTGATAATTAAGGCCATTGTAAGAGTCCAAAGGCTTTAAATACACAAAGGATGTATTTTATATTTGCACCTTTTATTACATGTACATGCATTTGCATTCAATAATGTTGACATATTAAGTAGAAGTTGTGTATCAAATATTTGTGTTACCGTAATTATAGCATTTTGTAAAATTAATGTTCAAATTTCATATATCTTTTATACACATTGTGAACAAGTCAAATTTTCCATAAAACAATATGCTGTAAATGTGTGGAGAAATATCTTACATGTAGTTACATGTAGCTCAGTATGATCTTAAACGTAAATAATAATTTTCTATTTCTTGTGGCATTTATGTATGAAGCGAGTGGTATGAAGATATACATACATACAAAGGCAATGAGGGGTTTTAAATCGAACAAGTGTCATAAATATCGTAGAAACATTTTTTAAGATGAAAACGATGGAATGCATTACAATAAAGGTCAGTGATTTTATTCTGTTTCTATTTCTTCTACAATATGTGTCGAAATACTGGTAAATTGCCATTATACTTTCAACATCATAGTGATAATGACAATGCTCTGGTCTGATATGACACATGTGCCATTTAAAATTATGAAACAATATGTGATTAAATATATGGGGTCCCATGATAAAATGTAACATGAGAAAAGCAAATTGATAAAGTGCTGAGGAAAGCAGACATTATAAAGTAATTAAATACACTTGTTTTCCTAAAGGAAATGTCCGAAAAATAAAACTATATAATCAGGGACCGGAACCCTGTGATGTAATGCCAATCTAATCAGATTAAACAAAATCAGACAATGTACAATGAGAAATAAATAGTATTCAAATGATCTTCAAACAAGATATTTAATTTTTTTTAAGGAATTCTGAATTAATTACTGAGTGATTCAAGAGCATGTTTTAGAATTTTGCTTCTGAATTTTAAGGCAATACATGTATATCTTATTTCCATTTGGAATTTTGAAATGTTGTGTCTATTTTGGGTAGTTGTTTTGGAATGGTATTGGATGAAAAGCCGAAATTGCACTGTTGCAAAAAATGACCATTATCTACATGTACAAAGCATCTTTGGGAAAATATACTAAACATATACAAGTAATTGTTGTTGTAAATTTCCAATACTAGAAATGGCAAAATGGAAAGTGAAAAATATATATCTCAAAATAGATGAAAATGTAGTAATTTATTTGGGATCAGATAAAATTGCCTTTATCAACAGAAAACACACAACATTCATGTATAAACCTTACTGCATAACATTTTGAAATCATATCTTAAGGACATATGTTTTGTTTTGTTTTTTGTTTTTTTTTTTCATTGATTTTGGACAGGACAACTTAATCCATGGACATCTTAACCATGTTAACATTCAACACTCTATCACAATACATAACATAAAATCTCAGCTTAATACTCTTTGTTTATATTATGGTAGGTTATGGCACATACACAAGAGTATTAAAATATTTATTTCTTATAAATATACCATACATGTAGCTTTAATATATGTTACATGTACTACCCTTGGCTAATAACCTCTGTGCAACAAAGGCACTAATATTTTTTCAAACAATCAAACGTAGGGGCACATGTATCTTCATATTCAGTATGCATATTTATTTTCATATCAAAATGTGAAATAAAGTTGAAATCAAACTGCAGAGTTCTTGAAACATAGTAACCTGTAGGCATACAGGTCATTATTATCCCAAGGGATTTGGAACCAAAATTGTGCCCAAAACTTGAACCCAATATTGTATTTTCTAAAACTGTCTCATTTTTACACGATACCATATCTAATTGTATATAAGTAGGGAAAATTACATACTAATATATATAATGTACATGTATAATAGCAGATAAATGTAGATTACATTAGCTAATCAATAATGCTGCACTTATATATTAGTAACTGAATACCCATATAAATATCAAATTTGATAATGATGCAATTATCTGTTGACATAGAATAGTCAAAAGATAAAATAATGACAAATAAACAAAGCTCTATAAAAATCCATGAACTGGGTAAATGACTTTCAGTTGAAATAACTACTGTCCGCATGGGTAACTTTGAAAACTGGATAAACCCAATTTTGACTATATGATAACCAGTGCACAAAATCAAACTTTACGGACAAAGCAAATTTTAGGTGGGCCATTTCCCATGCTATTTTCTCCCATGATGTTGTGACGCTCTCCATAGGCTCAATGTTAAACATGGCGACATCACACTGAAATTTAACAATGAAAAAGCCCCATCTAAAATTTATTTTGTCTGTATAATATGATTGCATAAAATTATGACCATATAGCATTTACCAAAATTTACGACTTAGCAAGACCTTTTTAATAAATTTCATTGAAATTTGTCATTACAACGTTATCAAAATTGTGTTAATCTTGTTTCCGAAGTGAGTCCCAAGGACAGTACTTTAGGAAATATGATTACTAGATAAAATTAAAATTGTCTTTCAAGTTTTAAAAGTCAAATAATGTTTCTTAATTATAATAGTTATATATTAAATACAATTTTATTGTGACCATTTTTCGTAAATTCAATGATTTCCTAACGATAATTTGTGCATTTATTATTCCGAAATGATCTCATAATTCCAATTTTGTCAAAATGGAGATTTAATTGAAGAAGTTGAAAAGGAATTTTCAATTTTTATCTTTCATCTTTCAAAATAAGTTTATCATACATTTCTAAACGGCAAAGAGAAGTAAACTAAGTCTTCCAAATCTTTTACATGTATATACATGTAATTGTGCATAATACATGTAAATCTGACATGTACATGTAAATCAGTCTATTTTCTTGTCTTAGGGAATAAAGCAAATTTGTTTTCAGGCAAGAATTTCAAGTGATAAACTTTTAAAACTTAACATTATCATAAACAATTACAATAAATATGTCAACAAATCCTAGAATGTAAAAATCAGAAAATAGAATTTACGTGTACTTGCATGTGTCAGAAAGCAGCAAAATAGTGAATTAATCATAATAATTCCCCGCCAATAAAGACAATGAAATATTTACTGGGCTAATGGGAGAAGACATGGTTTCACAGAACAACAAAATTCTGAGGGGCAATTAAAATAACTATTTTCACAAAACAAAAGGCCAAATTCAAGGTTTCTATAAACATGGGAAGCAGAACTGAGCTCAAAGTAGAAAAAAATAATGTCTATCAATAGAAAAAATGATAAATCATGTGTCATGCAACTAGAGAAAATAAGTCAGGTCGATCATTTTGTTTGGCCTTATTTACATATAAATTCTAAGCACATCCAATTTTTTTTTCATTGAGATAATCTTTTTCCACATGTTAATATAATACCTCTTTTTTTTTTAGAAAAAAAACTACAAAATTGAACATAGGTGGAGTAAGGCTTCACAGAAACTCAAAATTTAATACAGGTATATGATTGTGTGGATAACAGTTTAAAAGGCACCATCATATACATGATATACAAATTTACCCTTAGTACAAATAGGTTACAAAACATCAACAAATATAAATATCACTCCAAAATACAATGCATCTTCAGGAACCAAAATCACCCTTAAATACAGTATCACTAGAAATTTTCGCCATACTTAAATTTTCGTTATATTTGCCAGTGATTTGGAATCACGAAAATATATTCCCGCAAATAATTGTATTTGATAAGATAAATAATAAACTTGTATAACAGTTACATGGTGTTCTTATTTTACATGTGTCATTCTGATTAAACATGTTAAACGATAACAGAAGTGAGTTGAGTGTAATCTCATGATAGAACTACCTGAAAATTCATTACTGAAAGATGCAAAGATATAAAACAGTAACATCATGTGTTCATATTTGTTTGTAATTTAGGAATTGTGAAAAATTGTACTCGCGAAAATAAAGACACCCTATTTTACCATAAAATTGCAAAATTTGATACTCGAGAAAATTTCTAGTTATGCTGCTTACAGATCGCAGATGCAAAATACCGAATAGATGATTTCCGAGACATTTTCATCCGATAGCAAGACTATGGACATCACATACTTTAGCAACATTTTAAATTGTGACATCACAAAAAAAGCACTGGAAACATTACATAAAACCTTCCATTAATTATGACAAAACATTTCAAAAGTTTGCCGAGGTACCTGATGTCCATAGTCTTATGTGTAAAATCAAGGTTTTCAAAGGTTGTTTCCCAGAACATGAAAATGGAAAAGGCCTTCATCCTGGGTCCATTGACTATCAAAATATGACAAGTCTATCATTATCAATATGTGAATGAGAGATCTTTCCTCTTTCTGCTAAACTTTGCCTCTCCCGAAATAAGTCCAGTTTAAGTTATGTATTTCTCAAAATAAGTAGTGTGTCATTATGTTTTTGGATTCTATAGATGAGTGTGAACAGGAAGCTTGACTTAACTTTTGAGTCACAAGCAATGTGAAATATACGTTAAATTTTCAACATAATTAAAACACAATCATATTATACAAACCATTTCATAATAATAAGTAAAAATATATTCTATGAAATATATGTAGGAAGGAATGCCTTGTGAATTGAAAATAGAATGTGCAAGTTCGTATATAAATATTACTTCTCAATAATTGTGCATGTGTACAATAAATAGATACAAAACTTATGAATTTAAAAGCATTTGCAAAGTTTGCTATAAAACACATTAAGTTTGATTGAATACAAAATTTTGTAATTTCAAAAATGAAAAAAAAAAAAATGAACTGAACATTGAAAAATTTTTTTCAGAACATTCTCTTGTGAAATACAGTAAAGGCATCATGATGATGTTTACTACACTGTGAACATAAAACATCAAGAATATGTATATTACATGTACTATAAAATCTCATATGACGTTCTGAGCAAGGTCTGCTTTGGAAATCTACTTTCAGACTTTTGTTATATACCTGCGTGACATCTATTGCACTTTTTTCTTAATATTCAAAAAAATAAATTCATAATCAACTATTTTTACAACAAAAAGAAACCTATGGAATGCCAAAAAAGTATATCAATTTGAACCCTGTAGATTTTTCCAAACCAAATACTTAAATTATTTTTGTGTTGGATAACATTATTGATGCTGTATGTCTGCAATATATCCTGAAGTTCAACGTACTGACATAATTAAGATAAAGATCAATGCAGAACTCCTTAATAAACAACATGTATATAAGCGTAACCAAGCCAGCAATGACGAGCAAGATCAAGCATCCATGATATAAATAGAAATATACAAATTTAAATACATCATTTTTTGATATGTAGAATTAACAGTATCAGATCTGTCTTTTACGCATCAGTCTGTGTCTGCTCTCGGCAAATAACGGTAATAGTGTGCACCAATCACAATCTGTGTACTATCAATGGTTGGGGATGCTCTGCTGACCACGCCCTGGAATGAACGATAATCACATGTAAAATCAAATACATTGTATTTCTTTAAGAGGGAAGGAAAATAAAGACAAACAAGTTTTTGGCCCTAGCTTGGCCTTAATCAAGTGCAAAAACAACAATGTGTCTATTGACTAAGTATACTTAAAGTTTATCGATACTTTTGTTTTGGCATTTGATAAAGGTCAAGGGACCAAAGATTTGTGCATTTGAGTGTTTGTGTGTTTTTATCAATAATTACATGGTTTACAAATTAATGAAATACATGTAGTAGTGTATGATCTTTAAGACAGCTAGATAGTCTCAAATAATTTTTTTTCAATTATACATACATGTACTAAGTACATGTATGCTAAGGGATAGACTGGAGACTTGGTGACTGAAAATGGCTTAAATCATACATAGAGAAGATTCTAGTCAGGTTTGCCATACAGATATGAAAATTAATGCTTTACTTTGAAAATTCTGAATATGATTAAGAGTAAGTAGAGTTTTTATTTGACATCATACATGTATCTTATTCAATGTCTATTTCCTGAAAAGAAGTTTCCCAGCAACATAACATGCAAAAACCATGTAATATACGTAGCAAAACTCCTAAATTACAGTGAGTGGCTCTACTAAACAAATTATACATGTACTTCATAATGTCATGCAGCTGCGGATTTTTTGCATTATGCTTATCATCTTAGGGAAAAAAAGGGGGCAGAAAGGAAAAAAAAATTATGCCACAGTGGCGGATTTAGGGGGATGCAGAGGGGGTCCCCCCCCCCCCCCGGCCTGCACTGACCCAAAATTTTCCACGAACAGGTATATTTTGGCCCATTTGCTGCAAAAATCGGCAAAATATGCCCCTTGACCCCCCTCCCTGGTGAAGGGTGCGCTGGATCAGCCATTGATGCCAGGTTAATCATAGGGCTAGATCAATACAATATACAACATACTGTTGACTTATATTGTTTTCAACTGTGAATGGAATTAAATCAGACCCTTAATCAGGGGACTGTCTAAAAACAGAGGTCTTATTTCAGTTAGTTTGCTGTATATAGTACTCATACTTTTCACAAATTGTTGGGCAAATATGATATGAATACAAATCTTACAAGTAAGTGCTTACACGTTTCCTGGGTGTATAATTTACAATATACTGTATGATGTATTATAGTGTAGACTTGCTAACTGACAAATAAATGTGCATTGCTTTAAACCTCAACCTTATAATCTACGGTATAGGCAAATTCTCAATACATGTATACTAAAACAAAATTGTAATGAAACACTTGATCTGTCTTGTACTAAATGATATAAAATCAAATGGACTTACTAGCATTTTACACTTACTTGCATACAATTACATGTACGCTGCCCTTCACCAAAACAATATGGCATATGTTTTTATGATATACTAAGTCACGTAAGTATACAGTATACTTTAGCTTTCACAAAACCCTACTACCATACTAACATACATTGAATTCCTTCTTTTTGTCATACAAAGTTAATCCCCATTGGGGGTATCATCTGTGAAATTATGACATCATAAAATTCTATAAAAACATAAATCTTATACAAACCCTAGCGGTAAATTCAATGTCTATTTTCATAGAATTTTATGACATCACAATTAGCTTACGTCATAAACTATCCAAATGGGAAATAACTCTGTATAAAAAGACGGAATTGTGGGATACATAGGCCGGTACCGTCTTACCTATACCAAGGCCGGAGCCTTATATCTCCTGCCGGCAGAATGAAAGTGAGCTTCCCTGGTAACGGGTTTGGGGAGGAGAGGTGGGGGGTTGCTATGGCTACGGTCTACAATACAGTATCAGTGACATAATGGACTCTTGACAGGACTATATTATTCAACAGAATGTAAGTTTCTATGCACTAATCCTTAATTTTACATACATGTACTTGGTCACGTCAAAAATTCACTTTACTGTGACTGACTTCAGTGTTTTTGCTAACTGAAAACATGGAAATCACAAAACAAGAAGCTTAATCAAAATGAAAAATCTCTAAGGCAGATAGACAGGCTGACAGATCTATATGTTTACCATGCGAGATACATGAAACATGGCTCCTTCAAGATTAAAGGTTCATGGAAATTCTTTTGAAGAGAAAATAAAAGAGAAAGCAAGGCATTCATAATTTGCTTGAATACATGTACATGTATATACAAAATTATTTGTTCCTAAGCCTTGTATTAGGGCAAGAAATGAAACATAGTGTAATCAAAGATTACGAAGCTCACCTCGCGGCAGCAAAGTTCAATTAAAACATATCTCTAAGTACATGTATAATAAGAAAATCACTCAAGTGGGAAAAAGTAGGTCAAGGTCATTTTATGAAAGTTTGATCAAAGATACATCCAATATGCAAGTTTGGTACATGTAGCACTTATACTTTGCTCAATATTGGCCTTTAAAGGCAAAATCACTCAAGTGAAAAAAGTAGGTCAAGGTCATTTTATGAAAGTTTGATCAAAGTTACATCCAATATGCAAGTTTGGTACATGTAGCACTTATACTTTGCTCAATATTGGCCTTTAAAGGCAAATCACTCAAGTGGAAAAAGTAGGTCAAGGTCATTTTATGAAAGTTTGATCAAAGATACATCCAATTTGCAAGTTTGGTACATGTAGCACTTATACTTTGCTCAATATAAGCCTTTAAAGGCAGAATCGCTCAAGCGGAAAAAGTAGGTCAAGGTCATTTTAAAAAAAGTTTGATCAAAGATACATCCAATATGTAAGTTTGGTACATGTAGCACTTATACTTTGCTCAATATTGGCCTTTAAAGGCAAAATCACTCAAGTGGAAAAAGTAGGTCAAGGTCATTTTATGAAAGTTTGATCAAAGATACATCCAATATGCAAGTTTGGTACATGTAGCACTTATACTTTGCTCAATATTGGCCTTTCAAGGCAAAATCACTCGAGTGGAAAAAGTAGGTCAAGGTCATTTTATGAAAGTTTGATCAAAGATACATCCAATATGCAAGTTTGGTACATGTAGCACTTATACTTTGCTCAATATTGGCCTTATAAGGCAAAATCACTCAAGCGGAAAAAGTAGGTCAGATGCTGCATCCGATGCATGGGTTCACCTCAGCATCTCAAGATGAATCACTTGTGCAAGTTTGGTTACTGTAGCATCAGTACTTTGTCAGATACTGAACTACCCCAAAAACTTTAACCAGACATTGACAAAGTCATTCAACCGGAAAATGTAGGTCAGATGCTGCATCCGATGCATGGGTTCACCTCAGCATCCCAAGATGAATCACTTGTGCAAGTTTGGTTACTGTAGCATCAGTTCTTTGTCAGATACTGAGTTGCCCAAAAACTTTAACCGGACGCGGACGGGGACGCGGACGCCGGGGTTATAGCATAAGCTCATCTCAACTTCGTCGAGGTGAGCTAAAAATGCATGAAAATAAAAACATGAAAACGGAGAGAAATGATTCCCTAACCATGATTTTTTATCGTGACATCATGTTTCACAATAAACCATAGTAACTGTACCATATCATGATTATAACTATTTAGTGAATCACATGATAAATCCTTGGAATTTTATTGGTTGAGCACGCAGGGACTATGAGAGAATAGAGCTTTTTGCTTTACAGAGTTACGTCGCTTGGAGAGTAACGCGCCATAGGTGTCACCACTTCCTTGTAAAACATTGAGGTCATGTGATGCACTAAACCTCTTAATGCCTGTTTATGTGGGTACTATTCTCTCATAGTGTTGCTTTTGGAAGGTAAATAGTGCCCTCGCTAACCCTTGGGCACTATTCCATCCAAAAGCAACACTATGAGAGAATAGTACCCACACAAACGGGCATTAATAGGTAAATACAAGCACTACATGACTGTTGATAAGTTATCAATTCAAAGATTCATTCTCTAAACTGATTTATCCTTTTGCATGTAATGTCTCAATGTCAAAATATTACAGATTTCCATTCAAGATTTACAATCATGCATAATAATTGATAAAAGATAACTAGAACTGCCCTAAAGTGACGAATTATACCCCTCGTGGGACGTTTTTCTCTACAAGGATTCATGTATGACATAGGAATCTATATATATATATACAAGGTCAAAGTTCAAGGTCAAGGTCACTAGGTCAAATGTCTTGGTATCAAAATGTAGTACTTATTATGTTGAATGCATGTATGAAATATGTAAGCCCTATCACTTATACTTAAAGAATTATCTGCTTTAAGAACTTCTTAACCGGATGGATGGACAGACGGACAGGGTGTTTCCTATATACCCCCCCCCCCCAAACTTCGTTTGCGGGGGGTATAAAAATAACGTTATACATGAACAGAAATAATCTTTTCACCTCTATAGAACGAATATCATTTCAAGGTAAAAACCAAGGAAACTTACTTGAAATTATTATTTATTTAGAATCAGCAGTAAAAGCAAATTACAAAGCATGAATAACCACTCCATATGGTAATTTAAAGAGGAGAAATTGAGAAAGACTCTTGTAGATAAAAACATAAGAGAAAATCTATAAAATAGTTTTCCTATGACGTCACAGAGTCAAAATTACCTCCCTTTGTAGGTCATATTGTGGGTCAAACCAGTGACCTCCACAATTGACAGGACCATATTCATCTATTTTTTCATCACAGAAATTTAAATTTAGAATCCTGTACTCTTAATATTTGTAAGTCTTAGAGTATAAACAAAATTCAATTATAAGCTCCATATGTATAAAATATTCATCATAAAATTGTTTAATTATGAAGAGGATTTGCAAATTTGACCTACAATATTGCTGTCAACAGGAGGAAATTCTTTTTAAAAAATTTAGTTATGAGAAAAACAATTATAAATTCATTCACTTACGAACAGGTACTTGAGCTGCAGTAAGACTCGGTCTGGGTTCCGTACTAAAGCCTTGCATACTATCAGAGTTTGTGGAGGACTGACTTAGCCTACGTGACTGTGTATCAAGCAGGGCTTTGATCTGATCGTACTGAATGGTCCTCAGGATAAACAACCCCTCACCAGTAACAAGCTGTCGTCTGAAAATATTGTCGAGATATTATCATTGAATTCTTAATCTCTGTTAAGATAAAGATACTGTTTAACCAGATATTTTTTCAAGATACTTTTTTTCATGAAAGCATAAAGAAGTTTTTTCGAAGAAATCAACTTTCAAGGGTTTTCATTAAATTTTTACTTCATTCTTAGCTCAGCAAAGCAGATGAAATGAGCAAAACTGCAGAAAATAATACAATATCATTATTATTTGAAATTTATTGCACTTGGTTCAATGTAAGGTCAAAGACGCTTTCCTTTATCAATCAGCAGACACCCATATGGGAAGAGTCAGGTAAAACGGAGGAAATTCTATGTTTCAATTTTGTGTAGGGTACATGCGAGCCTGTAAATAATTTTGTTTCTGATGTTCTGATTGGACAATAATTACAAAATTGGTCTTTTTAGAATAGAAACATTTCTTGCTTTTTATTAAAACAGAGAAAATTCCTGAAAACCCATCCATTAATATCTAAAAGTTGTAGAAATTATGCTATTTTAGGGGCAAAAATAACTGCTCCATTTAGTGCAGATTTTAGGGTGACCTTGAATTACACTTCCTGTCTTCTGGTTCTAATGATAAAACGTTTTTATTCTGACATATTTTTGACTCGCTAGCATTGACGGTTAATTTCATGTATAGATTGTAAGCATTGAAGTTGTATATGTGAAATGCGACAAGATTTCGTTAACATTGCGGCCTATGGGAAAATGGACAAAAATGAATTACTGGACTCTCCCCCATATACAATGTACATGTATGAGAAGATTGCAATACACAGCCAATTGTGCCTCATATGAAATTCATATAAAATTTACATGAACTTTACGTAAAATTTCACACGAAATTTATGTGAAATGAGCACGAACATAAAATTTACATGAAATTTTTCACATGAAATTCATGTGAAGTTTCTGACATGAATTGCATGTAAAGTCAATTTTGCATGAAGGTTACGAGTAAAAATTCATGTAAAATTCATGTGAAGAAAATTTATGTGAAATTCATGCGATTTTTTTTTCAACATAAATTTTATGTAAAATTCATATGAATTTCATATGAACTTTCCTGTGAAATTTGCATGATGCTCATTTCATATGAATTTGATGCACAATTGGCTGTGTACCCGGTAGTGACAGGCAAGGTCAATATAATATGACCTGGTAATATGTCTCTTACAGACGATTCTCAACATTGAGAAATAAATGACAAACATTTTACCAGGTCATATTATATTTGACCTTGATCATGTTGACCTTGCCTGTCATACAATACAAAAAGTTGTTACATTCCGCATGGTGACTTCACCAAGTATACAGAACAGGCAGCTATTAACGTATCGCCACGGTGACAACCCTTAAAAGAGTTGTACTTGTACTAATGACAGATGTATAGGACCTGCTTCATGTGCTTAGCACACATCAAAAGAAAAGTAATCATTATTATTTGAATTTGCTACAAGCAAAGTTGATATAACGAGTGTACCAACTTTGTTATGTAATATCAATAATTCCCTCTTATTTGAAGAAAAACTTTTAATGATTACCTTCCGTTTTCTATTTTGAGTAGTTTTTTGCTTTCATCTACAGCATATCTGCGTATATATTTGATATTCCACTCCACGATTGGATCTGATTTGTCCGGGTTTTCACTAAGTAAGAACATCTCTGAATGGATGTGTAAACAACATTCTCCGGAATAATTCAGCTGGGCCGACGGAATCAAGAAAACTCTGAATACACCTGAAGTTAGACAAAAAGAGAATGTGTATATCATTTATGAGTGCGTATCTGTTTAAAAGGATACATAATGCACATTTTTGCTTTAAATTCTAATTTTGTGTTTAGCTTGTTATACATGTACATTGTAATCCATTGAACCGTATTGCTTAAACCCTATACATCTGAATAATAAGAACAATGAGATCTGACTTGTCTGGGTTTTCTCTGGGTAAAAACATCTCTGATTGGATGTTTTTCTTTACTTTTACTTTCAGATTACTATGTATCTCATGTACACTTTTATGTCAATGAAAGTACATGTACATGTATTAGATTCATAGCAAATGTTGTGTAACAGTTATCTCCGATCAATTATAATGTACAGAGCCTTAGTATCACAGCCAATTGTGCCTCATATGAAATTTATATGAACTTCACGTAAAAGTTCACATGAAATTTATGTGCAATGAGCATGAACATAAAATTTACATGAAATTTTTCACATGAAATTCATGTGAAGTTTCTGACATGAATTGCACGTAAAGTCAATTCTGCATGAAGGTTACGAGTAAAAATTCATGTAAAATTCATGTGAAGAAAATTTATGTGAAATTCATGTGATTTTTTTTCAACATAAATTTTATGTAAAATTCATATGAATTTCATATGAACTTTCATGTGAAATTTGCATGATGCTCATTTCTTATGAATTTCATGTGGGGCACAATTGGCTGTGTATAGTATCAAGAAAAGACAGCTAGATGAAAGGAGTTGGAAATACATGTTAACCCCTTTCAGCTTGTCACCAGGGCTTTTACAATGTAAGTTACAATCGTCCTCACCTTGTGGTAATACATCCATCTTCCCTGTCTCCGCCTTCAACTTCTGCAGCCAGTCACAACAATCTACTTCTGTAAATACATAATCATAAACTTTCATATACAACACTCTGATTATCAATTGAAATATAAAATAGGGCTTGCCGAATAATTCTCAATTTAAGTTCAATACAAAATACTCACTGACTACGAAAACTTCCTTACCATCATCACATAAGAACTGTCGTACTTCAGTGGGCATGTTGAGCGTTATACCGTGTTTAGAATCCTCCGACGCCATCCTGACCACTGTACCTACATCGGCCATCATGATTTCTGAGAGGCATTTCTCTCCACGGTTAGCGTCATTTTTGTCGTTATACTTCACTAATCGGGAAGGTCCCATACTGGACGGAGAGTACAATACTATGTACCGCTTCTTCCAAAATCCCTGAATAACAAAATTATTTTTTTTAACACCACAGTCATGCAAATGATACACAGACAAGGACAATTTTGTATATAAACACAGAACATTGAAGAGTATACATGTATGTCGGCCGACCCGTAGTCTTAGCAAGGCTCGAACCCGCAACCTTGAGATTCAATAACTGGGCCGACGCCATATCCGCTAGACCACGGCGCCGACAGAATAAAAAAATTTAAAAGTCAATGACATGTTGAGTGTTGATTGACTTTCTTATGTAAATTAATAGATTCTGTTTTAAAATTTAATGTAAACAGAATGAACAAAATTACATGTAATAGAATCTCTCTAATAAAAATGCATATGCAAGAGCTGTCAAACTTTAAAATCATCAAAATACATGTATAGAAAAAAGGATTAACAATACAACTAGTAACTGTAAAAGAGGTTATAATAAAATGGGAAGTAATTTGCGAAAACACATAAACAGCAATACCGAAGGTTGCAAATACTTCTAACCAAGACTTCTATACAATACAAATGTTTTCGCGCAATCTTCGACTGTTCTCCATTTTTATGACGTCATAATTTACTTGGGCAGAAAAGTTGCCCAAGTTTTGAACAATGGTGTAGGTAGGTGACTAAATGAAAAATCAGACAGACAAGCTGCGTATTGGTGGGGCAATTATTGCAATGAAACAGTTGATATCACTTAAATCAAAAAAAAAAAAAATTAATAAATACTATTAGACAAAAATTTTTTTTTAAAGATTCATTCTTTAAATTTTGTTCATTGCAAGACCTTGCAATTCTTTGAATATTATTTAAATCCATACAAAGGTTTAAAAATTCAAAAGCCAGCAAAAGATTTTATAATCCTTTAGACATGTGACCTTGACCTTGCAGATATGACCTTGAATTGAAGATTATGACACACCTAAGCAACAATTCTATGTATTATAATTATTCAAATCCATAAAGAGGTTATAAAAAGATGGTCAAGCCAAGCTGCTCCATATCTTTTCACTATGACCTTGACCTTGCAGATATGACCTTGGTTCAAGGACATGACACATCCTTAGGTCCTCTAGGCAACAACTCTCTGAAATGTCATTAAAATCCATTGCCCACATATGATTGATGATCAGAAAGATAGGCTGATTCCTAGATACCCCTTAAAGTTGGATTGAGGAGGATGTAGTAAAGAAATTGACAAGTGTCTTTGTAATACTATACCCAAGCAGGCAGCTTTCAGTGTAGAGGTTTATATTACAATCAGAACTTAAAGGTCAATAAATCATGATTTATAACTAATCTACAGTAATTGTAAGTGCAACATTTAGACAAAATAAACAAATTGCACACTCGGACAATATGCTACCTGATCTTTAAATTCATAATACAGGAGCATATTATGTCTCAGTCTGACAAGCATATGATTATTATATAGATTCCTGACTGTTCCTGCACGATAATATTCCCTACTGTTATACAACAATGTACACTCACCCCCAGCTGTCTACTTTTCATTTTGACGTAGCCATGTTTGATGGTGACTTTGTTTTCTATACCACTGTATATCTCCTCTGGTACACTCATACTGCAGCATTATGTTACCTCCTACAATATACAATGGTAACCACTATGTAAATGTTTATCAAAAGATCTTTGTCATACACTCTATGGATTGATGATATTTGGGGGTTTTGTTGAAAGTTTCTTCACTCATGTGGCAGTATATCATCAGACAGAAAGTGATTGTGCTCCACAATGGAAACATAGTGCAAAGTTTTGATAATTAATGGAGATGATCTAGTGATAAAACTACAGAAAATACTGAAGGGATAAACACTGGGCTCCCTTGTGACGGGAACGTATATTTTTAATATATACTGTAAACGGGGTAATTTTCATGTTTTTCGTGAATAGAGGGATTTCACGAAAATTTCCCCCCTGCGAAAATATCCCCGCTGCATTCTTACAATGAGAAAGACATTTTTATCGCGAATATTTCCCCCATGCAAAAAGTCTTAATGTTATAATAGCGAAATTTTCCATCCACGAAAATAACCAAGTTTACAGTATACGTCCCTGCTTATGATTTTGACAACTTGAATATAGTGAAATTTTACAAACGGTAATCATCACAGTTAAGTGTTGTACATCGGAAAGCCTTTAGGAATCGATAATCAGAAAATAATCGGAAAGTGTAAAACGATCGATTATCAATTTAAATCGGAAAAAACAGTATTCCATGAAAAATAGAACATAAAAGACAGAAAATTTTATTTTGCGGCATTTTAATTCAAAAAGACTTTGCTGAAAACAAAATATAAAGCATTCAATTTCAAAGTGTCTGCCTGTTTACAGGTAAGACAACAAGTAGCGGTTTAACATGTGACATGTGAAAAGAGAAAAATAAATTCCTCAGCGCAAAACAACTTCCTGTTAGCGACAATCGATTGTAAGAAATTGAAATGGATAATCGGAATCTAAAGAGTTTTAGGGATCGACAATCGATTGTCGGCGACAATTGGTTCATTACTAATCACAGTACTATTATATTCAATGTTTTATTTTAGATTTTATCACTGTCTTAATAGAGCAAGGAGACATCATGGGTTTATAGACTGAACTTCAAATATTATTCAAATTTTAACATGGCATGACTTCAGAAACATAGCTGACGGACTTGAACAAACATTCTAAACGTAAGCTTTCAAATTCCAGAATTTTCATGTTATACTCACAGTAATGAAGAAAGTTCTGATCCATCACTCATTTTGATATTGCTTGATTCTTAATTGAAATTTCATCAATCTGCCATGGTCCACAGAGATAAATGTATTTCTGGCTTCTTTTTCTTTCCTTTAAAAATCTGAAAATACATAGGAACGTAATTATGTGCAATGCTCACATCTAAAGGTATCTGACAAAGAAGAATTGTGACGTCATTAAATTCCTTTGAAAACATCATATATGTAACACTGTTTCCCTGAATTCCATGTTCCATAGAATTTGATGAGGTCAAAAAAACGTTGATATCACATACCTGCACAAATGGGAAGTAACTCTGTATTTCGAAAAGACCAAATTCAGTAGAATGCTAGAGATCTCTTGTTTTGATTTCTAAAAAAAATCCTTCAATTTTCAAACCTCCTCAAATGAAATGACACATTGACAATTATACTGGCAAACTTTATTAATTATTTCATATATATATGTGGTGATAATGTACTAATGAATGATCTAAGTCAGAGGTTCTTGGAAATATGAATCATTGGCAAATTTAGAGAAGGCATTGGGGAGGGGATCCCCCCTTAAAATCAACAAAGTTAAATATCAATTACAAAATATTTACATCTCTAGTAGATTCCCCATGTTAAACACTCATCAGGCAACTAAGATTATATTTTGGTGACTGTGGCCCAACTTTGGAAGGATTTACCAGTGTTAGAATACACTTGACACTGTTACGGGAAATATGTGCCATATGCATACAAATAAAGATTTCTGATATCTAAAATAAATTAAATTGAGTAATGACTGTCTTACTTTTGGTGTTAATTGGTGTATTATTCTGGTTGGACTGATCATGCAAATTTTCCGTGAATAGCGAATTTGCCTGTGACCAACCAGAAATATACACCCATGAACACCAAAAGTAAGAAAGTAAAACAGTCATTTCTTAATAATCACTATTGTTGCTTCAATGAGATTTTTTTTAGCAATAGGGCTAACATGGCTAATCTACTGATTTACTAACTTTTTGGTTTAAAAACTAGCTGTTTAGATAAAATTGACGTTTGATGACCAATGCTTCTCTCTGAAGATAATTGCCGACTGAAAGTGTATAAAATCATGGACAAAGGCCCATTCACAAAGTTTCCTTCCCAACACTGTATGCAATATATTAAGTGCCTTATGTACTTTGTAAAACCAGTGTCGTTGCCAAAGTCCCTATATTTATTTAATTTAAGTTTAAACTAACCCTATTTATTTACTTATACTTATATTTATTAATATGTCAGGACCCCATTGGAAATAAGCACACTATGAATTGCTTTAATGGGTTATCCTAGGCAATATCTATGCAATGCACCTATAATGTGATAGTTACTTCTGTGATATCTTTGATTTAAAATTTAAAATCAGTTATTCTACTAAAGATACATGTACTAAATCAACTGTGATATTTTTACTAGATCAACTGTGATACTTTAGCCAAATTTAAGTGTGATAAGCAAAATTCTGTGATATATTAAATATGACTTTGTTGACATTGATTATGCATTATAACCTGTGCTATTGTATGATATACATTGCCTGAATAAAATTGAATTGAATTGAATTGAAAAGAAGTAAATATTACACATTTTAGGAAGTAATTAAAAGTAAACAAGTCGACTGCAAACTAGGGTACATGTACTTAAATGACTTAATATTGTGGCTATTGTATGAGTCACTTCACTGATAACTTCTGTGGCTAAAATGAAATATTCCCTTCGAGTTAAAAAAAAATCACCTTCCATATATGGATTATATATATGTATGCGTCAAACAACGACTTGAATAAATTAACAGTAGAATTACTCATTTGACAAAGGTCACAAGGTTGAACTTTTATTTCATATCATGCAGCCTGATTAGAACCAGATGTCTACATGCTCCTGACTTTTTGTTATGTTGTGTACATAACAAACCAGAAGTCTCTGACGAGACTGTAGCTCTCCTGGTTGTTTCTTTTTTTTAATTCAGTCATTGATAAGTGAATTCATATATGATATATAATATGACCACATCCATTTCCTAAGTCCCTTGGGTGCAAGGAAATCAAACAAAATATCAGATTTACAACTACACTACAAACCCATCATACTGCAAAAAGAATTAAGTATCCATTATCTGAAATTTGCGGGCACAAGATTTACATAGAGTTAAATAGGAAATATGACTACACCCATTTTCTAAGTCCCTGTGGGTCAGGATCAAACAAAATATTAAGTTCACAACTAGACCATAGAGCCATTATATTACAAAAAGAATTATCTATCCATCATTTATACAGCTTTAGAGGAGTTGCAAGCACAAGATTACATAGAACTATATAGGAGAAAATGACTACACCCATTTTCTAAGTCCCTGGGGGTCAGGAGCCCAAACAAAATATCAGGTGCACAACTAATTCCACAGATCTATCATATTACAAAAAGAACTATTTCTCCATCATTTATAGCTTCAGAGGAGTTGCAAGCATAAGATTACACAGAATTATATACAGTAGAAGGAAATGACCACACCCATTTTCTAAGTCCCTGGGGGTCAGGAGCCCAAACAAAATATCAGGTGCACAACTAAACCACAGACTTATCATATTGCAAAAAGAACTATTTCTCCATCATTTATAGCTTCAGGAGTTGCAAGCATAAGATTACATAGAATTATATAGAAGAAAATGACCACATCCATTTTCTAAGTCCCTGGGGGTAAGGAGCCCAAACAAAGTATCAGGTGTACAACTAAACCACAGACTTATCATATTGCAAAAAGAACTATTTCTCCATCATTTATAGCTTCAGAGGAGTTGCAAGCATAAGATTACATAGAATTATATAGAAGAAAATGACCACACCTATTTTCTCAGTCCCTGGGGGTCAGGTGCCCAAACAAAATATCAGGTGCACAACTAAACCACAGACTTATCATATTGTAAAAAGAACTATTTCTCCATCATTTATAGCTTCAGAGGAGTTGCAAGCATAAGATTACATAGAATTATATAGAAGAAAATGACCACACCCATTTTCTAAGTCCCTGGGGGTCAGGTGCCCAAACAAAATATCAGGTGCACATCTAGACTAAGATACCACTATATTGCAAAAGGAATTATGTTTCCATCATTTATAGTGGCAGAGGAGTTGCGAGCACAAGATTACATAGATTTTAAAGACCACACCCATTTTCTAGGACCCTTAGGACCTCAAAATCAATAGGGGTCATCCTTGATTCATGTTAAACATTTGTGGCAAGTTTCATGATCACACGTGCAATCAGGCTCTAATATGGTCTGGAAACTGTTTTTAATAATCAGAGTCCTGTTACCTTGACCTTTGGACCCCAAAATCAATAGGGGTCAGCCTTGACTCATGGTGAGTAAGTGTGTGAAGTTTCATTACACTAGAATGTATCATTCTTGGCTTATAGTCCGGAAACTAATTGTTGACGCCCACCCGCCCAACCGCCCGCCTGCCTGTCTCACATCAAATTAAGAGCCGATCAGTTTTGCGATTCGGCTAAAAACCTTTGCACTTCAATCATGTCATTTCCTTTTTCATTGTCCTATTTCAGACACATCAAAGAACATTTTTCTTTCATCATGTTCATACGCTAGATTGACAATACATAAAAATGCATATGAACAAATATACATTTTGTATCTTTACCATGTTTATCCTAGGGGACGGATCAAAGATGACCAACAACTTTAAAGAACAGGGGCTACACTTTTCGATAACGACATTTCAGTAATGTTAACTGTTTTGATGATTTGCAGGTGCCATTTGGAATCAAAAGAATAGATGACTTACCAAGATGATCCCTCCGATGCAAAAGTTTTGTAGTTACAGCACAACGAAGACACTAGTTCTTATTCGGGTATTTCTGTCGTCAAAAGACAGAAAACATCAAATAAGAAATAGCCTCTTCGTTGCACTGTAACTAGACTTTCTGATACACTCATGGGAGTTTCATAAACATTATAAATGAGGGAGTTCAGTGATCAGGATAGGCAACAATGGTCCCATATCCTGCAACATCAATGTGCCATTTGCAAAACGAATGTGCCATTGTTGAAAATGAATGTGCCAATTTGCAAAAATAAAAAACAAACAAACAAGAACATATATATATCTGCATCATCTGCCGCTACAAATGTCCAGATGGACATTTCTGTACTTACACATGGAAAATAGGGGGGCACATTTGACCTAAACAGTCACAAAAGATTGTTTCAAGATTTGTTGCATACTTTCATTCTGAATTAATAATTTGATATTTGCCAGAGAACCAGCCCTCTTCCTCCCAAAAAACGCACACAAACATTGCTGTAAATTAGTGTTTGTAAACTACATGTACAGTACATCCAAATATAAACATGATAAATGACAAAACTTTGTATGAAATTTGCATTTTGTGAACAAATTCCACAATTCGTCCTAACTGGTGAAGTCCATTTGTACGCACATACATGTATAAAGTTTTGAAGTAGGGATTGTTGCAATAGGAAACGATGGTCACAGTGTTGAATGAATGACACCTAATCAAATTACTGTCTGTGTAACGATTGATACAAAAAGTAAACAAATGAAATCGCATGCAGAAGTTTAAATAAGTGAATATGGTGAAGTCATCACCACATTGAATAAAACAACAGAAGCTTTCCACAATTTGTTAAAGAATTAAATGCGCCACATTGGCGCACTCAGTGAAATTTAAATGTGCCATTTTAGAATTGAATGTGACTATAATGCGCGTGGTGCATGTTTATCCTAATATTCTTCCTTCAACAGTCCAAGAGAATACTGAAAACAGTAATATTACTAAAACTAATAATATAAATTTAATTGGAGTTATCTTTCTTGGATATTTATCTCTTTATATTATTGAAAGCAGTAATATTATATAGATTGTCAGTTCGCTCTTATACTAGTGGATTCGGGGAGAAATGAGGGTGATTAGGAGTTGTATCTCATTCAAATGTATATTGAAAAATTGTTTAAAACATCAGGATTTTTTTTTCCCTCAGCATATTTGAAGAAAATGTGAGATCGGAAAAAAGAAAAAGTGAAAAATAGGTTCCAAATGGACATTATTTTCACTTTTGGTATAAAAATTTGTTCAAATTTAATAAATTTGTTGTTGAATGAAAGAATTGTGTGATAAAAGCTCTGCTTGTAGCTTTAAAATGTTGCTTTGTCTATATTACAGAAAGATGTAATATAAGGTGGAAACATTACTGTTTTCAATAATATAAGGGGTTATTGTTAAGAGCCAATCCGGCTTAAAACCATGCAAATTGGTCCAAATGACCTAGTAACCAAATTTAATGATTTTAAGTTATTTTAATAGATACATGACTAGGAATAATTCTGTCAAATATTTTTGTTCAAATATCCATGGTTACAGAGATATACCACCCCATCATTTTTCCCGCCAAATTTACAAAAAGGACGTAGAAATATCCCTATTTTCGCTGATGTACTTCTCTAAAATTTTAAGTATAAATTGAATTGGAGTAAATATTGTTATTGATATATTGAAATATAACATTTTATTCTATCTTAAGATAATATTATGTATGAACAATTTTTTTCCAAAGACAGCCACAACGTAACTTGAAAAGAGGCAAAAATCGGCAAAGTGAGAAAACGACGTTTTATACGTTTTTCACGCACCAATATCTTCTGTAAGAGAAGTTTGATTTTTATCAAATTTCATCTTTTAACTCTTTGCTTTAATCTTATAAATATATCAAAAATCCACCGCTGCCAAATGATTACGTATTGAGATGTAGACAGTTAAAATATGTATAAAAGATCAGCTTAACGAAAAAACGACGTTTTAGACGTTTTTCACGCACCAAAATCTTTTGTAAGAGAAGTTTGATTTTTATCAAATTTCATCTTTTAACTCTTTGCTTTAATCTTATAAATATATCAAAAATCCATCGATGCCAAATAATTACGTATCGAGATGTAGACAGTTAAAATATGCATTAAAGATCAGCTTAACGAAAAAACGACGTTTTAGACGTTTTTCAAGCAACAATATCTTCTGTAAGAGAAATTTGATTTTTTTTCAAATTTCATCTTTCAACTCTTTGCTTTAATCTTTTAAATATATCAAAAATCTACCGATGCCAAATAATTACGTATCGAGATATAGACAGTTAAAATATGCATTAAAAATCAGCTTAACGAGAAAATGACGTTTTATACGTTTTTCACGCACCAATATCTTTTGTAAGAGAAGTTTGATTTTTTTTCAAATTTCATCTTTTAACTCTTTGCTTTGATCTTATAAATATTTAAAAAATCCACCAATGCCAAATAATTTCGTATTGAGATATAGACAGTTAAAATTTGCATCAAAGTGAATTTTTGCGGTGTAAAAATGCGAACGAAAAATACGGAATCCCAAAGATTCAATCATTGCACACGTAGAAATACGCATACATGTGCGGCGAGTTGTGACTACAGCTAATTTGATCATGTCTTTTCACACGCAGGTCAAGGTCAAACTCTTTGTTCAAAATTATGCAATCGATAGTTGGGAATAAAAATAAATTTTATCGAAAACGTAAAATATATTCCAAAGGGTCTAGAAAGAGGAAAAAAGGAGCCATAAAAAGTTTTATTTGAAAATATGCAGTAACGACCCTAATATTGTCGATTCTTTAATAAATAAATCTCCGTATACTTCTATTGTAAAAACTCAATACATTGTAGGTGGCGCCAGTGAAATATATTAGAGCTGCGCACCCCAAATTCAAAATCACGTTTTTAAAGTTTATAACTGCGAATGTATGCGTTAGATTCGCCTGAAAATTTGAATTTATACAAATGAGAATGTTTATTTTCATTTGAAAAGAAAAATTTTGCATTCCAAAATATTGTAAAATTAATTAATTTTCAGGGACACCGTCCCTTTAAAATTGAAGTGAGGAAATGATGCGAAGAAGCGAAGAAATTATCTCTTTTTCGCTTCTCCGTATCATTCCGTATTTTGTTTCTTCACATCATTTCTTCGTTTCTTTTCATATTCAGTACACGAACTAACAATGTCAGAATTACGCTTTTGCAGAAAAGAAATTATATATAAAATGAAATTATATATCTCTTAGATGTTTCAAAGGCGTATAATGTATACATGTAGATCTACGCCCTTAGGTTAGCCCAGAAGTTTTTCTCTTTCTTTTCTGTATAATTTTGTTTTTGTTTTAATTGTTTTTTTTTCGGAGGGGAGGGTGTCGGTTTTTTTTGGGTTTTTTTCGTTTCGTTTCGTTTCGTTTCGTTTCGTTTTGTGTTTTGTTTTGTTTTTCAATATTGTTTTTTTTTCTTTTTTGAAAGATGGAGTACCATGAACTCTTTTTTTTTCTTTTCAATAAAAGTACTTTTTTATAGAACGAAGACCGCTCTGCTTTAGTACAAGATAATATCAATACTTCGAAGGAGAAATACCTTGAATTAAGGATATGAAGGAGATAAACTTTTATGAAAGAATTGAGATTTTATAAAAGAAAGTGATTACTCTCATAATTTACGCGCATACGGACCAAAGCGGATGAATACGGAGCAAAACAGCTTATACAAACGCAAGGATTTAGAGCGATGGGGGGGGGGGGGTTCCGGGGAAAAGAGTGCTTTTTCTAGTACGATTTTCTTTTTTAACGCGGGAGGGGGGCCGGGGGCAGATGGAGGTTAAGAAATATGACGGAGAGGTTGTCAGGGCCCCTGAAATTTGCCCCAAATTATTTTGACCTTGAATAAACAAAGACTTTTCTCATCATAACCATAGATGACCGATTTGGTTGAAAGCGCTATTTGACGTTGAGTTGAAATCAAGAAAGAGACAGTCATATCAAACAATTTTTTTCCTGTTTTTTTTTGCACGAAAATAACAGAATGATCGAGGTTTTCTCGAAAAAAAATAAGGACTGGATATATAGTTAATTCATTGATTTACTTTAAGTGAGGATAATTCGTGCAACCTGTCTATTTTTTCTCTGAAATACGAATAAATTGTTATGTTTATAGGAAAGATCAACCTAACATTTTAAGAAAAAAAAAACCACGTTTATTTTATCAATTCAACAGATCGTTTTCAAAAGGAAAGAACTTTTTAAACACAATTTCCTATGAAACAATGAATTTGGAAAATCGATGAAAAGAGCAGCGAGTAGACTGTAAAGAAAACTTTTCTTTCCGATTTTCAACATTTTTTAAAGAAAATACCACAGTCATGTCAACAATACACAGACAGGACAATTTGTTCATATAACAGAGAATGAGAGATCATAGAAGAGTACATCGAACGACCCGTTGTCTACAGGACAACAGATCTACATGTAACAAATCAGATGACACGAAACTAGCAGTGGCATAGTGATCCTTTTATGATGAGCTTTCAGAAGTTAAACGTCTTCAAATTCAATAGAAGTGAGATTAAGTGCCCCTGCTCCAGGGAGACTCGAACCAGGAACATTTCCGTAATTGGTTCGACGCTCTAACCAGTACTTACTGGTAGATCTAGTAGCATCGACTATTTTAGAGACTTGTTCTTTTACATCTGTGAAGATTATTTCAAAAGATTTGGGATGGGTACATCTAATCACATCTAGAAACGAGGGAACGAGATTTGCTATGCAATCTTGAGCTAAACTCTATCAATGTTATAATCTAATGCGATAGTTTATCCGTGTCAAGTTCTTAAATATTTATCGTCATTGTTTAC
This sequence comes from Pinctada fucata, assembly GCA_028142955.1. NCBI lineage: Eukaryota > Metazoa > Mollusca > Bivalvia > Pterioida > Pteriidae > Pinctada > Pinctada fucata. The sequence continues at coordinate 25,658,361 of AP027113.1, read as the reverse complement.
ATGCTACCAGGGAACCTAGCCATGTGACGTCATCACTAAAAGTCTGACTCGGTGGCGTCGTTCCGGGCTATCTCGAAAATCGTCTAGATTAATGATGGGGCTTATATAAGGGAAATTGAAAAAGATCTGAAACGATTTCCATCATTTTTAGAACATATTTTGTTAATATCTTAAATTTTTTTTCTAGATTATGATCAAAGATGCTTATCTTTTGAACATTTTTCCATTAAATCTTTTAATCATATTCCGCAAAATAATGAATATTCTTGATAAAATTTGCATATCTTAGATACATTTGGCAGCGACAGTTTTTTTATATATTAAAGTATGATACGTTTACTTTATTATACTGAAATTTTGTGGGAAAATTTTCTCTCTTATAGATGTTATTCATGTTCGAAATAGGGACGCTTTTGTCAAATCCCAATATAAGTCGTATTAGAGCGCCCCCTGGTGGCAAGTCAATTCGTATATCTTAACTTTGCGAGTACTATAATGAAGATGAATTGAGTAAGTATCTGATTTTATCATGAAAAGAATCACTGCATATCAAAATCAAATCTTATTCAACGATGAAAATAGGGCTATTTTAGTGTTGTTTTTGAGCCCTGTTAATGGCGTTATGCCATACAAACAAAATTGGCCCATTACTATAAAACGGGACATATATGAATTTTAAAATAATTTTTTTCTCGAATGTTTTTCATCATAGAATACAGAAATATACATAGAAATGTAAAACTTTGACCACCCTTTTGGACGATTTTTACGATTTTGCATGGTTTTATGCCGGATTGGCTCTTAACAGTAATATTACAGTTCTAAGTAATATTACTATTTATAGTATTCTCCTGGACTGTTCAACTGGTACCTTCGGCATTTCAATAGACGATTTTCACATAAACACAGTAGACTTGAATTTTAGACACTACAAGACCCAACATCACAACATTTGACGTTATTTCTAATTGTGTCAGTGTGACATTAAAAAGGATTTGTGATGTCACAATGTAGTATAATGTTAAAAGTTGCGATTTCGGGACTTGGAGTGTCTAAAATGCAAGTCTGGCAGCACAATTGTAATGTGAAAATGGTCTATTGTTCAACCAGCTTTATGGTATGCATGGTTAAAACAGCAGTTTAAAAACAGGATAAAGACATATGACTTAGATAAGACTGCACACTATCAAATTAACCGTCTCCTCGAAATTCTGAATGTTCGGGGTTTCCCGCGCTTCAGCAGGGGCCCCACGGGGTCCCTGTAAATATCTTTGGTGTACTGTCCACTTGACTAAAGTAGATGAAAGAGAGGTATCGAACAGAAAGATTTATTTTTATCAATGCGTACTAATATCAAGTGACTCTTCCTGTTGATAGCAAAAAAAAAGTTCCTTTGAAATGATCAAGGAAAGTTCATTTTTATGCAAATTTACAGACCGGAAGTGACATTTTAGCTGCATAGAAACCATCTGCCTCGTGTCATAAATTAATTTTTTTTGAGTTTGTTCTTATTTTTTGATGACGATGAAAAAAATCATGAGTGACCTTGACACTTCAACGGATCTTGTCTATTTTTTTCATCAGGTGTCAGAAAGGGGAACGATGGTGTCAACTGCTTTAAATACTAATGCTGGCAGGAAACAGACATTTTTTAGGCTGAACTATGTAATATGTTGAGAATTTTTATTTCAGTGGAAATTATCCCATTTTATCTTGCAATAATCCAGTCTCTCACATATGCCCCCGCTGGAGGTCATCGAGGGTCAAATCTTTAAACTCTTATAACTCTTAACTAACCATCGGATTTGAACAAAATTTGTTTTATATTGTTCTTTGGGAAATTTGCAAACTTTTATACGCTTACATGCTCATTTTATTGGAGAATTCAAGCATATGATTTATCAATTTTTTTAGAAAAGACGAAAAAACGTATGAGTTGTCTCTCTTTGCGGGAGACGGTTTTTAACTGGTAAATTTGATAGTGCTGCACAGGATCAGGTAATTTCAATGGAAACTAAGGAGCTTCTTTAATTTTTGTCTAGCGCAACCTCAGTTTCAAATGCGTCCTTCATAAAGTGTGTGGGAAAAATCGGCGGTCCAGAGCTCGTTGTATATCTTATGATTATCGGTGTATTTTCCATTGCCAGTCCAAAAATAATGCATGTGCATTGAGATGAAACATACATCTGTTGATTCCTACCCAAAAATGTGAAAAATAATCCATTTAAACCATGATTCTGCCGTGTTTTATCTACCGATTGTACTTTCAGCAGTCTCTGCCATGATTCTACTATATTTGTACCACGTGATCAGCATTTTGAGGCCCCATAAGGGTTAATACCTATGTTTTTAAGTAATCAGCTGTTTCAGGCGGTAAATATGATTTTTATCATTGTTTTATTTATTATTTTTTTTAAGCAGAATGGAAATCATTTTAGGTGAAATGAAGAAAGAATAAATCATATCATTTAATTAAGAGAAAGAAAGGAGGGATTATTTTTTTGTGCTATTTTTCCCCAGCTTAAAACGGGAATTCAATTAAAATGATTCTATGTCATAATAATTTTTTTTATTTTCTTTTAATATAGATTATTGATCGACTTTCTAAGAAAAAAAATTAAAACCAATCCCCGTTTCAGAATGAATAAAAAATCCCCCTTTTTTCTTTCTTTTCATCAATCAAATAAAATTAAAAAAAAAAAAAAAAAAACCCAGCGAAAAAACAAAACCAAAAAAAAAAAAAAAAAAAAAAACCCCAAAAATGCATAGGGAGTTGAATCTATAAAAAAAAGTTCCCTAGAGCTCTACTCAGCGTTTCAGAATGAATAAACCCCCCCCCTTGTTTCTTTCTTTCCTTTTCATCAGTGTTGAAGGAATACACCATAGAAAGTCGATCAATAATCTATTTTAAAAGAAAATCAAAAAAAAATATTATAACATAGAATCATTTTAATTAAATTCCCATTTTAAGCTAGGGAAAAATAGCACAAGAAATAATCCCCCCTTTTTTTCTCTTAATTAAATGATATGATTTATTCTTTCTTCATTTCACCTAAAATGATTTCCATTCTGCTTAAAAAAAATAATAGATTAAACAGAAAAAATAAAACAATGATTAAAATCATATTTACCGCCTGAAACAGCTGATTACTTAAAAACATAGGTATTAACCCTTATAGGGCATCAAAATGCTGATCACGTGGTACAAATATAGTAGAATCATGGCGGAGACTGCTGAAAGTACAATCGGTAGATAAAACACGGCAGAATCATGGTTTAAATGGATTATTTTTCACATTTTTGGGTAGGAATCAACAGATGTATGTTTCATCTCAATGCACATGCATTATTTTTGGACTGGCAATGGAAAATACACCGATAATCATAAGATATACAACGAGCTCTGGACCGCCGATTTTTCCCAAACACTTTATGAAGGACGCATTTGAAACTGAGGTTGCACTAGACAAAAATTAAAGAAGCTCCTCAGTTTCCATTGAAATGTAGGATCAGGATGACAGGTGTGCCTCCTATTTTCAAAATATTTACTGCATATGAACTCAAGTCATGTTTATGTATTGAACTGTGAATGAAATTCTTGTTTTCTGAATACACTTACAATCAAAATATCAATTACAAATGCTTCTGAGAGCACCTTTTATATATTTTTTTCCAGTTTACTACCTCCGCCTTCGATTCCGTATTTGTGAAAGTGAAAGTACAGCAGGCTTGTGTTACTGTTCGTTCGGTCTTCGTAATGTTCGAACGTCAATGACAAGACTTAGTTTCCTCGTTGGCTCGAGAAGGAGTTTTACAGATTTTATGAAAACTATTTGGGATGATAAGATTCAATTAATCATTATTTGATAGAAATTTAATCCTGACCTATTAGGTAACTTGGAAACAGGGCGAAAAATACTGAAAACAATATATTTTGAATGAAAACTGTAAAAAAGGTGTTGCTGAAATCAGGGACGTATAAAAGTTAATATACGTCCCAGTTGAAATGCACTCATTTAATTTTTATATAAGTTTTCTTTCGTAAACAGGTTGGAAAATTTGAATAAAGCTTAAATTCAATGAAATTTTACCGTAGGTGCAATGCAGCGATCACTTAGAATTTTCTCCAAAATTTTACACAGTTTTACCCAAAAATTCGAACATCCTTTCGGTTAACTTCAAATATCTGAGATACTAGTTGAGAAGTGAATATTACAATTTTTGGAGCATAAAGTGAATGTGCCCCTACTCTGACATGGTCTTGTTTTTCTCTCGCAATAAAATTTGAATCTTTCCATTTCTAACATTTTTTAATATCCATGGGTTCATATTTATAGAATAACTGTCTTTTGGAATGTGATTATACTGTGATAACCTACAATGGATCCAGGAATTATGAGAAACATAATTCCTGGATCCATTGTAGGTTATCACAGTATAATCACATTCCAAAAGACAGTTATTCTATATATTTACATTCCATTTTTCACGCTTAAAATGACGTTTAGATACGTTTAAATCTCCGTTGCTAAGGCTCTGTTACTACGTACCGTCCGACTTCAAATCCAGCCAAGGTACTATGACGTCATAGTTCAAATCGAGCCACCGCGGTTATACTCCTATAATCACAGTGTAAATTCTATACAAATGAATGGGCATATGTAAATATATTTTACTAACTGCTAAATTGTTTATAATGTGAAAGGCCGCTTTTGTACAAAAATTGGCAGAAGTTCACCCTTTTTCCTTTTTACCCAGCTATGACCTCAAGTGCGGATGTTTCTTAGTACATAGCAAGGATCGAAGATCGAGATACTCACTCTTCCTTTCTTATTCCCATTTTTGATTTGAAGAATGTTTTATTTGTTTTTGTTTGGTATGTATTTTTCATGATTTTGTAGCCAAATGATTAAGGCTTCGGGTTCTTATTTTCATTCACAAAATGAGAAACTGCCTTCTGAATAGTTTGATGAAATTTCGTGCAGCGGTTCAAAGACCGCAATACTTTTTACCATACATGTGTATTATGTTATTTTTGCTGCAAACTATAGCGATCTCCGGGAAGGAATTAAAGGAACCCTGGGATCTCCCAAAAGACTCGATGGTAGCGTCCACAGCAAAACACCATTATGTTGTTAGGAGATGACTTAAAATTATATACTCTTCACAAATTATGCTCAAAGAAGGAAACATCAATTGTACATGTATATACATATATTGGATTTTGTCCTATTTGTCTCTAGAGTCGCTTGGACGATATAGTGAACATCCCTTTGGCTATGTTAACATTTGTAAATAATATTTTAGCTTAATTAGAACCATCCAAAACACAGAATGTTAAATTTCACATTCCTTAAGTTGTAATTTACCTTTTCTGCGTACCCTTCTAAAGTGACGGGTATTGATATTAAGCAGGAAGTGCTTTTTTTCCCCGGGCACCTGATCTAATTCTCATTGGGGATTCACTCTCTAACTCTTACTTGCACAGTGATTTGATTGTTTTGTTAAATTTTGCATTCATCCTGGTTTTATGTGCCATTGATTGGGTGGCGGACAGGGGGGTACGTCTCCCCCTCCCACCCCTCCCACCCCTTTACCTCCTCCCTCTCGCCCCTCCTCCCTCCCATCCTTTTCATCCTTCCCTTACCTCCCCCTCCCGCCCCTTCCTCCCCTTTTCCCCATTCCCTCCCTCCTCCCTCCTCCCGCCCCTCTTCCTCCCTCCCTTTCACCCTGTCTACCCCCTCATTGATTGCAATTTTTGGTTTTGCATTATTTGGGTTTAGTGTTCGACATTCACTCACTCAATGACCTTGGAATTTTGACTACTTTTGAAAAAAAAACGTTTGCGTAGCTCTTTTAAATTGCTATGGAGATCAATATGTTTTTTTTTTCACGGCGGTACGTACTTCATATCTTAATTAATTACGTCTTGCTACCATGTCTTTCGAAACAAAAACTTCAATACTTTGTTTAACCGATAAATGAACACGTATAAAATGTAGTTGTAGACATGGAGTCTGTTTAACTTTCACATCCTTTTTCACTGTATTCCCTGGTTTTCTTCAAGATCAGCAATTAAAAGTTGAGTATTAAGATCAGCGATTAATAGTTGAGTATTAATTAACTAAGTCAGAACGATTCACTGCTGCGTGAGACTACGTAGGGATGGTGGTATAAGGGCATTGGACCAGTTGCTGTCGATCCAAATCTTGCTATTAGTGAAGAAGTACAAGCTGAAGATAATCGAGAAATTTTTCGTAAAGGAATGACTGTCTTGCACTTAGGGTGTTTATCGATTTATGATTCCACATCATATAGGAATGGTATTATCTTCCTGCATGGATGAATTGACGGATGTTGTTCAATCGCAAACAAGAGATACTTTCTCTCCCCTGGTTACCTGATGTCATCTTCATTTTGGATTTGCAGAATGTTCTTGGCCTTGTATTTTTCATGATTTTGTGATGATATAAATGCTTTCGCGATTCTAATTTTGGGTTTGACTTTTACCCAATGAATTAAGATATTTCCAACTGAATAATTTAATGAAATTTCGTGCAGTGATTCATAGAAGCTAATGGGAACAATTACCACAACAACATCAACTATTCACCAGACATTTATTAGTGAGTTTGTTTTTAATGCAAATCGATCTTCAGGGGATGATGTAGTGCTGGTTAGCGCGGTGGACTGCGAATCCAAAGGTCGTGGATTCGAATCTCACCGTCGTCGATCATTGCCAACCATTGTAACATTGGGCAAGTTACTTTACACTACGTTGCACTCTCTCCATCCAGGAGTAAACCGGGTACCTGGCACATGAGACGAGCTTGTTATGTGAATGAAAAGCATTAGCGCCTAAACGGCAGCTCTACTTGACGTATACTCCCAAGGGAGTTGAGAATGCACTAGATTGTACAGGTCTCGCCAGGGAGGTGATTGTAGAAGTCGCGTGAGGCTCAGGCGAACGAGACTATAAACCCTACCTTTACCTTTTTTGCATTCATCCTGGTTTTATGTGCCATTGATTGGGTGGCGGACAGGGGGGTACCTCTCCCCCTCCCACCCCTCCCACCCCTTTACCTCCTCCCTCTCGCCCCTCCTCCCTCCCATCCTTTTCACCCTTCCCTTACCTCCCCCTCCCGCCCCTTCCTCCCCTTTTCCCCATTCCCTCCCTCCTCCCTCCTCCCGCCCCTCTTCCTCCCTCCCTTTCACCCTGTCTACCCCCTCATTGATTGCAATTTTTGGTTTTGCATTATTTGGGTTTAGTGTTCGACATTCACTCACTCAATGACCTTGGAATTTTGACTACTTTTGAAAAAAAAAAACGTTTGCGTAGCTCTTTTAAATTGCTATGGAGATCAATATGTTTTTTTTTCACGGCGGTACGTACTTCATATCTTAATTAATTACGTCTTGCTACCATGTCTTTCGAAACAAAAACTTCAATACTTTGTTTAACCGATAAATGAACACGTATAAAATGTAGTTGTAGACATGGAGTCTGTTTAACTTTCACATCCTTTTTCACTGTATTCCCTGGTTTTCTTCAAGATCAGCAATTAAAAGTTGAGTATTAAGATCAGCGATTAATAGTTGAGTATTAATTAACTAAGTCAGAACGATTCACTGCTGCGTGAGACTACGTAGGGATGGTGGTATAAGGGCATTGGACCAGTTGCTGTCGATCCAAATCTTGCTATTAGTGAAGAAGTACAAGCTGAAGATAATCGAGAAATTTTTCGTAAAGGAATGACTGTCTTGCACTTAGGGTGTTTATCGATTTATGATTCCACATCATATAGGAATGGTATTATCTTCCTGCATGGATGAATTGACGGATGTTGTTCAATCGCAAACAAGAGATACTTTCTCTCCCCTGGTTACCTGATGTCATCTTCATTTTGGATTTGCAGAATGTTCTTGGCCTTGTATTTTTCATGATTTTGTGATGATATAAATGCTTTCGCGATTCTAATTTTGGGTTTGACTTTTACCCAATGAATTAAGATATTTCCAACTGAATAATTTGATGAAATTTCGTGCAGTGATTCATAGAAGCTAATGGGAACAATTACCACAACAACATCAACTATTCACCAGACATTTATTAGTGAGTTTGTTTTTAATGCAAATCGATCTTCAGGGGATGATGTAGTGCTGGTTAGCGCGGTGGACTGCGCATCCAAAGGTCGTGGATTCGAATCTCACCGTCGTCGATCATTGCCAACCATTGTAACATTGGGCAAGTTACTTTACACTACGTTGCACTCTCTCCATCAAGGTACCTGGCACATGAGACGAGCTTGTTATGTGAATGAAAAGCATTAGCGCCTAAACGGCAGCTCTACTTGACGTATACTCCCAAGGGAGTTGAGAATGCACTAGATTGTACAGGTCTCGCCAGGGAGGTGATTGTAGAAGTCGCGTGAGGCTCAGGCGAACGAGACTATAAAACCTACCTTTACCTTTAAGCTATATTCCTTGATGGAAGCATCGACAGAATATTGAGTTTTGTCCTATTTATCTGTCATGCCTTTCGGAAGATAAACATAAAAAGTACCTATCAGTTATTCAGTCCCTAAGTCGAGAAGGCAATGCAAAATCATTAGAATTTCCATTCGAACATTTGCGAACCCCGGAATAAACAGTATTCCAAATTGAGACCAGATACTCGAGAAAAGTCAGGGTCTCCTGTTTGCATGCAACACCAGTCGCAACGGCTCCATGAAAACTTGTCAACTTCGGTGATTGTCTCGGTATACATATCAGGTAAAGATGGTTAGTTCGGTGGATGTTGACAGCTATTAAATCGCAATACAGAATGTCACTGCTCACTTTGGAAAGAGGGATCTCATACGCGAATGAACGAGTAGCTTACTTACCAGGAGTCCCCGAGGGCACATGTAGCCAAGTTCGATCAACTTCAGTTGATCGTCTGTCTCTTCAACGCACTTGAACATTTCTGTTTTACAAAATTTCTTGAAATTTCTAAAACGTGGGTCCTGTAGCATCATATCCCACCAATCCTGCTATGGTTTTTGGTACATATTTGGACATAATTTTCACACTTTTTGGCCATATTACATTGTTTAGATAGAGGATCACGGTCGAGGGTTAAGTACCCGAAACGTGCATGTCTGGTCCATGCTGCAAATTCATCTGCTCTTTGAATTTGAAGACGTTTAACATTTGCATGCAGTCTGGCTCAAACGATTTTTTTAAATCGTCATATGTGGAACATGCATTCAGGCGTACCGAAATAGCTGAGAAACAAAACCGACATAAGCAGAAGATAGGATGTTGCTACTCATGAAAGGGAAATTAGTAATGTGGAAGGTGAAACCATAACGCTCGTCATACTGTGAGGTATTCAAATGGTCGTTTGCGTCGAAAGATATAAGTATATCCAACTACGAAGTGGATATGTCGCTCTCGGTATAATGAAAATATAAAGCACTATGTACAACATATCTTGAGTCCACAATATTGAAATACATTTTAGAAACAATTCAAACACTCAGTTCGAGACACTCGCCGGTTTTGGTTCTTTCTGCGTAACCATTAAAGTGACGCACGTTGCTTGCGTGACAGATGGCCGTCCAAAGTCGGCACCGGTTACCCATTGGTCTCGTCTGTTTATGTGTAGTCTTTTGTGTTTGATGTTTACATGTCGTATGTCTCTTTTCCGTCTCATGCTGTACTCGTCTTTTGTGTTTTTGCATCGGGTGTTTTGGTGTTTTACTGTTGATGCTGCAAAGGGGTCTTGTTGGAGATCTCCTCCCTTCTTTTTTTTGCAAACAGGAAATGCTTACTCTCCCTGGGCATCAGAGCTTATCCTCACAGGGGATCTAATGTGCTTATTTGCAGCATATTTTGATTGTTTTGTTTGGTTTGCATTCTTCCTGGTTTTAATTTTTCGGATTTAATGACAATGACCATATTCCAATACACAGTACAAAATCGATAATTATGAAAATCATAAACCGAAGGCATACGAAATCAGGATCAAACAGGAACCAACGCAAACAAAGAAAAACCTCCACTACACGAATGAATCGATCTCCCAATTTGGTTTAATTTTAGTGTTCGATTTTCGCCCGCTCATTTACTTGGATTTTTGACTACTTTTGAACTTTTTTGCATTGCTGTTATAATGACTATATCGATAGTGATTGATGGAGGCTTTTTCACAGTAGCATTCTTAATGACAAATATGGATAATGACCATATCCTTGTATACAGTACAAAATCGATAATTCAGAAAATCAGAAACCGAAGGCATACAAAATCAGGATAAAACAGAAACCAAAGCAAACAAACAAAAACCTCCACCACATGAAAAGAAGCAAACTCCCGATATGGGAATGAGACCAGGTGTCCAGGAAGAGTAAGCATCTCCTGCTTGCATGCAACACCCGCCGCTTCATTTCGGTAGAATTATTATATACTCCTGAATTTGTAAACCTTTTGATTGTGATTTTTGGAATCTGATTTTGTGTTTGACTTTCATTCACTTGTTATGATTGTTACTCCTCCCAGGCACCTGGTCCCACCTCTAGCTTTCTAGGGCTCCATCGATGCTCCATTTGGTGCTCTATTGTGAGTGCTGTCGAGATTGTCGTCAGAATCTTCTTTATCTCATTTGTGTCACACACCTATGCCCTTTGCCGTGTGGAGCTTGCAAAATGATTCCCCGCGAGGGGTTTGACAGTGTTTTTTAATTTTTTACCCTGACATACTCGCAATGGCACTTTCGATATAGACAACACCTCAGACAGTGCATCTTTTGTAGATATGATATACCCGCCGTCAATGTCCACGCAAGAAAATGAAAACAGCCAAACAGGGAGTGCTTACTCCCCCGGGCAACTGGTCTCATCTCTAACCTATTATATCTGTTCTGAAATGATGAAATAGAATATGAAGACGTTTAGCATTTTTAGTGTCTTGGTTAGTGTCACTGCTGGACCAGGAGTCCCCGTGAGGGCACATGTAGCCAAGTTCGATCAATTTCGGTTGATCGTCTGTCTCTTCAACGCATTCGAAAATTTATGTTACCAAATTAATTACTTGAAATTTCTAAAACATGGGTCCTGTAGCATGATATCCCACCCATCCTGTCACGTCTTTCGGCACATTTTGAACATAATAATTTTCACACTCTGTGGTCATATTACATTGTTTAGATTGGGGACGAGGGTTAAGTACCCGAAAAGTGCATGTCTGGTCCATGCTGCCAATTTATCTGTAACAGTTCTTAAATGATGCTATTGAATTTGAAGACGTTTAACATTTGTTCTACTTCATGAGTGTCACTGCTGAAGGACCAGGAGTCCCCGAGGACACATGTAGCCAAGTTCGATCAATTTCGGTTGATCGTCTGTCTCTTCAACGCATTCGAAAATTTATGTTACCAAATTTCTTGAAATTTCTAAAACGTGGATCCTACAGGTAGCATCATATCCCACCCATCCTGCTACGTCTTTCGGTACATTTTGAAACATAATAATTTTCACACTCTTTGGTCATATTACATTGTTAAGATTGAGGATCACCGACGAGGGTTAAGTATCCGAAACGTGAATGTCTGGTCCATGCTGCCAATTTGTCTGTTCTTAAATGATACTATTGAACTTGAAGACGCGTTTAACATTGCAAGGGATCCGTCGATGCTCCATTTGGTGCTCTAAATTGCGAGTGCTGTTGAGATTGTCGTCAGGGTCTTCTTAGCTCAGTATCCCTTGGTTTGCCATCTTGACCGTGTGCATGTCTTATAAATTGATATGAGAAAGCTGCCGACTGGAATTTAGGTTTAATATCCTTTTTCATCATATTTACTAGATTTTCTCTTTCTCACTTAATCTAACTTTCAGTAGCCCTGATTCAAGTCAAACTATAAACTTGAAGGCACAGTACTTCGTTAGAAAGGTTGTACAAGGATGGCAAAGACATCGTCCTGCTATAGATGTTAAACGTCTTCAAATTGAATAGATAAGTGACCGTGTACAAGCGCGATTGTAATCGATTCCAAAGATGTACAGACCACTGATGGATTTTTTTTTATAATGACTGTTTTACTTTGGGTGCTTATAAGTGAATCATTTATGGTTCGTAATGTGCAATATTTCGGCGTTTGCTAACTGGGAAGTTAAAAGTATAAATGAACATTTCGTGCAAACCGATGACAGAAGTGTACTGTACGTATGTAAGTTGAAATCAATTCAAACACAAAGATCTTGATACAGGCCATTTTGTCTTATATTCAATGAAAACAAACACCCGTAAATATCAGTGTAATTATATTTTTAACTTTGAACATTATATTCTAAGTATGAATTGTTCCTTTCAGTATTCAGATACTAGTACATATTATTATGGAATGGAATATCACAGAACGCTTTCGATTTTGGAATAATTCAGAAGTATTTCTGAATCACGTCTTTTTCATAGTTATATGAAATGTTTTTATTTCCATGGGATTAAGTGTAACTACTAAATTATCAGATAAATGATTATCATCCTCCTTTAATAAACGATTCAAAATAGTTTTTCCTTTCAAGAATTTAAAAAGATTATTCTCATCACATGGAATGAATTTCAAAGTATTTTCATCGCTGTCTGACTTGTATTTCCATGGCAACCTATTTAAATCACTTGTCTTGAAGTTAGCACCCAGTGTGAGTTCAGTAGCAGATAACACTTCATAACCTTTTAACAAATCCCTTAACTCAACCTTAGCAGGATTTGAGAGTTGACCACCTTCTCCTTTCTCATATATATGTTCTAGACGTAACAAAATTTGCTGCTGGGATGTATCTGATGAATTCTGTTGTGTGAGATGTTCAAGTGTCAGAATATGAACATTCTGTGGAATCTTAGCACCCAAAGCTGACCACTGTGTACGGAAATGTTTACTCCATTCACTCTGCTTCATCTGTGAGTTAGTAAAGGATAGCACAGGCTCCATATAAAGTTTTAAAGCCATGTCCCTGTGAAGCTGAGCTGACCTGTCTATTGTATCCAGAAACAAATAATGTTTCCCCCTGACCACTAATCCTTGACCATCAGCTCCTGTTTCATTCAGAGCCTCTCCCACACCAAGGTTATCATCTACAACAAGACGTCTGTGAACCATCAACTCCACACAACCATCTTGTATACTACTGCCTCCCTGACTACGATCGGTCAGCACTGTTAACTGAATATTCCTCTTTGTATCTTGCAGATAAATCCGACTAGACACAGGGAAATAGTTTCCAGCAACTGGTTCTGTATTGTTGAAGTCCCATGTTGGTCTGTAATTCCTCTTCCTCTGAAGTATCTCCCGACCATTAGCATCAGTATAGAACATTGATTCTGTTTTAAGGTCACTACAGTATTTTGAGATGACTTCCTTCCCAATACCATCTTCAGTAGGTATTGGTCCCACTGTCCATTCTGTCTCCAGATATTGAGCGTCGTTGTACAATCTTGTAACAGTTGATACCCATGGGCTAAACTGTTGGTGAACCTCTTGTACAAGACTTCCATGTAAATATTTTGTTTGAACTTGGAACATATGCTCCAAGTCCAATGGCACTGATTGGTTAGGTCTGAATATATAAGCACCAGATCCCTCAAACATTGGAACAGTTCTGTTTCCAAAGTGACTGGTGTAATATTGAATGCGATGATCAACTTGAGAACTCACACCACTTTGTAAATTCTTGATCATCTTCATATTTCCAGTTACACTATCAAATGTTACTGATATGTAGGTATTATTCATTGTGACGTCTTGATCGGATGTAAAATATTGCTGTTTTGTTTCTTGGTGTTTATCTTTAACTGTGTTTGTTCTCACAATATACGTGCTATAACCAAGAGGTGGTAACAGGACTTGGAAGACTATGTTGTTCTCAGCAATAGATCCTTTCCTCTCTGGAATCCTCTTTGTCTCCTTTGAGATGGGAACAATCTGTGATCTGACTACCCTACCTAACGGATCTGTTACTACACAAGATTTCGATGTAGTTGGAATACTAATGTAGCGGGAAATATTCCTTGCTAGTGGATTATAGATGGTCACTGTTAATTGTTTGTTCTCCTCTGTGGCACTGCATTTGCTGATGTTCAGCAGATTACAGAACTGTTGTTCAGGAAGAGGAACACTTTGGTCTATTGGTACTAATAATTTGTATGCATCATTAATAATATTTTGACAAGAATTAGTTCCAACAAAAAGTCTGAGTGCATAATCGTCAGCCACAGCTTGTTTTTCTGTACCAGATACGGCATCATGATGCTGAGCAACTCCCATAGCTTCCTTCAGCATCTGAATCCCACTGTTGTTGCTCCTTCCAAGAAATGAGGAAAATACATCGAAGTGTTTGCATGCTTGTAGAAAATTGTTGCTGTGCCTAACATAGCGTTTAAGCGCAGGCCTGCTGGTGTAATAACCCGTTAAGAATCCATGTGGCATGATGGCATATGGAAAGAAATCGTCTTGTTTTGTGGGCCATGTCAAATTGGCTTTGTTCAGCTGATATAGATAGCAAGAAGGTGTAGAGTACAGAAGGTTGATATTACTGCCACGCCCCTGTTCCTTGTTGACATAATGAATTAATTTATCAAGATTTTTATACCACATATTGGCAATCTGATAATTAAAGTCACTCCCCATGGTCATTATAAGATTTTTGGTTGCATAACTTTCAGCCTGATTACGGGTAGCATTGATGAACTCTGCAACTCTCTGTGGGACATTGTAATCGTGAAGATTAGGGTCATCCATAATGGGATCATCATGGCAAGTGACATCAAAGCAGAATCCACCAGGAGGATTATATAAATTATACAGTACACCAGTAAACAAATCACTCTGACTTCCAAGATTTTTTGGACTTCCTTGCCAGATCATCTCCATTGTTTTAGTTTTCATCCTTTCTGCTTTATCCTGATAATCCAGTCTTCCAAAGAACAGGCCATCAAATCCCATTCTAGCAAACAGGGAGGCATGTTCTCTACTGTGACCAAACGGATCTATCTGCCAAGCTACTCTTGGTCTACCACACTCACCAAAATTGTCCTTAAGGAATTGAAAGCCCAGTGTATGTTCATCTATCATAGCATTATAATGTGTAGTGGCCTCATCATCCATTGACCATCCACCTAAAATAAACTCAAGACGTCCTTCATCAACAAGTTTCTTTACTGACAGCTTCATTTGCTGGGACTGTTCCTTCCACCACCTAGAGAAAAATCCAATTTCCACATAGATAAACCTCTTATTTGGATCTTTCATCAGTTCTTGTACCACAGAATCCAGGATGTACTGCACACCAGCCACTTGTATATAGTTCTTATCACCATAGAAGTACTGATCTACCGTCTTTAGCCATCCTACGTCATCATGGGTATGAGGAACCAGATGTACGTTTATCATTCCTTCTTTCACTGGATTACAACTCTGGTATCCACATTGCTGGGTTGTGGGGATGCTTATGATGGTGGTAAGGACGACAACAAGAAATGTTTGTATCTCTCTCTTCATCTTTATGATTATGGGTCTCGCACCTGATTGATCTGAAGTTAGATAAAATCATGTATGGGAATATAGTATATTCTGAAAATATTTATCAAAACCTCTATCATAATAGTTTACATGTACGTAATTAATGACCTTACTTACATTAATATGTAACTGTGAAAAGATAATTATCAAACTCACGGACGTCTATGGAATAAGTTTACCATTTATGGTAAGTTTGTATGTTGATGTGCTAGTGCAAAAAGAGGTTTGAAGAAAGAAGTCCAAGTACAAAAGATGTAGGTCAAGGTCATAATGTTGAAATTCTAAAAATTCACTAAATGGATCAAATATGATAATCCCTACGGTTAAAGAAGATCCTGACGATAATCTCAACAGCACTCACAATAGAGCACCAAATTGAGCATCGACGGACCCCTAGCAAACCAGAGGTGGGACCAGGTTCCCGGGAGTAGTAAGCATCCCCTGTTGGCTAGCCGCACCCGCCGTCGATGTTCATGCACGAAAATGAAAACAATATACAAAACACATGCACTGTCTGAGGTTACTACCTGTGTGCCTCTTCTTGCAGATTTATTTCTATACACTCTTATAAAAAAGAGTTTATCCGAAATCTTCAACAGCAAAGTAAACATGATGATTTGAAATGTTTCATTTGTACTTTTAAGTACCTTGATGATATTCACACTTTAGACAATCCTGTTTTTGAAAAAAAATGTTTCAATGTTTTGTGTTGGTACGATGTTCCTTGTCCTTTTTGTGTCTCTTTCTGTGCTTGTTTACTCTGTGTTTTTGCATGAGGTGTTTTGCTTTGGGTGCTTCAACCGAGTGGCAATGCTGTAAGGCACGGTCCATTTGATATTCTGGGGGTGGGGGGGGGGGGGGGTGGGGGGGCTTGGGTTTTTTCAAAAAAAGTAATTTTGCTCTCAATTTTGATGAAAAAAAAATAAATTTGCTTATGGTGTGATAGAAAAAAATAATCTTGCTCTTTCAAATAATCTGAATTTGAAGAATTACCATAAAAATTCTTGACAATTTTTCGGCTCGCCGCAGTTTTCAATTTGTATCAAAAATTTTTGGCTCGATTCGCTCGCCATAGTTTTCTATCAAAACATTATTTACTAATGGCAAAGTTATATATTTCAAGATATTAAAAGTTATACATGTATGTGAATAAAAAAAAAAACTTAAATATATTATCAAATTATCAATATTTATGTATTGCTATTGATACATGTTGCATGTATCCCATAGAGTCTAATTTTATGTTCTTGTAAGCTTGGAAGGAGAACTTCAGGTATTCACCAATTTACAATTCTACATTTAAAAAAATGTCTAGGACATGTTATATACATGTATCTTATGTAAAATATTGAGAATTGTATTGTAAAAATCTGTTATCTCTGAGCTGTTTAAAAGTAAATTGAATACTTGCATGAAAATAAAATGATATATTAATATTTAGAGTTTTGAGTAAAAATATAAATAATTTCTATTGATAAACATGATAAAACACAAACATTCTTAATAGGCGCATCACTTTGTTAAAAAAATTCCTTGCTCCAACTTTGCAAGAAAAAAATAATTTTGGTCCGGGCGAAAAAATAATATTGCTCCGACAAAAAAAACCAAGCCCCCCCCCCCCCCCCCAGAATATCAAATGGACCGTGCCTTAGAGATCCCTCCTTTCTTTTGAAACTCGGTTGCGAAAACTTCTGGGGACCATCGATTTGATTTTGGACATGTTGGAGAGGGAGCAATCACAATTTTCGATGGAAATAGATTTTTTTAATGTATTCAGATGAATGTGACGACGGGACTCCATGACGTGCCCTGTCCAAACCTCTTTAGAGAAGACAGGGCCCCGACCACCTGTCCTCTCTGAATGTCAGTCGGACTCCTCGGGTGATAACATACATGAGCTCGCGGCAGCAGAGCACGGATTGTATTACGTAAGCCCTCTTTTTATATCCATTTACATATATTCATCTGTGTGGATTGGGCCCCTGCGTTTTGCGATCTTGTTTGTGTGTGGTCATCTGACAGTGAGGAGGTTGTTTTACACTACAATTGTACGTTCTTCGAGACCTCTGGGTAATTGGAGAAGTGGGAGGGTTGTGCGCACGTAATCCAGGATAACCACACCTTCTGCTATTTCCGTGGCAGATGGCCGTCCAAAGTCGGCACCGGTTGCCCATTGGTCTCGTTGGTTTATGTGTAGTCCTTTGTGTTTGATGTTTCTGTGTTGTGCGTTGACGTTCCTTGTCCCTTACGCGTCTCTTTCTGTGCTTGTCTGCTTTGTGTTTTTGCATTGGGTGTTTTGGGGTTTTGCTGTGGGTGCTGCAACCGGGTGTTGTTGGAGATCCCCTCCTTTGTTTTAGAATGACATACCTCTAGAACATACCTCTAGAAACGTTCTCATTGATTGTTAGGGCATAAATATCAGTATAGATTACACAGTAATATAATCCCCACAACCATTAAATCTACAAGTTACAACGTATGTATAATTATACAGGTTGAATGCCCTATATATACATGATATTATTCACCATTATACATCTATTTCCTTGCTGTCAAAGGCAACTTTAAGTAGGTCTAATGTCTATACTAGTATACTGTACATAAGTGTATATAGTATATGGCTTATACTTTTCTCATCAGAATTTTTTTGGCGATTGAAATAGCTTAATGAAAAGGAAATATTTTTCAAGAGTGGTCCTATTGACTGGGGGAGGGAGGGGGGCGACAGGGTGAAAAAGAATGGAGATAGGGGTGGGAGGTGCAGAAGAGGGAGGCAAGGGAGAGGGATGGGGAGACATGAGCGGGAAGGGGAATGTAGGAAAAGGGGGAAGTGACAGCTGTGTTAGCCCCACCTAGGCCCTTAATTGTCCGCCGGCCCCCTCCTAGCTAGTGGGGAAAGGAATTGCATGGTTTCGAGCCTAAGTCTTGACAAAAAATATGTATAAATATGGGACAAGCATTTAGATAAATTACAGAGGTCGGGTTGTTCTTTCCTATTTATCCATATATGCATACATGTAGCTAGCATAAGGAAGCAGCTAGACCATGTAGAGCCACTTCCTAAAGATGATTCTGAGTATGATATCAATAGTCAACTGATCTTCGATCAAGTTTAATAGAATCCCGCGAACCTAGTTCTTTCCCACACGATGTGCAGTGCTCTGACCTACACTAAAGGGATACATATGCATACCCCATCCCCTTCAGAACTTAAAATAAACCCGCTGTTTACACATGACAGTTAATGAAGAGTACCTATATACACTGTATATATATGATAAATGATAGAAAACTTACACATGTACCGTTAAATTGATCAAGGTATGTATAGTCCAAGTATCGAGATGGTATAGGTATCAGTGATCCAGGTGATCCGCAGCTAGCTAGAAACTTTCGCTTTCGGAACTCGTCATTGCACATATCGTACTAAGACTAATTCGGTCGAAATTGGACGAAAACCATTATTTCTTCATGCATATCAATGTTTGTTTTTCATCAATACATGTATTAGTTAATCAATTTAGAATGACTGTCGTCAAATTTGATTAAGCTTCCGCCTTTCCATATGAAATACCGGCTACTCAGTGATGGACCTCCCTGCTTCTGTCACGTGAAGCGACCGGGAAGGGGGGGGGGGGGGGTTCGAGGCTGAAGTCAAGCGCACTCAAGACGTACCGCATTGCCTGTCTGAGAGGCCGAGAGGCAGTTCAAGTGGCTTATATCTCTAAGCTCACAATTCCTTACACATTGGCTAATATCTTGTTATCAATTTATATGATGCATTTGATATTTCCCATAAATGCCCATTACCCTTGGTAAAAAAAAAAGTTTCATCAGCTAGCGCGCGGATCCAGAAAAGGTTGAGGTCAGAAAGGTTGGGATTCCCCACCCCGGCTGTCTATGCTGTTTTTTTTTTTTACCGTACACTTGCAAACCATAGACTAGACCCCCTGGTTTGGACCCCCCTCCCTTTCAGTGGTCCAGTGTTAAAGATCCGACCATGATTTTATTAAAATCTAAGGTCATCAAGAAACTGGTATTATTACACATCATGTGTCTCGGAGTTCTAAGCGGATAATGCAGTACTAAATGACTCATATAAACCTTTTCTTTTTTGATTTGATGTTCAAAATCATAACAAACACAAATATATAACTTTGTTTTAGAAATAAAAAATCTCCCTGAGACACGATGTTCCGATTAACATTACTCTGAGAATCTGAAAAAAAATGAAAAATTATTAAAAAAAAAAAAAAAGATATGCAACATATAAATTAAAGACGTTTAACAATTGCTAGGGGTCCGTCGATGCTCAGTTTGGTGCTCTATTGTGAGTGCTGTTGAGATTTTCGTCAGGATCTTCTTTATACTCATTGTTGAGTTTTATATTGATTTAGAATTAAGGTTTACTTTTTCTTTTTTGTTGTTTGTTTCATTTTGTTGTTGTTGGTGTTTTTTTTAATGTATGTACATGTAATTGCCGAAAGTTACAGTCTCGAGCAAGTGACCATATTTCACCGTATTTTCCGTACATTTCGTAGGAAATTTCGATAGTTGGAGGCCAATTCAATAATTGTTTTGGCTGAAATTGAATTTAATTTCATTCTCAATTGAAATACCACAAAAAGAATTTATTTTACACAGTTTCCTTATTTATAAAAGGTCAAAATATTTCGTTTCCATGTATTCGAGGGTGACCATATTTCGCCGTTTTTGTTGACAAGTATCCTAGTTGCACACAAAACGGTCAAAATTGTGATTTTCTATTCAGGAAATCTTTCGTCACCACTACTTCTAGGAAATAATGCCAAATAAAAATTAATGTTTTCTTTTTTGCTTTTTATAAAAATTTCGGTTGTTAACGTCTAAAATTTGGTGTTTTCATTAAATTTTCCTCATGTTGTGGTATTTTGAGGTCAAAATTTAATACAGGAGATGTTACAATGTATCAAAACATGACTGACTGCTACGGTCATGTTTGATAGGATATAGAAAAGAAACCAGACAAATATTTCCGATAACCATTGTCTGCAAGTGCCTCCGCTTGAAAAGGAATCTGGCTACGCGCATACAACGCGATCTTGTCGAAAGTCTTCTGATCGAATTAATTTCAACGCAATATGGCTTACCTTAACCAAAACACAAACAAAAGTGAAAGTTGTAGATCGTGAAGTTCAGAACAACAGAAAGTAGATTACTTACAGTTTAAGTGATATTTCCAATAAGGTTGGTCATAATTTATCATTACTTTGTTTATTTTTACTAATAAATCAGTTACATATATACGTCCCTGATTCTTTGTTTACCAGTTCGACGTAAAACGTAAACAAACTGTCATGTCATGTGATTTGGTCAAGTACGCCTTGGGAAGACGGAATATTTTTTAAAGAATTTATATTATCTCTGATGTGTTATGTTTATACTGACAGTTTTAAATGATTAGGTAATGTCACATTCATTTGTTAATGTGACAGGAAAGGGGAAGGGGGTATCTGACAGAGAGTTAATTAGATTCACCTTTTGTGTCCCTTAAGATTATCATGGTTAATTATTAGAATTAAGATAATTCATTGATTACTGACAATGATTACGGCAATTTATTTGCACATTAGCACACTAGGAATAATTGGTATGTAAGGGCTTTATGGCAATAAATACTGTAGTGGCATTGATGAAAGGCAGTGGATACGAACATTCATATCTGTAGAGCTAGGTCTTCTTCTTCTTCTTCTTCTTCCGGTAATGTGCTGGGCTCCTTCTGGGGCATTATCGCACATGATCTCCGTGTACGCACAAGCAAATGATTACGAGATATGGATATAACTTCAAAAAGTTGGCCAGAGTTTTTTTTCAAGGCAACTTAATTGCTTTGAAGTCGTATCTTTTTTTAAACATGTTCTGAAAAGTGAAAAAAAAAAAGAAAACACAAAACTTTACAGCTACATATTTTCTTCTCAAAACTTTGAAAAACCTTCAACTTTCGCTCATACGATACTATGGGCTGCCGATGGCCACCTGACAATTTGAACTTGTACTGATTCGTGATCACAATTTGAGAGCACAATGGGCTTTTTGTTCTGGTTGCTAAATCAATGAGTATGCAGTAGAAACTCATATGAACCTTGATCTTTTTATAGAAAAAGAACTTATTTTTCTACAATATAAAAGCATGATCTGAGTCACGTGATTGTTACAGACCAATCAGAAACTTGTTTGTACATGGATCTACAGGTCTAAATTAAGGACATTCGTATCCGGAGCCACTGCCTTGATACATGTAAAATCATATTACCAGTAAAGTACACATACTGATTAATAATTCCGTCTCTTTGGCAATCATGATGCACATAGCCTAGTTTAATTATAATTATACAATGTACTTGTATTAAAGTGCAAATAATTTTTTTTTCAAAAATTGTTTGTCCTACCTTAGTAAAACACAATTGATTGGAGATCAAAGACACAAATATTATTATTAAAGATCTTAGGGAGGGGAATAATTGTTCCTCTTAATCTAGTCTTAGTTTTAAAGGAGCCCCACCCTCCCCACCACACACTGAAAGACAATAAAATAACTCTTACCCAAGATTTCTTTTGGTCTGAATTACAATCAGATACCTCTGATAAAGTATATAAAATTATATTATTATTAAACCCATATAAAATTTCGTTGCATTTTTCCTTAACTAAAAAATTCAGATTTTTCCTATCAACTAAGACAGATGTTGATATACAGGATGATTTGAAATCCACTAAGATATGTGTTCAGATTATGTAGCATTACTGACTACATTCTGATACAGTATTATGAAATACATGTAAAAGTAAATTTCAATTTTAACACTGACTTATGGTTTTGCATTGAGATACAATGTATAAAGTAAATTTCAATTTTTCCTCTCATGGTTGTGCATTACATTTGTAGATATACAAAGTTTGTGAAAATATGACATTGTTAAATGCATCAAACTTCTATCCATTTAGTGCTTTCTTACCTTCACATAACTGATAATATACACTGCCATCCATAAATTAGTATACACCATTTCTGTTCAAGTTGCTGTTAAAAAATGCACAGTTTTGAATTCGGTCTTTTCGAAATACAGAGTTACTTCCCATTTGTGCAGGTATCTGACGTCAACGCATTGTGATGTCATCAAATTTTATGGAAACCAGCATGAACTACAGGGAAACAGGGTTACATATATGACGTTTTCAAAGGAATTTAATGACGTCACAATGCTTTTACGTCAGATACCTACACAAATCGAACGTAGGACTGTAAAATCGAAAAGACGGAATCCTTTGAGTATAATTCTGAAGATGAACCTTAAAGAATTCATTAGAAACAAAGTTGGCCCAAATATTTGCATTTTTGAATTTTCCTTCTTTTTTATATAAAAATGACAATTTTTGAAAAAAAAAACTGTGCGGATGAAAAAAGTTTCTATTTATATTTTCTTTATCACAATTCATAATTTTGAATTATTAGAATCCACTTATTATGAATCTTTCAGGTTCAGAATGGAAAATTAGGATTAAAGTAATAGAGAATTTAGAATGATTTCCTTGTTTGTATAATTATTTATGGATGGCAGTGTATACATGTACTATATATATACAATTTCATGGCATATAATTGTGTACACCAGTAGAGTTTTCCAATCATTCAAATGGAATAACTTTTAAATCCATGAAGGATATAATTATACATGTTCCGGTATATATATGTACGTACATGTAATAAATGTACAGTGACCTTGATTTTACTTATGTATTTATTTTTTTGGCACTGCATGGTACAAGTAACAGTCCCCATAAAGTTACCACCGTGTTTTTCAAAATTCTATTGGCCATAAGCAGCCTAACCTTAAGTTAAAAAAAAATAGATACCAAAAATATAGTATACCCTTATACACAGAGCTGACAATCATTTGATTTATCTGTCCAGCCATCAGCCAGTGATTTACTAGGGTATATCCACTGTTATTTTTAGGATAGTTTTCATAGTGTTGTATGCATTATAACTGTGTTAACAGGAGTGTACATTGTTTTTCTTTGCAAGTTTAATTTGAATTTTAGAAGATAATTTGCATGTAGTGCACACATTTTCATGATACTGTTTGTGCATTTTATACTATAGTGGTTTTCATGCTTTACCATAGCGCAGTTAGCTCTGGCATGGAAGGTCTAATTTAAGACTTCGCAAAATATCTATATTTGAAATGATAAAGGAAAACAATCAATATATACTCATTCAAGATTACCACAGCATGAAACTTTGTTCCCTTTCTGTCTTTTTCTGCCAAAATACAAATTGGTTGCCCGCAAAAAATCAAATGAATGAATGAACAGTATATAATAAGTGAACGGATGTAATTGATATTGCAATTTTAGAATCATGTGACATTACATTAAGCTCTGTCTGATTTCAGAATGAGGTGAGAGACCCAATACCTATAAAGATGAGGAGAATTGCACATATATTTGTCATTGTGGTCCTTACAGCTATTATCAACGTCCCCACAACCCAGCAATGTGGCTACCAGAGTTGTAATCCAGTGAAGGAAGGTATGATCAATGTACATCTGGTTCCCCATACCCATGATGACGTAGGATGGCTAAAGACGGTAGATCAGTACTTCTATGGTGATAAGAACTATATACAAGTTGCTGGTGTGCAGTACATCCTGGATTCTGTGGTGCAAGAACTGATGAAAGATCCAAATAAGAGGTTCATCTATGTAGAAATTGGATTTTTCTCTAGGTGGTGGAAGGAACAGTCCCAGCAAATGAAGCTGTCAGTAAAGAAACTTGTTGATGAAGGACGTCTGGAGTTTATTTTAGGTGGATGGTCAATGGATGATGAAGCCACTACACATTATAATGCTATGATAGATGAACATACACTGGGCTTTCAATTCCTTAAGAACAATTTTGGTGAGTGTGGTAGACCAAGAGTAGCTTGGCAGATAGATCCTTTTGGTCACAGTAGGGAACATGCCTCTCTGTTTGCCAGAATGGGATTTGATGGACTGTTCTTTGGAAGACTGGATTATCAGGATAAAGCAAAAAGGATGAACACAAAAACAATGGAGATAATCTGGCAAGGAAGTCCTAAAAATCTTGGAAGCCAGAGTGATTTGTTTACTGGTGTACTGTTCAATGGGTATAATCCTCCAAAAGGATTCTGTTTTGATGTAACATGTCATGATGACCCAATAATGGATGACCCCAACCTTCATGATAACAATGTACCACAAAAAGTTGCAGAATTTATAAATGCTACCCTTACCCAGGCGGAAAGCTATGCAACGAAACATCTTATTATGACCATGGGGAGTGACTTCAACTACCAGAATGCTAACATGTGGTATAAAAATCTCGATAAATTAATACGTTATGTCAACAATGAACAGAAGCATGGTAGCAATATCAACCTTTTGTACTCTACACCTTCTTGCTATTTGTATCAGCTGAACAAAGCCAATTTGACTTGGCCAACAAAACAAGATGATTTCTTTCCGTATGCACACATACCCCATGGATTCTGGTCTGGATACTTCACCAGCAGACCAGCTCTCAAACGCTATGTTAGGCACAGTAACAATTTCTTACAAGCATGCAAACACTTCAATGTATTTTCCTCCTTTTTGGGCACAATTAACAGCAGTGGGATTCAGATAATGAAGGAAGCTATGGGAGTTGCTCAGCATCATGATGCAGTGTCTGGTACAGAAAAACAAGCTGTAGCTGATGATTATGCCCTCAGACTCTTTGTGGGAACAAATGCTTGCCAGGATATCATTAATGATGCATACAAATTAATTTCACCGATAGATCAAAGTGTTCCTCTTCCTCATCAACAATTCTGTAATCTACTGAACATCAGCAAATGCAGTATCACAGAAGAGAACAAGCATTTTACAGTGACCATCTATAATCCATTAGCAAGGAAAGTTTCCCGTTATATTAGCATTCCAACAACATTGAAAGCTTGCACAGTAACTGATCCACTTGGCAAGGTAGTCACATCACAGATTTTTCCCATCTCAAAGGAGACAAAGAGGATTCCAGAGAGGAAAGGTTCTATTGCTGAGAACAACATAGTCTTCCAAGTTCTGTTACCACCTCTAGGTTATAGCACGTATTTTGTAAGGTCAACCGCAGTTAAGGATAAAAACCAAGAAACTAAACAGCAATACCCTACATCTAATAAAGACATATCAATGAATAATACCTACATTTCTGTAACGTTTGATGGTGCAACTGGAAATTTGAAGATGATTAAGAATTTACAAAGTGGTGTGAGTGCACAAGTTGACCATCATATGCAGTACTACACAAGCCACTTTGGTAACACTACAGTTCCAAAATTTGAGGGGTCTGGTGCTTACATTTTCAGACCTAACCAAACCGTTCCATTTGACTTTGAGAATCTCTTTCAAGTACAATCAAAATATTTACATGGACAGCTTGTTCAAGAAGTGCACCAGCAATTTAGCCCATGGGTATCAACGGTAACAAGACTGTACAATGACGCTCAATATCTGGAGACAGAATGGACAGTTGGACCAATACCTACTCAAGATGGAATCGGTCGGGAAGTCATCTCTAAATTCTGTAGTGATCTTAAAACAGAAGCAACATTCTATACTGATGCTAACGGCCGGGAGATACTTCAGAGGAAAAGGAATTACAGACCAACATGGGACTTCAACAATTCAGAACCAGTTGCTGGAAATTATTTTCCTGTTAACAGTAGGATTTATTTGCAAGATGCAAAGAGGAATATTCAGTTAACAGTGCTGACTGATCGTAGTCAGGGAGGCAGTAGTATACAGGATGGTTGTTTGGAGTTGATGGTTCACAGACGTCTTGTTGTAGATGATAACCTTGGTGTGGGAGAGGCTCTGAATGAAACAGGAGCTGATGGTCAAGGATTGGTGGTCAGAGGGAAACATTACTTGTTTCTGGATACAATAGACAGGTCAGCTCAGCTTCACCGGGACATGGCACTAAAACTTTACATGGAACCTGTGTTATCCTTTACTAACTCACAGATGAAGCATAGTGAATGGAGTAAACATTTCCGTACACAGTGGTCAGCTTTGGGTGCTAAGATTCCACAGAATGTTCATATTCTGACACTTGAACATCTCACAGAAAAGAATTCAACTGATACCTCCCAACAGGAAATTTTGTTACGTTTAGAACATATCTATGAAAAAGGGGAGGGTGGCCAACTCTCCAGTCCTGCCAAGGTTGAGTTAAGGGATTTGTTAAAAGGTTATGAAGTGTTATCTGCTACTGAGCTCACACTGGGTGCTAACCTTAAGAAAAGTGACCTACATAGGTTGCCATGGAAGTCTAGAACAATGAATGATGAAAGTGTATTGAAATTTTTGCCTTATAATAGAAATAGCTTTTTGAATATTTTAAAAGGAAGGGAAATTTTGAATCATTTTTCTGATGATTTAACTATTACACTAAATCCGATGGAAATAAAAACATTTCATATAAGTGTGAGAACGAAAGGTGATGCATGAGAAAATTAACGCATTGAAAGTTCATTTCTGTGATATTTAAAGCTTCCAAATAAGGATCGAATCATAATTTATAACTCCAAGGAGGAATATGTTAAGCGCAAAATAGCAATATTCGCTTCATATAATTGAAAATGTACATGTAATATCAGCGTCTCATTTGATCTGAATCCTTTTGAATCTCTTCTTTTTGTATCACATTTTTTCAACATTCATTACGGTATACAATGGTCTGTACTTATCTGATTATTGTGAAATTCATGTAAACGTAACTTTTTCATATCGTTATACCTGTTGAAGTCAAGTTTCAAGGTCGTAACTACAAAAATGTAGGTTTAAGGGCAACTTTCATTCATGACAAATACGTAATCAGATTTTTATTTAGAAAGACTAAATTTCCTAGGTATATGCAATGAGGCTTTAATAATTTTGTGGGTTAACTACAATGTTTTTGTTCAAATTATATTTGGTATACAACTTCAAATTCAATAGCATCATATATGAACAGATAAAGAAGCATGGACCAGACATGCACGTTTCGGTTATTTAACCCTCGTCAGTGATCCTCAGTCTAAACAATGTAATAAGGCCAAAGAGTGTGAAAATAATGTACCGAAAGACGTAGCAGGATGGGTGGGATATGATGCTACAGGACCCACGTTTTAGAAATTTCAAGAAATTTTGGTAACAGAAACTGAAGTTGATCGAACTTAGAGCTATTATAATTATGTCAAAGCTTACCGTTCGTTTTCCGTCCTTTTCAAAAGTTTTTAAACTATTGAATTTTATCTCCACAACGAGTTCATGGAAATTTGATATACTCGTACAAATCCCTTTCTTCTTCTTTTTGTGGACAATTTGGTCAAATATTACAGGGATAAAGAACTTGATGTCTTCTACCACGATATTGAGTCTTTGCGGAGTTTTTTCGCCTTACATTCGATATCTGACGTAAAACCATTATGACGTCATGAAAATGGTATGGTAACGTCGATTTTATACCGTCATTTCGCAGATTTTTAGGACCGTTTCCATAGAATTTGATGACGTCATAATCAGTCTACGTCAGATACCGTCTCAAATGGGAAGTAACTCTGGTTTCCGAAAATAGCGAATAGCTTGATTAATTTATTTCCATCTGTATATCTGCGTGGAATTTCAATCAACAAGCTTAAATGAAACTTCGCAAAGCCCTCGACTAAAGTAGCTCTGTAAGGTTTGGGAGACTAACTTCTCAGATGAGTAATCGTGGCCCTAAATGCATTTATACAGACAAACTGAAATCGAGAGGTTGCGCAAACCCAACTTGTACGTGTATTTACACGTTAACTGTTTACGTTATGCGGTTGAACAGATCTGGAACGTGTAAATCGTATATACGTTTTTGTGACTCAATTTGTCTTTTGTTTACAAAGTTTTGCGTGTTTGTCAAGAACTGCGCGTCAACATTCTAATGTAAGGGGCATTTAGCAAAGACGGCGATTTGATTTTTCTATTCCAATTAAACGGGTCCAATAAATAACATCAAAATTGAACTTCAAGGATAAAAGTTTTGGTAAACTTTGAGAGTTCTTCTTTACAATGTGATGCATTTTATTTGTAATTCCTTTAAATATTTAGAAAGTACATATGTTCCCGAATAAATTGGATTTAGGTTTTCATGTTATCTACATTCAGTTGCTTATAAAATCTACATGTCACCATAAATGTGTAACCGCTTTAGCCCGTTTAACCGAACGTGTAACGTGTAGCACAGGTGCGTGGAAAGCAAAATGTGATGATGTCTTAAAATTTTTTTGTTATACACGTACAAGTTCGGTTTTACATGAACATGAACGATATAGTCCCTCTTAGGCCTCTTGTTAGTTCATGGAATATAATATTAGTGAAGAATACGGCTTTTCTTCTGCTGATTTATGTACTAGCTCTATTGGTCAGCGATGAGTCGAGCATATGCGATCGTACTGTGTCGTACCCGGCGTCTATTCGTCTGACAGAAACTGGTTTTGACATTGTCTCCTACATGTTTATGATTCTATGTAAAATTGTTAACGTCATTTACTAGTAGCTTCATTTCTAAGAGTAACAAGAATGAAAAAAAATCATATGTTGAAAATCATGTTATATTCTATTATTTGATGTACATTGTAATTTCCTTCATATTGGTAGCTTGTACCTATCAACCCCGAGATATTATCATGTCATTATTTCGTTCCTTCTGGGTCATACCAAATTCTAGACATTCCATCTTACATCCATATACTTTTTTACATATATTCAGATGGATGTAAACTGTGATGAATGATAAATCTGATTTCAAACAGAGATCTGAATGTTAATTGCATGAAACAGCTTTGTATTTATACTATTACATTGTATTAAAATTTACTTTTGTGACATTAAAAGTTCAGTCGTGTTTTAAGAACAGGTCTGCGACACAAGGTGCCCCCTGTAATATGATATGTCCGTTTGCATATGTGTGTCTGTTTTTAGCTCTTCTGAGTAAAGGCCGTCGTCCGACGTAAACTTTTTACATTTTCGACATCTTTTCTAAAACCGCTGCACAGAATATCACGAAACTTTACAGGAAGCAAGAGTCAATGTCACCAAGTTTGTGATTTTCGTGCCAATCGTTCGACAAATATGGCCACAGAGGGCTCTGATTGACTGACTTATCCGCTGCAACTACTGCACAGAATTTCACCAAACCTTATTTGAAGCAAGTACTCAATGTCCTCTACCAAGTTTGTGTTTTCTTGCCGATCGGTTAACAAATATGGCCATCGTCCAAGGGCTCTGATTAGTTTAAGCATTTCGACATCTTTTTCACTGCTATACAGAATTTCGCTAAACAAGGAACACCAACGAACAAAACAGAAACATCAAACACAAAGGACCACACATAAACCAACGAGACCAATTGGCAACCGGTGCCGACCTTGGACGGTCATCCAAGGTCCTTTACCAATTCTCTTTTTGGCCCATCGGTAAACAAAATGGCTCTGATTGGCTGGCACATTTTTAGCTCACCTCGACGAAGTTGAGTGAGCTTATGCTATAACCCCACGCGTCCGCGTCCGCGTCCGCGTCCGTGTCCGCGTCCGTGTCCGCGTCCGCGTCCGGTTAAGAAGTTTGGGGTAGCTCAGTATCTGACAAAGTACTAATGCTATAGTAACCAAACTTGCACAAGTGATTCATCTTTGGATGCTGAGGTGAACCCATGCATCGGATGCAGCATCTGACCTACATTTTCCGCTTGAGTGACTTGGTTAAGAAGTTTGGGGTAGCTCAGTATCTGACAAACTACTAATGCTACAGTAACCAAACTGGCACAAGTGATTCATCTTTGGATGCTGAGGTGAACCCATGCATCGGATGCAGCATCTGACCTACATTTTCCGCTTGAGTGACTTGGTTAAGAAGTTTGGGGTAGCTCAGTATCTGACAAAGTAGTGATGCTACAGTAACCAAACTTGCACAAGTGATTCATCTTTGGATGCTGAGGTGAACCCATGCATCGGATGCAGCATCTGACCTACATTTTCCGCTTGAGTGACTTGGTTAAGAAGTTTGGGGTAGCTCAGTATCTGACAAAGTACTAATGCTACAGTAACCAAACTTGCACAAGTGATTCATCTTTGGATGCTGAGGTGAACCCATGCATCGGATGCAGCATCTGACCTACATTTTCCGCTTGAGTGACTTGGTTTAGAAGTTTGGGGTAGCTCAGTATCTGACAAAGTACTAATGCTACAGTAACCAAACTTGCACAAGTGATTCATCTTTGGATGCCGAGATGGACCCATGCATCGGATGCAGCATCTGACCTACTTTTTCCACTTGAGTGATTTCGCTTTTAAAAGCCAATATTGAGCAAAGTATAAATGCTACATGTACCAAACTTGCATATTGGATGTATCTTTGATCAAACTTTCATAAAATGACCTTGACCTACTTTTTCCGCTTGAGTGATTTTGCCTTTAAAAGCCAATATTGAGCAAAGTATAAGTGCTAGATGTTCCAAACTTGCATATTAGATGTATCTTTGATCAAACTTTCATAAAATGACCTCGACCTACTTTTTCCGCTTGAGTGATTCTGCCTTTAAAAGCCAATATTGAGCAAAGTATAAGTGATACATGTACCAAACTTGCATATTGGATGTATCTTTGATCAATCTTTCATAAAATGACCTTGACCTACTTTTTCCGCTTGAGTGATTTTGCTCTATAAAGCCAAAATTGAGCAAAGTATAACTACTACATGTACCAAACTTGCATATTGGATGTATCTTTGATCAAACTTTCATAAATTGACCTCGACCTACTTTTTCCGCTTGAGTGATTTTGCCTTTAAAAGCCAATATTGAGCAAAGTATAAGTGATACATGTACCAAACTTGCATATTGGATGTATCTTTGATCAATCTTTCATAAAATGACCTTGACCTACTTTTTCCGCTTGAGTGATTTTGCTCTATAAAGCCAATATTGAGAAAAGTATAAGTGCTACATGTACCAAACTTGCATATTGGATGTATCTTTGATCAAACTTTCATAAAACGACCTTGACCTACTTTTTCTGCTTGAGTGGTTTTGCCTTTAAAAGCCAATATACATGTACTAAGAAATATGTTTGAATTGAATTTTGCTGTCACGAGGTGAGCTTCGTAATCTGTGATTACCTATGTTTGAACATAATTTCACGAAGCTTTACAGGAGGTAAGTACTCGAGATTCTTTACTTAGTTTGTGGTTTTTTGTGCCGATCGGTCAACAAATATATCCTCCTAGGGCTTTGAATGTCTGACATATTTTCAATGAGATAAAGAAGATCCTGATGACAATCTCAACAGCACTTACAATAGAGCACCAAATTGAGCATCGACGGACCCCTAACAAGCTAGAGGTTGGTCCAGGTGCCTTGGAGGAGTAAGCATCCACTGTTTGGCTAGCCGCACCCGCCGTTGATGTTCACGCACGAAAATGAAAACAATATCTACAAAGCATTCACTGTCTGAGGCTATTTCTATATAGAAAGGGCCATGGCGACCATGTCAGGGAAACACATTCAAAACACTTGCTGTAAAACACATCGCAACTTTACCTCTGCACAGTATTTCATGAAACCTTTTTCAAATTTCGCCAGAGAAGACTGGGTCCTGATTCTCTTTCCTATCTGAAATTGGTCAGACCTCTCGGGTGATTGATCTCGAGCTCGCTTCAGCCAGCAGAACACTGACTGTTATACTCATGCCATGAAATTTTAAAGTCGGCGCCGGGTGCACATTTGTCTCCTTCCTTTTATGTGTTGTCAAAATGTTTAATGTTTCTGTACGTCTGTTTCGATTGTTTTGTATGTCTTTTTGCGGTTTCTAACAGGAGGCAAGTAATCAAGGTAATCTACCAAGTTTCTGTTTTTCGCGAATTTTTATAGAAAGCAAGTACTAGAGGTCATCTACCAATTTTGCGGGTCTTTTTTTGTGCCGATCGGTCAACAAATATGGCTATCAAGGGCTCTGATTGGTCGAAGCATTTTTACCACTTTCAGTCCTTTGTCCGCAACTCAGGTGAGCGATGTAGCCCCCCTTTTGCCTTGTGTTATCTTTTCACTTTGACCTTGGAGTTTAACCTACTCTATAAAAAAACATTAGCAATAACTTCAGAATGGTTAGTCATAAGGCTTTCACTTTTTGTTGCAATGTCTTTCTTTTTGTACCAGGAATTGGTCTTGTAAGCTTACCCTTTTTAAAAGTTTGATCTACTTTTGTAAAAAACATAAGCTTTGTCCTGAGATAACTTTTGAATGTGGATTTGATTATCATCATTTCGCCTTCCCATTGTTACCAAAAAATTAACCTTGTGACCTTTACAATTGAGTATGACCAACTCTTAAGAAGCCGTGATGAATTTCCGGGTGTTTAACCTAGTGACACAGACCTTGGAGTTTGACCTAGTTTAAAAAATAACCAGCCTCTGCTTTTTCGCTTGAACCGCAAGAGGTAGGGCTTTGATATCACCAAACAAGAAATATTTACCTGATATGTACATTAATATGTACATCGAGTCAATCATCGAGTTCGACAAGTCTTCATGTAGCTTTTGGGACAGGTGTTGCATGCAATCAAGAGACACTGACTCTTCCCGGGCACCTGGTCTCACTTCTGAATGTTAAACGTCTTTAAATTCAATAGCATCATTTAAAACCTGATAAATTTACAGCATGGACCAGACATGCACGTTTCGGGTACTAAACCCTCGTCAGTGATCCTCAGTCTAAACAATGTAATACGGCCAAAAAGTATGAAAGTTATTATGTCCAAAAATGTACAAAAAGACGTAGCAGAATGGGTGGGATATGATGCTACAGGACCCACGTTTTAGAAATTTTAAGAAATTATGTAACAGAAAATTTCAAATGCGTTGAAGAGACAGACGATCAACGGAAGTTGATCGAACTTGGCTACATATGCCCTCGGGGACTCTTGGTCCACCAGCAGTGACATCCACCAAGTAGTTCAAATGTTAAACGTCTTTAAATTCAATAGCATCATTTAAAACCTGATAAATTTACAGCATGGACCAGACATGCACGTTTCGGGTACTAAACCCTCGTCAGTGACCCTCGGTCTAAACAATATAATACGACCAAAAAGTAGGAAGTTATTATGTCCAAAAATGTACAAAAAGACGTAGCAGAATGGGTGGGATATGATGCTACAGGACCCACGTTTTAGAAATTTTAAGAAATTATGTAACAGAAAATTTCAAATGCGTTGAAGAGACAGAAGATCAACGGAAGTTGATATCGAACTTGGCTACATGTGCCCTCGGGGACTCTTGGTCCACCAGCAGTGACACTCACCAAGTAGTTCAAATGTTAAACGTCTTTAAATTCAATAGCATCATTTAAAACCTGATAAATTTACAGCATGGACCAGACATGCACGTTTCGGGTACTAAACCCTCGTCAGTGATCCTCGGTCTAAACAATGTAATACTGCCAAAAAGTATGAAAGTTATGTCCAAAAATGTACAAAAAGACGTAGAAGAATGGGTGGGATATGATGCTACAGGACCCACGTTTTAAAAATTTTAAGAAATTATGTAACAGAAAGTTTCAAATGCGTTGAAGAGACAGACGATCAACGGAAGTTGATCGAACTTGGCTACATGTGCCCTCGGGGACTCTTGGTCCACCAGCAGTGACACTCACCAAGTAGTTCAAATGTTAAACGTCTTTAAATTCAATAGCATCATTTAAAACCTGATAAATTTACAGCATGGACCAGACATGCACGTTTCGGGTACTAAACCCTCGTCAGTGATCCTCGGTCTAAACAATGTAATACGGCCAAAAAGTATGAAAGTTATTATGTCCAAAAATGTACTAAAAGACGTAGCAGAATGGGTGGGATATGATGCTACAGGACCCACGTTTTAGAAATTTTAAGAAATTATGTAACAGAAAATTTCAAATGCGTTGAAGAGACAGACGATCAACGGAAGTTGATCGAACTTGGCTACATATGCCATCGGGGACTCTTGGTCCACCAACAGTGACACTCGCCAAGTAGTTCAAATGTTAAACGTCTTTAAATTCAATAGCATCATTTAAAACCTGATAAATTTACAGCATGGACCAGACATGCACGTTTCGGGTACTAAACCCTCGTCAGTGATCCTCGGTCTAAACAATGTAATACGGCCAAAAAGTATGAAAGTTATTATGTCCAAAAATGTACAAAAAGACGTAGCAGAATGAGTGGGATATGATGCTACAGGACCCACGTTTTAGAAATTTTAAGAAATTATGTAACAGAAAATTTCAAATGCGTCGAAGAGACAGACGATCAACGGAAGTTGATCGAACTTGACTACATGTGCCCTCGGGGACTCTTGGTCCACCAGCAGTGACACTCACCAAGTAGTTCAAATGTTAAACGTCTTTCAATTCAATAGCATCATTTAAAACCTGATAAATTTACAGCATGGACAAGACATGCACGTTTCGGATACTAAACCCTCGTCAGTGATCCTCAGTCTAAACAATGTAATACGGCCAAAAAGTATGAAAGTTATTATGTCCAAAAATGTACAAAAAGACGTAGCAGAATGGGTGGGATATGATGCTACAGGACCCACGTTTTAGAAATTTTAAGAAATTATGTAACAGAAAATTTCAAATGCGTTGAAGAGACAGACGATCAACGGAAGTTGATCGAACTTGGCTACATATGCCCTCGGGGACTCTTGGTCCACCAGCAGTGACACTCACCAAGTAGTTCAAATGTTAAACGTCTTTAAATGTTATTCATTCCGACGTTTGCAACCGTTCCAATGGAAGTTTTAATGATTTTTGCCTTGCCCTCTCGAGTTTGAGACTGAAGAACTGATAAGTACTTCTTTGATGATTATCTCACAACCCCGTGACAAGACCTTTCGTTTTGGACCGTGACTTTTGAACTAGTGTACATTCATTCGGAACTTTTGCCTAAGTAACCCTTACTTCGGAATCTGACCTTCTTCTCAAAAACATTGAGATGGGATTTTTCTCAAGAATAATGATAGAAATTGATTTATAATTTCACACATGGATTCCTTTTTACAAACCATACATTCGATACTTTTGATCTGGTGGTCATAACCATGGAGTTTGAATTTATTTTAAAACAAAACGTAAACCTGGATATACCTTATTAACTCTTAGGGTAGCGCTTTGGTATTTCACATATCGATAGTTCTTGGCCGAACCTTACATTCGGGACCTTGATTTTTGACAGTGACCTTGACATTTGTTATTTATTTCAAAACGTTAACCTCGGCAATATCCCAAGAACTAAGAGGGGTTGGAATTTGATATTGCATATGTGGATTCCTCATGACCAGATATTTTTCTTTGAGGTCTTTACGTCTGACTTGATGACCTTGACCTGGGAATTTCATCTACTTATTAAAACACTCGACTTTATCTCATTATCTTTTATGGGTAACGAATTTTAAAATGTTTTGGCGTGATTGCGAAGCAGAATCCGGTCTATGAAATGGCGAAGTCCGTCTGTCTGTCCATCTGTCAGTGAGTCAACATTTTGGTTAAAGTGTTGTGTTTAAGTCCGTTGAGAGAAAACTGCTTAGAGTAGCAACTTGAAACTTCTTTAACTCATTGATATGGTGATTGACCATGATGAGAGGAATCAAAGGAATCAAACACAGGAACAAAATTTGACCTAGTGACCTTGACCTTGGAGTTTGACCTACTTTTGAAAAACTTTAACCTTGGCCATACTTCTGAATGGTGAATGATAGGGCTTATTAAAATATTTGGCTTATGTATTCCTTGTGACAAGACCTTACCATTCATACCAAAATTTTTGACCTTGTGACCTTGGCTTTAGAGTTTGACCTACTTTTTAAAATAATAAACCTGGGCTATATCTCATAAACTATAGAGGCTATGGCTTTGATATTTCAGATCCAGAATCCTCATGACCAGACCTTTATTCGATATTATGGCTTTTGACCTAGTGATCTTGACGTTGACCTTCTTTTAAATTATAAGATGTAGGGTTTTGTTATTTCACATATAGATTCCTCATGACCAGAACTTTCATTTGATATCATGACTTTTTACCTAGTGACCTTGACATTGACCTTTGGCCTACTTTCGAACTATAAGAGATAGGGTTTTGATATTCCTCTTGACCAGAACTTTAATTGTTATCATGACTTTTGACCAAGTGACCTTGACATTGACCTCCTTTTAAACTATAAGGGGTAGGGTTTTGATATTTCATATGTAGAATTCTCATGACCAGACCATTCATTTGACCTAATGATCTTGACATTGACCTTTGACCTACTTTTAAACTATAAGAATTAGGGCTTTGATATTCCACATGCAGATTCCTTATGACCAGATCTTTCATTTGATATAATGACTTTTGACCAAGTGACCTTGTCATTGACCTTTGACTTACTTTTGAACTATTAAGGGGTAGGGTTTTGATATTCCACATGTAGAATCCTTATGACCATAGCTTTGTTTTATTTCGCAATGTCTGCACAAAAATTATACGTCATCTAATACAAACACTTCACAATCCGGCCTTATTGCCTCTAGTGGTTTATACTTTATTACATATTGATACCACGTGACAAGTGCCTTTTTGGGGTCTTGACTTTTGACCTTGACCTCGGAAGTTGACCTTTTAAATACATTAACACGGACTCCATCTCAAATAGGAATTCCTCATTACCAGACCTTTCATTTAGGACATTGACTTTTGACCTAGTGACCCTGACCTTGGAGTTTGAAGTTTCTTAAATGAAGGTTTTTTGCTAAGTCGAATAAGTATTAAAAGGTAGTAATTTGATATTTCATATGCTGATACCAAATGACCAGATCGTTCTTTTCGACCTTGATCTTTGACATAGTGACATTGACCTTTGGTTTTGACCAACTTTTTAAAACATATTAACATAGGCTCTATCTCCAAAAATTAATTCCTTATTACCAGACCTTTCATTTCGGATCATGACTTTCGACACACTTAAAATGATCTTGGACTATGAACTTATTGAAGTAAGACTTAAATTTAAGGCAACATCCCATTAACATAGAGGGTAGCGACTTCATATTTCACATGTTGATACGAAATGACCAGATATATCTTTTGGACCTTGACTTAAGACCTAGTTACCTCGATCTTTGATTTTTATCCACTTTTTAAAAACATGAATATGGACTCTATGTCAAGATCTAAAGTGGAAAGGGGATCGATATTTCACTTTAATGATTTCTTTATTACAAGTTTTTTTTTTCATTCGGAACTTGACGTTTGATCTAGTGGTCCTAACCTTTGAGTTTGAACTGATATGAAAAAAAAAACTTAAACCTGTGATTTATCCTATTAACTTTGTAGAGTATCGATTTGATATTTCACATATTACTATAGCCCATGATCAGACGTTTCATTTGGGACCTTAACCCTTGATCTAGTCACCTTGACATTGAGATTTGACATTCCTTTTTAAATCATTAACCTCGGCAATTTATATGATGATTGTGATTCGATATTTCATATGTGGATTTCTCAAGACTTGACCTTTATTTTGGTGCAAATATATTTGACTTCTTGACCTTGCAATTTGACCTACGTATGAAAAACCCTTGGCTTTTTCTCATTAAGTTAAGGGGTAGCGAATCGATTTTTTTACTTCTTGATACCACATGACCATTACTTTCTTTGGTACCTTGACTTTTGACCTAATGATCTTGAACTTGGAATTTGACCTCCTTTTTTAAATCATTAACCTTGGCTCAATCTCAACCATAATGAATAGCTTTTTATATGATATGATGTGTATGATATGTATGATATTTTACAGATGAATTCCTCATCACCAGACCTTTCAATTAGGTCCTTGAATTTCGACGTAGTGACCTTGACCTTGGAGTTGAAACTTAAATTTTTGGATAAATCCAATCGGTATTTAAGCGTAGCCATTTGATATTTCACATGTTGATACCAAATGACCAGATCTTCCTTTTCTACCTTGACCTTTGAACTAGTGACATTGACCTTTAATTTTGACCTACTTTTTAAAAACATTAACATGGACTCTATCCCATGAACTAAAATGGATAGAGGTTCGAAATTTCATTTAAATGAATTCCTTTTTGTTAAACTTTACATTCGAGTTTTCACTTTTGATCTAGTGGCCCTTACTTTGGGGTTTGAACTTTAAAAAAAAAAACTTTTAAAAACCTTTAGCTTTAAAGGGTAGCGATTTGATATTTCAGATGTTGAATCGTTGATATACTAGTCAAGATTTTCAACTTACCATTTTATCAATTACTTGAATATTACGAATGGTAGAAATCAATTATTTAATATCTACATTTATAAAAGCAACGAGTGTAAACGAACAAGTGATAATCCGATGATGTGTATCTTCAAATTCCACAGCATTTTACCAAAGAATCATCCGCTTCCGACTTGTAAGAAAGCTTTTTCTCTTGACTGAAAAAGGCTACAATAGAAAATTGCTTACGGTTATCGTGCGATTCGTTTTTGGATTTTGGATTACGTTTTGGATTACGTTTTTGGATTTTGAAATATTGGCGTTTGATAATGTTGTTTCGTCGTGATATCCTTACAAATTTTCTGATGCGTAACGAGTCGATAACACTTCCTGTATCATTGATATACCGGGTAAGGATTTTTGTGTTGAAATATTTCCTGCGAATGCGGTATAATATCTTGAGCTATGACAATTTACATGAAAAGTAAGCCTAAAAAAGATGTTTGGTCAATGATAGCTCATTTTACGCACCACTCTCAAGAGTTATGCGCACACTGCCAATTACGGCAAATTCGTTTAGTTTTATTCACTTAAAATCGCTTTTGTAACGAATGCATTTTATTTAATTTACGTTTTTTTTTCTGACCAAATATGGTAGGAACAATTCTTTAAGTGGTGTTTGATTGTAATTTACCGATAAAATAAGCAAAAGTCATGAAAAGTGTTCAAAATTCAAATTTAATCATGGTCCGTTTCCGTTGAAACAAATTTCGGTACTCTCGTTTTTAAAGTAAATAATGAATTGCGTTATCTAAAATTCAATTATCATTAAAATAATTTGAATTCAACAATAACGAAAATCCATACCAGTAGAAAGATGTGAGTTAGAAATTTTGACAAGTATAGCTTATAACTAGACGTTTCATTTTTTTACCTTGACTTTTGACCTAGTGACATTGACATTCTTTTTCAAAAGATTAACCTCGGCAACTTCTATAATGGTTGTTAATTCGATATTTCATATTTGGATTTCTCATGATCAGACTTTTATTTTGGGGCGTTTACAATTGAATAAGTGACAATGACTTTGGAATTTGATCACTTATAAAAAAGAACCCTTGGGTTTATCTCATTAACTTCGATGGATAGCGAATTTATTTTTCACAAATTGTTACCAGATGACCAGTACTTTCTCAGGGACCTTGACTTTTGACCTAATGACCTTCACCTTGGAATTTGACCTACATTTTAAAAGCATTAACCTTGGCTCTATATCAAGAATTATACTGGATAGGGGTCAGAAAATTAAAATATGAATTCCTTATTACCAGACCTTTCATTTAGCACCTTGACGTTTGACCCAGTGACCCTGATCTTGTAGTTTGAACTTATCATAATGAAACTTATTGTTAGGTTATATCCCATTAATAGTAAATACTTACTCCTCCCGGGCACCTGGTCCCACCTCTGGTTTCGATGCTTAATTTTGTGCTCTATTAAGAGTGCTGTTATCGTAAGGATCTTCTTAAGGTGGGTCCCTACTAGAACCGTTATAGGTTTTTCCTTATATACAGCAGTTTCCTGTTTTACAATGGCGGGTTGCGGACGTGCCAGCGCATTGAAAAAATGCAGACAAAATATCTTAAATGCCAATAGAAACAAAAGATGGGACAATCTATCAATGTCCACACCCATCCATAATTTAATTAGACCATTCTGATTGTAATGAAAATATGAAATTATAAGGGGATACCCTTATGTTTGGAGTCATATCTTGATCATTTATAAAACTGTATACCTGTATGTGAATTTTTTACCATCTATATACATTATCTTATGAAATGATGCAAGATGAAGTTTCATCTGTTCAATTTTAGCAAAAAGGTGGATATACTATAAATTACTAGTCGAAAATATGAAATTATAAGGGGATACCCTTATGTTTGGACTCATATCTTGATCATTTATAAAATTGTATACCTGTGTGTGATTGTTTCACCATCTATATACATTATCTTATGAAATAATGCAATATGCCGAAATTCCTTCTTTTTTTTTTGGCAAAAATTGGATATACTATATATTTTAAGTCGAAAATGTGATAAAATTATGAGGAGGTATCCTTATGGTTGGAGCCATATCTTGAGTTACAGTAAACAGTTTTTTTCATGACGTCATACCTTGACGCGCACCCTTAACCCAGCGTCATATAATACTATCATAAAATACATACCTATCAAAGTATATATATGGTTAAAAAGAACGAATCTTACACTTTATCATGCTTACACAAGATTATACCTTTAACTTAGAATAAGATGTAGAAATGTGCTCGACAAAGGGGAAAATAGAGAAAATTTGACGGTACCGCGGGGCAACATCTATAGCGGAAACGACATCGTTCTGTAAATATTTGGGGAATAAAATTCATATCAAAGAAAGAGTGTATCTATATCAATAAAGTATAATAGTGAATTAGTGACTGACCGTGTAGTTAGGGAGAAATCAATATGACCATCAAAAACACTGAAAACCATGACGTCCCTTTCGGCGCCCGTTACTGTGGTAGACCCCTTTAATGAGCCCCAGCTCATTGCCTATGAACACGTGTTACAGAAAATGAAAATTTCCCATAATCTTGCAAATATCTTACAGATTTTAATGATACCTCATAATTGCCATTATTTTAATTTTCATGCATACTTGGCCGAACCTTACATTCGGGACCTTGATTTTTTTTGACATAGTGACCTTGACATTTGTTATTTATTTCAAAACGTTAACCTCGGCAATATCTCAAGAACTAAGAGGGGTTGGAATTTGATATTGCATATGTGGATTGAAAATGAAAATTTCCCATAATCTTGCAAATATCTTACAGATTTTAATGATACCTCATAATTGCCATTATTTTAATTTTCATGCATACTGTATGAAGATCA
The DNA here is from genome assembly GCA_028142955.1 of Pinctada fucata. Taxonomy (NCBI): domain Eukaryota; kingdom Metazoa; phylum Mollusca; class Bivalvia; order Pterioida; family Pteriidae; genus Pinctada; species Pinctada fucata. The sequence goes on along the minus strand of AP027113.1, from coordinate 25,616,515 downwards.
AGGCTTATTATTAAAAACAATTGACCGGGGCCAAATCAGGTTAGAGATTATGCGAAACTGTTTATTGAAACCTTGATCATTTATAAAACTGTGTACCTGTATGTGATTTTTTTCTTCATCTACATACATAATCTTAAGAAATATTGCAAAACGAAAGAAATCATATGTTTTTTGTGCAAAAAGGTTTAGGATTTAATGTATAATATTGGTAAAAAATCTGATGAAATTTTAAGGGGTACCCTTATGTTTTGAGACATATCATGCTTAGATTTATGTTAGAATATCATTTTACATGTATGTTATATTTCTTCTATATGGCATGTTATCATGGAATAAAACTATACAAATAAACATATTATTATTACTTGATTTGGAGGGTTGAAAAGTATATGCTGGATATTTGATATACCTCAATCCTAATATGCAAGGGTACCTTTCTATGATGTACTGTATCTTTGATGAAAAAAAATACATATCTATGTCTGTGCTTTATTTCTCATTTGGACCATTGTGTGTAGGAAAAAAAAACCCTTAAATACAAATTTCATATGTTAAATCTATGAGTAGGGACCCACCTTAAGCTCATTTGAACGTAGATTTTATTTGTATATGCCACTGAATCGACCCTACAGGAAAATTGGGGCCGCTCGCTCTCTGTAAATGTAAATTTAAATTCTGAAAATAAAACCAGAAGGTGCTAGTGAAATAAATTCGGGTGGCTTATGTAATGTACTTTGGCTGAAGCATTACTGATGAGAATTTAATATTCAAACCACGTGTCTGATGCATGAAAATTATAGAGTCGGAACACTTTCGTATAATTAAAGGGTAGCGACTTCATATTTCACATGTTGATACCAAATGAGACCAATTCCATCTTTTGGACCTTGACTTTTGACCTAGTGAACCTACTTTTTAAAAACATTAATATGGGCTCTATATCAAACAAGAACTAATATGGATAGAGGTTTGATATTTCACTTGAATTCCTTATTACCAGACTTCATTCTTCGACCTTTGACTTTTAATTTAGAATGGTCCTAAACTTTGAGTTTGAACTTATTTAAAAGAAAAACGTAAACCTAGGATATATGTAATTAACTTATAGGGAGGCGATTTGAAAAACACCAGCAAAACAACAACAAACGGACAAGTCAAGTGAATAAGATGACAAAGGCAAAAAATATCAGTGAGGATGACTCAAGTGTTGATGACATGGAGACAATAACAAAATGCAATGGAGTTTGTTGTAGTGGTGATTCTCCTTATCAACCTCGTGACAAGAAAATTCTAAATCAAACAAAACGAACAAGAAAGACACCAAAGAGGACTGTTTCAAGTTCAGGAGATATGATTCACAGATTACGATTGGTTAACCATATGACTGAAACGAAAGAAACTTTTCTGTTTTTATTGCAGAAAAACAGAAGAAAAGCAACTTATTTAACTCATTATTAGTCTTAATAAGAACTCGGAACTAGCGTTTACAAAAGATGGATTCCATAACTGGAAGAAAGCAATCAAGAGAACACGAGAGAAGTCAGTCACACCATGAAGCAGTACATAAATGTTTAACGTCTTCAAATTCATTAGCATCATTGTAGAGCAGATAAATTTACAGCATGGACCAGACATGCACGTTTCGGGTATTTAACCGTTGTCAGTGATCTTCAATCTAAACAATGAAATATGACCAAAATCTGTAAAAATTATGTCCACAATATAAGGAAAGACATAGTGAATGCTTCTAATAAGAGTGAAGAAAGAGTTCAACAGCAATTAAGCAAGCAAAACAAAGCTGAACAGGAACAGAAGCGCTCTGCTATTCTGTGTCAGATCTCAACATTGATATATTTGCTCCGACAAGGTCTTCCAATTCGCGGGCACATTGAAACTGAAAGCAACTTCATACAACTGTTGCGTCTTCGGGGAAATGTAATACCTGATATGAACTTATGGATAGCTGCTGGTCGGTATTTGTCTTTAGAAATGAGTTAAAGAAGATCCTGACGAACAAATATTATTGATTGGAAAAGATGTCATGCTACACTTGTTAAGTAATGTCAAAGAAGTAAGATGGTATGTAGTAATGACAGATGAAACAACGGATATCGCATACAAAGAACAGTTAGTGGTAGCAGTGCGATGGGTTGATAAGGAATATGAAATACATGAAGATATGCTAGTCTTACCAGAGATAACTTCGCAGACAAGTTCATATCTTACTTCAGCTATAAAGGATGTATTACTCAGATGTGGACTTTCTTTAGAGTTCTGTAGAGGACAAGCTTATGATGGTGCACCAAATATGTCGGGACGCTTGACTGGAGTTGTAAAACAAATTCAAGACCAGTATCCATCAGCAGTTGGCGTTCATTGCCTTAAGCTTGCCCACAACATAAACCTTGCTATTCAAGACGTAACAAAAAAATGTCGACCCTAGGAGACTCGATGGCTCTTGTTTTGGAGGTAGAAAAACTCATCTGCTTATCTCTGAAGAGGTCACATTTATTTCTCCAGAAGAGTCACAACAAGAGTCTATCCCATCTCCTAATTTGAGACCCATATGCCCTACTCGATGGACAGTGCGCACTTATGCTATTGATGCTGTGTTGAAAAATTGGACGAAATACATTCTAGTAGTAATGATGAATACTCCAGCAGGGCTGATGGACAGTTTTCTTTAATGGAGAAGTTTTCCACCTATTTTGGGCTCAAGTTAAGTTACCTTATCTTTTCTGCCTCGGAACAGTTTAGTTTATCCATGAAAGGCAAGGACACATCCATACAAAATGCTTACGACGCTTCAAATGCAACCTGTCGATATTTTGAACGCCAGAGAAAGGAAGCTTCATTTGACACGTTCTACGATGCGGTTTGTGAAGAGGCGAAAGATCTGACTGATGAACCAAAGCCTCCAAGATATCGACGAGTACATAGAAAATTGGACCAGGGATCTGCAGCTCACAGATTTCAAACACCAAAGGCATACTATCGACATCAATGCTTTGAAGCTTTGGAACTTGCTCAAGGTGGGCTTGAATCAAGGTTTCAACAACGTAACATGAACACTGTGCGAAACCTAGAATCTCTCCTTCTCAAGGCTGCAAATGGTGAATTTGCAATTTTTATTTTGCGAATTTAACATTGGACATAACTTTTGAATGGGAAGAGATAGGACTTTCATATTTCACATGTGTATTCCTTGTGGCAAGACGTTTCCATTGATACCAAAATGTTTGACCTTGTGACCTTGACCTTTGACCTACTTTTCAAAAACTTTAACATTAGGAATAACTTTTGATTGGTTAGTGATATGGCTTTTGTATTTCACATGTGTATTCCTTGTGACAAGACCTTTCCATTGATACCAAAATTTTTACCTTGTGACCTTGACCTACTTTTCAAAAACTTTAACATAAGGCATAACTTTTAAATTGTAAGTGATAGGGCTTTCATATTTGACACGTGTATTCCTTATAACCTTTCTTTCCATTTATGCAAAAAATTTTGACCTCGTGACCATAACCTTTACCTTTGACATACTTTTCAAAAACTTTAATATTGGGCATAACTTTTGAATGATAAGTTATAGTGCTTTGATATTTCACATGTGTATTCGTTATGTTAAGACCTTTCTATTGATACCAAACATTTTTACCTTGACTTCGACCTACTTTACAAAAACTTTAACATTTGGAATATCTTTTAAATGGTCAGTGATAGGGCTTTGATATTTCACAAGTATATTCCTTGTCACAAGATTTTTCCATCGATGCCAAAAATTTATAACCCAGTAACCCTGACCTTGAACTTTCACATACATGTATTTAACAGAAAATAGTGTTTATACTAACAAAGATGCCACCGGGGGCATTCGTGTTTACATGTAACAAACACAGGCTTTATCATAATATTATTTTTTGAATTTTGAAAAAATATGCTGCGGGAATTCCAAAGAACGTTTAATAGCTATTCTCTGTAAGCATTTGCACTTTTATGAAGGACGCATGACACGGCATGTCTCAGATTTTGATAAAATTTATACATAAGGTTGGGTCTGACCCAAAAGTAAAAATTTATTAAAAATTTTCTTAATATCACATCCGGTTGCCATGGAAACGGACTTTGAATATTGAAAAAATGCATTTTTGGGCGTTTTTGAAGTCACATACACAATTTATGCAGCATAATCTAAAACAAACACTAATGAATTATCAGTACCCTATCATTGCGCTTTCAAGTAAAGTAATAATAATGTTGGGTTTACGGTCTTATCTATATGTTTCCATAGCAACAACACAGGTACCCTATTAAAATAGTATTTTTGGCATTTTTTCAAAATTCAACGATAAATTGCTTACATTTTTGAGTTTTTTATGCAAATAAAACATAAGCATTTACATTGGGACAAAGTTTCTGTTCGTTGCTATGGCAACATGACCTCAAATCGCAAAAATGAAAGCAATTTTGGACAATATTTAGAGTCCTTTTTTTACTAGATCATTGAATTTTAATTCAAAGTGATGAAAATTAATTAATGTATTCAAGTAGATCTTTCATTACACGAAAGAAATTTTTTTTAAAAAGTTCAGGAAATAGCCCGTTGCTATGGGAGCGATTGTGTAAAATTGCACACAGACCCACTTTGAGTCCTTGGATACGGGCATCAAAAGTGAAGTAATCTGAAATTTTTAAAATCTAAAATAAAGTTTAGACTTTGATTTATCTAATATGTAAAAAAGGTTGTGTAAGCCTGTTTCGTTTTTTGAGGAAAAGACTTCGAAAAACAACAAAAAATGCTTATTTTTGTAATGTATGGCCAAATTACTATAGGAACCATTAATTATTTGAAACTTTTTTATTATATTTTGATAGAGGCTTACTTGATCTTTATTGTTATTAAATTTGAACATCCTGGGATTAATAATTACTGTTTTATGAAAATAATAAAAAATGGTTGCCATGGTAACATATGTTCCCCATAGCTTTTTTCACATCCTGGGATTAATAATTACTGTTTTATGAAAATAATAAAAAATGGTTGCCATGGTAACATATGTTCCCCATAGCTTTTTCACGGTTTTTGAAAGAGCTCTTTGTGTTGGATATTTCCCAACAATTTTTATCTGTTCATCATGATGCAAAATTTTTTTAAATGACTCTGAAGTTGCAAAATAAGTAATATTCAAGACCATAGTTACCGTTGCCAAGGTAACTTATGTACATAGTAACAAGTGGGTTTATCTTGAATTTGCTCATTTTATATAATAAATCCTATTTCCTTATTATATACCCATCAAGAGAGAAGAAAAATTGGAAAATACAAACAGCATTTTGAAATCAATATATCAAAATTAGCTAATTATGTTGTCATGGTAACCAGCCTTTTTACAATATCAGACACTACTAGTGAGCTTAATAAAAATTTTATGTCCTAATCTTTAGGATGCATAAAAAATCTTCCATTAATGTTATATATAGACCAAGTTACAGAGCTTCAAATTAGCTCAATTCTGCCAATTTCTCAACTTTAAAGGCCGTTGCCATGGTAACCAGATGACCTAGAATTAATTTTTTTGTAAAATTTTCCATTTTTCATTGGTCCCTACTTATGTGTGAAATTTCATGAAAATCGAAGACCATGCGTGCAGAAATTGTTTAAATGCTTACAGAGAATTGCTATTAATTAATTTGGTATGGCCTTAGTTTAAACAAACTGTTAGACAAAATTGGTACATATAGGTCTTATATGGGTCCCAAATGGGCTTAAAATCCCATATGGGTCTAAGACGGTCATTTTGCTTAGATTCGTCCCACATTGGACCCATATAACCATGTTTACTGTGTTTAAAATTGATCTGTTGACCTTGACCTTAGAGTATGACCTACTAATAAATCCTTTAACCAGGGCTATATATCAAGCACTATAAGGGAGTAGTGATGTGATATTTTACATGAAGATTCCTCGTAACAGGTTCGAGCTCAATTTACTTTATAAAGCATTTACTTTTGTTTTATCTCATGAACTAAAAGGGAAAGTGCTTAATTGATATTTCACATGTAGACAAAATCATTTTATTCCATGAATTTTCAACATGTGTGCTATGCTATTTTGAACATGTATTTTATTTGGATATGCTACTGGATCGACCCTACAGGCAATTTAAAGCCGCACACTCTCTGTTAAGTAAATTAATGTACAAATCTAAATTCAAAACATTAAAGAGGGCGCTACTGAAATGGATTTTGGTGGCTCCGCTGGAAGCATCACTGTTGATGATGATGATTCGAAACACGTGTCTGGTGCAGGAAAAAAAATGGTTTGGAATTTTCTACATGAAAGTATAGAGGTGGAATACTTCCGTACTATTGAAATCGGAGTTTGACCTTCTTTTTCATCTCCCATGAGAATATTCTATTGTTTGTAATTTTGCAGGAAAGATATGCGGTTAAAATGTGCTTGCAAAACACAGGGAAAATTTATCATCTATTTGCCTTCCTTTGTATTTTTTTCCTTTGATACATCACTTCCGGGGGCTTTATATCTTTGCCCTGTCTCTCTGTCTAAAGCTCTAATCTTGGCCACAAGTTTCGATGACAAATATGGATAATGACCATATCCCTATTCACAGCACAAAATCGACAATTCAGAAAATCATAAACCGAAGGCATACAAAACCAGGATAAAACAGGAACCAAAGCAAACAAACAAAAACCTCCACCATATGAAAAGAAGCGAACTCCCGATATGGGAGTGAGACCAGGTGTCCAGGAAGAGTAAGCATCTCCTGCTTGCATGTAACGCCCGCTGCTTCAATTCGGTAGAACTGTCACATCCGGTAACTTCCATTTCGGAAGACATAGCGTACAATCTTTGGTAGGATGGTTCAAATGATCTACGACAGAATATCATCCACCATTCTGGAGAGTGGGACATCATAGTGTATGACGAGTTCCCCATATCGACCGTAGAACTTCCTCAGTGACGATGTTAGTCGGTCACAAACATATCCCTGACTTAGAAGCTTATCTGAAAGACGCCTTATATAGCTCTCTGAACAAAATCCGTATATTTCGTACTTGCTCTGGCATAGCGTATCAACTGTGATATGAACACGCCATAAGCAGGCGATGAAGGGATGTTGCTACTCAGAAAAGGAAAGTTTGTAATGCTGAAATTGAAGTCGTCACGTTTGTCATAGTGTGAGGTGTTAATGTGACCATCAGTGTCGTAGGACAACATTATGTCCAAATAGGATGCTGAATTATTTGTCTCTCTAGTTTCTTTGACCTCAAGCTCTGAAGGATAGATACTGCTCAGGTAATCCGCGAATTTTGTATTATTGATGGACAACACATCGTCTATGTATCTGTAAGTGAAGTTGAAGTGAGAAGCTTAGTATCTTTTCCCTTCAGAGACCAGAGATTGAATGAATTCAGCTTCGTACGAGTAAAGGAAAATGTCGGCAAGGAGTTGGGAACAATTCGTCCCCATTGGAATTCCGACAATTTGCTGGAAGACCTTTCCTCCAAACACCACAATCAATCAGAAAGTTTAACATCTGAATAATATCAGTTTCAGTGTACTTAGTTTCAGAATCGGACTTTTCTTTTACAAAGTAGGTTTTGTCATCGTTAACAACAATAAATTTGTATTACCGTTCTTACTTGTAAACGCATTACTTATAATTTTTGCGAGTCTTTCTTTCAATTTAGAATGTGGAATTGTAGTGTAAAGTGTCGAAAAATCAAAGGCTTTGATCGAATGGACTCTACCAAAATGAGTGGATTTCAGACGTTCTAAAAGTTCCTTCGAATTCTTTAAAATCCACATCTGGTTGATACCACTGCGAGAATATACTGTCGAACAATATTTTTTGAAGCCCTGATTTGATTTCAGATAAAACTTTTGTGAGTAAGATCGATACAGATTTGGTAGAACATTTTGAGGAACCAGCGATGAAACGTTGTTTGTACGGATTCTTATGCATTTTAGGTATGCAGTATAAGTATGGTAAATCTAAACCTTAATTGTTAGTGTAGAAGCCAAAGGAAGCAAGAGCTGATTTGTGGTTATCTATTATTTCAGAGGCAGAAAGGTTTGTTGGGGGTGTAAGTGGGATTTCCAGGTGTCGAATTTAAACCCAACTCTTTTAAAACTAGACTGTCGCAATAGTACTTTTTGCAAGTAAATGTGTAATTATTTTAGGCTTTGTCCACTGGTGTGATGACATTGAACTATATCAGGTTAATATAATTTTACACCACAAAGCGGGAGGGATGGATAATTCTCAACCCGCGTGTGATAATTTTGCAAGTCCATGGCGAGGCTTGCCGAGTCAATGCCAATGCCAGTCCGTCCGACAGTGATTCCAAGGTAATTGTGGACAAAATTGTAAACTTCGTGATAATAGCTTCACAAGGATTAAGGTCAACGTCGAGCAACTACTGATACGCACAGGCATGCTTTTAAACAACTGAACATGAAAACGCCCTTCACCAACAATGTTCCAGGCCGTGATTGGTGGAGGGGACTTTTAAAAAGAGAGATATCCAGAATTGACCATCCGGCAGCCAGAGAAACTAGAATGATGAACAAAGAGAAGTTAAATTTGTATTTCGAGGACTTAAGAACCCTAATTAACACATTAAACTTGCGAGATGTTCCTGAAGCAATCTAGAATTGCGATGAGGTAGGGAAGACGTTTGAGCATTCCCCTCCTCGGGTAATTACGATTATAGGTACCTGAAACCTCGTTAGCAGGACATCTGGTCACTCTAAGCATGTCACGATTATTGCTTGTGGACATGCTGCAGGATCTAAAATGCCTCCATTGATCATAGCCAAAGGTAGGACATCGGCTTCTCTGCATGGATACAATTGCGCTGAAGCACCCGAGAGAACTCTGTGTTTTTTCCACGAAAACGGATAGATGACCGACGATATCGGAAAAAAGGGGTTCAACCATATTTCATTCAAAATTGCGGACCACTGAGGTCACAGCTTCTTATTTTAGACGGTCATTCCTCCCATGAGTCACTTGTCATTATTCAAAGAGCCATGGAAGAAATATTGCTCTTCTAAGTTTACCGCCACACACAACTCATTACTTGCAACCCATAAACAGGGCTGTATTTGGACCGTTGAATCATTTTTACATTGAGTCTTGTACACTTTATCCATCCAAAACCCTCTCAACCAGATCTCAAAGGCCACATTCCAAGGACTTTTCAGACAAGCTTGGGATTAGGGAATGACTCGAAGAAATGTGAAGACTGGCTTTAAGTCATGAACTATTTATCCATTCAGTCCAGGAGCAATTCCAGAGAAGGACTTCATGCCAAGCCAGCGGACAGGAAGACCGCTAATAGATACCATTGAATTATCTGTACCTCATTCGCTGCCAGTTGTTCAGAATACCCTGGAACCATCTGCACCTCTGCTGCCAGTTGTTCAAAATATCCTGGAACCATCTGTACCTCCGCTGCCAGTTGATCAGAATACCCTGGAATCATCTGTACCTCCTTCGCTTCGTGTTGTTCAGAATACCATTGAATCACCTGTACCTCCTTCGATGCCAGTTGTTCAGAATAGTCCTATTACACGCACGTGGCGCATTATTGGTCTACCTCATTATATATGCAGGTCAAAGGTCAGTCGGGGATAACTTCCCTAGCGATTACGTCAACAACAATAGCTGCGCCCGTCGAACGAAAATTGTACATAGCTTTTATATAAATATACAGGTATTTTAATAAAATTATTTACATCATGGATACTGGCGATCAAACTTATAGTTAAGATGACTTTTCTCATTGGAAAACAGAAGACTTGCGATCGTTTTTCGTGTGTAGAGGACGAACATGTTCAGGCACAAAGCAAGAACTGACAGCTCTCTCGTTCGCAGCCCATACAATGAACATGCCTGTGCTACCAACAATACTGGAACAGGAAAAATCAAAGAAGGATGCCTACCAAAATTTGCTTGTTGTAGATCAAAACAAATTGCCGGATCCCATGACAATTTTTGACAAGTGGGAGGACGATAAACAAGGCATGAAAAGTTGACATCCTGTATTCATTACAGATATAACTGCGTTTTTATGAAGACAGAGAATGACGAGCATGCCCAAAAGTACCTTAACCAGTGCAAGATTGGAAAAGGCAATGAATACTTTACTTCAGAGTGGCTTAAGGAGAAGTACTATCACCCCATATCATCGACATCCCCATATTCTTTTCTTCGGGCAAGCTGCACACCTTCACAGAGACTAAATGCAGGCAGTAATAGTGTGTGGATTTGTTGCGAGAAAAAAAATCTGGAGGTGTGAAAAGTGCCTTCTGTTCCTGTACCTCTGGGATTGTTTTAGTTTGACAAAGGCAGTGATGAACTCAAAGTACACACCTTGGTTACACATGTATACATCTGATTTCATCTTTCAGCTGAAAAATGTAATTGTGGTTTGAATCTTACCAAAAGCTAATTTCAAAGTATCTTGTGAATAGTATATTGTTGACTCCTCTAAGGTGTGTACTGCCCAGGGGTCACTGCCTTTACAACAAAATTTGAAGTGATTATCCAAAATCTAATAATTTACACATAACAACTCAATTTAAAATTTGGGCTAAAACTATGAAAATTTATTTAACAAAACGAAAAAGGTATCAGTTAATCCCCTGTTCTCTTTTGAACTGAGTTTTACCACAAGGTATTGTAGGCACCGTGTGGTAAGATGAATATTACGAACAGGGGATTTCCAAATATTCAATACATGCAGTATAATTTGCCATTATCTTACCGTTAATTAAAAGCAGGCACTTAAAGGTCAGCTTAGCACTTCAGTAAACTATTGTGATACATGCATATAATATTGTATCTGGAAATTTCTGAGAATTATTATGAATTATTTCAAACAATGATTTTTAGTAACATGATATTACACCTTTATTAAGTTAAGCAACTTCATTACGAGAAATTATGACATGCTCTTGCATTTCAAGCTTATACAAATGTAACTGTATTACAGGTTGGGACAAACTTGCAACCATGTTGCTGTTTTGCTCTTTAAGATTGAGGCTGCCAACAAACTAGGTGTAACATCCTGTACCTCCTTGCCATGTCTATGGATCCAGCCCTCAGAGAAAAAAGCTTAAACCAAATAAAATAAAGGATATGGACTTACAAAGTTCATACATGGCAAAATAAGTAAGTTACAAGCGCATGTAAACAGATTAGAGATACATACTTTATCTCACTCTTTTTGTTGCAAGCAACTAACAATTACTATGACACTGAAGAATACAAATATTAATAAGATGACATATATGATATGTTAAATAAGAATATTATTTGTTCAGATACTGGTATGTAAATTTTTACATATTAATTTAAAGGAACCAGACTACTTGTTGGAAGATCAAAGGCAGAATTTCAAGTTTTGCCTAAGCCAGTAAGCTGTTATAATGGAAGGACAATACATAATGAATTGCTGAAATCTCATTGTCACCTTGTTCCCAATGCTTGCGTTTTCAAGGGTAATTTTTTCAGACTTTTCTTTTTAAATTACAATAAAAATTGTATGTGTCACAAGAATGCCCCCGTCGGCATCTTCATCGGTATGAACACCGTTAGGTCAAAGGTCAAGGTCATGCGTTCAAATATTTTGGTATCAATGGAAAGGTTTTCTCACAAGGAATACAGATGTGATATATGAAAACTCTATAACCTATCATTCAAAAGTTATGCCAAATGTTAAAGTTTTGCCACAAGTTTACGGGATTTAGGGGGTGCGGAAGGGGCATCCTCCCCTCCTGCACAGACCAAATATTTTCCCAGCAAGACAGGTACATCAGTGAAATCGGCAAAATTCGCCCCTTGAGCCCTGCAAAGGGGGCGCATGATCCGCCCCTGAACAAGAAGAATCTGACATGTTTGCCATAGTGCAATCTAATCAAAATTATACCTACCTTGCGCTCCTAACATTGAGTATAGGAACACAATAAAGGTCTAAAGTTTGGCCATTGTTGCAAAAGACTTCAAATCAATGGGGCCGGGGAACGTTGATCTCTAGGTTCGATCAGTGTAGGACGCGTGGCAGTTTTAATTTATCTATGGAATTTTTAGATATGAAATACCGCCTTTCCCACGATATCTTAGAAAAAATAGTAATCCAAGGAATGCTTGTGTCGCCTGCGAAGCGGCCTATTTTTAAAAAGTTGATCAAATATGTAGGTCAAGGTCACTTGGTTTAATATTTGTACATGTATCAGTTGGAAAGTCTTGTCAAATGAACTAACATGTGAAATTTTAAACCTCTTACTTACCAATAAAAAGATATGGTCAATCTATTACTTTTAGAAAAGGTCAGCAATCTAGGTGAAGGTCATTAGGTACAAATTTTGGGGAGTAAAAGAAAGGACTCATCATAAGAAATACATGTTTGAAATATGAAAGCCGTATCTCTTATAAAACAAAAGATATAGCCAATCTTATTTTTTTTAAATGTAGGTCAAATACTAGTACCTAGGTCAAGGTCACTAGGTAAAAAAATATGGTATATGTAGAAAGTTCTCATGACAAGGAATACACATGTGAAATATCAAAGCCCTATCACTTACCAATCAAAAGCTGTAGCCAATCTTAGTTTTTTTAAAGTAGGTCAAATATCTAGGTCAAGGTCACTGGGTCAAAAATTATGGCATGTATAGTAAGGTTTTATCACAAGATATACACATGTGAAATATCAAAGCCCTATCACTTACAAATCAAAAGATATAGCCAATGTTAATTTTTTTGAAAAGTAGGTCAAATATCTAGGTCAAGGTCACTAGGTCAAAAATTATGGTAAGTGTAAAAAGGTCTCATCACAAGGAATACATACGTGAAATATCAAAGCCCTATCACTTACCAATGAAAAGTTATGGGGCGTGACACCCAAAGTGTAACAGACAGACGGACGGACGGACTGACTGACTGACTGACAGACGGACAACGGACAAAGTGATCCCTAAGTGTCGCTGTGCTTCGCATGCGACACAAAAACGGACTTTTCCCACTCACAATTCAGAAGAAAAAATTTTGTAGCTGATGGGATTCGATCCCACGCGGGAAACAAAATGTAATTGCAGTCCGGCAATATTCATATTCAAAGTAATCATGATCAACCAAAGCATAATTTGTGCTACATAAGTCAACTTCATTAGAATTTGATTTCCTTTTTTTACAAGGTACTGTTACAGCTGCAGTTCTTTCTTTTGGTGGTTGCCTACCAATTTTAACCCTATCATTGTGACCTAACAGTAATGTGGGGTAGGGATGTGTTAATGTTGCTTCTCCATCAACAAAATGTATTGAACAAATCCGAGAGTCTTGATTTGGAGTCCAAATACATCCAGAAATCCAGACATCTGTCGATTAACATTCCTGATTCACATTCCTGATTCAAACACATCTTAAATAGCTGTCCTTAGATTCAGTAGAGAATGTACATCGCCCTGTGCCAAAGTGAGTAGAGTTAATAGTGTACCATCCCTGTCTCCACTGCTTTAGTTTTTTATCTCCATTTTCGTATCCAAGCACACAACAGTGTCTTCCCCGCATTCTTATCTTAACACATCCGAGACATTGTTTTTGTTGATTTGAAGAACAGTACTAATGAACAAAAGGAAAAGGTAACTAAAACAACTGTCCATACAATCGATCTTACCAACATTGGTTCTATATAAATGATAATGGAGAGAGAAGAAGAAAAATGTCTCAACATTTTTTTTCAAACCCTAATACCCCTTCCCCTTTTCAAGTATCAGTCCTCGAAACACTCTAAGAGGGTATGCTTTTCCAACAATGCGGATTTTCTCAGTTTTTACTTCAAATTTTTGTCAATACCATATGCTTGACATACCCTCCCCCTCTGTCTGATAGCTTGGACCCCCGTAATATGTTCAAGGTCAGTCCATGGTTCCTTTTGTCTCATGGTGTGCCTATTATATCTGGTTCTGAATAGAATTTACACAGAAGAAAAGATTTTCAACAAGGTTTTACCTCAGCATTAATAAATATTTAAGTCTGAGGCCACTACATGACCGCATATCATAATACACTGATGTCAGTGATGAATAGATTCAATGCGGGTACCCGAGTTTGACTGGCTCTACAGAGATATTCGTGTATGAAAGTGAATTAAATATTATAATCAGCTCATTATTGATATCATAAACTTACCACAAATACGACAAATATTAATATTTCATTACTTTTAAAATGAATAATGACTGATCTTTATTCTTTAGTTTATAAAATCGCTTCGCTGTTTACTATGGAGAAAGAACCCCGATGTGAATTTCATCCCCGGCTGACCTTTGACACGGAATGATGTCAAAGTGTGCAATAGGACTATATCCTTTAATCATTTGTACCTCCGCTGCCAGTTGTTCAGAATACCCTGAAGTCATCTGTACCTCTGCAACCAGTTGTTCAGAATACCCTGGAATCATCTGTACCTCTACTGCCAGTTGCTCAGAATACCCTGAGATCATATGTACCTCTTTCGCTGCCAGTTGTTCAGAATACCCTGGAATCATTTGTACCTCCGCAGCCAGTTGTTCAGAATACCCTGGAATAATCTGTACCTCTTTCGCTGCCATTTGTTCAGAATACCCTGGAATCATGTGCACCTCTTTCGCTGCCAGTTGTTCAGAATACCCTGGAATCATGTGTACCTCCACTTTCAGTTGTTCAGAATACCCTGGATTCATCTGTGCCTCCTTCGCTGCCAGTTGTTCAGAATACCATGGAATCATCTGCACCTCTTTTGCTGTCAGTTGTTCAGAATATCCTTGAATCATCTTTACCTCCGCTGCCAGTTGTTCAGAATACCCTGGAATCATCTGTACCTCCTATGCTGCCAGCTGTTCGAACTCCAATGGAACATTACAATGTTCCTACAACAGAACTCTCGAATATAGAGAACCCAATTGAGATCGTCGACATGATTCTAAATGGTATCACTATAATTGCTACCGCAGAGGAGAGTGGAACTGCTTCCTCCCCAAATACATCACCTTTACTTCAAACGACGGAGTCTGTCGAAAGAACGATTGAACAGTTGTTTATTCCAATTACACCAAAGCCGTGCGTGCAAATCAAAAGTACACAACACTTTATCAAAACCTATCGACTTCTCACCTCCGCTGATGTAATCAACGAGAAGAAACTGACATTGGAGAGACAGCAAGTTGAAAAACAAAAGAAGGTCGCAACAAAAAATCCTATATTTGAAACAAAATGTATTGTTCCATGTACTCTGTTATCTATCGATAACTTAAATGTTCGCTGAATATTTCATCGCATGTACTTGCATATATGTTTTTTGAACATAAAGTGCTATATAAATTAATATTTTGCGTTTTAGCTATCAAAATTTGCATGCTACATCAAATTACCCTTTAATGTCTTTCATCGTTTGTCAGCGAAGCGGCACTCAATGCCAACTACAGTCACGTGACTTGTACATGGGTAATTGAGAAATAAATATACATGGAAAATAGAACAATTGTAGGAATTAAAAAAATAATTACAGGATATTTCAAACCCTTTTACACAAACTATACACAATATTAATCAGTCGAAATAATACAGTGCCTGAAACATATTTAAAATGATACTTATGCAATACTTTCATCAAAGTAAAGTTTCATGGTTTTGTGGGAGGCTTTCAGATTTATAAACGTACAAAGGAAATAAGCGGACGCTTGATTAGTGGCCAAGTTCGATCAATCATTTGGTCGTTTCTTCAAACGTATTCGAAAATTTCTGTTTACAAAATTTTCTCAAATTTCTGAAACCTAGTCCTGTAGCATCATATCCCAGCAATCTTGCTACGTCTTTCGGTATATTTTGGACATAGTTTTCATCGATTTTGGCTATATTTTATTGTTTAGATTGAAGATCACTGACGAGGGTTAAATAGCCGAAACGTGCATATCTGGTCCATGCTGTCAATTTATCTGCTTTGAAATGACACTAGTGAATTTGAAGACGTTTAACAATTGATTCAGAGCTGTGACACTCCATTTTGGAGATGGAATAGGTACCTATATACCTATACTATTGGCAGCAAAACAAAGAATTACGAGTAAATCCCTTCATCAACTTGCAGGTAGAACAAAGAACAATTTCTGTTAAGGCTAGATTGATCTTATCTGCTCCGGTTTACAGAATAGACGGCTCTAGCCGCTGACAGGGTGGAAAGATGTTGTCCCCGCCTCCCCATCCTTCGGTCAGACCGAAAAGAATGGACACAGAGAGATGGAGAGATCGATTACTTTGTCTATCTGCATATGAAATAATGTAGACAAATTCGTTCATGATATTGTAAGAAAAATAAATTATTTATAATTTATTCAATACATTAAATATTCCCTATGAATTTACTGCATGTTACATGAAGAAAAAAACAACTAGATATAGTTGAATCATCATTGAACTCGAATTATGATATCAATCATCATCGAACAACATAGACTGTAAACATAGTTTCCTTCCATTCTTACAAAATTTCGGCTCGCTATTAAAGTCGCCAGCTTACATACACGATGGTTAATCTTGCAACGCAGAACACTTGATTTTTCTATATTTTTGCGCAAAATAGATAATTCATTACAAAAAGGGAAATGTGATGCAGTGTCATAACGCCCTAACTATGAGTTGCATCCAAAATAAGGTGGATATCAGCTTTTTATTACACACAAACACGATAGACGTTCTACTTTTACTTTCATCTACACGAATCACGACTGATCGTTTTTCAGCTTTATAAAAGGATATTACCTCTCTTACTTTTGATAAAACTCGTAGCTGAGGCATCCTTACACTGCATCACATTCCCCTTTTCGTGAAAAATAATTTGTATTACACGAAATTTTAGATAAACCGAATGTTTTGCGTTGCGAGATTACCCACCGTGACATATGAATTTTAAAATTTTGCATCAGAAGGGGGACATTTATTTATGTTCTAATTCGCCCTGCTCAAACGAGCATAAAGCATGTACTGGTATCAAACAAAACAAAACCCTCCTATGGGAAGTAGCCACTTGCCAAACAGCTGATGTATTCAGAGAATGTAGAAAGCATAAAAACGCGATCTTCGCCTGTAGGTTGACGATGCGACAAGACTGCCATCTGAAAATTCTCCTACAACAGAAGCAAAGACGATACAACAGTAAAATGTGATTTTGAAAATAGAAAACAGGCATTAGAGCTTGAAAAATGAATAGAAATGTAGTGTTTCAACTGTGGCAAAGGCTCGAATGGCCTTATTATCTTTTACGCTTCTATATAAATACTCTGTTCATGATTAACTTGTGTTATCCAAATGACTTTCGAACACTCTTCACATAAGCATACACTTCTCAAATTGAACACTCATCAAGTATAATGAGTTAAGAAGATCCTGACGATAATCTCAACAGCACTCACAATAGAGCACAAAACTGAGCATCGACGGACCCCTAGAAAGCTAGAGGTTTCCTCCTGCGAGGGGTTTGAAAGTAAATGTTTTGAATATTTTCCCTGACATGATCGCCATAGCGCTGTCTTTATAGATATAACCTAAGACAGTACAATGCATGTATTTTATACATTGTTTTTATATCCGTGCATGAACATCGACGGTGGGTGCGGCTAGCCTACAAGGGATGCTTACTCCTTCCGGGCACCTGGTCCCACCTCTAGCTTGCTAGGGGTCCGTCGATGCTCAATTTGGTGCTCTATTGTGAGTGCCGTTGAGATTATCGTCAGGATCTTCTTTAACACATTTATATAAGTTGTGTTTGTTAAACGTTGTAAAATAGATAAAGTTAACATTTAGAGATGGGAGCAGGTGCCCAGGAGGAGTAAACATCCCCTGTTTGGCTAGCCGCATCCGCCGTCGATGTTCATTAATTAACGAAAGTGAAAACTTAACATATATCTAAAATGCATACACTGTCTGAGGTTATGTCTATATAGAAAACGCTATGGTGACAATCCCAGGAAGAAATATTTAAAACACTCATAGTCTGGGATGTATCCTGGTTTGGGTGCATTCCCCCTCTTGATCCTCCAAAACCGGCCTAGCTTTAAAGCTTTTTTTGCGCTCTTTCAGATAAATAAAATTGTCTTTTGGAATTTTCCATTGCAAAAGTGGAGTTTGGGGGAAAACATGTTTTTTACTCAAAAATCACTGAAAATAGGAAATTTTTTAACCTTATTACGGTTGATAATTTTTAAAATTGAAAAGTGTGAATATGTAGTATTGTAATGCTCTTTCAGATGAAATAGATTGCAAGTTCCAATTCCTATTTTTCCTGCGTGTTTTGGATTGGTTCATACATTTCAAATTTCAATAGCTAGTCTTGATTGTTCTAATTGGCCAATTTGATTTTCCAGAAATAAAAGAAAATAGCCATGTGGATAATGATGTACTCCTTGACATATCAAACTTACCGAGAAGGACAAAGGATTCTTTCCAGGAAACATATACTCCTAAGGTTTGTTGAAACATAAACAAGCTTTTATATTTACATTACTAGTAGATTCCCCATGTTAAACGCCCATTAGGCAACTAGAATTATATTTCAATAACTTGGGTTGCTCACGTGCAAGTTTTGCATGTAGGGAGAATTTACCAACGTTCAAATACATTTGACACTAAAACAGGCAAAATATGCGAAGTGCATGCAAATAAAAATGACCGATATTTAGAATAAATGTAAATATAAGTAATGACTGTCTTACTTTTGGTGTTCATGGGTGTATAATTCTGGTTGGACACCTGCAAATTTTCCGAGAATCGCTTCGCGATTCACGGAATTTGCACGTGTCCAACCAGAATTATACACCAATGAACACCAAAAGTAAGACAGTCATTTCTTAAAGTGATATTAGAACATCTGTGAAAATAGTATATAGCATTAGCTCTTTAAAAATGAAATTTTTCATCCTGTAACCACAGAAAAAAAATTCCTGGTTTTAGAGGAAATCGACATTTTTGTCGATTTACCCAATAAATTTTCGGGATCGACTGTATTCTTCGTGGATCTCAGTAAATTACGTCACAAGTTGTACACGACAAAGTGATTGCCTGTACTAGCACATGTGTATACGCATGTGATTACCGTTTCAAGAATAAAACAATCGATATCTATAACATAGTTTTTTATTTACTGAGCAAAAAATAAATAAATAAATAAATGAAATAAATAAATAAAGGGGGCACCATTTCTAAATATGCTCATGGCTGGCGATCACCTGTAGATTCAGGACAGAAGTTTGATAAATTCATATTCTGATTAAAAAAATAATCGTGTCAGCCAATATTTTTGATAGATTCTTAATCTACATATGGATTTATGGACCTACATGTAGCACTTGCCGAATATTAGATCGTGGTTTGCGGGGGTAACCCCCCCCCCACACACACACACACACACGCACATTTGTCCGTTTTGGGTCGTTGAGAGAGAGAGAGAGAGAGATCATCCAATCTTTTCTATCATCAATTGCCTCTCATGAAAACGTATTTCAAAAATGTTTTCAGATCAGTATAAATTTATTGCTTCGTTCTTTTATTATTATGTTATTCCATTAAAAACCGCTAACTGTGACCATAACTTGATGATTTAGAAAAAAAAAAAAAGAATAATGTCGAATCGTTTTTCGTTGTTAATCCCTAAAATTGTGACCATATATACTGATAGAATAAAATTTGATCCTTATTTTAATTAAAATGGATTCCGTAACATCGACTTGGAGCCTCAGAATAATACTGATTAAAATTTACTGAGTGTTTTACCCACTGGGGAGCTCGTGAAATAAGGTCTACCCTATATCCCTTGCAGGGAATGCAGGTGAATTTTGAAATAATTATTTATGAAGATGAAAATATATGTAAAAATAAATTAATAACATTTTGTTTTTGTCATTATAACCCTCACCCCCTTCCTACGCTTCTCCGAAAGATTGTTTTCAATGTTCACTGTGATCCGCCCTCCCTATTTTAGATTCAATCCGTCTATGCCAAAGATATCTCCATCTGTCATTTGTCATTTAAGTGAATGTATATGACAATATTAATATAGGTAATACTATGTTGTTCACTAAGCTCAATAAAAGGATGGGCAAGGGGCCTCCCGGTCTGAAACTCCAGTCGCACGCATTCCAAGTTAACCCCCCCCCCTTCTGCGTTTGAAACAGGTCGGGCTGTATATTCAACCATAGTTTCAAATCGTGCGTGTTTAGAACAAATAGTAAAATAGGACAGACAGAAAATATGATGTGACATCATGTGTGAAATCGTCCATCTCGAGACCCTTTCCCCATCCCTCCCCCCCCCCCTTTTTTCTTCTCACGGACAGATGCTTGGTCGCATGAAAAATACTAACATTAAACATTTGCATATTAATACTCGACATGATCAAGAAATTATCAAAAGATGTGAAACTGAGCAAATTAAATGCGAACTCAACTTCAATACCTCAACGGTACATTGCATTGTTTACACTACTTTCGTCTTTCATGTACAACTTTCTACGTCATAAGTCTCTCCATCATATTTACCGGAAGTGATCATTTATAGAATCAGGGTTTCTGTAAATGGCTAAAAATAGCAACTTCAAAACTGATTTACGTATATGTGCGGTAAGAGCTGAAAACTATTTTTGGCATATTATGGTTTATTTTTAGGGAAAGTTTTAGGTAAAAGTATTATCTCATATGTTCTAATATCACTTTAAATATCTACACATGTATACATTAGCTATATGTAGTCCTCTATATATTTTTATATACGCTCAACCATTGCATTTCTCTGAGATGAAACTATTATTGAACATTTGTTGAAAGGAACATGCTGCATGTAAACACTTGTGATTATCATGATCATGGGGATGTTACAATGCATTATAAACTCTACAAAAACAATACGGTCTTTTCATGTGTTTAAAACTTCTCTTGTAGCTATATGTAAAATCTACACAGACAACTGAACAGGGATCACAGACCACAGATAAAGGGCCATTAAAAACATGCTGTGTCGGTACTATGACAGATCCCATTCAGACTCGACTTGTCCTGCCTTTTATACACCCTGCAAGAACTGGAGAGAGTTTCAATCCGGAAACTCGAAGCGACTTCGAAAGTTATAGTTGTTTTGAGGAGAGTGTAGGTGAAGAATGGCAGCGCGGTAGTGGAGAGTCAGACGAAGATATAGATTTAGATGAGGATGAAGATCTAAATGAGACAGTTGAGTTAAGGGAAGCTGACATGTAATTCATTTATATTTTCATCATTCAAAGAAAAAAAACCCACTCGACCTTGAAGTATATTGCCTTAATTCCAAGAGGAAATTGTACTTGGCTAAATCAAGCCCAAACATTACATCTTTTTTTCATCAAATGTTATGATTCGGTCTTTTTGATATTTGTGCAGGTATCTGACGTCAACGCATTGTGACGTCATCAAATTCTATGGAAACAAGCATGAAATTCAGGGAAACAGTGTTACAAATATGATGTTTTCTAAGGAATTTAATGACGTCACAATGCTGTTACGTCAGATACCTGCACAAATCGAACGTAGGGTTGTAAAATCGAAAAGACGGAATTGAAAACTTTGAATAAGCAGAATTATTCATATCATACAACATACTTTTGTTGAAATCTGTAGTAACTGTTATACAGTCAAACCTGTCTTATGTGCCTTTGCAAGGGCCGACAGAAAATAGGTCACATAAGACAGGTGGTCACTGAATACAGGTTCAAGCTTATCTGACTTTTACCAACAAAATTTATGTAGTATAAGAGCAATACCATAAAATAAATCCCTGCATATATCAATTCGTGAATTTATTGATGAATCGTATTGCACATATAAAATCATATCAGATTTTATCGATCACAGAAGATTTAATTATGAAAGACACTGATGAAGATTTTTAATGTAAAATATTTTAGAAATAAAAAATGACAAGCCGGGCTCTATTATCTCATAATGCCCGAGCGTCAGCCAATCACAATTATTACCGAGCCCGGCTTGTCATTTTTTATTTCTTTTCTAATGATGACCAAACATAGACCTTTTGATTCTTGGTAAAAACCAGTTCCTGCCGGTTTATCTGCTTTCAGAAAATGGGTAGGCGTGGCTTATCGCTATAGGGCCCATATTGGAGAATAGAGCCCGGCTCGCGTCTGTTGCCTTAATAGGGAAAAAGAATCAAGTCATATTAGAATATGTAGTTTGGGTCCTCTGCAACACTAAAAGTCGTAATATACAGGTTCGGAATTGGGTACGGGACAGAAAAATCACGGTCGTTGACGCGTTAGACAGGTTGTCGCTATATACAGGTTTATTTGATAGGAAAATTGCTCGGAGGAATAATAAAGGTCACATAAACAGGAAGTCGCTAAAAAGAGGGTCACTTTAAGACATGTTTGACTGTACTACAATTTTAAAAACAGATAAAAGTGTATATAAGAAGTAATTGGTACGATTTTGGTAGAAATTTGGTAGAGATTGTTGCTCAACAATTATATACGAAAAATATTTATTCGATGTAAAATTCAATCATTGCCATGGTGGGTAAGGTATAAATTATAATACATACATGTTGGTAATTGCTTATGATATGGTGAATTTTGTGTACAAAATGGCTTAGATAGGAGTTGGTTAATGTATGAAGCATTATTTTAAACCCCAGGACCTTGCACTTGAATCATTTTGAATATTAATTCTCCACAAAATTATTGTACATGTAGACTTCTTTTTTTTTCTTTTTCGGCGACATTACAGAAAGTATAGATGGGCCAATTGAAGAGAGAAAATGGAGCTGGATGGTCTTAAAAAATGCCTGGCTGCTCTGAAACAGGCAGAGGTAATGGTCAGCGACTTATAATAGACAGACATAGCATGGTTAAGAGTTATATGAAGAAGGAGCAACCATCGATTAGACACTGAAATTTACAAGTACATGTACCTAATACTTTCATGCTGAAAGCATCACTGATGAGAATTTATATTCGAAACTCGTGTCTGGTGCATGTATATTGGTTTGGAATTTTCTTCAAGAAGGTAGAGAGTTGGAACCCTTCGACATTATTAATATAGACACTTATTTCACGTTGCAGTGTGGAGCAGTTAAAATCGTTCCCCGTGGCCTGATGTTTGTCAAGTATATTAATTACTTCTTTCCAGCTCTGTCACCTGAAAGAAGCTTTGTTTTGGACTTTTATCAATGTGACATCATAAATATTTTTTTGCTATTTCGGAAACTAGCCATTTTACCGATAAATATCATCGAAATTAAAGGAGTTTAACATCTTAGCACCATCCCCAATGTCATTTTGAACATAGATTTTATTTGGATATGCTACTGAATCAACCCTACAGGAAATTTGGAGCCGCGCGCTCTCTGTAATGTAAATGTAAAAATCTAACTTCTAAAAATTAAAGAGGGCGCTACTGAAATTATTTTGGTGGCTCCGCTGAAAGCATCACTGATGAGAATTTAATATTCGAAACACGTGTCTGGTGCATGTATATTGGTTTGGAATTTTCTTCAAGAAGGTAGAGAGTTGGAACCCTTCGACATTATTTCACATGTAATGATAACAAAATTATCAAGATACAAAACATTGTATATTTCGAATAAAATCACAGTGAAACACAAATTGTGCATACATGTTTTGCAGAATTAGTACATATGTATTAATGAACGAATGTGAGGCTTATGGTCAATTAATTGCTTTACTTGCATTACTTAATTTGTATAAAATACATTAAAGACTTAATGTCAATTCTCTGTAAGGACCAAACTATTTTGGAAACATCATGTCATAGATTTTTATGATTTTCTCTACGAATGGTATGTATAATGCACTGAATACAAAAATAACATTTTTTTAAAAATAAATATTCCGGTTGCCATGGAAACGAGGTCTGTCAATTTATAGCACTACCAAAATGGTCAAATAAGTCATCTTCGGTTATTATGTTGCCATGGAAACCATTGTAAGAGTTAATTGGTATTAACAACTTATAATCTTTAAAACCTCTTTTTTTAGAAAAATTAACAATTTTTTGAAATGTCTTTCAATTAGCCGAGTCCTATCAAATCCAAATCAGTCAAAAATTGCCATAAAACAAGGTCAAAATTAAGGCCTGATTTTGTCTAATTTTTACCATTTTTAAGCAAAAATAACACAAAATGTCAGGCTGATAACACCATAACTGTTATCAGAAAAATTAGATTTCATGTGACAAATATAATCACTGAAAAAAATAAGTGGGACCTCGTGTTGTTTTCCTACATTTTGAGGTCAAAAATGGTTGCCATGGCAACTTTTCATTTGACACATGGTGACTATATCTTTTCAAATTGATTGTTATCATGGTTTAAATAACTTATATTGCTTAAGCTTTATGTAGTGACAACAGATGAAATTATTCTTTATTTGAGCATTTCCAAAATATGTCAAGGTAATTGACTCTAAGTTCAAGGTCAATTCAAAATAAAGGTTCTTATTTCAATAAAATTTGCATTTTTGTTGTTATTTATTGTTACTCATTTTAGGCTTGACTGTCATATATTTGTATCCAAAATACTTCTTTCTAAAATTAGGAACGATAGGTGGAAAAACATTACAATTTTTAATTCAGAACATTTCTTCTAAAAAAATAAGCCCCAGACAAAAATCATGATAATCTCACATTTTTTTTATATTTATGCATGAAATAATAGCTACAAATCAAGTATGTCATTGGTTTTGAGATATTTGCAATTTTCGTCAATACGTAGGGGATATATCCAAAATCACTATGTATGTGTTTGTTTTACCCAATACCACGTGATATAAGCGTAACTGTCTCTCATATTTTTGAAAAATCACAGAATTTTGCCAAAGTTTGTGAATTGCATTCAAGATGACCTTAACATTGGGTCCTGTGACCTTGAAAACTTTAAAGGTGATTTTTGATAAATAATGCTCTTTTATATGCACTGATAAAAAAATGCTTAAAAATATATAACGGACAGCTAAAAATATACCAGTAAATTACTCCATGTGTAATAGCACTGAACATAATGTCACCATGGTAACCATATTTTATACCCTTTTGAATGAAATTGTGAAGAGGTCCCACTCAAATTGTAACATTTTCTTAAAGATCGAGGATTAAACTTAAAAGATAATTGGCAGCAGAAATCAAGTTAGCCTGACATTTCAGATTATTTGCCCTTAAAATTGAGCAACATCATGTTAAATTATGAGCTTTTTCGGTCTTAAAAAGGGCCTCTTCAATACAGGTTTTTGCCTACATTTTTAGCATACTGACAAAAAGAATAGCGGGCGGAAGCATACTTCTTGTGTAGTATTTATATAATGAAATATAAAGAGAAAAATTAAGTAAATTTCAGTTGACTATGATAACTGTTACCATGGAAACGAGCCTTGTGAAAATGACATGTAACAAGTATTTTACTGATGCGTAAAATTTCAAACATCGCTTCCATGGCAACAAAAACTTAATTTGTGAAAAGGAAGTTTATTTTTGTCTCAGTACATCATATACACCTTCCATACCAAAAATCTCCAAAATTGGAGACATGCTATTTCCACGTGCTATTGAAATTATTTTGGTCCTTACAGAGAATTGCTATTTAAACCCGATGTTCAGTTATACATTATAAGATCAACATTTCAACAGTGCATAATTATTATGACTACGGTTGCATATTTCCTCCCTGAACTTCTTATTTAGGTACAAAATTTTATGATATTCTTTTCCATTTTAGGTGTATTCAAGAAGCTCATAGCTGTAAAAAAAAAAGAGACTGCAATCAGATAGCTGATTGGGCCCACTCCATTTCAAATCATATGTAATTGGCAGCAAGCAATGGGAATGGAGAAATAGTGTTGCAGAAATGGCAGTCAATCCTAAACCATGTATGTAACAAACATGAAGGACATGGAGACCTTTTTCCTACTTGTCAGCATGAGGAGATTACCGCAGATGTTGTTTGGTTGAAAATGGGTAAGAAGGAGATTATTGTTTTGCTTTGATTTGTGCCATGCCTATAGATTGTATGCACATATAGTCGTAAATTTGTTACATAATCTTGATGTACCTGTAAAAAACTTAATCACAATATTAGATCTTATGGTTTTAGGTTTTGTCTGTCCTTTATTGACTGAGTATAAATTTTTTTTCATATTTATATCATCTTTTTTTAATCTTTAACCAATCTTTACGATAACTGTTAACTTTACTACTTTCAAAGCTGCTGACTGATGAATTGTTGTTTTATAGACACATCTTGTTTTAAAAACACATTCAAAGTGAATGACGTTATTACATTTGTCTTTTTGTTATTTTCATAGGTTCAAAGGTGTACAAAGAGCTTCGAGATGTTATTACTAGTAATTTCCTTATGAATGATATCAAGATGTGGTCGCCTGGGGGAACAAACATCAGACCTTGAGGCATTTCAGTTTTGTGTGCCAGTTTGTGCCAAAATCGACACATTATTTCTATGATGCAATGAAAGCAAGGTAATAACTAAATGTAAGTGTTAAAGTCACTGTGATTACAGCAATTAATATTTCAGATTGTACAATGACCTAAGATTTTTTCCCTATTAATATATATATGCTACATAGATCAGAAAGCACAAACAAAACAGAACATTAACACCCAAATTAGTACAATGGACCGTGGATAGTCATAGACTATACATACATGAGAAATAAACATATAATGTATATAAATTCCGTATAGATCATATACATGTTGTTTTTATTTCTAAATTTGATTCTTAATGACGTGTGCACAAAATTGAAATTTTCAAGTGCAGAAGGCTGCCCTCTAACAGCAGAGTACAGATCTTTTTCTTCAATATCTGTATATGTATTTATATAATGTACTAAGCCTGAAAAACTTAAAAAGAAAAAGAAACCTATCTTGTTTTAGACTTCTAGTGGCGGCTCTTCATAGCAATGAAAACGCACAACGTTCGCAGGCATTAAAGAGGGACGGAACACCTAGATACAGGTTTTCTTTCCCAAAAGCAAAGAAGGAAGAGCATTGCCCCAAAGTCGTCAAGGAAGGCTGCACATATGGTAAGGTCGATATAAATTATAATAATTGCAATGTCTCCCCCCCCCCAAAAAAAAAATCAGTAAATTACGTACATTCTCTACCTGAGGGGTTTGCATATAGATACATGAATTTAAGGTACTCAATGGGTAATGAGAGGTAATTGGGGCAACCATTTATGGAATCCTGAGACCTAAAATCACAGCAAAGTTATGATGTAAAAAAATTTACTGAAAATTTTTGACCATTTTAGATTTTGAAAAAATCAGTTACTTAAGAGTTACGGACCCTAACAGTTTACATTGAACACTATGGGAAAAAGTTAATTTTTCCTAGAATTTTCAACAGAAGGATGGGGCATCAAATATCGATTGGTCAAAAAATTCTAAAAAAATATATTTCATCAAATTTCACTGACAAATCAAAAGTTCACCTATTAGTTTCTCTGCAATGATTTTTTTTCTATATTTTTCAACAAGGGGAGATAACTCTTAAAATTTACCCTTTTCAAAATATTTGTTTCCCTCCCAACGGGGAGGAGACATATTGGTTTTGCCTTCGTCGTCCGTCATCTGTTTTTTTTCTGAAAAATATTTTTTTTTTAATTCTTATTTCGATATCTACCAGGGTAGTGCAAAAGTTGTTAAAATATCATATGACAGAAAGATATTCAATGATGAATAAATTACTATCAGTATGTTTGGCATTTTTTCCTTCACCTTAATTTCTTTAAATATTAGATATATAAATACCACTTAATCTCTAATGTTATGAAATGTATATATTTAAGTGGTTATCAGTATGGAGTACAACCTTGACCTTCATTATAACTTTTAAATGTTTTACGAGTGTATTCAATGAACACCACAATTTTGACCCTGAAACTTTGACCTTGTATTATGACTTACTTTTTACATTACAGCTGATTAACTGACAAAGATGTTTATTGGGGCATTCATG
The DNA here is from genome assembly GCA_028142955.1 of Pinctada fucata. Classification (NCBI taxonomy): domain Eukaryota; kingdom Metazoa; phylum Mollusca; class Bivalvia; order Pterioida; family Pteriidae; genus Pinctada; species Pinctada fucata. The sequence continues at coordinate 25,588,422 of AP027113.1, read as the reverse complement.
TTTCACAAACACTTATTTTCTCTTACAGATTATGTGATGGACCTCATGGAAGAGGCTTATGATCTTCGGCAGGAGTTCCAAATCTATAGTTAAACGAGGAAGGGACTGCCAATGTCCAACTCTCCTCCTCCCCCTCTCACATCACAAGTGAACAGAGTGAGTCTCGAGGAGGCCTTAGCACGCCATAAACCCAGATTTAATAAAAGTCATTGACCACTTTAGTCCTGTGTAAATATGACGATGAACATTAGCGATGAGCAAGTGGACATATTTTACTATATAAATTATTGGGATACTATTGGAAACTATCGAATTAAAAAAAAAGTCATGTTCAAATTCAGTGAATTACCATAGAAGCTGCGGCTGTTTTAACATATTTAAACATTGTGAATGTATAGAAATGCAATTTTAAAGTAAGACCAACAACTGTCATTTTTGTCAACTTAGCTCGGTGTCATTTTACTTGCTTTTGACGTACACAATTTTGATTGTAGTTATACTTAGCAACTTTTTGATGATCAATTTTACTATCAATTTCAAACATTGCAGGGTTTTCAGCAATTGACTATCTTAAGTCAGGGAATATTATCACATCACTAATGAAAACATTTTCATAAATTTCAACTACATATATTACAATGTCCTTATTACTCCTTAATTATCCCCTCACAACTCTGTTGCTTCACTGTTGTGCCTCCGTGAGGGAGGGTGTGTGTTTGTGTGTGTATGGATTCTTGTGAACAGCACAGAAGACCAAGTAATGATCATAGAAACATCAAACCTTCCACAAATGTTCCCCATTGGGAGAGGATGAATTATATTGATTTTCAAGGTCAAGGTCACTATGGACTTCGGTTTAAAATCCTTGTGAACAGCATAGAACTTAGAAGACAAAGCAATTATCACAAAAACATTAAGCCGTACACAAATGCTCTCTACAGGGAGAGATTGAACCCTATTGATTTTCAAGGTCAACGTCAAGTTGGACTTTTGCTTAAAGTCATTTTGCTCAGTGATATAGAACATGCAATTGAGAGGGAATGCTAGTTTGCTACGCACATGTATCCAAGTTCGATCAAACTTTGGTTGACGTCTCTTCAACGCATTTGAAATTTTCTGTTACAAAATTTCTTGAAGTTTCTAAAACGTGGTTCCTGTAGCATCATATCCCAGCCATTCTGCTACGTCTTTTGGTACATTTTTGGACATAATAATTTTCATACTTTTTGACCATATTACATTATTTAGACTGAGGATCACTGACGAGGGTTTAGTACCCGAAACGTGCATGTCTGGTCCATGCTGTAAATTTATCAGGTTTTAAATGATGCTATTGAATTGAAAGACGTTTAACATTTGACCTACTGAATAGAGAATGGTGTTAACACTGACAAAGATGCAGATGCCCGGACAGGGCATTCATGTTTCACAAACACAGGGTTTTTGTCACTTTTTTGCCTTAGTACTTTACCTTTATATCTTTTTATTAAACGATTGTTGGATAAGTAAGTCATATGGCATCTACTTATCACTTGTGTAACACTTGTGACAAGACCTTTGCATTGATACCAACATATTGTCTTGTTAACCTTTGATGTCTTCTGCTCTCCAGATTGGAAATAATACTGTTAGCTGTCAACACATCTTGTCAATTGATATCAATTTCATGTTTTCAAATAAAATTTTACTAATTTCATGTATGCAAATAAATTTTTAATACTGATAACATGTTAGTTCAACAATTTGTTACAATACAATTTTGTCAATAATCCCGTGGATATTTGAAGCCACAGTATTCCTGAGAGGGAAAAGCTTGTCTGTCTTATACTATTGACAACACAAGATGGCAACACCTTTCTATTTCTTTTGCCTAGTCTGTGCCAAATCCATCGAACAAATCTCCGATATCCTATTTGTCTGTATAATCTGTAAATGAAATATTGAAAATGAAGAAATTAGGTAATTTCTCATGCTTACAGTACATGTCTACAGCAAAAAAAGTAAACCAAAATGAAGATTGATACACATGTGAAACTCTGTTTCTCGCAAAGCAAAATCAAGAATAGGGACTGATTTGTCTAGTATTATATCGGCATGCATTTATTTGAAAAATTTATTTGTAAACTGCAATATTGAAGAAGGGAAAAATTTACATGCAAAATGGAATACTTGTTCTAATGGAAGACTTGAACTGGGTGTATGGAAGGAAGGAAAGATGTATGTTCTCTTGATACTAATTTTAGCTTGTCAAAGAAATGCATGCAGCATTTATCTAATTATGCCTCCGTAATCGAAGATTCGGGAGCATATAGTTTTGTCTTATCCATACTATAACCTTAGCCATAACTTCTGAATACCGGAAGCAAAGGATAGGGCTTTGATATTTCACATGTGTATTCCTTGCGATAAGACCTTTCCATGGATACTCAAATTTTTGACCTGGAGTTTTACCTATTTTTGAAAAACTTTAACCTTGGCCATAACTTTTGAATGGTAAGGGATAGGGCTTTGATATTTCACATAAGTATTCCTTGTGACAAGACCTTTACATGGATACCAAAATATTTTTGACCTTGTGACCTTGGAGTTTGACCATTATACAATTTTTACTGACAAAGATGCTGACCGGGGCATTTGTGTTTCAAAAACACATGGCTTTTTTTGTAAAGTTTGAAATAAATATACTTACTCATGGACTGGCTCTTCAACCCTAATGTGGCCATGGATATCCAGGTAATCATAAAATGCTAGCTCTAAACCATCAGTGTTAAGGCAATTCACTTGGAAAGCTTCATGATGAGTTACGCATTTCAATGTGTTTGGTTCCATCTTCTCCATACACAAAGGAAACTGTTTACAGCATACATTCTCTCTGTCTGTAGGCATATTTTCACAGTGTCCACATGAACACCTATGAAAAAATGTTGACAATAATACTACATGTATTTCAATCACTGAATGATGGACACTATGAATTTGGTTTCTAGGTTATGTGTCAGAATTTTTAACAAATGATAAATATTGTCAAGTAGATCTAATGTTATGCTTTATGAAGTCTAAACATTAAAAGTTCAGATCTGAAATCAAGATCTGCAACTGTTCCAATGGAGATTCACAAAGTTCTGTTTCCATGGAAATTCTAATGAATTTGCCTGTAGACTTTGAGACTGAATATACTGATACTATAACTGATGGGTACTTTCAGACTGAATATATTAAAGCCGATGGGTACTTTTTTTCTGTTTATATTCAATATTATATTTATAGTCTGGCCATCTTGACTTAACAATATTTTTCTAAATTAAAGTCAGAACAAAATGTGTATGATCAGCCCAACGGACAAATGTTTGTTGCAGTGATTGAGAGTGTTTGCTGGATACAGTAAACTATGCTAACATAACGGTGGTGATTTCCTGTTCCTGGCAAAGTTGTGTTATTTTTTTCGAAAATTTTTAAATAGAAATACGAAGAAAAAAGTCATTATTATTGAAAAAACACGTTGTTTCTCAAGATATTTCGTTAACATTGCATGTATTTAACGTTTTGGTATGAAGAACGATCCTTATCATTCCTCTACAGGGCGTAGCTCTGCATCATCGTCACTTGAACTTTCGCTGGAGTCAGTACCACTATCGTCTGTCTCGCCACGGGTACTCCGAGTGGGTTCAAATGGATATGGAACCACTCGAAACTCCATCTCATCGTCTACATACTTAAATTCCATATTTTAAAACACGTTGTAAACAAAAAAATCCAAAAACTCCCTCGTGTCGAGCCACTAATATTTCGTCATTATCATTGTCCAGTCAAAACTCTTGATTTACCTAGGGGCACGTAACTTTACTTTTCTGCATTGTTTACATGTTCAAACGGTGTTTATACGTGATCTAAGGCATTCGATTAAAAAAAATATTTTTACCCTATTATTTATTTTTTTCTAATCGAAAAACGAAGAAAAATAACATATTTCCGTTCTCCTTTAAGCAAAGACCACTTATTTTGAGAAAATAAGATTTATCTCTTTTAATGTGCCTAAATTGATATATTTTAGCTATTATGTTTCTTATTATAAATGGCTAGGATGACAAATATGGATAATGACCATATCCCTGTTTACAGCACTTAATCGATAATTCAGAAAATCAGAAACCGAAGGCATACAAAATCAGGATAAAACAGGAACCAAAGCAAACAAACAAAAACCTCCACCATATGAAAAGAAGCGAACTCCCGATATGGGAGTGAGACCAGGTGCCCAGGAAGAGTAAGCATCTCCTGCTTGCATGCAACACCCATCGCTTTAATTCGGTAGAATTGTCACATCCGGTAACTTCCATTTTGGAAGACATAGAGTACAATCTTTGGTTGGATGGTTCAAATGGTCTATGACAAACTAGAAAGGTTTCTTGTTGCGGTTGCAACAAGAGTGTCTTCCTCCTATACAATTTTTGGTTTGGAAATATGAAGGACGTCACATTACATGTATTTATATTATATATTTAAGTTTTCAAATAGCAGTAACATTAAATTTTCAAACCGATAATTGTTGGTGAGCAACCATTTGATTTGGGGGGGGGGGGGGGGCAGGAATTCTATTGCCAGCCGGTAAATTTTTTTCAGCAATTTTCTGAGCAGGCCATTTTTTTTTCAGCCATTACCAGAGTCGGAGAAAAATTTTCGCCGGTTCTTCGGGCCGGATTTAAACAAATTGTCAAATGTTGTGAATGTCTGTGTAAGTTATACTCCCTGCTGTTACAGAGTATGAGTTAATAACCGTTCCTTCAGATGTCTCTTTGCAATTAGCGAATTTCAGACAGATTGTATGATCTTTAAATAGAGCCTTTTCTAGATTTTTGTGCCTATGCGTATTAGGTCTCTGGTAGATACAGCTATGTGAACAGTTTGTATTTATATTAATTAATTTTTTGACTTTAAATTGTCTGGCACAAAGGGCCAGCAAAAAATTCCATATCATGCAATGTATCCTTACTTTTGCATGGTCCGGGAAAAAAAAATTGCCGGCCCTTTGGGCCGGAATATTTTTTTCAGCATTTTTCAGAGCCGGGATTTTTTTTTTTTTGCAAATTCTTCCTGCCCCCTTCCCCCATAAAAAAGGCGAGCTCGTAGCTGTAGAACCAATTTTCTTGAGAAGAGAAATGGTAATAACAAGTTACGTTCAATATATATATATAAATACCATGAGGTTCTCGCTGTGCAGGTTCAAATTTGGACCCCCCCCCCTTCCCTTTTTTCAAAGTTTATTTTGAATTTCCATCATGGCGACATCGTTCAATATAAACAGAACTGTTTTCGAAAAACGAGGGGAGGGAAGAATGTTGGAGAAATTGTTCATCAATTTGTAAATAAACCAACCGAAAATTATGTTCGAACGTTTGCTAGAATTAGAAATTAAACTTGATGTTCAAAATATAGTTATTGAAGTTTAGAAACAGGTTTGTAGGTTAGAAATCGGAATCAAACTACCACTTTTTGTGTGTAAATTCTGGTTTGTAGCTGATCTCTTCTAAATTAATCAACTGTTTTAAAATCAAATTGTGTATATCGAAATGTATTTATGAAATGCATATTCATCATTGCCGTGAAATCGGAATTTGAAAATCTCAACACTGCTTTTCTCGAGTCGGACTCGGACTACCAATTTTAGTGTGCGCCCTATCTGTTGGCGTGAAGGTGTATCGAAATACCCAACTCAAAATTTCGATGCTCATATCTTTTCAACAGTAAGAGATAGGAAAAATCAGAAAGACTAAATAAGACAGATATATGGATAAAAAATAATAATATTGAATTTTTTAGGAAACTTCATAAGCTTAATTTTTGTGTACTATTATAAGCAAAAAAGTGTCTTCCTCCTATGAACTTCTGAATTTGGAAATATGAAGGACGGTGAAGGACGTCATCGTAATAAATCGTTACAGTGTGCATCTAGCATTTCATATCTTGCATGGCTGTCGACTTTCAAAAAGAATGGAAATTGTAGATAGCAAAATACGAGATATTTAAGCTTACAAATAGCAAAACATGAAATTTTCGGTCCTTTTGAGTAATTCGACGCTCCCGTCAAATATTTGAATCTACTAAAAAACATGATAAAAAAAATAACAGAGACCAAAAATAAAAAAGACCAATCTAGCTTTTACTCCAAACGTAACGTTGGAGAACTTTCATTGTCCTAGCTTACAGGGTTCTTGAGAAATCGCTGATCCAATTTTCCACGGTTACGAAAACAATAGGTCTTCCGACGGAAGTCGGAAGACCTAAATATCATCCACCATTCTGGAGAGTGGGACATCATAGTGTATGACGAGTTCCCCATATCGACCGTAGAACTTCCTCAGTGACGATGTTAGTCGGTCACAAACATATCCCTGACTGAGAAGCTTATCTGAAAGACGCCTAGCTCTCAGAACAAAATCCGTATATTTGGTACTTGCTCTGGCATAGCGTATCAACTGAGATATGAAGACGCCATAAGCAGGCGATGAAGGGCTGTTCCTATTCAGAAAAGGAAAGTTTATAATGCTGAAATTGAAGTCGTCACGTTTGTCATAGAGTGAGGTGTTCATGTGACCATCAGTGTCGTAGGACAACGTTATGTCTAAATAGGATGCTGAAGTATTTGTCCCTGTAGTTTCTTTGACCTCAAGCTCCGAAGGATAGATACTGCTGAGGTAATCCGCGAATTTTGGATTATTGATGGACAACACATCGTCTATGTATCTGTAAGTGAAGTTGAAGTCAGAAGCTAAGTATCTTTTCCCTTCAGAGACCAAAGATTGAATGAATTCAGCTTCGTACGAGTAAAGGAAAATGTCGGCAAGGAGTGGGGCACAATTGGTCCCCATTGGAATTCCGACAATTTGCTGGAAGACCTTTCCTCCAAACACCACAAAAATGTTGTCGATCAGAAAGTCTAACATCTGAATAATGTCTGTTTCAGTGTACTTATTTTCAGAATCGGACTTTTCTTTTACAAAGTAGGTTTTGTCATAGGTAACAACAATATATTTGTATTTGCGATTACCGTTCTTACTTGTAAACGCATTACTAATAATTTTTGCGAGTCTTTCTTTCAATTTAGAATGTTCGATTGTAGTGTAAAGTGTCGAAAAATTAAAGGCTTTGATCGAATGGACTCTACTAAAATGAGTGGATTTCAGATGTTCTAAAAGTTCCTTAAAATTCTTTAAAATCCACATCTGGTTGATACCACTGCGAGAATATACTGTCGAACAATATTTTTGAAGCCCAGATTTGATTTCAGATAAAACTTTGGTGAGTAAGATCGATACAGATTTGGTAGAACATTTTGAGGAACCAGCGATGAAATGTTGTTTGTACGGATTCTTATGCATTTTAGGTATGCAGTATACGTATGGTAAATCTAAATCGAAATTGGTAGTGTCGAAGCCAAAGGAAGCAAGAGCTGATTTGTGGTTATCTATTATTTAAGTGGCAGAAAGGTTTGTTGGGGTGTAAGTGGGATTTCCAGGTGTCGAATTTAAACCCAACTCTTTAACTAGACTGTCGAAATAGTACTTTTTGCAAGTAAATGTGTAATTATTTGAGGCTTTGTCCGCTGGTGTGATGACATAATGTTCTTGGAGGTAGTAACATCAGGGTCTTTAAATATAGACACGAATCTGGTGTTCACAGTTGATTATAATCGGTTAATTATAGATAAAAGTAACCCTCTGATGGATTTTATCCATTCGGAAAGGGTGTCGAGCTGTACATCCTCTTTCTTTGCCCAACGTCTTGCATACTCCTCACAAGAGTCCATGATAATTTTGACATTTTGGTTCCATGTAAAGGACATACTTTCTCTGTATTTGGGACCCTTTTTTAACAATTCTCTCAACTTGTCGTTCTTGACTATACTAAGGTCACCAGTAATAACGTGTCCACAAGGAGAGTAGTTGAAATCCGATGAAGAACATTCGCAAGGAAGTGGATGTAGTGAGGGATTACTTAAATCAATACACTGCAGGAATCGTTTGTAATTGTAAATTTTAGATGCAACTGTTGGTGTGTAGCTATAGGAAATACAAGGAGTTTCTTTTCTTTTGAAATATGGTGGGATTATTTCTGTGACAGAATGTCATTTGACAACTAAAATTTAATTTCTATCTTATTTTTCTGGGCAACAAAAAAACCCTTAGGCTAATTTATTTGCAGAAATCACTTATTTCTGCGAGTATTTTCTTTTAATTTATATGTTTAAATTGATTTCATATAATTTGATGGCATCAAAGTGGTTCAAATAATAAACGTCTCGTCAAGATCAAATTATGAATAAACTATTTTGTCAAAATTTTTATGGAAGCGAATGTAGCATACTTAATAATAAGAAACTAACTGGATACATCAATAAGATATGTCCTCGCTACCGAAATATGATCAATTACTGCTTATAAAATGGGTAATCTAATATAACCTAGTTTTCTCCGAAGAAGAAAAATGAATGCGAACACGTGTAAGCGCTTATTTCATTCGAAAATTGTTGTTATCAAACTTTCTTGAAATTTCTAAAACGTGGATCCTGTCACATCATATCACACCCATCCTGCTCTGTCTTTCGGTACATATTTGGACATCATATTTTTCACACTCTTTGGCCATATTTCATTGATTAGATTGGGGATCACTGATGAGGGTTAAGTACCCGAAACATGCATGTCTGGTCTATGCTGGAACTTGATCTGCTCTTAAATGATGCTATCGAATTTGAAGACGTTTAACATTCGTGTAGACACTCAAACTGGAGAATAAGATGGAATCTTCAGAACAAAAATCATCGAGTAATAAACGAATGCGAGAAATTCTTATTTATACCATATCATTACGTGTTCAGAACAAAAGAAGCAACATTATCATTATTATAACTATGTAAGTACATGTATTCTCAGTCACTAAACCGCCAGTGTTCATTTGAAGACATTCAAGAGCACTTAATTCTTCTCTTTGCAGCTATCTAGCAATGAAATATCACAAATTTCACTCAATTTGTTTTTTAAGATATAATCAACGTCTTTAGGCAGCCGAAAACGGATGCGGATATAACCTTTTTTTTAAATTATATACTTTGAAATTTGAAATAAAGCATTTAAAATTATAACGCTGAAGTTGTTTCAATAACTTTCGCAATGCAATTTAAGGATGTAAAACGACGATGCAATCATCAATTGAGTTATTATTACTCAATAATACATACTTTGTATACGTTTCAAACTTCTACACTGGTATTTATAAGTTATCAAGCTCTTGCTATATGATCAACAACAGAACACCACATGAAAAAAATTAAGAAATACTTATCATTTTTTCCATCTAGTGGATCTGTCAAGTCAGTTCGGCACCATAAACTATGAATTGACTTAAGTCTTAATTTCAATTTTCTTTTGTCTCATTATAATATAAAAAGAAGGGAGGAGATCTCCAACAAGACCCCGTTGCAGCATCAACAGTAAAACACCAAAACACCCGATGCAAAAACACAAAAGACGAGTACAGCACGAGACGGATAAGTGATGACTTGAAATTATTTACTCAATTTGTCTATTTTAAGAGTAGAATAGAATAGATGAGCTTGATATTTCAAATTTTACATTGATTTGCTATATATCGTATTTTTAGAATTTGACTCAGTCATTTCTTTATGCCGGGACTTGGTCAACTTCATCCAAGTATACCATCGGGTAGTATGTATTCCCTGTGACGATATGTTCTCCGATTCTACGCCCAGAAAGTGCGCAGTGTCCAGATCTTTTTTTTTTTCTTTTCCCCTTTATAGTCAAAGGCCAAGAACTGATGAAAACCGGACAGATAAACGAACGGACGGTATCTCTATATATGCATTGAAAATAAAGTTCTTTGCGCCTTATTACTGATGCATCGACCTCAACGAAGTTGTGTACGTAAAAGTTCTCGTGTCACAGATGACTATTTTGATATCGTTAAACTAGCGATAAAATAGTTAAAAGCTGTAAGTTTCTGAGGCAGCAATGAAGAATTTCGACATAAAAATGTCAGTAAAATGAAAAACAATTATGAATAAAAATAATTCCAAGGGATGCATGTGTCGCCTGTGAAACATAGCGACACATAGGAATCACTTTAAAATAGGGTGCGACATCCAAGTGTGACAGACAGACGGTCAACGGAGAAAGTGATCACTTAAGCCCTGGTCACAATCCGCCGTGCGTGCTTTTAGGACGTGCGTGTTTGTTGAGGCTACGTGCGCTGCGTTCTTCTGAAGAAGCAAGGAAGGAAGTAGCAAGAGTACGGAAGTAGTGCGTCATGCACGTCGCACGCACGGTTATATGGATGGTTACATGCATCATATGTTGCGAAAAAAAATAAGTGCGTTGCACGTACTTACGACTTGCGTGCAACTTGCTTACAACGTACTTTCTCCGTACGTCTTCTACGTTATTGTAAGGATGTCGAATTGACACTTTCTGCTAACGCACGGAGTCCTCACTTCCTTGCGTCAAACGTGCGTTGCACGTACTTGCAACGTGCGTGTCGTACTTCTTGTTGAATTCTTAGACAGCACGCAGACAAGTCGCAGCGAAAGTTCTGTATGCTCTTAAACTGCTACGTCCTGTCTCAACTTGCAACAAGGTCATAGGCGATACGGACTTGCAATATAATCTTGCCGTCATCGCTATTTTCCTACGCCATTTCACGCAATGATAAAATCGCAGGTACGGCATGTCGTCACAGTGACGTCATTTAGACTTCTGACATAAACAGTGCAAAAGATGATTCAAAGACAGAGGCACATGTTTGTGTGTTTAGGGGCGAGTAAATGGGCAATGAAGGAAACTATTCTTATCTTGATGTAGGAAAATTTATAAGACTCGCATCTAAAGACGGTAGGTTTCGATTTATAGCTAGAATTTCTATTTTTACTGCAGACTCAGCTGATCGTGTTGGCAACGTACGAATGAAAAGAGAATCCCTTATAATGCATCATATTGCATCGAAAGAAAGGCATAGCATGTACACTGTATACCTCATAAATGTAGTAAAATCTGATGGTATATACAGTACTGCAACCCACTTTTTTGACAATTCTATCCTATCCTATCCACAATCCAACATCCTACATCCACCTCCTATCCACTATATCCTATCCCATCCTATCCTATCCAGCGCATTCCAGTCCAATTATATCCTACATCCTATCCTATCCTACATCCTATCCTATCCACCTTTTACTACTTCCCATCACATTAAGCGATATAAATTCATGCATAAGTAGTAAATGATTTGTAATTATCGCTGTTTTTGGATTTTTTTAAAAGTGAAAATTGTTAAGATGATTAAATAACGTTTTTGCACTTGTAGTGAACGAAACAAAATATCAACAAACCCCCAAGTTTGTTTTTAATTGAATTTAGTTTAATATCACCCATTATGTCAAGTAAGAAATTTCAATGGATCAAATTTAATCAAATGAGTATGTTTGTCTGCTAAAAACTTAAGAATTAAAGAAAGATAGATAGGATTGAAGAATGAAGTGGATAGGATGTAGGATAGGATAGGATGTAGGATAGGATAGGATGTAGGATAGAAATGGTCAGGATTGAGGTGGATAGGATAGGATGGGATAGGATAGAATGGGATAGGATAGGATGGGATAAGATTCTATCCACTTTCTATCCTACATTCTGCATCCTACATCCTATCCACCTTTTTGTCAAACAAGTGGGTTGCAGGACTGTACTTGCAATACATTACAATTTATTTACAAATATGAAGCCCCATTTCCAGTCTGCAAGAATCTTGCAGACAAACAAAAGGCGATGACGACAGAGGTAGATTTCAAAGTGAGGACAAGCGTAACTGAAATCGGACGCATGCGTAGGAGATTACGTCCTGTCTGCGTGTTCCCAAATCCGCAAGGAGGACGTACGGGACACGTACTGACAATGCACGGATACCGTACGGATACCCAAGGTTTGCCTACGTTTTTGCACGCAGACAGCACGTACGGCGGGTTGTGACCATCGCTTTAGTGTCGCTATGCTTCGCAGGCGACACAAAAACCTTTGCAACAGTTGAAACACTACATGCTCAAATGGTCTTATTATCTTTCACGCCACTATATAAATACTCTGTTCACGATCAACTCGTGTTATGTAAAGGACTTTCGAACACTCTTCACATACCAATGCACTTCTAAAATTGTACACTAATCAAGTATAACAAACGCTCGTATCTCTATTATAATTATTGACCATATGTCGATCATTTATATCTTAGATAAATATATTCAGTCCCGAGTTTGATTCCCATCTCCAGTGAACATTTGTCAAGTTTTACAATATGCATGATCAATTTGAGAACCTGTGATTGCATGTGAACCTGTGAATACATGTTGCATCTAATTTGATTTAGAAGGCATATGTAATATGTTGACCATGAGAGAGATATTTCTAAAGTTATGGGAAGGGTATTAAAGTGGAAATCATCACTGAACTAAACCTCACTACAACCCTCTCTTAGAGTGTCATTCTCATGAGTGTGGAAATACATTTAAGACTGTGCACCTATTTCAAAATCATAATAATAAGACAACACTGACCGCAGGAGCCTCACGACCGTCTAGTTGGATAACGATATAGATCTATAGTTGCAGTTCAGGGAAATGAAAAAAAATTCTTAGCTTTATTAATCTTTTAGCCTTATGGATAGAGGGAAGTGGTTCTTGAATGATTTAATGGAAATAAAAGTTCTAGCATCGAGCCCCTGTATTTCAATATGAAATTTCTTTAAAAGATGTTTAAGATTCAATGCAGTGGTGGCGAAGGAGAAGCTAGCCAATCAGATCCTCATGCCAATGTTTATTGACCGATCGCCTTGAAAACACACACTTAGAAGAGAACTTTTGCTAGTTTCGTGAAATTCTGTGTAACAGTTGCAGGGGGAAAGGGGGTTGATGTTTTAAAAACACGATTAGTGTGCTACATGTCATTGACATAGCAGTAGTTCACGTTCATGAGTTTCCTACAGTAACAGTGTTTACGAAAACAACGTTTTTTCCTCTCCATGTGCATGAAAAACCTTACTTTAATCAGCATCATGTACTATATTGTGTGTTATCATCAATACACATTTTACGCAAGTCATTATTGGACATACTGACGAAATAGGATAAATTCAACCAGGTTTGTCGATTTAACGGATGTACACCGTAACACACAAATTCTATCTACAGTCATTTGGGAGGGTATTATGTTGCATTCGTCTTTGTGGTGACATTGCCGTACCGACAATGCCCCTCTGTGTGAAGCCACATAACCTCTCTGTGCCGGAGAGAACAGAGAAAAAGAAGTATTCCTTCCTTCTATTCACTTCAGCACAATTTTCTATCGTCTTAGAGGCGAGATTGACGTCCAGATACAGCACTGCATTTATGTGTCATCGAGATATAGCTCAATTTAGGATGCATTTTTCTTTCGAACCGAAACCCCGTGTCACACGTGATACCGAAACCCCATGCTACACATAGAGTTTCTTGATATAATTTCAATATTCAAAGCATTTAAGGAGGGTTTTTGTATTCATAATGTTTGAAATATGTTTATGGTCTTTGTATTCCAACAAACGTGTACAGAAATGCATTGTAATAAGAGATTTTTTAGTTTTGTGCCGAGACATGGCCAAATTTTTCCAGACGCCGATACTGTACCGGAGTGTTTGAAGTATCTGAGACTATTTGAACTGCTTCAACGTCATCAATAGGTCACTATATAATCCTGTCCTTCTGTGCACTATACTTTATCACTGTAAAACGGATAGAAATGAAGAAAACTTAATTTCTACTAACAATTGTTGTCTGATCTCCGCTTCAAAACCGAAACCCCTATTGACACATAGCCGAAACCCCCTATGTGCGCTCTAACAGGGTGTAAGTTCTCTACATGTGGAAATAAGTAGATTTGTTTTGATGCGTTCCGAATGGTGTACAAAGTTAACGTTAAAAGCAAAGGGTTGAATGTCTAAAATGAAAATTTATTGTAGATGGCGCTGTCAAAATTAATTTGTGCGGCGCCGCTCATGTGTTAACTGCTATATATCTACGTGCCTTCTGAATGTGTATTTCGTTGAAGAAATATTTAACAAACAGAATGATTAAGTTAGTTGTGTTAGTTTTTGTATAAATATTCTCTAGAAAAATTTTATAATTCATGACAGAAATTATTTAAAATAAGCATTTTTGGCCCAGCTTACCTAGAAATCATACTTGCATAAGATATATAATAATTGAGATTTTGTTTAAGAACGCAAATTGGGTTGAACTGAGGTATGAAAGGAAATCTTCATTTTTCCTAGTACGTACACAACAGTAAGTAACAATCGTATTGGGTAAACTTTTCCTTACATACGAAATGCCAAACAGGAGCCTTATGCAAACGACCCTCAATGAAAGCCACCCCTCTCTATTTTCCCTTAATTCTTTATAGAGGAAGATGCAATCTGAGATGTCAATTAAATGAATAAGCAAGTATTTTCCCAACATATTATACTAATCAAATGTTTCACATTTCTGATGTGTTGCGTGAATTTTCCCTTTTATAGTTATTGAAAAGCCCAAAACCTACCAAAAGAGAAAAAATTCAACGTTTTCCTGCTATTTTAAAATAGTAAAGATGGTTACGTTAGTGACATAGATAAATTAATGCATAATTTTCCATGTACATTCCTTTTAAGTTCTGATAAGGGGCATAACTTACGAATTCAACATATCTGTAAATGCGTCCTCATGTATACGGTACATGTAAAATAAGATTGGGGGGTGGGGGGGGGGGGGTGGGGGTTAAGGACAGCTTTGTTAAAGGAAGAAACCTGTTACTATATTCATTATAAATAAGTTGAAATCAGGGAATTTCAAAGTAGATAGTGGCACTGTTCGAATGATCATTGTAAAATTTGAATTACTTTAGTTTTAAGAAGTTCATCTTCTGTAAATTGCAAGCGTTCATTATGATGTAACGACAAGTCAAGACTGCACTGTAGTGAAGTGTCAGCAGTCTGAACATATATCAGAGGGGCCTGATCAGAGCAACAAAGTTTAGTGGCCTCAGGATGGAGTCTGAAACACTGTTCAATCGATCCCATGGGAATCAAATCTCCCCTCCCTAGAGTCTGATTATGTGGATTAAGAATAAGAAGCAGTGTCGGACACCTGGTAATACACAAATTCCCTCATGACACTGTGAAATGACTCTATAGTAGATTCCTATGATGCTGTCATACCTCCAACTTAACCATAATATTGATATTGTATTGCAACTCTCGGATATCCTCCATTAATTTCTACCATGCAAAGAAAATAACATTAAACAGACCTGCCTACTTATACGATTTTTGCGTAATTTTTACGACTTTAGACCTACAATTACGCTATGCGCTATTGCTGCTCAATCCTACGCTCCCAACAAATTTCCAAGCAGAATGACTCTTAAAAAAATATCCCTAACAAATTATTAGACTCGCATACATAAATTATATGAGCGTTTGGTAAAAATGTATATTCATTTGTGTAAATTATTTAGATTTATAATAATGTCAAAAAGAGTGGAAAAGACAATGTTTTATCAAAGAAAGGAGGGGATCTCCAACAGCACTAGGTTGCAGCACCCACAGCAAAATCCCAAAACACCCATGCAAAAAACACAGAACATATACCCACAGAAAGAGACGCAAAAGGGACAAGGAACACCAACTCACAACATAGAGACATGAAACATAAAAGACTACACATAAACCAACGAGACCAATGTTACAAATTCCTTTTTCATAATATGCTTTACTTCCCTTAATTACACTTTCTTGAGGAATCTATAACACTTTTGCAAAGAGATAAGTAGGCAGGTCTGCATTAAATCAGAAGAGATTTCATAACTAAACCATCTGACTATTCGTTATATTGTTTGTAGAGCTGAAACGAATATTCGCGAATGAATAATTGTCAGCGACTTTGGACTGTTCTTGCTTCACTGAGGCTGTTTGAGCTGCAATCTCTATGAGAGGCTAGTAGAAATTTTATAACATTAACAATCTATACAATAACAAACTAGACTAATTTACCAGTTAAATTAAACTACTGGTAGTGGTTTAATTAAGGATTGTTTTTCAGCTTTTGCGCTTTATTGGTGTGTATTGGCAGTAGCGAATGAAACAAAACATGTATAGACGAAGTGCTTTTCATGAATTTTGTTTCCATTCCCTACTGCCAATACACACCGATAAAGCGCAAAAGCTGAAAAAACAATCCTTATATTTACATTTTACGTGTTAACTAAGTTGTTTCTGTCCCTTTTCATCCCGTTTCTTTATATTTGAAATGTCACTACAGAGGGAGAACGACACTTGACGTAACAGCAAACGAACGTTCGGCGTTTTGTGATAGCTTCGAAATAGTACCTTCTGTACGGAAACATGGTAGAAAAATAAGAAATTGAATTTTGTTAATGGTTGTATTTTGAACATTTCTATCAAAACTGAATAAAAAATGAATCGTACAAAATCGCGATTTTTGTCCCACATGATAAAGACCAAGCGGATGGTTAGTCTGGAGAAATGTCACGGATATTGGAAGGAAAACATTTGAAAACTGACTGGAACACACTGTTAATTTATAAACCTATGAAATCAATCGGTACCATTATTCAAACTTCTGTAAAATTACTCTGTTTCTTCTGGAAGTATTTAGAGTAATGCAAAATTCGAGTACAGCCGTTCAAAACGATACAAATACACGAGATTTTCATGACCTACCTCAACGTGGTACAAAATTCGCTGATACTCGAAATAATTCTGATCTGTATAATTCCATAAGAAGCAAAAATAAATTTACTGTTGATTAATGACACAAGTGGAGCAAATCCTCATCCTAAATATTGAATATTTGATCCACTAATGTCTAAATTCGCTCATCCAAACATGACATCATTCTGTAGACGACAGCAGGTCGTCCTTCTCGAATTTCGTCTGATGTGACGCGCGATCGACTTACTACGTCACACTTCTTGGAAGTGCACATGTGGGTAACCTAGATTTTGACCCATTTAATCACTGGGTGTAGACGGCATTGATTGATAATGGAATTTTGAATCTGTGTTGAAGCAGTAAATAGAATGGGCATTTTATGGCAAATTAATCCGCATTTGTTCAAATGTCACGTGATAGGCTCTTGCGATTATTGAAAAATGCAGTGCAGTTGGTTTGGTACCTTCATATAAGGGAAACGCAGTAGGAATGTAAATATAAAGTTTTAATAAGTAATGAGCATACTACTATTGACGTTATTTCTAATTGTGATGTCATAATTCAGATACGACGTCATAGTTTTAAAGTTACGTCTAATGTTGTCATGTCGGGTCTTAGGATGTGTAAAATATAAGTCAACTGCGGTAATGTGAAAATCGTCTATTTCATACTATATGTACTATACACCTCGCTTATCCAAGCAAGTCTACCTTGAGTAAATCACAATTCTAATCCGCAACTCATTCATAAAAGTACATGTACATTAATAGATACCTACAAATAAGCTTCAAAATGGAATAGGCTACAAGAGGATGTTGTCCTATCTTCTTGAACTTGAGTAATCAGGATGGGGTGTGAGACCAGTTTTTATTCTCTTCTTACATTTTAAATTTTATAGATTTTAACTTGTGTTGGCTGTTGTGCCATGCAACATGGCTTCTGCCTGGAAGTGGGATACAGGTATGTAGAAATAAAAATAGAGGAAAAACCTTGATGTTGGAGTCATGCACTACCGCAATCGTTATATCAGCCAGTTGGCAAAGGGATTATACAGCATGTAAATCATCACAGAATAAACTATATCCTTTGGTTAAAGACACCTCCCTTAAAATAGATTCATAAAAACTCCATTTGTAAACAAAGGTTTTCATCTTCTGAACATTTCTAATATTTTTCGGGATCATCGCGTGCAAAGTGCCATTCCTCAATACTTTGAAAATTTAGAACCTCCTCTTACTTGTTACAAATATAAGAGACCTACTCGAAATTTTGTTTTTACTACAACAAAGTAACATCAGATCCTAAAATACTTTAATCATGTCCTGCTTCTTGCGAATGTGCAACGTCTGAATATCTAAATAAACCAGCTGGTCATATTATTACAGGTGACTTTTCAATGATCCAAGACAGGCATCTCCGTAGTCTTCTCAAAAAAAGGACATAAGTAAAGAATCCCATCTAAGATAGATTTTATTAAATGTAAACGTCTCATATTGAATAGCATCATTTAAAAGATAAATTGGCAACATGGACCAGACATGCACGTTTCGGGTACTTAACCCTCGTCAGTGATCCTCAAATCTAAACAATGTAATATGCCAAAAACGTATGAAAGTTACTATGTCGAAAAAGCGTACCGAGAGACGTAGCAGAATCGTTGGGATATGATGCTACAGGACCCACGTTTTAGAAAATTCTAGAAATTTTGAAAACAGAAATTTTAGAATGCGTTGAAGAAATGTCACGAAGTGCTGAAGGAAGCTTTAGATAACTATACTAAACGATGGTGTAAATTGGAAGGAGTCGAATCACATGCTCTGAATGACTGGAAAAACCTCATTTTGGATATTACCGATATTCGAATGGATCCTGAACAACAAAAATCCTCATCTTTTGGAAATTCCAAGTTCTAAATCTGAAAGATATTTCAAATCCAAGTTACGTAATTTACATGAAAAATATGTCTTCGCGCCTGCAGACAAATTAGCCAACAAAACCATAATTATTTGAAAACGCTACTACATATCAACTTTAGTTTCGGAACTTTCCTCTACTAATACTTATATCGAAAGCAATGAAAGTGTTCCCAATATTTTGAGAAAACATAACAGTGAAATTTCTTCGTTTTACATCCCTATTTCTAAATTGGATCTCCCTACAATATACTGCATACCAAAACTTATCAAGTTTCTTACAAGTTTCGATACATTGCTAATATTAGCAACTGCTCAACTACAATTTTGTCTAGAAATCTGACGTCAGCACTCCCGGCTATAAAGGAACACATGGCCAAATACTATGAAACTGTTATGAACAGGAATGCTGTAAACTTCTTTTGGTCTATTAAAAATTCAGGGGATGTAATTGACAAAATGAAATCAAGAAATTTTTAAGCAAATACGATTTCTTCATTCGACTTCTCTAATTTGTACACCACGCTTCCTCACGACAAAATAAATGATCGACTGTCCAAACTCATTAAATGGTGTTTTGATCGAGAGGGGAAAACTTATATTTGTACATCTGAATCGAAGGGTTTCTTTTCCGCCACAGATTACAAATCATGGACATGTGGTGACCTATGCATTGCCTTGTCCTTCCTTTTGGACAATATTTATGTAAGATTTGGTGAGAAACTCTACAAGCAAGTTGTAGGGATTCCTTTTGGTACTAATTGAGCGCCTATTGTTGCCGATTTATTTTTGTACACGTATGAAAAGGAATTTATCCAAAATCTTCAGAAGCAAAGAAAAAATGATGTTGTGAAATGTTTCATTATTACCTCTAGGTACCTGGATGATATTCTTACTATTGACAGTCCTGTTTTTGAAAAGAATAAAGATGTTATTTATCCACAAAAATTGATTCTAAACAAGGCTAACGATACAAATACAGAAACACCATTTTTCGACCTAATTATCAAAATTGTAAATGGAGAGATTCATACCAGTGTGTATGACAAAAGAGATGATTTTGGATTTAAAATAGTAAATTTCCCCTGGCTTGGCGGTGAAGTTCCTAGATTACCGTCCGGTGGTATCTACATTTCACAGCTCATCCGGTATGCTAGAGCATGTACTGATGTTTTTTTTATTTTCATAGTTTTACAAATTACCAAGAAACTTTTAGGAAAAGGTTTTCGCTTTCACAAACTAGTAAAAACTTTCTGAAAATTTTACGAAAATTGTGGTCAACTTCTTTTGAAATTCAGAGCAATACAGGCATTAGAGTATTATTTTGGGTATTTCACAACCTGTATTTTATGGTGACATAATTAACAAGATCTAAGATAGACAACATAACTATCGAATATGCGTCAGAATCATCAAACGCCTTTTATATGATCTTAATGTCACCAGACGGACACTAGGCTTGGTACTTGACCAATCTGCAGTCTTGTACCAGCGCATTCTTAAAACTTGCACTCTGGCTGACTGTGACGACGGGACTCCATGACGGGCCCTATCCAAAGCTCTTTAGAGAAGACACGGCCCCGACCACCTGTCCTCTCTAAATGTCAGTAGGACTCCTCGGGTGATAACATACATGAGCTCGCGGCGGCAGAGCACGGATTGTATTATGACGCCCTCTTTTAAATCCATTTACATATTCATTTGTGTTGCTTGGACCCCTGCGTTTTGCGGTCTTGTTTGTGTGTGGTCATCTGACAGTTTGGAGGTTGTTTTACGCCAAAATTGTACGTTCTTCAAGACCTCTGGGTAATCGGAAAAGTGGGAGGGTTGTGCGCACGTATTCCAGGATAACCACACCTTCTGCTATTTCCGTGGTAGGTGACCGTTGCCCATTGGTCTTCTTGGTTTATGTGTAGTCATTTGTGTTTGATGTTTCTGTGTTGTGCGTTAACGTTTATTGTCCCTTTAACGTCTTTCTGTGTTGTCTGCTCTGTGTTTTTGCAATGGGTGTTTTGCTGTAGGTGCTGCAACCTATTGTTGTTGGAGATCCCCTCGTTTGTTCAACAAGACTGTCTTGCAAACAGTGTGCAACAGCTTTCACCATAGAAACCAATTGTAGTGTATGAAATGATTACTAATGCAAATGTAAATATTAAGATTTTGTTTGTCACAATATGTGCATATTTTTGTTCAATGATGGAATTATAAGTTTGTGCTATTTCTGATTTAAGGTATATAGTATACAAAATCCTGTGGTACAGATAAAGTTTGATGGTATCTACACCGACCACAACTACTTTAGTTTAGTTGTAAGTACATAATGATTAGTACACTTAGGTAAAAAAGTCAAAACAATAAGGAAACTTAACTTTTTATCTTTTATTGTTTTAAATGCAGAAATGCAAAAAAAAAAAAAAATCTTGTTTCCAAGTAATTCTGCTATGGATGATCTGTATCTTTAATTGAGAATGTACATTGTACGTTCATAACATACATGCTCAGGTTGTTTCTCTTACAAATGAAATTTTTTTTTGTGAATTGTGAATGTAATCACACAAGTCTCAACCAGAGTGTATCAGCTTTAAACACACATGCTCCATATTCCATACTGACATTTACATTAAATGAATATTATATTTTATTATACCTCATAATTAATACCAATTAATAAATCTGATTGGTCCAGAGACGTCACTTGGGAGAACGAGAAAACTTCATGTCTCCTTCCTTAGACATCATATTACCCTCCTGAGATGTCATATTCAACGTTGGTTTAAAGAATATTTATTCAATAAACATCAAAGAAGTACCTTACCGTTTATTCAGTCGAGAAGGCAAGGTAAAATCGTGAGAATTCCCATCGAAACGGTTGCGAAACCAGGAATGAACAACATTCCAAAGTGAGAAGGTACCCGGGGAGAGTCGGCGTGCCGTGATCGCATGCAACACCCTTCGCAACAGCTTCATGGAAACCTGACAAATTCGGTGATTTTCTCGATGTACATTTTGATTGTACATTTTCGGTTTGGAAGTTCAAGTAATAAGTTCCAATCAGACTCAATATATAGAAAAGTCAAGGATTGAGTATTTATTAGCTACTCGTGAATACTCTAATGAGTTAAAGAAGATCCTGACGATAATCTCAACAGCACTCACAATAGAGCACACAATTAAGCATCGACAGACCCCTAGTAAGCTAGAGGTGGGACCAGGTGCTCGGGAGTTTATTAAGTTAGCATCGAGTTGCCTCTCTTTAGTGACGGTGACTACTGCAGGCTAAAAGAATGACCTCTCACAAGCTTCCGGTATAATAAACAATTTCTACCTGCATTCAATGTCTGTGATGATATAGACAGCTACAATTACCACACCTTCTGCTATTTCCGCGGCAGATGGCCGTCCTAAGGCGGCACCGGATGCCCATTGGTCTTATTGGTTTATGTGTAGTCCTTTGTCTTTGATGTTTCGGTGTTGTGCGTTGACGTTCCTTCTCCCTTTACGTCTCTTTCTGTGCTTGTCTGCTCTGTGTTTTTGCATTGGGTGTTTTTGGGTTTTGCTGTGGTTGCTGCAACCTGGTGTTGTTGGAAATCCCCTCCTTTGTTTTACTTAATTTTCTTAATCATTATAATAGGGCTTTCGTCATCAGGATTTTACACGTAATGTAAATTCTAGAGGGGAAGCAAGCGAGAAAAATAATGAGCAATGTAAACGTCTTCAAATTGAATAGCATAATTTAAGAACAGATAAATTGGCAACATGGACCAGACATGCACGTTTCGGGTACTTAACCCTTGTCAGTGATCCTCAAATCTAAACGATGTAATTTGCCAAAAAGTATGAAAGTTACTATGTCGAAAAAGCGTACCGAAAGACGTAGTAGGATAGGTGGGATATGATGCTACAGGACCCACGTTTTAGAAATTCCAAGAAATTTTGATAACAGAAATTTAGAATGCGTTGAAGAAACGATCAACCGAAATTGATCGAACTTGGTTACATGTGCCTTCGGGGACTCCTGGTCCACCAGCAGTGACACTTACCAAGTGGTATAAATGTAAACGTCTTCAAATTGAATAGCATCATTTAAGAACAGATAAATTGGCAACATGGACCAGACATGCACGTTTATGTGACAACTTATAATGCATAAAAGTTGAATATATGTAGTTTGATGGTTCCTGTTTATTGCAATCATGAAGATATTTCTTTTTAAAACAAAAACATTTTACCAGAGTCAAACATAATAAGAATTATTCATAATTAACAAATTGTTTGGTACATTTATCAATAATTACAGTAAAATGAAAGATACCTTTTAAGCAGAACATGAAGTCAGTCCATTAGTAGATTGATAGTGGCAACGATAGCTTAGGTCAGTGCTCTGTTTTTAAAAAGGATATCTTGTAAAGAATATTTATTTGTCAAAATAGTATAAATTTTGCTGGACTCAATATGTATATCCAAATATACCAGAAAAAGTACATAAACAGAGAAACTTATTTTCTTTTTGTTTCTTGTTGTTTTTTTTTATTTTCGTGCATGAACATCGACGGCAGTGCGGATAGCCAGCATGGGATGCTTACTCCTCCCGGGCACCTTGTCCCTCCTCTAGCTTGCTAGGGATCCGTGGATGCTCAGTTTGGTGCTCTATTGTGAGTGCTGTTGAGATTATCGTCAGGATCGTTAACAAAACACACACATACAAAAATCCTGAATGGAAAAAAAGTTATTATCTTGTTATTTCTTTTGGTTACTTGTCGTTCCTTAGCCCATGGGTCTTTAAGCCCACATAGATTTATATATAAATCTTGAATCTCTAGATAGTTGTTGTACAAATTTAGCATGATAATGAATTTTTCAAAATTAAAATATATGAAAAATATTGGTGAAAGCTGCTTTAGGAAATTGATGAACTTAAAACCCAACCTATAGAAAAAAAACTGAAAAAGAAATATACATGTACATGAGTAAAAGAAGATCCTGACAATAATCGAAACAGCACTCACAATAGAGCACAAAATTGAGCATCGACGGACCCCTAGCAAGCTTGAGGTGGGACCAGGTGCTCGGGAGGAGTAAGCATCCCCTGTTGGCTAGCTGCACCCGCCGTCGATGTTAAAGCACGAAAATGAAAACAATATATAAACTTCATGCACTGTGTGACGTTATGTACATGTATCACGAAAAACATTAGATCTATTATTGTTATTAAAGACATATAGGCTACAAAAACTATTTCTTCTGTGTTTATATTCAGTTATTGACATAGTTAAAAGGGCAGAAACCCACATGGCAAAACTAGCACCTATGCATTCGGTGATTTTCTCGATGTACATTTTGATTGTACATTTTCGGTTTGGAAGTTCAAGTAATAAGTTCCAATCAGACTCAATATATAGAAAAGTCAAGGATTGAGTATTTATTAGCTACTCGTGAATGTTAAACGTCTTCAAATTGAATACTCTAATGAGTTAAAGAAGATCCTGACGATAATCTCAACAGCACTCACAATAGAGCACACAATTAAGCATCGACGGACCCCTAGTAAGCTAGAGGTGGGACCAGGTGCTCGGGAGTTTATTAAGTTAGCATCGAGTTGCCTCTCTTTAGTGACGGTGACTACTGCAGGCTAAAAGAATGACCTCTCACAAGCTTCCGGTATAATAAACAATTTCTACCTGCATTCAATGTCTGTGATGATATAGACAGCTACAATTACCACACCTTCTGCTATTTCCGCGGCAGATGGCCGTCCTAAGGCGGCACCGGATGCCCATTGGTCTTATTGGTTTATGTGTAGTCCTTTGTCTTTGATGTTTCGGTGTTGTGCGTTGACGTTCCTTCTCCCTTTACGTCTCTTTCTGTGCTTGTCTGCTCTGTGTTTTTGCATTGGGTGTTTTTGGGTTTTGCTGTGGTTGCTGCAACCTGGTGTTGTTGGAAATCCCCTCCTTTGTTTTACTTAATTTTCTTAATCATTATAATAGGGCTTTCGTCATCAGGATTTTACACGTAATGTAAATTCTAGAGGGGAAGCAAGCGAGAAAAATAATGAGCAATGTAAACGTCTTCAAATTGAATAGCATAATTTAAGAACAGATAAATTGGCAACATGGACCAGACATGCACGTTTCGGGTACTTAACCCTTGTCAGTGATCCTCAAATCTAAACGATGTAATTTGCCAAAAAGTATGAAAGTTACTATGTCGAAAAAGCGTACCGAAAGACGTAGTAGGATAGGTGGGATATGATGCTACAGGACCCACGTTTTAGAAATTCCAAGAAATTTTGATAACAGAAATTTAGAATGCGTTGAAGAAACGATCAACCGAAATTGATCGAACTTGGTTACATGTGCCTTCGGGGACTCCTGGTCCACCAGCAGTGACACTTACCAAGTGGTATAAATGTAAACGTCTTCAAATTGAATAGCATCATTTAAGAACAGATAAATTGGCAACATGGACCAGACATGCACGTTTATGTGACAACTTATAATGCATAAAAGTTGAATATATGTAGTTTGATGGTTCCTGTTTATTGCAATCATGAAGATATTTCTTTTTAAAACAAAAACATTTTACCAGAGTCAAACATAATAAGAATTATTCATAATTAACAAATTGTTTGGTACATTTATCAATAATTACAGTAAAATGAAAGATACCTTTTAAGCAGAACATGAAGTCAGTCCATTAGTAGATTGATAGTGGCAACGATAGCTTAGGTCAGTGCTCTGTTTTTAAAAAGGATATCTTGTAAAGAATATTTATTTGTCAAAATAGTATAAATTTTGCTGGACTCAATATGTATATCCAAATATACCAGAAAAAGTACATAAACAGAGAAACTTATTTTCTTTTTGTTTCTTGTTGTTTTTTTTTATTTTCGTGCATGAACATCGACGGCAGTGCGGATAGCCAGCATGGGATGCTTACTCCTCCCGGGCACCTTGTCCCTCCTCTAGCTTGCTAGGGATCCGTGGATGCTCAGTTTGGTGCTCTATTGTGAGTGCTGTTGAGATTATCGTCAGGATCGTTAACAAAACACACACATACAAAAATCCTGAATGGAAAAAAAGTTATTATCTTGTTATTTCTTTTGGTTACTTGTCGTTCCTTAGCCCATGGGTCTTTAAGCCCACATAGATTTATATATAAATCTTGAATCTCTAGATAGTTGTTGTACAAATTTAGCATGATAATGAATTTTTCAAAATTAAAATATATGAAAAATATTGGTGAAAGCTGCTTTAGGAAATTGATGAACTTAAAACCCAACCTATAGAAAAAAAACTGAAAAAGAAATATACATGTACATGAGTAAAAGAAGATCCTGACAATAATCGAAACAGCACTCACAATAGAGCACAAAATTGAGCATCGACGGACCCCTAGCAAGCTTGAGGTGGGACCAGGTGCTCGGGAGGAGTAAGCATCCCCTGTTGGCTAGCTGCACCCGCCGTCGATGTTAAAGCACGAAAATGAAAACAATATATAATCTTCATGCACTGTGTGACGTTATGTACATGTATCACGAAAAACATTAGATCTATTATTGTTATTAAAGACATATAGGCTACAAAAACTATTTCTTCTGTGTTTATATTCAGTTATTGACATAGTTAAAAGGGCAGAAACCCACATGGCAAAACTAGCACCTATGCATTCGGTGATTTTCTCGATGTACATTTTGATTGTACATTTTCGGTTTGGAAGTTCAAGTAATAAGTTCCAATCAGACTCAATATATAGAAAAGTCAAGGATTGAGTATTTATTAGCTACTCGTGAATGTTAAACGTCTTCAAATTGAATACTCTAA
Source organism: Pinctada fucata (assembly GCA_028142955.1). Classification (NCBI taxonomy): domain Eukaryota; kingdom Metazoa; phylum Mollusca; class Bivalvia; order Pterioida; family Pteriidae; genus Pinctada; species Pinctada fucata. Next base: position 25,561,883 of record AP027113.1, on the reverse strand, counting down.
TGAGTTAAAGAAGATCCTGACGATAATCTCAACAGCACTCACAATAGAGCACACAATTAAGCATCGACGGACCCCTAGTAAGCTAGAGGTGGGACCAGGTGCTCGGGAGTTTATTAAGTTAGCATCGAGTTGCCTCTCTTTAGTGACGGTGACTACTGCAGGCTAAAAGAATGACCTCTCACAAGCTTCCGGTATAATAAACAATTTCTACCTGCATTCAATGTCTGTGATGATATAGACAGCTACAATTACCACACCTTCTGCTATTTCCGCGGCAGATGGCCGTCCTAAGGCGGCACCGGATGCCCATTGGTCTTATTGGTTTATGTGTAGTCCTTTGTCTTTGATGTTTCGGTGTTGTGCGTTGACGTTCCTTCTCCCTTTACGTCTCTTTCTGTGCTTGTCTGCTCTGTGTTTTTGCATTGGGTGTTTTTGGGTTTTGCTGTGGTTGCTGCAACCTGGTGTTGTTGGAAATCCCCTCCTTTGTTTTACTTAATTTTCTTAATCATTATAATAGGGCTTTCGTCATCAGGATTTTACACGTAATGTAAATTCTAGAGGGGAAGCAAGCGAGAAAAATAATGAGCAATGTAAACGTCTTCAAATTGAATAGCATAATTTAAGAACAGATAAATTGGCAACATGGACCAGACATGCACGTTTCGGGTACTTAACCCTTGTCAGTGATCCTCAAATCTAAACGATGTAATTTGCCAAAAAGTATGAAAGTTACTATGTCGAAAAAGCGTACCGAAAGACGTAGTAGGATAGGTGGGATATGATGCTACAGGACCCACGTTTTAGAAATTCCAAGAAATTTTGATAACAGAAATTTAGAATGCGTTGAAGAAACGATCAACCGAAATTGATCGAACTTGGTTACATGTGCCTTCGGGGACTCCTGGTCCACCAGCAGTGACACTTACCAAGTGGTATAAATGTAAACGTCTTCAAATTGAATAGCATCATTTAAGAACAGATAAATTGGCAACATGGACCAGACATGCACGTTTATGTGACAACTTATAATGCATAAAAGTTGAATATATGTAGTTTGATGGTTCCTGTTTATTGCAATCATGAAGATATTTCTTTTTAAAACAAAAACATTTTACCAGAGTCAAACATAATAAGAATTATTCATAATTAACAAATTGTTTGGTACATTTATCAATAATTACAGTAAAATGAAAGATACCTTTTAAGCAGAACATGAAGTCAGTCCATTAGTAGATTGATAGTGGCAACGATAGCTTAGGTCAGTGCTCTGTTTTTAAAAAGGATATCTTGTAAAGAATATTTATTTGTCAAAATAGTATAAATTTTGCTGGACTCAATATGTATATCCAAATATACCAGAAAAAGTACATAAACAGAGAAACTTATTTTCTTTTTGTTTCTTGTTGTTTTTTTTTTATTTTCGTGCATGAACATCGACGGCAGTGCGGATAGCCAGCATGGGATGCTTACTCCTCCCGGGCACCTTGTCCCTCCTCTAGCTTGCTAGGGATCCGTGGATGCTCAGTTTGGTGCTCTATTGTGAGTGCTGTTGAGATTATCGTCAGGATCGTTAACAAAACACACACATACAAAAATCCTGAATGGAAAAAAAGTTATTATCTTGTTATTTCTTTTGGTTACTTGTCGTTCCTTAGCCCATGGGTCTTTAAGCCCACATAGATTTATATATAAATCTTGAATCTCTAGATAGTTGTTGTACAAATTTAGCATGATAATGAATTTTTCAAAATTAAAATATATGAAAAATATTGGTGAAAGCTGCTTTAGGAAATTGATGAACTTAAAACCCAACCTATAGAAAAAAAACTGAAAAAGAAATATACATGTACATGAGTAAAAGAAGATCCTGACAATAATCGAAACAGCACTCACAATAGAGCACAAAATTGAGCATCGACGGACCCCTAGCAAGCTTGAGGTGGGACCAGGTGCTCGGGAGGAGTAAGCATCCCCTGTTGGCTAGCTGCACCCGCCGTCGATGTTAAAGCACGAAAATGAAAACAATATATAATCTTCATGCACTGTGTGACGTTATGTACATGTATCACGAAAAACATTAGATCTATTATTGTTATTAAAGACATATAGGCTACAAAAACTATTTCTTCTGTGTTTATATTCAGTTATTGACATAGTTAAAAGGGCAGAAACCCACATGGCAAAACTAGCACTTAAACATGTAAGTATGGTGTACAAATCTCATTTTCATCATTTTGAAACAGTTACAGAAATTAAGGAAGTTCTACATTACCTAATCATGAACTATACGTATAAAAAAATTAAAGCTTCAAATATAACAATGGAAATAACCGGATGTGACAGTTTTATCGAATTAAAAAGGCGGGTTTTGCATGCATGCAGGAAATGCTTACTCTTCCTGGGCACCTGTTCTCACTCCCATATCGGGAGTTCGCTTCTTTTCATATGGTTGAGATTTTTGTATGTTTGATTTGGTTCCTGTTTTATCCTGATTTTGTATGCCTTCGGTTTCTGATTTTCTGAATTATCGATTTTGTGCTGTATACAGGGATATTGTCATTGTCCATATTTGTCATAAGAAATGGTTTTAAGTGATACGAAAAAGCATGAATACACTTTGATGTACACTTTGATCAATTAAATAATGATCAATTAAATAATGAACTAGTTGGATTCAAACATGTACCAACTCTCAGAAGTGAAAATATCCATTGCTGAACGTGCCATGGGGGTCTTGAGAATCTTTGATTTTTATTCATAACTTTTTGACTGGATTGCAAAGCAGTTCCAGTCTATAGATTGACAATGTCAATGTGGCTTGCTTGTTTAAGGTTCTGGTTAAAGCAAATTATCAGAAATTATATGCATTTGAAACATGATACTATAGAGGTAATTTGTCCACGACGAGACCTTTCAATTAATGGCCGAACATTTGAAATAACTACCTTAAGCGTGAGCTGTGACCTGCATGTATGTCTAAAAAAAATTCCACTTAGACTATGTTTTAAAATGAATTTTCCATTTCATACGGTGAATTGTGAAACTCATTGTTTTATATCCCCTTGCCAAGGCTATAGGTATATAAAACACAACTCCTGTCATAATATAAAGTATGAAATGAAAATTGATTTCAGATCCTATATATAAGATAATGAAAGGAAAAGCATTTCATAATTTGTCAAGAAATAATTGTTTCTTGCAGACTATGCCTCTTTAAACAATCTGACATGTACATACATAAATGCATAATTATTTCAAATTTTCTGAAACAAAATTTGATTTTTCAACAATTTAAAAACAAGTTATACTAATTACATGATTATAATGTCTAAAACTGGCTCAGATGTTGGTCTTTTATGAAGCATCTTTCAAAAATTATGTGGCGGGCCTGACCAGATGATGAGGATGGAGGGTAAATGTTCTGGACTGGGTGAGGATACTCTATGCATTTATCTAATAAGGTATGTTAAGTCAATTCATGTAAGAGTAAATTGTATAGTAGAAAAACATACAGGCTCCTGTTCTGAGTTCTCTTACTTTATGACCCTGACCTTCCGAGATTGAAAAAATATTGATGTTGGCATAATTTTTGAATGGTTAGTGAAATAGGAAACATATTTTTATCCTGATGATAAATTTCTACGGCACTAAAAGATTTATATCATTGACCTTGAAATCTAGCCTACTTTTTATACTTTCATACCATTCAAATTTAAAAAAAAGACATTCAGACTATTCTACTTCAGTTATGAATATAAATTGTTTAAAGAAAGATCCTAACTTCATTAACCAGTATGAAAACAATCACAGGGATCATATGTCAACAACATAGAATAAAAAGACATACTGTTTCACACTATCAACTGAAGGGCTGACAGAATGCTGTGAAAGAACCCCAAGTTACCATCATCATTGAGGTGAACACAATCGCATTAAAAACTTCATCTTTAAAGAATTTGTGATCTTCTTTTATTAACAAATCTTTTTTTAAACTCGTTTATTTTTTTTTTTTCACTTCCATACTGGTGACTTCATTTTTCGTGGTCCTTTCCTTTCAATCAACTATCCCACAATGATGATGGCATCCCTGAGCTCCTCCCCCAGCTCAGTATTCAGCCTCTTCTGCTTTGTGAAGATATCAGTTGGAGAAGAATCCGACCTAATGACATTTCCTCTAATCTGAAGGAAAATGACATTAGGTCGGATCCTTCTCACATTATCAAGGTCACAGTAAAGTATCTGCGAAACAGTAAGCCCACCACGTAAGTAAACCCTATTCCTTGGAGACATCATCCTGTCATTGTTCCCCATCCAGTCCCTCAACCTCCTGACAAAGCTATGTCCCAATATGAGACCTGAAAAAAGAAGCTATTGAACATTAGGATGCACAGTATACAAAAAAACCCCAAAGAGATTATATTTTTGGCAATTTCTCACTGACTATGTTTCTATATTGACACATCACTTTCGATGGAATTGGAAGTACTAAGTAAATGTTTAACGTCTTCAAATTCATTAGCATCATTTTAGAGCAGATAAATTTACAGCATTGACCAGATATGCAAGTTTCAGGTAATGAACCCTCGTCACTGATCCTCATTAGATCTAAACAATGTAATATGACCAAAATCTGCGAAAAATATGTCCTAAATATATCGAAAAACATTGCAAAATGGCTGGAATATGACGCTACAGGACCCAGGTTAAACTGACAAATAAAATATATAAATCTGGAACATTTTGGATGATGAAACCTTAAATATTTTACTTTATTTCGAAAAATACATAAGTTTGATAAAATAACCCAACCTTTTTTCTTTAGCGGCGCAATTGGTAACAAGCTTTCTCCAGTTTGTATGAAATAAAGAAATAGGAAGGTACTTATATATATAAATTATTAGTTATACAGTGTTTTACAGGGGGAGGGGGTGGTTAAAAAATTATCCCACCTCCGGAAAATTTCTTGCAATCTGATTGTTTGAGAAAAACCGAACATAATGTATCATTTTACTGACAGGATATTATTTTAATATCCTGCCTCTACCAAGACGCTTTACGATATTGGTGTCACCGAGATGCTTTAAAATATGTTGACGTTACATACACAAGCCAAAAGCCATTGGCGGGATAAATTCGTTATACATTATTTTACAGGGGGATACAAAAATATATTGGGTTGATGAAAAAAGTTGTATTGGGCGAGGCGAAGCCGAGCGCAATATAACTTCTTTCATCGACCCAATATATTTCTGTATCCCCCTGTAAAACACTGTATAACTAATAATATTGGGTCGATGAAAAACGTTGTATAGGGCGAGGCGGAGCCTTCTTTTCATCGACCCGAGGCGGAACCTTTTTTCATCGACCCAATATATTTTTAATGTATCCTCCTGTAAAACAATGCACATGTGTATAACGAATTTATCCTGCCGATGGTTTTTAATTGTTATACGTTATGTCAACATATTTAAAGCATCTTAGTGACGTGACCACATAAAAAGGCTTAGAAGCAGGATATCAAAATAATATTCTACATAATATAACGGAGTATTTGGTTCTTCTCGACCAATCAGATCTCGAGAAATTTGCCAGAGGTGATATAATTCTAATGCATTGTCGCTATAACGTCGATTTCATTGGTTGCTTTTTGGTTAAAGATGTAAAACAAAAGCATACTAGGCTTTGACATTGCTAACGTCACATTTCGCTTTATATTCACAAAAATAAAGAATGGGAATAACTAGCTTGTGATGTTATGTTTGCGGACGGTAAATGCTGATTTTACGGTGCAAACATCTAGGATTTTATTAGCTTCGCCAACGTGTCGCCAGAAAAACTCACTTTGCGACTGTAAAATCGGCATTTCTGATATAAATTTATCTGCTCTAAAATGATGCTAATGAATTTGAGGACGTTAAACATTTACCTTCATCAAACATAACGTCACAAGCTACTTATTTACTTATTTATCTGCTCTAAAATGATGCTAATGAATTTGAGGACGTTAAACATTTACCGTCATCAAACATAACGTAACAAGCTACTTATTACCTAATTGACACAGCACAAAATCGATAATTCATAAAATCAGAATCCGAAGGCATCATGTGTATTATATGGTATAGATAGTGTAAAAAACCTCAATTTTCAGTTCTTGAAACTATTAAAGACAACAAAAGTTTTCTTACGTGTATCTCGTCTCAAAACAGCAGAGAAAAACTCTGCCATGATGAGCCCACGTTCATTTCCTCGTGATAGAATAACTCCATTTGAGGTTTTAAAAAAATTGGAGGCCATCTGAAATTAAATAGTCGTGAAACACAACACATATTAAAGGTTAAGATAACATTTTAGTGTCAAACATAAAACAGAAAGAAAATGTACCTCTTAAGATGATGAAGAAGAATATTTTTAAAGTATCAAGCATCACATTTGAGTTCTGGATAGAAAAGAACATCAGTCTCGAGTGGGTCTGGGATGATCAATATCCAAAACTCGGCTAATACTTCGGTTGGGACTTGATCAGCTCCACCCATGATTGATATTTTTTTCTATCCGGAACTCGTGGTGCTCGATTTCATTAGTATTTGATCTGAGATGGAGCTTAACTTGCTCACGTGAAAACTAATACTTAAACTTTCAACACATTCGATATGCTACATACCACTTATGACCCAATGGGGTTCACCTTGTGCAAAGTGAATGTACTGCCTGCCCATACGAGATAAGCCAAAAAGAATAAAACATTTACTGTACATTTGAATATAATCTATCCATGGACAAAAATGATGCTATATTTCTTTTGGAAAAATAAAGAACTTCATAAATTCTTTTATATTGGATTAATAGAATCTATCCCCAGATGTGATCAGGGACAAGGAAATCCAACTCGAGTGTCCCGGATTTGCTAAGTGTACCACGACGAGGCTTGCCGAGTCATGGACAAAAGTAATACTGGACACGAGGGTTGGATTTCCGTGTCCGTGATCACATGTGGGGATTGATTATTTTTCTCCCACCGTCTAAAAACGCTCAAAATTAAATTTAATGTATTTTTTTCATATTTTGATCGGCAAACGCATCAATCATGTATGACGTCACAATCGACGTTACAGTCAAAAGACACGTGAAAAAATGTTATCTTACCCCATAGAGATAAGGCAAGGATATCTTTTTCCAGCGTTTCCATAGTTTCCCCATTCCACAGTGGGAGAATTAGTTTTCTCTCACTTCAGCTTGATTTGTCCGCGAAATAAGGTGCATGAAAAATATTGTCTCACACTGCAGGGTGAGATAAGCCCATTCCGGAAGTGCTTTTAACTGTAACGTCATTGTGACGTCATACAAGATTGCAGCGTTAGCCGGTCATAATATGAAAAACAATACATAAAAACCTCATTTTTGAGCTCTTTTAGATAGTAAGAGAAAAATAATCAGCAAAGAACAAGACATAATTAGCAAAGTGTTAAAGGCAAAACGCAAAGAGCGAAACTTATGTCGATTCAGGGTTTCCATAGTATAGGTGAATTTGACTTTATTTTGATTTTAATTTTTATTAATGATAGTTGTGATGTGTTATTCAGTACACTGAGATCAAACAAGGAAAAAAGATAACCTTCACAGAAAGACCTTGGAGAGCTCTTATTTTAAGTTGGCCCTCATCATTTTGCACCTAGAAATGTCCTTTCCTATCATTGTTAACCGCAGAAAGAATGTCTTCCTCAGTAAACTGACGAACAGGAGGTTCTTCTCGAAACATGTTTATGTATATATATCCACCTAGATATAAGGAAATGTTCCGTTAATGAGTTAAAGAAGATCCTGACGATAATCTCAACAGCACTCACAATAGAGCACCAAATTGAGCATCGACGGACCACTAGCAAGCTAGAGATGGGACCAGGTGTCCGGGAGGAGTAAGCATCCCCTGTTGGCTAGCCGCACCCGCCGTCGATTTTCATGCACGAAAATAAAAACAATATATAAAATACATGCATTGCACTGTCTGAGGTTATATCTATATAGAAAGTGCTATGGGGACCATGTCAGGGAAATATATTCAAAACACTTACTGTCAAACCCCTCGCGGGGAACTTTTTTACGAGCTCCACACGGTAATGGGCATAAGTGTGACACAAATGAGTTAAAGAAGATCCTGACGATGAACTGAACAGCACTCGCAGAAGAGCACAAAATTGAGCATCGACGGACCCCTAGGAAGCTAGAGGTGGGACCAGGTGCCCGGGAGAAGTAAGCCTCTCCTGTTGGCTACCCGCACACGCCGTTCACGCACGAAAATAAAACTATGTAAAATACATGCACTGTCTGAGGTTGTGTCTATATAGAAAATATTCAAAACACTGTCAAGAATAAGTGTCATACTTTGTGTTTTGTTATGGGTATGCCACACAGAGCAAGCGCATTTATCATATATGTAAATCATGTAAGCGCATTATATCGATAGATTGACTTGATGTGTGTTGCATACATTGTACCTGTAACAAAACATAACCAATGAAAATTATTCTATATAAATGCACCATAAATGTCTTCGAATTTGATGACATTACAATAACGATGGAACATCCATAAAAGGTAACTATGATTTCAAAAGTGTAGATGTGACTTACGCTTCATCGCTTCATGGGCATTAACAACAATGATCACCTCACTTGTACTCCTTATGCCTACAATAATAGTAATATTTTTATATGTAGTCAAAATAGTCAGCTAATTTTAAAAGTCATTTAAAACAAAACTCAATGCCATTCCTACAGATAAAATGTACATTGTATATTTAATTCATTTAGTGATCTACTTTTATATATTTTTAACTGACATCAAGAAAGGAAACATAGGCAATATGCGACCATAGTACTGTCCACAAACTCACACATTGGATAGATTGATCCCCTTTCTCAGCAGAGCTGGAGGGATGTCCCTGTCCTCAGAGGTGATTGATTATTTTTCTCTCACACGTATATTTTTTTAGATAATTCATAAATAAACATAGCTGTTTTGCATTAAATGTTGCTCAATGTGATGTCAAACACTGCTAAATCTACGTAGACGTCTATGTGGTCACAATAGAAGCTCGAGACAAACAAGCGGGGTTGGAGACAGAGTTGTCTTAGAACGGGTAAATCTGTAGGTAGCTCTGTTGGGGTGAGAGAAAAATATTCCGGAGGTGCTTTTAACTCTAACGTCATTGTGACGTCATACATGATTGGAGCGTTAGCCGGTCATAATATGAAAAACAATACATAAAAACCTAATTTTTGAGCTCTTTTAGATAGTGAGATAAAAATAATCAATCCCCAGATGTGATCAGGGACACGGAAATCCAACCCTCGTGTCCAAGATTTGTTTTAGTCTACGTCTCGGCAAGCCACAATGTGGTGCAAGCAAATCCTTGACACTCGGGTTGAATTTCCGTGTCCCTGATCACGTCTGGGGATATCATACAGTTAAAGTATACTATCGAGGGAGTAAGCATGATTCTGGTTTCCCGACACTAGACCTATTTCTCGGGGATTTGCCTCGGGAAACAGGTCTTTTCTCGGGAAAACAGAATCATGCTAACTCCCTCAATGGTATACTTTAACTGTTTTATTATTCCGTCATGCGCTGTAGCTCCGCCCCATTTCGAAGCTATATCCCTAGGGAAATAGTCTTAATAGTCTTCTCAACTACCGCACCCTTTGCAGGGAAATAGTCTCATCAGGCGGGTTACAGCCAGTTTTATTATACCTCTACTGATTTTTCCTATATAAAAAGAGACTCATTATTTAGCTGAAAATCCCTGAAAATCGCCTGATAAGACTATTTCCCTGCAAAGGGGTGCGTTAGTTGAGAAGACTTTTTCCCTAGAGAGTTAGTTTCAAAATGGGGCGGAGCTTCTTTGAGGGGGGGGTAGTATCAGCCAATCAGCGCCGTTGAAGGTTGATCGGATGACGCTATTAATACGCGAGCAGAGTAATCCGCCTCCTATCCGCTTAGCACATAAATTAATCCGCAATGAAATAAAACGATCAAAAATTAAACATGTATGAGTATGATAAATGATGTTTCTGTTTATCTAATCATCAAAAATTAATATTTTCCGTTTTTCAGTCGAGAAGGCAAGGCAAAATCATTAGACTTTCCATTGGAACCATGTGAACCTTAGAGATATGTTTGATTCAGTATAATGTTTGTTTCGGTATACCTAAGAGATATGTTTGTTTCAGTATAGTGTTTGTTTCGGTATAATAAAACAGTTAAAGAATACCATTGAGGGAGTTGGCACGATTCTGGTTCCCCGAGACCAGACCTATTTCCTTCGCCTCGGGAAATAGGTCTGGTCGAGGGGAACTCCCTCAATGGCACACTTTAACTATAGATTAATGAGTATCTTTGTATATAGGAAAAACAAGTAGAGGTATAATACATTCTATTAATCCCACAGAAGAACGGACAGAAATTAAGTGTAATGATACAGATATTTTGTCCTTTTTTGTGATTAACTTCCATCAAATGAAAATTGAGTTATTCCTTGAAAACTAACATTTGTCTCCAGATATGTTATAATCCCGTCGCAACTGTCTGGCATTGCTGCCTTGCGTCCGCGTGTTTGAGGGTGTGTTAGTGTGTGTCCATATTCTTATGAACAGCATAGAAGACAAAGTAAAAGGTCAACGTCACTGTTGGCATAATTTTAAACGTAGAAGACAAAGTGATTATCTTAGAAACATCGAACCTGATAAACCTAGTGATTTTCAAGGTCAAAGTCACTATGAACTTACCCTTACAAATATTTTGCACAGTGATGTAGAACATGCAATTGCGAGGGGATGCTACGCTTGCGTTGCCTTTATTTCCCATGTTATTTCCATCTGTGATATCAGCATGTACGGCATATTTTTTTGTGGGATTTCAGCAAGATGCATTAGTTTCCCTCGATATGAGAACGAAAATGACCTTTCATGTTATTCTTCAGAAAGAGTTGAGAAGACAATACCTAAGCACAGATGGAAAGATAAAATTTAAAAGGATGGATTGACAATCATTATTATAAGATTATGTTCCTATTCTTTTTTGGTGGGGAGAAGGGAGGAAATCTCCAACAAGAACCCGTTGCAGCACCAACAGCAGAACACCAAAACACCCGATGCTAAAACACAAAAGACGAGTATAGTATGAGACGGAAAAGAGACATACGACATGTAAACATCAAACACAAAAGACTACACATAAACCGACGAGACCAATGGGCAACCGGTGCCGACTTTGGACGGCCATTTGTTACGTAAGTAGCAAATGGTGTTGTTATCCTGGATTACGTGCGCACAACCCTCTCACTCCTCCAATTACCCAGAGGTTATTCAAACAGAAGATGGTTTTGGTGGTTTTCTATGCCAGAGGCATAGAAAACCACCAAAGAATTTTTACAGACTGCTACATACTATACATTTTAAATGGACATTGTATTTTCTATTATTTATGGATGTATGATTAACCCACCATCAAACAAAATGGAGGGGAAATAGGAATCACCTTGATTCAAAATGTACCTTTATTTTTATTTCCTCCATTGCTCTGAAAGTTGTTCTATGAAAAACTTCATTACTGCATTCACATGTGTTTAATAATTCCATGTATCCCTCCAACCCAGCTACCTGGGAGTAGCATTACTGTTATATAAGCATACATGTACATTTAAAGATAAAGTATGGAAACCCTGAACAGACATGTGTTTTTCTAACATTCTCCTCCTCCATTGTATTTCAGTCGAGATACAACGAATCTAATTGGTTCCATATTGATGACGTATACACAGGCTATTCTCTTGACCAGCATTCCATAAAAAGCAATGGGAAAACACAATCAGCAGAGAACAAAACTTAATTAGCAAAGAGCAAAACGCATCGAGCAAAGTGTTAAAGGCAAAATGCAAAGAGCAAAACGCATGTCGTTTCAGGGTTTCAATAGTATAGGTAAATTTGACTGTTAATACTGATTTAAAAATTTACGATAGTTGTGACGTGTAATTCAGTACACTAAGATCAAACATGGAAAAAGGATAACTAGTCGATTTGACAGCCTTATATAACATGTGGCCGACCTAGAAATGTCCTTTCCTATGAACTTTTTTTGATGATTCTTATCTAAGGGATAGTACTGAACAATTCTAGCTTTGTTGCCACTCTGGCAACCTTGGGCAACTCTTTTTATCACCGGAAATTCAAAATGGCCGCCAAATGCCTCTCACCAATAGATGAAATTAAATTCTTTCTTTAAATATTAAGTGTGGCACATCAAATCAGGGGTTTTGAGGGTCAACAAACCCATTTCCGGTGTCATTTTTACAATTTGAGTTCATTCATGACAACAAATTCAAGATGGCCGCCAAATATCAATCTCATTATGGTACAATGTGAATATTTCAATAAAACGTTTGTGTAACACATCTTATTTGTAGTTGCAATGGTCCTAGAATGCATTTATTTTGCTGTTTTGGTTGTTTTCAGCTGACACATGTTTCTGCATCTAGAACAACTTCCGGGTTGAATACCTGCGAGGATCAACCCTAGACATCAGGGGTACATTTGCATACCAAGATTTCAGGTCTCCGGTAAATAACGGATTAGTAAAATGGACAATATTGGAAAAAGTTTTTTTGAAAATACTAATTGCTAAAATATAAAGAGTTGCCATCAAAACAACGGCAAATACCATCTGTAACTTTCATCATAACGCTGAACTCTTTGCGCCTCGCGAGATATCATCCTGATCTGTCTTTGTTATTTGTCTTGGGTGGTTGCTATGCAAATTTCGTGTCTAACTTCGTTATTTGCAGTTTATTTCTTTATTTATACATCACAATTGTTATTTTGAAAAATTAAATTAAAATCTGAACTCAATACGATCTTCAAATTTGCGTTTAAAACAATGTTCTAGCATTGCTGTTCAAATCTTGTTACCAAGGAAGACGTTGTTTTTGCGGGAAAACTCGCCCAATATTTTGAAACGTAAACAGTGTCATTATGACGTCGGAATGTTTCCATTGTCTTGACGTAAAAGTAAAAACAATGAAGTTTCCCTCTAAAATTTTCGTAGGAAAAATTGACCGCTGAATGCAAGGATATATTGATACGGCTTATATCCTTGAGTGCAAGTTGATGTTTCTGGGACAACTCTGCTTATCGGGGGAAATTCAAAATGGCCGCCAAATGCCTTCCACCAATAGGTGAAATTTAATTCTTTCTTTAAATATTAAGTGTGGCACATCAAATAGGAGGTTTTGAAGGTCAACAAACTCATTTCCAATGTCATCTTGACATTTTGGGCTTATTCTAGGCTAGAAATTCAAGATGGCCACCAAATTTCAACCTCATTATGGTACAATGTGTAGATTTCAATAAAAAAAAAGTCGTGTTACACATCTTATTTGTAGTTACAATGATCCTTGAATACATTGATTTTGCTGTTTTGGTTTTTTCCAGTTCACACATACTTGTAGGACAACTTTTTTCATCGGGGGAAATTCAAAATAGCCGCCAAATAGTCCTCTACCACTGAGTAAAATGTAAAAAGAAATAGCACAAGCTCTTATTTCATAAGACTTACTATGTAAAATGAATAAGAGTGACATATCAGATTGGATGGTTTCAGCTTTAACAGACTAGGATTCGTCAAAATGTAACGCTAAGATAAACTTGTCATTTGTTTGATTAAAATGGTACTCGAAAGACAAAAATAAAGTTTCCCTATTGATCATGTTGATATAAGACCAGTTTGTTTGACGCAGGGGATTCTAGAGTAAGCAAGTAAACTCGAGGTAACTTCGCTATCTTGACTCTTTAACCATAATGGCAATTTCTTTGCTTGCATGGCCTGTATAGCTTTTTTCCAATCGGCAAGAATTATGCAATAGAAAGTGTTTGATGTTTTCTTTACAATAGTCCCTTGGTGTAATTTATGTTGAGTTGAGCTATCTACTATATTCATGTATAACGTTAATGATGACATGTACCATTTTGCAATGAAATTCTGAACCTTGCATCTCTATCCTAGCTATTTATACTTAAAATGGAACTTTGTAAGAATAGAATGTCTTCAAATTTGGCAAAACAACGTTAATTATATATGCTTCTTTGAATCATTTTGGCTGGAAGTACCACTAATGAGCATTCATTGTCCGAATCATGCATGTCTGTTGCATAGAATGCATTCTTCTATTTAAAGAAGGCTGCCCAATAGTAACAGGGTTAGCACTCTCCTTTTTCTTAATAAGGACGGTTAAGTTTGTAAATGAACAGGCCTTTCAAAATTTCATCTGCTATCATTACATCTTTTAACCTCTGGTCGAGAATTTCGTCAGTTTTTCTCTACAGTGATTCAAATTAAATCTGAGGAATCTTCAACTGTGGTAAGATGAAATGGTACTACGTATGTTTGGCATGTAAAACTCAAGTGGGTGAAATCTATCTTGAAAGGAGTTGTCTTGGATATCAGTGTTCCCTACAGTTTGAAGGTTGTTTCTATATCATATCTTAAACAGGTTTTCATTCCATATGTTTTCCTACAAGAAATGAGGGGATCTCCAACACAGAGTCTTTGGTTAAAGAGTAAGACGTAGTCAGTGTGACAAGCTTGAAATGAATCTTAGAACAGAACAGGAGCATAAGTCAAAAGAACAGTGACAGGGAAAATGATCTATGTCAAGAATACAGATCATGCAGAAATCCTGGAAGAACTTTGCTCCTTTGAATTCATTTTGCAGACTTTCAAATAGGACAATCAATTAAGTATTTGACATGATATTTTGACAATCCATAGCCCTATGATGTAGATTATTGCTTCAGGTCGACTGTTATCCCCCTTTCTTAAAATATACAATATTTGCAATTTATTTTTATCTTTATGATAAAACAAAATTCTTCTCTTTTACGGTTTGAGAACGTGCAATCTATGTAAAAAGTGCATGTGCAAGCTCATATCGACAAAAGGAAATTACACGTGGATTATACCACCTTTGGGATCACAAATAATGTTTAATTCCCTTTTGCCAAAATGAGCTGCTCAAAATTATGTCACATATAATCGTCGCTACATGTAAATCGAATAAAACTATTACTACTCAAGTTAATTGAAGACTAGACGACTGCATGTAAGTCATTTAAGTATAAAACGATTGAGTAATCAATTAATAATAACTTATTTTAATATAATTATGTAGTATTTATTACCATGCTAATGAGGAATTTATCCTACATATGTAAATTGACCTGTTAGAATTTGAAGGCTTCGATCGCTCAAGTCACTTTACCTGTACTATTCTACAATTTCCGTTGTAATGTTTATCCTAACTTTGAATGGAGTCAACATTAAAATCAACTATAGTGTAAAACTGCAGTATTTGTAGATTTATTAATCGTCAACAATACATCATTTTATAAATAATCCATTAAGAAAAAAATCAAATAAAAACACGATAAACGGAAGGAAATACCGACGATTTGATTGGCTATCAGCTACGATAGGATACTCGATATGATAATAATGTCGAAGGGTTTCAACTCTCTACCTTCTTGAAGAAAATTCCAAATCAATTAACATGCACCTGACACATGTTTCGAATATTAAATTCTCATCAGTGATGCTTTCAGTGGCGCCGCCATAAATAGTTTCAGTAGCGCCCTCTCCAATTTTTTGAAGTTAGATTTTTACATTACAGAGAGTGCGCGGTTCCAAACCCCCTGCAGGGTCGATTCAGTAGCACATCCAAACAAAAACGACGCCCAAAACAGCACTGGAGGAATGGTGCTAAGATAAGATAAGACACGATATGATACACGTTCCACAAGATATATATTATACATGCATAATACGATATGATACACGCAGGATACATGTACCATACGATAAAATTGAAAAAAAAACATTGTATAGACTGCAAACCCATTACGTGAATGACATGGTCAACCATGTCGTCTAGTTAATGTTGGGCCAACGTTGGATTCAATGCCAACCATGAGACAACCGTACAACCATTTGTCAACGTTGGGCCATCGTAGTTATGTTTTCTAGGACACTGCCTATGCCGTCATGTCAGCAAACTACAAAAATGAGGACGTCGCGCCCGTGTAATCGAATATCTCAGATTTTAATGCAATACAAGTCCCTGGCTCTAGAAGATAAAAACTGGAAAAATCTAATGCGCTAAAATTGAATACATGTACCGCCTTATCTGTTAGCGACACTGCGATCTGTTTGGTTGTCTCCGTTAGCTTAACATTAGTGTCAAACAGGATAACATGCGTATTTTTGTAAGCTTTTCTTATTCAATGTCAACGTTAAGATGCCACATTCGCCATCATTATTACTGCATTTTTCATCATTACTCGTTATGAAATGAGTTAAGGCGATTTCAATAGATACTTATGAAAACACGTCAAATGTTGAACGTCTTCAAATGCAATATTTAGCATCATATCAAAATAGATGATTTTGCAGCATGAACCAGACATCCACGTTTCGGGTACATAACCCTCGTCAGTGATCGTCAATCTAAACGATGTTATATAACCAAAGAGTGTGAAAATTATTATGTCCCTCGCTTTCGAAATTTCAAGAACTTTTGATAACAAATTTTCGAATGTGTTGAAGAAACGATCAACCAAAATTGCTCGATATTAGCTACAGCTTCCTATGGTACTTTACACTGAACGCATTGCCTTATCATTTTTAACGTCTAAATAGTGTTCAAGCTGAGAAGAAACAGACGAAAGAGGGAATCTCCGACAACACTCGGTTGCAGCACCCACAGCAAAAGACCCAATACTTAAACACAGAGAAAACACGCAGAGAAAGAGACGAAAAATGACAAGGAACACTAATGAGTTAAAAAAGATCCTGACGACAATCTCAACAGCACTCACAATTGATCACTAAACATCGACGGACCCCTAGCAAGCTAGAGGTGGGACCAGGTGCCCGGGAGGAGTAAGCATCCCATGTTGGCTAGCCGCACCCGCCGTCGATGTTTAAGCATGGAAATGAAAATATGTAAAATTCATGCACTGTCTGACGTTATGTCTATATAGAAAGTGCCATGGCGACAATGTCAGGGAAATATATTCAAAACACTTACTGTCAAACCCCTCGCGGGGAACTTTTTTACGAGCTCCATATATGAAAATATATAAAATTCATGCACTAACTCACGCCATAGAAACATCAAACACAAAAGACCATGCAGAAACCAATGGGCAACCGGTGCCAACTTAGGACGGCCATCTGCCTCGCAAGTAGCAGACGATGTGGTTATCCGGATTACAATTGATGTTCATATCGGAATGCCCGCCAAACATGTGAAGCTTATTTTGCACCCCCTTTTTTGATTAGCTAGAATATTACTTTACCAAGTACGTAATGTTATTTGTAAGTGAATATAAAATACATTATATTAGACAATAAAATATAAAATTAATCATATTGTTTTGAAAATAAATCAGTGAATGGGGATCAAACACAAAATAAGATTTGTCTGTTTGACACACTGTTAATTTCTTCCTTTAGTTTACATGTAGAAGCCGTAATAAACTATTTTCGAAGTAGCGAATCACGTGTTTTTGCAGTGAGTGTTGTGCTGTTGGTATTGCAACCGGTTGTTGTTGGAGATCCCCTCCTTTCTTTCATGCAACTAATCTCTTCTTGCATGGGAATCCCCTTCAATTAAACAAGGTTAATACCGGCCAAATCTTCCTTATTTGAATTAATCTTAGGCCTATCACACGAGCATGATATCATTTTTAATTTTATGATGGTGATATATTCTTAAGATTATCTTTAAGAATAAAGGTATATCCAGAGAACACTTAAACAGAAAATTTTGTTTATTGAGATAACATCTGATGCAAAGCGAAGTGGCGAGGTGCTATATAATTCGAATGGCTCATGCGACGAGGGGAATAACAGGACAACTAATCACAACTAGCTAGTTGTTATTTCTATTCTAATATTGTTCTGCACGAGCTCTTTAGCACATGCACGGGCGGAGCTTAACGAACTGTAAGTTTGTTGGATATTTTACACCAGGCGAGTTCTATAGTACATATAGGGAGAAAATCTCAAGTCATGTTAGATAATTATATAAATGATATTTATGCTCATACATTTATGATATAGGACTGTAATTGTTTCATGTAAAGTAGATTTAGACAGTGTTTACCAAGTTTAATCGAAGAAGATTCCCGTGCTAGAGATTATTTGCTTGTCATGTGATTCGATACCGTGAATCTCCATCCTCGAAATTGAATACAAAATGAAAATATTCATATTATAACAAATAGTCCTGCCCGGGGGAGTAACGATGTAATCAGGATGTAATCACAGATAAGGTCGATGTTTATGAACAACCTCTCCTTATGTCAGTTAATACAGTCCTCGAGGATAAATTTAGCTGACCTGAAATCAATTTGTAAAATTTCTGATACTATGTTTGATGAATTATTCTCAAACTAAAGAGTATATCCTTCTTGGCTTTTAGCTCGGTCCTTATCAGAGGTTCTTTGGCTTACATTTGGGTTTTTATGACACATACACATACGTATTTTACAATTTATTTTTATTTACACGAAATGCATATTAGATAGGGGGGGTGGAGGGTGTGACTTGATAAATAGTTTTTCCTATGATGAATGAAAATTAATCAGTGGGTGGCTTTATAGGTAGGTTCGTTATTATGTACATGACACATATGGATAATGACAATCCCAATACACGGTACAAAATCGATAATTCAGAAAATCACAAACCAAAGGCATACAAAATCATGATATAACAAGAACCAAAGCAAACAAAGAAAAACCGCCACCACATGAAAAGAAGCGAACTCCCAAAATGGGAGTGAGACATGTTATACGATAATGCAATACATCTATCACTATTACATAAGTATTGTCATTGATCAGGAAGGAGAACTATGGCGCTGGAAATAAAAGAATCAAATGAGAGCAGCGCTTCAGCCAGCTATCCTAGACATACCACTATGGATCAGGGACAACGGTCCTTTGAACGCGTGCCTCAGTTTATGACAAACGTGGCGATTTTACTGCCTATTGCGTACTCATTACACAACTAATGCGCTAGGCAATGCCATGTTTTAAATACAAAATCTTAGTGTTGAGGACAAAGATTCTCGTCAGTTATTTAGGGGAACGCTATGAGATGTCACTGAGGAAGTTCAATATGGTCGCTACAGAGAACAGCGGCGGGTGTTGTATGCAAACAGGAGATGCTTACTCTTCCTGGGCACCTGGTCTCACTCCCATATCGGGAGTTTGCTTCTTTTCATGTGGTGGAGGTTTTTGTTTGTTTGCTTTGGTTTCTGTTTTATCCTGATTGTGTATGCCTTCGATTTCTGATTTTCTGAATTATCGATTTTGTGCTGTATACAGGGATATGGTCATTATCCATATTTGTCATTATTGCACATTTCGTAATTTGCGTATTAAAGATGATCAGAGTTATATGTATCCATGGCTCGACAAGATTAAACCATGAATAATCTATTTTTGTTTCAATTTTAATGCAAGCGAGTCAATCATGCTATGGAATTAACACATGTCTAGTAAAATTAAATTGGTACTATAGAACATTTGTTTCAATATTGACAATGATGTAGACCAATCATTTTTTAAACCATGAAACCAATCAAAATCTGGTTAGCGACAAAGGCCGCTGGTCTTTTTATACGACATGCCTATATCAGCACACAACATATTAATATAAATAAGCTATGTATATATATATTGAGAAGTCATTATACTTTATGATGATGTACTCTAAAAACCGTTTTGTGATTTGTGTTGTGGTATGTGGTCTGCTTAATTTTCTTTTTCTGATGCGTATTCCATGTGAAAGACGTCATGAAACTTTACAAAGATATCAAAATATCCAAACAGCAACACTAAACACGGCGGATATGTCAATTACAAATCCAAGTCATGCAGTGCAAGATGAAAATGTCACCTTTAGGGAGTCATGTGGAACTTTTCCGAAAAGTTTAGAAGAAAATTTAAAAATTGTTACAGATTACCGTTTTAATGTTCCTCTGGATTATCAACGCTTTCTTAAGCTTGACGTTGATGGCATTGAGAACTTGAAAAAACGTACTTTAGGTAAGACGATACCTGTCATTGCTACTGCGGTTTCCTCTAATCATTTTCGTGAGATACAAAGCTTGATAGAAAACATACACGAGAATGTTATGAAAACTTTCGATATGAAATTCATACTTTATGATATAGGCCTCACTGAACCCGAGGCTAAAATAATACAAAAGAATTGCAGATGCGATTATCGCAAATTTCCTTTTCAAAAATTTCCTGATCATGTCCGTATCCTCAGAGGATACACATGGAAGCCGATTATAATCCAGTTAGTATTGATAGAGTATGATTTTATAATGTGGGTGGATGCTTCCATTCGATTTCATGGAAATGTCCTGGACTCACTTTTCAAAGAAGCATATGAGACGGAAATCAAGATTCTACCAGGTGGTGGTTCAATCGCCGACAGGACATACGGTTTCACCTTCAATGCCTTAGGAGAAGATCCATGTTTATTTCGCCGAAAGGAGTATTCCGCTTCGTGTATTCTGATACGACGCACAAACTTTACACTTCATGGTATTCTAAAGCCTTGGGTTTCGTGTGCTTTGCAGTATGGGTGCATGACCAGTGACAACGTAGAAAAAATAATTGATTGTCGGGGAAATGGACTTTTATCAGACGTACCATTGCATCGTTGCCACCGCTTTGATCAGTCCGTAATTAGTATTTTACTAACAAGACTATTCAATGACAACGAAGTTTTCTTGCTCGTAAAGTATAAGGAATATCTATCCAAGAAGAGGCGTCTTACGTCAGATTATCTGGAGAAATTATACTATTCCGATTTGTCGGAGAGAAAAAGCAATGAGGCAAACTTGACTGATTCTTAAAGATTTTGATGATATATACTAGAAAATGACCCGAAAAGCTTGAATTGCAAATGATCGAAATAGAAAAAATGATTGATCATTTCTGCATGTATTCAGATAAATTGTCTGCCAGGGTTAATGTCGCTAAACATACGATGCCGAGATATATAGTGAAAACTTAAATCTAGGAAGTTTTAAAAACATTTTTTCATAGATTTGGCGCAAATTGCCAATTAATCTTATGTTATTTAAAATGAATTCTCATAGCACAAAAGAGGGGATCTCCATCAACACCAGGTTACATGACCCACACACCCAATGCAAAAACACCGAGCAGACAAGCACAGAATGAGACGCAAAAGGAACAAGGAACACCAACGCACAACACAGAAACATCAAGCACAAAGATTTATACATAAGCCAACGAGACCAAAGGGCAACCGGTGCCGACTTAGGATGGTCATCTGCCACAAAAATAGCAGAAGGTGTGATTATCCTGGATTCCGTGCGCACAACCACAGAGTTCCATAGTAGAAACGAAATTCATCCATAGGTGGCGCTACTGAGATGAATTGTTCACGGCGCTGAAAACACCTATGTCAGAATCGTAGAATTTCTAATTTAATCTAATGAAAAGGAGTAGAGCCACGAAATCGGTTTAATGGCCTGGTAATTTCGATCAAAATGAAACATGATTTCTTGCATCAATGGTATATTGATTTCATTCGGAAAGATTGCTTCTTTCGAAAAACGCGCGAAAAGGCGATAAACGGATATCAAAAGTAAAGAGGTAAATGTTAAAACCCGGAACGGTACCCGAAATTTCCATAATTTTGCAGAAAATATGACGAATTTCTTTGATTTTTACGTAGAGCGGCAACTTTGCCAGCAAGTCTGTTAACTAAAATGCCTTCAGTGGTTTAAAAGAAAGCTATTTGCACAAGAAATCTACCGGCGACGCGGCCGCAGATATCAAAAATTTAACATTTTACATCAGCATAATCTATAAGCGTACTGCAGGCAAAATGGTGTTAAATGACGTCATATGTGACGTCACGTTGTACATGCACCATCGTAGCGCTATTTTATCAATTTTTGTAAAGAATTTTACAAAGTTTTGATTTCCTTATGTTCTTAAATCATCCTTCTCCTTTCGACCCAAGTCATCGGCCAAGGCTTGGCTGTCAACAAATGATGAATGCGTTTACAATGGTAACATCTCTTTGGTACCCACAATGCCCATTTACACATGAAATTCACGTTATAGAGATTGTTTATTTCAGTTTCGCAACGTCAGCTATATGCGCTTATCTAGAGGTCGGGAGGGAAGCCCTACCTCTTTTGAATTTGTCTTATCTCAAAATTATGGGAACCCATCCGCGCAAGTATACATGTACATGTAAATGTATGAGCATCTCAAAAATATAGATGTTACTACAATATGAGTTTTGATTTTACCGGTATCAATGCTAAAAGTAAAATAAAATTACAGAAGAAAAGCTTTTTTAGCGAACCATGAATTCAAAATGTAATTTGTGACCATGAAGTGGTGACGTTGACCTTGTTAATGTTTGTTTTGGTTTTTTGTTTGTTCGCTTGTATTGGTTTTTTTTTTCGGTGTGATTGACGTTCCGCAACAAATCGTGATATACATGTACTCTTTGTGATGAAAGTTTTTTTTCTTCGCAGTGAATAAAGAAAATATATGAATTCAAGAAATATGGATCAACGTATTTGCGAATAATAGTTAGACACAGACATGCAAAAGTGCAGTGATGGATATAATGGGGACGCACCTCCTGTAACATTCTCGAAAAAAGTACTGATTTTTCCATTTTGAATTATCCTTCAGAAATTTTACGATTCTGTCCCAAAGGAAAGTCATCTAGCCCAAAAATTAAATTTCAATTTCGACAATAAATGTTTTGGTTCCCCCTTTACGTTGAAATCATAGATCCACTCCTGAAATACGTGGAAATTAAATCAAAGAGGATTAAGGATGTGATTTTGAAGGCACTTTTATTGTTTTTTGTCTTTCGGCTTTATCTTTTTTCTGGGGGAGCATGGCTTTCAAACGGCAGGGTAATCGGCAAACTTGACAGCTGTCAAAGGGAAATTGATTCTGAATAGATGCAATATACGGAGGAAGACACATTTTAATCGATTATTTTACATAGTAAAATTCAAATTAAAACAGAAAGAAAATCATTTTCCAACAGGATCGCCCATAAAACATGTTAAATGGAGGATTAACGATAAATTCGTTTTCATTCATTTCTCCGTTTCTCTATTTACTTTTATCCAACATTGAATCATTTTATCTAATTTAATCTGTTTGAAAATGGTCAGACTAAATGAATGAACAAGGGTCCAAACAAAATAAAAGTGTATGTCTCTTTCCTTTTCATGTTTATAAAAGACGGATCCTGAAGGGAAACTTGTATCAATTTAACTTTCAAAATAGTATTTGCAATATATAATAATTATAAATTATGAGTCGTCAATGTTCTTTTTCATATCCAAATAAAACACCGCTAAAGACCGTATGGTAAGTTTTTGTCACTAACTGGGTCATGGTCACTAGGTCAAATATTACGAGCCGGGCATAAATTGAAAAGTCTAGTCAGAGGCAACCTTTATGATAATTTGTTCTACTGTGTATATAGTTCCTGAGATTTTGCTTCAACCACAAACTTTATCATAATTTAATTAACTATGTCAAAGGTCGAGGTCACTAGGTCAAATGTTACGTCATAAATTGAAAGGTATTGTCATGTGCATCCAACATGTATGATATAAAGTTTCTATTGCATACAGTTCCTGAGATTTTGATTCAATCAAAAATTTAACAAAAATGTTGACGGCAGACGGACTGAAAGATGGACATCTAGGCGCGTAGCCAGAATAAAAATGATGTGTACTCAAATCAGTCTAGGCAGGGGGTGTCAAGGGCAAAACCCTGGTAGGGGTCCAGGGGTCGAAGCCCCCGGAAGCTCGTGAAATATGGCAATTTGAAACACCCCATTTCCATTGTAAAATGGCTTATATTTAAGGATTGTTTTTCAGCTTTTGCGCTTTATCGGTGTGTATTGGCAGTAGGGAATGGAAACAAAATATGTAAAGCACGAAGTGCTTTTCATGAATTTTGTTTCCATTCCCTACTGCCAATACACACCGATAAAGCGCAAAAGCTGAAAAACAATCCTTATATTTACATTTTACGTGTTAACTAACTTATTTCTGCCAATTTTTCAGCCAGTTTCTTTACATTTGAAATATCATTGCGGAGGGAGAACGCCATTTGACGTAAGAGCAAACGAACGTTCGACGTTTTTCGCTTGATTCGAAGTAGTACCTTCTGTACGGAAACGTTGTTGACAAATGAGAAACTGAATTTTGTCCTCTTGCTGTATTTTGAACATTTCAATTAAAACTGAAGAAAATTGAATCGTGAAAATTCGTGACTTTTGTCATGGCGGAGAGTTAAACTGGAGAAATTTCACAGAACTGAAGGGAAAACTTTTGAAAACTCTTTTTAACACACTGTTAAACTGCTAAGACATATGAAATCAATCGGTATTATTGTATACAAACTTCTGTAAATACCCTATTTCATCTGGAAGTAAGTAGAATAATGCAAAAGTCGAGTACAGCCGTCGAAAACGCGAAAACTTTCGGTATTTTCATGACTTACCTCAATACAACATCATGGCTACAGATTCGCTGATACTCGAAGTATTTCTGATATTATGAATCCATAAGAAGCAAAGGTAAATTCACTGTTGATAATGACACAAGTGAATCAAATCCTCATCCTAAATACTGAATATTTGATCCACTTATGCCTGAATATTCGCTCATCCAAACACGGCATCTTTCTGCAGACAACAATGCAGTTCGGCCTTGAACTTCGTCTACTGATGCGTGATCGACTTACTACGTCACACTTCTTGGAAGTGTACATGTGAGTGACCTAGATTTTGACACATTTAATCACTGGGGATAGACGGCGTCGTTTGATATTATGGATACATGTTTTGAATCTGTTTTGAATCTGTATTAAAGCAATAAATAATAAAGTTGCTTTGGTACCTTTATTTAAGGGAAACGCAGTAGGAATGTAAATATTCAAGTATAAAGCAAATGCCGAAATTCAATTCGATATATATGCACAACCAATGTAATTCCCTGAGATGTTACTATTGAAAGAAACGTACTGCAATTCGTGTATTAACACTCGTGACGTCAAAATGCATAAGATCTAAAGAAACATGCCGCGACGGCTGTTCTAACCTGCAAACTAAGCCAGCGGTGACCTGAATTTTAACGTCACCCTTTTACCTAGAAAACGCGATTTCAGAAAACAAGAATGAAATAGACAACTATGGTGCATATATATAGAATAAATGTCATAATTTGTGTTTTGTTACGGGTATACAACACACAGCAAATGCATTTATCGTATGAAATGCGCTAACGCGCATTACATGTACGATAAATGCACTTGCTGTATGTTGTATACCCGTAACAAAACACAAATTAAGACACTTATTCTCTATATATATCTTTTTGTATATTACATGTTGACGTATTTTTTCTATTTCCTCGCTGTTCAAATAATCTCGTTTTAGTCATGTTCTATTTTTCCTTCTTTCTTTCTACTTTGATTATTTTCTTAACATTTTATTTTTATTTATTCATTTATCTTTTTCATGCAAAATGATGTGTACGCAGTTGCGTACTTGCGTATGCGCAGCTACATAAATAATTTAATTTAATTTATTATTTAGTCATAGATCGGAATTGCTTTGCAATCCGGCCACAAATGTACGCGCAGATCTAGAATTTGTTTCAAAGGAAGGGGGCGGTTCTTAGCTAGCTGTGATAGATCGAATGAAAACCGTGTGCTAGTTTGAAATGGAATGCTTCTCATTTTTCATTTGTTTGTCCACGCCCAGGTGTGCTTATGTTTTGAGCACAATATGAATGAGTTAAAGAAGATGAAGCATTTTTTTATGAAAAATGAAGTATTTTTTAAAGAGGCAATGAATGTTTAAAAATATATTTTTTTCAAATACATGAAATAGCTATAGAATTATGTGACAATTGCCCCAGTTTGACTATACATGTAAGTACTACCATTTTCGATGATATCAATTTTGACGATCTTCACTGTGTGCATGTTTCTTTCTGGAATTTCTTCTTGCCTGAATATAGTTAAGGATTTTGTAAAATGATGGATGCTAAATAGAGATAGAACTTGGAATGACGTTATTCATTTTACATTTTTGAAATATGAATTCAAATTTTCTTGCATTGTTTGAAAATTCATACGTTTTACTGTAATAATAACATTTCTCTAAGTACATATATGTACAACTTTACTTGAGGATTAAGCCTCCGTATTTTTAAACCGACTGTACACGATGCATGTTAAGTGCAATGACCATACCCAGACACAATATGTCCTCTGCGGAAACTGAAAACCAATGATTGTCTGAATCATAGGCGAGATATAGTGAGGGTCCTGGGACCCGTTCCCTTTCAACTAATGATAGATTCGCCACTGTAGTAAAAAAAAAATCTTACTATTTCTCATTGTTTTTATCCTTTGGGGCACCAATAGATCAGTGCGCAGAATATTGATTATTTGTTGGTTTATTTTTTTTTTCATCGGGTGATTTTAGGGTTAATGAAACTTAGTTTCTTATATTCCTCGATGTTTAGCATTGAAAAATGATATTTTTAATTGTTCAATCTAATTTTCTTTGATTCAATTTTTTAAAATGGATTTACTCTTTTCTAAATATTTACCATTATAAATGTATTCATATTACGTTAGAACATTTAGTTTCTACCTGATTAAAGATGAACGTTTTGTGACCGTCATGACCCTTTTCTTATGAAAATGATCATCGATAGACATTGGAAACTTGTAAATTTAGACATTGGAAACTTGTAAATTGAAAAAATAATCAGAATTTTTCCAAAGAAATATTGAGATTCGAAAAACCCGGATATGATAGAGAAAAATGAATGGTTATACATGTATCTGTGCGGTAAATATTACAGAAATACTGTGTTAAATTGTAACTTTTAAGATGTCAGTCTAGAAATGTTGAAATTACACTTATATGATTGTTTTGAATGAATAATTGAAATGCGTTCGGCAGCTTGAAAAATATAGTCCAAAACATAATAACATGAGAATACGGCGTTACAACGTCATGGCTAAAGTGGCGTTATCCGCTCTCTATACCCTTTTCTCGGCTTAATTTTAAGGTGAAAATAGCATTTCCGTAAAAGTTAACACTGGTTTTCAATAATACAGGTATTCGTATGTGAAATAACACAGTTTCAATACATTTTGACACCAGGCCGATTTTGGCCCTTCCCGGCTCTACTCCTTTATATTATAAAAACCGAATAAGAGAGGAGCATTACAATTTTGACCTTATTATTTCTCACGGATTGTCCATCTTTAAATTTATTCTCGTATAGTTCAAACATAATTCGTTTGAGATGCAAGATAAATATGTCAACATGAACTTCGCATTATTTATGTCGACAATTTATCTGTTCTTAAGGTATTCAACCCCTAATGCATTTTCAATAATAAATACCAGAAATAAGAATTTCCAATCTATTCAAAAAGATTGCTATACATACTTTTTCTAGCTAAAATTAGGGATTACACTTCTCATACAATGATCTACTCTGTCACCCCGAAGACTCCCGATTATGAAATCATCGGTATTTGTCGGGAAATGATACAAATGAGCATAAAGTTTAACCGGAAGTACGTTATTAGGGTGCGGGATCCTTAAATGATGCTATTCAATATGAAGACGTTTACATTCTTATTATTTAAGTTATTAATGTCCATATGCAATATCATACGGAAACTTACAAAACACACAACGAGCAAGGAATTGATTAATTGCTTATGTATTAAAATGTCATATATAGCGTATCGCGATAGAATATTTGAATATAATAATTGTCTCCAATATACGCATATCTGAGCTGGGAAACAGATGAGGGCGAGATGGCTATAGTTATCTGAAAGACGCCTAGCTCTCAGAACAAAATCTGTATATTTGGTACTTGCTCTGGCATAGCGTATTAACTGAGATATGAACACGCCGTAAGTGTTTGGTTCTTTTTTACATATTGTTTTCCTTTCCCTGCCTGAACATCGACGGTGGGTGCGGCTGGCTCAACAGGGGATGCTCAATCCTCCTGGGTATCTGGCCCACCTCTAGCTTGCTAGGGGTCCGTCGATGTTCAATTTGGTGCTCTATTCGGAGTGTTGTTGAGATTGTCGTCAGGATTTTCTTTATCTTATTCAGAAAGTCAAAGAAAGTTACTTTTCTTTTCACATTACAAACACACCTATTTTGCCTATCCAAAACTTGTTTTGGAAGAGTTTTTTTTAACTGATCGAGCGATTTGTTTAAGTACAGGTCCACGTAAGGATCCGGCAGTTGAAAGACCTTAAAATTTTTGCAGAACTTTTTTTCTCATGAAATGTGTTCAGATCAGCGTCCATGTGAATATTCTGACGGAATTTCCCTCATACTTGCCGGTGAAGAAAGTTTTAGGGGTAGTTAATTTGGTAGAATTATATAGAGAAAATTTTCCCGACACTTTTCCCCTTTGTACCCCTTTATAAAGTATGAGATGAATATTTCGCTTCACTATCGCCACTTTGAGGAATGAATATTATATGTTTGATTTTTACATGTACCACATATGTGTCTCAAAACAGAAATATTAAAATGTTTCAAAATTGCAAAATATTTTGATGTATCACCCCTACCTGATGCTAACGTGGACCTGCATTAATTGAAACAGAAAACCTGTTTTCGAAACGTTTACAAGAGTCATTATCAAAAATTGCAGCAAAAAATGATGGATGAAAAATGAGAAAAAATATGTCTGATTTTTATTCAATTTTTATAAAAACAATCAACTACAGTCTTCAAAGCGAAAAGTTATTCAAGCCAGTGAGCACGAATATAGGAATATTATTTATTTAAGGTATATTGATAGTCGAGATCATATCAGTACTGTTACGTATTCTTGAATAAATTTATATGGAGTTTTGTTATGCAAATAATCCGTAGCATGGGTATTCCTTTCGATTAAACAAGGCAAATACTGTCTAAATTTACTGCATATGAAACTATTTTAGGCATATCATATGAGCATCATTATCATCTATTTGATGTTAATCTATTCTGGTCAAGAAAAGAGGGATATCCAGAGAACTTTAAACAGAAAATTTTGTTTATTTACGTGCATCACTTGTAAAAAGAGAAAATTTTCTCTTACGGTGAGGAGATTATTTTACACCACAGTTGTGCGTTCTTCGAAACCTCTGGGTAATCGTCAAATTGGTAGGGTTGTGCACACGTAATCCGGATAAACACACCGTCGACCTATAGGTTAAAATTAATCGAAATCATTGTTGTTATTCCCGCACACTTCACAAAATTCACTGTTTGTCCTTGCAGGGATTTATCCCTTAATTAAGCTTCATATCTTATGAGTTAAAAATGATATTTTCTCCGCAACACTCAATAAAGAGCACAATATTGAGCGTCGACGGACCCCTATCAAGCTAGAGGTTGGACAAGGTGCCCAGGAGAAGTAAGCATCCCCTGCATGGCTAGCCGTAGCCACCGTCGATGTTCACGCACGAATATGAAAACAATATCTAACATTGTCGCCATAGCACTTTCTGTATAGACAACGTGAGACAGTGCATGGGTTTCATATATTGTTTTTATTTTCGTGCTTAAACATCGACGGCGGGTGCGGCTAGCCAACAGGGGATGCTTACTCCTCCCGGGCACCTGGTCCCACCTCTGGCTTGCTAGGGGTCCGTCGATGCTTTATTTTGTGCTCTAATGTGAGTGCTGTTGAGATTATCGTCAGGATCTTCTTTAACTCATTTGTGTCACACTTATGCCCTTTGCCATGTGGAGCTCGTAAAAAAAGCCCTAGCAAGCTGGAGGTGGGACCAGGTGCCCGGGAGGAGTAAGCATCCCCTGTTGGCTAGCCGCACCCGCCGTCGATGTTCACGCACGAAAATGAAATGAATATATAAAATACATGCACTGTCTGAGGCCACGTCTATATAGAAAGTGCTATGGCGACAATGTCAGGGAAAAATATTCAAAACACTTACTGTCAAACCCCTCGCGGGGAACTTTTTTACGAGCTCCACACGGCAAAGGGCATAAGTGTGACACAAATGAGTTAAAGAAGATCCTGACGATAATCTCAACAGCACTCACAATAAAGCACCAAATTGAAGATCGACGGACCCCCAGCAAGCTGGAGGTGGGACCAGGTGCCCGGGAGGAGTAAGCATCCCCTGTTGGCTAGCCGCACCCGCCGTCGATGTTCACGCACGAAAATGAAATGAATATATAAAATACATGCACTGTCTGAGGCCACGTCTATATAGAAAGTGCTATGGCGACAATGTCAGGGGAAAATATTCAAAACACTTACTGTCAAACCCCTCGCGGGGAACTTTTTTACGAGCTCCACACGGCAAAAGGCATAAGTGTGACACAAATGAGTTAAAGAAGATCCTGACGATAATCTCAACAGCACTCACAATAGAGCACCAAATTGAAGATCGACGGACCCCCAGCAAGCTGGAGGTGGGACCAGGTGCCCGGGAGGAGTAAGCATCCCCTGTTGGCTAGCCGCACCCGCCGTCGATGTTCACGCACGAAAATGAAATGAATATATAAAATACATGCACTGTCTGAGGCCACGTCTATATAGAAAGTGCTATGGCGACAATGTCAGGGAAAAATATTCAAAACACTTACTGTCAAACCCCTCGCGGGGAACTTTTTTACGAGCTCCACACGGCAAAGGGCATAAGTGTGACACAAATGAGTTAAAGAAGATCCTGACGATAATCTCAACAGCACTCACAATAGAGCACCAAATTGAAGATCGACGGACCCCCAGCAAGCTGGAGGTGGAACAGGTGCCCGGGAGGAGTAAGCATCCCCTGTTGGCTAGCCGCACCCGCCGTCGATGTTCACGCACGAAAATGAAATGAATATATAAAATACATGCACTGTCTGAGGCCACGTCTATATAGAAAGTGCTATGGCGACAATGTCAGGGAAAAATATTCAAAACAACACTTACTGTCAACTTTCTTTTGAAACATTTCAATGAATCTTCTTTGTTGTCATGCTTGTTAAATAGGAAAGTCGGTTACGTTACGAGGGAAATAAACATTTTCAAGATATTTTTGTTTGCATTATTTGATTTCGTGCATGTTAGAATTAATAATCAATATCATCGATAAGAACAAAACAAGATCTATTAAATTGTATCGATTCGACTCAAATAATTCTTGTATTATAGAGGACAAAAGGTGTTTTTATGTTTCATAAACGATCATGGCAACATTCATTGATTTCAATCCCTTTTCTTTGTGGTCACATGGAAACAACATACTTTCAAAGCATTTACGAAATACTAATATACGGATATACAGAAAAAATGAACTTTTTAAAATTTAAACTATTTATTTTACAACGTTAGACAAACAAGTTACACAACTTATATTAATGTCTCACGTTGGCTCAGATGTTGGCGTGAGGGGGTCCAAGGAGCAGGAGGAAACTTGAGTGCCCAGAGAAAATCCTCCTGCAGAGGACTGGGTGGGGGACCACTTACCCTCCCATATAAGACCCTTTGCCGAATCTGAGATTCGATCTCGGGAGCTTAGAGGTGAGAAGCGAGCGCGCTACCACTGCGCTTACACGGCCGAACTTGTTGTTTTGATGTGGCAAAGTGTAATTTTAGATTTAATAAATAAAGAAAAAATTGATTACAAAAATTAATAAATCTAAGAATGAAGCAAATGGATGACCTCTGGAGCGTATTTGAGCTGAATTTAGAAGAGATTAAGTGTATGATTCGGCGTATTTAAGGTGAAGATATTTTTCATTTTAACATGGAATGCTGTTACTTTCAAACATGTACGTCCAATTACAGATAGCAAACATTGTGTGCAAATTCGATTGAATACATAAACTTGAGAAATATGTGACTGACTGTGACGACGGGACTCCATCACGGCCCTGTCCAAACATCTTTAGAGAAGACAGGGCCCCGACCACCTGTCCTCTATTAATGTCAGTCGGACTCCTCGGGTGATTACATACATGAGCTCGCTACAGCCGGCAGATCACGGACTGTATTACGCATGCCCTCTTTTTATATCCATTTACATATTCATCTGTGTCTCTGGGGACTCTACGTTTCGCGGTCTTGTTTGTGTGATGTAATCTTACAGTGAGGAGGTTGTTTTACATCACAATTGTACGTTCTTCGAGACCTCTGGGTAATTGGAGAAGTGAGAGGGTTGTGCGCACGTAATCCAGGATAACCACACCATTTGCTACTTGCGTGACAAATGGCAGTCCAAAGTCGGCACCGGTTGCCTATTGGTCTCATCGGTTTATGTGCAGTCTTTTGTGTTTGATGTTAACATGCCGTGTGTCTCTTTCTGTCTCGTGCTGTACTCGTCTTTTGTGTTTTTGCACCGGGTGTTTTGGTGTTTTGCTGTTGATGCTGCAACGGGGTCTTGTTGGAGATCTCCCCCTTCTTTCTCAAATTGGTGCTTTTTAGTATCTTTAGGCTACTGGTGTATCTAAACAGTAACAATGGCACTTTCTTCTTTTTTTGCGAAAACGACGTGGACGTTTTTCGTACAAGCTTATGCCTGGCTACGCTCCTGAAAGGGGAGGGGGTTGTTATACATGACTTCAGGTGAATATACGATATACGTGGTTCAAGTCCTCTAGGAATAGATGACACACACATATATATATATATTAAACTTCAGAAATGACTCAACACTTCATTTCCCAATACGTTTTCGTCTTTCGGACTCTTTAGTGGAAATGTTATGATCATGAAGTCCTGCTTATAAAAGAAAGGAGGGAATCTCCAACAATACTCGTTTGCAGCACCCACAGCAAAACTTCAAAACACCCAATGCAACAAACACATTCGGTTTCCTTAAGTTTGGAGTATACGAATTTGATTGGTTATTGTATTATGCTGCTGAGTCCAGATATCTGCCAGATTCCCATAATTCTTTTGTCCCGGCTTATGCTGAAAACTCCATTCTCAATTATATCTTTTTGCTTACTCCTCCCGGGAACTTGATCCCACCTCTAGCTAGCTAGGGATCCGTCGATGCTCACTTCTGTGCTCTATTGTGAGTACTACTGTAATCATCATCAGGATCTTCTTTAACTCATTTGTGTCACACTTATGCCCTTTGCCGTGTGTAGCTCGTAAAAAAGTTCCCCGCGAGGGCTTTGCCAGTGTTTTGAATATTTTCCCCTGACATTGTCGCCATAGCACTTTCTATATAGACGTAATCCCAGAGAGTGCATGTATTTAGATAGTATTTACATTTTCGTGCATGAACATCGACGGCGGGTGCAGCTAGCCAAACAGGGGATGCTTACTCCTCCCGGGCACCTGATCCCACCTCTTGATTACTAGGGGTCCGTCGATGCTCAATTTTGTGCTCTACTATTGTGAGTGCTGTTGAGATTAGCATCAGGATAGTCTTTAACTCATTTAATAGCATTATTGGTTCGTGTTATTCTAGGAACATATTGATCATGATACTGTGCAAACATTGAAGTCACATTTTTCCTTTAAATATCCTCTCCTAAACTATGTTACAAATAGTTATGGCAAAATGTAGATATGAATCTATGGCTATTTCTGCAACGATTCGAACACGCATTTCTACTCCTCTAGCTTCCATATGGTCAGAATATGGAAGACAGTTTCCATAACAAGTCACCATAACAAAGTGTCCATGAAGAGGGTCGTGATCGATCTTCAGGTAGTGTCTTTGTTCAAGCATCTTTGATCAGCTACAAACCTCTGCTTTGAATTGTATAATCATTCGGGGTTAGCGCTGACGATTCAATCGTTTCTTTATTTTCTCAACAAAAGTCCTTAACTTCTTCGAAGTTATGTAATTTTTCTCTCTGTCTCTCTCTGTCTTTCTCTCTCAGTCTCTCCAGTATGAAAATTATGATGATCTGATCATATATAATCACCCAGATTTTCAACTGTACATTTGATGTATTCGTTTGGTTAAGAATATGTATTTTTTAGTTTCATCACCACCAGAACGATTTTCTCTACTTTTAATTGGTAAAGTGTCGCTTGCTTTGTCCTTATGCCCTTCCATTGGAACCACGTGTACCATTTGACTTTATACAAGTATGTTTGGTTTAATCAACTGAGGACTTTTAGTAAGTGCTTCCATTTGGCTGTTTGCTCATTTCTACACCCTCTTTCGCATGTATAGAAGCTTTTGGCAGTTGTTTGAATGGGAATACGTACTTTTTAAAGTTTTGTCCGTCATGTTCATTATTTTCGCAATAACAGCATACTTTTCTGCAAAAGGGGTAAACTTCTCCTTCCTCCAATAATGTTACATTTTAGCAGATGACTTTTCATCTGATAAGATTAATATTTCAACACTGGTACATGTATTTCTTCCATTTATTAAATAATTATTCGAGAATATCACATCAAAATGTTACGTCTTCAAATTGATAGCATCAAACAGATAGATTTGCAGCATGAACCAGACATGCATGTTTTGGGTACTTGACCCTCGTCAGTGATCTTCAACCCAAGCAATTAAATATGGCCAAAGACTGAAAAATATGTTAAAAATATACTAAATGACTCAGCAGGATGGTTGGGATATGATGCTACAGGACCATTTTCAACTTTTACTGCATCATTTAATGCCTTATTTACTTATTTACCATCCGTTCCTTCTCTACCATGTAGATAATGCCAAGAATCCCAAAAAGAGCCAGAAAAAGAATCCGTATATAAAGGATCCTTGCCTTTGTGATATACTCGGGACTGTGCAGTGTAATGTCACCAAAAAGCATACTTTGAACTTCACGCCACTTCTTCGTTACGAAGTTCTCAGAAAACTCTTTATGTAAGAAAGCCTTTGTTTTCAAACCGTTCTTTGTGTCCACCTGTAATGATTGACAACTTCCTTCCTATGTTGAAGCTGTGGCCTCGGAATGTAGTGAGTTAAAATCTGAATCTTTCAACTGCTCCCCCCCTGCCTGTTTCCTTCCTTGTAATAGTTATAATTCTCATTTGACTTTTCTCGTTTCGTTCTTTATTGTTCATTGTATCCATTCTGCTTGCTCTTGTCTCGCCGCCCTTCAAACTTATATTGAAGTCCTTACATTTTCTGCACCTACAATACATACAATCAATATTGTTGTCGTCAGAAACTATCTAAAACGGTTTTCGTCTACATAATTAGGTGTAGCCCATTTTCTTTTCCATTATGTACACCTATTATGGAATTCGCCTCTGTTTCCGTGTGGTTTCATTATATACTCTTGTTACGATCTCTTTCATTTCTGAAGTTATTTTGCTGATATCGTCTAGTATTGTTATATCATTTTATAATAGCAATAAATAATTCCGAAGAAAACATTGTTTACTAATCTATATTCTTTTTCTCAAGGTGGGGATTTCTTCTCTTACTAGATCTGCAACGTGCCGCTATCGCTTATCATTTTGTTTTGATTCGTTTTCGTTTCGATTTGTTTTGTTTTTGCATCGCTTTGTCTCGTTTCGTTTTAGTTTCTTTTTTCACATTAAAGGGACCCAACTGTTACGTCTTTTCGGACTTTGTCAGAAATATGTTTTTATTCTTTAACCAAATATATGTTGTTATAAGGGTATTTTGGTTATACCTGTATCTATTTCTGTGAATTTTAACTTCAACCGATTGATAGGGAATTTATTTTCATTATTCATTCATGAGTTGTCTTTCTTACATCAATTACCAGAATGTTTTGGTTAGCAAAGAGTGTACGTGAGTATACGGTGGGCAATATGGCGTCAATGGCCTCATGTTTTACGAGGGCTGATTGATAAGTTGTGAGCCTCGTATTGAAGGATTTAAATTTTATCAGACATGTTGCATTATTTTTCTACACAAGCCCCTTCAGTATCTATTATACTACACTTTTGCCACCGGTTTAGAGGCCTCAATTCCATTTTGAAAGAACTCCTTATCTTGACTGTTCAGAAAGTCATCCATTGCAAGTATGACGTCATCATCGGACTGAAAGTGGGTGCAAGAAATAGTTGCTTTCAAATCTGGAAATAGATGAAATAACAAATATGGACAATGATCATAACCTTGTACATTTTTGGACATAATAATTTTCATACTTTTTTACCATATTACATTGTTTAGACTGAGGATTACTGACGAGGGTTTAGTACCTGAAACGTGCATTTCTGATCCATGCTGTAAATTTATCAGGTTTTAAATTATGCTATTGAATTTGAAGACTACATTTGAACTACTTGGTGAGTGTCACTGCTGGTGGACCAAGAGTCCCCGAGGGCACATGTAGCCAAGTTCGATCAACTTCGGTTGATCGTCTGTCTCTTCAACGCATTTGAAATTTTCTGTTACAAAATTTCTTGAAATTTCTAAAACATTGGTCCTGTAGCATCATATCCCACCCCTTCTGCTACGTCTTTTGGTATATTTTTGGACATAATAATATTCATACTTTTTGACCATATTACATTGTTTAGACTGAGGATCACTGACGAGGGTTTAGTACCCGACCCGTGCATGTCTGGTCCATGCTGTAAATTTATCAGGTTTTAAATGGTCCTATTGAATTTGAAGACTTTTAACACAGTACAAAATCGATAATTGAGGAAATCACAAACCAAAGGCATACGAATCGAAATCAGGATAAAACAGAAAGCAAAGCAAACAAACAAAAAACTTCCACCACACGAAAAGAAGCGAACTCCCAATTAGGAGTGAGACCAGGTGCCCAGGAAGAGTAGCATCTCCTGCTTGCAGGCAGCACCATTCGCTTCAATTCGGTAGAAATATCACATCCGGTTACTTCCGAGATGTGTCACACTTATGCCCTTTGCCGTTTGGAGCTCGTAAAAAAGTTCCCCGCGAGGGGTTTGACAGTAAGTGTTTTGAATATACTTCCCTGACATTGTCGCCATAGCACTTTCTATATAGACATAACGTCAGACAGTGCATGAAGGTTTTATATTTTCATTTCCATGCTTCATAAACATCGACGGCGGGTGCGGCTAGCCAACAGGGGATGCTTACTCCTCCCGGGCACCTGGTCCCACCTCAAGCTTGCTAGGGGTCCGTCGATGTTTAATTTTGCGCTCTATTGTGAGTGCTGTTGAGATTATCGTCAGGATCTTCTTTAACTCATTCCTTTTCGGAAGATATAAGTACATGTATAGTCCGTGGTTGGATGTTTCAAATGGTGGAAGACAGAATATCATTCACCATTCTGGACAATGGGACATCATAGTGTATGACGAGTTCCCCATTTCGACGGAGAACTTCCTCAGTGACGATGTTTGTCGATCACAAACGTATCCCTGACTGAGAAGCTTATCTCAAAGACGCCCTGCTTTCATAACAAAATCTGTATATTTGCTACTTGCTCTGGCATAACGTTTCAATTGGGACATGAACACGCCATAAGCAGGCGACAAAGGCATGTTGCTACTCCGAAAAGGGAAGTTTTTGATGGAGGAAGATCAGGTTAACAAGGCTCAATCAAATTGAAGCCACAATCATGAATGGCAGCCATAGCAGTGACAGACTTGTGAACAAGAGCATTGTCCTGATGAAACAACACACCTTTAGTGAGCTTTATGCGTAAATCATAGTATGTGTCATTTATTGTTTGTCCTTATTGGAGACAATCTATCAGAAGAATACCTTCTACATACCAGAAAACAGAGGCCATAACCTTCCCAGCTAAAGGAACCGTCTTTGCCTTCTTTGGCCTGGGTAAGCCAGGGTGCTTCCACTCTTTCGAATGTTGTTTGGCCTCTGGGGTAAAATAATGGACACATTTTCATCCATAGTGATGGATGAAACATGGGTCCATTTTGAGAGGATCTCCCTCAAAAAGTGACAGGATCTCCCTCAAATCCAAACTGACAGGATCTCCCTCGCGTTTAGCACGCGGTATATGCACCTGAAGTGCTTCTGATCAATTGTCAGAAGTCTTGGTACCCAACGGGCCGAGAGCTTTCTCATTCAAGATCTTCAGTCACAATGAAATGTCCTTCCTGTGAAATACCATGCAATTGTACTGGCTATATATCTTTCTGTAAATTGTCTGTCAGTCATAACAATATCATGGACTTTAAAAATCGATCATTTCTGGAGTTGCAACAATGACAGGCTTTCCAGGACGGGGGATCATTCTCAAGGCTCTGTCTGCCGCGCTTAAATTCCGCCATCCACCTTTTCACTGTAGCATAT
The DNA here is from genome assembly GCA_028142955.1 of Pinctada fucata. Lineage (NCBI taxonomy): Eukaryota > Metazoa > Mollusca > Bivalvia > Pterioida > Pteriidae > Pinctada > Pinctada fucata. The sequence continues at coordinate 25,523,499 of AP027113.1, read as the reverse complement.
GAAGGGGCGTCTTTCCCTAGTGTTGTTACCATATCATTATGGATATCCTTAGGTGTTAAACATTTTTATGAATATATTGGATCACTGCACTTTCACCGAATTTGTCCATTTTGCAAAAGCAACTTGTCTTGTTTACTTTAGAGTATAACCTCGTCGATTTGAATTGAGTAAAATGAGGCCAGTTCTTGGGTACATGGCCTTATATAATTAGAGAATAGAAGGACTTGAAAAGAACATCCTTGCGTATCTCTTTCAACATATCAATTAGCCCTCGTATTTCAGAATTTAAATTTTCAATGCAATAAAAACAATATCATGTCTGTAAACTTTGGTTTAAATCGATGTTAAAATCCTCCTTTTTAACTCATGTGAGCCAAAAGCTCATAGTGAGCTATTATCATATCGGATTGTGGTCTCACTGGGGTAAATCGCCTTCGCGGAAGCCTGTAATAGGGGAATATAGTTCCTAAGGAATAGAACGCTGGAGCTTTTGAATACAAATAAAGTATGAAAACAACTATTTTTGTGCATAAACTTTATATCATGTTTGAGGAAATTTTATATTCTTTCCAATGAACTATACTTGATACGGAATGAGGCACTATATTTCGTGGAAGGATGCGATATGTATAGGGTAGTATGAGAGCACTGGGTGAAACTGAGAGGTGCTTTTAAAATCGTCCTCAATTTTCAAGGCCAAATTGCTCGAAAGATGCAGCGTGACTTTTTTTGCAGACTTATATGAGAAAAAAGTTTGAAATCTTGACTATGCATGTGTGAAAGCGTTTTTTATTCTTTTTCCTCTGAGCTGAGATATCGGCGATCAAAGTTGACAAGTTACTATAGAAACATATAGGGATTTATTTACCCCAGTGAGACCTAATAGACAGCTAATGTGCCACAAAGGCGGGATGATAGAATTGTACAAAATGTTATGAAAATCTACCAAAACTCTTATTAAACTCAATATTATGTAAAAATATTGCCTCTAAATCATCTAATTTACATTCATTGAAGCAAAATTTTCAAAATTAAAAAAAATAGACAAATTAGTTAAATTTATGGCTATTTGTTCATTATGTATGTAGTATAACAGTGTTGATATGGTGGATATGAGTTTTGATACCAATATAGCATAGAATATCATTATTTTGAACTCAGTGCTCACTTTTGGTGAAAAAAGACCCATTTTACCCCAATTACAGGAAACCGGTCAGTTGCGGTGCAGCGGTTAACAGTCCGGTCATACCGGTGAAGTACCGCAGGATATTTTCCATACCGCAAGCTTATGGATGAATGCGAACCATCAAAATTGTCTTGAAATCACTGCTTATTCACAAATAAATGAAAACATCTTCAAAATTCAACTGCAAATGACATTTACCAATAGATTTTAATCTATATACAACATATAATGAATTGTGGTTACATGTGGTATACTTTATTTGATAGGAAAAATCTTGAATTAGGTCATGTTTTTATTTAAATGGGTACATTTGTATAAAATGTTTAGTGTACTTTCCTGAAAGAACCTAATTTCACAGTATTTGTTTTGGAAAATGTGTATTCAAAGTCAAAATATGCATAGAATTAGTGGAAGGATGATATATCATATTATCTCAATATAACAAATTAAATTTCTAAGACAACTTTACAGTGCAAGAGCAACAAATAAACACAGATAACTGTTTTCATAGTATTTATTCAATGTAATTCTGTAATGCAAAGAGCAAATAAAAGTCAAAGTTGGGTGAAAGCTACTGCCTGAAGGTCAAAACAGGAAGTCCATTGTGTAAGGTGTCAGATTCTACATAAAGCCCATATAAATAAAGCTCTAAATCCCTTCTAACTGCATTTTATATACTGAAATTCACCATATAGGTGGAGAAATATATTTTCAATTGTTCACAAAAAGATTGAAAGGCTAATTTGCAAAATCATGGACACATAACTCAATCTTCTATGCTAACCCCCTAAGATGAGCAATGGCTTCATATGAATGTGTTTGGGATCAAATTACATTTACTTGAATTGCACACATGTTGTAATGATAAAACATATTGTAAGTGAATAAATACTTGTTTATCTAACTTTAGATGACATTTTGGTTCATACTGTCCCAAGAACTCCCATATTCTAAAGTGAAATTAATGAAAATTTTGAATTTTTAAGCATATTTTAAATTCATAATTTAAACTTTAAATCCTGTAATTTGAGTGAAAGTTTTCATCATACTGTAAAACACAAGTCTTAAATGAAATAATGATACATCAATCTTCACACATGTCCCATACAATTCTATAAAATTTGATTTTGAAGTTTACAGATATTTTCCCTTTTGACTCAATGCAGTAAACTCTTGTATGGGTACTCCCTAATTTAAATTGCAAATATCTCCAGAAATACTTTGAATTTTGATTTGAAATTTTCAGGGCAAGTGTAAAAATGATTGAATTTAATGATAGTGCAAAATCATGAAATTTCAAAATTTTAATCTTGTCTAATAAGACAGCTAATGTGCCACAAAGGCGGGATGATAGAATTGTACAAAATGTTATGAAAATCTACCAAAACTCTTATTAAACTCAATATTATGTAAAAATATTGCCTCTAAATCATCTAATTTACATTCATTGAAGCAAAATTTTCAAAATTAAAAAAAATAGACAAATTAGTTAAATTTATGGCTATTTGTTCATTATGTATGTAGTATAACAGTGTTGATATGGTGGATATGAGTTTTGATACCAATATAGCATAGAATATCATTATTTTGAACTCAGTGCTCACTTTTGGTGAAAAAAGACCCATTTTACCCCAATTACAGGAAACCGGTCAGTTGCGGTGCAGCGGTTAACAGTCCGGTCATACCGGTGAAGTACCGCAGGATATTTTCCATACCGCAAGCTTATGGATGAATGCGAACCATCAAAATTGTCTTGAAATCACTGCTTATTCACAAATAAATGAAAACATCTTCAAAATTCAACTGCAAATGACATTTACCAATAGATTTTAATCTATATACAACATATAATGAATTGTGGTTACATGTGGTATACTTTATTTGATAGGAAAAATCTTGAATTAGGTCATGTTTTTATTTAAATGGGTACATTTGTATAAAATGTTTAGTGTACTTTCCTGAAAGAACCTAATTTCACAGTATTTGTTTTGGAAAATGTGTATTCAAAGTCAAAATATGCATAGAATTAGTGGAAGGATGATATATCATATTATCTCAATATAACAAATTAAATTTCTAAGACAACTTTACAGTGCAAGAGCAACAAATAAACACAGATAACTGTTTTCATAGTATTTATTCAATGTAATTCTGTAATGCAAAGAGCAAATAAAAGTCAAAGTTGGGTGAAAGCTACTGCCTGAAGGTCAAAACAGGAAGTCCATTGTGTAAGGTGTCAGATTCTACATAAAGCCCATATAAATAAAGCTCTAAATCCCTTCTAACTGCATTTTATATACTGAAATTCACCATATAGGTGGAGAAATATATTTTCAATTGTTCACAAAAAGATTGAAAGGCTAATTTGCAAAATCATGGACACATAACTCAATCTTCTATGCTAACCCCCTAAGATGAGCAATGGCTTCATATGAATGTGTTTGGGATCAAATTACATTTACTTGAATTGCACACATGTTGTAATGATAAAACATATTGTAAGTGAATAAATACTTGTTTATCTAACTTTAGATGACATTTTGGTTCATACTGTCCCAAGAACTCCCATATTCTAAAGTGAAATTAATGAAAATTTTGAATTTTTAAGCATATTTTAAATTCATAATTTAAACTTTAAATCCTGTAATTTGAGTGAAAGTTTTCATCATACTGTAAAACACAAGTCTTAAATGAAATAATGATACATCAATCTTCACACATGTCCCATACAATTCTATAAAATTTGATTTTGAAGTTTACAGATATTTTCCCTTTTGACTCAATGCAGTAAACTCTTGTATGGGTACTCCCTAATTTAAATTGCAAATATCTCCAGAAATACTTTGAATTTTGATTTGAAATTTTCAGGGCAAGTGTAAAAATGATTGAATTTAATGATAGTGCAAAATCATGAAATTTCAAAATTTTAATCTTGTCTAATAAGACAGCTAATGTGCCACAAAGGCGGGATGATAGAATTGTACAAAATGTTATGAAAATCTACCAAAACTCTTATTAAACTCAATATTATGTAAAAATATTGCCTCTAAATCATCTAATTTACATTCATTGAAGCAAAATTTTCAAAATTAAAAAAAATAGACAAATTAGTTAAATTTATGGCTATTTGTTCATTATGTATGTAGTATAACAGTGTTGATATGGTGGATATGAGTTTTGATACCAATATAGCATAGAATATCATTATTTTGAACTCAGTGCTCACTTTTGGTGAAAAAAGACCCATTTTACCCCAATTACAGGAAACCGGTCAGTTGCGGTGCAGCGGTTAACAGTCCGGTCATACCGGTGAAGTACCGCAGGATATTTTCCATACCGCAAGCTTATGGATGAATGCGAACCATCAAAATTGTCTTGAAATCACTGCTTATTCACAAATAAATGAAAACATCTTCAAAATTCAACTGCAAATGACATTTACCAATAGATTTTAATCTATATACAACATATAATGAATTGTGGTTACATGTGGTATACTTTATTTGATAGGAAAAATCTTGAATTAGGTCATGTTTTTATTTAAATGGGTACATTTGTATAAAATGTTTAGTGTACTTTCCTGAAAGAACCTAATTTCACAGTATTTGTTTTGGAAAATGTGTATTCAAAGTCAAAATATGCATAGAATTAGTGGAAGGATGATATATCATATTATCTCAATATAACAAATTAAATTTCTAAGACAACTTTACAGTGCAAGAGCAACAAATAAACACAGATAACTGTTTTCATAGTATTTATTCAATGTAATTCTGTAATGCAAAGAGCAAATAAAAGTCAAAGTTGGGTGAAAGCTACTGCCTGAAGGTCAAAACAGGAAGTCCATTGTGTAAGGTGTCAGATTCTACATAAAGCCCATATAAATAAAGCTCTAAATCCCTTCTAACTGCATTTTATATACTGAAATTCACCATATAGGTGGAGAAATATATTTTCAATTGTTCACAAAAAGATTGAAAGGCTAATTTGCAAAATCATGGACACATAACTCAATCTTCTATGCTAACCCCCTAAGATGAGCAATGGCTTCATATGAATGTGTTTGGGATCAAATTACATTTACTTGAATTGCACACATGTTGTAATGATAAAACATATTGTAAGTGAATAAATACTTGTTTATCTAACTTTAGATGACATTTTGGTTCATACTGTCCCAAGAACTCCCATATTCTAAAGTGAAATTAATGAAAATTTTGAATTTTTAAGCATATTTTAAATTCATAATTTAAACTTTAAATCCTGTAATTTGAGTGAAAGTTTTCATCATACTGTAAAACACAAGTCTTAAATGAAATAATGATACATCAATCTTCACACATGTCCCATACAATTCTATAAAATTTGATTTTGAAGTTTACAGATATTTTCCCTTTTGACTCAATGCAGTAAACTCTTGTATGGGTACTCCCTAATTTAAATTGCAAATATCTCCAGAAATACTTTGAATTTTGATTTGAAATTTTCAGGGCAAGTGTAAAAATGATTGAATTTAATGATAGTGCAAAATCATGAAATTTCAAAATTTTAATCTTGTCTAATAGGTCTCACTGGGGTAAATCGCCTTCGCGGAAGCCTGTAATAGGGGAATATAGTTCCTAAGGAATAGAACGCTGGAGCTTTTGAATACAAATAAAGTATGAAAACAACTATTTTTGTGCATAAACTTTATATCATGTTTGAGGAAATTTTATATTCTTTCCAATGAACTATACTTGATACGGAATGAGGCACTATATTTCGTGGAAGGATGCGATATGTATAGGGTAGTATGAGAGCACTGGGTGAAACTGAGAGGTGCTTTTAAAATCGTCCTCAATTTTCAAGGCCAAATTGCTCGAAAGATGCAGCGTGACTTTTTTTGCAGACTTATATGAGAAAAAAGTTTGAAATCTTGACTATGCATGTGTGAAAGCGTTTTTTATTCTTTTTCCTCTGAGCTGAGATATCGGCGATCAAAGTTGACAAGTTACTATAGAAACATATAGGGATTTATTTACCCCAGTGAGACCTTGTCCGTCGTTGTTCTCATGTCCGTTGACTTTTTACATTATCGACATCTTCAAGAGCGCTATGAGGAGTTTTACTACTAAGTTTGTTGATTTCTGCCAGATCCCTTCCGATGTGGATCCATAATGCGGTCAAATCGGTCCCAGTGGTTACCCCTCTTTATAAAAATTTCTCCTACCGCTTAGTGTAAAAATTTTAATTTCTCCTGTTATTACACATTTGGCTTAAGGAATCGGCGGTCATCGTAGGTAAAAAAAATCCCCGAAGGAGTAGATACTGACAGTTAATTTCGCCTGTTTCTGGTTATTTCAGACAAATTCTTCTCGACTTTCCCAAAGAGGCACTGTCCGTGGCTTTGTTTCGTTTACAATTTTCAGTGCAATTTTTTCAGAAAAAAAGGAAAAAATATGCGAGAACCCCTGTGACAGTCATCATAATCCTCATTAAGCCAAACGTGAGCGTGAGTTTGATCCTTGCTTGATTTTGAGGAATATAATACTCTTATGCGCAAATATATAACGGAAATAGGTATTGCACGATATCGTTTAAGCCTTTGATGTGAAATGTTTAAAAACGTCTTCAAATTCAATAGCATGACTTCATTTACTAGACAGACAAATTGAAAAACGACAGATAGTGGTCACAAAATATTATGACATTATAGAATACGTTAGAAATTTGTTTCAATTTAGTATCCCAAATTAAACAAGAGCCCCAGGGGGCACAACGCTCACCTGATACCCATGCACGCTATAACTGACATACTGACATTGAATACTGATAGTGCCAGTACCAGGATTTTAGCCCACAACCTTTCTAAAAAGATTTTTGCCGGATGCAGAGAAGTGTTTTTTTTTCAGACAACCTTTAAAGGTACAAAAAAGAAAAAAAAGAAAAAAATTTCAAAACAATAACTTTTTTACTGATTTGAAAAAAAACGGATAAAGTGGTCCAACGTCATATGCCCAGCTAGTATAGTTCAATTATGCAACATCAAAAATAAAATCATATTGTAAAATTCCACATAAATGTGCAGCAGAAAAAGAATAAAACAATGAAATGATTTCACAAATTAAGTTTATTTAAAATTGAACACAAAACCTTTCATTATTGATAGCTAGCATGCCAGAAATTATAAAGCCTGTGTTTGTGAAACGAGAATGCCCCCGGCGGCATCTTTGTTAGTATAAACACCATTTTCTGTTAAGTATGTGAGAGGTCAGGGTCAGCGTAATATTGGTATCAATGGAAAGATCTTGTCACAAGGAATACACATGTACAATATGAAAGCCCTATCACTATAACCATTCAATAGTTATGCCCAATGTTAAAGTTTCTGAGAAGTACGTGAAACGTCAAGGTTATGGTCATGAGGTCAAAAATTTTGGTAAATACACATGTGAAATATGAAACCTCTATCACCAGCTTCCATTCAAAAGTTATGCCCAATGTTAAAGTTTTTTGGAAAACAGACAGACAAACAGACAGACGGACAGGCCAAAAACTTTATGCTCCCGAATCTTTTATTCCAGGGGCATAAAAAACAAAGATTTTTCGGTTTTGCCTTTATTCACTAAAATCTATGAATTATGCTTTTGAATAGTATTGATTTCATCTCAAATACATGAAACGTACAGTTAAAATCGTTTTGATCCAATATTCAACAATTCAAGTGAGTTGTGCAGAAATTGTGCCAGTTTGTTTTCCAAAAAAGCAGTGTATGTTGTATCAAACCTCATGACCCAGTGAAGCCACTTGAACAAATAATTTTCAGTAAATATGCTGAAATGCGACGCTTCTTGCCTATGCATATTTCAACAGGCGAGAAGGAGCGTCGCATTTCAGCATACGCTGTTCAACAACTCAAGTGGTTTCTCTAAGGTTTCGCAGTTTGAAACAAATTAAAAGGCCCATGAAATTGTTAAGCTTGTCCAACTAGCAGACCTACGACATCGTTATTTACTGTTAACTAATTGTTTTACCTCATCATAGGTCTGTTACACGGGCAAGTTGTTAGCGGAGAGAGTTCATGAAATGTATCGGTTGCATTGGATTTTCCGACAAGAAGTTATTTGGTCTGATAAAAACTCATTATGTATCTATTATTTGAACAGATAAAAATTCCCAAATGTCTTAACACAGGATCCTGTCGCTTTATGAGAGAAAATGTTTTATTATTCACAACCTCAGGCCTCTGTATTCCTCTTAGAAATATTATACATACAAGATGACGAACACAGTGGCTTAAGGTTGTGAATAATAATTTATTTTCTCTATTAAAACAACAGCTTCTGTGGTCCAACATTTCATTGGAAGATTTCAGGAACTCTGAACGGAATTATTTATTTTCAAGAATTTCAGATATTAAATGTCCTATGCATTCTCAAAATCCAGAGGAAGAGATTACTCATTAGACGTTTCTTCAAGAAATCAGTCCGTAAATTACTTCATCTAAGAGAGTCTAAGACAGAGGAAATTCGAGCAAACTTTATACATAATAACAAGTATATGCAAGTGTTCCAAGTACATGAATGATAACCATTATGAACGTTGTTCATAGCTCAAACCATACTCGCTCCTTTAACATACCTACATGTAATTCCGTCATCAGGAAGAACTCATTCTTCATACGTACAGTCACAGAGTGGAACGAACTGGATAACCATCAAGTGCTGTCAAGGACTGTGGAAGGCTTTAGATTCAGCCTGAAGCGCGACTAAGTAAGTTTATGCGCTCTCTCATTCCGTTGATCACAAGCCAGTATTGGTAATTCAACGTACCCATACAGATACAGATACAGATTATGAAAGTGTTCCAATTATAAAAATCTATTCCGTTTGCACTGTATCTCCTGAAATATATCGCAGTACTGCTTTGCGGTTTGTATTGCAATGAAGCGCCTAGCGGAATACGATGCGCCTTGGGGACGAAGATGAATGAATGCGTATCTAGGTCATTGTCCTGTCAAATAGTTCCGATTATTTTCTTATTATTTTCAACAATTGGTGGAAAATACACACAATGTTTATCTTGAATTGTCTTCTCCGTGATTGTTTACTAGACAGATGAAATAAAATTTTGAATATAGTTTTAAAGTGTGTGAGACATCTACATGTGTGGAAGAATACGTGTGAAAATGGGTCCTCAGATCATAAAATTCGAATAATTCCGGTCCGGAACCAGGTGCATGGCTTTGAAAAATATTTAAAAAGTTGTGTACTTTTAATCATTACGGCATTTTTTTTTTTTTTTTGTGATTCAAATAAAATTTCTTCATTTAAAAGTAGTATCAATGTGTATAACCCGGTGCGATTTGAGAATTTCTTTTCTTTTTTGGTAAGAAAACATACATTATACCTATGTACAATCTTAAAAAATATTCCTTAAAAATCCAAAAGTGGATATCTGGACAAAATTCTTTCACTTGTAGGGTACCATGCATGAGTACCTCATACCTACAAATTGTCATGACAATCTGAAGAGTGGTTATAGAAAAGAAGCAGAAAATGTATGAAAATCACCCCCCCCCCCCTTCCTTTTTACATAAGAAAAAAATTCATAAAAAATCAAAAAAATAAAATTTAAGCATAAAATACATATCAAAGCATTAAGTAAGTTAAATATGATAAATATGTAGTAAATGAGTGTGTAAAATCATACACTTATTGAGTTATTTAAAGAAAAAGTGCAAAAATGTGCATTTCTGACTAAGTCCGAAAAGACGTCAAAAACGCGTCAAAAATTAGTTGTCGGATTTTAACGAAATGAACAAACTTGAATCATACATCCTTCTAGATCACATAGATACAATTAGTTTTTCAATCCATTCAGTGGAACTGGAGAAGAAGATTTTTGAAGAGGGGTACCCTCCGGGGCCTATTTGACCCCGCCCTGGATCCACCCCTGAAGGGATCGAGCCGAAATGAACAAACTTGGTAGAGGACCTTTAGTACTTCATGCATACCAAGTTTCATCAAAATCCCTTCAGCCGTTCTTGAGAAGAAGTTGAAAATGTTAAAAGTTTACGACGGACGGACGGACGGACGACGGACGACGGACGCCGGACTCCACACTATGACAATAGCTCACTTGAGCCTTTGGCTCAGGTGAGCTAATAAAAAGGGAAAAAAATTTTGTTGGGGTCCCGCCGGGGTTTGAAGCCACTCCCCATGGGTCCATTGGGCATGGAAAACATACATTATACCTATGTACAATCTTAAAAAATATTCCTTAAAAATCCAAAGGTGGATATCTGGACAAAATTCTTTCACTTGTAGGGTACCATGCATGAGTACCTCATACCTACAAATTGTCATGACAATCTGAAGAGTGGTTATAGAAAAGAAGCAGAAAATGTATGAAAATCACCCCCCCCCCTTCCTTTTTACATAAGAAAAAAATTCATAAAAAATCAAAAAAATAAAATTTAAGCATAAAATACATATCAAAGCATTAAGTAAGTTAAATATGATAAATATGTAGTAAATGAGTGTGTAAAATCATACACTTATTGAGTTATTTAAAGAAAAAGTGCAAAAATGTGCATTTCTGACTAAGTCCGAAAAGACGTCAAAAACGCGTCAAAAATTAGTTGTCGGATTTTAACGAAATGAACAAACTTGAATCATACATCCTTCTAGATCACATAGATACAATTAGTTTTTCAATCCATTCAGTGGAACTGGAGAAGAAGATTTTTGAAGAGGGGTACCCTCCGGGGCCTATTTGACCCCGCCCTGGATCCACCCCTGAAGGGATCGAGCCGAAATGAACAAACTTGGTAGAGGACCTTTAGTACTTCATGCATACCAAGTTTCATCAAAATCCCTTCAGCCGTTCTTGAGAAGAAGTTGAAAATGTTAAAAGTTTACGACGGACGGACGGACGGACGACGGACGACGGACGCCGGACGCCACACTATGACAATAGCTCACTTGAGCCTTTGGCTCAGGTGAGCTAATAAAAAGGGAAAAAAATTTTGTTGGGGTCCCGCCGGGGTTTGAAGCCACTCCCCATGGGTCCATTGGGCATGGAAAACATACATTATACCTATGTACAATCTTAAAAAATATTCCTTAAAAATCCAAAAGTGGATATCTGGACAAAATTCTTTCACTTGTAGGGTACCATGCATGAGTACCTCATACCTACAAATTGTCATGACAATCTGAAGAGTGGTTATAGAAAAGAAGCAGAAAATGTATGAAAATCACCCCCCCCCCTTCCTTTTTACATAAGAAAAAAATTCATAAAAAATCAAAAAAATAAAATTTAAGCATAAAATACATATCAAAGCATTAAGTAAGTTAAATATGATAAATATGTAGTAAATGAGTGTGTAAAATCATACACTTATTGAGTTATTTAAAGAAAAAGTGCAAAAATGTGCATTTCTGACTAAGTCCGAAAAGACGTCAAAAACGCGTCAAAAATTAGTTGTCGGATTTTAACGAAATGAACAAACTTGAATCATACATCCTTCTAGATCACATAGATACAATTAGTTTTTCAATCCATTCAGTGGAACTGGAGAAGAAGATTTTTGAAGAGGGGTACCCTCCGGGGCCTATTTGACCCCGCCCTGGATCCACCCCTGAAGGGATCGAGCCGAAATGAACAAACTTGGTAGAGGACCTTTAGTACTTCATGCATACCAAGTTTCATCAAAATCCCTTCAGCCGTTCTTGAGAAGAAGTTGAAAATGTTAAAAGTTTACGACGGACGGACGGACGGACGACGGACGACGGACGCCGGACTCCACACTATGACAATAGCTCACTTGAGCCTTTGGCTCAGGTGAGCTAATAAAAAGGGAAAAAAATTTTGTTGGGGTCCCGCCGGGGTTTGAAGCCACTCCCCATGGGTCCATTGGGCATGGAAAACATACATTATACCTATGTACAATCTTAAAAAATATTCCTTAAAAATCCAAAGGTGGATATCTGGACAAAATTCTTTCACTTGTAGGGTACCATGCATGAGTACCTCATACCTACAAATTGTCATGACAATCTGAAGAGTGGTTATAGAAAAGAAGCAGAAAATGTATGAAAATCACCCCCCCCCCCTTCCTTTTTACATAAGAAAAAAATTCATAAAAAATCAAAAAAATAAAATTTAAGCATAAAATACATATCAAAGCATTAAGTAAGTTAAATATGATAAATATGTAGTAAATGAGTGTGTAAAATCATACACTTATTGAGTTATTTAAAGAAAAAGTGCAAAAATGTGCATTTCTGACTAAGTCCGAAAAGACGTCAAAAACGCGTCAAAAATTAGTTGTCGGATTTTAACGAAATGAACAAACTTGAATCATACATCCTTCTAGATCACATAGATACAATTAGTTTTTCAATCCATTCAGTGGAACTGGAGAAGAAGATTTTTGAAGAGGGGTACCCTCCGGGGCCTATTTGACCCCGCCCTGGATCCACCCCTGAAGGGATCGAGCCGAAATGAACAAACTTGGTAGAGGACCTTTAGTACTTCATGCATACCAAGTTTCATCAAAATCCCTTCAGCCGTTCTTGAGAAGAAGTTGAAAATGTTAAAAGTTTACGACGGACGGACGGACGGACGACGGACGCCGGACGCCACACTATGACAATAGCTCACTTGAGCCTTTGGCTCAGGTGAGCTAATAAAAAGGGAAAAAAATTTTGTTGGGGTCCCGCCGGGGTTTGAAGCCACTCCCCATGGGTCCATTGGGCATGGAAAACATACATTATACCTATGTACAATCTTAAAAAATATTCCTTAAAAATCCAAAGGTGGATATCTGGACAAAATTCTTTCACTTGTAGGGTACCATGCATGAGTACCTCATACCTACAAATTGTCATGACAATCTGAAGAGTGGTTATAGAAAAGAAGCAGAAAATGTATGAAAATCACCCCCCCCCTTCCTTTTTACATAAGAAAAAAATTCATAAAAAATCAAAAAAATAAAATTTAAGCATAAAATACATATCAAAGCATTAAGTAAGTTAAATATGATAAATATGTAGTAAATGAGTGTGTAAAATCATACACTTATTGAGTTATTTAAAGAAAAAGTGCAAAAATGTGCATTTCTGACTAAGTCCGAAAAGACGTCAAAAACGCGTCAAAAATTAGTTGTCGGATTTTAACGAAATGAACAAACTTGAATCATACATCCTTCTAGATCACATAGATACAATTAGTTTTTCAATCCATTCAGTGGAACTGGAGAAGAAGATTTTTGAAGAGGGGTACCCTCCGGGGCCTATTTGACCCCGCCCTGGATCCACCCCTGAAGGGATCGAGCCGAAATGAACAAACTTGGTAGAGGACCTTTAGTACTTCATGCATACCAAGTTTCATCAAAATCCCTTCAGCCGTTCTTGAGAAGAAGTTGAAAATGTTAAAAGTTTACGACGGACGGACGGACGGACGACGGACGACGGACGCCGGACGCCACACTATGACAATAGCTCACTTGAGCCTTTGGCTCAGGTGAGCTAATAAAAAGGGAAAAAAATTTTGTTGGGGTCCCGCCGGGGTTTGAAGCCACTCCCCATGGGTCCATTGGGCATGGAAAACATACATTATACCTATGTACAATCTTAAAAAATATTCCTTAAAAATCCAAAAGTGGATATCTGGACAAAATTCTTTCACTTGTAGGGTACCATGCATGAGTACCTCATACCTACAAATTGTCATGACAATCTGAAGAGTGGTTATAGAAAAGAAGCAGAAAATGTATGAAAATCACCCCCCCCCCCCCTTCCTTTTTACATAAGAAAAAAATTCATAAAAAATCAAAAAAATAAAATTTAAGCATAAAATACATATCAAAGCATTAAGTAAGTTAAATATGATAAATATGTAGTAAATGAGTGTGTAAAATCATACACTTATTGAGTTATTTAAAGAAAAAGTGCAAAAATGTGCATTTCTGACTAAGTCCGAAAAGACGTCAAAAACGCGTCAAAAATTAGTTGTCGGATTTTAACGAAATGAACAAACTTGAATCATACATCCTTCTAGATCACATAGATACAATTAGTTTTTCAATCCATTCAGTGGAACTGGAGAAGAAGATTTTTGAAGAGGGGTACCCTCCGGGGCCTATTTGACCCCGCCCTGGATCCACCCCTGAAGGGATCGAGCCGAAATGAACAAACTTGGTAGAGGACCTTTAGTACTTCATGCATACCAAGTTTCATCAAAATCCCTTCAGCCGTTCTTGAGAAGAAGTTGAAAATGTTAAAAGTTTACGACGGACGGACGGACGGACGACGGACGACGGACGCCGGACTCCACACTATGACAATAGCTCACTTGAGCCTTTGGCTCAGGTGAGCTAATAAAAAGGGAAAAAAATTTTGTTGGGGTCCCGCCGGGGTTTGAAGCCACTCCCCATGGGTCCATTGGGCATGGAAAACATACATTATACCTATGTACAATCTTAAAAAATATTCCTTAAAAATCCAAAGGTGGATATCTGGACAAAATTCTTTCACTTGTAGGGTACCATGCATGAGTACCTCATACCTACAAATTGTCATGACAATCTGAAGAGTGGTTATAGAAAAGAAGCAGAAAATGTATGAAAATCACCCCCCCCCCCCTTCCTTTTTACATAAGAAAAAAATTCATAAAAAATCAAAAAAATAAAATTTAAGCATAAAATACATATCAAAGCATTAAGTAAGTTAAATATGATAAATATGTAGTAAATGAGTGTGTAAAATCATACACTTATTGAGTTATTTAAAGAAAAAGTGCAAAAATGTGCATTTCTGACTAAGTCCGAAAAGACGTCAAAAACGCGTCAAAAATTAGTTGTCGGATTTTAACGAAATGAACAAACTTGAATCATACATCCTTCTAGATCACATAGATACAATTAGTTTTTCAATCCATTCAGTGGAACTGGAGAAGAAGATTTTTGAAGAGGGGTACCCTCCGGGGCCTATTTGACCCCGCCCTGGATCCACCCCTGAAGGGATCGAGCCGAAATGAACAAACTTGGTAGAGGACCTTTAGTACTTCATGCATACCAAGTTTCATCAAAATCCCTTCAGCCGTTCTTGAGAAGAAGTTGAAAATGTTAAAAGTTTACGACGGACGGACGGACGGACGACGGACGACGGACGCCGGACGCCACACTATGACAATAGCTCACTTGAGCCTTTGGCTCAGGTGAGCTAATAAAAAGGGAAAAAAATTTTGTTGGGGTCCCGCCGGGGTTTGAAGCCACTCCCCATGGGTCCATTGGGCATGGAAAACATACATTATACCTATGTACAATCTTAAAAAATATTCCTTAAAAATCCAAAAGTGGATATCTGGACAAAATTCTTTCACTTGTAGGGTACCATGCATGAGTACCTCATACCTACAAATTGTCATGACAATCTGAAGAGTGGTTATAGAAAAGAAGCAGAAAATGTATGAAAATCACCCCCCCCCCTTCCTTTTTACATAAGAAAAAAATTCATAAAAAATCAAAAAAAATAAAATTTAAGCATAAAATACATATCAAAGCATTAAGTAAGTTAAATATGATAAATATGTAGTAAATGAGTGTGTAAAATCATACACTTATTGAGTTATTTAAAGAAAAAGTGCAAAAATGTGCATTTCTGACTAAGTCCGAAAAGACGTCAAAAACGCGTCAAAAATTAGTTGTCGGATTTTAACGAAATGAACAAACTTGAATCATACATCCTTCTAGATCACATAGATACAATTAGTTTTTCAATCCATTCAGTGGAACTGGAGAAGAAGATTTTTGAAGAGGGGTACCCTCCGGGGCCTATTTGACCCCGCCCTGGATCCACCCCTGAAGGGATCGAGCCGAAATGAACAAACTTGGTAGAGGACCTTTAGTACTTCATGCATACCAAGTTTCATCAAAATCCCTTCAGCCGTTCTTGAGAAGAAGTTGAAAATGTTAAAAGTTTACGACGGACGGACGGACGGACGACGGACGCCGGACGCCACACTATGACAATAGCTCACTTGAGCCTTTGGCTCAGGTGAGCTAATAAAAAGGGAAAAAAATTTTGTTGGGGTCCCGCCGGGGTTTGAAGCCACTCCCCATGGGTCCATTGGGCATGGAAAACATACATTATACCTATGTACAATCTTAAAAAATATTCCTTAAAAATCCAAAAGTGGATATCTGGACAAAATTCTTTCACTTGTAGGGTACCATGCATGAGTACCTCATACCTACAAATTGTCATGACAATCTGAAGAGTGGTTATAGAAAAGAAGCAGAAAATGTATGAAAATCACCCCCCCCCCCCCTTCCTTTTTACATAAGAAAAAAATTCATAAAAAATCAAAAAAAATAAAATTTAAGCATAAAATACATATCAAAGCATTAAGTAAGTTAAATATGATAAATATGTAGTAAATGAGTGTGTAAAATCATACACTTATTGAGTTATTTAAAGAAAAAGTGCAAAAATGTGCATTTCTGACTAAGTCCGAAAAGACGTCAAAAACGCGTCAAAAATTAGTTGTCGGATTTTAACGAAATGAACAAACTTGAATCATACATCCTTCTAGATCACATAGATACAATTAGTTTTTCAATCCATTCAGTGGAACTGGAGAAGAAGATTTTTGAAGAGGGGTACCCTCCGGGGCCTATTTGACCCCGCCCTGGATCCACCCCTGAAGGGATCGAGCCGAAATGAACAAACTTGGTAGAGGACCTTTAGTACTTCATGCATACCAAGTTTCATCAAAATCCCTTCAGCCGTTCTTGAGAAGAAGTTGAAAATGTTAAAAGTTTACGACGGACGGACGGACGGACGACGGACGACGGACGCCGGACGCCACACTATGACAATAGCTCACTTGAGCCTTTGGCTCAGATGAGCTAATAAAAAGGGAAAAAAAATTTGTTGGGGTCCCGCCGGGGTTTGAAGCCACTCCCCATGGGTCCATTGGGCATGGAAAACATACATTATACCTATGTACAATCTTAAAAAATATTCCTTAAAAATCCAAAAGTGGATATCTGGACAAAATTCTTTCACTTGTAGGGTACCATGCATGAGTACCTCATACCTACAAATTGTCATGACAATCTGAAGAGTGGTTATAGAAAAGAAGCAGAAAATGTATGAAAATCACCCCCCCCCCTTCCTTTTTACATAAGAAAAAAATTCATAAAAAATCAAAAAAAATAAAATTTAAGCATAAAATACATATCAAAGCATTAAGTAAGTTAAATATGATAAATATGTAGTAAATGAGTGTGTAAAATCATACACTTATTGAGTTATTTAAAGAAAAAGTGCAAAAATGTGCATTTCTGACTAAGTCCGAAAAGACGTCAAAAACGCGTCAAAAATTAGTTGTCGGATTTTAACGAAATGAACAAACTTGAATCATACATCCTTCTAGATCACATAGATACAATTAGTTTTTCAATCCATTCAGTGGAACTGGAGAAGAAGATTTTTGAAGAGGGGTACCCTCCGGGGCCTATTTGACCCCGCCCTGGATCCACCCCTGAAGGGATCGAGCCGAAATGAACAAACTTGGTAGAGGACCTTTAGTACTTCATGCATACCAAGTTTCATCAAAATCCCTTCAGCCGTTCTTGAGAAGAAGTTGAAAATGTTAAAAGTTTACGACGGACGGACGACGGACGACGGACGACGGACGCCACACTATGACAATAGCTCACTTGAGCCTTTGGCTCAGGTGAGCTAATAAAAAGGGAAAAAAATTTTGTTGGGGTCCCGCCGGGGTTTGAAGCCACTCCCCATGGGTCCATTGGGCATGGAAAACATACATTATACCTATGTACAATCTTAAAAAATATTCCTTAAAAATCCAAAAGTGGATATCTGGACAAAATTCTTTCACTTGTAGGGTACCATGCATGAGTACCTCATACCTACAAATTGTCATGACAATCTGAAGAGTGGTTATAGAAAAGAAGCAGAAAATGTATGAAAATCACCCCCCCCCCCTTCCTTTTTACATAAGAAAAAAATTCATAAAAAATCAAAAAAATAAAATTTAAGCATAAAATACATATCAAAGCATTAAGTAAGTTAAATATGATAAATATGTAGTAAATGAGTGTGTAAAATCATACACTTATTGAGTTATTTAAAGAAAAAGTGCAAAAATGTGCATTTCTGACTAAGTCCGAAAAGACGTCAAAAACGCGTCAAAAATTAGTTGTCGGATTTTAACGAAATGAACAAACTTGAATCATACATCCTTCTAGATCACATAGATACATTTAGTTTTTCAATCCATTCAGTGGAACTGGAGAAGAAGATTTTTGAAGAGGGGTACCCTCCGGGGCCTATTTGACCCCGCCCTGGATCCACCCCTGAAGGGATCGAGCCGAAATGAACAAACTTGGTAGAGGACCTTTAGTACTTCATGCATACCAAGTTTCATCAAAATCCCTTCAGCCGTTCTTGAGAAGAAGTTGAAAATGTTAAAAGTTTACGACGGACGGACGGACGGACGACGGACGACTGACGACGGACGCCGGACGCCACACTATGACAATAGCTCACTTGAGCCTTTGGCTCAGGTGAGCTAATAAAAAGGGAAAAAAATTTTGTTGGGGTCCCGCCGGGGTTTGAAGCCACTCCCCATGGGTCCATTGGGCATGGAAAACATACATTATACCTATGTACAATCTTAAAAAATATTCCTTAAAAATCCAAAAGTGGATATCTGGACAAAATTCTTTCACTTGTAGGGTACCATGCATGAGTACCTCATACCTACAAATTGTCATGACAATCTGAAGAGTGGTTATAGAAAAGAAGCAGAAAATGTATGAAAATCATCCCCCCCCCTTCCTTTTTACATAAGAAAAAAATTCATAAAAAATCAAAAAAATAAAATTTAAGCATAAAATACATATCAAAGCATTAAGTAAGTTAAATATGATAAATATGTAGTAAATGAGTGTGTAAAATCATACACTTATTGAGTTATTTAAAGAAAAAGTGCAAAAATGTGCATTTCTGACTAAGTCCGAAAAGACGTCAAAAACGCGTCAAAAATTAGTTGTCGGATTTTAACGAAATGAACAAACTTGAATCATACATCCTTCTAGATCACATAGATACAATTAGTTTTTCAATCCATTCAGTGGAACTGGAGAAGAAGATTTTTGAAGAGGGGTACCCTCCGGGGCCTATTTGACCCCGCCCTGGATCCACCCCTGAAGGGATCGAGCCGAAATGAACAAACTTGGTAGAGGACCTTTAGTACTTCATGCATACCAAGTTTCATCAAAATCCCTTCAGCCGTTCTTGAGAAGAAGTTGAAAATGTTAAAAGTTTACGACGGACGGACGGACGGACGACGGACGACGGACGCCGGACGCCACACTATGACAATAGCTCACTTGAGCCTTTGGCTCAGGTGAGCTGATAAAAAGGGAAAAAAATTTTGTTGGGGTCCCGCCGGGGTTTGAAGCCACTCCCCATGGGTCCATTGGGCATGGAAAACATACATTATACCTATGTACAATCTTAAAAAATATTCCTTAAAAATCCAAAAGTGGATATCTGGACAAAATTCTTTCACTTGTAGGGTACCATGCATGAGTACCTCATACCTACAAATTGTCATGACAATCTGAAGAGTGGTTATAGAAAAGAAGCAGAAAATGTATGAAAATCACCCCCCCCTTCCTTTTTACATAAGAAAAAAATTCATAAAAAATCAAAAAAATAAAATTTAAGCATAAAATACATATCAAAGCATTAAGTAAGTTAAATATGATAAATATGTAGTAAATGAGTGTGTAAAATCATACACTTATTGAGTTATTTAAAGAAAAAGTGCAAAAATGTGCATTTCTGACTAAGTCCGAAAAGACGTCAAAAACGCGTCAAAAATTAGTTGTCGGATTTTAACGAAATGAACAAACTTGAATCATACATCCTTCTAGATCACATAGATACAATTAGTTTTTCAATCCATTCAGTGGAACTGGAGAAGAAGATTTTTGAAGAGGGGTACCCTCCGGGGCCTATTTGACCCCGCCCTGGATCCACCCCTGAAGGGATCGAGCCGAAATGAACAAACTTGGTAGAGGACCTTTAGTACTTCATGCATACCAAGTTTCATCAAAATCCCTTCAGCCGTTCTTGAGAAGAAGTTGAAAATGTTAAAAGTTTACGACGGACGGACGGACGACGGACGACGGACGCCGGACGCCACACTATGACAATAGCTCACTTGAGCCTTTGGCTCAGGTGAGCTAATAAAAAGGGAAAAAAATTTTGTTGGGGTCCCGCCGGGGTTTGAAGCCACTCCCCATGGGTCCATTGGGCATGGAAAACATACATTATACCTATGTACAATCTTAAAAAATATTCCTTAAAAATCCAAAAGTGGATATCTGGACAAAATTCTTTCACTTGTAGGGTACCATGCATGAGTACCTCATACCTACAAATTGTCATGACAATCTAAAGAGTGGTTATAGAAAAGAAGCAGAAAATGTATGAAAATCACCCCCCCCCTTCCTTTTTACATAAGAAAAAAATTCATAAAAAATCAAAAAAATAAAATTTAAGCATAAAATACATATCAAAGCATTAAGTAAGTTAAATATGATAAATATGTAGTAAATGAGTGTGTAAAATCATACACTTATTGAGTTATTTAAAGAAAAAGTGCAAAAATGTGCATTTCTGACTAAGTCCGAAAAGACGTCAAAAACGCGTCAAAAATTAGTTGTCGGATTTTAACGAAATGAACAAACTTGAATCATACATCCTTCTAGATCACATAGATACAATTAGTTTTTCAATCCATTCAGTGGAACTGGAGAAGAAGATTTTTGAAGAGGGGTACCCTCCGGGGCCTATTTGACCCCGCCCTGGATCCACCCCTGAAGGGATCGAGCCGAAATGAACAAACTTGGTAGAGGACCTTTAGTACTTCATGCATACCAAGTTTCATCAAAATCCCTTCAGCCGTTCTTGAGAAGAAGTTGAAAATGTTAAAAGTTTACGACGGACGGACGGACGGACGACGGACGACGGACGCCGGACGCCACACTATGACAATAGCTCACTTGAGCCTTTGGCTCAGGTGAGCTAATAAAAAGGGGAAAAAATTTTGTTGGGGTCCCGCCGGGGTTTGAAGCCACTCCCCATGGGTCCATTGGGCATGGAAAACATACATTATACCTATGTACAATCTTAAAAAATATTCCTTAAAAATCCAAAAGTGGATATCTGGACAAAATTCTTTCACTTGTAGGGTACCATGCATGAGTACCTCATACCTACAAATTGTCATGACAATCTGAAGAGTGGTTATAGAAAAGAAGCAGAAAATGTATGAAAATCACCCCCCCCCCCTTCCTTTTTACATAAGAAAAAAATTCATAAAAAATCAAAAAAATAAAATTTAAGCATAAAATACATATCAAAGCATTAAGTAAGTTAAATATGATAAATATGTAGTAAATGAGTGTGTAAAATCATACACTTATTGAGTTATTTAAAGAAAAAGTGCAAAAATGTGCATTTCTGACTAAGTCCGAAAAGACGTCAAAAACGCGTCAAAAATTAGTTGTCGGATTTTAACGAAATGAACAAACTTGAATCATACATCCTTCTAGATCACATAGATACAATTAGTTTTTTAATCCATTCAGTGGAACTGGAGAAGAAGATTTTTGAAGAGGGGTACCCTCCGGGGCCTATTTGACCCCGCCCTGGATCCACCCCTGAAGGGATCGAGCCGAAATGAACAAACTTGGTAGAGGACCTTTAGTACTTCATGCATACCAAGTTTCATCAAAATCCCTTCAGCCGTTCTTGAGAAGAAGTTGAAAATGTTAAAAGTTTACGACGGACGGACGGACGGACGACGGACGACGGACGACGGACGCCGGACGCCACACTATGACAATAGCTCACTTGAGCCTTTGGCTCAGGTGAGCTAATAAAAAGGGAAAAAAATTTTGTTGGGGTCCCGCCGGGGTTTGAAGCCACTCCCCATGGGTCCATTGGGCATGGAAAACATACATTATACCTATGTACAATCTTAAAAAATATTCCTTAAAAATCCAAAAGTGGATATCTGGACAAAATTCTTTCACTTGTAGGGTACCATGCATGAGTACCTCATACCTACAAATTGTCATGACAATCTGAAGAGTGGTTATAGAAAAGAAGCAGAAAATGTATGAAAATCACCCCCCCCCCCCCTTCCTTTTTACATAAGAAAAAAATTCATAAAAAATCAAAAAAATAAAATTTAAGCATAAAATACATATCAAAGCATTAAGTAAGTTAAATATGATAAATATGTAGTAAATGAGTGTGTAAAATCATACACTTATTGAGTTATTTAAAGAAAAATTGCAAAAATGTGCATTTCTGACAAAGTCCGAAAAGACGTCAAAAACGCGTCAAAAATTAGTTGTCGGATTTTAACGAAATGAACAAACTTGAATCATACATCCTTCTAGATCACATAGATACAATTAGTTTTTCAATCCATTCAGTGGAACTGGAGAAGAAGATTTTTGAAGAGGGGTACCCTCCGGGGCCTATTTGACCCCGCCCTGGATCCACCCCTGAAGGGATCGAGCCGAAATGAACAAACTTGGTAGAGGACCTTTAGTACTTCATGCATACCAAGTTTCATCAAAATCCCTTCAGCCGTTCTTGAGAAGAAGTTGAAAATGTTAAAAGTTTACGACGGACGGACGGACGGACGACGGACGACGGACGACGGACGCCGGACGCCACACTATGACAATAGCTCACTTGAGCCTTTGGCTCAGGTGAGCTAATAAAAAGGGAAAAAAATTTTGTGGGGTCCCGCCGGGGTTTGAAGCCACTCCCCATGGGTCCATTGGGCATGGAAAACATACATTATACCTATGTACAATCTTAAAAAATATTCCTTAAAAATCCAAAAGTGGATATCTGGACAAAATTCTTTCACTTGTAGGGTACCATGCATGAGTACCTCATACCTACAAATTGTCATGACAATCTGAAGAGTGGTTATAGAAAAGAAGCAGAAAATGTATGAAAATCACCCCCCCCCCCCCCCCCCCCGCCTTCCTTTTTACATAAGAAAAAAATTCATAAAAAAATCAAAAAAATAAAATTTAAGCATAAAATACATATCAAAGCATTAAGTAAGTTAAATATGATAAATATGTAGTAAATGAGTGTGTAAAATCATACACTTATTGAGTTATTTAAAGAAAAAGTGCAAAAATGTGCATTTCTGACTAAGTCCGAAAAGACGTCAAAAACGCGTCAAAAATTAGTTGTCGGATTTTAACGAAATGAACAAACTTGAATCATACATCCTTCTAGATCACATAGATACAATTAGTTTTTTAATCCATTCAGTGGAACTGGAGAAGAAGATTTTTGAAGAGGGGTACCCTCCGGGGCCTATTTGACCCCGCCCTGGATCCACCCCTGAAGGGATCGAGCCGAAATGAACAAACTTGGTAGAGGACCTTTAGTACTTCATGCATACCAAGTTTCATCAAAATCCCTTCAGCCGTTCTTGAGAAGAAGTTGAAAATGTTAAAAGTTTACGACGGACGGACGGACGGACGACGGACGACGGACGCCGGACGCCACACTATGACAATAGCTCACTTGAGCCTTTGGCTCAGGTGAGCTAATAAAAAGGGAAAAAAATTTTGTTGGGGTCCCGCCGGGGTTTGAAGCCACTCCCCATGGGTCCATTGGGCATGGAAAACATACATTATACCTATGTACAATCTTAAAAAATATTCCTTAAAAATCCAAAAGTGGATATCTGGACAAAATTCTTTCACTTGTAGGGTACCATGCATGAGTACCTCATACCTACAAATTGTCATGACAATCTGAAGAGTGGTTATAGAAAAGAAGCAGAAAATGTATGAAAATCACCCCCCCCCCTTCCTTTTTACATAAGAAAAAAATTCATAAAAAATCAAAAAAATAAAATTTAAGCATAAAATACATATCAAAGCATTAAGTAAGTTAAATATGATAAATATGTAGTAAATGAGTGTGTAAAATCATACACTTATTGAGTTATTTAAAGAAAAAGTGCAAAAATGTGCATTTCTGACTAAGTCCGAAAAGACGTCAAAAACGCGTCAAAAATTAGTTGTCGGATTTTAACGAAATGAACAAACTTGAATCATACATCCTTCTAGATCACATAGATACAATTAGTTTTTCAATCCATTCAGTGGAACTGGAGAAGAAGATTTTTGAAGAGGGGTACCCTCCGGGGCCTATTTGACCCCGCCCTGGATCCACCCCTGAAGGGATCGAGCCGAAATGAACAAACTTGGTAGAGGACCTTTAGTACTTCATGCATACCAAGTTTCATCAAAATCCCTTCAGCCGTTCTTGAGAAGAAGTTGAAAATGTTAAAAGTTTACGACGGACGGACGGACGGACGACGGACGACGGACGACGGACGCCGGACGCCACACTATGACAATAGCTCACTTGAGCCTTTGGCTCAGGTGAGCTAATAAAAAGGGAAAAAAATTTTGTGGGGTCCCGCCGGGGTTTGAAGCCACTCCCCATGGGTCCATTGGGCATGGAAAACATACATTATACCTATGTACAATCTTAAAAAATATTCCTTAAAAATCCAAAAGTGGATATCTGGACAAAATTCTTTCACTTGTAGGGTACCATGCATGAGTACCTCATACCTACAAATTGTCATGACAATCTGAAGAGTGGTTATAGAAAAGAAGCAGAAAATGTATGAAAATCACCCCCCCCCCCCCCCCGCCTTCCTTTTTACATAAGAAAAAAATTCATAAAAAATCAAAAAAATAAAATTTAAGCATAAAATACACATCAAAGCATTAAGTAAGTTAAATATGATAAATATGTAGTAAATGAGTGTGTAAAATCATACACTTATTGAGTTATTTAAAGAAAAAGTGCAAAAATGTGCATTTCTGACTAAGTCCGAAAAGACGTCAAAAACGCGTCAAAAATTAGTTGTCGGATTTTAACGAAATGAACAAACTTGAATCATACATCCTTCTAGATCACATAGATACAATTAGTTTTTTAATCCATTCAGTGGAACTGGAGAAGAAGATTTTTGAAGAGGGGTACCCTCCGGGGCCTATTTGACCCCGCCCTGGATCCACCCCTGAAGGGATCGAGCCGAAATGAACAAACTTGGTAGAGGACCTTTAGTACTTCATGCATACCAAGTTTCATCAAAATCCCTTCAGCCGTTCTTGAGAAGAAGTTGAAAATGTTAAAAGTTTACGACGGACGGACGGACGGACGACGGACGACGGACGACGGACGCCGGACGCCACACTATGACAATAGCTCACTTGAGCCTTTGGCTCAGGTGAGCTAATAAAAAGGGAAAAAAATTTTGTGGGGTCCCGCCGGGGTTTGAAGCCACTCCCCATGGGTCCATTGGGCATGGAAAACATACATTATACCTATGTACAATCTTAAAAAATATTCCTTAAAAATCCAAAAGTGGATATCTGGACAAAATTCTTTCACTTGTAGGGTACCATGCATGAGTACCTCATACCTACAAATTGTCATGACAATCTGAAGAGTGGTTATAGAAAAGAAGCAGAAAATGTATGAAAATCACCCCCCCCCCCCGCCTTCCTTTTTACATAAGAAAAAAATTCATAAAAAATCAAAAAAATAAAATTTAAGCATAAAATACACATCAAAGCATTAAGTAAGTTAAATATGATAAATATGTAGTAAATGAGTGTGTAAAATCATACACTTATTGAGTTATTTAAAGAAAAAGTGCAAAAATGTGCATTTCTGACTAAGTCCGAAAAGACGTCAAAAACGCGTCAAAAATTAGTTGTCGGATTTTAACGAAATGAACAAACTTGAATCATACATCCTTCTAGATCACATAGATACAATTAGTTTTTTAATCCATTCAGTGGAACTGGAGAAGAAGATTTTTGAAGAGGGGTACCCTCCGGGGCCTATTTGACCCCGCCCTGGATCCACCCCTGAAGGGATCGAGCCGAAATGAACAAACTTGGTAGAGGACCTTTAGTACTTCATGCATACCAAGTTTCATCAAAATCCCTTCAGCCGTTCTTGAGAAGAAGTTGAAAATGTTAAAAGTTTACGACGGACGGACGGACGGACGACGGACGACGGACGCCGGACGCCACACTATGACAATAGCTCACTTGAGCCTTTGGCTCAGGTGAGCTAATAAAAAGGGAAAAAAATTTTGTTGGGGTCCCGCCGGGGTTTGAAGCCACTCCCCATGGGTCCATTGGGCATGGAAAACATACATTATACCTATGTACAATCTTAAAAAATATTCCTTAAAAATCCAAAAGTGGATATCTGGACAAAATTCTTTCACTTGTAGGGTACCATGCATGAGTACCTCATACCTACAAATTGTCATGACAATCTGAAGAGTGGTTATAGAAAAGAAGCAGAAAATGTATGAAAATCACCCCCCCCCCCTTCCTTTTTACATAAGAAAAAAATTCATAAAAAATCAAAAAAATAAAATTTAAGCATAAAATACATATCAAAGCATTAAGTAAGTTAAATATGATAAATATGTAGTAAATGAGTGTGTAAAATCATACACTTATTGAGTTATTTAAAGAAAAAGTGCAAAAATGTGCATTTCTGACTAAGTCCGAAAAGACGTCAAAAACGCGTCAAAAATTAGTTGTCGGATTTTAACGAAATGAACAAACTTGAATCATACATCCTTCTAGATCACATAGATACAATTAGTTTTTCAATCCATTCAGTGGAACTGGAGAAGAAGATTTTTGAAGAGGGGTACCCTCCGGGGCCTATTTGACCCCGCCCTGGATCCACCCCTGAAGGGATCGAGCCGAAATGAACAAACTTGGTAGAGGACCTTTAGTACTTCATGCATACCAAGTTTCATCAAAATCCCTTCAGCCGTTCTTGAGAAGAAGTTGAAAATGTTAAAAGTTTACGACGGACGGACGGACGGACGACGGACGACGGACGACGGACGCCGGACGCCACACTATGACAATAGCTCACTTGAGCCTTTGGCTCAGGTGAGCTAATAAAAAGGGAAAAAAATTTTGTGGGGTCCCGCCGGGGTTTGAAGCCACTCCCCATGGGTCCATTGGGCATGGAAAACATACATTATACCTATGTACAATCTTAAAAAATATTCCTTAAAAATCCAAAAGTGGATATCTGGACAAAATTCTTTCACTTGTAGGGTACCATGCATGAGTACCTCATACCTACAAATTGTCATGACAATCTGAAGAGTGGTTATAGAAAAGAAGCAGAAAATGTATGAAAATCACCCCCCCCCCCGCCTTCCTTTTTACATAAGAAAAAAATTCATAAAAAATCAAAAAAATAAAATTTAAGCATAAAATACACATCAAAGCATTAAGTAAGTTAAATATGATAAATATGTAGTAAATGAGTGTGTAAAATCATACACTTATTGAGTTATTTAAAGAAAAAGTGCAAAAATGTGCATTTCTGACTAAGTCCGAAAAGACGTCAAAAACGCGTCAAAAATTAGTTGTCGGATTTTAACGAAATGAACAAACTTGAATCATACATCCTTCTAGATCACATAGATACAATTAGTTTTTTAATCCATTCAGTGGAACTGGAGAAGAAGATTTTTGAAGAGGGGTACCCTCCGGGGCCTATTTGACCCCGCCCTGGATCCACCCCTGAAGGGATCGAGCCGAAATGAACAAACTTGGTAGAGGACCTTTAGTACTTCATGCATACCAAGTTTCATCAAAATCCCTTCAGCCGTTCTTGAGAAGAAGTTGAAAATGTTAAAAGTTTACGACGGACGGACGGACGGACGACGGACGACGGACGACGGACGACGGACGCCACACTATGACAATAGCTCACTTGAGCCTTTGGCTCAGGTGAGCTAATAAAAAGGGAAAAAAATTTTGTTGGGGTCCCG
This sequence comes from Pinctada fucata, assembly GCA_028142955.1. NCBI lineage: Eukaryota > Metazoa > Mollusca > Bivalvia > Pterioida > Pteriidae > Pinctada > Pinctada fucata. Next base: position 25,495,325 of record AP027113.1, on the reverse strand, counting down.
CCGGGGTTTGAAGCCACTCCCCATGGGTCCATTGGGCATGGAAAACATACATTATACCTATGTACAATCTTAAAAAATATTCCTTAAAAATCCAAAAGTGGATATCTGGACAAAATTCTTTCACTTGTAGGGTACCATGCATGAGTACCTCATACCTACAAATTGTCATGACAATCTGAAGAGTGGTTATAGAAAAGAAGCAGAAAATGTATGAAAATCAACCCCCCCCCCCCGCCTTCCTTTTTACATAAGAAAAAAAATCATAAAAAATCAAAAAAATAAAATTTAAGCATAAAATACATATCAAAGCATTAAGTAAGTTAAATATGATAAATATGTAGTAAATGAGTGTGTAAAATCATACACTTATTGAGTTATTTAAAGAAAAAGTGCAAAAATGTGCATTTCTGACTAAGTCCGAAAAGACGTCAAAAACGCGTCAAAAATTAGTTGTCGGATTTTAACGAAATGAACAAACTTGAATCATATATCCTTCTAGATCACATAGATACAATTAGTTTTTTAATCCATTCAGTGGAACTGGAGAAGAAGATTTTTGAAGAGGGGTACCCTCCGGGGCCTATTTGACCCCGCCCTGGATCCACCCCTGAAGGGATCGAGCCGAAATGAACAAACTTGGTAGAGGACCTTTAGTACTTCATGCATACCAAGTTTCATCAAAATCCCTTCAGCCGTTCTTGAGAAGAAGTTGAAAATGTTAAAAGTTTACGACGGACGGACGGACGGACGGACGACGGACGACGGACGACGGACGCCGGACGCCACACTATGACAATAGCTCACTTGAGCCTTTGGCTCAGGTGAGCTAAAAACAGAGGGGTCCTTAGATCATCACATCTGGCGATTCTTATTTGTGTTGTCATTTTACAGTGAGGAGGTTTCATACACAATAATTGTCATTCTTCGAGACCACTGGCGACAAACTTGAAGACCGGAGTTGTACGCATGTACAAGTAATCCGGATAACTGCACAATTTTGTTTCTAATTTGGCAGATCGCCTGTGTTGTAACGATATATCGTTTGCACTCGTATCGCGATACAGTAGCTTGACGATACCAACTTCCACGCAAGCGTACTATCTACTTCCGTCAAAGACTACACCACGAAATTATATTGCAAACCTGTGCCGCTTATGTCCATGTGTGCAAGTTGTGACGATACGTATCATGACACATCTTCCACTCAAACGATACAGTATTATTTAACAAAATCAAGCACAGTGTAACCCAGTTAACACAAGCATGTTTTAAAAACATGTTAAAAATATTCCAGTAAATGTTAAAGAAACGTAATTTTGTATGGTTCCAGAAATATCAATAAAACATTTTGGAAACATTATACAATTATTGATTGGGAATGAGGTCAATATATGATTTGTTGGACCTGAAGATAAAATATTGCCCGAGGCCGTAGGCCGAGGGCTATATTTTGTCTGAAGGTCGAACAAATCATATATTGCCCGAATTCCCAGTCAATAATTGTTTTGTTATACCTTACATCAATACTGCAGCAACGAACCGATTAACCCGGCATGTTTACGTTCATTTTCGTCTATAAGAGAAAGAGCGCGGAAAAATAGGTAGAGCTAATAGCGTCATCAACGACGTGACGTCACAAACGATTTACCGTTTAGCGGTCAATATTTGTCTAAATATTGCCCTAGGGCCAATATTGATGTAAATACTGCCTGCTTGGTCAAATATTCGAATTTATAGGCATTTTTCCTATGGAGGTTTTATATAGAGATACTGATAAGGGTATAACAATTCACATTGTTTATCACTGTTAAAAAGTTAAAAAAAAATTCTATACTACTGCACAGTGTCAGAAATGTTTCGTGTTACCTGGGAACAAATAGAGACAACACTTTTCTGTATCATTTGTAGTATTAATTCAATAGTATATCCCCATCACCATGTAACCTGTGAGAACCCTCTTTATGCTGCTAAGACTAAATTGATGCAAGTATGCAAGGAATATGTGAGCATTGGATTGGATAGAAAAGTGTATCGTGATACATACCGTATCGTGAGATTGTATCGTGATACATCTGGTATATCGTTACATCCCTACAGACAGCCGTCATATGTCGGTACCAATTGTCCTTTGGTCCCGTTGGTATAATTAGGTTTAGTTTTTTGTCTTTGATGTTGTGATGTACATACTTTGTGCTCCTTGTCCCCTCGATGTCTCTTGCTGTGTGTTTTCTACTCTGTGTAATCATAAAGGCAAGCTTGGAGAAAGACACCAGAAATCTTAAGGACACCGTGTCTTACCTGAAGATGCCCCCAACCACAGGACAATAACATTACAACAATATACCGGAACGACACCGGGAAAATCGGTCTTAGGTATGTTTAGAGATGAATGAAGAAAATTATCCTCACTTAGTCCGGTACGGTGTAGCCAGATAAACAGAGAAGCAAGAAGTTGGAATTGTGAAAATCAACATTATGCAACGTCGAAAGCTTTAGAGACATTCCAGAATACACGGCAAACAAAATCGATCGCAAAATATCACGGTATGTGATAATTACGTCGTTATTCTTTGTGACGTCGTACTGTTATATTATCGTGACGTCAATAACAAATTTATACAGACATATCCGTTCTTTAAAATCAATCATTGGTTTCATGTAAACTGGGAAAACATACTGGTCGGGCACATATTATCGCCACTTTTTTCAATGTTTTTTTACTCTAAAATCTTTATTTCTTCGTGCAATTTAAGGTTCATGGATACACCATCCGAACAACATATCACTTCGGAGTCTCTCTCGTCGCCAAAATCGACGTCACGTTATCTATGACGTCACGAAAAACGCGCCAAAATTGCATCGGCATTCTGCCGCTGGCCGTTATCTCTATGAAAAAATCACAAAAAAACATATATATAAATGCTTGTTTTATTTGTAAACAACCGTTTGATTAAAACGCAGGGTTAAAATTGTTTGTGTTTATACGAAACAAACGTAGCTTTTTTACACGCGGGTTAAAATGAGCTCACATCTCCTAAGTTTATACCTGCGGGATTTGGGTAAAATAAATGTATGGACATTTCGTGCACAATTTCTAGATCTAGGAGTGATATTTAGAACGGCAAGCATGGCGATGAGAGGAAGGGGGGGGGGGGGGGGGGGGGGGGGGGGGGGTTTAATGCTGTTATGTCTCAATTTCTCTCCGTTATGTGTAAGATTTACTTTGAATTTATCGAACAGAAGAATTTTTATGAGGAATTACATAGTACTAGAAGTAGAAGTAAAATAATCTGAAAGTGAATCCTCTTTTTGAAAAAAATCCCTTTTTACATTATTTTTTCTCCTTTTCTTGCAATGCGAATATTCATGGACCTATTATGAATCATTGATTTCAGTATTATTGCCTAAACCCTCTCCCCGGCAGTGAATTATTATTAACGGAGGATGCTTAGTGTACGTGTAAAAAAGGGATGGAGAGTAAATACACAATTTAAAATTATCTAGAGGCTATTTTATCCTGAATAAGTTACACTGACCTTGAGGATGACCTTGACCCACGTTGGATGTCATAACGTTGGAAATATCCCAGCATGTTTGATGGAAAAAAGACATATATGCCGATGGACTTACATTATACGATCACTCCATAAATCCGTAAATGCAAGGAATGCTGTTTTATCTTCTTACTTTGTACATGTAAAACTATTTTACAGTCAAGAAAGAAATTGTAATCTAGTGACTATAATGGTGACATGAAATATGTGCAAGTAGACCAGAGAAACATAAAGGAAACGATATTGTACGTAAATAAAATTTATCGAAGATAGAACTCAGTTGCAGGATTTTACTAGTTTTAGTGATATAAAAAAGCTAATTGCATTTTGCATTTTACATTGTCTAAATGAATTAAATGTACTTTTATTTGTTTGTTTGTTTTTTTGTTTTTTTTTTTTTTTTTGTTTTGTTTTGTTTTTTTGTTTTTTTTGTTTTTTTTGGTTTGTTAAAAATATAAAATATCCCTTTTTGAAATGTTTTCTGTTTTGAAAACCAGATTTATATCTATATAACTACAAGGCGACGTCGTATGTATACCCTTTTCTCGGCTTTTCCCTTTATTCTTAGAAGAAAACAGATGACATGCGGAAATAAATATGGTTTTTCAAAAATAAAGGAATTCAATTTTTTGTTCATTTCAAAAAGATATTCAGAAGTCACTAGGCCGATTTTAGCCATTCCCGGCTTTTCTCCTCATCCAAAACTATAATGGATAGCAACATACTAATCATAATTCATATATAACGTATGATTTCATTTGCCTGATTACATTTATAATTCTATTCATAAGATAAACATCTTGTTTCCATCGTCCTGTTTCATTCGGGACCGTCTTTTCTTTATCAACGTGATGTTTTGACGTTTAAATAGCCAAATGCATCCCGTAACGTCATTTGTGTAACACTGTTGCAGGCGTAAAATATTACTGATACAATGGGTAAATATTATAAAATAGTGTACAGATTTCACTTTTTTTATCAGTTCTATTTCCAATTGATATATGGATGAAAAATTGAGTAATTTAGATGAACGGTTAAGGAAATGTTAATCCAAATAGAGCACGGACGGGATCTGTTGCCGGCATTTTTTAACAAAATCTGAAAGGGGGTAGGTTCATAATTTTGTATCAAACTTGAAATTTTGCGCGATGATTGCTACATTTCTTTTTTTTTGAAAGATATGTTAACTTAGATTAAGATAGTAAATACTGAGCTACCCCAAACTTCTTAACCGGACGCGGACGCGGACACGGACGCGGACGCGGACGCGCGGGGTTATAGCATAAGCTCACTCAACTTCGTCGAGGTGAGCTAAAAACTGGTTATGAAAAATGAAAATGTCATGAACGGAGAATAAATTTAAGATAAATTAAGATAAAAATAAATGAAGAAATAAGGTCTCGTCCGAATACGGCCCATGTTATTGTTGCTTAATTATCTAAAAAGAAAATTTGGTTTCTGGATGTTTTAAAGAAGATCGTTACAGAGAATCAAATATTCCGCATACTCCTTGACGTCATGTTGACACATGCGATCTGAACACGCTGTGACTTTGACGTTGCGAGTAAAATTGACGCCGAAGACACGCAAAACAAATTTTCAATCTTAAATTGCAAAAAAAATCTGCCGAGAAGACCTATCGATATTTTTATATATTCGAATTCAGCTCATTCTCTACTTTTACGTGCAAAAAGGACTTTAAAGATGGAGAAAGTGGTAATGAAGCAAGCCGTGTTTTGCCTTTTGAATGTGTGCGTATTTTTGAATAATAAGTTGCAAAATGGCGATAAAATTTGCAAATTTCCCCAAGATACACAATAATCAGTAGAAATACAATACTCAACATGGCAACAACATTTTCGATCTCCCTTTTCACCCTCCTTGGTAAATTTTCTAGATTAAAATTATTTTAGTTCAGAAAACGCACATTTCGGAATTAGAACGTCAATGTCGTCTTTGAGGCTTAAAATCTCGAAAACTTCGTGGAATTATTACATGAAAATTATATCAAAGATTGATCAAATCTTAAATTTCATGTAGACAAATTTTCAGGCTATGTCTTCTCGCAAAGTTTTTCGTGTCGTAACGCCGCAATGTACCTTAAACTCGTTATTTACCAGTTGGACTCTAAAAATAATGACGTCAAGAAAAGAGCCTTAACTGGTACAATATTTACTATTTTACAGAATTTGACGTACCAGCATTGATGTAATTCCTATTAAATTTTCTTATTTGTTTTAGACCTTCTTTCGTTATTAAAAGAATAACCATATACATTCATGCATCAAGTTTAAAATAACAGGGGTATATTGATGATATGATGCAAATTTGGGGAAAATTCTAGAAAAAAATTGACATGTAGTTCTTTGGAAGGTCATAAATCCATTGGAAGCTCGTTGACATATACTTTTTTCATTAAGATACTATACATTACATTATTTTCTGCCAATAAAGTCAATAAAACTTAACCTGTGATGTTAAACAGTGTTTTGGGGAGTTTTGAAAAGGGTGTAACTATGAACCTTAATGAAATGAAGCAGAACCCTTGATACACATTTCTTCCGACTTTCATGAAAATCTGATGATCGGTTCTTGTTTACCGGTGATTCTTGGACGTAAGAGTTGGACCAAGTTTGAAGGAAGGGAAGGTACATATTATCGCCACCTCCTCCAGTTCTTACTGAAAATCTTAGACTTTTTGGACAAAATTTACATGATTTAAATCTTTGAACTTTCTTCTTTTTCGTATGTGAAAAATTCATACAATTTTTTTTCGAAAACCAAAGAGATATAGTAAGACGAAGTGACCTACCCTTTCCCCGGAGAGGCGGGGGAAATACATTAAGATTTACTGACTTTCTATCATAAATTTCAGTATTTGCAGGTTATGGAATTATTTGAAATTTTGAATACCTTTTCATGTATCAAAGATGTAATTATGGTGAAAAAATTAAATTCCTGCATCAACATTATGCGGAGATATAAACGAAATTGCGACAATATGTGCCCGGCGATAATATGTACCCGACCAGTAATTCTTTTGGTAGAATGGGAGGGCGATCCACACGTTTTGAGGGGTATGTATGATTGTTCAAAATGATTTTATTTCCATGTAACAGTCAGTGGGCAAAACACTTGTCTCGCGAATAAAAGTCGTTCTAGCTGTACTGTATATGATATTTCAATCGAATGTTGCAGTACCAAGTAGCGAGTGAATGAAAGTCAAATACTAGTCAATCCGAAAGTCACCAGACATACCAGACAAATCTGGTAAAATTTGCTTCGGTCTGGTCAAATATTTCAATTTTTTCTTAATAAACATGTGTGAATTTCTCCAAAAATTCAAAAGAAAAAAAAAGTCTGGTAAGTTATAAATACTTTCGCGATGTCTGAAATACTAAACCCAAAACAAAAATTCGAAATTTCAACGTATTCTGCAAAAGAGCCAATCATCGGTCCATGTCACAGGCACGTGTTAAGTGTACCCTCCCACTCTATCATACCCCGAAAGGGAGGGGGGGATAATAGAGTGGGAGGGCACAATAAACACGTGTCTCTGGTCCATGGTGATGAGATCAGTAAAGATATCCTGCGTGCTAGCATTACTGTAGCATCAATCAATGTTTTCAGTAATGTTCAAGACAATCCGAAAGTCATCGGACATATTTGGTGAAAGGGGTAGGGTCACAAAGCCCGATTGTGTTCCTATATTAGTAGTTTTTAACTTTGAATTTTCGTGAACATATATTTCTGATTTGATCGATACTTTGTAATGTTCTTTACTGATCGAATTATGAGTTGAGATTTTGTAAAAAAAAAAAATGCATTTATTCGTAGCCCTCTGAAAAGTTTAAACGCCCCTATCGGCAAAACCAACATAAGCGTTGACCACATGCATCGATAAACATTTGAAAAAAAGAAAATAGAAACTAGAACTGCCCTAAAGCGACGAATTCTACCCCCCGCGGGACGTTTTTCTCTAATTGGATTCATTTATGACATAGGAATCTAAATGTTAAACATCATAGCCATATCCCTATATACAGTTAAAAAATGGGTCAAAGGTCAAGGTCACTAGGTCAATAACCACGGTGTCAAATGAAAGCTCTGGTCATGAGGAATCTATATGTGAAATATCAAAGCTCTATCCCCTTTAGTTAAAAAGTAGGTCAAAGGTCAAGATCAAGGTCACTAGGTCAAAAGTGATTATATCAAATGAAAGCTCTCATCAAGAGGAATCTATATGTGAGACATCAAAGCCCTATTCCTTATAATTAATCAAAGCACTAAAGGTACTGAGTGCGAATAGCCAGAATAATATCAATTACAATGTATGACAAAATATTGTGTTTTCAAAGTTATATTTGTTCCTGAACACCTTCGTAGGCCAGTTTATGGACGTATAAAGACAGAACTAAAATGCAAATGCATAATGTTGTCGTAATGAATTGAAAGATGATGTCTGACAGTGAACATGAAAATTAAATAACATCACATTAAATCTACCCCTCCCCCTAAGAAATACAACAATCCAATATGACTATCGATCGATGATTCCATATACAAGGAAAGAAGACGAATCTTATTTTCAAATTTGATCCCCACTCTCTCTTTTACCTTTCATGTTCAATGTTAGGTGTGTGCTAAGAATTTGAAGGAAAATTCACTTCTTTTTTAGTATATAATAAAGCCTGTGTTTGTGAAACACGAATGCCCCCGGTGGCATCTTTCTTAGTATAAACGCCATTTTCTGTTGAGTACGTGAAAGGTGACGAAGTCAAAAGTTTTTTGCTATCAATGAAATGGTCTTCTCACAAGGAATACACATGTGAAATATGAAAGCCCTATCACTTACTATTCAAAAGTTATGCCCAATGTTAAAGTTTTTGAAAAGTAGGTCAAAGGTCAAGGTCACGAGGACAAAACTTTTGGTATCAATGGAAAGGTCTTGTCACAAGGAATACACATGTGAAATATGAAAACCCTATCACTTACCATTCAAAAGTTATGCCCAATGTTAAAGTTTTTGAAAAGTAGGTCAAAGGTCAAGGTCAAGGTCACGAGGTAAAAATGTTGGTATCAATGGAAAGGTCTTGTCACAAGGAATACACATGTGAAATATAAAAGTCCTATCACTAACCATTCAAAAGTTATGCCCAATGTTAAAGTTTTTGAAAAGTAGGTCAAAGGTCAAGGTCAAGGTCACGAATTAAAAATGTTGGTATCAATGGAAAGGTCTTGTCACAAGGAATACACATGTGAAATATGAAAGCCCTATCACTTATCATTTAAAAGTTATGCCCAATGTTAAAGTTTTTGAAAAGTAGGTCAAAGGTCAAGGTCAAGGTTACGAGGTCAAAAATGTTGCTATCAATGGAAAGGTCTTGTCACAAGGAATACACATGTGAAATATGAAAGCCCTATCACTTACCATTCAAAAGTTATGCCTAATGTGAAAGTTTTTGAAAAGTAGGTCAAAGGTCAAGGTCAAGGTCACGAGGTCAAAAATGTTGGTATCAATGGAAAGGTCTTGTCACAAGAAATACACATGTAAAATATGAAAGCCTTATCACTAACCATTTAAAAGTTATGCCCAATGTTAAAGTTTTTAGTTCGGACAAACAGACAGACAGACAGACAAACAGACGGACAGGCCAAAAACTATATGCCCCCGAATCTGTGATTCCGGGGGCATAAAAACATGGTACATCCTAAACGGGAATGTTTTGATCTTTTATTTTTCATAATTGTTAATATCATATTTCATTATGGAAGTTCCTAATTTTTCCGTCGTATACAGATTTTATTTTGTGAAGCAGGGCAAAATAAGCCCACTTGAAGTTAGTTTTACGTTTCAATGATTCAACTTAATATCTTTATCGATAGCACCGTTTCATTTATATATTGTCCACTAAACAGATAATCACCTGGTTATGGAAAGGGGTTTCCAACACACAGCCTGTGTTCATCTCAGTACATACAATTGCAATTTTTCATTAGGTCATGCATGTACATAACACGACAGCTCGATTCATATAGATATAATTCATTGATTCAGACAGTGATCAGACTTTATACCGATCATGACGCTGACGCAGTCCCAAGGTACATGTAAACAGAGTAACATCGTTTATACATATTCAGTAGACGGGGCTCCCATGAGTGAAGAAATCAGGCAATCGCTATGTGCTATTCGCACAAAAAGTAGGTCAAAGATCAAGGTCAATAGGTAAAAAGTCATGATCACAAATGAAAGCTCTCATCATGAGGAATATATATATGAAATATCAAAGCCCTACCCTTTATAGTTTAAAAGTAGGTCAAAGGTCAAGGTCATGACCACATGGTCAAATATCATGGGGTAATGCTTGTTATGATGAATGCGTGTATAAAAAATATAAAAGCCTTATCACTTATACTTGAAGAACTTCTTAACCAAAATATTACTACAAGGTCAAAGTTCAAAGTCAAGGTCACTAGGTCAAATGTCTTGGTATCAAAATGTAGTACTTATTATGGTGAATGTATCTGTGTATGAAATATAAAAGCCCTATCACTTATATGTGAAAAAAATATATGCTTTAAAAACTTCTTAACCAAAATATAACTATAAGGTAAAAAAAGTTCAAGGTCAAGATCACTAGGTCAAATGTCACAGTATCAAAATGAAGTACTTATTATGGTGAATGCATGTATGAAATATGAAAGCCCTTAGGTATCACTTATACTTAAAAGAGTTATCTGCTTTAAGAACTTCTTAACAGGACGGATGGACAGACGGACAGGGTGTTTCCTATATACCCCCCCCCCCCCCCAAAAAAAAAACTTCGTTTTTGATGGGGGGGAGTATAATGAAAGATAATGATGTAAATCATTATATCTTCTTGTCATAAAAGTTTTATGTTTGTCGACCCATGTGTCTGATGTGACCTTCAACCGTTCAAACTTCTACCAGCAATCGGTTACCTAACATCCAATTACTTGCTGAAGGCCGGAGCTCGACCGAGAAGATCAAAATTATCCACTAAAAAATTCACATTTTCTAAAAAAAATTGACCTTGCCAAAATGACGTCACTAGATGACTTGGGTGATTTGTTCCTGACATTAAAATTATATCTAATATTTCTCGTTAAGTTAAGTTTAATTCATAATGAAAATTTAAATATTGTAAAGATTTTCAACTGTTTATTTTACGTGTGTAAATTCCAACAAAATGACAAAAATGTCAGGGAAAAAGAACATGCTTAACAATCTGAATACTTGTATTGTCTTTTGTATTTCGCCAACAGCAAGGGAACAAAATGTAGAATTAATCTCTGAAGATTTTCGGCCATTTTACATTTATATATGTGATAATGGTATTAGTTTAAACTGTATTTATTTCAATTTCACATGCATATGATGACAATGGTAAATGTATAAATTGCAAGGATAAGGAAACAAGAATAAAGTCTTATATTAATCCCCTTCCTATAAATCAATATTAACTAAACTCAGAATTTTATATGCGTGAAATACATGGTGAAATACAAACTTCATTCAATTCATACTTAAATAAAATAAACAAAGAGAGAGAGAGAGAGAGAGAGAGAGAGAGAGAGAGAGAGAGAGAGAGAGAGAGTACATAGGTGTATAAATATCGAACAGTTTAAATAAGTAGTGATCTAAACAAAATTAATCGAAGGAATTGAACAATAAAAAGTAAACGAAAATGAACGAAAAAAAAAAACGAAAAAAAAAAAACCAAAAAACAAACAAACAAAAAAAAAAAAAAAAAAACAAACAAACAAACGAAAATGAACAAAATGGCTTTCATAGTAAACAAATGGTTGCATGCCAAATGAGAGATGAATGAAAAAAAAATCAATTGAAGAATATGTAGATGGTATATACAATGAACTCATGAACTTAGAAATATGAGATACTTACAAACCTTAGTGTCAGATAATATTAATGCTGAAATGAATTGTCAAATAGTTGTATATTGTATGAATATTGAGATGTAACAATCATAAGTGGGAGAGAACAAAGACACAATAGAGATGCACTATGGTAATCTTTCGGCTTTAACGATTGGATTTACAAAAATATACTAGAATCTCTTAGTTTTTAATTATAAATTCTTGTACATGTTTAAACAATTCAATATTTGTATCATGGGGAAGATTAGAATCGCCGTATAGCATCGTATTTAAGTTATTTTTTCAAGGATTGTCTTTCTTGGGTAAATAAGTTACAGTGGAGTAGGAAATGAGAGGTCGTTTCAATTTCGCCACATCTACAGAGAGGATCAGACTCGAGACTCATTTTATAACTAAATGCACTCTCGGGCTTTGATGTAGATCTATAATCGCCCATTATCGCGTCGTAAACTTACGTCTATATGTCATCTTCCAAGTGCAAGTAGGTGATCTGATAACTATGAAATCATTTTACATTAGCATGCCCGAGTTTTTCGAACACTTTAAAAATTTAGCGTCTGCTCCTGACTGTGATGATGATGTGTTAAATTTTGATCCCGATTTTATTGCTAATTCATCTTCAGCTGTCTTTGATGAGTTAGATATGTATATTTCTGAAAGCGAAGTTGTTGATTGTATTAAAAATTTAAAAACTCAAAAAGCTCATGGTTGTGATCTTATTTTGAATGAATTTTTGATAGAATTTAAAGATTTATTAGTGCCTTTACTTGTACCTTGTTTAACACTGTCTTTCAATCAGGGTTATTCCCTAGCTCATGGTCTACTGCCATATTGATACCAATTTTTAAGTTCAAGTTCAAGTTCAAATAATTTATTATAGTGTCACATGTTATAAAAACATTGTTATGATTACAAGTATAAAATTCAAATAAAATATTTATAACATCCAGCCTATAAGACTTATGAGACACTTGTCATTATATACAATAAAATCATAAATCACAATTTAAAGGTCATTAAAATTTGTGTTAAGTGATATACAAAAATCATTCTGAACACTCTTAAAATTTATCATGCATGTAATACTGTATTTTTCCTATTTTGACCAGTGACTTTCAAAATCTATAGAGAATTATTTTAAATGTGTAACATAAATGAGCAAATGACCTTGACTTTCTGTTGTTCTATGATAAGTTTGCATTACGCCACACACAATAATTTACATTTCTTTCAAATACATGTATTCAAAATACAAATGACAACTTATTATTTAAGCAGTATATTTAGCATTAACCCAAAAATATCTTTCTACGATTAATCATAAGATATAGTGTCTTTGCAACATCATGTTGTAAACTGATATGATTCATCAAAAAACATAATTTATCTTTATCTGATAAGTGTTCAAAACTTTCATATATATTAATAGCTTTAGAATACAATTCAAATCTAATATCTGAATAAAGATCACATTGAAGCAGAAAGTGTTTTTTCATCCTCAACTTCATTTTTATCACAAAATTTACATAATCTTTGATCTAACGGGATAATAGGCTTGACATATCTACATGTTTCAATTGCTAATGGAAGTGAGCCACTTCTAAAGTTTGCATAATTTTTTCTATATAAACGACTATTTACCAGTTTTACATAAGGGCTTGTACTCAAGAAAGATTTGTATTCCCTAAATGTTCTTAATTTGTTTCCATTTTCTAAATTCTTATCATTATACAATTGATTATACCACTCTAAACAGTCCTTTTCATAAATAACTTCATTAATTAAACCCATTTTCAATTTTGTACTACAGTTTCTGTGAATGATATCCTGGATATTCAAGTCTGCAGCCATTTTTAATACAGTGGAGTCCCATGATCTCTGGAGATTCAATGACGCTGCATGAATTTTAGTTACATATCTATTATTGCTGAAAGATTGAATTCTCAAGAGAAGCCTGAAGGTTTCCAAAATTTGCTTCGAATGAGTACTAATAAATCCCATATCACCTCTAGATGCAGTATTTGATGCATTTTTGCGTAACCCTAAAAAATATCTACACGCCTTATTTTGGACAACACTTATTTCTCTCCATTTATTCAAACCCCAGATACCTGCCCCATAATATAATACAGACTCAACAAGGGTTCTGTAAAGCTTAGTGAAAACATCATAGGTCATACCACCACAGTATAAGAACTTAGTGTATAATGCTGATAGAGCCCTACTTGCAGATTTTCTGACTTCTTTCACTGTAAATCTATAATCCAAAAATTCATTTAATGACACACCAAGATATCTATAGCTTGAATGGTTACTTCCCGTTTTTCCCACTTTTGAAAAATATATATTCCTGTTTCTCCCACTTCATATAACAAAAAAAGTCATTAACTTAATAGTTGTTTATCTAGTTGATACTAATTAGTGTAAAACATCTTGTAACTGGTGAAAATCTAGCTTTTTAGGAAAAAGTATTTTCATGAAAACGTTTCACTGAAGATAAAGTGCAGATTTTTTTTCTTCAAACAAGGGCATCTTCTCGTAATATGGTATGAGCGGACAACAATCTGATTCTAAGGGGAGGGGGTGGAGGCTGGCAATTTTTCTAGGTCAGATTGTTTATTTCTAATGAAGAGCCGCCCAGATAATATTCATTTTCCTGCAACTCAGTCAGAATATGTATTTATTTTTTTTAAACTCTTTAAGGAGTCCTGTATGCTGTATAAGGATTTCTCGGAAATTCAATGCACCTTGCGCGCATGATTTTGAAGATCAGTAGGTACATGTATGAAGTATCTTCTTCGAGTCATAAGCCTTACCAGATAAGAAATCATAAACAGCAAGTTCTACTTTTAAAAAATCGCCCTCTTTCAGTATAATCCGTATCGTAAAATGGATAATCGGGCCCCGAAAATACAAAAAACAAAAACAAAAAATGCCGTTTCCTTGACAACCGTACTGTAAAAGTAAATCAACAGGTTTCTTTCATCTTTATACATCAAAGGAATATGAAAAATACATTCTGTTGTCTCAATTTGATATTGTATTTGTGACAAAAGTATAAGACTGTAGTAATGATATTTTGTTTTTACGTCTTGGGTGGCGACGTATTTTGAGAAAAGCAAAAATACAAACATATAAAAATGCATTATCCGCTTCAAAATATTCCAAAGTTCGTTTCAATTTAAAGTACATATCAGCACATGGTTCTGATTATCATACAATGCCTAAACTGTAGAATGTAATACTATTGTCTTTTTCTAACTTTCAATTCTGAAACATTAAAAGTGAACGCATAAATATTCTGAAAGTTGGAAAAAGACACTTTATTTAAATATAATGTATTTGATAATGGGAAATTTCCTTCAAATAATAAGGTCAATTCTGCTTCGGGAATGAGTCCAATAATCGTAACAATTGGCCTCAAATACAGCCTTGAAAAATCATCGATCTGTGACTTTGATCATTGACATACGACCTTGAAAAGAAATCCTTCTGGGATAATAAGTTTTAAGTGGACATTCTATTGAAGAGGTGTCTTAAATTTTTGCCATTTTGGATCCTAACTATGTTTTGAAGTCGAAAATCAAGATTTAATCAACTTCAAATGGGCAAATCGTAAGGCAAAGTTCGATGACAATCTAAAGTTAACTGTCTCCAGAATGACCACAATTTTGCACCAACCCCCCCCCCCCCTCCCCTTACTACAAGTACGTCTACGAGGTGATAATAAGCTAAAAATAAAGAAAAATTCAGGTAAACTTGCACAAAATACAGGTAAAATTTCAGTACTAATTAGTTAATTGGTTAATTATGTGATTCCAGCAACCCCGTTATCTAAGTAATTATTCCTGTTCTTCCCACCTCAATTCCAACCTTCAATATATATTTTTTACAAAAGTGGGAGAAACAGGAAGACACCGCTTGAATCATAGTCAATATCCAGATCACCACATTTAAAGGAAAATTTGGATCTCGTTACACTAGATCCCCTAAAATGCAGAATTTTAGTTTTCTCTTTATTTATTGTAAGGCGCCATTTCTTACACCACATAGCTACAGTATCAAGCATAATTTGCAATTTATTTTCATCTGGTGCAATAAGTGCAATATCATCAGCATATAAAAGTACTGATAAATTAAGTTCATCATCTATGTCTGTTCCAGATTTATGAGCATTTATTTCAGATACAAGGTCATTTACATACACAGAAAACAGTGTCGGTGAAATTTTACAGCCTTGTTTTACTCCGAAGTTCACAGGGAAGAAGTCAGTCATAACATTACCTAATTTGACTGCACTTTGTGTTACATCATACAATGACTGTACTGCATTAAAGCTGAGCTCCCAGGATTTAAACGCAAGTGACGTAATAAATTTTTTTGGGGACGGAGATTGTTAGATACAGACTCTAACAATCTCCGTCCCATGCCATAGAAACAAGCTATAACGACCTTTAACACCTGCTGACGTATGCATACTAATGAAGGTACGACCTAAAATCCATGTACATCGCTCTAGTCCCGGTATATAAGACGAGCTTCAAGCCAACATACCGTGACATTCAGTGATTAGAAATCTGAAAGGCAAGAACACCTGAAACGAGAAATGTAGTCAATTGATTAAATGATGTATAATCAATATTTGGTAAATATAATAAAAACTAAATCGAACATTTTCATAATTTAGAGTGAAAAAGTAATCGTACTATCATGTACCCGCAATCGCTAGCACAATACAAATCAACATTCCCCCCCCCTCCCCTACAACAAGCTCACTTCTCATGCGTCTGCAAATAATAAGGAACATTTTAACAGCATGTGCCTGTACATTGGTACCAAATGTAAATCCCAACCTCTCTCAATATGTCAAAATTAACCCGAAAAGCCCCCCTCCTCCCCCCCCCGCACTCGCAAAAACACCAGAGTTGTCTGATTATTACTTATTTCATTTATTACAGCCACGCAGATCGCATATTTTCGGTTTTTTAAAATTATTTTCAAAATACGAGTTCTAGTCAGCTGTAATCAAACCAACGTAAACAATAATTGGAAGCGGGGGGGGGGGGGTCCAGAACAGTTTCTGTTAAATTATTATGAACGAAAAAAGTTCAGGTATATGAGACGTTGGGGGAGGGCTAGAACTCATATTTTCTGATTCAATAAGAAGTGCTTCTGTATTTTGTTTTCTTTTTTTTTCTTCAAACAGTAAAATTCTGGATCCGCCCATGTGAATCCCCACTTTTCATTCCGAATGTGAAGAAATGTCAAGGCAATATTATGGATTTTTCATCCTGAAATTGACGCCTTAGACAGATTGACATAACCATTCTCGTTCAAAAAGTGAAAATGCAATTATATGTATTTTACTATCTTACTTGATAAACAAATGAATCCCTCCATTTCTCCTGTCACTTCCGGTATAAGCAGGGTTGAGAGTGTTCATTTAGTTTTTTTTTTTTTTTTCGATTAAAACGGAGATGGGGAATTTTCATGATGAGCATATTTTGAATTATTTAAAGAATATTTTAAAATTCCTCAATGATCCATTAACTAGATTCGATGGTTTGTTATCTACATATATCAGAAAGTTACCAGATAAACAAATACCTTGCCATTGCACCTTCTCTTTTTCTCAATTTTCATATTCTTTGTATTCTTTACTTTTTTATGTTTTTAAATTGATTATGTAAAATGTAATGTATTGACTTACTTTTTCATGAGAGCAGCATTTATGTATTTTGAAAACTACATTGTAAGTGTAATACAGAGTGATAGAAATACATAGGTAAAAAAAGACCATATTCTGATTTCAAAATAAGAATGTAACTCTGAATCGCAAATATATATATAATAAAGCAACAGCTAAACAATCTTTATAAGGAGAAGGCGATTTTTTTACAATACTAATTTTGACTATAGATTTACAGAGAAACTACTTTGAAAGTGTAGGGGATGGAAATAAAAGAATGGAATAGTCACAAGCAATGTACATGGACAAATAAAGTGTATTTTCTCAAATTCAATCTTGCTATATTGTCAAGTATATTTGGTCAAAGGTCAAGATGGGATTCGGAAGGGGGGGGGGGGGGGGGGGTGCGCACACTCAACTAATTTTGAGAAAAATGTCATAGTTTCGTTTTACTAGCCAATGTTTTCAAAGGACTTCTCATGCTGCTTTCTCTTTTTAGTCTCATGCTATTACATACGGTATAAATGCATTTCAATAACATCATAATTATATGAAGATGCAATATGCTTTCCATAGGCGGATCTAGAAAGCTTTCAAAAATGACAGGCGCGTAGCCAGGCGTACGTAAGTAAGCAGATGCTTCCACGTCATCAGTTTGCAAAAAAAAAAAAAAATAAAAAAAAATGAATAAAAAAAAAAAAAATAAATAAATAAAAGAAGTGCAGCAAGGGCCACTGCCCTGTCTATATGTAAAATCCTTCGCTGCTTGAATACCACAAGGGCTTCTCCGAAAGGGCTTCTATTTGAAAAGTACTCTGGTTGCGCGCCTGAACGGGGTAGAGATTTTTCAAAGAGGAAATATAAAAAAGGAAGATTAAGTTAAATAACATACTATAGAGTCCTCGCTTTAAAATTTTCAATATGTACTGATATACATAATTATGCGACTGACGAGCGGCAGTGGGCAAGCGAGATTTTTGCAAAATTGCAGAAAATACCAAAAAAATTTCGGTAACCCATATGCCATGGTGTATTTGAGTTTAAGATACATGTAATGTTTGCGCCTGAAATGCTGTATTCTTTTTAATCTTGATCATGTAAGAACTAATTGCCAAATAAGACCAACCTTCAGAAAAAATCATTTCTTTAAAACAGGTGTCTACTTTTGTAAATGTTGACCGCAAAAACGAGGGTAGTGGGTAGGGGTAGATAAGGACCCCGAAACACCCCCTCTCCCTCTCCAAAAATAAAACATTCCGTCAGTGCTTTTTTAAAAATCACAAAAGATTCCATCGACCACTTTCCCACATACATGCTTATGCAAACAGAAAAAAAAATCATCTGACCAAGGCATCATTTTAACTAATAAGACTTTTATTGCAGGTGTAGGCATCGAATTATTTGAATTGACTTTTGGCTGTTGGTAAAAGTAATATCAAATTACTAGAAGAAGAGGCCCACGGAGGCCACACCGCTCACCTGATATGCAGACAAAGATCGATTTGGTGGAGGCCCTTGAGTACTTGCTTCCTGTAAAATTTTGAGAAATCCTGTGCATCAGTTTCTGAAATGTGCAGCGACTGCAGAGGAGAAGTCGAAAACGCGTAAGCCAATTAGAGCCCTCGGCGGCCATATTTGTAGACTAATCTGCACGGAAAACAGAAACTAGGTAAAGTGCCTTGAGTACTGATGGTCTTCCTGTAAATTGTTTCGTGAAATTCTGTGCAGCGGTTGCAGAGGAGATTTCGAAAATGTTAAAAGTAAACGATGGACGGACAGACGGACGACCCGCTATGACAATAACTCACTTGAGCTCAGGTGAGCTAAAAATGAACCATTTCAGTGTTATAGAATGTCTAAATTCAGATTGATTCTTTTTGTCAATAAAGTCTTTTTCTTACTTTCAATTTTGAATCTTTGAAAGTGAGCACATTACTACTGAAAAAGACTTTTTTTCGTTTATTCATTCAGATTCGTTTCTGTCCGTTTTATTTCGTTTCTCTTCTATAATTTTCGCAACCCCAGCGTACTGAATCATAGAATGGAATTCAAACATGTTTAATTATTGGCAGGGATACCCCTAACCTCTCGATCAGAAACTTTTTTTAATTATTTGTAATGTTTCGTTGACATCAATCACTATTTTCTATCCCATCTCGTCAGAATTCAACAGATATTATATTCGGCTGAATTTGTATTGAATTGTTTATGTTTTAATATATATAGTTCTGAAAGTATGAAAAACAACAAGGGAAATTTATATTGATCAAGAATTTGATGTAAAGGGATCAGATTCTTATGCACGCATCTATATGTCGTCTGCGGAGCGACATAAAGGGATCACTTTATCGAGCGTCCGTCTGTCTGGTATATTTGGCTAGAACTTACTTGATATACTATAGACATTATTCAAATCTGCAGGAATAATAAGCATGATGAACCTCAGCATCAAATGTATGCCAAGGTAATGTCAAGGTCACGTACTTAGAATCAGCATGCGACAGGTGATGTGTCCTATTTTTCTTATAACATGGTCCTTTTTCTTCTTTTTTTTCACGGAGAATATAGGAAAATGTGTATGTCTTAGGTGCATGACTTTTAAAACCTAATTTGATTGTATCGTGTTTATATGTGGAGTTGATTGTCATATCAGGGGTACGGCTGTTTCACCTTTTTTTTTTTTGGGGGGGGGGGGGGGGGGGGGTTCGTATTATCATTTTTATTGGACTTGTGAACCCATTCTTTTTATGAATAGATCACAATTATTTTTTTTTCATTTACTCACACTTCGTTTGGTTTAAAATGAAAATCAGAATACTCCCCTGAACTTTCGCTTCCACATGTTTGAATTGTCATTGAACGCAGGAGGCTGGGGTGCCATATGATGAATGGTGCAAGTAAAGGTTAATAGAAAATTGATAATATAGGTCAGACTCTTTCAAATACAATGTATCTCTTTCTTTTAAGACAAATTTTCACCAATTTCTTCTTATACAACCGAACACGCTCCTTTTTTTTATACCGGAAGTGATGAATCCGCCTATTGTATATGTGGAGACATTTATACCGGAAGTGATGAATCCGCCTATTGTATATGTGGAGACATGATATTTTTATAGCTGTTCAACAAGGTAAGATATAGCGGGGTTTCCCTATTTATCAAAAACTAAAAGCTAATCTCTACGCTTGTGTGAAGTGTAAATACATTATTCAGTACTTGTTGAAGTAATGAGTCCGAAGATAAAGAAGAAGGTCGAATGGAGGAGTGGGGGGGGGGGGGGGGGGGAGGGTAGAAGTAAGAGGTTGGCATTTACAGTTGGTATTACTGAACATGCTGTTACATGCAAAATGTTGCTGATTATTTGCAAACTCGTGTTTAAAATCATGGAAACAAGGCCTATATTGAAAAGTTTCAGACGCATGAGAAGTATGCTTGTTGTAGGGGAGGGGGGTTAATTGATTTGTACTGTGCCTGCAATTACGGGTACATGATAGTACGATTACTTTTTCACTCTAAATCATGAAAATATTCGATTTAGTTTTTATTATATTTACCAACTATTGATTATACATCATTTAATCAATTGACTACATTTCTCATTTCAGGTGTTCTTGCCTTTCAGATTTCTAATCACTGAATGTCACGGTATGTTGGCTTGAAGATCGTCTTATATACCGGGACTAGAGCGATGTACATGGATTTTAGGTCGTACCTTCATTAGTATGCATACGTCAACAGGTGTTAAAGGTCGCTATAGCTTGTTTCTATGGAATGGGACGGAGATTGTTAGAGTCTGTATCTAACAATCTCCGTCCCCAAAAAATTTTATTACGTCACTTGCGTTTAAATCCTGGGAGCTCAGCTTTAAGGAAAGATCCATCAATTCCTATTTTCATCATTTTATACCACAACATATTTCTATTAACGCTATCAAAAGCTTTTTTCGCATCTATAAAACACACAAAAGTTTGTTTCCTACGAATTTTACGATTTTTGACAATTGAAGTTAATGCATATATATGGTCAATGCAACTACGTTGCTTTCTGAAGCCATTTTGCTCTTCAGCCAATAATTCATTTTCTTCTAACCAATTTGTTAATCTTTTGTTCAACACGTCTGCATATATTTTACAGGGTACAGAGATTAATGATATTGGGCGATATGAAAGGGGAATCAAAGGATCAGTACTAGGTTTTGGTACGGGTGTTATAATACTGGCCACCCACTCACTTGGAACTTGACCTTGTGAAAAACAATATCTGATAATATGATACAATAGGTCAATGCAAGTATTGTTACGTAAAATTTCACTAGGTATTTCATCTATTCCTACCGATTTATTAAGTTTAGCTCTGTATACTGCCTGCTCAACTTCAGATCTTGTTATTTCTTCATTCAAAATAGAAGTATCTAGGTTATTTCTTACATTAGGGCCTCCTGATTTTAAGCAATCATGTATCTCGTTTAAAAAAGAATCATCATAATCATAGTTTTCACCAGCACAGTTATAAAGATTTGAATAATCATTTTTCCAACGACACATGACTTCATTTATGTCTGTTTCAACATTTCCATTTCAGAGGAAATTTCATATCGAAACTTTTGTTTTCTGTCATTTGACAGCCCCAATTTACCTATTTCCTTCCAGAAATCTCGCGAACTAACTTCACCTGCCCATCTTGTGTAAATTTTCTGTTGCAACTTCTGATATTGACGTTTGGCTTTACGTTTTACCCGATCAAAATCTTTTCTTACATGTAAATAAAGTTCACGTAGTTTTTTTCTTTGCAGAAGTCTTACATTTTTTCCATTTTCTCTCTGCTTCACATACTTTATCCCACATTTTTTGTAATTCTTGATTCCAAAAAGGTTTGGGTTTATAATGATAATTTACCTTACCCGCTTCGCTTTTTTCTACAAAATTTGATTCTAATTCATTGGTAATAAGCTGGCAAAAATCTCTATAAACATCATTCACATTTTGTCTACTTTTAAGAAAAGGGATACTGTAGACCCTAATAATTACAGAGGAATTAGGTTTATAAGCTGTTTGGGAAAACTTTTTACTGCAATTTTGAATAATCGTTTAATACATTGGAGTGAGTGCAATGACGTTTTGTCAGATGCACAATTTGGATTTAGATCTAAAATGGGAACATCAGAAGCAATTTTTGCATTGTATTCATTAATTCAAAAAACTTTAAAGAACAAACGTAGACTATATTGTTGCTTTGTAGACTACAAAAAGGTATTTGACACAGTAAATCGAAATTATCTTTGGTATAAGCTATGTAAAATTGGTGTTACAGGAAAATTACTTAATGTTATAAGAAGCATGTATAAAAATGTAAGAACTGCTGTATCTATTGAAGGTCTTAGGACAGAATATTTTAGTAGTCATCTTGGTCTTATGCAAGGCGAGGTCTTATCACCGATATTATTTTCATACTTTGTGAACGATTTTGAATAAGAATTTATCAATAGTGATTGGTATACCTTATGATTTACGTGATTTGTCTCTCTTTTCTATTCATGTATGCGGATGACATGGTCTTATTTTCAGAATCAGTTGAAGGTCTTCAAAATATGCTTAATACTTTATGTCAATATACAGAAAAATGGAATTTAGAAGTGAATGTTCAAAAAACTAAGATTGTGGTATTTAGAAATGGTGGTAATATTAGGAATACTGAAAAATGGATATATAAAAATGAGATTTTAGAAGTTGTCAATAAATTTACATATTTAGGTATTGTACTGAATTTTAATGGTAAATTTTTAGTCACAGTAAAGCAGTTAGCACTGCAAGGGAGAAAAGCTATGTTTGCGATGCGATCTAACGTATCTGATGTTATACTTAATCACTGTACTTTGTTTTCACTTTTTGACACGTATGTTTCAAGTATTTTAAATTATGGATGTGAAATTTGGGGTACTCATGCAGCAAAAGAAATTGAAAAGGTGCACATGGATTTTTCTAAGAATGTTCTTGGGGTAAAAAGAAAAACTAGTAATGTTTTGGTATACTTGGTAACTGGGCGATTACCACTTAGAGTTATTAGACAAATTAGAATGTTCAAATTTTGGTTTAAGCTGCTAGAATCCAAGAATTGTATTTTGAAGGAAATTTATTTGTATCAATAAGCTGATTGTGATAATGGATCTGTTTGGTTATCAAATATCAAAAATGAGTTAACTTATCTCGCTTAGGTCTTTTTAATATATGGGAAGCAGCTGAGCAAAACCTTTGTTATTACAATATCCATTTTCCTATCATTAGAGAATAATTGATAATTGGTGTACAATCTATGTTGTCTGAAGTTTCTGAATCTAGTAAAGGTATTTTGTATAAGCATTTAATCGATCACCATTGTTTGCAGTATTATCTATGTAAATCGATTCCTAATTGTTACAAGAAAGAAATCTCAAAAATAAGAATGTCATCACATAATTTAATGATAGAATTAGGAAGACACAGAAATATTCCTGTCAGTCAAAGGCTATGTCCAATTTGTAAAAATGATGTTGAAGACGAGTTCCATTTTATATTAAGATGTCCAGCATATACTGATTTAAGAAAACTATACATTAAGAAATATTTTTGGCTCAGACCCTCTGTTTTTAAACTGGTTCAACTTCTTAGTATTAACAATGTTAAAGCCCTTTGTAATTTGGGTAAATATCTAAAAAATGCTTTTCGTTTAAGGTCAGAACTGATGTAAATCTTATTATATGTACATGTATATGATAATCCATATTTTATAATTCATCCATATCATTCTCCATTTCTGCTATTTGTTTTTCATCTGTAACTTCTCCTCCATGTTATATAAGTATGTTGAATATACAATGTATTTTTTCGATAGAATGTATGTTCTAAGAATAAATAAACTGAACTGAACTGATTAGCGTTTTAATCATCTCCATTGTAAAGTATGGTAAATTTTATGCCTGGTAAGAAAGGTAATGATGCCCAGAGTGCAAATATAAAGACTCCCAGGGCTTAAAAAACAAAAGGGAAAAAACACTTGAATGTACAACTTTGTTATTTTGCATATGTTATGTATGTAGAGAAAACAGACAATTTCTAACATCGGTTATTCCTCTTTGTATTGTTATAACTATTATATATCGGATACCTTAAGGTCAGGGTGGCGCCTTTTTCAAATAGAAATGAGTTAGAAGAAGATGGATAGGTCCACATGTAGAGGAACATCTTGAACTATTCAGACCAAAAAATCAAAATTACGCGTCTCGTATAAATTTGGGCTATAATAGTCCATTTTTGACCTATTTTAAAAATTGTGTCTTTAGGCACGGTCCATTTGATATTCTGGGGGGGCTTGGGTTTTTTTCGAAAAAAATAATTTTGCTCTCAATTTTGGTGAAAAAAATTAATTTGCTTATGGTGTGACAGAAAAAAATAATCTTGCTCTTACAAATAATCTGAATTTGAAGAATTACCATAAAATTTCCCTAAAATTCTTGAAAAATTTCCGGCTCGCTTCGCTCGCCGCAGTTTTCAAATTATATCAAAAATTTTTGGCTCGCTTCGCTCGCCATAGTTTTCTATCAAAACATTATTACCTTATAGCATTTTAAGTTCAGATATTTGAAGGTATCAAAAGTTATACGTGTATGTGAATGAAAAAGGGCTTCCTTAAAAGCTTAAATATATTATCAATATTTATGTATTGCTGTTAATACGTACATGCTGTACAAAAAAAAATGTATGTATCCCATAGAGTCATGTTCTTGTAAGCTTGGAAGGAGAACTTCAGTTATTTACCAATTTACAATTCTTAGTAACATTTAAAAAAATTGTCTAGGAGACCTTTTCTCTCAGACCCTCTTATACATGTTATATACATGTACCTTATATAAAATATTGAGAATTGTATTGTACAAATCTTTTATCTCTCTGTTTAAAAGTGAATTGAATACTTGCATAAAAATAAACTAATATATTAATATTTAGAGTTTTGAGTAAAAATATAAATAATTTCTATTGATAAAACACAAACATTCTTATTATGCGCATCACGTTGTTAAAAAAAATTTCTTGCTCCAACTTTGCCAGAAAAAATAATTTTGCTCTGGTCCGGGGCGAAAAAAATAATCTTGCTCCGACAAAAAACCCAAGCCCCCCCCCCCCCCCCCCCCATGAATATCAAATGGACCATGCCTTATAGAAAATTCGACATCGTAACTTTAATATACCTCTGCAATGCAGGAAATTTTTGAAATTAATATACATGTATATCCTTATTTTACGGGATTCTTATAGACGTATACATTTGTAGTTCTAAGAGTATTTTCTTATACATACAATTTTGCTGATTGCCATGACATCAACCAGTAATTTTTATTACTAGCTAGAAGGTCGACAGATGTACAATTTTTTTCTACATATAGAGCTATGGTATTGCTTTATCCTATAGCAGTTAAACCAATATGTATCCGAATTAGTTTTTTGGGCAAAATGACTGTTTCTATAAATAATTATCTCACTTTTAAAGAGTATGATGGATAGTAAATATTCTAAATGTTTGAATCTTTGGTAGCAGAGCTCATGTGAATATGACAATATTTTTCCGATTTTCGGCGATTTTTCATTGACAAATATGCATTTTCCCAAAAATACCCATTTAGCAATGAAAATTTCAAGGAGTATTATTTTTATCATTATACCTCTACTGATTTTTTCCTATATAAAAAGAGACTCATTAAATTTAACTAAATCCCTGAAAATCGCCTGATACACTCAACTTTTTTCACCTTGGAATTTGCTAACCCGTGCCATCTCGCCAAAGCTTCATCGAAGGACACATAACTACATCAGACAGACGGGTGAACTCAACTCAGTTAAAATCAAAACACAACCACGTGTTGGTGTCATTTGCGCAAAGTCTATCTGTACTTATGATATTTTGAATTTGATATCGCGATAATATTTTGAATGATTGATGAGAGTCTTTTATTACTCCACGTTCAGATATTGGACATGACCGCCCTGCATTCGGCCTTCCCAAACGATCGTTTAGTTGCACTTGTCAGCAATCGGTGTGTAAAAATTTGAATTTAGAACTACACCTGAGGTATAATGAAAAAATATATATTCACATCGGTGGTATCTGAAGAGTATTTCGGTTATTACTCACTAGTATCACGAAACTGTAGTATGCTTTTAAAGCATATCATAAGCCCCCCCCCCCCCTCACCTCTTATATGGACATTACTCACGACTGTAAAGAGACTGGAGACGGGGATTTGGGATAGCTGATATAGATTCTATGCAATCCGGAAGCTAATTTTCGGCATTCTGTGGTTCTGTTTTTACATTTTAAGCAAATAGTTTTTTTCCTTTTCAGACGACTAGACAACTTCACTTTTAAACCTCCATCGTTCAAAGTAAGAAGATCTGAATAATTGTCCCAGATTTGAAGCTAAACTTTGTTAATGATAGTGTGTATCTTGATTCAGAATTTTCGGAGATCAAAACTTTGTATAAAGAACAATATTCTCTCTGTCTATTCTTTTTATTTGTGTCATTTTTTTTTTCGAAAACGATGTGGACGTTTTTGCGTACAGATGTAGACCTGACTACGCCCATGTATAAACCACCGGGAGGCACGATGACCCCCCTCCCCGGTCTATTTATACGTACCTGCTTTTATCTCATAGTGAGGAAAAAATCACAGACGAATATCAGTTAAGATATTATAAGAAAGAAGATCACATACAAGTTTACACCACGTGGGATCGAAACGTATTGTGATTGTGCTTCCTTACATAGTTTTTTGGTATTTTCTCATTTTCTAAATTAAACTTTACAAAACTGAACAGCGGTTGCAGTAGGGCAACACCTAATAAATCAATCCATATCGTCCAGGTATATGGAAAGTTCATAGTTTTCGCAAACACTTCAATATTTTATCGACGACAGAAAATAATTCCTTCTGACGAACTCTTGAAGTGTTTGCAAAAACTACAGACTTTTCAGATATATGACAAATATGGATAATGACCATATCCCTGTCTACAGTACAAAATCGATAATTCAGAAAATCAGAAACCGAAGGCATACAAAATCAGGATAAAACAGGAACCAAAGCAAACAAAAACAAAAACCAAAATATTATCGATATGGACTTACTTATTAGACATTGCTCTACTGCAACGTCTCGTTAGTTTTGTGCAGTATCACTTAAATGATGAGAAAACATCAAAATTCTCCGTAAAGAATCCCAACATCATACGTTTCGATCCCACGCGGTGAGTTTAGCTCTGTCATGATATAAATAAAGTATTTCATCAACAAGCATGCGATTCTAATGTTTTCTTATTGTTTTAAAACCTTCCCCTCACTTAAAATGCATTTCAAGTTGATACAAATGATAGTTTCATCGTTGGATTTGATCATTATTGCCCGTGGTTTTAATTAGATTAACGAATACCCGATATAAATAGTAAACAAAACAACTTTGCCATTTGACCAATCAGGATGACGGATACAAGCGTCCGTGAGTACATTTAAATTGCTGTGCGCATTGACCTAGCAATTTCCAAGGTGGAAAAAAGTTGAGTGTACGACTATTTCCCTGCAAAGCGGTGCGTTAGTTGAGAAGACTATTTCCAAATGGGGCGGAGCTTCTTTGGGGGTGTGTCAGTATCAGCCAATCAGCGCCGTTGAAGGTTGATCGGATGACACTATTAATACGCGAGCAGAGTAATCCGCCTCCTATCCGCTTACCACATAAATTAATCCGCAATAAAATAAAACAATCAAAAATTAAACATGTATGAGTATTATAAATGATGATCAATGAGAAGTAAAAATCCTAAGGATTTCTGGAAACTTATAAATTGCAATAAAAAGAAAGGAAAGCATGCTAAAATCTCATTAGAAGCACTTCATGACTTTTTCAAAGAATTAAATTCTAAAGATGTTGAAGATGAAATTGATGTAAATGACAATAATGATAACCCAATGAATGAAGAAATTAATAATCCAATCGATGTTGAAGAGGTAAATAAGGCCATAAAAAGACTTAAAAACAATAAGGCTTCATCAGATGATAATATTATTAATGAGTTTATAAAGAATTCATCTTCTAAAATGCTTGTTCTTTACACTAAAATATTTAATGTTATTTTCAATAATGGAAAATCACCAGAAGCTTGGTTAACGGGATCAATTATCCCAATTTACAAAAATAAAGGTCCATCCAGTGATCCTAAAAATTTCAGACCAATAACGATCGTAAGCTGTTTCGGCAAACTTTTTACCAGTGTTTTAAACGAAAGATTGCAGACATTTGCAGATAATGTTAATCTTATTCATGAAAATCAAGCAGGTTTTAGGCGTGGATATTCTACAATAGATAATATTTTTGTTTTACATTCTTTAATCACTTTATCTAATTTGTCTAAAAAGAAATTGTACTGCATATTCATCGATTTTGAAAAGGCGTTTGACAAAGTTTGGAGGATCGGTTTATGGGGTAAATGTTAGAAAATAATATAAATGGTAAAATGTATAAGATAATTTTCAATATGTACCAAGGTATCAAATCCAGAATACATTTCGATGGGCAATACTCTGGTTACTTCCCTTGTGAGAGTGGGCTCAGACAAGGGGAAAATTTATCTCCCTTTTTATTCAATCTCTTCCTTAATGACCTACAAGAATTTATGATCCAAAATAATGTATCTGGTATCAATTACATAAACCAAGATTTGACAAATTCCTTTGGTTTGTACATAAAATTGTTTATTTTACTGTACGCGGACGATACAATCTTATTCTCAGATAGTCCATCAGATTTACAGTTACAGCTTGATATATTTAGTGATTACTGTAGAAAATTTAAACTTAAAGTAAATATAGCTAAAACTAAATGCCTTATATTTTCTAAGGGACGTTACTCGAATAATCAATCTTTTAAATATGAGGATGAAGAGATAGAAATAGTTAAAACTTTTAATTATCTTGGTGTAGTATTTAGCAGATATGGCTCTTTTACAGATACATTGAAACATAACATTAAAAAGGCAACGATAGCCATGTATGACGTTTTAAAAAAGGGCAGAATGTATAATCTTTCTACTAGTTGTATATATGATCTTTTTACCAAAATTGTTGTTCCAATATTGACGTACGGTTGCGAGATTTGGGGTTTTAGTAAAACAATACAGATTGAACGATTACATTTAAAATTTTGTAAAATGCTCTTAAATATTAAGAAAAGTACACCTAACTATATGGTATACTCCGAATTAGGTACAGAACCCTTAATATTATAAAACATAGAATGATTAATTATTGGTCTAGACTTGTACATAGTAATGACAATAGACTAAACTATATACTGTATAATTTGTTATTACGAAAACATTTACAGGATGGAACTGAATTTCTATGGATGAGTTTTATAAGGTCCATGTTGGATGATTGTGGTTTGAGTTATAAATTACCATCCAGTTCCATGTTTTAATAAAAATTGGCTCAATCTTACTGTTAAACAAATACTTTCTGATCAACATCAACAAAACATTATTTCAGATATTGAAAATTCTTCAAAAGCATCTTGTTATAAGATTTTTAAAGATAATGTAAATTTTGAAGAATACCTTGATATTTTATGTGAAAAAGATAGATATACTTTGTGTAAATTCAGAACAACAAATCATAGATTAATCATTGAAACAGGAAGATGGCAAAAAATAGGTAGATCAGACAGGATTTGTAATTTATGTAATCAAGGACTTGTAGGGGATGAATTTCATTATTTGCTTGAATGTACATATCTGAATTCTGAAAGAAAAGATTTTCTAGGTGATGAATTTTGTATCTTGCCAAATATACATAAATTTAAGAAATTACTCTGCACAAATAATATCAATCTTCTTCGAAAAATCTGTCAATTTATACGTATTATTTTTTCAAAAGCCTCTTGTATTCCATGATATTTAACAACCAAACTTCATACCACATGCTCTAGGAAAATGCTTACACGTCTTTATTATTTATTAAGTCTTGTCCTCCTTTGAAAGTAATAAGTTTAATGTAATTTGCAATTTTCTATATCGTATATCACCTATTTTCTATTTGTGAACACCTACAATGTTTGTTGTACATATTGTATATATGTTGTTCTCTATGCCGTAATGGAAAAAGAGAAATAAATGATTCTGATTCTGATTCTGATTCTGTTTATCTTATCATCAAAAATTAATATTTTCCGTTACTCAGTCATTCAGTCGAGAAGGCAATGCACATTTCCATTGGAACCATGTGAACCTAATTAGGCACGGTCCATTTGATATTCTGGGGTGAGGGGGGGGGGGGGGGGGGGGGGGGGTGGGTTTTCGAAAAAAATAATTTTGCTCTCAATTTTGATGAAAAAAATAAATTTGCTTATGGTGTGACAGAAAAAAATAATCTTGCTCTTACAAATAATCTGAATGTGAAGAATTACCATAAAATTTCGCTAAAATTCTTGAAAATTTTCCGGCTCGCTTCGCTCGCCGCAGTTTTCAAAATTGTATCAAAAGTTTTTGGCTCGCTTCGCTCGCCATAGTTTTCTATCAAAACATTATTCATTTTAAGTTCAGATATTTGAAGATATCAAAAGTTATACATGTATGTGAATGAAAAAGGGCAGTTCCTTAAAAGCTTGAATATATTATCAATATTTATGTATTGCTGTTAATACATGTTGTATATATCCCATAGAGTCATGTTCTCGTAAGCTTGGAAGGAGTCGAACTTCAGTTATTCACCAATTTACAATTCTTAGTAACATTTAAAAAATTGTCTAGGAGACCTTCCCCTCAGACCCTCTTATACATGTTATATACATGTACCTTATATAAAATATTGAGAATTGTATTGTAAAAATCTTTTATCTCTCTGTTTAAAAGTGAATTGAATACTTGCATAAAAATAAACTAATATATTTAGAGTTTTGAGTAAAAATATAAATTATTTCTATTGATAAAACACAAACATTCTTAATACATGTATGCGCATCACTTAAAAAAATTTCCTTGCTCCAACTTTGCCAGAAAAAAATAATTTTGCTCCGGTCCGGGGCGAAAAAAATAATCTTGCTCCGACAAAAAACCCAAGCCCCCCCCCCCCCTGAATATCAAATGGACCATGCCTTAGAGATATGTTTGTTTCAGTATAATGTTTGTCTCGGTATACCTAAGAGATATGTTTGTTTCAGTATAATGTTTGTTTCGGTATAATAAAACAGTTAAAGTATACCATTGAGGGAGTTAACACGAGACCAGACCTATTTCCCTCGGCTTCGCCATGTGAACCTAATTAGAGATATGTTTGTCTCGGTATACCTAAGAGATATGTTTGTTTCAGTATAATGTTTGTTTCGGTATAATGAAACAGTTAAAGTATACCATTGAGGGAGTTAACACGATTCTGGTTCCCCGAGACCAGACCTATTTCCCTCGGCTTCGCCTAGGGAAATAGGTCTGGTCTCGGGGAATAAATTGTTCCATTTTCCAATATGAAATTCAACTGAAAAACAATCCTTCTTCACTGTAAATCTATTCATATTTTTATTCATTCGTTTCTTTCTTTTTATTTTTTCTACTCAAAAGATCTGTGTGGACACTGCAGGGGCAAAATGACATTTTTTTTTCTATAACTTAGAAGTAGCACATTCTAGGGGGGGGGGGGGGGGGGAGGGGGTTGCCCCTCTGTCCCCTTACCCCCTCCCCTCCCACACCTCCCTCCCTTTCGAATGTAACAATTTAGATCTGCGGTCGATCATTGAGGAATCCTCCCGTTACAAAAGTGCTAGATCAAAACATATTAAATGTTGAATATTTGATCCACTTTTAATGAACATAACTTTACGCACTTCGTTCTTTGAACTTCGTGCACGTGTGACGCGCCATCGACTTACTACGTCACATTTCTTGAACCTGTAATGTGGGTGACCAACATTTTATACACATTTGATCACCGGGGATAAACGGACTTGTTTGACATGTTTTATCACTCGCCATTAATTTACGCCAAAGGTTAATTAAAAGTATATAATTTTATTTAAAAAAAAAAACGAACTCGGTCACAAGGTAAAAAAGTCATTTGCTAAAGAGAGTTTAAAAAAAAGTCAAAAATAGTTATATGAACAAGCCAGATCACTCATCATCCAAAAACTCAATCGCGGATCTAGAAGGGTTGGGCTGGGGGTGGGGAGTTGATGCTGGGGATCAATAAACCCCTTGAATTAAAAAAAAACCGCATATATTTTTCTCCTTTATACGTTTTTTTTTTTTCAAAACCATATATGCTGTAATCCCTCTTGAAAGATTTTTATTTTTGTGCTGCGCATCCTATATAAAGACGTAGAAGTTTTATCTGTTATTTTAGACTAAAAGCTGACATTTGCTATGATCGAAAGGAGCCAATTACAAGGGCGTGGGGAAGGGGGCAGCGGGGGCACATGCCCCCACTTTGAAAAGTGGGGGGGCACAACCATGTTTGTGGCCCCCCCTCCCCCCACTTTTCAATCACAAAATTTTATGATGCATTAACATGGTTTAAAATAGCAACATTTTGTACCATAAATCTAAAATTTTTCGGTCAATTTTTAAGATTTTTCTTTGGCTAGCTACCGCTCGCCAGTTCTTTTAGACTTTCTAAATAATTTAGGTATTCTGATCCATCCTTTATGCATATTACTTTATCAATGTACATGAAGACATTTAACTCAAACTATATAGAATATAATTACATGTATTTGTTAATGATAGAGAGTATAGAAAGTAAATTCTGATAAGTCAATATTTCGCTAAAAAACTTTCCTGGCTCGCTACCGCTCGCCATACATTTATTCATGTAATTAAAATTTAGAATTACACCAGAAATGTTAAAAATTGTGCATACAGAACATGAAACCCCCATATATATTTTTTTTAATTTCTTCCTCTCCAATCCCCCCCCCCCCCCTTTATTTTTGCTTGTTAGAAATTTTGGGATTTTGTGCCCCTCCACTTTTTCAGGCAGAGCTACGCCATTGGATTACGCTTTCAAGAATTTATAATTTTCTGCACTGGCAGTATATAAGTCGGATGAGGCTTTCGTGATTTATGGCCCTTCGAAGTTTTTCCCTTCCGTGTACTCTTCCCTCTCATTGCTTCCCTCTCGTTTACTCTTCTACATGACTGTACACGTAGCTGTCTGCGCCCTTTTCTAATCTATATTATTATCATTTAAAACTTGTTGGGCAACAATTTTGGATTAAACCAACAATGACACCACCGGCGTTCCATACAATTCACCTATTTTTGAAAAAAAGGTTATTATGTAATTGACTAAATTTAGAATGCAGGGTACGCAAGCTACTAACAAAACAGACTTTGGCGCTTTAAATAGTGTATTGAAGTGAAGCAGACCGCGCAGACATATCGATAACCCGATAGCTCTGCATTTGTAAGTTGTATACTACACGTAGTGTACGCCATTAGTACTAACTGTGCATCAGACACCGAAGGATGCCGCGCAGGAGGAATAGCTCTGATGATGAGAACAGCTCCCCCAAGAGGAGACGCTATAATTTCCGTCGTACACCTTTTAGGTAAGTAAAATTACAAGGAAGATGCCGATTTAATGGTCGCCACTTTCTATGTAACTTACACCATTCTTAATGGGGTGTCAGATTTTGGCGCGAAAGTCGATTAAGTGACACGGTAGAAAGAGCATTGAGGTACACGAGAATGTAAATATATATATATATATATATATGTTGTTTGTGGAAATTTCTATTTGAGATCTGCGTACATTTATGATGTACCTGTTTATTATACTGTAGA
Organism: Pinctada fucata; assembly: GCA_028142955.1. Taxonomy (NCBI): domain Eukaryota; kingdom Metazoa; phylum Mollusca; class Bivalvia; order Pterioida; family Pteriidae; genus Pinctada; species Pinctada fucata. The sequence goes on along the minus strand of AP027113.1, from coordinate 25,461,309 downwards.
CATTATTGCTCTTCATTATTGACATTAACAGAAAAAGTTAAAATGTTACGTACTCAGAATTTATTCTGTGTTCTGTCTTGGAAAATCGAAGAATGCATACATGTACGATTTATTATTATTATTATTATTTTTTAGAATTCTCTGTGTGTGTGTGTGTGTGTGTGTGTTTTTTTTTGGGGGGGGGGCAGTTTTTTTTCATTCTACTTGTCATATTACACATAATTTTTTTATTAATGAAATGTCAAATCAGTTCCAGAGACCTACACTACATCTTGAAATAATTTTCATATTTTTCACATTTAGAAGGCATAAATCATGTGACCTTATCACGACCCCATTGTCAGAACGTCGAGATTTCCCACAAGGATGCACGGGGTCACGCGATTAATAGATCAAAATGTTAAACAGGACGCATACATATGTCCGTCTGGTGGTTACATATGCTCAGATGCTCTGTCATTTCCGACGCTCTCCTAAACTCGCGGATGAAGGATTTCGGGGAAACAGTAAAAAAGGGTCTTGAAATTGTTCAGGGATTCCGGACTCCCTTCCATTCACTAGAACTTCTGGATCTGCCACTTATTTTGCACAATTTGAACGTACTATGATCTTTAATGCACAGCAGGATTTATGAGCACATTTTTCTGCAGTATAAATAATCGATGAAGTGTGTGCACAACTTTATTTCCCTTTTGAAATATTTTTTATAGTGGAGCCATTTTTATAGTGGAGCCATTTCTACAAACTCGATGACTCTTAAAAAAAAAAAAAAAAAAAAAAAAAAACATCCCAAAAAACAGGAAAAAAAAAATAAAAATACAGAAATGGCAAAACTGACAGAAAAAAGATGATACTGATTAAAAAAAACAATAGGCAAAAATATTAGAAAACCATGATATTTTAGTGTTAAAGTCGGAATTTAACGGCTTTGCTGGTCCTATCGCCCCCCCCCCCCCAATAATCAAACATTGCATTTTTTTTAATTCCCACAATTCTGCTGCAAATAGTACATTAATAAAGAGATTTTTAATATCACAACCTGACGACGCAATCGAGCCTCTCATTTTGCCTTTAAGATATCCGCCTCTGCTTCAAACAACAAGGAAATTCATAGATAATTAAAATACATGTATTGTACTGATCCAAATCTCCAATTTCCTGAACAATACAAACGCAAAATGCATGTAAAATCAAACATGAAATTCCCTCTACATATTAGACGATTTTACACACACAATGTACGGAGATCTGTCGGTGACATCATGTGCACCTCTGATAGTAGTAATATGGGGGCTACCTCTCTCTCCCCCTCTCCCACCCCCTTAACCCCCCTTCCTGTCCCCTTCTCCCTCCCCCTCCTTTCCTCCCCTTCTTGCCCTTTTCGTCCCTACTCCTTTCTCCCCCTCTCCTCTTTCTCCCCCTTCCCTCCCTCCTCCCGCCCTATTCTCCCTTCTCCCGCCCCTTCCTCCCCCTTCCTTTTCACCCTGTCCACCCCCTCATATATCGACTTTTTACTAAAAGGCTTTCATTAAAAATCTAAAAAAAAAACTCAATCTGAATTTCATAGCCATTCAAGACTCGATTATTTATTGGAAATTTCATTTGCCCAGTCATCGCGAAAGTTTTTACAACTTACCAGACATTTTTGAACTTTTGTAGAAATTCAAACATGTTTATTAAGAAAAAGTTGAAAACTATTACCAGACCGAAGCAAATTTTACCAGGTTTGTCTCTATTACCAGACCGAAGCAAATTTTACCAGGTTTGTCTGGTATGTCTGGTGACTTTCAGATTGACTGTTAGCCTACAGTATATTAGATTACACGACACAATATATAATAACATTTTGATGATTATGAAATCGGTGCCGTGGTCAAGTGGTTAACGTCGGGTTAGTATTGGTTCGAGTCTCACTCAGTCTTAATATTACTTAGATTCATATTATAATGGTATGTGTAACATTAAAAAAATGTCTTTGTCTGCGTAATGTTAACATGTCTGTGATGTTTTAAAGAAACCCAAACATTTTCCTGGTACACTTGTACTCGGAACTTTACTGTTATTTATCGTTACATCCTGTGAACATATATAAATCTCACGGTTTCTATGAATACGAACTGTTACATGTTATTAAAGCTGTTTTTAGCCGAGTTGCAAAACTCGGCTCTTAATTTGATGTGAGACGGGCGGGCGGGCGGGCGGGCGGTTGGGCGGGCGTCTGGGCGGGCGGGCGGGCGGGAGGGCGTCAACAATTGGTTTCCGGACTATAAGTCAACTACGAAAGAGGCTATAACAATGAAACTTCATACACTTACTCACCATTAGTCAAGGATGAGCCCTATTGATTTTGGGGTCAAAAGGTCAAAGGTCAAGGTCACAGGACTCAGATGATTGAAAATGGTTTCCGGACCATATTTCAGCCTGTATTGCACCTATAATCATGAAACTTGCCAGAAATGTTTCCCTTGAATCAAGGATGAGGCCTATTGATTTTGGGGTCAAAAGGTCAAAGGTCAAGGTCACAGGACTCAGATGATTGAAAATGGTTTCCGGACCATATTTCAGCCTGTACTGCACCTATAATCATGAAACTTGCCAGAAATGTTTCCCTTGAATCAAGGATGATGCCTATTGATTTTGGGGTCAAAAGGTCAAAGGTCAAGGTCACAGGACTTTTTTGATTGAAATTGGTTTTCGGACCATATTTCAGCCTGTATTGCACCTATTATCATGTAACTTGCCAGAAATAGTTCCTGTGAATAGAAAATGACCACTTTTGATTTTGGGGTCAAAAGGTCAAAGGTCAAGGTCACAGGACTCTGATGATTGAAAATGGTTTCCTGGCCATATTTTAGCCTGTATTGCACCTAAAGTCATGAAACTTGCCAGAAATGTTTCCCTTGAATCAAGGATGAGGCCTATTGATTTTGGGGTCAAAAGGTCAAAGGTCAAGGTCACAGGACTCTGTTGATTGAAATTGGTTTTCGGACCATATTTCAGCCTGTATTGCACCTATAATCATGTAACTTGCCAGAAATGTTTCCTGTGAATAGAAAATGACCACTTTTGATTTTGGGGTCAAAAGGTCAAAGGTCAAGGTCACAGGACTCTGATGATTTGAAATGGTTTCCTGGCCATATTTTAGCCTGTATTGCACCTAAAGTCATGAAACTTGCCAATAATGATTCCCATGAATCAAGAATGACCCCTATTGATTTTGGGGTCAAAAGGTCAAAGGTCAAGGTCACAGGACTCCGATGATTGAAAGTGGTTTCCGGACCATATTTCAGCCTGTATTGCAATTATAATCATGAAGCTTGCCAGAAATGTTTCCCATGGATCAAGGATGACCACTATCAATTTTGGGGTTCAAAGGTCAAAGGTCAAGGTCACAGGACTAAGATGATTAAAAATGGTTTCCCGACTGAATTTGAGCCTGTATTGCACCTATTATCATGTAACTTGCCAGAAGTGTTTCCTATTAATTTTGGGGTCAAGAGATCAAAGGTCAAATTCATAGGACTCGTTAATTGAAAATGGTTTCTGAATTATATATGAATGTGGATCAACCTGAAACATGCTAATAATGTTTCCCATCTGTCGAGACCATATTCAAATCATGTTTATTTTACTTATATTCAAGTTTTGCAACTCGGCACTTTGCATCTTTGATGCATTTTAAGCTTATAATTAAAGTTAAACAATGAAAGCGGAAGTTAATTATCGGAAAGAGCTCAGCTGCGTACTAATTAACGTAGTACTGTAATTTTTGTCACGAGATGTGCGTAGTGTTAAAATTTATGACAATCTTTTAAGTTTTAACATAACATGATAGAAAAGTTTTAGATTTAAATTTTATTTTGCGATGGTCGACTTACGTGTACATTTGTACGCACGTACATTTGTAGTAGCTAGGACTTGTAAAGCAATACTTCACTGCCATCCATAAATTAGTATACACCATTTTTGTTCATGTTGGCAGTTGCTATTAGGAAATGCACAGTTTTGAATCTGTATAATTCTGATGATGAACCTAATAGAATTCATTAGGCACGGTCCATTTGATATTCTGGGGGGGGGGGGGGGCTTGGGTTTTTTTCGAAAAAAATAATTTTGCTCTCAATTTTGATGAAAAAAATAAATTTGCTTATGGTGTGACGGAAAAAAAAAATCTTGCTCTTGCAAGTAATCTGAATTTTAAGAATTACCATAAAATTTCGCTAAAATTCATGAAAATTTTCCGGCTCGCTTCGCTCGCCGCAGTTTTCCGATTGTATCACAAATTTTTTGGCTCGCTTCGCTCGCCATAGTATTATATCAAAACATTGTTTACTTATGGCAATGTTCATATATTTGAAGATACCATAAGTTATACATGTATGTGAATGAAAAAGGGCTTCCATAATAGCTTAAACATATCATCAATATTAATGTATTGCTATTAATACATGTTGCATGTATCCCATAAAGTCTAATTTTATGTTCTTGTAAGCTTGGAAGAAGAACTTCAGTTATTCACCAATTTACAAATATTAGTAACATTTAAAAAAAATTCTAGGAAACCTTCCCCTCAGACCCTCTTATAGTTATACATGTTATATACATGTACCTTATATAAAATATTGAGAATTGTATTAAAGTCTTTTATCTCTCTGTTTAAAAGTGAATTGAATACAATGTACTGCATAAAAATAAACTAATACATTAATATTTAAAGTTGAGTAAAAATATAAATAATTTCTATTGATAAAACACAAAAATTCTTTAAATATGCGCATCACTTAATTAAAAAAAATTTCCTTGCTCCAACTTTGCAAGAAAAAAATAATTTTGCCCCGGTCCGGGGCGAAAAAAAAATCTTGCTCCGACAAAAAACCCAAGCCCCCCCCCCCCCCCCCCCCCTGAATATCAAATGGACCGTGCCTTAGTAACAAACTTGACCCAAATATTTGCATTTTTGGATTTTCCTTCTTTTTTTATATAAAAATGACATTTTTTGAAAAAAATGTGCTGATGAAAAAAGTTTCTATTTACATTTTCTTTATCACAATTCATAATTTTGAATTATGAGAAGCCAGTTGAATTATTATTAATCTTTCAAGTACAGAATGGAAAATTAGGATTAAAGTAATAGAGAAAGAACAAAGAATTAGCAACAACCGTCTTATAACATATTGTTATTGTAGTGTCATCTTGTCAAGACACCTTTCCCTTACTCATACAGTATAGTGTGAGGAGTAAGAAAGGAATTTGAAAAATAATGTCATGTTTTATAATATGTAATCCCCTCTGGGCTAGAGGGGGGGGGGGGGGGGGGTGTGCTTCGATAAGCGGAGGGTCATACTTTGGAAGAAACTTGTCGGACTGCGTCTCCGGTGATTGTCAGAGTCCATATTATATATACTTAATTCCATATACAAGCAATTTTGGGAGTGAAATCATTCAAACACATTACTAAGCACTTAAAGTTAAATTGCTAGTAATATATACGAATTTCCTGGACCGATGCATGCAAGTCTCGATCACAGGCGCCTGATTCCTAAAAAGAACAATTAAAACCCTTTCTTAATCGCCCGTTTCTCTTCTCTTTACCTTTCTCTAAGGCACGACAGCTTCCATGTTTTAAATCGAGTCGAAACCTACACTTTACCGTTAGCGGCAAGGGTAACAACTCAAACTAACGGTACTGCACATGCTAAGAATAGCGTAAAGTGTAGGTTTCGACTCAATTTCAGGTATTTGGATTAATTGCGGCTAAATGCTCGAATAATCAATGATAAGTAGGTTACGATCGTGAAGAAAAATATATGTAGACAATACTGATATGCAGTTTTATGAAGAAATCCTTTTGAAACTTACGATATTGAGGGGGTAAAGAGGGGGGATGATGATTAAACATGGACGCTGTCGTGCCTTAAAGAGATCGAGAGTAAAGAGGAGAGAAACGGGCGTTGAAGATTGAGTTTTAATTTTCTTTGTAGGAATCTGGTGCCTGTGGTCTCGATCCGCTACGACACCCACTGTGTGTGACATCCAACAAGGGGGAGTAAGGTATCCGTACACTTGTCTCGAGAAGATGTAACATGTATTGTATACGGTCTTAGAACAAATTGCATGCATTTTAAAAGTGCAGTTTGCCAGTTATTCATGGCACAGGCACCAGATTCCTACAAAGAAAATTAAAACTCAATCTTCAACGCCCGTTTCTCTCCTCTTTACTCTCGATCTCTTTAAGGCACGACAGCGTCCATGTTTAATCATCATCCCCCCTCTTTACCCCCTCAATATCGTAAGTTAAGAAAAAAGGTAAAGAGAAGAGAAACGGGCGATTAAGAAAGGGTTTTAATTGTTCTTTTTAGGAATCAGGCGCCTGTGATTCATGGTACGTTGCATTCACGGTATACTTCAAATTCCAAGAGCTGTCACATTTGACATCACAGAGGCTGCCGCTTCTGTGTCTTTAATTCATGAAGCTGCTCTTGAATGAAAGCATTTCACATACTAGTTTTCACAATGTATACTAGTAACACATTAGTCATGTCAGTCGGAAAAGTTTGTATTTTATACTTAATATTTGCAATTAGTTGCACGAGTCACTTCTCTGAAATAAATATTACTTGCATCCTTGCTCCACAGATAGTATTTATTTTTATAAATGCACAGATAACACATTTTCCCACGGAACATCTGTTGTCTGTGAACACACCAATCAGAGTAATTATCAAATAGGTAACATAGAAACAAAAAAGATACAAAGAGATTGCATGCTCTATGAACATTAGAATGCATTTGATGTAGGAATCCAGAATCATATAGTGCACGCTATCTAGATCTAAAGCAATGTGATTCAGAATATCTTTTGTCTTAAATAAAACTTTCGGTTTCAAAGATCAGAACTGTATGCCAAATGATCAGAAGGTAAGTATTGTTAATGGTTTTGAGACATATGACATAATCATCATTACATGTAAAAGTTGTCCTTGTTGCACGGTCTACCTTGTAGACGGTAATTTACACCTTTCCGGACAGTGCAATATTTTGCATTGTGAAACAATGATTGAATTAATGATTGAACTAATCATTGAATGATCAACTGAGCCGTTAACTGTCCTTAACTGACCTGACGTCCATTGCCTCCCGTTTTGAAAATACAACACAACAAGAAAAAAAAAAGGACTGGAATGTTCGCCTTAGCATCTCTAAAATGGCATTTCATAATAGGAATTTTAAAGAAATAAAAAAAATACCGCGATTTACAGGTTGAACTACTTTTTTTCAATGTCACGGGCGGATCTAGATTTTTTCCCGATAACGTTGATTCAGTCCGTTAGGGAAAGGGGTTCAGCCTATGATTTTGAAAGAAAATACATAGAAACGGAAAATCATGTTTTTTTTTTACAAATCCCGGGGGGGGGGGTCCTGACTCCCAGCCTGCTCTAGATCCGCTCTTTGTAAAATGTTTCAATATGCATAGGATCAGCTACCAGACAAAACTCTAATATTTCGATTGAATATACTTTTTAAAAGATTTTTGAAACAAAGATATAATAGTATATCATAATATTCCCGTAGTTTTGAATATTTGTTGGAAAACACGTACAGGGGAATCCGTAACCGCATCTCCTAAAATCCGCTTCCTATGTTCTCTAATTACACTGTAGTTTGAAAAATTCAAATATCAGTTTCCCTTTATTTTATTAACTTTAATTCCCCTAATTTAACAACAAATACTAGACCGATTTTTTTACCGTTGTTTTCTTTGAAATCTACATTTGAAATGCATGAAATTCTTAACTGTTTACTGGTTTACTGACAATGAGTAGTTTTATCTTACTCTGAATGACGACTTATAATTACTCAATCAACGGTGATAATTGTTTGATGGCATAACAATTACCGTGCAACAAGTGAGTTATTCAACTGCTCCTCGGGCTACGCCCTCGGAGACAGTAGAATAACCCTTACATACTTTCGTGAAAGCCTGGGACATTACATACATGCATATGATTGTTTGAACTAGAAAAGAAGAAAAGAAAATGAGGAGAAAAATGATTATCAATTTCCTGCGGGGGGTACCATTTGATTTTCATTGCCAATTTGGGGACTGGGATGGACTTCGCAAGAAAAATAAATAGATTACTATACTCAGTCTGAATTTTACCCCCCCCCCCCCAAAAAAAAAAAAACCTTTTACCCCCCCCCCCCCCCATCCCCCTCATAAAAAAAAGAGAAATCGGCTGAGTACTTTTTGATCCACTTCTAGATGCATCAAACAAATATGTATAAGCATGTGAAGTATACTAGTACGTAGATCCTTTGAAGAGTTACCATTCAGATTCCCGTATCAAAGCTCCTAGGAAATTAAGAACATCTGATCATTCTGTCACGGGAACCTAGGTTATAATAAGCTTGCTATGCACAGGAAATCAAACAAAGAAATAAAAAGTTCAGAAACATCAGTGCTGTTTGAATTAATACCTTTTCATACGAGGGGTGCATGTACGTTTCATTGTTTGCCGGATTGCGAAGCAAATTTATATGATGAATTCAAATGGCGAAGACCGTTATTTGTTCGTCCGTCCGTCATTCGGTATGTATATGTCCGAACATTTTGGTTTAGCTGTTGAAGTGTGTTGGGAAAAATGTTCAGAGAAGCAACTTGTAACTTTACAACAGAATATATACCGTTATAGGCGAATCTTTTTCTAGTGCAGTAAACTTTTTGACCCTGCCCTTTGACCTTGAGATGTCAAGTACAAATTTGTGTTTACATTTAAACCAATCAAACTACCTCCCTCCTGAAAGAAATAACGGATCGCTGGTAGAAGTTTGGTAAGCCAATAAGAGGAAAACTATGAGAAGTATAACAACTAAACAAGCTACTATGTATTATGTATTTTATATGAAGATGGATTACGATGAAATGAAGATGCACATGATTATCATTTTAGCCATGACCTTTGATCTTGCATGTGATCTTGAACTTGAATTTGGCCTACTCAGAACTGTAAGGGGTAGGGTTTTCATATTTCACATGTGAATTCTTTGTGAGAAGTCCTTTCATTTGAGACCTTAATTATCGCCTATTAACCGGACCTTGAGGTTTGACCTATACTTTTCAAAAACATTAACTTTTTTCAATAGACCCTATCTTTTCGTTCGTTATTGGTAGAGCTTCACATTTCGACTGTAGATTCCTCACAAGACGACCTTTCATTTGAAACCTTTACTTTTGACCTTGAAGTTTGGCATACCTTTCAAAACCTTTTATATTATATCTTCACTACTTCGTGTATGGTATCTCTTGAACCGAAAGTAGTATTATGTTCTCATATTTTCACGTGAAGATTTCTTGCGACAAGACCTTTCATTTGAGACTGAGACCTCGACCTTGAGCTTTGACCTACGTTCTAAAAAAAAAATTAAATAAATCACTGCAAACGATATATGTCATTTCTGTAATTCTGATCAAGAAACTTTAAAACATGTATTTTTCTCTTGCACGAAAGTTATATCATTATGTTAAGATTTGACAGTCTATATTGAACAAATATCGCAAAATGTCGTTGTTTTTTTTACTCATTCAGTGTTATGTTTCGCAATCCAGTTCTCAGTACAGCTTTGCATTTAACTGTTTAAGCTTGCTGTAACATTTTAAAATAAAAAAAATATCTATGAAATATTTACAATGTTGAAATTTTATAAATAGAACTCATTAGTTCTTATTTTGAATTCACGTTTCAGCGGGAAGTTTCGGGGAGTGAGGTCGGGATTCCCTTCGGAATAGTTAAAAAATCCGGATTTTTTCCCGTTTTCAAATTGATAGACTCACCGCTCCTTTCTCGGGGAAGGGAAGAATTTTAAATCCGATCATGCAACTATCCCAATTTTTGTATGGAAATAAATTGATTGTCCTGTTTCAACTGCCGTGTATTTTTTCTAGAAGCAAAATACAAAGAAAGACAATTCATTCAGAATTACGATTTTAGCGTTATCTGACTTAAAATTACGCCTTACGTTTTTGCTATTCCATTTTACCGCTAAAACTTACTTCTGGGCAGATTGACGTTCTCGATATTTTGAGCGCTTGCACATGTTTGAACAATGGTTTCCATGTCATATAGGCAAGCGCACACTGGTAAATTCTTTATATATAAAATTTGTAACAATTGTCGAAGCGGTCAAAAGACGATGTTTATATTACGCTTTAGTCCCCACAAAATAAAATATTACACAAGTACGCATGTCTGCGATAGCCACAAATGGTATAGGAGTTACGTCCTACTTTTAGGATTTTTCCCATTATATACGGTTTAATATTTGTACATTTCAGGGTGAGACTGAGTGCACGTCTAGCAGCAAATGTGGAAGGCAGGAAGCCTGTGGTCTCTGATGAGGACTTCCTGGAAAAGAATAAAGTGCTGAAGGTTTCCAAGAAACGTACGCACATTTCAATGGCTTGTATAATATATACATCCTTATCAAACTTACCCAACGGCGTAGCTTTTCCTGAAAAAGTGAAGGGACACAAAGTTCATCCCAAAATTTCTAACGAAAAGGATGATGAGATTAAAAAATATATATATAGTATATAATATGAGGGTTTCATGTTCTATAACAAGTACATTTAATAATATTCTATTATAGTTTGAGATAAATGTTTTCATGTACATTGATAAAGTAATATGTATGAGGATGCATAAGAATAGCTCAAACTTAGCTAAATTATTCAGAAACTGTATCAAGAATATAAAGAACTGGCGAGCAGAAGCGAGCCAAAGAAAAATTTTGAAAATTGACCGAAAATTTTTAGATTTATGGTACAAAATGTTGCTATTTTAAACAATGTTAATTAATGCATCATAAAATTTTGTGATTGAAAAGGGGGGGGGGTGCACAAACATGATTGTGCCCCCCTTTTACAAATTGGGCGGCATATACCCCCGCTGTCCCCTTCTCCTACGCCCTTGTAAGCTCGAAAAAATGCGGGTTCAAAATTGGCGCCAATATCGTACGAAAACGAAAGTAGAAACCTGATCATGATGTTGATAGAAACTGAAGTTTAGAGGGTTGCCATGTGCCCAAACAGAAAGAAAAGAAAGAAGTATTTTGGCAGTTGACATTTATTCCTGATGAGTAGAAGTGTTAAGTAGCAATTTTTAATTTCCAACTCAAAGACATTTTATTGGATAAACTAATAAAATAAAACCCCGACCTACCGACCCTACTTTTTTCAACAAGATTTCAACATAATTTCATAAATTAAATCATTTTTTATGCCCCCGGAATCAAAGATTTGGGGGCATACTGTATAGTTTTTGGTCTGTCCGTCTGTTTGTCTGTTTATATGTTTGTCTGTTTGTCTGTCTCTTTGTCCGAAAAACTTTAACATATTGGACATAACTTTTGAATGGGAAGTGATAGGGCTTTCATATTTCACATGTGTATTCCTTGTGACAAGACCTTTCCATTGGTACCAAAATTTTTGACCTCGTGACCTTGACCTTTGACCTACTTTTCAAAAAGTTTAACATTGGGCATAACTTTTGAATGGGAAGTGATAGGGCTTTCATATTTCACATGTGTATTCCTTGTGACAAGACCTATCCATTGATACCAAAATTTTTGACCTCGTGACCTTGACCTTGACCTTTGACCTACTTTTCAAAAACTTTAACATTGGGCATAACTTTTGAATGGGAAGTGATAGGGCTTTCATATTTCACATGTGTATTCCTTGTGACAAGACCTTTCCATTGATACCAAAATTTTTGACACCTTGACCTTGACCTTTGACCTACTTTTCAAAAACTTTAACATTGGGCATAACTTTTGAATGGGAAGTGATAGGGCTTTCATATTTCACATGTGTATTCCTTGTGACAAGACCTTTCCATTGATACCAAAATTTTTGACCTCATGACCTTGACCTTGACCTTTGACCTACTTTTCAAAAACTTTAACATTTGGCATAACTTTTGAATGGTAAGTGATAGGGCTTTCATATTTCATATGTGTGATATCAAAATTTTTGACCTTGTGACCTTGACCTTTGACCTTTTAACCCAGTGACCTCACATACATGTACTTAACAGAAAATAGTGTTCATACTAACAAAAATGCCACCGGGGGGCATTCGTGTTTCACAAATACAGGCTTTATTTTTTTAGTTTTACATTAATCACATTTTGAAGTTTCACGTATTAGCATGATTATATAGGCTATATTTGATTGATAAGTCATGATATTATATATACATATACATATAATTACTTCTCTCAAACTTGCAGTGTTGGTCAAGCATGATAAGAATCTATGAGGGTGAAGGCTTTTAATTAGTATCTTCAAGGTCCAGCTAGGCCACACAGGCAACATATTTTTTCTTAAACAATAAACAGCTCTATTTCCTAGTTGGAATAGTAAGGGCTGATGAAAAGGTATAGACCCTTTCATGCTATTGTTCTTTCAGTTTACTTTTGTCTTTTCATCGGATGTTTTTGCCCACCAGAACAATAAAATGACATCATCTATAACAGTACATGGCATGATTTAGAGCAGAATGACGTCATTTGATTGTTTTGGTGGACAAAAAGCTCTTACAAGTTGTAACAACATCTACAAGAGACAAAAAAGTGATCGAATCAAATGGTTGTTGGCTTGAACATGTGGAAATGGACTATTGAGTATGTTGAGAGTGCAAAGAATTTTAAATTGTGACAAAGAAGGATCCTTCATCATACAATTTGCAAGATATAGCTAGAATTGTGATTTTGATGTTGATTTTCACATTAAGGGGTCAAAAGTCAAGGTCATATAATGTATATTGGAGGTTACCCAGGTATTATTCTGGCTGTTTACTTTGATGAGAGAATTTTACATTTTCAACCATTTTCTATGAGAAAAAGTTATGAGAGATTCTCTCAATTTCACAACCCCATATTATCCCTGGAGGTTGTATGAAATGTAACATTGTTTACCTATAGATATCATGCAATAATTTTATCATAATTATAAACTTGTTTATATGGTCATTCTCGGTATGCGTTATAGCATTTCACGATGTTTTATTAAAAAAAAAAATGAAAAAATTCACAATTTTTTTTTTCAGCTGGAAAAGCTCTTAATTTGAAAAAGCTTATTCATCCTAAATGTAATAGATATGACCATAATACAAGTGACTATGTACATCCTGACATCATCTTGCGACGCGGGCAGCCATTTGGATTGGTTCTTATATTTGACAGGGACGTCTCCAAGGAGCATGATGAGATTGTTCTACAATTTGCCTATGGTAAGTCAATTGCTTAGTACATTGAATTGTTCAAAATTATGAATGAGAAAGACACCGTTAAAAACAGAAAAATTCATCATGTTCATGTATAATAGTACCTTATTATTAAGAAATATATTTTTGCAACTCACAGTTTTATTAATTATTCTTTTATTAATTATTCTTGATTCAGACTAAGTCTTGCAGTGTCTCAACATGCTTAAAGGGTGTTACAGTGCATATATATTAAACTTAGAATACACAAAAGAGAGGCATATTACTTATGCTGCTGTTGTTACGTTTGCACAGCTTTCCATCCTTGTATAAAAGATTCGGGGGGGGGGGGGGGGGGGGGGGGGGGGGGGGGGGGGGGGGGGGCATGTAGTTTTGCCTGTCTGTTTTTCTGTCATGTCTGTTTGAGGCAAAAACTCTAACACTGGTTATTACTTTTGAATGATAAGTGAATGTGATAGGGCTTTTATATTTTACATGTGTATTCCTTTTGATTGGATTGATACTAAAATTTTTGACTTTGTGACCTTGACCTTTGACCTTCTTTTCAAAAACTTTAACTCTTAGTTTTGCCTGTCTGTTTTTTCTGTCATGTCTGTTTGAGGCAAAAACTCTAACACTGGTTATTACTTTTGAATGATAAGTGAATGTGATAGGGCTTTCATATTTTACATGTGTATTCCTTTTGATTGGATTGATACTAAAATTTTTGACTTTGTGACCTTGACCTTTGACCTTCTTTTCAAAAACTTTAACTTTGAATGATGAGTGATATGACTTTCACATGTGTATTTCTTGTGACATTAGACCTTTCCATAGTTACCAAAGTTTTTGACCTCGTGACCTTGACCTTTTACCTACTGAACAGTAAATGGTTAATACTTACAAAGATGCCGACGGGGCATTCATGTTTCACAAACACATTTTAAAAAATTTTTAGTCTAGATATACAAAGCAATCATTAGCCCTGCATGATATCAATCTTCAAACAAGGCACTAAGTGTATATATAAAGCATGCATGTAGCTTTCATCTACCGATATAGAAACAGGTACTAAGAAGAGATTTTCAAAGTCAAAGAGACAGTTTTGACTATTCATGCATTTTTGCATGCATATATACACACAAAAACCCTATAAATTTCAGGGATTTTTTTGCCCCTTTCTGGGACTGTTATTCGGCCCCATTCCCATTTAAAAATAGTATCTTTTTTCCCAAATTGTGGCTCTAAAATTTCCCAATTACCTATAGATGGAATTATCACTGAAATTAGTGAAATTTACTGGTTCAAACGTAGTAAAGTTAATATATATTTTCCATCTTGTTGTTAGCACATGCAATTTAATCATATTTAATTGAAAATTGTTTGATTAAACATTCAATTCAGATCTTTTGATAGTATAAACTGTCATTTTCTTTTATCTCAGTACTTCCCAAAATATTCCCAAAAGTCGTTAATTTTCCCAACTGCACGGGCCCTGACCCCGTTCCCAAATTACTGAAAAAAATCACTATATTTCAATCTACGAAACTGATGTTCACTTACAGGAGATAGATCTCTTGAAAGTAAAGGCACACTGATCAGACTCAAACTAGATCTCAAATCAGAGAAAAAGGTTACCTCCTTGAGAAAATGGTCCGTAATTGTCCAGAAAATAGATGGTCCAATGGTAAGATGCCAAATTACCACTTCACCAAAGTGCAGTATCGGACGGTATAGGCTGTTTACGGACACGAAGATCGTCGGCAGTGAGACGGAGGATGGACGGATGATCACAGAATACACTGATCGGGGCATTATCTTCTTGTTTAATGCATGGTGTCCAGGTAAGAGTACTGCAAGACACTCGATCATCATTTAAAAGAGCATGTCATATAAAGGGATAGGTGCAAATACTGAGCTCTCATATTGTCTTGATTTATAGAGACTGAGTAATTAAGTGTCTTATCATTTGTTTTGTTAAGGGTATGCAACACACAGCAAGTGCATTTGCCCATTTCATGTAATAAATGCACTTGCTATGTGTTGCATACCCGTAACAATACTTAAATTATTATGACAGTTATTCTATATACATGTATATGCACTACAAATGTCAGTTTTATTCTTGTTTTCTGAAATCATGTTTTTCCAGGTAAAAAGGTGACATTGGAATTTAGGTCACTGCGGGTTAAGTTTGCAGGTTAGAACAGCCATCGTGGCATGTTTCTGTAGAGAAATGCAACACGTACAATGTACCTCTAAATAGTTTTATGGAATTACATTGGTTGTGCATAAATATACATGTATATTTTCATGAAAAGTTACAGTTTTTGGAGCACCCTTGTGGCTCATTTTGTACAGAATACATTGTGACCTAATTTATACATATGGCTGATATATAACTAGATGCATTTTGCAGGAAAAATAAAAACTTACTCCAATTATGAATATGGGCTGAGATACCTAGGTGTATACAATCATATTCTTTTTCATATTTTAAGATATGGATGATATTTTAAGATATATTAAGTACTGTTTAAAACAGATTCTGAATCATATGATAACTATATATAACTATTATTAATGTTACTACATATATTGTATGTTAGATGATGTTGTATACCTGGAGGATGAGGATAAGAGAGAAGAATACGTCATGAACGATTCAGGCCTTATGTACCAATCTGGTGGCTGGATGGGGCCGCGTCCTAAACAGTGGAATTTTGAACAAGTAAGGAACATTGTCTAGAAATCAGTTAATTTATTGAAAGTCACAAGAGTATACATATACATGTACATAAGACTCAAAGATCTTTTTCTCCACTTGATGTTTTCAATTTGACCTATTTTGCCTGCGGAATCGGCTAGTTTCACAAAAATACTACATGTATAATAGATTGACTGATTGACTATACAAAGCATGTACATTTTCACATGTTTTTAAATGAAATTTGAATAGTGTGCTTTAAGATTTGTACTTTATTATTGTTATTACTCTCTATTTGTGTAGTTTAGTAATCCAGTGCTGGATGTTACCCTGTCCTTGTTGGAGCAAGGTGGACTTGGTCCCTTAGCCATGGCCTCACCTGTCTATATTACGAGAAAGCTCTCTGCAATGGTATGCTTCAGTTATAATTGACCCTTCCGAACGCGGGAAAAATTTGAGAAATTCCATGACGTCACAATGCAATTTCGATATTGGACCGAGGTTCAAAGCTTGTTTGTTCGAGGTAAACACATGGTAAAAGCATTGTGATGTCACGAAATTTTGCATTTTTTTCCCGCAATCGAAAGGGTCAATTCTATTTGAATAGAATAATTTTCAGCTCGCCTGAGCAGAAACTTGGCATTAAAACAGCAAAAACTTGTGCCTTAATTTATTGTCCCCCCCCCTTTTTGCGAAAGTGCAGGGACATTTGAACAAAAAAGTCACAAAAGCTTTAACCTTGTGGACATATATTTTTAGTGATTAGTAGAGATAGGGCTTTTATAATGTATCCTACATGTGAATCAATTCCTTGTTATAAGACCTTTATCTGATACCAAAATGTTTGACCTTGACCTTGGAGTGAGAACTACATGTATTTTAAAAAAGGCTAACCGTTGGCATATATTTTTTGTGGTAAGTGATGGGGCTTTCATATTTCACATGTGCATCCATGTAATGCCTTTCTCTTGGTACCAAATGATTGCTTTAAGGAATCATTGTAATATTTTTTTTGGTTGATCGAGGTATCAACACCAAAAATTGAGGGAAAACTGCATCGTGCGTATAGCGCAAGTTGCATAAGTTTTTCTTCAATTTTTGGTGTTGATACTTCTATCAACCAAAAAAATATTACATTGATTACTTATCATTTCATTTCATTGCTTTTCAATGTTTATTTGTAGCTTTGAAATCGTGTTGCTAACAACGTTGCTTATGACATTGCTGAGCACGTACTTCCGTTTTGTGTTGATACAGGTATCAACAAAATTTCTTGGGCAATCTGAGAATCATCGTTTCTTAATGATAACAATGGAAATTAAATGATATAGGGTTAACATCTCCAAGCGTAATCAGATTGGTCCACAGTACTCCTGTTACTGCAATTAGTTTCTGATTGATAGATTAAATAAGCATGGCTCAGATACTTAGGATTACCAGTGTCGGTATGTCTTTGAATTGCCACACACCACTCATGACTTGATTGAATAAACGTGTTACATGTATCTTCAAAGAAGAAACGGACGTATCATGCCCACCAAGCCTAGAAGCCTGCATCACTCAGGTTTGCATATTAATCTACATGAAACTTTTTCAATGCATCGGACACATAAGAACCCACATCGGACATTTTGTAACAAACATTTGAGGAAGTGAATCAAACCACTTGTAATTTGCCGGACAGGTCAAATGGTTGGATGGGTTTTGCATACACTGTATTAATGACAAGGTTGTTGAAAATGTCTAAAATGGCTTTTAAGGATTGATTTCAATTCATCCGTTACCATGGTTACAGTGTTTAATGATGGTTACTGATCATAATTCTCATCAGAAAATCTCTGATATGGAGACAAAGAGGGCATTTTCAAATAGAAAAAAATTGTCAAAAAGCAATGAAATGAGTTTATGAATCATTGTTTGATTTACATGTACATTTTTGCTCAAATCATTTATTACTGTGTATAATTAAAAAGAATTGCAAATGATGTTGATTCTGTTTTGTACAGACTGTTTACAGTAATATGAAACTCTTTAAAGGCTAGCTGAATACTGAAAATAGTAATATTACTTAAAGGTGTAATATTACTGTTAACAATAATCCTTTATATTATTGAAAACAGTAATGCTGCAACCTTATATTACATATTTCTGTAATATAGACAAAGCAAAGTTTTGAAGCCACTAGCACAGTTTCTATCATACAATTCTTTCATTCGACAACAAATTCATTAAATATGATAAAAATTTCTACTGAAAAGTGAAAATAATGTCCATTTGGAACCTATTTTTCATTTTTTCTTCTTTCTGAAATCACATTTTCTTCAAATATGTTAAGGAAAAAATTTTCCTGATGTTCTGAATAATTTTTCAGTGTACATTTGAATGAGATACAACTCCTAATCAACCTGATTTCTCCCCGAATCCACTGGTATAAGAGCGAACTGACAATCTAAATAGTATTACTGCTTACAGTAATATAAAGAGATAAATTTCCAAGAAAGATAACTCTAATTTAATATATATTATTGTTTTTAGTAATATTACTGTTTCCAGTATTCTCTTGGACTGTTATAGGGATGTAATATCCTGCATACAATTTGTTTCATGAATTATATGATATATGGTATCTCATATACTGTAAACTCTCTTTTATCCGCGAGTATTTTATTTTCGCGATATTCACAAGATCCTTTAATTTGCAAATATAAAACTCCACGAGTATGTCCCAACGCATGTTAAGTAAGATACGTACACACAATGTCGCGAAAATAAAACGCCACGAACCAGTAATTTAATCTCACTCTGTTCGCAAACTTAAGACACCGTGAATAATAGACGGTTCACAGTAGTATGATAGAGACATGTATCAGGGGTCTAGAATTTTTTTCAAAACCTACTTGCAAAGGGCAACTCGTGACATAGAATTTACTTGCCGACCCCAAAAATCACTTGCCCATCAAAAATCATATGTATAGAGAAGGAAAGGTATACTGCAACTTATTTTAAAGGCCATGTTGAAATATGACATATCTAGCTATTAATTGAGTGCATTATTCTTCAGAATAAATCAAAACCCAGGCTGTCCTAGAAGTAAGTCCAGATGAGAAAGAAATCTGAATGAAGAGGAAAAATTTTCAGCTAATGTACTTGCCCACGGGCAATTAGTGAACACCTGCTTTGTACTTTCCCAATCCAACTTTTCACTTGCCCCGGGCAACAGGAAATGAGAATTCTAGACCCCTGATCATGTATGCATACATAGAGATTTATTGAGGTCCTTTACAATTTACATTATATACATTGTAGGCAAATAGCAATGACGAAGATGGGATACTGGAAGGAAGATGGTCGGAGCCGTACCACAAGAATAGTACAAAGCCGTGGTTTTGGAGCAGTAGCTTAGATATTATAAAGCAGTTCGATGAACAGAAAAAACCAGTACAGTATGGCCAGTGCTGGGTATTCTCTGCACTTATCACTACTTGTAAGTTGTGGAAAGTCAAAGTACATAATTACATGTATTATATATTGTCATTTATCCAATTAGTGTCTGCATGAATAAAACTTTTACAATTCTAACTTAATCTGAAGAACTTGTAAGTCCAATTTATTCAATTTTAGGGTCACATTTATCCAATTAGTATCTGCATGAATTAAACTTTTATAATTCTAACTTAATTTGAAGAACTTGGAAGTTCAATTTATTCAATTTTAGGGTCACCTTGAACAAGTGGGCAGGGGGGGGGGGGGGGTGGTTCATTTAGAACTTTGACCTACTTATCACATTGTTTCAGTAATTCAAACTTTAAACTTGATTGTGTCTTTATCACTCTGAGGGAATGAACCAGTATTACATGCATAGATTTCTCATGACCAGACTTTTTTAATTTCGGACAAAAAACCTGCTGTGCATGACGAGGTATGTGATCTTTGATTACCCAAATCTTAGCTCATCTAAGCAAAGCTCTAGTGAAGTCCCCAACCCAGGCCTCTGCAGGGTTTTTTTTCTCCGGGTGTTCCGGTTTTCTCCTGCTCCTTGGACCCCCTCACGCATTAGTATAAGTTTGTAACTTGTTTGTTAAACTTTGTAAAATGAATAAAGTTAAATTTTTTAACTGTCACGAAATAATATAAATTAGATGTGTCAGCTGTCTAACATTCAATTGTTATATTGAAAATGTCTTCTCATACATGTATTTTCCATGCAAAGCAATTTTATAAATGTGACACTAAGTGGAAGATTATCATATTCAAGGTAAAGAGTATGACTTTCTAAACATACGATTTACGTATATCATAAGAGGATTCTATTGAAGGCAGTGCCCTTTTTTTATTTCACAGTGTGTAGAGCTCTTGGAATCCCGACACGTTCTGTCACCAACTTTTCGTCGGCTCACGACACTGACATGAGTATGACCATAGATAAACATTTTGACTGTGAAGGTGAATGCTTAGAAGAGCTGAATGATTCTGTATGGTAGGTATCCATCAAAGAAACAGTCCAAGAGAAAAATGGAAACAATGATATTACTAAAAACAATAATATAACTTAAATTGGAGTTATCTTTCTTGGAAATTAATCCCTTTATATTTCTACTGTAAGAAATAATATTATACATGTATGTAGATTGTCAGTTAGCTCTTATAGAAGTGGATTTGGGGAGAAAAGTTGTACCTCATTCAAATGTACACCGAAAAATCATTCAAAACATCAGGAAAATTTTTTCATTCACATATTTGAAGTAAATGTGATATCAGAAAGAAGAAAAAGTGAAAAACAGGTTCCAAATGGACATTATTTTCACTTTTCAGTGAAAAAAAATATACAATTAATTTGTTGTTGAATGAAAGAATTGCATGATAGAAACTGTGCTTGTAGCTTTACAACTTTGCTTTGTCTGTATTGCAGAAAGATGTGATATAGAGTGGCAACATTTACAGTTTTCAATAATATCAGGGATTATTGTTAATAGTAATATTACAGTTTTAAGTAATATTACTGTTTTTAGTATTCTCCTAGACTGAGAAAGGTTAAATGAAATATTTCATGATCTGCTATGAAAGATCCATTAGTTCCACCCATTCCGCTGTTTACAAAATTGCGTAAAACCCAAGGCTTGCCAAGTATTTTGCAGGCACGTAGCTGCCCATATGCAAGTACGCAACTGCGTACACATCATTTTGCCACAAATAGATAAATGAATGAATAAATAAAAATAAAATGTTAAGAAAATAATCAAAGTAGAAAGATAAAGGAAAAATGTTTTGCATGCATCTTTACTAAACTAAGAAGTTTTATTCATACGTTAAATGGCATTTAGATGCATGATTGAAAAGAATTGTTATACAGAAATAGAAGAATTACGTCAACATGTTATGAACATTTAAAAAGGTACAAATAGATACATGTATGTATTGAATTGAACTTCGACATTGGCATAATACTTGAATAGAAGCCTTTTTACAGTGGAAATTTGGTGTTTCAAATTGCCATATTTCATGAGCTTCTGGGGACTTCGCCCTCAACCCCGTGCCTAGACTGATTTGAGTACCCTTACGAAAAAAATCTATACAAAACTATATGTCTCCTATATGTAAGCTATATTTCTCCTATAGGTTTCCAGCTTTTGTGTCTAGGTTGGTTATAGGTATAGGTAACATATATAGGTAAAATTGAATTTAACCTATAGGTGATATATATGTTAAAAATAGGGGAAATGCATACAGCATACCATGTCTGCTGGAGCTATAGGGAGGTTATAGTGCAACTATATGAATACTGAACTTAGTCTAATTTAGCTTCTCTTTAGACTTAGAAAATTGTACTGCTCTGCATCTTTGAGGGAAAATATTCTAAGTCCAGAACCATGACAATTTCTTTAAAAATTGTGTTTAAACTTATATGACATGAAATACAAGGCAATATGGGTATCAAAATGTGTATTTTTCCGAGATCTGTTAGAAAAGAAAAGCAATCTGGAATTTAACAGTATTTCACATTTTACTGTTTTCACATTGTACCTTAATTATCAGTTAATCTGTTTGTAATTGGTTTTAGTTTGGGGGTGGGGTGGGGTGGGGTGGGGGTTGTTTACAGCCATGGAAGTGGGTCCAGCCTAATAAAAAGAATATGACAAATCAGAAAAGCAAAGAATGTTTATTAATCCAAGTCCGAGTCCCCTCTTTTCCTGCTCTGAATATATGAAAAGAAAAAGGCTCATAGACCATGAAATACAAAATAATGAAAAAGTCCATCCTTGCCAGGATTCGAACCCTGGACCCCTAAATCAGAAGTCCGACGCTCGCCCAACTGAGCCACGACACTCACGTATAATAGATATGGTATATCTTAAGAAGCATCTTAGTTTGAAATGTTTGTGTACGACACGTCCATGATTAGAAGACAGCCAATCAAAACGACGGATTTTAAAAGGTCCGGGCGGAAAAGTTGAAGTTTGGATCGTAATTTCGTCTGCATTTATGTGATACACTAAAGACAAGTGAATAAATCAAAGTAAACGACCATGAAGCCAAGTGAAAATTCCCGCGGTCTACTGAGCACGTCGGTATACTAAGCACCTCAGTCGATTGGATATTTACATCAAATCTTTGTTTACTTTCTGTGAAAAGTAGAAGAGCTGAGAAATTTTGATGTTAGACCGACAAGAAGGTAAGCTACGTTTTCCTTGTGTATTAGAAATAATTGATTCGCTAGTTGTAAATTAACAGCTGAACAGAGGTAATCGGAGCTAAATCTTAACAAAAGGGCGGAGAAAATACACTTTTATGTCTTATCTCTACTGCATCATTGGACTGAAAAATTCTACAGTGGAAATATCCAATGTCATGACTTTAAATCCGGGGAAGGGCCAGGAAGTGGGAGGGATCATGGAAGAGGACAGAATGGGGAAGGAATGGGGGTTGGAGGGAGAAGGGAATAGTGGGCAAATGTGCACCTACATGTATATGAAGAGTGTCACTGTGTGTCACTGTTTCATGCATTTGCAGTGTGCGTAGATGTATAAAAGAACACAGCATGAATGGTATTTCACTGGTTTTAAACATCATTTTTAAAACTTTGATGGTTCTGATAATTACCAGTACAGAATCAATAGCTAGCCTCTGACAGTGTCCAGATAATCAATAGTAAAATTTGTCCAATCGTTCATCACTATTTCTCCTGAATCTAGTATCATAAATTTTGCTCGTTTATTGACTTTCAGACTACGGGGTACTGTACAATTGTACCGGTAGAGGGAGAACCAACGTGGCAGAATAGTCATGCAGCTAGATGACAGAGGCCACTGACTGTTAGAAGTAGAAGTAGAGGTAGAACCATGCCAAATTAAGGACAGAAAAATGTGTAGATACTGTACCAAAACGCTTTGACAATTTCCAAACTTCTTTACATGTTGTGAAACATCATAATCATTCTCTGTGTAATTCTCGTGGATATTATAAGATCATCCAGTGTAATACAGAACCGTACAGAAATTCGTACTTCCCAAAGACCATTACTGATTGGAACCTACTTGAAGACACAATCATGCTTGTGAAAAGTTCCGGGGCCTTTCGATCGGCCATCCAGCAGCGAAACTAACATCACTTGTGCTCTTTCCTCCATCGCATATGCTGTAAAAGGCCAGGCGACATAACTATCCAGATCCAGACCAGAAAACTATGAATATGTTACATTTTAAAATTGATTTGAACTTCAACTGCTTTGTTGTGTTAATGTGAAATAAAAAGTTAATTCAATTTTATGTCTTGATAGTTATTTTTACCATCAATAATTGGGAATATTTGTCATATGTTGATACATGTATGTCTGTACAGCATGTAATGTTCAATACTTGGTAAAGAACCAATCAGAATGCTTAAAATTCCCATATATTTGTCCTATATGGGAAGTATAGGTGAGCTTCTGAATGGGACCTATGTATCTACCTATCTATGTATAGGTAGAGTATAGGGGGAATACAGGTACCTCTGAAAGTGACCTACATGCATGTATAGTTCAAGTATAGGAGGAGTATAAAGGACATAACGGTGAAAGACATATAGACGAACTATAGGTGATATAGGTAGAAGCTGTCAGCAAGTATAGGTTGAAGCTCATTTGCATCTAATTTGCATTTAAAATCCCTATATGTCACATATATGTAAAGACTATAAGAGAACTATATGTAACCAATAGCAGATCCCTATATGTCACATATAAAATTTTTTCGTAAGGGTACACATCTGTTCTACTCTGGCTATGCGCCTGTTTTGTAAGATTTTTTAGACCCCTTGGGTTGAATCAACGTCTCTTTCATAGCAGTCCAGAAATAAGTATATTTCTATAATTCCTTAATTTTCAATTGAAAGGCAAGAGATGTCATAATTGAATTATCAATTTCTCCAATTACCAAAATTTTGCTATATTCAAGTTCAACTCCCCTCAATCCCCTGATGCACTATGAGTTTATTACAACTGATTTCTTACACAGGAACTTTCATGTGTGGAATGAATCATGGTTTAAACGTCTAGATCTGCCAGCAGGATATGATGGCTGGCAAGCTTTTGATGCCACCCCTCAGGAAGCCAGTGAAGGTATACTTTTAATAAGTCACTTTCAAACCAACAACATACCGTATAACCAGGAATTTTTGCGAGATACTAATTTTCGCTATATTCCCGAGTGATAGGGAATCGCGAAAACTTATTCTCGCGAAAAATTGTGTTTGGTAAGGTATAACAGAAATTGGTATATCAGCCGAATTTGTTCTCATTGTACACATATTATTCTTCACATTCCTGATTAAACATAAATAGAAGAAATTAGAATGTATTTAACTTCAATAAGTGAAGGTACAAAACAATGAAATCAAATATTATGTACAGATTTGTTTGTTATTTAGGAATCGATAAAAATTGTACCCGCGAAAATAAAGACACCCTATTTTACCATAAAATCGCAAAATTTTATACTCGCGAAAATTTCTGGTTATACGGTATAATGGTCACTTTGTCTGGCATCTGCCTTTGTGTCTGTATTTCTGTCCTCATATTTGACCTTCTTTGAAAATTTTTAACTTTGAGCATAACTTTAAAATGGTAATTAGACAGAGCTTAGTTCATACTTCACATAATTATGTATTCCATGGGACACAACCTTTCAATAGATACCAAAGTTTTGACCTCTTGACCTTGACCTTTGATTTTGACCTGCTTTTGATCATTAAGGATTTTTACCTACTTTTGATCATCAAATGATATCATCCTGAGATTCTTGACAATCCCCCCCCCCTCCCAAAAATTTGTGCTCAAACAGAATTATCTAACAAAAGTAATATATTATTATTATCAATTTCTTTAAAAAACCTCTCTTGTGGACAATTTTCAAAATTCTTTTTGCAACCCCCCCCCCCCCCCCCCCCCCCTTGTCCTCTTCCTTACAATTGGAGTGCTGGATCTGTCACTGATTATAAAGAACTGTGATTGGTTCCTTTATGCAGGTGTGATGCAGTGTGGACCAGCACCATTAAGGGCAATCAAGGATGGGCATGTGTATTTGAACTATGAAGTTGGATTTATATTCGCAGAGGTTAACGGGGATAGAGTAACATGGCAGGTATGGCAATTCTGTTTGTTATACGCCTGTTTTTAGATTGGATGTTTCATGGTATGGTGCTGTCCGTCCGTCTCTCCGTCATGTCCATCCATGACGGTATGATGCCATTAAATTCCTGAAATGGTGTATGTATATTTCAAACATCATGATGATTTTTCTAAAATAATGATACCGCTTTCCAAGTTACAAGAACCATGATGAAGTTCCAGAATTCAGATTTTCAAGGTCATATTTTGTGAAAATTGTTATTTTTGTTGGCATCTAATATTTGATTTTTGAAAACTGGAAACACTGAAATTTAAATGACTCCCTTATCCCCATATAATAGACCATTTGCCGAAATTTATAATGGATGAAGCAAGTACTCAAGGACCTCTACCAAATTAAATGTGTTTTTCCCGCTGATTCAGACAGGTCAGCAAATAAAGCCGCCAAGGGCTCCGATTGGTTAATGCATTTTTGACATCTCCTCTGTAACCGCCACAAAGAATTTCACGAAACCTTACAGGAAACATACTTAAGGTTTTCTACAAAGTTTGTGTTTTTCCTGCCAATTCGTCAACAAATATAGCTGCAAAGCGCACTAATTGGCTTGCGCAATTTGACATCTACTGTGCAACTGCTGTACAGAATTTCACAAAACCTTGGAAGCAAGTAAATGTACTCAACATGCTCAAGGTCCTCTTCCAAGTTTGTGTTTTTCGTTTGAATTGCTTAACAAATTTGGCTGCCATAGGTTCTAATTGGCTGTCTAAATTTTTGGCATCTCCTCTGCAACTGCTGTATACATAGAATTTCATATAACCTTACAGGAGGCAAGTAATCAAGGGCGTTACTTTTGACTAGTGAGTGATAGGGCTTTAACATTTCAGATAATGGTGTTTATTCTAACAAAGATGCTTATGAGGACTTTCATATTTCGCAAACACAGTGATTTTATTTACCTTGATTGATACCTTAAATTAAGGTCTACTCCTTTTCCCACTCAATTTATACTAAAAATGTAATTAAATGTGAATCAAAACGTTTTTTGTAGCAAAGGAACAGATGAATGTACATAAATTTTTTGTCAGTCAAGGGATTAATTAAACACATTTCTTCCATTTGATGAAGAAACAAGTATACATGTAGATATAATAAAGACTTGTAACAATGTCAGAGCTGGGAAAAGACAATGTTTTTTCCACAAAAATACAATAAGTGGTTCATATTAGGCTTTATTCCCCCAAATTATACTTACTTGAGTAAACTTTTAAGCTTTGGCAAGAAAATGACGTCTGACTTTGTGTTTTTCATGCAAATCAGTGAACAAATTTGTCTGCGAAGGGCTCTGATTTGCTGACACATTTTCAACATTTCCTCTGCAATAACTGCACAGAATTTCACAAAACCTTACAGGAAGCAAATAATTGATGTGCTCTTCTAAGTTTTTGGAGTCGATTTGTCAACAAATATGGCCGCTTAGGGCTCTGATTAGCTGATGCATTTTCGACATCTTCAGACTTCTCCCGTATTTGCTCCACAGAATGTCATGAAACTTTATAGGAAACAAGCACTCTATAATCTCTTCAAAATTGGCCTTTATCAGCTCTTCGTCCGCAACTCAGGTGAGCGATTTGGCCCCCTTGAGACTCTTGTCATGATAATGTCACAATCAAATTTTCTTTAACAATGACACAATAATAGGAAACAAAGCCAGAAGATGTTGACACTGACAATTTTTGCTCAACGACAAGATTTGAGAAAGGTCATTTAAGTGATTCAGTATTGCATGAGAAAAATCTCATTTTATTAATACCTGAATTTTCCTTCTTTTATAGCATGATGAAAACGGTGATATGCATGTCTCGGAAATACGTGAAAAAAGCGTCGGAAGAGATATCAGCACGAAAGCTGTAGGATCAAAAGCACGTGAAGATATAACTTGGCAGTACAAATATCCTGAAGGTAATTAAAAGTTCATTCCATATACATGTATTTGATAGTAACATACAGGATTCACCATGTCTGTCTGTCCCTCCGTCCTATGTTTAAAGGTAAAAGTTTATACATGTACATGTATTTTCAAGAGCACAGTATTTCTGCACAAAAATGCACAGAAATTCTTGACCCACAGTACCTGTAATTTGCAACCTCAGAAAGATTTCTAGAAAGATTTTATCTAACTATGCTACTGAATTGACCCTACAGGAAATTTGGAGTTGTTTACAAAGCGAATACAGTCTATTCTCAATAAGTAAAACTTCAAGGGACCATGAAGAAATAGTTCGACTTGTCAGGAGTTTGACTTATGGAGGACATTAACCAGCAATAACATTTGAATAATAAGAATAAACTAGATGGCTACTGTTGCAAGCAACAGACGGATTCCTCCTTTATTAGACCTTCCTCGGAACTGAAGTGTTAAAATCCGAAGAAAGAAGATGAAAAAAAGAATAGTTGCTTAAGTACCTTATTCACTTCAGCAAATGAGTCAAAAGAGCTTATGTCTAACTTGGGACTCTTATCTATTTTTCGACAAAAAAAGAAGAAAAAGACGATAAATACCTTTCAAGTTTAGGAAGGCTTTAAACTCCTTGATCTATTCTATCCATTTTGAATCCTTTTAAATTACTATCCCAAAAAGAATTGCACAATGAATTAGCAATGAGAAAATTTCTATAAATAGTGAATGACAACAGCATGAAAGTACAGACAAGTAATGCTACTAAGATAAAAAAAAATAGAAACAGAGAACAAGAATAAAAGAATTATCTATCTTACTATGTAAAGTTCAAGTAAGAAGTACTACTTGTGTGAAGAATAAATATTTAAGAACAAAATCCTATCAATCCTACAAGAGTAAATGTTTGTTATGACCTTGAAAAAGTTTATTTGACCTTGAACCAAGGTCATGGATGAAAGATAAGCATTTTAGTTTATTCTCATCAAGATTTCTTTTCATCTATTCAAAGCTCAATAATTTATCAACAAAAGTCTGTTGTGACCTTGAAATCGAACAAATGACCTTGGGTCAAGGTCAAGGTGAAAGGACTTGATGCAAGGAATATTTGCATCAAGTTTGAACTCTCAAGGTCAAATGGTCTTTGTTCTATAGGAAAAATTTTATTGTGACCTTGAGAATGAGAATTTGACCTTGGGTCAAGGTCAAGGTGAAAGGGCTTGGATCAATGATTGTATTTATGAAGTTTGAACTGTCAAGGTCAAATAGTCTTTGTTCTATAGGCAAATGTTTGTTGTGACCTTGAGAATGGTAATTTGACCTTGAAACTAGGTCATCATCAATGACTACCTATAAGTAACCTACCATCCAAGTTTCAACTCAAAATCTCAAAAACTGTAGAAATTGGCACTGTGCCAATTTAAACTTCCATTTTCAACTCAAAATAGCGCGAAAACCGTAAATATTTTATCGAGCATGTAAGCGTATAAAAGTTAGCAAATTTCCCAAAGAACAATATAAAACAAATTTCATTCAAATCGTACGGTTAATTTAGGAGTAATAAGGTTTTAAAGATTTGACCTTTTATGACCTCTAGCGGGGGCATATGTGAACTTTTCAACAAGAAAAAAAATTTCAATTGAGAGCTTTATATGCTCTTTCACATGGAACTATTCATTTTATCGTATGATGCTGAACTTGTTTGTAAAGTGTCTGGAAGGATGAGGAGGTAAGAATAATAATAAGAATAATAACTAGATGGCTACTGTTGCAAGCAACAGACGGATTCCTCCTTTATTTGACCTTCCTCGAAACTGAAATGTTAAAATCCGAATAAAGAAGATGAAAAAAGAATAGTTGCTTTAGTACCTTATTCACTTCAGGAAATGAGTCAAAAGAGCTTATATCTAACTTGGGACTCTTATCTATTTATCGACAAAAAAGGAAGAAAAAGGCGATAAATACCTTTCAAGTTTAGGAAGGCTTTAAACTCCTAGATCTATTCTATCCATTTTGAATCCTGTTAAATAACAATCCAAAAAAGAATTGCACAATGAATTAGCAATGAGAAAATTTCTATAAATAGAGAATGACAACAGCATGAAAGTACAGACAAGTAATGCTACTAAGATAAAAAAGGAAACAGAGAACAAGAATAAAAGAGTTATCTATCTTACAATGTAAAGTTCAAATAAGAAGTACTACTTGTGTGAAGAATAAATATTTAAGAACAAAATCCTATCAATCCGACAAGAGTAAATGTTTGTTATGACATTGAAAAAGTTTATTTGAACTTGAACCAAGGTCATGGATGAAAGATAAGCATTTTAGTTGATTCTCATCAAGATTTCTTTTCATCTATTCAAAGCTCAATATTTTATCAACAAAAGTCTGTTGTGACCTTGAAATCGAACAAATGACCTTTGGTCAAGGTCAAGGTGAAAGGACTTGATGCAAGGAATATTTGCGCCAAGTTTGAACTCTCAAGGTCAAATGGTCTTTGTTCTATAGGAAAAATTTTGTTGTGACCTTGAGAATGAGAATTTGACCTTGGGTCAAGGTCAAGGTGAAAGGGCTTGGATCAATGATTGTATTTATGAAGTTTGAACTGTCAAGGTCAAATAGTCTTTGTTCTATAGGCAAAAGTTTGTTGTGACCTTGAGAATCATAATTTAACCTTGAAACTACGTCATCATCAATGACTACCTATAAGTTACCTTCCATCCAAGTTTCAACTCAAAATCTCAAAAACTGTAGAAATTGGCACTGTGCCAATTTAAAGTTCCATTTTCAACTCAAAATAGCGCAAAAACGGTAAGTATTTTATCGAGCATGTAAGCGTATAAAAGTTAGCAAATTTGTCAAAGAACAATATAAAACAAATTTCATTCAAATCGCACGGTTAGTTTAGGAGTTATAAGGTTTTAAAGATTTGACCTTTGATGACCTCTAGCGGGGGCATATGTGAACTTTTCGACAAGAAAAAAAAATTAAATGAAGATCTTTATTTGCTCTTTCACATAATACTTTCCATTTTATCATATGATGCGGTACTTTGTTGTATTGTCTCTGGATTGGTTTGGGGGTAAGAATAATAATAATAATAAGAATAATAAGAATAAAGAAAAGACAATACAATAACAGAAAGGATTCCGACGGAATAGTCGGAATCCTTAATAAGAACTAGATGGCTACTGTTGCAAGCAACAGACGGATTCCTCCTTTATTAGACCTTCCTCGGAACTGAAGTGTTAAAATCCGAAAAAAGAAGATGGTAAAAAGTATAGTTGCTCTCGTACCTTGTTCACTTCAGCAGATGAGTCAAAAGAGCTTATGTCTAATTTGGGACTCTTATTTATTTATCAACAAAATAGAAGAAAAAAAATAATAGATACCTTTCATTTTTACGAAAGCTTTAAACTCCATGCTCTACATCAAATCCTTTACAATTACACTCTCAAAACAGAATTTCACAATGATTTTGCAAAGAGATAATTTCTATTAATAGAAAATGACAACAACATGAAAGTACAGATATGTAATGCTACTAAGAAAAAAAAAAGGAACAGAAAACAAGAAGAAAAGAGTTATCTTTCTTATACTATGTTAAGTTAAAATAAGAAGGACTACTTGTGTGAAGAATAAATAGTATAGGACCAGAAATGTGAATTCTACAGGAGGAAATGTTTGTTATGACCTTGAGAATGATTATTTGACCTTGAACCAATGTCACAGATAAAAGATAAGTATTGGAGGTTATTCTCATCAAAATTGATCTTAAACTGATCAAAGTTCAGTATTTTATCAACCAAAGTATGCTGTGATCTTGAAATCGAACAAATGACCTTGGGTCAAGGTCAAGGTGAAAGGGCTTGATGCAAGGAATATATGTGTAAAGTTTGAACTCTCAACGTCAAACAGTCTTTGTTTTACAGGTAAAAGTTTGGTGTGACCTTCAGAAGGAGAATTTGACCTTGGGTCAAGGTCAAGGTAAAAGGGCTTTGCTCAACGATTATATGTATGAAGTTGGAACTCTCAAGGTCAAACCGTCTTTGTTCTATAGGCAAAAGTTTGTTGTGACCTTGAGAAGCAAAATTTGACCTTGAAACAAGGTCAACATTAAATGACTACCTATAAGTTACCTACCATCCAAGTTTCAACTCAAAATCTCAAAAACTGAGGAAATTGGCACTGTGCCAATTTAAAATTCCATTTTCAACTCGTAATAGAGCGAAAACCGTAAATATTTCATCGAGCATGTAAGAATATAAAAATTTGCAAATTTTCCAAAGAACAATATAAAACAAATTTCGTTCAAATCGTACTGTTACTTTAGGAGTTAAAAGAGTTTAAAGATTTGACATTTGATGACCTCTAGCGGGGGCATATGTTAACTTTTGGGCAAGAAAAAAAATTTGAATTGAGATCTTGATATGCTCTTTCACATGGTATTTTCCACTTTATCATATATTGCGGTACTTTTTTGTAAAGTGTCTGGAACGTCTGGGGGTAAGAATAATAATAAGAACTAGATGGCTACTGTTGCAAGCAACAGACGGATTCCTCCTTTATTAGACAATCCTCGGAACTGAATAGTTAAAATCTGAATAAAGAAGATGGAGAAAAAGAATACATGTTGTTGCTTTAGTACCTTATTCACTTCAGCAAATAAGTCAAAAGTGTTTATGTCTAACTTGGGTCTCTTATTTATTTATCAACAAAACAGAAGAAAAAGATAATAAATACCTTCCATGTTTATGAAAGCTTTAGACTCCATGATTTATCTATATTAAATCCTTTAGAATTACTATCTCAAAACAGAATTGCACAATGATTTGGCAATGAGAAAATTTCTATTAATAGAAAATGACAACAGCATGTAATGCTTCCAAGAAACAAGAGGCCCAAGGGGGCCACATCGCTCACCTGAGGAGACTGTATGTATGTTTTCAATCAAAGTCAAGACCTGAAGGAAATCGCTTTTAGTGAAGCTTTGAGAAGGACAAGGTGTACAAGTTACTTCCTGTAAAGTTCAGTGACATTCTGTGCAGTAGTTTAAGAGGATAAGTCAAAAATGTGTCTTTCAAATAGAGCCTATAGAGGACATCTTCGATTTCCAATCGGCTCGAAAAACATAAACTAAGTAGAGGGCAATTAGTACTTGGGTCCTGTGAAGTTTCAAGAAATTCTGTGAAGCAGTTTTAGAGGAGAAGTTGAAAATGTGTCAGCCAATCAGAGCCTGTGGCGGCCATCTTGAATTTCCCATAGGCTCCAAAATGCAAACTTGATAGAGGGTATGAGTACTTGCATCCTGTGAAGTTTCATGAAATTCTGCGCAGCGGTTTCAGAGGAGAAGTCGAAAATTTTGTCAGCCAATCAGAGCCTGTGGCAGCCATCTTGGATTTCAGATCAGCTCGAAAAACACAAACTTGGTAGAGAGCAATCAGTACTTGCTTCCTGTGAAGGTTTGTGAAATTCTATGTAGCCGTTTGAGAGGAGAAGTCGAAAATGTGTCAGTCAATCAGAGTCTGTGGCAGCCATCTTGGATTTCCGATTGGCTCGAAAAACACAAACTTAGTAGAGGGCATTGAGTACTTGCTTCCTGTGAAGTTTCATGATATTCTGTGCAGTGGTTATAGAAGAGAAGTTGAAAATGTGTCAGCCAATCAGAGCCTGTGGCAGCCATCTTGGATTTCCGATTGGCTTGAAAAACACAATTTGGTAGAGGGCATTGAGTAGTTGCTTCCCGTGAAGTTTCATGAAATTCTGTGCAGCGGTTTCAGAGGAGAAGTCGAGAATGTGTCAGCCAATTAGAGCCTGTGGCGGCCATCTTGGATTTCCAATCGGCTCCAAAAACACAAACTTGGTAGAAGGCATTGAGTACTTGCTTCCTGTGAAGTTTCATGAAATTCTGTGAAGCAGTTTCGGAGGAGAAGTCAAAAATGTGTCAGCCAATCAGAGCCTGTGGCGGCCATCTTGGATTTCCGATCGGCTCAAAAAACACAAACTTGGAAGAGGGCATTGAGTACTTGCTTCCTGTGAAGTTTCATGAAATTCTGTGACGCAGTTTCAGAAGAGAAGTCAAAAATGTGTCAGCCAATCAGAGCCTGTGGCGGCCATCTTGGATTTCCGATCGGCTTGAAAAACACAAATTTGATAGAGGGCATTGAGTACTTGCTTCCTGTGAAATTTCGTGAAATTCTGTGCAGCGGTTGCCGAAAAAATATCGAAAATGTTAAAAGTTTACGTCGGACGGACGGACGATGGACGGACGACGCGCTATGACAATAGCTCACTTGAGCTTCGCTCAGGTGAGCTAAAAACAACAATACTTGTAGGGGACCATGATTTCTTCTTTCCTACCAAGTTTAACGAAAATCTGTTCAGTGGTTCTGGAGAAGAAGTTGAATATGTATGAAAATCATCCCCCCTTCTTCTTGAGTAATCTAAGTAACCCGAGAGAGATAGTTATACAGAAGCTAAAGCAAAATAACAGACCCCCTCCCCATCCTTTCACTGTGTTATTGATAACATTGATCTGTTCTTACATTAATATTTTGAGCTGCTCTCAATATTGTAATTTCATAGTTGTATATCTAAGTCTTCACAAGATAAATTTGAAAATACTTATTCATCTTTTTAAAATAATTTTAGTTTCCTTTTCCATACCTATTTAATAATTCAAAATATATAACATTCAAATGAATCGATAATCCAAAAATTTAAACCTCAAAAACATAAATCTATATTAAAGAAAGACAACTCTTGCATACATGAACATGTACCAACTTATACGAAACTAAAGTTACCAGGGTACCAGAACTTGAACTTACAAGCCTTGGGTCCATGTTCACAGTAAACATATCTATTCATGATTGAAAAAATACTCATAAAAATCTGTTCAGCAGTTCTGGAGAAGAAGTTGAATATGTATGAAAATCACCCCCCCCCCCCCCTTTCCTTTTCATATAAGAAAATAATTCATAAAAAATCAAAAAAATAAAATTTCAGTATGAAATACATATCAAAGCATTAAGTAACTTAAATGTGATGAATTTGTAGTAAATGAATGTGTAAAACCATACACATATTGAGTTATTTAAAGAAATAGTGCAAAAATGTGCATTTCCGACAGAGTCCGAAAAGACGTCAAAAACGCGTCAAAAATTTGACTTCCGAGTGGAACCAAAAACAACAACACTTCTTAAGACATCTCTCTAGATCATTCTGATGCTTTCAGTTTGTCGATACGTGCTTTCGTTCTGAAGAAGAAGTTTGTCAAAGGAGGGTACCCCCTGTGACCTACTTTTGCCTCTGGTGGCGCCACCTGTTGATGGATCTGGACGAAAAACAACATCACTTGTAGGGGACCATGAGTACTTCATTCCTACCAAGTTTCATGAAAATCTTTTCAGTGGTTCTGGAGAAGAAGTTGAATATGTATGAAAATCACCCCCCCTTCCTTTTCACATAAGAAAAAAATTAATAAAAAATCAAAAAATCTAAATTTTAGAATAAAATACTTATCAAAGCATTTAGTAACTTAAATATGATAAATATGCAGTAAATGAATGTGTAAAATCATACACTTATTGAGTTATTTAAAGAAATAGTGCAAAAATGTGCATTTCTGACGAAGTCCGAAAAGACGTCAAAAACGCGTCAAAAATTTGACTTCCGAGTGGAACCAAAAATAACAACACTTCTTAAGACATCTCTCTAGGTTATCCTGATGCTTTTGGTTTGTCGATACGTGCCTCCGTTCTGAAGAAGAAGTTTGTCAAAGGAGGGTACCCCCTGTGACCTACTTTTGCCTCTGGTGGCGCCACCTGTTGATGGATCCGGACGAAAAACAACAACACTTGTAGGGGACCATGAGTACTTCATTCCTACCAAGTTTCATGAAAATCTTTTCAGTGGTTTTGGAGAAGAAGTCGAAAATGTTGAAAAGTTTACGACGGACGACGACGGACGACGGACGCCACGCTATGACAAAAGCTCACTTTGAGCCTATGGCTCAGGTGAGCTAAAAAGGGGAAAAAAATTTTGTTGGGGTCCCGCCGGGGTTTGAAGCCACTCCCCATGGGTCCATTGGGCATGGAAAACATACATTATACCTATGTACAATCTTAAAAAATATTCCTTAAAAATCCAAAAGTGGATATCTTGACAAAATTCTTTCACTTGTAGGGTACCATGCATGAGTACCTCATACCTACAAATTGTCATGACAATCTGAAGAGTGGTTATAGAAAAGAAGCAGAAAATGTATGAAAATCACCCCCCCCCCCTTCCTTTTTACATAAGAGAAAAATTCATAAAAAATCAAAAAAATAAAATTTAAGCATAAAATACATATCAAAGCATTAAGTAAGTTAAATATGATAAATATGTAGTAAATGAGTGTGTAAAATCATACACTTATTGAGTTATTTAAAGAAATAGTGCAAAAATGTGCATTTCTGACTAAGTCCGAAAAGACGTCAAAAACGCGTCAAAAATTTGACTTCGAAGTGGAACCAAAAATAACAACACTTCTTAAGACATCTCTCTAGATCATCCTGATGCTTTCGGTTTGTCGATACATGCTTCGGTTCTGAAGAAGAAGTTTGTCAAAGGAGGGTACCCCCCGTGACCTACTTTTGGCTGTGGTGGCGCCACCTGTTGACAGATCCGGACGAAAAACAACAACACTTGTAGGGGACCATGAGTACTTCATACCTACCAAGTTTCATCAAAATCCCTTCAGCCGTTCTGGAGAAGAAGTCGAAAATGTGAAAAGTTTACGACGGACGCCGGACGCCGGACGACGGACGGACGGACGGACGCCGGACGGTGCGCTATGACAATAGCTCACTTGAGCTTCGCTCAGGTGAGCTAAAAAGGGGAAAAAAATTTTGTTGGGGTCCCGCCGGGGTTTGAAGCCACTCCCCATGGGTCCATTGGGCATGGAAAACATACATTATACCTATGTACAATCTTAAAAAATATTCCTTAAAAATCCAAAAGTGGATATCTTGACAAAATTCTTTCACTTGTAGGGTACCATGCATGAGTACCTCATACCTACAAATTGTCATGACAATCTGAAGAGTGGTTATAGAAAAGAAGCAGAAAATGTATGAAAATCACCCCCCCCCCTTCCTTTTTACATAAGAGAAAAATTCATAAAAAATCAAAAAAATAAAATTTAAGCATAAAATACATATCAAAGCATTAAGTAAGTTAAATATGATAAATATGTAGTAAATGAGTGTGTAAAATCATACACTTATTGAGTTATTTAAAGAAATAGTGCAAAAATGTGCATTTCTGACTAAGTCCGAAAAGACGTCAAAAACGCATCAAAAATTTGACTTCGAAGTGGAACCAAAAATAACAACACTTCTTAAGACATCTCTCTAGATCATCCTGATGCTTTCGGTTTGTCGATACATGCTTCGGTTCTGAAGAAGAAGTTTGTCAAAGGAGGGTACCCCCCGTGACCTACTTTTGGCTGTGGTGGCGCCACCTGTTGACAGATCCGGACGAAAAACAACAACACTTGTAGGGGACCATGAGTACTTCATACCTACCAAGTTTCATCAAAATCCCTTCAGCCGTTCTGGAGAAGAAGTCGAAAATGTGAAAAGTTTACGACGGACGCCGGACGCCGGACGACGGACGGACGGACGGACGCCGGACGGTGCGCTATGACAATAGCTCACTTGAGCTTCGCTCAGGTGAGCTAAAAAAGGAAACAGAGAACAAGAATGAAAGAGTTATCTTTCTTGGACTATGTTAGGTTCAAATAAGCAGGACTACTTGTGTAAAGAATAAATAGTATATGACAAGAGCTGTGAATTGTACAGGAGTAAATGTTAGTTATGACCTAGAGAATTATTATTTGACCTTGAACCAAGGTCACAGATAAAAGATTAGTATTGGAGGTTATTCTCATCAAAATTGATCTTAAACTGATCACATTCAATATTTTATCAACCAAAGTGTGTTTTGACCATGAAATCAAACGAATGACCTTGGGTCAAGGTCAAGGTGAGAGGGCCTGGTGCAAGGAATATTTGTGTAAAGTTGGAACTCTCAACGTCAAACAGTCTTTGTTTTACAGGCAAAAGTTTGTTGTGACCTTGGGAAGGAGAATTTGACCTTGGGCCAAGGTCAAGGTGAAAGGGCTTGACACAACAATTATATGTATGAAGTTTGAACTCTCAAGGTCAAACCGTCTTTGTTCTATAGGCAAAAGTTTGTTGTGACCTTGAGAAACAAAATTTGACCTTGAAACTAGGTCAATATTAAATTACTACCTATAAATAACCTACCATCTAAGTTTCAACTCAAAATCTCAAAAACTGTAGAAATTGGCACTGTGCCATTTTAAAATTCCATTTTCAACTCGTAATAGCGCGAAAACCGTAAATATTTCATCGAGCAAGTAATTGTATAAAAGTTTGCAAATTTCCCAAAGAACAATATAAAACAAATTTCGTTCAAATTGTACAATTACTTTAGAAGTTATAAGAGT
This sequence comes from Pinctada fucata, assembly GCA_028142955.1. Classification (NCBI taxonomy): domain Eukaryota; kingdom Metazoa; phylum Mollusca; class Bivalvia; order Pterioida; family Pteriidae; genus Pinctada; species Pinctada fucata. Next base: position 25,423,257 of record AP027113.1, on the reverse strand, counting down.
TTAAAGATTTGACCTTTGATGACCTCTAGCGGGGGCATATGTGAACTTTTCGACAAGAAAAAAAATTTGAATTGAGATATTCATATGCTCTTTTACATGGTATTTTCCACTTTATCATATATTGCGGTACTTTTTTGTAAAGTGTCTGGAATGTTTGGGGGTAAGAATAATAATAAGAATAATAAGAATAAAGAAAAGACAATAGAATAACAGAAAGGATTCCGACGGAAGTCGGAATCCTTAATAACTAGATGGCTACTGTTGCAAGCAACAGACGGATTCCTCCTTTATTAGACAATCCTCGGAACTGAAGTGTTAAAATACGAATAAAGAAGATGGAAAAGAGAATAGTTGCTTTAGTGCCTTATTCACTTCAGCAAATAAGTCAAAAGAGCTTAAGTCTAACTCGGGACTCTTATTTTTTTATCAACAAAATAGAAGAAAAAGATAATAAATACCTTCCTTGTTTACGAAAGCTTTAGACTCCATGATTTATAAACATTAAATCCTTTAGATTTACTGTCTCAAAACAGAATTGCACAATGATTTGGCAATGAGAAAATTTCTATTAATAGAAAATGACAAGAGCATGTAATGCTAATGAGAAAAAAAAAGGAAACAGAGAGCAAGAATTAAAGAGTTATCTTTCTTGGACTATGTTAAGTTCAAATAAGAAGTACTACTAGTGTGTAGAATAAATAGTATAGGACCAGAACTGTGAATTCTACAGGAGTAAATGTTTGTTGTGACCTTGAGAATGATTATTTTACCTTGAACCAAGGTCACAGATAAAAGATAAGTATTGGAGGTTATTTTCATCAAAATTAATCTGAACCTAATCAAAGTTCAATATCTTATCAACCAAAGTATGTTGTGACCTTGAAATCGAACAAATGACCTTGGGTCAAGATCATGGTGAAAGTGCTTGATGCAAGGAATATTTGTGTAAAGTTTGAACATTCAATGTCAAACAGTTTTTGTTGTTACATGCAAAAATTTGTGGTGACATTGAGAAGGAGAATTTGACCTTAGGTCAAGGTCAAGGTGAAAGGGCTAGGCTTATCGATTATATGTATGAAGTTTGAACTCTCAAGGTCAAACCGTCTTTGTTCTATAGGCAAAAGTTTGTTGTGACCTTGAGAAACAAAATTTGACCTTGAAACTAGGTCAACATTTAATGACTACCTATAAGTAACCTACCATCCAAGTTTCAACTCAAAATCTAAAAAATTGTAGAAATTGGCACTGTGCCAATTTAAACTTCCATTTTCAACTTGTAATAGCGCGAAAACCGCAAATATTTCATCGAGCATGTAAGAGTATAAAAGTTTGCAAATTTTCCAAAGAACAATATAAAACAAATTTCGTTCAAATCGTACAATTACTTTAGGAGTTATGAGAGTTTAAAGATTTGACCTTTGATGACCTCTAGCGGGGGCATATGTGAACTTTTGGACTAGAAAAAAAAAATTGAATTGGGATCTTGATATGCTCTTTCACATGGTATTTTCCAGTTTATCATATCTTGCGGTACTTTTTTGTAAAGTGTCTGGAACGTTTGGGGGTAAGAATAATAATAAGAATAATAAGAATAAAGAAAAGACAATACAATAACAGAAAGGATTCCGACGGAAGTCGGAATCCTTAATAAGAATAAAGAAAAGACAATACAATAACAGAAAGGATTCCGACGGAAGTCGGAATCCTTAATAAAGAAAAGACAATACAATAACAGAAAGGATTCCGACGGAAGTCGGAATCCTTAATTATTCCCCCTTTAATTTATCACTGTTTAAAAAAGTTTGTGTTGTCTATCACAATCATAGCTACATGTACCTTTAATGTACATGTACATGTATGTATACGCAAATTACATGTCATTGCACTATTTTAAGCTTTTTGATGTCACTTTACAGGTTCTCCAGAAGAAAGGCAGGTAGTGGAGTTTGTCAACAGATTTAGTGAAGACAAAGATAAGAGGAATATTTATGGCCAAGATACAACCAAAGCATTCTCCCTAGACATTAAAACTCCCAATGACACACTTATCGGAGATGATTTTGTAGTAGAAGCTACTGTCAAGAATGTATCTAATGCAATTGCCAAGGCCAAGGTCAAGGTCACATTATACCATGCTTATTATACAGGAGTGGCTAGTAAAAGAGTCTTGACAAAGCCTTACGACCTTGAACTTAAGGCAAATGAAGGTAAACATTTTTTAAAGTAGAATAGATATCTATCTTGATAATTTTTTTTCTGTTTTGGCTATATATACATGTATACATGTATATACACATGTGTATACCTTTCTGTATTGACCTTGATTAACCTTCATGTATAATATATGTTTTCTAGATATACATGTACATGTATTACGGTACAACAAATACAAAACATTTAATGATTTTCCTTCAACATGTTCAAGACTTAAAAGTATTACAGTAAAAAAGTGTATATTTTGATTATGCCTTGATACTTCTTCTTTCTGTTTGGGCACCTAGCAACCCTCTATTGGGTCAGTTGGCTGTATTGATGTAATATTGCGGGGAACTCATTCGCCAACTGCCCGTTACAGAGTACTCTAGCCAGGTCGTTCCCCTCTGGGGTGCCTCATAGCCCCTTCTATTATTTAAGGGGCGGAGTACTACCCCATTTTGATGCCCACCCTCCACTTGTGTATGTGGTGTATGCATGTATGCAGGAGGGTTGTATAAATGTGTACTGCTTGGATGGTCCGTATTTCCAACGGCTTTTATAAGGTGCCACCACACCTGGATACCCTTGCCGCAGCATGAACGTGGGTACCCAACCGGGCCCTTTATAGTCCCCCCGGTCAGGAGACTCGGTAGGGACGAACGAATTGATATGACTTAATTTCAACTCTCATATGACCACACCGGGATTCGAACCCCGGTCGTCTGCGTGAGAGTTGAACGCCTTATCCACTCGGCCATCTCTACCTTAAAATAACTTAAATAACTAATAATAAGTATCCCATCTCTGGCAAATTTCTTTCAATCTGATTGGACGAGAAAAACCAAATATTTTGTCGTATTCTGCCATTAACAGGATATTATTTTGATATTCTGCTTCTTCTAAGACACTTAACACTGTTGATGTCACTGAGAAGCTTTAAAATCTGTTGTCATAACATACAAAAAAAAAGCCAATGATTCAACGGGATGAATTCGATTATAATACAGTGTTTTACAGGGGGGAGGGGGGGTTACTATAAGTTATACAGTGTTTTACAGGGGGGAAGGGGGGTTACTATAAGTTATACAGTGTTTTACAGGGGGAAACAGAAATGTATTAGGTCGATGAAAAAGTTGTATTGGGCTCGGCTCCGCTTCGCCCAATACAACTTTTTTCATCGACCCAATATATTTTTGTATCCCCCCCCTGTAAAACACTGTGTAATGAATTTATCCTGCCAATTGCTTTTGGTTTATGTATGTTTACGTTAACATTATTCAAAGCATCTCGGTGACGTCAACAGCATAAAGTGTCTTGGTGGAAGCGGGATATTAAAGTAATATTCTGTCAGTAATAAGGCCATGTAAAATAAAATCTTTGTTTCTCAGACACCGCCGCACGCTATTACGTTTTTATTGCTACTTCAGAAAAAAATATCCGCCTTGTCTCATCTTCGATCGTCGATTAAAAATGAAATATCCATTTATTTCATTGAACATGTTTATTGTCCTGTAAAATCGTCCAAATTATACCCGATGATTTTAAAAATACTTTTAAAAGCCAGTATAAATTATGGTGCGTTCCGTATTTACATTACGGATAAAGACTTTATACACGGATAGGATATACGTGTCGCGGACACTTGGACTGCTGGCTATTCCCGTGTTTAATACATCAAGTATTAAAACGTTTGTATAGTTTTCTTTATTGATCTCTTCAGCATATGTAAATTCCTATGCTGAACAATAGCAAGTATCCGTTGTAAAACTTCTGAATCTATTAATAATGACAAGTATAAGCAAGGACCGCGACGAATGGAAGAAAAACGTAGTTAAATCCTTAATTCCAGTGTACATTATTTTATCAGACAGTGGTTAATGCTGAACACTTCATTCGATTTCTTAAGATTACACTTATTCGTTTTTTACCGTATGAATGGAACCATTCGAGGAAGCGAGGGGTCGTATTTAATTTGAACTGGGTTTAAACAAAGTGTGAGCAAATAACACCCTTCGAGTCTCTTAAGCGATTCTACTAAATGTACTCACGGCAATCAAAACATGTCATACTTCCTATATTTGTATCCATTAGCTTCTCCCATTCAGACAGATGAGCTACGTCTCCCTGTTCTCGGAGGGAATAGGCTATTTTACTTTAAAAAATCAGCTTATTTACAGGAGAAAGCCATAAATTTTAATGTACATGTACCATTATTTTGACTGATGGTTCAAAGACAGTTTTCTATGAAGAAAAAGGGGGGGGGGGGGGGAGAACGAGCACAAGATTTTTTGCCTCACATGAATAATGGGAAGGGGGGTTATAATGGGCATACAATTTTTCTTGCCTTACATGAATAATAAGACTATACTTGATGGAAAAAAAACAACAAAAGATAAAAACCCTACCTACCTTGCCACTTTTTAAGACCCAGTTATCTGAGAAACATAGAGTTAATTTTACATGGCCCAACATAATACAACATTTTATTGGGCGAGCTGCAGCCGAGCCCAATACAACTTTTTTCATTGACCCAATATGTTTTTGTATCCCTCCCTGTAAAACACTTTATAACTAATAATATGTTTTTCAGAGAGGACTTTGAATGTGGAAGTTCCAGGTAGTATATACATACCAGGCATGCACCCTGAAGGTGACTTCATTGTCTATGTTTCTGCCATAAACAAGGAATTTGGAGGGTTGCAGTCCGCATATGATAGCTTCAGCTTGAAGAAACCTTCTCTTGAACTTGAGGTAATACAAATAGATCCTTCATGGTTCGTAAGGATCGATCATGGAAGGTCATGAGAAAAGTAACTTAATGTACTTTATAGTAATGCAAATTTTTGTTTGATGTGTAGAATAATATTGTATAAGTTGATCTGAACACATGCTGAAAGCTACATGTATTTTTGTTATGCCTTGTAAGAAGATATTTGAGGATACATAAGAAGGGCCCTCACCAGGTTAGGGGTTGTTGGGGGGTAAGGATTAGTGTTGGGGGTTCTGGTTAGTGTTGGGGTTCTGGTTAGTGTTGGGGGGTAAGGGTTAGTGTTGGGGGACAAGGGTTAGTGTTGGGGGGTAAGGGTTAGTGTTTGGGGGTAGGGTTAGTGTTGGGGGGTAGGGGTTAGTGTTGGGGGGGGGGGGTAAGGGTTAGTGTTGGGGGGATGAGGGTTAGTGTTGGGGGTAAGGGTTAATGTTGGGGAGTAAGGGTTAGTGTTGGGGGGTAGGGGTTAGTGTTGGGGTTCTGGTTAGTGTTGGGTGGTAAGGGTTAGTGTTGGGGGGTAAGGGTTTGTGTTGGGAGGTAAGGGTTAGTGTTGGGGGGTAGGGGTTAGTGTTGGGGCGTAGGGGTTAGTGTTGGGGGGTAGGGGTTAGTGTTGGGGTTCTGGTTAGTGTTGGGTGGTAAGGGTTAGTGTTGGGGGATAAGGGTTAGTGTTGGGGGGTAAGGGTTAGTGTTGGGGGGGTAGGGGTTAGTGTTGGGGGGTAGGGGTTAGTGTTGGGGGTAAGGGTTAGTGTTGGGGGGTAAGGGTTAGTGTTGGGGGGCTAGGGTTAGTTTTTAGGGGGATAGGGTTAGTGTTGGGGTTAGGGTTAGTGTTGGGGTTAGGGTTAGTGTTGGGGGGCTAGGGTTAGTCTTGGGGGGATAGGGTTAGTGCTGGGGTTAGGGTTAGTGTTTGGGTTAGGGTTAGTGTTGGAGACATAAACATACACTCAGCATTGATGATGTACATGTACATGTATCTTTACTAAAACTTTAATAGAAGATTTTCACATCAATGGAGTATACTTGCATTTTATCTGTGCCAAAACCGGACATCACAACATTTGTTTTAACTCTGATGTCAGAGTTGTGATGTCAAGTCTTGAGGCTGGCCAACAGGGGATGCTTGCTCCTCTGGGGCACCTAGTCCCACCTGTAGCTTGTTAGGGGTCTGTCAATGCTCAATTTGGTGCTCTATTGTGAGCGCTGCAAGTGTTTTAAATATTTTTCCCTGAAATGGTCGCCATATCACTTTCTATATAGACATAACTTCAGACAGTGCATGTATATTATTTTTTTATTTTCGTGCATGGGCATGGGCGGGTGGGGCTGGCCAACAGGGGACACTAGCTCCTCCTGGGCACCTGGTCCCACCTTTAGCTTGCTAGGGGTCCGCTCTCAATTTAGTGCTACATGTATATTGTAAGTGCTGTTGAGATTATTGTAAGGATCTTCTTTATCTCATTGATGTTGACATACATGTAATGCAATTCCAGTGGTAGTTAATATAAAAACAGTCGATCTTTTCCATCTTCTTGACATATCCAGAGTTACTTCCCATTAGGGACGGTATCTGACGTACATGTAAATGCATTATTACGTTATGACGTTCCTGAAAAAAGTTGTGTTTGCATGTTTTCACTGAATTTCCCATAGAATTTGACAACGTCACAATTACTTTACGTCAGATTATACCGTCCCAAATGAAGTAGGAATGAAAAGACAGAATTGGATGGTACTTTAAATTGTTCTCAGTTGTTCTGACATCCTTTGTACATTTTGTTAAACCATTTTTGCAGGTAGAAGGTGATGTCTTTGCTTACAAGGAGTCCAAAGTGACAATACGATTTGTTAACACTACTTGTCTAACCCTTACCAATGCCGGCCTTAAAGTGAGTGCTGGCAAACTTACCATAGACAGGGAATCTATCACCATTAAGTAAGTGGAGTTGTTGGTGTTTTGAATATTCATGATTTCTTACCTTTTAATCAAGGACTTATTATCTTGCACATTTATAATTTAAAGATACCATCAACATTTAGTGCTAAAAAATATTATTACATGTACATGTATATACTTAAGCAGATTTGATAAGTAATTGCAGTGTACAAAATCTTGCATATTAGGTTGCTGTGAAAAACACATCTTTTCACAAGGTCTATAAATTAAGTAAAATCCAAGATTTTGCTGAAGGGTTTGCTTATAATTTTGCATCCCTTAGGATTAAAAGTAAAAATTTCATTAATTTATCACTTTGTTGCACTTCATTTTGTATACCTACTATTGAAAATCTGGAGTATATTTCTCTGCCTGTTTGCTTATAAATTTATTTGTTTGTCTGTCAGTCAGTCTGTCTGTCTGTCTGTCTGTCTGTCTGGCTAAAACTTAAATAGAGGATACATTTTCAAATTGTATATTTTAAAAGACACATGTAAGTGAAAGGGAATCCATACTTTGTTATGCCCCCGTAATCGAAGAATTGTATTTTTTTTTCTTTCTGTTTGTATGTTTATCTGTCTGTTTTTTCTGAATATCTTTAACCCTGCCAATAACTTTTGAATGGTAGGTGAGAGGGATTTCATATTTCACATGACTTGTGTATTCCTTGTGACATTACCTTTCCATGAATACCAAAATCTTTGAGGTTGTGACCTTTACCTTGGAGTTTGACCTACATTTGAAAAACTTTAAACCTTGGCTATTAATTTTGAATGGTAAGTGATAGGGCTTTCATATTTCTTACATGTATTCCTTGTGACAAGATCTTTCCGTGGGTACCAACATTTTTACCGTGTTACATTGAACTTTGGGTTTGACCTACTTTTGAAAAAATTAAAAAAAATTAGCCTTTTGAAAGGTGGATGATTCAGCTTTCATATTTCACATTCATGTACATTCCTTGTAGAGTATATTATACCCCCAATACCTTAACCTCTGGATGATTCAGCTTTTGAGTATGACCTACTTTTTTTTTATTTAAAAAAAAAATCACCAAAGACATGTAAACAATACACAGTCAAGGACATTTTGTGTATAACACAGAACATAGATTAGTATATGTCGGCCGACCTGTGGTCCTAGTGAGACTTATCAAACCAGCAACCATTTGGTTCCTGGCCCAAAGCCCTAACCACTACACCACGGCGCCGACATCACTTACTTTTTACAATACAACTATTGTACTGACAAAGATGCTGATGGGGGCATTCATGTTACATAAAAATGATAAATACGTGTTTCTTTTTTATTTTTTACAGAAAAGATATAAAGCCAAAGCAGGAAGTGAAAGAAGTGATCACCATTAAACCTGAAAAAATCCGCAGAAGACGCGCAAGACGAATCATCATTGTCACAATGAAAAGCGATCAGGTAGATGGAATAGAGGGGTACAAAGAAATCCACGTACAGAAAAGAACATCTCCAGAAGAGCACGACTCTAGCGACTCAGATGAAGATCAGTGCAGCTAGATTAAGCGGCTCAAGTCTAGAGCACATACATGTACTCTGGACATTATGACCTAAACCTGCAGCAATGAAATAAAATCTCAGTTTTCATTATGAATCTCATCATGTTATCATGTTTCCTCATACTTGTAGTTGCATATTTTCCTTTCAATTTAACAAGTAGTTAGACAGTGTATACATTATTTGTTATAATCTCAATGTACATGAATTTTATTATACAATTATTGACTTTTGGTGAGGTCTGCTCGTGACTGTTCAGACCTGGTCAGGTATTGGTTGACTGAGGCCAAAGGCCGAGGTTAAGCAATGCCTCACCAGGTCTGTATCATATAAGTCACGAGTAGACCGAAATCAAAAGTCAATACCTGCTTTATTAAATTATCAGGATTTTTTTAACATTTGCATTGTAATGATACGCAATGTCAAGATCTAACACTACAAAAATCAATGCACGTGCTGGTTATTATCCGATTACGTCACTGAATCCTGAATAGACCGCTTTCGCCTTTCGCTTTCGCCTTTTCGCCTTTCGCTTTCGCCTTTCGCTTTTGCCTTTCGCTAACTCACTCTGAGGTACACTCTATCAAACAGTGTCTTCACCAATCAGAAATAAGCAAAATCGGCAATAATTCCTAATCATTTAATGTTACATATTTACCTTGCAAGCTTGCTAGTTGTTAGACTGCCACAATGTTTGTTATGATCTCAAAGTATATCCTTATATACATGTATGAGCTTTAGTATCTTCTCTATGTTCTCTCTACCAGTGAAACCAACTAAGAATTTAGGCTAGTATTCTTTTTGTTTCTCTTTTTCTCTGTCATTGCGTCTGTCCAAAAATATCTGGCCGTTTCTGATTGTTACATTGTTGACAGACTTTACACATTTACAGAAGTGGATAATTGCATCTGTATTGCAGGATAGTTAGAAAACTTATGGTTTATCTTTTGTTTTTTAGCTCGACTGCACTTTAGTGCAAAAGAGCTATTGCAATACCCCCGGCGTCGGTGTCGTCCGAACTAGATGATAAGGTAAATGTTAAGATTACACATTTACCTTTCCTATATTCATATTCTGTTGGTTTTTTTGTTGCAAATGTTTAATTATACATCATTTAATATATCCAGATGAGGATATAGCCCCTGGGGTTGGGATTTTTAAAATTATTTCAAATGATAAGGCAAATGTTGAGATGATAAGGTAAATGTTAAGATAGCAATAAAGTCTTTAAAAGCCAATATTGAGCAAAGTATAAGTGCTACATGTACCAAACTTACATATTTGATGTACCTTTGATCAAACTTTCAAAAAATGACCTTGACCTACTTTTTTCCGCTTGAATGATTTTGCCTTTAAAAGCCAATATTGAGCAAAGTATAAGTGCTACATGTACCAAACTTACATATTTGATGTATCTTTGATCAAACTTTCAAAAAATGACCTTGACCTACTTTTTTCCGCTTGAATGATTTTGCCTTTATAAGCCAATATTGAGCAAAGTATAAGTGCTACATGTACCAAACTTGCATATTGGATGTATCTTTGATCAAACTTTCATAAAATGATCTTGACCTACTTTTTTCCGCTTGAATGATTTTACCTTTAAAAGCCAATATTGAGCAAAGTATAAGTGCTACATGTACCAAACTTGCATATTGGATGTATCTTTGATCAAACTTTCATAAAATGATCTTGACCTACTTTTTTACGCTTGAATGATTTTACCTTTAAAAGCCAATATTGAGCAAAGTATAAGTGCTACATGTACCAAACTTGCATATTGGATGTATCTTTGATCAAACTTTCATAAAATGATCTTGACCTACTTTTTTCCGCTTGAATGATTTTACCTTTAAAAGCCAATATTGAGCAAAGTATAAGTGCTACATGTACCAAACTTGCATATTGGATGTATCTTTGATCAAACTTTCATAAAATTACCTTGACCTACTTTTTTCCGCTTGAATGATTTTACCTTTAAAAGCCAATATTGAGCAAAGTATAAGTGCTACATGTACCAAACTTGCATATTGGATGTATCTTTGATCAAACTTTCATAAAATGACCTTGACCTACTTTTTCCGCTTGAATGATTTTACCTTTAAAAGCCAATATTGAGCAAAGTAAAAGTGCTACATGTACCAAACTTGCATATTGGATGTATCTTTGATCAAACTTTCATAAAATGACCTTGACCTACTTTTTCCGCTTGAATTATTTTACCTTTAAAAGCCAATATTGAGAAAAGTATAAGTGCTACATGCACCAGACTTGCATATTGGATGCATCTTGGGTTTGACCATTGAAATCTGACCTTGACCTACTTTTTCTGCTTCAGTGATTTTGCTTTAAATTGCCAATATTGAGCAAACTATAAGTGGTACATGCACCAGACTTGCATATTGGATGCATCTTGGGTTAGACTATTGAAATCTGACCTTGACCTACTTTTTCTGCTTCAATGATTTTGCTTTAAATTGGCAATATTGAGCAAAGTAGAGTTTAAATTTTTTATGTGACTTGATATATGTTGTTGCCTGAGAAAGGGAGTTTAAATAAATTGGCTGTCATGAGAGATATTATGCTATGCAATCAAGCATTAGGTGACTCTTGCAACTATTTTTTTTTTGTCTACACTATTTCAACTGAAAGAGGTTATTGATCTTTTGAAACCTTAAACTTTATAATGCATGAAAATTACAAGTATAACTAAACAAAGCTTCAATTGTTTTAATTTTGAATTGTTTCTTCAATTAAATCTGTTGTTCACAATCAATTCACCAGATTTTCAAATAGGCTTCTATGATCAAGTCAAACTCTAATGGAATATGTGCTTACCTAGAATCAATCACTTTCAATTGCTTTTTCATGACAATCTTTCTTCGAGATCATGTTATATGTTAGTGTATTGTAATTGTATTATTTTCAATGAGGGAAATAAATGATTTGAAAGGTTTGCATTATAGTATTTCAAAAGTGGATTTGTGTTGTTGTTTGGATTGCAATGTATTCCAGTTTATTGTCTTTCGGACTAGGAGCCTGTTTTACAAAAATACTAAATAAAAATTTTCGGAATTTTCGTAATTTTCATCATCAAATAAAAGCTTAAAATCATTTCACTTTAGATTATATTGTCCTTTCTAATAGCATTTCTACATACTGAATACAAATTCAGATACAAAGCATTGTGATTTTTAGTTTATAAGAATTTAAGCACTAGACTATCAAGATTACCAAAATTCCTTAAATTTTTCATAAGTATTTTTGTAAAACAGGCACCACTGTGAGGATCTTCGACCTTGATGTATTTTTCAAAAATTTGAAGGTGAACTTTAATTTCAGTTCACGGCAACACAGTTGAGACAAGCTAAGCTTTGCCCCAAAGCATCCAAGTCCATGTCCACGTACCTGTCTACGTTCCCATCTTGTGAAAGATTTTGGGGTAGCTCAGTATTTTACAAAATATTGAATTAAAATGCTACAGTAACCAAACAAGCTATTCATCTTAGGATACAGAGATGAATCAATACATCAGTGCTGCATCTACATTTTTAGCCGAGTTGCAAAACTCAGCTCTTAAGGAATAGGTGCTGTAACCTGCCATTTTGGCCCTATTTTCAAAGATGTTCATATAATAATATCCATAATATTCTAGTTTATTAAATGTTAAATGTATGGTGAAACCAAATCAGGAAAGCCTGTTTTGATTTGACAGTCCTATACTGAATACTACAACGCACAAAATGTCTAAAAACATTGAAATAATTCAAAATATCAATAAATGAGCGAAATCTTGATACAAAATTATGAAATCAAGTAGCGCTCCAGGCCTTGCCCATTATAATTTTTATGCCCCCGGAATCAAAGATTCGGGGGCATATAGTTTTTGGCCTGTCTGTCTGTTTGTCTGTTTATCTGTTTGTCTGTTTGTCCGAAAAACTTTAACATTGGACATAACTTTTGAATGGGAAGTGATAGGGCTTTCATATTTCACATGTGTATTCCTTGTGACAAGACCTTTCCATTGATACCAAAATTTATGACCTCGTGACCTTGACCTTGACCTTTGACCTACTTTTCAAAAACTTTAACATTGGGCATAACTTTTGAATGGGAAGTGATAGGGCTTTCATATTTCACATGTGTATTCCTTGTGACAAGACCTTTCCATTGATACCAAAATTTTTGACCTCATGACCTTGACCTTTCACCTTTGACCTACTTTTAAAAAACTTTAACATTGGACATAACTTTTGAATGGGAAGTGATAGGGCTTTCATATTTCACATGTGTATTCCTTGTGACAAGACCTTTCCATTGATACCAACATTTTTGACCTCGTGACCTTGACCTTGACCTTTGACCTACTTTTCAAAAACTTTAACATTGGGCATAACTTTTGAATGGGAAGTGATAGGGCTTTCATATTTCACATGTGTATTCCTTGTGACAAGACCTTTCCATTGATACCAAAATTTTTGACTTCGTGACCTTGACCTTTGACCTTTGACCTACTTTTCAAAAACTTTAACATTGGGCATAACTTTTGAATGGGAAGTGATAAGGCTTTCATATTTCACATGTGTATTCCTTGTGACAAGACCTTTCCATTGATACCAACATTTTTGACCTCGTGATCTTGACCTTGACCTTTGACCTTCTTTTCAAAAATTTTAACATTGGGCATAACTTTTGAATGGGAAGTGATAGGGCTTTCATATTTCACATGTGTATTCCTTGTGACAAGACCTTTCCACTGATACCAAAATTTTTGACCTCATGACCTTGACCTTTGACCTTTTAACCCAGTGACCTCACATACATGTACTTAACAGAAAATAGTGTTCATACTAACAAAGATGCCACCGGGGGCATTCGTGTTTCTCAAACACAGGCTTTATTGTACCAATCGATGGATTTGTGATTAGCTTTTTAATTTGCATAGAAAAATTTGTGGGCGATGCCTGGAGCGTAGAAGAATTTTGAAGATTTACGTGTAAACGTGGTAAAATACGATGATTTTCCCTTGTTTTGTGTCATTCAGGGCAAGTGTGACGTCGGAACATGACATACACATGCCCATTTTTGGGACCATATTAGAGCCTGTATTGCACCTATGATCATGAAACTTGCCAGAAATGTTTCCCATGAATCAAGGATGACCCCATTGATTTTGGGGTCAAAGGTCAAAGTCACAGGACTGATGATTGAAAATGGAATTCAGACCATATTAGAGCCTGTATTGCACCTATGATCATGAAACATGCCAGATCTGATATTGGAAAGGTCAAGGTCACAGGACTCTGATGATTGAAAATGGTTTCCTGACCATATTGGAGCCTGTATAGCACCTATAATCGTGAAACTTGCCAGAAATGTTTCCCAAGAATCTAGGATGACCCCTATTGATTTTGGGGTCAAAAGGCCATTGGTCAAGGTCATGTCACTGATGATTAAAAATGGTTTCCAGACAATATTTGAGCATGTATTGTTTCTATGATTCTTATTGGTAGGTAAAGAAGTTTGGGGTAGTTCAGCGTGACCTGGTTAAGAAGCCGGATGAATTCACACTGACCAGTATGTAAACAGGAAAGCCCTTTTGTTATATTAATTGATATCCTGGTCAGTGAAATCATTCTAATTCTAATACTACTATTCACTTCACTTTTGACTATACTTAAGAATCTTACACAACTTGTTACTTACTAGACTTAGAACTTTTGATCATACTAAAAGTAACTCTATTTGAAAACACAACGCATAGAAACATTCGATGGAGCATTCTCTAACATTTATACTATCACAACTTTTATCAATTTGTATATTCGAAATAAAACATTAAAAACTAGAAGACCTCTTGCTTTTCTTCAAAATCATCGCCTGGAGAAGAAATCCCTACAGTGTTACAAGTGTGACCTAAGTTTGGGGTAGTCCAGTGTGACTTTGTAATAAAAGTTTAGGGTAGCTCAGTATCTAATAGCTAGTATTGATTCTACAGTGACCAATTAACTTGCACAAGTGACTCATATTGGTATGCCGAGATGGACCGAGCATCTGACCTATTTTTTACCACTGAGCGATTTTGCTCAGAGATATACAAATGATACATATTGAATGCATCTTTGAGTAAACTGCCATACAATGACCTTGACCTACTTTTCCTGCGCAGGTGATTTGGCTTTTAAAATCCAGTATTGGACAAAGTACATAAGTGCTACATGTATCAAATTTGCATATTAGATAGATCTTTGATCCAATTTTCAAAACATGACACTGACCTTGCTTGAGTAATTTTGCTTTTAATGTAAAGTTTCCATCAGGTCAGAATCGCCAGGGACGTACATGTATATAACTAAACTTTAGTTATATACGTCCCTGGAATCGCTGGTATTTTTTTTTTTTTTTTGCCTGGATACCCTATTTTTTCTCTTCAGAATATTAATCAGATTATCAAACTAACATGGTTATGGGAAAAGAAACTTTTATGGTTACATGTTATCACCTATAAAAAGGGACTTTTCCCATAGGATCAAATGTTACAGTTCTCGATGTGATCATGAAACCATTAATAATAGCGAAGCGAAGCGAGCAAGCGGGCCCGAAGGGCCCGCTTGCTCTGAGCAAGCTTTAATGGTAACACATATATACAAAACAAGTGGAAAAATGAACGAAAATAAACAAGAAAAGATATATACTGACAATTCAATTTTCTTCAACCAAGAATCACTATCTTATGGGCGCCACCATTTTAGTCAGTTTTTATACAAAAATATTTCTAGATGAATCCCTATTTTTGTAGCTATATGGTGTAGATTCAGTTTTTACAGTGTGTAATATAAAGCTAGGATGAAAAGTAGTGAAGTGGTTGAAATTAAGTAATAGGATATATGTCTGCAACAGGGCACTGCAACTTTTTGAGTCCTTAGTTTCGTATCTTACATGAAAATGTTTGAATCCTTAGTTTCGTATGCTCTATGAATCCTTAGTTTCGTATGCTCTATCAATTTTTTGAATCCATAGTTTCGTATCCTATATAAACACTGCAAAAAGCGACTAGACAGCCCATGCGATTTTTTACGGACTTTTCATGTACCGTCTTCGCTTCGCTTCAAGGGCTTTGCCATAATTCATATTATTTTGTTTGTATATCAGGTTTAACATAAGATTATGGAAAGGAACATATTGTAAAAGTTGTTATTTAGGAAATTTGAGCATCTGATACCTGAGAGATGCTCTAACTTAAAAGCCGATATTGAGTGAAGTTAAAAGAGCTTCAGTGCTAAACTTAACCATACAACTACTTTCTCTGCTTGAGAGATTTTGCTTTTAAAAACTGATATTGAGTAAAATATAAAGCTACATTTACCTTTAATACTAGTAAAATATCTTGAATGTTCGTTTTTCAAACTTTTACAAAATGACCTTTTCTACTTTTACCCCTAAGTTTCTTTGCCTTAGAATCCTGTATTTAGCAAAATATTAGTGCTACTGTATCAAACTTGAATATTAGATGTATATTTGACCAAACATGCATGTCTGTTCTATGCTTCAAATTTATCTGCTTTATTGAAATTGACGACGTTGAACAGAGGAAATACTGTCTGACGGTCAAAACGTTGAGTACTATTCTAAAAATTGTAGAGTAAAAGAATATTAGTTTTACAGTGTTTTACAGGGGGGGATACAGAAATATATTGGGTCGATGAAAAAACTTTTTTCATCGACCCAATATATTTTTGTATCTCCCCTGTCAAACACTGTATAACGAATTTATCCCGCTGATGGCTTTTGGTTTGTGTATGTTACGTCAACATATTTTAAAGCATTTTGGTGACGTCAAAAGCATAAAGCGTCTTAGTAGAAGCAGGATATTAAGCATTCGGATCAGCCTCGACCTTTTCCTTCGAAAAAAGACTCGGACGTCAGACGGCGCCGTTTTAAAAATAGTTCCCCGTTGATCTATCAGTTTTGTTATAATCTATCATGAAATACAAATTCCAACACTGGATCGTAACTGACAAATATGTTACTCACAACATTACTCACTCAAGTTGAAGAATTTTGAATGTTGAAAAAGTGCCTTTTTACTTTTACATCGATTTGATGTAAAACCTTCCACCATTGGCATCCGAGTCTTTTTATGCCGTTACAAATAAAGGGCGAGGGGATCCGAATGGATATTAAGGTGCGTCATTGGTCACGATTCTGGACTATTCTTGCGCATCTCTTGTTTGAGCACTCATTGAGCTTGACTTTTACAGATATTTCAATTTATTATGGCCATTGTATCATTTCTTTCTCTTTTTAAGACTTTAATTCATTAGACACATTAAAGCGGCCATGTTTGAAAATTTGATCTAAAATGAATGAGTATGCGTAAGAAAATGCTTCGCGGTAATTTCTGTAAAAATTGACATGGAGGTACCTTTTTTAACTGTTCGGATTTCTTTTACGTTAGTTATTAACCAAGATTTTTGTTTTACTTATGGAATATTATTGATTTAAGCTTTTTTATAAGGTATGGCTGATGAATGCTGAAAAATTATAAATTGTTTAAATTCAACCCAAAATAAGGCAAATTTTCAGCTCTGACACTTTTACAAGAAAACCACAAAATGACACTATTTGTGAGCGTCTGTTCTCTCTTATTTGAACACGGACATATACTTTTTCTTCAATATTTTGAAAGGTCCTCCCTAGGAGCACGTATTACTGTGTGTTTGGAAAAATCGTTGAAATTCGATATCTCTGAAATTTTGAACTTAAGTTGGATGATTTTCGTTATTTTAGTGTAAAATCTAGAAAATTTTAAATTATCGGTGAAGTTGGTACCTAAGGTAGCACTTTATCAAATTCTACTTTGATACAAAGTTTCTAACCTGTTTTATTGTATAATAACAAAGAAAAGTAAAATAAAAATCAAATGAGTGCATTTCAACACTTTTTTGTATTTTCTTTACAAATGTGCTATTTCTAGCAACAAATTTTCGGCATTTTTCACCCAGTTTTCAAAAATAAGCATAAATCTTGATTTTCATCACGGACCTATTAATTTTCCTTCATGAAATGATTAAGTGACATGAATACTATATTTTCATATGGTTATCATAAAATCGTTGAAATTCCTTCATTCAGAAATGACATATGCCTTAAAGTAATATCCTGTTAGTAAAATAATACAACATAATATTTGGTTCTTCTCGACCAATCAGATTGCAAGAAATTTGCCAGAGGCGGGATAAATCATTATTCCATCTGAAGTGAATTTGTGACGCATTATTACGTCTTTTTAGCTCACCTCGACGAAGTAGAGTGAGCTTATGCTATACCCCACGCGTCCGCGTCCGGTTAAATGATGACGTTATCGATGAATAGGGTCACGCGGAGAATGATATCCCACCCTCTATCATCAAATTGATCTCATGGAATATAAACGGTGGTTTCTTGACCAAATTTTCTGATACCAACTTCAGGAATTTCATTTTAGAGCATGACCTAATTACTCTCACTGAGTGTTGGCTTGACAACGATTTTACAATTGATATACCTGACTTTACTACATTTTATTTTCCTCGCAGGAAGACAGGGTGTATCCAAGGCGGCGGTACTATTATCATCGCAGGTGGGCGTGGTCTCAGCGTCATAGATTATTTGATATTAGCCCCTGATGCGTTTCGGTTAATCAGTGATTTCCGTATTGATGATTTCAACGTCTATTCTGATCACGCCCCCCTTCTCATCAGCTTAATTTGCCGCAGTCATCAGCAGAATGACCGTGATCATGTGAATGCTGATAATTTCGAGAGTACCCGCTGTTTGAAATGGGATGCCGACTCAGCGAATCTAGCACGTACTGCGATATCCGATAAGCTGAATGCGATGTACCCTCTTATAGAGAATTTACAGCAAGAACATAGGCTGTCTCAAAGCTCGAGATCGCTTGATGATTCTGTGGACTCTTTTTCGGCTATACTCATCGATACACTTGCACCTTATTTTGAGATAGCTAGGCCTGTACCGAACAGGACGCAAGGTTCAAGGTCATACTCTACAAGGAAGCAGGATCAGCTTGATAAGCCGTGGTTCACTGACGAACTAAGAAGTAAACATAAAACTTAGTAAATACCTGTATACTCTGTATGCATTCAACCGTAACAAGAATGTAACTACACACGAAGCACTTCGACTTGCTAAAAAGACGTATAAGTCTCTTAAATATAAACTCAAAAGGAATTTCCAGCGTCATGAGGGAAATATGTTGGACATGTGTCGAAAAACAAATCCCAGAGTATTTTATAAGCGATTTGCTAAGAAAAATGTGAAATGTAAAAGCCAGTCATTGCCCGAGTTTTTCGAACACTTTAAAAATTTAGCGTCTGCTCCTGACTGTGATGATGATGTGTTAAATTTTGATCCCGATTTTATTGCTAATTCATCTTCAGCTGTCTTTGATGAGTTAGATATGTATATTTCTGAAAGCGAAGTTGTTGATTGTATTAAAAATTTAAAAACTCAAAAAGCTCATGGTTGTGATCTTATTTTGAATGAATTTTTGATAGAATTTAAAGATTTATTAGTGCCTTTACTTGTACCCTTGTTTAACACTGTCTTTCAATCAGGATTATTCCCTAGCTCATGGTCTACTGCCATATTGATACCAATTTTTAAGAAAGGGGATACTGTATACCCTAATAATTACAGAGGAATTAGTTTGATAAGCTGTTTGGGAAAACTTTTTACTGCAATTTTGAATAATCGTTTAATACGTTGGAGTGAGTGCAATGACGTTTTGTCAGATGCACAATTTGGATTTAGATCTAAAATGGGAACCTCAGAAGCAATTTTTGCATTGTATTCATTAATTCAAAAATCTTTAAAGAACAAACGTAGACTATACTGTTGCTTTGTAGACTACAAAAAGGCATTTGACACAGTAAATCGAAATTATCTTTAGTATAAGCTATGTAAAATTGGTGTTACAGGAAAATTACTTAATGTTATAAGAAGCATGTATAAAAATGTAAGAACTGCTGTATCTATTGAAGGTCTTAGGTCAGAATATTTTAGTAGTCATCTTGGTCTTATGCAAGGCGAGGTCTTATCACCGATATTATTTTCATACTTTGTGAATGATTTTGAATCAGAATTTATCAATAGTGATTGTATACCTTATGATTTACGTGATTTGTCTCTCTTTCTATTCATGTATGCGGATGACATGGTCTTATTTTCAGAATCAGTTGAAGGTCTTCAAAATATGCTTAATACTTTATGTCATTATACAGAAAAATGGAATTTAGAAGTGAATGTTCAAAAAACTAAGATTGTGGTATTAAGAAATGGTGGTAATATCAGGAATACTGAAAAATGGATATATAAAAATGAGATTTTAGAAGTTGTCAATAAATTTACATATTTAGGTATTGTACTGAATTTTAATGGTAAATTTTTAGTCACAGTAAAGCAGTTAGCACTGCAAGGGAGAAAAGCTATGTTTGCGATGCGATCTAACGTATCTGATGTTATACTTAATCACTGTACTTTTTTTCACTTTTTGACACGTATGTTTCGAGTATTTTAAATTATGGATGTGAAATTTGGGGTACTCATGCAGCAAAAGAAATTGAAAAGGTGCACATGGATTTTTGTAAGAATGTTCTTGGGGTAAAAAGAAAAACTAGTAATGTTTTGGTATATTTGGAAACTGGGCGATTACCACTTAGAGTTATTAGACAAATTAGAATGTTCAAATTTTGGTTTAAGCTGCTAGAATCCAAGAATTGTATTTTGAAGGAAATTTATTTGTATCAATTAGCTGATTGTGGTAATGGATCTGTTTGGTTATCAAATATCAAAAATGAGTTATCTCGCTTAGGTCTTTTTAATATATGGGAAGCAGCTGAGCAAAACCTTTGTTATTACAATATCCATTTTCCTATCATTAAGCAGAGAATAATTGATAATTGTGTACAATCTATGTTGTCTGAAGTTTCTGAATCTAGTACAGGTATTTTGTATCAGCATTTAATCGATCATCATTGTTTGCAGTATTATCTATGTAAATCGATTCCTATTTGTTACAAGAAAGAAATCTCAAAAATAAGAATGTCATCACATAATTTAATGATAGAATTAGGAAGACACAGAAATATTCCTGTCAGTCAAAGGCTATGTCCAATTTGTAAAAATGATGTTGAAGACGAGTTCCATTTTATATTAAGATGTCCAGCATATACTGATTTAAGAAAACTATACATTAAGAAATATTTTTGGCTCAGACCCTCTGTTTTTAAACTGGTTCAACTTCTTAGTATTAACAATGTTAAAGCCCTTTGTAATTTGGGTAAATATCTAAAAAATGCTTTTCGTTTAAGGTCAGAACTGATGTAAATTTTATTATATGTACATGTATATGATAATCCATATTTTATACTTCATCCATATCATTCTCCATTTCTGCTATTTGTTTTTCATATGTAACTTCTCCTCCATGTTATATAAGTATGTTGAATATACAATGTATTTTTCGATAGAATGTATGTTCTAAGAATAAATAAACTGAACTGAACTGATAAAAAAAAAAGTGATTCATCTTGGGATGCCGAGAGGAATCCATGCATCGGATGCTGCATCTGACCTACATTTTCCGCCTGATTGACTAGGTTAAGAAGTTTGGGGTAGCTCAGAGTGGCTTGGTTAAGAAGTTTGGGGTAGCCAGGAGGAATCTGGGAGGAATCCATGCATCGGATACAGCATCTGACCTACTTTTTCCACTTGAGTGATTTTGCTTTAAAAGCCAATATTGAGCAAAGTATAAGTTCTACATGTACCAAACTTAAGTTACATATTGGATGTATCTTCGACCAAACTTTTATAAAATGACCTTGACCTACTTTTTCCGCTTGAGTTATTTCGCCTTTTAAAGCCAATATTGAGCAAAGTTATAAGTGCTTCATGTACCAAACTTGCATATTGGATGTATCTTTGATCAAACTTTCATAAAATGACCTTGACCTACTTTTTCCGCTTGAATGATTTTGCCTTTAAAAGCCAGTATACATGTACTCAGAAATATTTTTGATTTGAATTTTGCTGCCACGAGGTGAGCTTCGTATTCTGTGATTACCTATGTTTTAAGCTTTCCAAACATTATAAATATTGTAAATTGGTAAATATTGTATTTTTTTTCTTCAATCATATTAGAGAACTCTTTTCACATAATAGCTGCTTATTTAGACAATACAATTCACAAATATGATTAAAGAAAAAAAAAGTACAATATTTATAATTTTTGGAAAACTTAAAAAAAAACGTACATAATAATGCGTCATAAATTCATTTCATAGGGAATAATATTAAGTCGAAATTACGATATAGTTAAGTCGTAATTACGAGAAAACTAAGTTGTAGTTACGACATTTTAAGTCGTAATTACGAAATTCCGTATAATTACGAGATAAGTACTAAGTCGTAATTAAGACATATTCTAAAAGTCATAATTACAACATAGCTAAGTCGTAATTACGAGATAGTTAAGTCGTAATTACTACATACTGCAGTTGATCAAACTTGGCTACATGTACCATCGGGGACTCCTCGTCCACCATGTACCAGCATTTCTGAATTTGAATTTTTAATGGAATAAAGCAATACCATATCTGTAAATCGTATTTAGAGCTCAGTTCGTTCGCGTGCCCGTTGACTTTTCAGTATTAACAGTTTCTACACTGTATGACTGTCAGTCTGTTCAGTTGCGACGCCTATTTTAATTCATTAAACTTAGATTTCTCCTGTTATTACACTTTTGGTAAAATTTATGAATCGGCGGTCACTGCATGTACGCGTAGTTAAAAAAATCCTCGAAGGAGAAGATATTGATATGTAGTTTCGCCTAGCTGACCCTGGTTGATTCAGGCAAACTCTTGATTTTTCGAAGGAAGCACTGTCCGCGGCTTTGTTTTTTTTTTCTCAAATTTTACAATTTTCAGTGCAACTTTTCAAAAAAATAAAATAAAAGAGATAAATAAATAAATAAAAAAAGAAGAAGAAGATGGAAATATGTGTTGTGCGATATCATTTAAGCGTTTGATATGAAAGCATAACTACATTTACTAGACAGACAAATTGAAAGACGACAGACATTGGTCACGAAATATTATGACATTATAGAATAGGTTTGAATTATATAAAATTTGTTTGTAAATGAATCTAGCATGTCTAGTATCCCAAATTTCAAAAATGAGGGGTCATTATAGCATCACATTTTGGTGATTATTATTTGCGTTGTCATTTTACAATGAGGAGGCTTAAAAAGTTTCATCCACAATAAATGTCATTCTTCGAGAGCACGTGCTGGTGAAAAAAGTTGGTTGCACCGTCATGTACGAGTAATCCAGATAATTGAATAATTTGTTACTAGCTTGGCAGACGGCCGTCCTATGTCGGTACCGATTGTCCATTGCTCTCGTTGGTTTAATTAGGTTTAGTCTTTTGTCTTTGATGTTGTGATGAAGGATTGTACATATTTTGTGTTCCTTGTCCTTTCGACGTATCTTGATGTGTGTTTTCTACACTTGTTTTCTCACAAAGGCCGAGTTGGCGAAAGAGATAAGCAATCCAAGGACAGCGCGTGTCCTACAGATGCCCCCAGACCACTGGATGCTAACATGACAAAAATTACCGGAACGACACCGGCAAAAACGGTCTTATGTAGTCCAGTACAGCAAGGAGTTGGAACTATCGAATCAGCATCATACAACGTCAAAAACTAGACATTCCAGAATACAACGCAAACAGAATCGATCGCAAAATGTCAAGGTAGGTGATAATTACGTTATTACTCTTCATGACGTCATGTTATTATTTTATCATGACGTCAAAATCAAATTCATACTACACACATCCGTTCTTCATATAATCAATGATAATTGGTCTCATATAAACTGAGAAAACATAATTCTTTTGGTGAAAATAAGGATGGGAGGATGATTCACACGTTTCGGGAGGTATGTATGATTTTTCAAATGATTTTATTCCATTGTTGATCTAACAGTCAGTTGGCAAACTTGGGTCTGCTCACTTGGGCATAATCCTTTTATTCGTACCGCGGCCCGTATAATTTTTGACATATTGAAAACATTGCAAAATTGACTAAGAATAAAACAATGGCACGCTAATATGGACAAAGATAGGTATTTTCTTATATTAGAAATTCATTTTCTAAATATTTGAAATTCACTTTTTAATCTTAGAAATTATTTTCTAATATCAGAAATTATTTTCTAATATCAGAAATTATTTTTCTTATATTAGAAATTACTTTCTCATATGAAAAATCAATTTTCTAATATAACAAATTCATGCTCTAATATTAAAAATTAATTTTCTGATTCATTTTATATTAAAAATTTATTTTCAAATATTTGGAAATAGAAGGAAATTCTAATATAAGAAAATGAAATTCTTATATTAGAAAATGAATTTCTTATATCAGAAAATGAAATTCTAATATCAGAAATTCATTTTCTGATATTAGAAAATGATTTTCTAATATTAGAATTTTCATTTCCCATATTAGATATTCATTTTCTTATATTAGAAATATTCGAAATTCATTTTCTAATATTTGAAATTCATTCTCTAATATTTGAAATTCATTTTCGAATATTTGAAATTCATTTTCGAATATTTGAAAATAGAAGGAAATTCTAATATAAGAAAATGAATACTAGTATCTTGTATAAGAAATTAAAATTCTAATATTAGAAAATCATTTTCTAATATCAGAAAATCATTTTCTAATATCAGAAAATCACTTTCTAATATCAGAAAATCATTTTGTTATATCAGAAAATCATTTTCTAATATCAGAAAATGAATTTCTAATATAAGAATTTCATATTCTAATAATAGAAAATTCATTTTCTAATATTATATCTGGAGATAATTCCATCTATATGTGATTGGGAAATTTTAGAGCCACAATTAGGAAAAAAGATACTATTTTGCATTGGGAATGGGGCCGAATAACGGCCCCAAAAAGGAAAAAAAATCCCTGGCACTGACCCACCAGGGCGTGTACGTCATGACATATAATTTTGTATAAATAACAATAAGATTACAGGCACACACTTCTTGATGCAAACGCCATTTTCTTTCGTCTAGATAGTAAGGTGGGGTTTTCATTATAATTTTCTACTAAGAATCTGTTGCACGTGCATCACATTACCCTCTATCGACTAAAAGTTAGTTACAACAATCTTGTAACATATTTTACAAACCTTCAAATGTGATTCTTTTGTTATTCATCGGTCATCTTATTTCATAAAGATCGCGGTCGAGTCTAAAAATACGAAGTTTTAAGAACATTCAATGAAGTGTGGAGGTCACAAAATTCAATGAGGGGCGGAGAAAAAAAATTCAATCGCGGGTGTGAATCGTTTCAATAATAATGAGTATCCGGCCAGGGAATAGAAAATTCAATGTATTGTGTTTCAAGTCCGCTAAAGAAATCTTTTGGTAAGAGTTGTTAATAGAAGAAAAATAGATTCCTCTATCCCGAAAATCTCAAAATGTAATTTCAAATCAATCTAAATCCCTATAGCGATTCTTGAAGACCAATTATTCTAAATGCTGTACAAATACATGTATATAGACATAACCCCAAACAGTGCTTGCCTTTTATATATTTTCATTTTTATGCATGAACGACGGCGGGTGCGGTTAGCCAACAGTGGATACTTACTCCTCCCGGGCACCTAGTCCCATCTCTATCTTGCTAGAGGTCCGTCGATGCTCAATTTTGTGCTCTATTGCGAGTGCTGTTGAGATTATCGTCAGTATCTTTTTTAAGTCATTTGAGGAACTTGATGGACAAATAAAGAAATATTTTCCTCACTTGATTAGAAAATCTTTCCTTATCTCTTTTTTGCAAAAATTGAATGGAGAGAGAACCCATTGTCACACTGTTATTTCCTTCATTGGCCGAATGCAGGGTACCTTACAGGAAATTATCAGGATGTATAACAAACTATTTTACTTCTATATATTGGTTGGAAGGTTATTTGAAGTTTCTGCATGAATAAGAAGTGGGCGGAGCGTCAGCGAAGCCCCTTCTTATTCATGTAGAAACTGCAAATTACCTTCTAACCGGCTTACATGGCAACTACCCCGGTAGCGTAGTGGTTAACGCGTCCGGCTAGCATACTAGATTGCATGCTGAAAACATGGTCGCGCCACATATTTTTCTGTTCAGCTTTTGTAGGATGATGAAGTCATGACGACCATGAAGACGGTTTTTGTACAGATTCTTCACAAATAAGACGAGCCACTTCGGAGCCTGTGATTGACTTAGTTCAAATGTTGCCATCTAAGGCCTAATAATCGTTACCGTTGTATATTTCGTCCAGATAAGTATCATCACTAAGGCGTCAAAGAGAGACTCGTATCCTTCTGACAATGCGTTTTGCTTTGGTCTCGCGTCGTATAAAAACACATTTTATCTGTTTTTCCCACTTGGAGGACGCATATTTATGTAAAAAGAAAGTTTCAATTCGGGATTTTCTTCTCTTTACGAAATATATTCATTTTCCATAAATTCGTCACGCTCCAGCAACGTTACCTCATATGAAACCAAAATTTCGAAATAATTAAAGTGAAAGTGTTAGATTAATCTGTTATACACTTTTCACTAATAAAAAAAAGTCTTCATAAGATTATGAAGATTAAAAAAGTGTTCGGTTAGAAATATTGACCAGTATAGCATGTCTAGGTACATCAAACAAAGATGTAAGCATTTAAAGTATACTACGTAGATAAATCCTTTTGAAGAGTTACTATTCAGATTCCCATATCAAAGCTCCTAAGAAATTAAGAACATCTGATAACATAACTCTGTTGCGGGAACCTCAGTTGTATTAAGTTGTATTAAATAAGCTTGCTCTGCACAGGAAATCAAACCAAGAAATAAAAAAATCAGAAAGCATAAGTACGTGTTGTTTGAATTAATTTTCTTCATAAATCGGTAAATACCTTTTTATATAAGTGGGTGCATGGGCGTTTCTTTGTTTGCCGGACTGCAAAGCAAAGACGAAGGTCGTTATCTGTCCGCCCGTCCGTCATTCGGTTTGTCTGTGTCAACATTTAGGTTTAATTGTTTTGAAAAGTACTATGTTGGGAAAAATGTAACTTTACATGAGATATACCGTGATATTATAAGACAAATCTTATTCTAGCGCAGTGATTTTTTCCTTGACCTTTGACCTTGAGATATCAAATACAAATTTGTGTTTACAACTCCCCGGTCGAGCTCCCTCCTGAAAGGAACAACCGATAGCTGGTAGAAGTTTGGTATGAGGAGTAACAAGGTACATGAAGTACTTTACATGAAGGTGGATTATGATGAAATAAATCCAACATGAAAATCATTTTTGGAATGACCTTTGAACTTGCATGATATCGTGAACTTTGATTAAAAAAACCCAATAACCCTTTGATAAAACTCTTGAACTGTAAAGGGTAGGATTTTTGTATTTCAATGGTGAATTCCTTGTGAGAAGACCTTTCATTCGAGACCCTATTCTTCACATGCTATGGGTACAGCTTTATATTTCGACTCACCACAAGACCTATCATTTGTTATCTTGGCATTTGACCTTGAAGTTTAGTAAACTTTCCTTCTTGCGACAAGACCTTTCATTTGAGACTGTGATCCTGAACTTTGACATGTTTACGTTCTAAAAATACATTTTTTTGAATTGTAAAGAGTATATATAAATCTCACAATCCAGCACTCAGTAGAATTTTGCGATTGATCCGACGACATTGATCTTAAAAACAATGCTGTGGCAATTTATGATAAAAAAATTATCCCCACGGAATGAAATATTTACAATGTTGAAATTTGATAATCTGAAATAGAACTCACTTTTGTATAATATAAATCAAATGTTCTGCTTCAGCTGCCGTGCATTTTTCTTAACGCGAAGCCCAATAAAGCCTACGTTTACGCCCATAGGGATTTTTTTTCACAACACCATAAATATCTAAGTCCCATAACTCCACAATGATATATCGCAGGAACCTAAAAATCGAAAGGCGGCTTCCCCTCAACAGTCTGATCACAAAGTACAAATATCATGAACATCCAATGATGCAGATTCAAGTTATTGTGTTCCAACCGCCTATACTTTGCTCTTAGCTTTATGTCTTCCGAAATGGAAGTAATCGGATGTGACAGTTCTACCGAATTGAAGCGGCGGGTATTGCATGCAAGCAGGAGATGCTTACTCTTCCTGGGCACCTGGTCTCACTCCCATATCGGGAGTTCGCTTCTTTAACTCATTTTCATATGGTAGAGGTTTTTTAATTGTTTGCTTTGGTTCCTGTTTTATCCTGATTTGATTCTGAGAATCACTGACGAAACGTGCATGTCTGGTCCATGCTGTAAATTTATCAGGTCTTAAATGATGCTATTGAATTTGAAGACGTTTAACATTTGTATGCCAGCAGTTTCTGATTTTTTGAATTATCGATTTTGTGCTATATACAGGAATATGGTCATTATCCATATTAAACATGTATGTGCATATAACCCCCCTCTTATTACATAAAATTTCTCAATTATGCGACCAAAAAAAGAAAGTTAAAAAACCCGCTACAAATGTACATTAAAAGAACATTCTTTCTTCTTGAAGTATACAATTTTCAGTACATTTCAAGGAGAAATAGACTTTTAAAGAATTTTTAAGTATTTAAGCATATTTTCACAGTATTTACAAAATATAAGTCCTATGACTCCATAACGACCAATCGGATGAACCTGTAGATCGACAAGCCCCGACGGTATAACTGCGTTTCCAACAGTATATCCAACATATACCTGTCGGAACCACAAAACACAGTACGTTTATCCCCTAAATATCATGAAAATAGGTTGACGCATATTCAAGTTATTGCGTTCCATGCACCTATACTTTGCCCATAGCTTTACATGTATGTGCTTACATGTATAACCACCGAGCCCTTCCATTACTCATAATTTCTATATTATGCGACAAAAAATAAAAACCCATTACATACGTCAAAGAACATTTTTCCTTCTTGAAGTTGAAGTATACAGATTTTCAAAACATTTCACCCAAAAGAATTTTAAAAATAATTTTTACAATGTAACTATTTTAGTATATTTTCACAGTATTTAAGAGATCAAAGTCCCGTTACTCTGCAACGACATACCGGATAAACCCGAAAATCGAAAGGTGGCTTCCTTTTCACAGCCCAAGCATTATGTATGAATATCATGAAAATCCGTTGACGCATATTCAAATTATTGCGTTCCATATCAGATAGACAGACAGACGGACGGACATTGCCATACCTTGTTCCGTCCCGTCAAATGACGGGCGTATAAAAAGAGACAGCTTATTCAGAAAGCTCGATAGAAAACCTGCCTACTTTAACCTTTTTAGAGTAATTTTACTATTTTTTACGATTTTGCTATTCCATTTTACACCTAAAACTTATTTTTGGGTAACTTTACATTTCTAATTTCATGTTTGAACAACTTCTTTTCAATATGATATAGGCAAGTACACTCTGGTAAATTCTTTTTAAAATTTGTAACTGTTACAAGTGAATCTATCGAAACGGACAATAGACGATGTTTTTTTCCTTAAAATTGCTCGAGTGGTTTATATTACGACAATCTAGATAGATCTATGTAGTTTACGGAATAAAGTGAGCTGAATTTAAATTTTCTAAGTCCCCAAAATTCAAATATTACACAAGTAGACATGTCTGCCGCGATAGCCACAAATGCTATGAGATAAGAGTTATATTACCCTTATTTTAGGCATTTTCCCTATACGTACGATTATTTGTACATTTCAGGGTGAGACCGAGGGCACGTCTGGCAGAGAGTGAGGAAGGTAGAAGGCCTGTAATTTCTGATGGAGACTTCCTGGAAATAAATAGAGTGCTGAAAGTTTCCAAGAAACGTACGCACATTGTAATCATTATGGCTTATAAAATCGAGACGCTTTCCACAGGAATCGACGCCAACGACCCTCAATAACCATGATGACAATGGAATCCGCCTCTTCTAAAGGGAAAATTCAAAGTAGAGGAATCCCTGGCGTCGCACTTCTATAACACTTTCATACCATAAGGGGATTAGATTCACATTCCACTTGAAGGGCAAATTTGGGAAGGGGGGCGTCGGGATTCCCTCCGGACTTCTCCGTCTAAAACTCGTATTTTTTCCGCTGTCAAATTCATTGGCTCACCGCTCCCAAGGAAGGAAATAATTTTACATCCCAATGGGGTATGCAATATGTTATTTCAACTTTTCTTCCGGTACAGATTCCTTCAGATTTTGGGAAACAACATTCGACTTTTAGGGGTGGGGGGTGGGGGGGTTAGAAACTTGCTTACGTAAAAAAAGAAAACTGTACACAATCTTTTCTATTTTGGCAACTGTCTCCCCGCCAGGCTAAAATGAAATATTCATCTTTATCAAACTCGCCATAAAAGGGGGAGGGATACACCTTTTGATAACCAAATAAGAAAAAAGATATTATTTGTGTCTCCACTTTCCCGACTTTTTATGCCCCCGTATTCGAAGATTCGCGGGCATGCATTTTTTACTGTCCGTTTGTCTGTATGTTTGACCGCAAAAACTTTAACCTTGGTCGTAACGTTTGATTGGTAAGGTATATGGCTTTGATATTTCACATGTGTATTTCTTGTGACAAGACCTTTCCATGGACAACCAAATTTTTGACCTTGTGACCTTGACCTTGGAGTTTGACCATTGCACAATTTTTGCTATTAAAGATGGCGACAGGGGCATTCGTATTTCACATATACACATTTTTTTTTCTGCTGACGACCCTATTGGCTCCAACACCGATTTATGGCAGTTGAAATCGAAGAAGAGAGGAAATGTTTAAAGGCACTTTTTCAAACTCAAAGACATTTTTGGGGACGCCAATTTAATCATGAGGGGGGTGGGGGGGGGGGGGGGGCTGGCAGTTTTTTGAAATAAAAATTCTGACCCAGAAAATGTTGAAATTAAATAACTGACCCTCTTGGATGCAGGAAGAAATATTCTGGCCCATATAGGCACTCGTCGCAAAGGTATTTTTTTCTGTCTGTGCTTTAGTCTACGGTGGTTTTCCGGTCAACTGTTTATATGATTACATGATAGTGCAGATAGACAGAAGATGGGAGGAAAAATAGTTTTTACAGCACATTGGGAGAGGGGTATGCCATGAAAGTTTTTGTCATGTCGAGTACAAAAAGTAGGTAGTTGATGTGTAATGTACTTACTGCATTCCTACTTATAAGCTTATCATTTTTGTTGAAAAAACATTCATTTTTATATTATACTTGCACTTATAATACTATTTTGATTTGATGTCTGAGTAGCAAATGATGTAAAATTTTGTGGAAGGGTGAGCGGAGCGGGCCCAACATTTTTTTGTGTACCAGCGCCAGCACGCGAAGCGAGCCTAGAAATTTAGGTGTTGATGCTAGCGAAGCGACAGCAAGCTGAAATTCGTTTCAGTAAATGGCGAGCGAGGCGAGCCGAAAAAATTGGCTTTTGATCATATATGTTGACCAGAATATTTATTTTTGCAATAAAGAGGGTCAGATTAATTATTTTCAACACTTTCTGGATCAGAATATTTATTTCCAAAAACCAATAGCCCCAAATCAGGATCAAATAGTCGTCCCTTTATTCATCCCTTGTTTATTTTGAACAAGCAAATCAATGCATATGGATTAGCAGTGTTAATAAATGATACTTGAGGATTATACTTGAGATCCCCACCCTTCTTTGGTGAGAATTTGTATAAAATATTTCGTAAAATATTTCGTAATCCTGGTCTCACTCCCATATAAGGAGTTCGCTTCTTTTCATGTGGTGGAGGTTTTTGTTTGTTTGCTTTGGTTCCTGTTTTGTCTTGATTTTGTATGCCTTCGGTTTCTGATTTTCTGAATTATCGATTTTGTGCTGTATACAGGGATATGGTCATTATCCATATTTGTCATTCAGCAAAGTATCGAAAATTTTCCCAAGTGGGACAGGCACAGGCAGCATCTCCAAAATAAAAAAAACCCTGCATTTTTTAGTTGAAATACCGGGTAGTTTGGGCTGAGGGAAAGGTATAGAATCTTTTATGGTATAGTTCATCCAGTTCATTTTTGTCTTTTCGTAGGGTATTTTGCCCACCAGAACAATAAAATGAGGTTTTTTAAATATAACATTACATGCTATGTAGTAGAGAAGAATGACGTCATTTGATTGTTTTGGTAGGTGAAAATCTCTTACAACATGTACAAGAGACAAAAGTGATCGAATGAAATGAATGTTGACATGATTTGTTGAAATGGTCTATTGAAATTGCAAAGAATTATGGCAGAGAAAGATCCTACATATGCAATTTGTAAGATATAGTATTGTGATTTTGCTGCTGATTGCCAAATTAAGAGGTCAAAAGTCAAGGTCATATAATGTATATTTTATTGGAGGTAACTCAGAATGTATAAAATGTAACATTGTTTACCTTATTATATCATGCAATGATTTTATCAATTGTCTAACATATCATCATTCTCAGTATCCATTATTAGTATTCAAAATTATGCTAAAGGAAAAATTTCACAATTTTTTTCAGCTGGAAAAGCTCTTAATTTGAAAAAGCTTGTTCATCCGAAAAGTAATAGATATGATCACAACACACGTGACTATGTACATCCTGACATCATCTTGCGACGCGGGCAGCCATTTGGATTGGTTCTTACATTTGACAGGGACGTCTCCAAGGAGCATGATGAGATTGTTCTACAATTTGCCTACGGTAAGTCGAGTACATTGAATCGTGAAAAAAAGTGATTGAGAATACACAAGATCGCAAATGCAGCGCGTGCAGCGTGTCCGTTCTGATTTTTCGTTTAGTCACCTACCTAAATCATTGTTCAAAACTTGGGCACATTTTCTGCCCAAGCGAATTGATGACGTCATAACAATGGAGAACAATCGAAGAGTGCGCGAGAACATTCGTATAGTCTTGGTTAGAAGTATTTGCGATCTTCCGTATTAATGCACGGTTAAAAACAGAAAAAAAAATCATCATGTTCATGTATAGTACCTTGTTTTTTGCAACTCGCAGTATAAATGTATTAATTATTTTTTAATCAGACTAAGACTCACAGTGTCAAGTTAATATGCTTAAAGCACATAACTTAAATTAAAACATTGATGTGACGCCATTCCTTTGTTCGAAAAGTCCGAAATTTACCTTTGACTGTCTAATATCAAATCTAGGTCGCGTTTATTAGAAAAAATATACGCGACCTAGATTAGATATTGGACAGTCATAGGTAAATGTATATGTACTTTGACATCTACAGGACAACCGTTGCAATCCTTATTTAGAAATCGAGTGACAAGAATTCCATTATCGTGGTACTGACTATTCCAATTTTTGCTATTTTTTTTTCCGGAATTGCCAAAATCCAGCACAATCTTATACATCTAAAGAATCGGTCTTTTTGTCGATAATGATAATGTTAGAGACACTATAGTTCAGTCCGGTTTTTTTTCTCTTTTTTTTTGTCTAATTTTTTTCTTTTATCTTTTTAATTTTACTTATATATAATTAAGATTTTTGCTCGACTTGATCTAGTCCGAAAACCTGACCTAAATCCATCCTTTGACGGTTATTTTGACCCAGTCCCCCAGTCCCCCAGTCCCCTAAGCTCCCCCCCCGTGCAAATAACCGTCAAAGGCCAGGTTTTTCGAACTAGACTCCTTCAAAATTTTAACCTTGCACATAGTAAGTTGAACGTCCCCACTGGTTTCTTTTCGGTATTTAAAGGACCTATATATATTATTTCTTGCTTGTCCGGAAAACGACACTTTTTTATTCTATATATCGAAAGAAGCTTCAACTAAATTGTCATCAAGCAAAGTATTCTCGTTGATTTATTTCCCAAAAATTCATCCAATTTCGTCTTGGAATCTGCGTCATAATTTGTCTCACTTTTATTTCTAATTGAAAATTTAATCTCCGTTATCTTCTTATATAATGACCAATATGGATAATGACCATTTCCCTGTTTACAGCACAAAATCGATAATTCAGAAAATCAGAAACCGAAGGCATTCAAAATCAGGATAAAACAGGAACCAAGAAGCGAACTCCCGATATGGGAGTGAGACCAGGTGCCCAGGAAGAGTAAGCATCTCCTGCTTGCATGCAACACCCGTCGCTTCAATTCGGTAGAACTGTCACATCCGGCAACTTCCATTTTGGAAGACATAGAGTGCAATCTTTGGTTGGATAGTTCAAATGGTCTACGACTCCCTAGTAGCGAGAATGTAAGAACCTGGAGTGATTACATTTCGTTACA
Source organism: Pinctada fucata (assembly GCA_028142955.1). Lineage (NCBI taxonomy): Eukaryota > Metazoa > Mollusca > Bivalvia > Pterioida > Pteriidae > Pinctada > Pinctada fucata. The sequence continues at coordinate 25,389,421 of AP027113.1, read as the reverse complement.
GTAAAGGCAATTAACATAATAATAACAAAGTCAAAGGTAATGTCACTTTGAATAGTGATCAATGCTTTAAGTAAGATACATGTATACGCCTCAAACAATTCATTCTTAAAGATATTGGACAGTTTTCGGGCCTCAAACTGTCCAATATATCTTTAAGAATGAATTGTTTTCGGCGTATATCCAATACATACGAAAAAGTTCAGTTCAGTTTAGTTCAGTTCAGTTCATTTATTTCTTTGTGCCCACTGGCACATCAGACATGTTACAAGTTAATGCAAAATATTAGACCTTCCAGGTGAACATTATGTTGCAAAATACAATAGTACATGCTATAGAAGTATGTGAAAATTACTTTGAATAAATTAATGATAAGTCAAAAAGAATGAGGAGTATGTGCGAGAGCTTTAATATCTAACAGTACTTACTACAATATTGTATACTTCTTAAGGGCATATTCAAATCTATATATAATAATTGTTTATCCTCAATTTTTCTGTAAAAAACAAAAACTTTCCTAAATTTCGTATTTCTTTCAAATTTCGAACACTTAGCAATTGTAAAAGCTTTATTACACTCAGGCGTCTAAAATAATTTGTTTTGATATATGAATTTCATATTTCACTGTATTTTGGACATTTAAGATAAAGTGAAACTCGCCTTCTATACCATTTAAATCGCATAGTTTGCATATTCTGTTACTTCTAGTTACTTCTGTTATTCTGTTTCTTCTTGCTTTACACCACGATTGTACGTTCTTCGAGATCTCTGGGTAATCGGAAAAGTGGGAGGGTTGTGCACATGTAATCCAGGATAACCACACCTTCTGCTATTTCCGTGGCAGATGGCCGTCCTAAGTCTGCACCGGTTACCCATTGGTATCGTTGGTTTATGTGTAGTCTTTTGTCTTTGATGTTTCTGTGTTGTGCATTGACGTTCCTTGTCCCTTATGCGTCTCCTTCTGTGCGTGTCTGCTTTGTGTTTTTGCGTTGAGTGTTTTGGGGTTTTGCTGTGGGTGCTGCAGCCTGGTGTTGTTGGGGATCGCCTCCTTTGTTCTAGGTTCATTTCTATACCTCCCTGATAGGTGCATTGTCCTGCTGTTATTTTGTAGTGCATATAGCGTAGTGGTTAGCGCGGTGAACTGCGAATCCATAGATCGTGGGTTCGAATCTCACCGTCGCCGATCATTGCAAACCATTGTAACCTTGGGCAAATTACTTTACACTACGTTGCACTCCGTCCACCCAGGAGTAAACTGGGTACCTTGCACATGAGACGAGCTTGTAATGTGAATGAAAAGCCTAAACGGCTCTGCTTGTATAATCCCAAGGGAGTTGAGAATGTACAAGATTGTACAGGTCTCGCCAGGGAGGTGATTTTAGAAGTTGCGTGAGGCTCAGGCGAACGAGACTATAAACCCTACCTTTACCCTTTTTTGTTTGTACCGCTCTCCATCCTTTTATTTTTGGTCTAGAAATATATACAAACCAATCATTAGCCCTGCGAGACCAATCTTCAAACTATATATAGGCACTATATTAGTGTATATATAATATAAAACCATGCATGTAGCTTTGATCTATAGATTAGACACTGATATACTATAGAACATATATTTCAATATTGACAATTAAGAAGAGATTTTCAAAATCAAAGAGACAATTGTGACTATTTTTAGACATACTGTATGCATTAAATGCAGGCATATATGCACGAAAACCCCGATATCTTACAATCTGTCAAATTGATGTTCACCTACAGGAGAAAGATCCATCGAAAGTAAAGGCACACTGATCAGACTCAAACTAGATCTTAAATCTGAGAAAAAAGTAACCTCCTTGAAAAAATGGTCCGTAGTTGTCCAGAAAATAGATGGACCGATGGTAAGATGCCAAATTACCGCTTCACCAAAGTGCAGTATCGGACGGTATAGGCTGTTTACGGACACGAAGATTGTTGGCAGTGAGAAGGAAGATGGACGAGTGATCACAGAATACACTGATCGGGGCATTATCTTCTTGTTTAATGCTTGGTGTCCAGGTAAGAGTACTGCAAGCAGTAACGTTTTTACAAGCAAATTTGGCCGGGATTTCGGCTCTTTTCCAATGCCAAAATACCATTTGTCCTGAAATTCCCAAAAATTGAGAATACAATTTGACTCAACATGAATGTTTAACGTCTTCAAATTCAATAGCATCATTTATTTTATCAAAATTAATTTACAAGAAATTTATTCACTTCAAGAAACTAGCTGTAATTGGCCTCCCTAGGAAAATAGCTTCGAAATGGGGCGGAGCTTCAGCGCGTGACGCCAGTGACGGTATAATAAAACGGTTAAAGTATATCATAGAGGTAGTTAGCACGATAATGGTTTCCCCGAGACCAGATCTATTTCTCACGGCTTCGGGAAACCAGAGTCGTGCTAACACCCTCAATGGTATACTAGTATACAATTATTGACTTTTAACTCAGTGTATTTGATGTGATATTGACTTACTGTGAAAATAATGACCGAGGCGAAGCGGAGGTCAGTATTTTCATAGTAAGTCAATATCACATCATATATACTGAGTTAAAAATCCATAACTGTTTTATTCTATAATTTCATATTTGATTCACAATAAATAACGTCGCCATTTGCAGAAGTTTGTGGGGGTAATCCCGGTTTATTTTTAGACCGTGGTATATGGTGATTTATCCAGGACGGTCGGCGAAGTTATCAGCCAATCAGAGCGTCGCTATTTATAGTTCATAGAATAATTTAATTTACAGAGCTCTCCTGTTGTCCTGATATTTTCATGAAAACTAATTGTTATGGTCAAGTGCTGCTGTTGCATTTTTAGGAGCACACATGTGGCTTGCTTTGTGCAGAATACTTTTTTTAAATTAAAAAAAACCCACCACAGACATGTATACATAGACACATTCTGCACACATCCGTATTTTCCGATTCCGTGCGGGACTTCATCTGGAAAAGTACCTCTGCCGTCAGCCGAACTACTTTTCTGCAAGAATCTTGCAATAACTTTCAGGAACGGAGATACATCAATAAAGATATTCTTTTTAGATTTTCTTTTCTATTATAATCTAATTGAAAACTGTTTCAGTGAAGATAAAACGCTTACAGTCACCATGAATTTTGTAAATTTTCTCGTAGCGAACACACATATCTTACGTAAACAGGCACTTTCAGTGCTAAAGTCGCCGTAACGGCCTTTTGATACGCATTCGGATCCCCTCGCCCTTTATTTGTAACGGCATAAAAAGACTCGGATGCCAATGGTGGAAGGTTTTACATCAAATCGATGTAAAAGTAAACAGGCACTTTTTTAGAATTCAAAATTCTCATACTTGAGTGAGTAATGTTATGAGTAACATATTTGTCAGTTATGATCCAGTGTTGGAACTTGTATTTCATGTAAAACTATAACAAAAACTAATAAACCAACGGGGAACTATTTTTAAAATGGCGCCGTCTGACGTCCGAGTCTTTTTTCGAAGGAAAAGGTCGAGGCTAATCCGAATGTTTGATACGTAGCGCGTCTATGACGTCATAGACTAAAGTCCGCGTAAGAGAATATAGCTGCAGGCAAGGATACTTTGCTTGTCTACTTTGTTTCCTTGCGTGCGAGATGACATAGACAGGGACATGTTTGTATATTTACAGAATACAATGTTACGTAATTAGCTGAAATGCATGCCTATAACCAGATGCATTTTGCAGGAAAATAAAACTCCAATGATGAATATGGACTGAGTTATTTCAATTTAAATATACATGTACATGTATACATATTATTTTAAGATACGGATGATATTACATATAAATCTGATTTAAATAGATTCTGATTCATATCATAATTAACTATTCCGATTTTTCGAAAACAAGAGTTGCTTCCCCTATGGGACGGTATATGACGTATACTATTGTGTAGTCATAAAATTCTATGCAATCGGTCTCTAAACATCGGAAATGACGGTAAAAATTGACGTTACCATATCATTTTTATAACGTCATAATGATTTTATGTCAGATACCGTCTCAAATGGGAAATGACTCTGTTGCCACAAAAATCATATGATTATTATTAATATTACTTCATGTATTGTATGTAAGATGATGCGGTATACCTGGAGGATGAGGATAAGAGAGAAGAATACGTCATGAACGATTCAGGTATTGTGTACCGGTCTGGTGGCTGGATGGGGCCGCGTCCTAAACAGTGGAATTACGAACAAGTAAGCCGGAACATAATCTACAAATCATTGAATTTTATTTATTGAAAATCACAATAATATACTTGTAGATAAACGTACTCTAAGATCGTTTTTCTCCCACTCTAACATGTCATTTTGACCAATTTTGCCAGCGGAATCCGCTTGTTTCACAAAAATTCTACATGTACAGTAGAACCGTAATACTTATTAAGTTTTAAATAATTTTAAAATGCATCCATGTACAAGTTCATATGTTTTTTAATGAAATTTGAGTATCCTGATTTAATATTTGTACTTTATTATTGTTATTACTCTCTATTTGTGTAGTTTAGTAATCCAGTGCTGGATGTTACCCTGTATTTGTTGGAGCAAGGTGGACTTGGTCCCTCAGCCATGGCCTCACCTGTCTACATTACAAGGAAGCTCTCTGCAATGGTATTCTTAACTTATAATTCTATTTGCAATAAGTAGAATAATTTTTAGTGTGACGAGCAAACATTTGACATTTTTAAATACCAAAAATTTGTGCCTTAAGTTATCCCCCCCCTGTTTGCAAAAGCACAGGGAGATTGGAACATCTGTCTGTTTGTCGTTTACAAAAACTTTAACCTTGGGCATATATTTTTAGTGGTTAGTGATAGGGCTATTATATTTCACATGTGAATTCCTTGTTAAAAAGATCTCGCTCTTGGTAAAAATTTGTTTTACCTTGACCTTGAGTGTGACCTATTTTAAAAAGACTAACCTTGGGTATATATTGTTAGTGATAAGTGATAAGACTTTCATATTGCATGTGTGAATTCCTTGTCTAAAGACTTTTCTCTTGGTACAAATTTTTTTTTACCTTTACCTTGGAGCGAGCGATTAAAAAAAACAACAATCAACTTTAACATTGGACATATTTTTAATGATAAGTGATGTCGGATTTTATAGAGCAAGTGACCATATTTCGCCGCATTTTTCGTATATTTCCATGAAAATTTCCATACTTGAAGGAGAATTTAATAAATGGTATTGCTAAAATATAATTTAACTCCATTCTCGATCGAAATACTACAAAAATAATTCATTTTACCCACTTTACTGTTTCCTTATAAAACGTCAAAATATTTCGTTTCCATGTTTTCGGGGGTGACCATATTTCGCCGTTTTTGTTGATAAGTATCCTATTTGCACACAAAACGGACAAAACTATGATTTTGTTCTTTGGAAATCCTTTGTCACTACTACGTCTAAGAAATTATCTCCGATAAAATGTTTTCTTTGTTTTGTTTTCGTGAAAATTTCGTATGTTTACGTCTAAAATTTTGTGTTTTTATCCATTTTTCCTCATTTTATGGTATTTTTCACCACAGTTGAGTACAAGAGATGTCACAATATATCAAAACATGACTGCTACGGTTATATTTGATAGGATAAAGAAAAATAAACTTTACAAACAATGCCGAAAACAAAGGAGAAGCAATTAACCATGAAACGGCGAAATATGGTCACCGGCGAAATATGGTTCCTTGCTCTATTTGTATTCTTTGTCACAAGATCTTTCCTTTGGGACCAGAACTTTTGACCACTTGACCTTTATAGTTTGAACTATTTTTAAAATAATATATCAGTTAGTATAATACATGTATTTGGATCCATTTGGATATCCGCTAAAATTATCACTTTTAATCTATAAAGAAATACAAATGATGTTTATTCTGTTTTGTTTATACAGCCTACTTTAGAGTGAGGTTTAATTTCACGGTGTCAAAAATTCGCAGTTTTAACAATGTTACTAAAAGCGATGGTTTTAATTTTGCGGTATCCAGGATATAACAGCAGTTCCCAAATAGACTCCTGCAGACATTTGCAGTTGCCAACTATGGAAAATTCAAAATTACACTCAATAACTTTTTTATTTTTGTATGATTTTCCATCATATGTGGAATACAATATATTGGATAGTCTACTAATAGATTAAAGCGAAGCATTTGAAACCTTTCCATGCATACCTTTCTGTAAAATAACATAAAAACTTTTATTAAAAAATATTTTTCAAAAAACTTTATAATAGAAATCGGAGTTCAGAAATACAAAAATACTCTTCGATGCGAAGATTCAAATTTTGAGTGCCGGATATGTCTTTAAATAGGTTTTTTTCTCGCTGTTATTAATGGCAAACATGTAGTAATTAGTGATATTTATACTGAAAAGATTAAAAACCATTTTTAAAATAGTGCTGATGAGTATAATAAAACTTCGTACATTGTAATTATTTGTGAAAAGATTACTCAGTAATTTGCAACTGCGGACGTTTTGAAGTGATGTCGGACTTCATATTTGTATTCTTTGTCACAAGATCTTGCCCTTAGGACAATATCTTTTGACCACTTGACCTTTTACTTTGAGATAGTTTTAGAATACCGGTAATATATGAATTAGTATGATACATGTGAAAACACAAACACTCAAATTTTCGGCCACTTGGCCTTTATCAAGTGTAAAAAAAATATTATATCGTCGTTTTTTACACTTGATAAAGGCCAAGTGGCCGAAAATTTGTGTATTTGAGTGTTTGTGTTTTCATTTGTTATCATCCCTTCCCTTTGGAAGAAATATTTCAATATAATACATGTATTTTTGGATCCATTGGGAGATCCGCTAAAATCATCACCTTGTAATTTGCAATTGTTTGTTTGGCACAAGAAATCTAATACACGCCACTTGCATCATGTCCGTTGTTTTATGCAGAATAAGATATACTACCAAACCATTTACATGTACAACGTATAGTACCAACTAAATGCAAACGTATGATTGCATCATTGGTACATTAAAACGATTCAACTATACAGGCTTAAACGTCCGAAGAATAAAGATAATTATTATATCCTAGCTATGTGTTTCTGCCTGTAGTTCAAAAGCATGCGGAGACTTTATATTCGCGTAAAATAGAAAAAAAAAACTGCGTACGTTATATTAAGCGAAATTTAAACCATCGCAAGCATGTCCTGTTTACAGTATTCACAGTGATATAAAACTCTTGAAAGGCTTATAGTGATGTAATATCCCACACATACATGTAACTTGTTTCATGAATGATATGATTGGTTTCTTCATTCAATAGCATCATTGAAGAACAGATAAATATGCAGCATGAACCGGACATGCACGTTTCTGGTACTTAATCCTCGACAGTGATCCTTAATCTAAACAATGTAATATGGCCGAAAATTAGTGATATAATAATATGAATTAAATATTAAGATAATGTTATATAATGTGAAAATCATTATGTCCAAAAATGTACCGAAAGACATAGCAGAATGGGTGAAGTATGACGCCACATGACCCAAGTTTTAGAAATTTCAAGAAATTTGAAACGTAGAATTTCAAATGCGTTGAAGAGACAAACGATCAATTAATTATAATTGTATACAAATTTATTAGTATCTCATATAGTATGATACATGTAGATACACGAATTGAGATTTATTGAGGTCCTCTTCGATTTACGTTATATAGGCAAATTGCAATGATGACGATGGGATCCTGGTAGGACGATGGTCGGAGCCATACCACGAGAGTACTACAAAGCCATGGGTTTGGAGTAGTAGTTTAGATATTATAAAGGAATACGATGAACGGAAAAGACCAGTGCGGTATGGCCAGTGCTGGGTATTCTCTGCACTTCTCACTACTTGTAAGTTTTTGAAAGTCAGACTTTTTAAGTTGAAAAAAGTAAGACTTGTTACCTAATATAGACATATATTTTAGTTTAGAGTTATTCCTCCTTCTACAGTGTGCAAATTCCCCAACATAAAATAATAATTCACCGTAAACATTGTGAGGGAGAGGCCGTATGGTTACATTACCTCCATTGATTTATGTACGCCTGTAACGAATTTGTATATAGCGAATCATCGTCTTTTACGAAGCCATCCCTTGGCCCCGTAGTCATGGATTCTTCACTATTTTCACCTGATGTAACGAAATGCCCTCCGGGTATTCCCAATTAACACACCTAGCGGACAGATAGCTACTAATTATCAAATTATTGCTCTCCCCGTCTGTTGTCCCCGTCAATTGTTGTCAATTGTAAAGAATGATTATACTTAATAAATCACAACATAACTTTTCATTCATTCAGAACGGCCACACCAGGGAAACATATTTAGCATCAAAATGCATATAACGAAATATGGCTATAACGAATTTGGACCAATGGTCCCCTGGGCTTCGTTATATAAGAAGTTTACTGTATATTGAAAATGTCTTCTTATATATTATCCATGCAGTTAGCTTTTTATAAAATTGATTTGAAGTTAAGTTGAAGATTGTCATATTCAAGTTTAAGACTATGTTTCTCAATATATATTATGAAAGGATTCTCATGGAAGACAGTTCCCCATCTTTATTTCACAGTGTGCAGAACTCTTGGAATACCTACACGTTCCGTCACCAACTTTTCGTCTGCTCACGACACTGATATGAGTATGACCATAGATAAACATTTCGATCGTGAGGGTGAATGTATAGAAGAACTGAACGATTCTGTATGGTAGGTATCAATGTTTAATGTCTTCAAATTCATTAGCATCATTTTAAAGCAAATAAATTTACAGCATGGTTCAGACATGCACGTTACGGGTATTTAACCCTTGTCAGTGATCCTCCATCTAAACAATGTTATATAGCCAATTTCTGTGAAACGTAGCAAGATGGCTGGGATATGATGCTACAGGACCCAGGTTTTAGAAATTGGAGAATATTTTGTAAACAGAAATTTTCAAATGCATTTGAAGAAACGACGATAGAAAGGTAATATAAAAGTCCTTCATGGTATGTTGCTCACATGGCTAAAGTTTGTTAGCTGATTGACAAATTTTATTTGAGACAGGTGGCCGAGCATCAGGTTGGCGTCAACAACTGGTTTCCAAACTATATAATTAAAATATGATAAGTGGTAGTGCAATGAAACTTTAAACACTTGCTGGCACCAAGAGTCAAGAATTTAACCCCTATTGATTTTGGTCAAGGTCAACGACTCTGATGATTGAAAAATGGTTTCATTATCGTATTATTGCGTGTATTGCTCTTATTATCAAGAAACTTGTCCGAAGTATTCTGGAGAGTCAAGGATGACCCCTATTGATTTTGGGGTCAAAAGATGAAGGATGACCCCTATAAATTTTGGGGTCAAAAGGTCAAAGGTCAAGGTCATAGGACTATGATATGATTGCAAATGGTTTCCGGATCATATTAGAACATACCTGGCACCTATCATCATTAAACTAGCTAAAATTTTGTTTTATAATGCACTCATTTTACATAGCATGAAATGAAACATTAAAGTTCTACTAGATTTCTCAACTTACAATGATAATCCTGGAACATGTTTTACCACTAGTTTAATTTGGATGTAATTATATAAACCACATATTCTTCAAGTTCATGTACATGTAAATCTGCATATCTATACTTACATCCCAGTTTTGCAACTCGGCACTTTGCATCTTTAATGCAATAATTAAATTTCGTTTCAACTGATTTCTTACACAGGAACTTTCATGTATGGAATGAGTCCTGGTTTAAGCGTCTAGATCTGCCTGCAGGATATGATGGCTGGCAAGCTTTTGATGCCACCCCTCAAGAAGCTAGTGAAGGTATACTTTAAATAAGACACTTTCTGAAAAACCTGTCTACTATTACGATTTTGGCGTAATTTTGATGATTTTCGACATTTACCAGTATCTATACCCTTTGCTTTTGCTGTTCAATTTTGCACCTTAACTTACTTTTGGGCAAATTGATTTTTCCTCTTTTTGAGCGCGTTGATCATGTTGATTGAACAAAAGTTTTTCACATCGTATCGACATGCGCATAAATTCGTAGAATTGTAACAACTGCGAAGGCAAAATACAATGCTTTTTTCTCAAAATTGCATTAGTGATTGATATTATGCTTCAGTCCTCAAATAACAATTTTGTCAACAAAATATTACACTTATGGTGAGAAACAGGTAGGCAGGTCTGCTTTCAATGTCATAACATATAACAGTCATTTCAATAGATACCAAAGTTTTGACCTCTTGACCTTGATCTTGGATTTTGACCTATTTTGATCATCGAATGAAATCATTCTGACATTCTTGACATAAAAGGCAAAAAAGAAAGTACGGAAAACTGAAAATGGGATAGACGGTCGGACAGACAGACAGACGTCCGGACAGACAGACCGAAAGGGAACTAAGAGTCCCCTTCGGCGTTGCCGGTAGGGGACTAAAAATCATGCTCTAACCGAATTACATGTACCTATCATCATTGGTATATTCTCAATTCTATAAAAAATCCTTTCTTTTGGACAACTTTTACAACAAATTGGCGAATTCTCCCAGCATTAATATTCCCCAATCCTCCCTTGCAATAGGACTGCTGGATCTGTCACTGATTATAAAGAACTGTGATTGATTCCTCTATACAGGTGTGATGCAGTGTGGACCAGCACCATTGAGGGCAATCAAGGATGGTCATGTGTATCTAAATTATGACGTTGGATTTATATTCGCAGAGGTTAACGGGGATAGAGTAACATGGCAGGTATATGGCAGTTCTATTTGTTTTACGCCTGCTTTTAAATTGGACGTATCATGGTATGGTGTTGTCCGTCTGTCCATCAATTGGCAGTCTTTCCCAATTACATGTGTCCGCCGGTTTTGACAGGCAAAATTACTTTCAGATCGGTTCTTTCCTCTTCGTAGTCGGTCCAAATGACTGATGCCTTCTGTCGATCGAGTCTATTCGTTATGTACTCAAATTTTCCCGTGCAAGTTTGTATAATCTTCAGTCCCTCATGAAAAATTGATCATGCTCTAATGTAACCATCCCAAGATCGTAATTTTAATTTTTTTGTCTTAGAGCACAGAGGGTTGAAGCTATGAGGATGTGTCCATAAAGGCTCAATTTACTAAAAAAATACCTTACCCTCGAGAAAATCCCTTGGTCTATTCTTGCCTACCTTTCAAACTTGTCCTAATAAAAACTTGTCTTTTTAGCTCACCTGAGCGAAGCTCAAGTGAGCTTTTGTCATAGCGAGCCGTCCGTCGTCCGTCGTCATCGTCGTCGTCCGTCCAGCGTAAACTTTTATCATTTTCGACAACTCCTCTGCAACCGCTGCACAGAATCTCTCGAAACTTCACAGGATGCAAGACCTCAATGCCCTCTACCAGGCTTGTGTTTTTTGAGCCGATTTGAAATCCAAGATGGCCGCCACAGGCTCTGATTGGCTGACACATTTTCGACTTCTCCTCTGAAACCGCTGCACAGAATTTCATGAAACTACACAGGAAGTAAGTTCTCAATGCCCTCTACCAAGTTTGTGTTTTTCGAGCTGATTTGAAATCCAAGATGGCCGCCAAAGGCTCTGATTGGCTGACACATTTTCGACTTCTCCTCGAAACCGTTACACAGAATTTCTGGAAACTTCACAGGAAGCAAATACTCAATGCCCTCTACCAAGTTTGTGTTTTTCGAGCTGATGGGAAATCCAAGATGGCTGCCACAGGCTCTGATTGGCTAACGCATTTTCGACTCCTCCTCTGAAACCGCTGCACAGAATTTCATGAAACTTCACAGGAAGCTAGCACTCAATGCCCTCTACCAAATTTGTGTTTTTCGAGCCGATCGGAAATCCAAGATGGCCGCCAAAGGCCCTGATTGGCTGACACATTTTCGACTTCTCTTCTGAAACCGCTGCATAGAATTTCACGAAACTTCACAGGAAGGAAGTACTCATTGCCCTCTAACAAGTTTAAGTTTTTTGGAGCCGATCGGAAATCCAAGATGGCAGCTACAGGCTCTGATTGGCTGACATATTTTCGACTTCTCCTCTGAAACCGCTTCACAGAATTTCGTGAAACTTCACAGGAAGCAAGTACTCATTGCCCTCTTAGTCTACCAAGTTTGTGTTTCTCGAGCCGATCGGAAACCCAAGATGTCCTCCATAGGCTCTAATTGGATGACACATTTTTGACTTATCCTCTTAAACTACTGCACAGAATGTCACCAAACTTTACAGGAAGTAAGTACACATTGTCCTTCTCAAAGCTTCACTAAAAGTGATTTTCTTCAGTTCTTATACTGACTTTGATTGAAAACATACATACAGTCTCCTCAGGTGAGCGATGTGGCCCCCTTGGGCCTCTTGTTTATAGGGACAAGTACATAATGAAGGCAAGAAAAGTTTTTGTTTCGGACCTAGGTGTTTGTTTTATACATAGGTCCGAATGACCTATGTGAGCTGAAAGTTTTTTTTAGAGAGACTGCATTGGTAACGGTATCTGTCAGTATGATGCCATGAAATACGTAAAATGAAGTATGTATACATGTAATTTAGACATCATGATGATTTTTCTTAAATCCTAATTCTGTTTACCAAGTTGCAAGAAAACCTGAAACCCCAGAAATCAGTTCTATAAGGTCACATTTTGTGAAAATTGTCATTTCTAACTCACCTGAGCAAAGTGAGCTATAATCATAGCCAGTTGTCCGTTGCCCGTTCTTTGTCCTCTTTTGTGTTGCATCATAAACTTGTCAAATTTTCAACTTCTCCAGAACCACGGATGGATCTCTCAAAAGGTGGCACCATCATAGGCAAGAGAAGGTCACGGGAATAACCCTCCATCGAGAAACTTCTTCAGAACCAAAGCACATATTATCAACAAAGATAAATTAGGATTAGGATGATCTAGAAGGATGTCGTAAGAAGTGTTGTTGTTTTGGGTTCAACTCCGAAGTTTTTGATGCACCTTTGATGTCTTTTCGGACTTTGTCAGTATAGTGCTCATTTTTTAACTGTTTCTTTGAATAACTTTGTGAATGCGTGATTTACTAATTGACTGCATATGTGTCATATTTAATTTGTTCAACGGTTTTATTTTTGTTTTGGGAGACAATTTTATTTTCCATCTCCTCTACAACCGCTACACATAAAACCTTACAGGAAACAAACACTTGATGTGCTCTATTTAGTTTTATGTTTTTCGTGCAAATCGATCAACAAATGCGGCTACTAAGAGATCTGAGGCTGACACATTTTTGACATGTCTCCTCTGCAACCGCTATTCAAGATTTCAAGAAACCTTACAGGAAGGAATTACTCAATATCCAATACCAATGAGCTAAAGAAGATCCTGACAATAATCTCAAGTCTGCTTTTTTTCCTGCAGATCGGTCAACAAATTTGGCTTCCAAAGACTCTAATTGCCTGACACAATTCCACATCTCCTGTGCAAGGTCTGCGCAGAATTTCACAGAACCTTACAGGAAGCAAGTACAGGCACTCAAGGTCATCTACCACGTTTGTGTTTTAATGCGAATCGGTTACCAAATACATGTATGGCCACCAAAAACTCTGATGGCTGACACATTTCATCTCTGCAACCACTGCACAGATTTTCAAGAAATATTACAGGAAGCAAATACTTAAGTTCCTCTAACTGTGTTTTTCATGCGAATCGATCAACAAATATTGCCACAAATGGCTCTGATTTCTTATTAGAATTGCAGGAAACCATTCTTTATTGTGCTCTTCTGAAGTTTTTTAGGAAACAAGTACTCAAGAGTCTCTACATAATTGGCCACTATCAGCCCTTTTTCTGTAACTCAGATGAGCATTATGGCCCCTTGGGTCTCTTGTCATTACAATGACAAGGGGGCATTATGTCTTTAACAACGTCACAGTGGAATTACGTCTTTATCGATGTCACAGTGGAATTATGTCTTTAACAATGTCATAGTGGAACTATGTCTTTAACAATGACACAGATGAATTATGTCTTTAAGAATGTCACAGTGGAATTAAGTCTTTTACATGACAGTGGAATTATGTCGTTAGCAATGTCACAGTAGAATTCTGTCTTTAACAATGTCAACGTAGAATTCTGTTTTTTAACAATGTCACAGTGGAATGTTAAACGTCTTCAAATTCAATTTAAGACCAGATAAATTTTCATCATGGACCAGACATGCATGTTTCGGGTACTTAACCCTCGTCAGTGATCCTCAGTTTAAACAGTGTAATATGGCCAAAACGTGTGAAGAAATTATTGTGTCCAAAAATGTATCAAAAGACGTAGCAGAATGGGTGGGATATGACGCTACGAGACCAACGTTTTAGAAATTCAAGAAGTTTTTTAACAGAAAATTTCAAATGCGTTAAAGAGACAGACGATCAATTGAAGTTGATCGAACGCGGTTACATGTACCCTCGAAGACTCCTGGTCCACCAGCAGTGACACTCAGCAAGTGGTACACACGCTAAACGTCTTCAAATTCAATAGCATCATTAATGACCAGATACATTTTCAGCGTGGACCTGTCATGCACGTTTCGGGTACTTAACCCCCGGAATTATGTATTTAATAATGTCTAAGTGGAATTATGTCTTTAACAATGTCACAGTAGAATTATGTCTTTAACAATGTCATAATGGAATTATGTATTTAACAATGTCATAGTGGAATTATGTCTTTAACAATGTCATAGTGGAATTATGTCTTTGACAATTACACAGTCAAATTATGTTTTTAACAATGTCACAGTCAAATTATGTCTTTAGCAACATGACCAATGACAGAATAATGAAGAACAAAGCCAAAAGATGTTGACTCGGGCAAATTTTGCTCAACAACAAGATAGATTGAAGAAAGGTGGTCAGTTAAGTGATTCAATAATGAATGAAAAAATATCATTGTATTGATACCTAAATTTTCCTTTTTTATAGCATGATGGAAACGGTGATATGCATGTATTGGAAATACAAGAATATAGCGTTGGAAGAGATATCAGCACAAAAGCCGTAGGATCAAATGAACGCGAAGATATAACTTGGCAATACAAATACCCTGAAGGTAATTAAAAACTCATTCCATAGATTTGATAGTAACATGCAGTAGACTGTAGCAGGCCAACTTGATTGTTTATTTTCTGGGTGTTGGTCTGAAGTATGGGTATTCAAATTGAGGTAGAATTTACCATGAGACAAATCCGTTGTTACTTGTGAAAAGATGGCAGGCTTCAATTAGGAACATCTCCATATGCAAATTTCCATCACTAAAGACAGTTATTCACTCGTTTGAGACTTTGGAGCTATGTTTCTAGTCACTGTTCTTTCCAACACACTGTAGCTGTTTTCGAATCTGCCATCTCGTTTCTTAATTACACTAGCCAATAAAATTGCTCCGATCTTTTAGGCGTACGAAAACAGTTGGCCTGTTTCGGTCTAGTAACGTCCATGTACACCATGTCTGTCTGTCCCTCTGTCATTTGTTTTAAGGTAAAGTAGTTGTATATGTACATGTACGTGTATCTTAAAACCACAGTTTTTCTGCACAAAAACTAAAGAATTTTTCAATCCCACAGGTTTACAACTTGAGAAAGATCTCTAGAAAGACCCCCATTTAATATGAGGTTAAGAAATCAAACTTGGCATGAAGGAAACAAACATTTTTGCACCACATTGCACCAATTGATTAGCACACATACATGTAGATCGCTATAAAGAGATTCGCTTTTCTATTGCCTGAAGTTAGATTTGTTATGGCCCTTTATCAATTTGACATTATGTTATGTTATCATATATTTGTGCTTTTATTATTATTTTGCGATTTCTACTTTTTAACGATCAAGCTACCTTTAATGTATGTTAATCACATAATGCGGAAGGGTTCCAACTCTATACCTTCTTGAAGAAAGTTTCAAACCAATTTTCATGCACCAGACACGTGTTTCGAATATTAAATTCTCATCAGTGAAGGGTCGATTCAGTAGCATATCCAAATAAAATCCATGTTCAAAATAGCATTGGTGCTAAGATGTTAACCTCCTTGAATTTCGATGATATTTTTCGATGAAGCGGCAAGTTTCCGAAATAGCAAAAATATATAGACTGATGTCACATTGATAAAGGACAAAAAAGAACCTTCTTTCAGGCGACAGAGCTGGAGAGAAGTTATTAATGCACTTCATAAACATCAGGTCACGGGGAACGATTTAAACTGCTCCACACTGCAACATGAAATATGAAATAAGTGTTTATATTCATAATGCGGAAGAGTTCCAACTCTATACCTTCTTGAAAAAAATTTCAAACCAATTTTCATGCACCAGACACGTGTTTCAAATATTAAATTACATGTACAATTTTCAATTCAGCTTCCTCATTCTTTATGTTACTTTACAGGTTCACCAGAAGAAAGGCAGGTTGTGGAATTTGTCAACAGATTTAGTGGTGACAGAGAAAAGAGGTATATTTATGGCCAAGATACAACCAAGGCATTCTCTCTAGACATTAAAACTCCCGATGACACACTAATCGGAGAAGATTTTGTAGTAGAAGCTACTGTGAAGAATGTGTCTCAGGCGACGGCCAAGGCCAATGTCAAGGTGACGTTATACCATGCTTATTATACAGGAGTGGCTAGTAAAAGAGTCTTGTCAAAGCCTTACGACATTGAACTTAAGGCAAATGAAGGTATACATTTTTGTTATAAACTTTGAAAGTTGAATAGATATTTATTTTGATAAGCTTTTTCCTGTTTTGGCTATTTATGTACCTTTTCTTATTGACCTTGATTTACCTGACCTACCTGTATGAAATGTTTTATAGATATATTACGGTACAATTTCTTAATATCTACTTTTGCAACAAATCGTACACAAAAAAATGAATGATCACCCTTCAAGACGTTTACAAAAACACCTATGTATTTTGTTCATGCCTGGAAATTTTAGTGTGGAGGTAATTTTCGCGTTTTCAAGAATCAATGGACTTCACGAAAATTTCCTGCACGCGGAAGTATCCCATGTGCATTCGTAATGAATAAGACACTTTTATCGCGAAAATTTCCCCCACGCATAACGTCTTGATGTTAAAGTCGCAAAATTTTCCCCAGCGAAAATAACGACGCTTACAGTACCCTGCAGATAACTGTTAATATATTTTTATCAGAGAAGACACTGAAAGTAGAAGTTCCAGGTAGCACTTACATACCAGGCATGCACCCTGAAGGTGACTTCATTGTCTATGTTTCTGCCATAAATAAGGAATTGGGAGGGTTGCAGTCCGCATATGATAGCTTCAGTTTGAAGAAACCTTCTCTTGAACTTGAGGTAACATAATTAGATTATTAATGGTTTGTAAGTATCGATAATGGAAACACATAAAAAAGTCACTTCATGTACTCTATAGTAATACAATTTTTTGCATCAACTGTAGAATAGTATTAATAATATATTAATTGATCTTAAAGCTACTTTTATTATTCTTTGTTAGAAGAAATTTGAGGGCGCATAAGAAGGGTCCCATCAAATGGTGTAATGATGTTGCAGACAAAACATAAACCAACACTCAGTATTGGTTATCCTTATATTTAAACTTTGATAGAAGGATGGAACATACATGTACCTGCATTTTATTCATGCCAAAACCAGACATAACAAAATTTGATAGAAATATTCACTGTGATATGTCAAATTGGGATGTCGAGTCTTGGTGTTGACATAATGCAAAAATATTGTAGTTGTAATATAAAACGGTCTATATAATCTTTTTAGTCCCCTACCGGCAACGCCGAAGGGGACTCCTAGTTTCCTCTCGGTCTGTCCGTCCGTCCGTCTGTCAGTCCGTCTGTCACATTTTCAGTTTTCCGGACTTTTTTCGCTGCTTTTGCATATATTGAACTCATTTTAGTATGTGGATATATTTCAATGTGATACAGATCAAGTTTGAGTTTGGTTTTGATTGACCTATTTTACAAGAGTTATGGCCCTTGGACTTAACAAATTTCATGAAAATTTCAGTTTTCAGGGTTTTTCTTCGGTTCTAATGCAGTTAATGAACTGATTGTTGGTACATAAATACATCTTAGTGTGATGCAGATCAAGTTCGAGTTTAATTTCGATTGACCAATTTTCACAAGAATTATGTCCCTTGGACTTAGCAAATTTCATGAAATTTTCAGTTTTCTGGACATTTCTTGGCTCTTATTGCAGAAAATTAGCTGATTTTTATTATGTGAATACATTATAGTGTGGTACAGATGAAGTCAGAGTTTAATTTCGATTGACCCACAAGAGTTAGCAAATATCACGAAAAATAAGTTTTCCGGACTTTGCTTGGCTATTATTGCAAATAATGAACTGACTAATAGAGTTGTAGGACATAAATTAGATCAGCGATCATTACATTATATATATATATATATTTATACAGAGTTACTTCATACTTGGGACGGTATCATTTAAATGAAATGCATTATGATGTAGATTCGTGTTTGAAGCATGTTATTCTTGAATTTAATGCTGAATGTCCCATTGAATTTGATGACGTTACCATAACTTTACGTCGGATGCTGTCCCAAATGAGCTGGGAATGAAAAGAAAGAATTTGTTAGTACTCCAACTTGTTCTCAGTTATTCTGACATCATTTGTGTTAATTTTATGTTAAACGTTGTACACCATGTTTGCAGGTAGAGGGTGATGTGTTCGCTTATAAGGAGTCCAAAGTAACCATACGATTTGTTAACACTACTGGTCTAACCCTTACCAATGCTAGCCTCAAAGTGAGTGCAGGCAAACTTACCGTAGACAGGGAATCTATCACCATTAAGTAAGTGCCTTTGTTGGTTAATTGATCTGATTATTAATAATTTGATAACTAACTATTTTGAGCATACATAAGGTACACTTACAGTCAAATTTTAATGCTCCGAAATATTATATAGATATGATATGCTATTGCAGACTCGATAAGGAGTTTACTTGTAATAATGAATCCCTCAGAATTTAAATCAAAATGTCATTATCATATTCAGTTTGTTGCATTTGTGTTCCTTCTTATTGAAAATGCGGAGTATATTTCTTCTGCCTGTCTGTTAATATATTTATTTGTTTGTCTGTCGATACTTGATTTGAGGATACATTTTGTTATTTTCAAAAGGCACATATAAGTGATAGGCCTCTTCCATTCTTTTTTCACAGAAAAGATATAAAGCCAAAGCAGGAAGTGAAAGAAGTAATCACCATTAAACCGGAAAAGGTCCGCAGGATACGTCCTAAACGAATAATCATTGTCACGATGAAAAGCGACCAGGTAGATGGAATAGATGGGTACAAAGTTATCCACGTACAGAAACCAAAATCTCACGAAGAGCACGACTCTAGCGACTCAGATGAAGATCAGTGAGTGGCTAGATTAAGTGGCTCAAGTCTTGAGCACATATATATATACTCTGGACATAGTATAACCTAAACCTGCAGCAATGAACTAAAATCTCAGTTAACTTTTCATAATGAATCTCAACATGTTTTCCGTTCACTTTAACAAGTAGTAAGACGGTGTATACATAATATATGTTATAATCTCAAAATGCATGTTTTTCATTGTTACATATTTTTCTTGCAATTTTGCTGGTAGTTAGTAGTCCTACCAACTTTTACGATTTTGGCATAATTTTTAAGATTTCGACCTTTAATTACGCCCTCCGCATTTTAATATTCAATTTTAAGCCTAAAACGTGGTATACATACTTTAAGCAAATCGATGTTTTCGATTTTCGAGTGCTTGATGGAACAAAGGAGGGGATCTAACAAATCATTATCGAAATTCAGTATCATATGGGAAAGCACATATACGTTCTTTAAATTTGTAACATTGAAGAAGCGGGCAAAAGGCAACATTTTTCTCAGAATTACATTAACGGTTTATATTTCGCTTTAGTCCCTAAATTAAAACTTTTGTGAACAAAATATTACACTTCTGTTGTCTCAGAAACAGGTAGGCAGGTCTGGGTTAGACTATCATAGTGTTTGTAATGATCTGTAAGGCGACAGAAATTTAATTTTTTGTTTCACGGATTTTATTATTTCAAAATAGTGTCAGAGGAGGGGAAAGAAATGAAATCAGAATCGGTAAATTTCAACATTTTATGTTTTGTGTCATTGTCGCGATGTTAATTAAGCTTAAATATTTATCATACATGTATGTTCAAAGCCACATTCCTTTAAACGCTTGCACGTACAGGAACGATTTAGCAACAAAGAAATGAAAAAATCCCATGATGGCCTGGGGAAATTCTGAGCGGTAAACAAATGTACATTCAGTTCATTTTATTTTTTCCAATGGTGGTAAAATTAGGGTCGGCAGATCCGTAAAACTAAGAATTAAAATTCTGTCTCCTAAGTATATCATTATATGTTTGCTTTAATTTAGTATTTTCTCGTTGCTCCTTCTACCTATTAAACTAACTGAGAATTTAGGCTAGTTTTATTTTATTTCTCCTTTCCTCTGTCATTCCGGCTGTCCAAGAATTTCTAGCCCTTTCTGATTGTTACATTATTGACAAACTTTATAAAAGATTGAGTGGATTTGCTTCTGTATTACAGGATAGTTAGAAAACATAAGGTTTATCTTTTGCTATCTGTTCATACTATTTCAATTGAAAGAGGTTCTTGACCTTTTGAAAATTCAATGACATGTAGATTATACATGTAATTGAACATAACTTAAATTGCTTTAATTTTGAGACGTTTCGTCAATTAAATCTGTTACCCCTATCATTTTAAAAAAAATTGACTTGTATAATAAAATCAAACTGTAAGGGGATATTTATTGACTAAAAATGAAAACTTTGCTTGAAAATCTTTTCTTTTTCGAGATCATGTTATATGTAAGTGTATTGTAATTACATGTTTTTCAATGAGAGAAATAAATGATTTGAAAGGTTTGCATTATAGTTTTTCCAAAGTGGAGTATGAGGAGAAATGTGTTGTTGTTTGGATTGCAATGTAATTCCAGTTGATTGTATTTCCGACTAGGATCCTGTTTTACAAAAATACTAACAATTTTTTTAGGAATTTTCGTAACTTCCATGAGTAAATAACAGCTTAATATTTTTTTCACTTTTTGATTATGTTGTCCTTTCTGATAGCATTCCTGCATACTGAATACAAATTCAGAAACAAAACATTTTTAGTTAATAAGAATTTAAGTACTAGATGATCAAGAGTTACGAAAATTCCTCAAATTTTTCAAAAGTATTTTTGAAGAACAAGCATAACCGTGAGGATCTTCGACCTTAATGTATTTCAAAAAATCGACGGTGAACTTTAATTTTAGCTCTCCGTACGCAACACAGTTCAGACAACCTAAGCTTTACCCTAAGGAATCTGGTTCATGTCCACGTCATTTCTACGTTCCCATCTTGTGACACTTTTTGGGGTAGCTCAGTATAAATACAAAGTATAGAATTAAAATGCTACAGAAACCAAACAAGTTATTCATCTTAGGATGCTGAGGTGAATCTACATTTAAATTGCCGAGTTGCAAAACTCGACTCGTAAGGAGTAGGTGCGGTAACCTGCCATTCCGGCCCTATTTTCAAAGTTGTCGTATATCCGTAATATTCTAGTTTAAAAAATGTCAAATGTATGGTGAAACAAAATTAAGAAAGCCTGTTTATTTGATTTGAAAATTCAATACTCAATACTAATACACACAAAACGTCTAAAAACGTTGAAATAATTGAAAATATCAATAGATGAGCGAAATTTCGATAAAATATTATGAAATGAAGAAGCGTTCCAGAATTTGCCCTTTATAAGTTTTGTACCAATCGATGGATTTCTGATTAGCATTTGAATTTTCATTAAAAGGATTGTTTGCGAGGCCTGGAGCGTAGATGAATATACATAGTAACTTTCATCCTTTTTTGGCATATTACATTGTTTAGATTTGAGGATCACTGACGAGGGTTAAGTACCCGAAACGTGTATGTCTGGTCCATGTTGCCAATTTGTCTGTTCTTAAATGATGCTATTCAATTTGAAGACGTTTATAATTGAAGATTTGTGTGAAAAATATGACGATTTCCCCTTGTTTTGTGTCATTCAGGGCAAATGACATCAGGACATTACGTCATACACTCGCGTGGTTTTCGGAGCAAATTAGAACCTGTATTGCACCTATGATCGTGAATCTTACAAGAATGTTTCCCATGAATCAACTTGCAAACTATGCCATACCCCTAATTTTTTATGAGTTTTTGAAAATGCATAATTGAACAATCCCGTCTCCTCTGTACTGGACTCCTCCCTGCTAAATGACACATAAAAACAATGCCCATTTCCTAGTACACAGTACAAAATCTATTATTCAGAGAATCATAAACCGAAGGCATACACAATCAGGACAAAACAGGAACCAAAGCAAACAAACAAAAACCTACACCACAAGAAAAGAAGCGAACTCCCAATAGGGAATGAGACCTGGTGCCCAGGAAGAGTCAGCATCTCCTGATAGCATACAACACCCGTCGCTTCACCTCTGTAGAAAATCCGTTTACTTCTATTTCGGATGATACGAGCATAGTCTGTGGTTGGATGGTTCAAATGGTCCAAGACAATATCATCCACATAGTGTAGATGAGTTCCCCATATATCGACCGTAGAACTCCCTCAGTTACGACCTGACTGAGGAGCTTATCTGAAAGACGCCTGGCTCTCATAACAAAATCTGTATATTTGCTACTTGCTCTGGCATAACGTATTAACTCGCCATAAGCAGGCGATAAAAGGGATGTTGCTACTCAGAAAAGGAAAGTTTGACACTGATGTTGTCACGTTTGTCAAAGAGTGAAGTGTTCATGTAACTATCAGTGTCAAGGAACAGCATTATGTCCAAATGAAACGTTACGATTTAGTAGACAGTACAAGTATAGTAAATCTAAATCCAACATGGTGTTGTTAAAGCCAAAGGAAGCGAGAGCTGATTTGTGGTTATCTATTTTTTTCAGAGACAGAAAGGTTTATTGGGGTGTAAGTAAGATTTTCAGTTGTCAAATTTCAACCCAACTAAAATATTTTTCATCTTTCCCCTCCCCAATTTGATCCTCTCAAATGCAATATTATTATGTCATTTACCGATATATTTATGTTCTCAAACGCTGACTTTTGACTCTTTCAAGAAATCCTCGAGTCACTATCTAGAACTGAAATATCAAAAGGCAATGACATGCAGATCTTGACTTTAGGTAATCGACCACGACGATATTTCCCCCTCTGTATGACTTTACAGTAAGTGTTTTGAATATATTTCCCTGACATTGTCGCCATAGCACTTTCTATATAGACATAACGTCTGACAGTGCATGAAGTTTATATATTGTTTTCATTTTCGTGCTTAAACATCGACGGCGGGTGCGGCTAGCCAACAGGGGATGCTTACTCCTCCCGGGCACCTGGTCCCACCTCTGGCTTGCTGGGGGTCCGTCGATGCTTAATTTTGTACTCTATTGTAAGTGCTGTTGAGATTATCGTCAGGATCTTCTTTAACTCATTTGTGTCACACGTATGCCCTTTGCCGTGTGGAGCTCGTAAAAAAGTTCCCCGCGAGGGGTTTGACAGTAAGTGTTTTGAATATATTTCCCTGACATTGTCGCCATAGCACTTTCTATATAGACATAACGTCTGACAGTGCATGAAGTTTATATATTGTTTTCATTTTCGTGCTTAAACATCGACGGCGGGTGCGGCTAGCCAACAGGGGATGCTTACTCCTCCCGGGCACCTGGTCCCACCTCTGGCTTGCTGGGGGTCCGTCGATGCTTAATTTTGTACTCTATTGTAAGTGCTGTTGAGATTATCGTCAGGATCTTCTTTAACTCATTTGTGTCACGCTTATGCCCTTTGCCGTGTGGAGCTCGTAAAAAAGTTCCCCGCGAGGGGTTTGACGGTAAGTGTTTTGAATATATTTCCCTGACATTGTCGCCATAGCACTTTCTATATAGACATAACGTCTGACAGTGCATGAGGTTTATATATTGTTTTCATTTTCGTGCTTAAACATCGACGGCGGGTGCGGCTAGCCAACAGGGGATGCTTACTCCTCCCGGGCACCTGGTCCCACCTCTGGCTTGCTGGGGGTCCGTCGATGCTTAATTTTGTACTCTATTGTAAGTGCTGTTGAGATTATCGTCAGGATCTTCTTTAACTCATTTACCTCTAAGCTAAGTATAAGAGTTTTGTTTCGTTTCGTTTCGATCTGATTCGATTTGTTTCGATTCGTTTTATTTCGTTTTTGTTTCGTTTCGCACTTTACAGGGACCCAGCAACTGAAAAGAGAAGGCACTTGATTTCTTTAAGTTTAATTACTCAAAATTAGTACATTTAAGTTAAACACGCACATCTTCTTTGTTGGTCAGCAATGAATGGAATGTACAAGTATAATTCATTTGGATGGCAGTAATGAATGAAACGTATGTTTTATTTGGATGTAAATAATACAATTATTGAATTGTTTTAGGAAGCATTTGCGTTTACTAATGATGCCAGACGAACTATGAGGGGAGGGGAGGGGTTTTAACTTGTGCTTGTGTGTCTACTGGTATCAATCTGTAACTAGTGTCCGTCGATAAATCGGCATTGCCCTCTTGTGCTTTTCTACGTCGTGAAGATAATTGGGTCACCCATGTATGGAATCCTGAGACCTAAAATCACAGCAAAGTTATGATGTTAAAATTAATTGAATTTTTTTTACCAATTTAGATTTTGAAAAAATCGTGTATTTGAAGAGTTACGGACCCTTACAGTTTACATTTAACTCTATGGAAATAAGTCATTTTTAACAGAATGATGGAGCATCAAATATCGATTGGTCGAAAATTTCTTTTCTTTATTACTCAAAAAGGGGAGGTAACTCCTAAAATGACCCTTTTCAAAATATTTCTTAATTCGATATTTACTCGGGTAGTACAAAAGTTAAAATAGCATATGACTAAGAAAGATATTCAGTGATGATAAATTAATTTCAAGGTTTTTGGCAGAACTTGACTTGACAGTAAGTGTTTTGAGTATTTATTTCCTAACATTGCCGCCATAGCACTTTCTATATGGATATAATATCAGACAGTGCATGTATTTCATGACTTGTTTTAGTGCGTGAACATCGACTACCCAACAGGGGATGCTTACTCCCCCGGGCACCTGGTACCACGTCTAGCTTGCTAGGGCTCCGTCGATGCTCATCTATGTGTTCTATTGTGAGTGCTGTTGAGATTATATCGTCAGGATCTTCTTTAACTCATTTCCTTCATTACCCATTGAATACCTTAATATATTTATCCTGTTTCACTCTGCAAGGTTACGTTTGCTCATTTCCGATGCTGGGACATAACATTTTTTTCACTCTCTCTCTTTTCTGTTCTAAAAACTTCTCTTCTGTTTTTGTCTTTTTCTGTACTGTTATTGCCTGACTGCTGCCTTTTGGTCATTCCAAAAGAAAATAAATTAACTTATGTAAGTATCGATGACGACACGCACGCACAAGTTAGAAGATACTGACGATAATCTCAACAGCACTCACAATAGAGCACAAAATTAAGCATTGACGGACCCCCTAGCAAGCTAGAGGTTGGACCAGGTGACCAGGAGGAGTAAGCATCCCCTGTTGGCTAGCCGCACCCGCCGTCAACGTTTAAGCACGAAAATGACAAAATTATTTAAATTCATGCACTTTCTGACGTTATGTCTATATAGAAAGTGCTATGGCGACAATGTCAGGGAAACATATTCAAAACACTTACTGCCAAACCACTCGCGGGAACTTTTTTACGAGCTCCACACGGCAAGGGCATAAGTTTGACACAAATGAGTTAAAGAAGATCCTGACGAAAATAACAGCACTCACAATAGAGCACAGAATTAAGCATCGACGGACACCTAGCAAGCTAGAGGTGGGACCAGGTGCCCGGGAGGAGTACGCATCCCCTGTTGGCTAGCCGCAACCGCCGTCGTCGACTTTTAAGCACGAAAATGACAAAAAAAATATAAAATTCATGCACTGTCTAGCAAGTGCAAATGCACAGAAATCAAAGGGGTCAAGAAGACACGTAAACGTGCACTGAGTGACAAAGGACCATAAATCTATAAGGAGTCTTGAGAAAGAAGTTGATGCGCTGCGAAAGAAAACCAAAAATCGGAATAAAAAATTGAATGGTTGAAAAAACCTAACAATAATGCACATACAACATCACAGTCACAAGTAGAAATCAACACTCCTTCGAAGCAAATTGGTACACTCTTCTATGTTCATAAACTCCAAAGAGGAAAAGGGTTGTAAAACAACGTCTGGAATTGGGGCATATACAACTCCAGATGAAAATTCTCAAGGAAGTCGAGGGGAGGTCTACACGATACGACAAGGAAAGTGGGAGAATAACAAAGAAATATCGTTTGCTGTCAGCTATCAGCAAGAAAACTGGGTTGTCAAAAAACAGTTTGCATAGATACATGTACACCAGTGGTAAAGCACGGAATGTGAAGGAAGTCCATAGAAATTCAACGAAAACAATAAAGGAGAAAGTTTTAAGGAGGGAGGGAAAACTGATGCATAAAAGAGATGAAAGTGGAAAGAAACAACGGAAGGTTGTTTTGACATACTATATGAAGAACCTTCATTAAAAAATGTTGTCAGTGTATCCCGAGATCGAAGTGTCTCTTGCTTCATTCTGCCGACTACGGCCACGCAGTATACTTTTAGCCTCCTTTTATGGTCAGAAGTGTTTGTCTTTGTCAACGACATCAGAATATGGCATTGAAAGCAAGAAACCACGGATTCAATATTAGTAGAAATCGTGATTTTAGATTATTGCTTTCAGAAACAGAACAAATTGATCAAGCTGTAAACGATAAAGTAGCTATATAAATCTGTGAAGAAGTTCCCAATAAACATTAAATCAATTATTCAGTCTAAAAGTCGAGAATGCAAGGCAAAAGTATAAGATTTACCATAGTAAAGCTTGCGAACCTCGAAATTCCGAAGTGAGACCAGGTGCCCGGGGAGAGTCAGCGTCTCCTCATTGCATGAGACATTGAAACACAAGATGGTCGCAAAATTTTGAAGATGGTCTTCGTCGAAGAGAGGGTATAGAAACAGGAATTTGGAACGATTTTAAAGGAAGAGTTAGAATAATTTTTCGGGCATTAAGAAAGAGTAAAGACACAGTACCAGGAGCTCCGAAAACTCAAATAAAATTAACCACAGCATGAGATGATTTTGTAGATAGATTTCAAGGAAAATATCACGTGTTGGTCAATGAATGAGGTTCAGACTCCATACCGGAACAAAACACAAGTAACTTTGCATCCGACAGTGGTGTATTACAAAGATTGAGACGTCATTAAACGCAAGTCAATCGTCATAATATCTGATGAGATAAATCACGTAGCAAATTATGTGTATTCATTGATGCTATAATCCCCAAATTACGAGAAATAGACCCTGAGGTTTCAAAGATGCACAATTGGACGGATTCTCCAACCAGTCAACATCGGAACAGATTTATTTTGTACTATCTTGCAGACGTATGGCCTATTTACCCAGTGGATTGTTTTTGAAGCAGGCCATGACAAAGATCCCTACCGTTGCTGGGGGGGGGACAACTAAAAGGATGACAGACGAGGCAGTATTTCAAGAGAAAGCCGTCATACAAAATGTAAGACAATTCTATCAGTAAGCATCGATATCCTCCATGAAAGAAGTACGGTTCATTTTGTAAACAAAGCGCATGAAATGAAAAGAAAGAAGAAATCATTAAAATAAATTTGAAACTGATAAAAAAGCACTATAAAAATTCATGCAGTGGTTGATCTGTCCGACACATCCATTCCTACCATATCTAACAGCTGTCATTGTGGACACTGCTTAAAGGAAGACTACAGTATTAAATCTACTTCGTCTGCAGTAGTTGCTTCAGTCCAAAATACGTGCAATTAAGTTAGACAAAGGAGGGTATCTCCAACAACATCAGGTTGCAGCACCCGCATCAAAATCCCAAAACATCCAATGCAAAAACACAGAACAGATAAAACACGACACAAGATACCGACTCGACAGGACCTTCTGACTAGGCTGTTTCTAGGTCAGAAGGGGCGGAAACAGTGACTCAGGAAGTGATCAATTCGTCGGAAAGAACTAACGATACCTACGTTTTTACAAATACAACAGATGATCAAACTACCAGCTCCATTGGGGGATTGAATACTGGAGATTTTGTCGCATGTGTATACCATGGGAATTAGTTTGTAGGTCAGATGACAGAAGTGGACGGAAAGAGAAAGAAATTAAAGTCAATTTTATGGAGAAACGTAAAACATTACCAGTGCCCAAGAAGGGGGGGGGGATAAAATATGTGTCTAGCATTCGGAATTCCTTGGAAAAATGGAAGCATCATCGCCATGTGGAGAACGAAACGAAATTTTCGTATTAGTGAGACAGACGAGAAATTGATAACTGAAGTATTTGACAAGAGAATGGCGTAACAGGATATTCGTGAAAAATTATACAAACAATGGATCACAATGCGGAATTTGTGCAAATCTGCTTTTATATGTGTTTCAGTGTCATTATTTAAATAAATGGTACATATAACAAGTGCACTCAATACTTACCTTTGATTTATCATGTTGTAATCTGTTAGTACAGTTGATACTTACGTTAAGTTTTCTTTTTTAAGATAATGACGCACGCTCCTTGTTCATAGTTTGATGCTTACAGACTTTCTTCACTTTTTCATACAGTTTCGTATATTTTCCTGCTCAATAAAATGTTTATTAAAAGTGGTGTTCTTTTTATAAACTTGTATTTAGAAAAAGGAGAAGGTATAAATGTTTCAGTACATGAAATGTATTTTAAGTCCTTTGCTGTTTATCAGGCAAAAAGAGTTCAACATACATTTAAGATGGTGGTTCCTTTTGTACAAAACATGTACATGACATACATGACCTATTCCTGAAATGAAATGTCTCACTTTGGAGTATTGTTAATTCCGCGGTTCGCAGCCGTTCCAATGGGAATTCTCACGGTATAACCTTGCCTTCTCGACTTTGAGACTGAATAACAATAACTGTTGAGTACTTCTTTGATTTTTAGCAATATAATCAGAATTAAGGGGACTTCTAAAGATGGTCAAACAAAGCATACATGTATTTGAACCCGTTCCATTGATATCGAAGTCTTACTTACCGAAATGAATTTTGACTGAGTCTAAAAATCACTTTGGCTGGAAACATCACTAATGAAGATTTAATATTCGAAACACGTGTCTGGTGCATACGGTAATATTTGCATTACTAGTAGATTCTCCATGTTATACGCCCATTGGGCAATTACAATTATATTCCGATAACTTGGGTTGCTATTATGACGTCACTTTCATGTTTTGTAAGTAGGGATAATTTACCAACGTTAAAACTTATTTGTCGTTGTTACAGGCAAAATGTGCGATGTACATGCAAATGAAATGACTGATGATTAGAATGAATGTAAATATAAATCATGACTGTCTTACTTTTGGTGTATAATTCGGATTGGACACGTGCAAATTTTCCGAGAATCTCTTCTTGATTCACAGAATTTGCACGTGACCAACCAGAAATTATACACCCATGAACACCAAAAGTAAGACAACCATTTCTTAAGGTGGCTCCACCCCCCCCCGAAAAAAAAGATCATCTCGTTTGATTTTTCTGAAACTCTCAGAATTTGATAATTGGTATACAAGATTAAATTTTGAAAAGTATGTACAAAATCGAATCTACGTAACTGTTTTCATGACGCTTTGAATTTTGGCGGTTTGGGGGTTTCTCATCTATTTTTGCGAACGTTGCCAATTTGAAGAAAGTATGCTGATTGTTTTTTAATTATTTTGCTGAATTTATAAATGTTTTTATGATTTTATTCTATATTCAATCCTTTTTCATCTTTTAAAAAAGAAATTGAAATAAACTAAGACAATGCAGGAATTATTACAAATTTAAGATCATCTAGGAGGTTGTAAACTCGTTTTTCGATCGTCGTTTTTTGACGTTATATGCCTATTGCATGAAATTCTATCGTTTAATTTTCTTGAAACAAATATCAAATGATAAACTATTGTATATGAAATATTTCTTTGAAATATGAACAAAATCGAACCTAGCGAACGGATGTTATGATTATTTTTGAAACCCCACCCCCTTAATTCGACGTTATAGTGACGTCAGAGGTAAGAGTTAATCAGCGTATGACTACAGGAATTTGTAGGAATTCTGGATCGAAACGGCCTTAACGGAAACCTTACAAACCTTTAATTGTGTGTGTCCATACATACGAGATTCTTGATATGTCTAAACAACAGAAGGTTACCCCCTCAAAGACATTTAGGAAGAGAGAGAGAGAGAGTAAAAGCGTGAATCTAGAGGGAGAAAGACTCAGAATTAAGAACTAATGCACTCTCATCCTGAGATTTATTCTATTTGATGAGGCAGGTGCAGAGTTCTAAATAATCTTTAAAGAAGGGAGCGATTCTGAAAGAGATTTTGCGATTAATCAAAGTGCTTTTACTAAGAAAGTAGGCGTCAGTTTTTCTCAAAGTAGGTCGTGACGAATAATCGGGTACCGATTTATAAATGGGGGGGGGGGGGGAGAGCTAGGCACTGTTTCGTATACGTTTCAGGACAGGGAAGAAATAATTTTCCTCTATGTTAAAGTCAGATTCAGGAGCGTATCCAGAAACTCCACTACAGTTTGCAATATAACTTTTAATTGGATGACTTGCGGTACTAGGAGGATTGAGGGCATTGAAGGATATTTGTATTATCAACATATTGCTCATCTTACAATATCTAGAAATACCATTAACATAGAAAAAAATCAAAACACACTTCGAGGACAATCTAATTTATTACGAATTCGCGTGAAGGGTATTTTGAAAAAAAAAAGAAAATGGGTCGCAAGGCGCAATAATTGTGAGTGTCAAAAATATTTCCTGAGAGGGGCTTCACATGAAGTTGAGAGAGAGAGTTCTCTACCACATAAACAATTAAGAAGCTTAGATTTGTTAGATAGTTAAAATTATTTCAAAGCAACAAGTTGTTGAATTTTCGATGGTGACGTTATAAAAAGGAAACTTTTACAGCGATAGCCAAGGGTCTCATTGATGGATATTTATATACCTATAGATCAAACGATAAATCTAGCTAAAATTAATTACTATCAGATTGTAGACGATAATTCTCTGGTTTCATCGATCCCAAACTTGCTAAAATCCGTTCTGAAATAAGCGAGAACTAAGAGTTTTAACACCGAAAATTCCGAGCATTGTGGACTCTATTCATCGGCGAGTTCACAATATTTATTTTGCGCGTTATCATGACGTCATAATCATAATGACGTCAATATCCTCGGTAAGAGAGCCTCCGAAAAGACTAAATATTCGGATACTCTGTTGAACCGCCTTAAATAAATTGGTTTGAAATTTTCTTATGGAAGGTAAAGAGTTGGAACACTTCGTATTAGACATTTAAAGATTTTCCGTATGCAGAGCGCTGACTGTCTACACTGTACAGATTGAGGGGTCGTATCAAATCATATACGTATATAAATTTTCAAAAGGTGCAGTATAGCCTGGTTTTACCGCAGTGTCGTACATCGGACATTTTCGGACCTTTCCGTCGCATGCTCAAGAAAACTAAAATTGTACCCCACTCCGCCAAAAGGAGCGTCATTAAAATATCTTTCCAATATTCGTTCAATCAAATAATAATAATAATAATAATAATTAATTAATTAATAAATAACAAAACAAAAGTAACCAGATAGATATAATCATCATAGGTCTTGAAATTATGCTTTTTTGTTGCAAGATATTTCTATCGGTGCAAACATTTTTTGACCCTGATTTTGGAGTCTGCGTTAACTTTAGAAATAATTTCATTGGCATAGAGATGTGACTTTCATATTTTTCACGTTTTGGTTTACACTACAGGTATGTAGATATGGTACAGACAATAGTATTTTAGGTATATCTGCGGAACCGCAATTCATCTTAACTATTTCTACTTAAAAGCAGCAAGCTCTGCAAAGCTTCAGTGGAATAAGTAAATAATAATACACTTTCCTTTTGTTTTGTACAATAGTATAGATCAAATTTCAGGGAAAAATCCAAAACCCCCACAGTATAAGAATTCTAAATTTTGAAAACGAATCTTATTGTAGATGGCGCAACTGGAATGAATTGTTGCGGTGTAGTACAAATTCAAATTTTCATATTTCAACGGCGAACTATCCCTTTCAAGCGCAGATCTAGGGGTGAGATGGGGTTACCGTAGTCAGGGACAACCTGAAAATTGACAAATATGTATTGATAATAAATAGTCAGAAATTATGTTCAGGGCGTACCAAAAAAAAATGCACTGTATTAAAAATATTTCACAAAAATTTTCAGTTTGGTTTTAATGTCGAAACGTACTACTCTATATACTTCAAATTTTTTAAATATATAGTCATTTTGCAAATAAAGGCTTTTTTCTTAGGTAAGAAAATGCTTTATTAGGTCTTCCGACTTCCGTCGGAAGACCTATTGTTTTCGTAACCGTGGAAAATTGGATCAGCGATTTCTCAAGAACCCTGTAAGCTAGGACAATGAAAGTTCTCCAACGTTACGTTTGGAGTAAAAGCTAGATTTGTCTTTTTTATTTTTGGTCTCTGTTATTTTTTTATCATGTTTTTTAGTAGATTCAAATATTTGACGGGAGCGTCGAATTACTCAAAAGGACCGAAAATTTCATGTTTTGCTATTTGTAAGCTTAAATATCTCGTATTTTGCTATCTACAATTTCCATTCTTTTTGAAAGTCGACAGCCATGCAAGATATGAAATGCTAGATGCACACTGTAACGATTTATTACGATGACGTCCTTCATCGTCCTTCACCGTCCTTCATATTTCCAAATTCAGAAGTTCATAGGAGGAAGACACTTTTTTGCTTATAATAGTAAACAAAAATTAAGCTTATGAAGTTTCCTAAAAATTTCAATATTATTATTTTTTATCCATATATCTGTCTTATTTAGTCTTTCTGATTTTTCCTATCTCTTACTGTTGAAAAGATATGAGCATCGAAATTTTGAGTTGGGTATTTCGATACACCTTCACGCCAACAGATCGGGCGCACACTAAAATTGGTAGTCCGAGTCCGACTCGAGAAAAGCAGTGTTGAGATTTTCAAATTCCGATTTCACGGCAATGATGAATATGCATTTCATAAATACATTTCGATATACACAATTTGATTTTAAAACAGTTGATTAATTTAGAAGAGATCAGCTACAAACCAGAATTTACACACAAAAAGTGGTAGTTTGATTCCGATTTCTAACCTACAAACCTGTTTCTAAACTTCAATAACTATATTTTGAACATCAAGTTTAATTTCTAATTCTAGCAAACGTTCGAACATAATTTTCGGTTGGTTTATTTACAAATTGATGAACAATTTCTCCAACATTCTTCCCTCTCCTCGTTTTTCGAAAACAGTTCTGTTTATATTGCACGATGTCGCCATGATGGAAATTCAAAATAAACTTTGAAAAAAGGGAAGGGGGGGGGGGTCCAAATTTGAACCTGCACAGCGAGAACCTCATGGTATTTATATATATATATTGAACGTAACTTGTTATTACCATTTCTCTTCTCAAGAAAATTGGTTCTACAGCTACGAGCTCGCCTTTTTTATGGGGGAAGGGGGCAGGAAGAATTTGCAAAAAAAAAAAATCCCGGCTCTGAAAAATGCTGAAAAAAATATTCCGGCCCAAAGGGCCGGCAATTTTTTTCCCGGACCATGCAAAAGTAAGGATACATTGCATGATATGGAAATTTTTGCTGGCCCTTTGTGCCAGACAATTTAAAGTCAAAAAATTAATTAATATAAATACAAACTGTTTGAAAATTTAATGTTACTGCTATTTGAAAACTTAAATATATAATATAAATACATGTAATGTGACGTTCTTCATATTTCCAAACCAAAAATTGTATAGGAGGAAGACACTCTTGTTGCAACCGCAACAAGAAACCTTTCTAGTAATATATATGATTTACCCCCCCCCCCCCCCTTCTTCCACTCGTGTTGTCACATATTGAACAATTATTTAGGATTGTAGAATCTTCGTCGACGTTCAAAACGATATCTACCCCTTATTTCCAAATTGTGATAAATTCTTTCAAATGTATATATATTTGTATATGATACGTACACTGTATAAAACATGTTCATTTTAACTCATGCCCTCCGTATACACACCATTTGTACTCTGCGGGGAAGGTATAATGAAAATCTTTAATGTGAATTCTACATTGCTATGATATTTTCACACTTAGTCGGATACGACGAACGGTCAAGTGCATGTACCGGTTCTCATATGTTGTTGTATTTTCATAAATTCTATCCGTTCTTACGGTGAAGTCCGTACACATTCGTACCATCGGTATATGTTTCCCCTTCGTAATAGTCGCGAGAACATCTGGTAGTTGCAATGACGATTTTAAAAGCAATTGTATACAATTTCCACATATTGAAATCAATTTTTTTCCGCTTTCAATTTTCTTTCGCAAAAGGACGATCGAAAGCGCGAAACCTGATCGGGAGGCGAAATTGACAATGTTTTGTATTCGTACACCGCCCCCATATTCTGTAGGTGTAGACTGTCGAGCGTCTGCATACGGGAAAACTTTAAATCTCTATTATTTCATGCAGAATTATACCCTTTATTGTACAGCATATATAGTGTACATTATGTATATCTTGTATAAATACTAGACTGGTGTTACTGATTTTGTTCGCTGTAGAATCTGCAATGTCTTATTCATAGCATGGGAATGAAGGAATTATTGAAATACACAAGTACATTTTTGCGTCAGAATCATCAAACGCCTTTTATACCATGGATATGATCCTAATGTCACCAGACGGACACTAGGCTTGGTACTTGACCAATCTACAGTCTTGTACAAGCGTATTCTTAAAACTTGCACTCTAAACTGACTGTGACGACGTCCACCTGTCCTCTCTGAATGTCAGTCGGACTCCTCGGGTGATAACATACATGAGCTCGCGGCGGCAGATCACGGATTGTATTACGTACGCCCTCTTTTTATATCCATTTACATATTCATCTGTGTTGCTTGGGCCCCTGCGTTTTGCGGTCTTGTTTGTGTGTGGTCATCTGACAGTGAGGAGGTTGTTTTACACCACAATTGTTCGTTCTACGAGACCTCTTGGTAATCGGAAAAGTGGGAGGGTTGTGTGCACGTAATCCAGGATAACCACACCTTCTGCTATTTCCGTGGCAGATGGCCGTCCTAAGTCGGCAACGGTTGCCCATTGGTCTCGTTGGTTTATGTGTAGTCCTTT
The DNA here is from genome assembly GCA_028142955.1 of Pinctada fucata. Taxonomy (NCBI): domain Eukaryota; kingdom Metazoa; phylum Mollusca; class Bivalvia; order Pterioida; family Pteriidae; genus Pinctada; species Pinctada fucata. The sequence goes on along the minus strand of AP027113.1, from coordinate 25,353,938 downwards.
GTGTTTGATGTTTCTGTGTTGTGCGTTGGCGTTCCTTGTCCCTTATGCGTCTCATTCCGTGCTTGTCTGCTTTGTGTTTTTGCATTGAGTGTTTTGGGGTTTTGCTGTGGGTGCTACAACCTGGTGTTGTTGGAGATCCCCTCCTTTGTTTTATTCCTGAGAATCAATATAGAGCTTGTTCTCTAATTATAACGTATGTAGAACTATGGCTTTTTTTTTTATTAATTTTAACTACTTTAAAACACAAGATGAAATTTTATCTGAAAATCTGTACGTCATGTTGCAAATAGTAAATGCGGCATGCATTTGAAGAAATCAATAATTAATATATTTCCTATTGGATTATTCTTTGTATATGATCTGAAAGAATTACTCGTGATCTTTCTTGTTTTGAAATTATTTGGAAGTAAATCAACAAGTTGACTACATTGTATTATTATTCATATAAATGATCAGAAATATCGAAATGATTCATAATGCTGTCTGATAAAATGTTATATATATTTATAAGGATGGGATATTTATTTCTTATTTGTTATTTGTAGGGAATTCTTTTGATATATCAAGATGAATAATTATTATTGAAACGTCATGCGGTTGTCTGCATTTGGAGATGAGCTAGTTTATTCATATTACTAGCGGAACCAGTACATTGGACAGGAATTAATCCACGTACTTGCTGAATTCACGTGATACATTATTACGTATTAATTCATGTAGCTTCATTTAAGGGACATGCAGCATAAATTAAAATATTCCAATTTGAAAATAAATTGAGCATACCTGATGGGAAACACCTCACCTAAACCACGTAAGTTTGATTTTTTAAAACATTTTTAAGGCGACTGAAATAGCGTTAAGCTTTGCAGAAAAAATATATTTTATTCACTTTTGATCAAGTAAATTCAGTTAGATTGAAATATTCAAATGCATGTAGATATGAGAAAATGTAAAGTACCTCACATGATTTCTAGTTCTACAAGTGTCTGGTGTCATTGGTTGGGAATTTTTCTTCATGTAGGTAAAGAGTTGGAACACTTCCGTATTATCATTGTGAACATTTTTTTCATATTGCAGTGTGGAGCAGTTAAAATCGTTTCCAGTGACCTGATGTTTAGAAGTGTATTAATTTCTTCTTTCCAGCTCTGTTGCTCGAAAGCAGCTTTGTTATGGCCCTTTATCGATCTGACATCATATATATTATTTTATTATAATTTCGAAAACTCGTCATTCCATTCTAAACTATCACCGAAATTAAAGGAGATAACATCTTAGCACCATCCCTCCAATGCTATTTTGAACATATATTTTATTTTGATATGCTACTGAATCGACCCTACAGGAAATGGTTACACTCTCTGTAAAGTAAATGTACAAATCCAAATTCTAAACGTAAAAGAGGGCGCTACTGAAATAAATTTGGTGACTCCGCTGGAAGCATCACTGATGAGAATTTTATATTCGAAACATGTGTCTGGTGCAAAAAAAATTGGTTAGGAATTTTCTTCATTGAGGTATAGAGTTGGAACACTTCCGTATTAATACTTTTCACTAAAGGGGTCATATTTGATTAAAGAAATCAAGTGTAATAAGAAAAAGAAAATTTGAACTCACAATAAACGAAATTACCTTAGAGAGCTTTGAATATGTATATTCACACATGAAAATAAATAAATTCTCACAAAATTTAATCTAGGTTAATTGCGATAACATTAACAATTTTCGTTTGTGACATATTCCCTTCCAAGTGCAGCGTCCGAAGTCGGAATTCCACGAACATGAAAAATGTCTAATGCGTTCAATGGCATTAATAATGTCGAAGGGTTCCAACTATATAAATGGCGTTTGAGGCAGTTCTTCCGCGTCCGTATATGTACATGTAGCAAGTATCAGTCACTCACTAGATCGCGTTCTACATACGGCTGTTTAAAACAATCAATACCATGCAATCAGAAATAGTCGCATTGGCATTAATAATGTAGAAGGGTTCCAACTAAATAAGTGGCGTTTGAGGCAGTTCTTCCGCGTCCGTATATGTACATGTAGCAAGTAACAGTCACTCACTAGATCGCGTTCTACATACGGCTGTTTAAACCAATCAATACCATGCAATCAGAAATAGTCGCATTGGCATTAATAATGTCGAAGGGTTCCAACTATAAAAGTGGCGTTTGAGGCAGTTCTTCCGCGTCCGTATATGTACATGTAGCAAGTAACAGTCACTCACTAGATTGCGTTCTACACACGCAATCAGAAATAGTCTACCATGCAATCAGAAATAGTCGCATTGGCATTAATAATGTCGAAGGGTTCCAACTCTATAAGTGGCGTTTGAGGCAGTTCTTCCGCGTCCGTATATGTACTGCCAACTCATGCAAGTCCCAAAGACAATCTCTGCATTTCCATCTCGCTTGTACACCATGTCCACACCACGTTCAACCCATGTTCGTGAATTTTTGACTGTCGCAGTTCGAACACGTATGTGTGATATGAGAAATGCTATATTCTCTAGCCTTTAAAATTTCAGCATCCCCGCCCCCAAACAGGGGGAGAGGAAGAGGAGGGATGAGAGGAGGAATGAGGCCTCGATTGAGGCGTAAAGCGGACAGTCTCAGATCGTATGGTAAGTTATATGGTATATGGTCGCATGTCTGTAGATCGATCGCAAGAATCTAGCATACAAGCCAACAAGCTAGGTAGGTTCCACATAGTTTCCTTGCCTGCAGCTAAATTCTCTTCTGCAGACTTGAGTCATAGACTTCATAGACGCTCTATGTATCAAAAGGCAGCTACGGCGTCTTTAATAATCGAAATTCCTGTTTACGTAATTTGTGTCTTCGGTACGAGAAATAGCACAAAGTTTTAAATATGCCCCCGGAATCAAAAGTTCGGGGCATTAAGTTCTTGGTCTGTCTGTCTGTCTGTCTGTCTGTCTATCTGTCTGTTTCCCTGTTTGTCCTTTACAGAAACTTTAACATGTTTAACATTGGATATAACTTTTGAATAGTGATAAGGGTTTCATATTTCACATGTGTATTTCTTGTGAAAAGATATTTCTATTGATACCAAAATTTTGACGTCGTGACGTTGGCCTTTGATTTATTTAAAAAAAATATCATTGGGCATATCTTATTAATGGTAAGTGATAGGGCTTTCATATTTCACATGTGTTTTCCTTGTGAGGAGGCCTTTTTATTGATACCAAAATGTTTTTACCTTGATACCCTGACCTTGATCTTCTACCTATATTTCAAAAACTGGCAAAAGAAAATTGGTCGTTAGATGTAAATCTCAAGCTGATCGGAATACGGAGTTATATCCAATTTGAGACGATATCTGACGTAAATTTAAGTCACCTTAAAGTCATAAATTAGTTTAAATTAATTGAATAAATTTCCAGAAATCTCATTGGTTGTTTAGCCGTAATTATGATACTTTCTTACCCGCCTGCAGCAATAAATATAGATCTTTGTGACTTCACGGATACCTTATCGTTTCTTGACGTCATGGGAAGCATTTCTTGTGAAAAATACGTTCAACCGTTTTGAGTATTCCTCTCAGCAAAGATCATTCAGTTTTATTTTTATGCTAAAACGAAGTTCATTCGTGGTTTATACATTTTGAATAAACGCTTCACGGGTACGATGACAAATATGGATAATGACCATATCCTTGTATACAGAACAAAAAAGATAATTCAGAAAATCAGAAACCGAAGGCATACAAAATCAGGATAGAACAGGAACAAAAGCAAACAAACAAACACCTCCACCATATGAAAAGAAGCGAACTCGCGATATGGGAGTGAGAACAGGTGCCCAGGAAGAGTAAGCATCTCCTGCTTGCATGCAAAACCCGCCGCTTCAATTCGGTAGAACTGTCACACCCTGTTACTTCCATTTGGAAAGACAAAGAGTACAATCTTTAGTTAGATGGTTCAAATGGTCTATGCCAGAATATCATCCACCATTCTGGAGAGTGGGACATCATAGTATATGACGAGTTGCCCATACCGACCGTAGAACTTCCTCGGTGACGATGTTAGTCGGTCACAAACATATCCCTGACTGAGAAGCTTATCTGAAAGACGCATAGCTCTCAGAAAAAATCCGTATATTTGGTACTTGCTCTGGCATAGCGTATCAACTGAGATATGAACACGGCATAAGCAGGCGATGAAGGGATGTTGCTACTCAGAAATGGAAAGTGATCTTTTTAATGGTGAATTTTTTTAACAATCCATCAACAAATAAAAACAGTATGAAACTTTTACTGTTGACGCCAATTTGAAACGACTATTTACAAATGATTTGCAGTATGGCAAAAATGTTATTACGGTTCCAGACAGGTTATATGGTCTGATATACCTTTTCGAGGGGGGATCTAAATTCCAGGCAAGGTATATTAGACCATATTACTGTCTAGAATCGTAATAACGTATAATGGTAACGTCAATATTGGGACTCCGTTCAAAACTATTTTTCGAAAAAAAAATTGCTAATTAGCGAAAAGAAACAACAATACACACATCGTCAGATACGTTAAGTCCATAACAGCATGGTCGAGTATCACATGATAAGTGTTCTTTGACTATACCTCTTTCAAAATGTTCATTGGTTCAGCATGCTTAACGACCAACAATTAACTTTCAAGTTGTAGTAACTGTAATCTGCTATCAAATTGGTTACAAAATGTAGTCTATACGAGACTGCCCCCACCTGGGCTCGAACTTGCAATCTTTAGTCTAACACTTTACTGAATGAGCCAAAGAGACATCTCTCTGGCCCTGTCTAGTACAAGTGCCAGATAACAAATAAATTTATTAACTTCCAGTTAATTAAGAAATTTAGCAAGTTCAATGACTGATGCTCAACATTGGTCAATTTTTCTTCAGGCATTTTTTATCTATATTTTGACCTTTCTGATGACCATGCAGAAGCATTATATTCAGCTCCACAATCAGGTCACACGATTAATGCATAAACATTTAGTTAAAATACTGCAATTTTGGAACATTTTTGTAAGTACATTTACAACATGACACAAAAGTAAAGGCATTTATTAGCTTTTTAATGCATATTTAGTGCTTTCCGAGTAAATCGATTAAAATTCTTTCCGATTATAAACCAATAATCGATGTAGAATTTTCCCGATTATACAACGCTACAGTTTATTCAGGGTATACGTGATCATAGGAACCCGTCATTCATAAATGAAGATTGAACAGTTATCTCGTTATTTTGTTATATGGCTATTATGAATTTAAAATATATTTAGTCGTTTTCTGAAAGGAACCTTTTCATCTGTTTATGTACATTGAAGACAGCGTCAAACAACTCAGGTTGAATCATGTTTACAATATCATTCATAAATGTTCTCAACCATACTTACCATCTGACTTTGTATTAAGACCCTCATCTACCCGGAGCTTAATATCTTTATCAAATTTATACTACACCATTCCAAGGGTAAAATCATGTAAAGAAGGTTGCTTTTATTTTAATGCAATTGATTAAACATGTTAAAGACTGGAATGGTTTGCATATTCATGTAAAAAACTCAAAGTGTAAAGAAAGTTACAGAATGGTTGATGCAGCAAATTCTTATTAAACTGAAAGATAATTTTGTGTTTTTTAAATGTATTTTTAAATGTTTACCAGAATTTAAAGGTATTGTGGTAGTATATGTCTTTTTATGTCATTCAACAATTATACTGTCTAAATTTCTTAAATCCCATTTGTTGTATATATTTTCAAATTTTCAAATATCCTGTACACGTGGGGCAAAGGACTTCATTGGAAATAAACCTGGATAGAAAATGTTTTTCTTTAAACGAATTCTCCAAGAGGTTATTTTCAATCATGGCCGAATGGAAATAATTTAATTAAAATGTGTAATTGTGCAAATTAGAAGTCCACGTAAGAATCAGACAGGGGTGATACATCATTTTTTTGCAAAATATGTGGTACAAATCAAACATATAATATTCATTTCTCAAGGTAGCGATGGTGAAGCGAGATATTCACCTCATACTTTATAAAAAATGGCGGGACTTCTTAATTACTTCCTTAGTTCAGGTCCCTGTATGTCTAACGGACAAAGAAGGATATCTATTCTGCTTTATATTTCATTTTGATTAATTTTGTAGTTTACGGACAATTATTCTAATTAATGTAATTGTTAAATATTAAATATCAATCATAATACTGACTCCTTGATTTGATTTATAGACAGTGCTCAGTACTTGAGATTTAGGAAAATTTAAATCTTATACAATACCGGCGTCCAAATCACGGACGTCACTTATAAGATTTCCTTCTCAATATGATCAAGGTCGGGTCTACCACGACTGACAAATATGTAAACAGGAAAGATAATTTAGTTTATCAAATATAAAATCCTGTTCATTGAAATTACTTACCCATTATGAATATATATGTATACACATTATTTGGATTCCCTCCGTTTGCCTCGAGTTTCACCATTGAGAAAACAACTTGTTTAAATGCGCATACGGTGCACTGAAATTCTTATTATACAACATACATTTCAAATGTTTAACGTCTTCAAATTAATTTTAGAACAGATAAATTTACAGCATGGAACAGACATGCACATTTCGGGTACTTAACTCCCATTCATTGCTCCTCAATCTAAACAATGAAATATGTATGGCCAAAATTTGTGCAATTATGTCCTAAATATACCGAAAGACGTAGCAAGATGGCTGGGATATGATGCTACAGGACCAAGGTTTTAGAAATTTGAGAAAATTTTGTAAACAGAAATTTTCAAATGCGTTTGAAAAAAACGATCAACCGAAATTGATCGAACTTGGCTACATGTGCCCTCGGGGACTCCTGGTCCACTAGCATTGACACTCACAAAGTAATACAAATGTTTAACGTATTTAATACTGATAATTACTCCAAACCACTATGCTCTTTCGCCTCGGTTTCAAAAATCGACGATAGACTTTAAAAATTTTTTTTTTACAAATGTTCATTCTCTGTAGAAATTTTTACTCACAATCAACCAACTGCTGTTTAGAATAAACTTTGAAAATGCAACAATGACCCTTTGTTTGAACGAGAAAGCTTGCTGCAAGGTCCATGCTGCATATTTATCTGTTCGAAATGATGCTATTGAATTTGAAGACGTTTAACAATTGCAACAGTTTGCTATATCACAGTATAAAGTAATTCTGTTTTATTCAACAATGATTAGTTTAATCAAAACAATATTTTAAATGCTTGACATTGTTGATTGTAAAGAATATCATATATGTTATATATATATATATGTAATTTCATTAACAAAAGTGTACCAAGAGATCAAAAATGAGTATACGAATTGCGACTTTTGATAAATTCTTTCTTTCTTTAAAAGTGTCCAGAAATAAACAAAGTATAAATTCATTGTTTTTAAACATTCGTGAAATTATGCATTAAAATTGCATTACTGGTCGGGCACATATTATCGCCACTTTTTCAACATTTTTTGCTCTAAAATCTGTATTTCTTCGTGAAATTCGATGAAATTCTTACAGAAGGAAGAAAAATCCTTGATACACATTTCATGTGATTTTCATGAAAATCTGATTATCTGTTCTTGTTTATCGGTGATTTGTGAACGTCAGGGTTTAGCTAAGTCTGAAAGAAGGAAGGGTACATATTATCGCCACCTCTATCATTTCTTACTGAAAATTTTACACTTTTTCAACAAAATTGATATTATTTGTATCTTTGAACTTTCTTCTTTTCGACTGTGAAAAATTCATACAAAAAAAAAAAAAAAAAAAAAAAAATCAAAAACCAAAGAGATATAGGAAGATGAATTGACCTACCCTTTCCCCGGAGGGGCGGGGAAAATACATTCAGATTTACCGACTTTCTATCATAAAATTCAGTATTTGCAGGTAATGAAATTATTTGAAATTTTGTATACCATTTCATGTTTCAAAGATGTAATTATGGTGAAAAAATTAAATTTCTACATCAACAATATGCGGAGATATAAATGAAGTGGCGATAATATGTGCTCGGCGATAATATGTACCCGACCAGTATGTACTCTCAAATCCGTTGGTTAAGATTGTGATTATAAAAATGTAACTGTTTTATTCGCGAATCACGCGATACCGTAAATCTGGAAATTTTTGCGTCGATTTATTTTTGCGGTTTTGAGTAAAAAGCCTATAGATTTATTTTTGTGATTCTATTTTTTGCCAATCCATCGAGACCAAAAAATAAAATTATAGCATATGGTATTTTGCTTATTTGCTGTACAACATTGCTGCATGGCCGGACAGAAAAGAAATGATTCCTATCTTATTGTCTTTATCGGCAGTATGCTTTCCGATTCGGAGCAGCTAAGCTTTTGAAATGTCACAAATCCGAAAATCATACGAATCGCAGATAATTTCAGTTATGACAGCCTCAATCAGAGACAGTTTACTTACATTATGGAGTAATTAACTCCTTCATTGCAAACAAAGACCCACTTCAATTGTCTATTGGCTTATTTTTCACACCTATTCAGCGATCGGCGTAGCATACCTGTATTTCACTTGTTCGTGTTTATTATGTATTGTTATAAGCAATTCATAAACACACATTCGTGACTAAATGAGACATATGCAACTCCCCCCCCCCCATCCAAACTCTGAATGTCAAAACGGTCATCAATAAAAGCCAAGTATACAGTACAGATGCGCGTACGTATGTATCGGAAGCATGATTTTATTCAAGTAGATTTATTTTTAAGAAAAATATTTTTGCGAATCCATCATACCCGCAAAATTGCTAAAAATTAATCGACAGCAAAAATAACAGGTTTACGGTATACAAATAATCTTTTGCAGGGGAATCCCCTTCGATAAGAGAAGGTAAATACGGTCTAAATATAGTTTATATGAATTTCAAACTTCTTTTAGGCCTATCATATGAGGATCATTAACATTTATACGATCTGAATCTTTTCTGATAAAGAAAAGAATAGAGGTATATTTAGAGAACACTTCAACAGAAGAATTTCTATTTTTTTTTTAACATTTTATGACATGGTTCACGTAAATAAATAAAATTTTAAATGTAAGTGTTCTCTTGATCAGAATAGATAATCATCATATAATTGATAATGATCCTCTGATAGAACTTAAAGAAATTCAAATACAGTAGATTTAGACAGTAATCGAAGGTGAATCCTATGCATATCACGTGATTCGATATTACCATATACATTTAGTCATCTTAATGTGACCTTTAAGCATACATGTAGGCATGATAATTTCAAAACACATCATTTAAAATGTGTGTGTGTGTTTTAAAGTCATACAGTAGCATCTGTATTTCGTTTTTTCAAATGGATTATAAAGTTGGATTTTTTTTTTCGTTTTTTTTTACTCTCAATCTTTACCTTAAATCTAAACAACCACAACTTAAGCATTTACCAAATTCATTAGGATGATATCAATAAAGTCATAATGAATATATTAATTTCATAAAATTGCCTTTTTAAATATGACAATATCATAGCGTCCCCATCCTTGCAGCATTGCTTTTTAATTGACTTAAAAGTTTTTTTTGCATTTTATTCTTATTCAATTTACTTGTAGAGAATTATTTAGATGAGCCATATAAAGACCTGAAGGTGGAAGATATCGATTTACTGATCGAAGAAAACTCCAAAGATCACCACACAGACAAATACGACCTAACCGACTCCAGTGCTAAAATTGTTTTACGACGGGCTTCTTCATTCTCTGTGAAGATCCGCTTCTCCAGAAAATTCAACTTGCAGGAGGACACTGTGAGATTTGCATTCACTGCAGGTAATATTTGCATAGAAAATGATATGTCAGTAAGAAATTATTTCTTTATTTATCTATTAACTTTCGTGTGAAAATTTGCGATTGTGTTAAAAAAATCCCCCAGAAGTGGCAACTGCATGTCTACTGACACAAGATTGAAGGAATCTCGAGTTCTTTTAAGAAACCGTATTAAGTGACATTGGAAGTAGTAAACGATAAATTGCACTATAATTTTATTAAACTACATGATATATATTTTTGTATTTATCATCCTACGAATGGGCCGATTTGCGCATTCTATTACCAATACCCGTGTTTGTACATGACATTTGATTTTATTGGAATCTTTTATGGCCCGCTACGAAAGATACATGTAGCTCCTTTCAACGCGAGAAGTCCAAAAATGTTATTAAAGTCAACTATTGGTGAGGGTGTCGCAAACTTTTGAGATATCAAAGGAAGGTATCAGGTGATATTAAAATATTGTCATTTGTATCATTAACATCTAAATAGAAATTTAAACGAAGAGTCTAACGATGCATGTGGCTTGGTGTTTGAAGTGTAATACTTACTTCTTTCCAGCTCTGTTACCTGAGAGATTTATTTGGCACTTTATCAATTTGACATATTTTTCTCTTTCGAAAACCTAACATCGAAATTAAAGGAAGCTTACATCTTAGAATAATCCCTCCAATGCTTTTTTGGCAATCTCTTTTATTTTACTACACTACTGAATCGACCCTACTGAATCGACCCCATACGAAATTTGGAGCCACTCTCTCGCTGCAATGAAACTGCACAAATTTGAATTCAAAAGAATAAAACCAGAGGGCGCTACTGAAATTAATTTTGGCTGTGTCAGAAAATAACTTTGGCTGGAAATATTACTGAGGAGGATTAAATATCCGAAACAGGTGTCTGGTGCATTAAATTTGGTTTGTAAAGTTCTTGAAGAAGGTAAAGAGAAGGAACTTTTCTGTATTTAATTTATCATGTTGTAGGCGACTATCCCCAGCACGGAGATGGGTCTTTGGTCCATTTCTCTCTTACCGAAATGGATCCTCGTGGAAAGTGGAACGCTGAAATGACAGAGGAGAACGAGAATGAAATTAAAGTGAAGATACACACACCACCAGATTGTCTTGTATGCAAATGGCAATTCAAAGTTGAAATATTAGAAGAAAAAGATGGCAAAACCATAGTTCATTTGAATAAGAAGATATTCCCTATAGATGTCTATATTATTTTCAACCCCTGGAACAAAGGTATGTCAAATAACACCTAGCGATTATATTGATATGTGTTTTGGCATTTCATTTCTTGCTGGAAGATATTCGGTATTTTGAAAACCAGAGTTACTTCCCATATGGGACGGTATCTGACGTAGACTAATTGTGACGTCATCAAGTTCTACGGGAACGGTCCAAAAACTCTGGGAAATGACGGTATAAAGTGGATTTTATCATAACAATTTCATGATGTCACAATGATTTTACGTCAGATATACCGTCTCAAATGGGAAATAACTCTATTTCCGCAAAGACTCAATTAGGGTTGTTTTGTTGTGTATTAGTCATGTTGTCCTCTTACATGGGAGAAAACATCTCATTTGTTTTCTGACTTAGCCTAACACACCCTTTACGATGAAGAATCTGGATAAGACGCTATAATACAAATAAATGTAATGTATTAAAATAATGTAGATCTGTCTAATAGAAGCCCAATAATTGATTATGATAATTTGGTCTCACTCCACTATCGGGTGTTCGCTTCTTTTCATGTGGTGGAGGTTTTTGTTTGTTTGCTTTGGTTCCTGTTTTATCCTGATTTTGTATGCCTTCGGTTTATGATTTTCTGAATTATCGATTTTGTGCTGTATACAAGTATAAGGATATGATCAGTATCCATATTTGTCATTGAGTAACTTATAGTAAAACATGTAACTTTTCGTTGAATGAATACAGCGGATACTGTGTACCTTGAAGACGAAGATTTGCTACAGGAGTATGTTCTAAATGATACAGGAGCTATCTGGGTTAAAAATTCCTCTGTCTACAGACAATGGAGTTTTGGACAGGTAAACCTTACTAAATGCTTTCGTTGTACAACATCTCTTTTTACAACATCTCTATTGTAATAAGTTTTCTAGTATAATCGGACGATTTCTGAATCATTTATCGGATCATAATCGGAGAAGGTTTAAATCGATTATTAAGATTAAGACAGCAATATTTCCTGATTTTACAGAAAACAGAAAAGTAAAGTAATGACGAAATTTCACTGAATCATATGCTCCTATGCTCCCGTTACAGAGTACTCCAGCCAGGCCGTTCCCCTCTGGGGTGCCTCATAGCCCCTTCTATTATTTAAGGGGCGGAGTACTACATTTTGTTTTGCCTCGGACTAGTTTGACCCAATGGGAATGCTTGAATTTGGTCATGTGACTGCCCGACAAATTCTTGTGGAAAGTCAGTTTCAAAAATTTGTAAGGCAATGGCCGACAATTAGCAAAACCAGACGGAGGATAATAATATAAATCACGTGCTGCTGTTCTTGATATCAACATTTTTGTACCTAAAATGGTCCTCGACAAAACAAATCAGTTATTAGGTTTGTTACTGACCTTACACGGAAATCTGTCGGGTTGATAAAGCCCATAGAAGGCTCGGCGCAAGCGCCTCGCCTTCTATGGGCTTTATCAACCCGACAGATTTCCGTGTAAGGTCAGTAACAAACCTAATAACTAATATTGTACCCCATTTTAATACCCACCCTCCACTCACTTGTGTATGTGGTGTATGCATGTATGCAGGAGGGTTGTATAATTTTGTACTGCTTGGATGGTCCGTATTTCCAACGGCATTTATAAGGTGCTACCACACCTGGATACCCTTGCCGCAGCATCAACTTGGGTACCCAACCGGGCCCTTTATAGTCCCTCCGGTCAGAAGACTCGGTAGGAACGAACGAATGGATATGACTTTCAACTCTCATATGACCACACCGTGATTCGAGCCCCGGTCGTCTGCGTGAGAGTTGAACGCCTTATCCACTCGGCCATCTCTACCGAATGAGAGAAAACATTGGACAACGATACACACAAGAACACCCACACAGAATGAGAGAAAACACTGGACAACGATACACACGAGACCACCCACACAGAATGATAGAAAACAGTGGACAACGATACACACAAGATCACCCACACTGAATGATAGAAAACAGTGGACAACGATACATACAAGAACACCCACACAGAATGTGAAAAAAACAGTGGACAACGATACACACACGGGCGCCCACACAGAATGAGAGAAAACATTGGACAACGATACACACAAGATCACCCACACAGAATGATTGAAAACAGTGGACAACGATACACACAAGAGCACACACACAGAATGAGATAAAACAGTGGACAACAATACACACAAGAACAGTAACACAGAATGAGAGAAAAAATTGACAACGATACACACAAGTGCACCCACAAAGAATGAGAGAAAACTTTGTACAACGATACATACAAGAACACCCACACGGAACGGACATAAAACACAAGTGACAATATACATAAAGTAAAGACAACCAGTATGCACAGAGAACCGACTATCGAAGGCTATTCACTGTATAAAAGCCCATACGGAATACTTGCTTACAAAGTCTAACTTATCAGCATATATAGGACTTTTTTAGACGCGCAGCTGGTGTATATAAGGATAATTATCTTTAATTGTCCAACATGTTTAAAAAATCATCTCTTGAATTTCAGTTTGAAAAGAACATCTTGGATTGCACCATGTACCTACTTGACTCTTCTGATACTCACGAATCAGTGAAAGTTCGAGGAAATTCTGTGTTAGTGAGCAGAAAATTGTCTGCCGTGGTAAGAGAAGAAATCAAAGTAGCTTCTATATTTTTTAACATTCCTGTAAACCGTGGATACGTATTATTAAGGCATTAATAATCAGTGAACATGGTAAATGAAAGGTAAATATAAAACCTGAAATCAGATTTTACAAATAACACTCAAAAGGCTTACAAATTCATGAAAAATACGAGTTACAGTACATAATATATTTTTTTCACGAGTAAAGAAAAACAAGACACACAGACGGAGACAATAACACGCATCATTTAAGAAATGAGTCTTAATATATTTTCTGTTGATAAAGGTATCACCCGAAAAATTGGACAAAAAACTGCACCAAGCGCGTAGCGCGTTGATGCAAACGTATTCCGTCTAATTTGAGCAATCCTACATGCAGAAATAATCTGTTTTAGTAAGTAAGAAAGAAATGGTACCATTGAAATGTTAAGCAAACATCAACATATTGTATTTTCAGCATCGAGATTACTCGTGTTTGAGGGAACCCCGGTTCTAAAAATAGTGCCAGAAATAGACTTTCGTGAAATGTTTTGTTGATCGATGTATCCTGACGACAATGTCAATCATAATATTCGTTTCTTGAAACATTGCATTGGGTGTTTTGGGGGTTTTGATGTGTGTGCTGCAGCCTGGTTTTGTTGGAGATCCCCTCCTTTGTTTTGAAAATAACGATGGAATTAAATGACTATTTAGTCGTCTTATTCACATTCAAATTACTTCTTTTTTGACAAAACCTACAACGTATGGTGAATATAGCAATAAGCATGTATGTTTCAGATTAAACGTATGCATTCCCATTGAAAATGTAAACAGAATGATAAGTGCTTTCATAAAAGAAGGGAGGAGATCTCCAACAAGACCCCGTTGCAGCACCAACGACAGAACACCAAAACACCCGATGCAAAAACACAAAAGACGAGTATAGTATGAGACGGAAAAGAGACATACATGTAAACATCAAACACAAAAGACTACACATAAGATGTAAATATAAGGGAAATAAAGATGGGCATTCAGAATTACATGTTCATTTTGCGGTCTTGTTTGTGTGTGGTCATCTCGACAGTGAGGAGGTTGTTTTACACCACAATTGTGCGTTCTTCGAGACCTCTGGGTAATCGAAAAGTGGGAGGGTTGTGCGCACGTAATCCAGGATAACCATACCTTCTGCTATTTCCGTGGCAGATGGCCGTCCTAAGTCGGCACTGGTTGCCCATTGGTCTCGTTGGTTTATGTGTAGTCCTTTGTGTTTGATGTTTCTGTGTTGTGCGTTGACGTTCCTTGTCCCTTACGCGTCTCTTTCTGTGCTTGTCTGCTTTGTGTTTTTGCATTGGGTGTTTTGGGGTTTTGCTGTGGGTGCTACAACCTGGTGTTGTTGGAGATCCCCTCCTTTGTTTTGTATCCGTAGATAAATTACACAAAGAACATAATTGAAAGCATCAGGTTAATCTTAAGACAAGAACAACAAATGTTGAGATAATAAATCATGTGAAAAAACCCCCCGCAGAAATCTATGGATGGAGAAATACTTTATGTGGAAAAACCTATGAAATGACGAAATATTTTATTTGGAAAGGTCTATAAAATGACAATTTGAAAATGTCTCATGTGGAAAAAATCCTTGGTATGACAAAATGTTTTATGTGGGAAAATTTATGGAATGACGAAATGCTTTATGTGGAAACATCAGAGACTGGCATAAAGAATAGTACCCGCTGTCATAAACAATTTTGTAAGATGAAAACATAAAGACATCTTGATTAAGATTCTGTTCTACATGACACATGCCTTAGATGGTAAAGAAAACCTCTGTAATTTCTTCTCGTATCGTGTCTTTGTCAAAAAAGAATTGTTAGACATAATAAAAGAAAAACTTTAAACGGATCTTTAAACACAGGGTAATGTTCAAGATGGCGGATTGTTAGTAGGCAACTGGTCTGGATTGTACGAGGGCGGTACGAATCCATCAAAATGGCAAGGAAGTATCAAAATGATGCAACAATTTTGGAAAACGAAATCTCCAATCCGCTATGGACAATGTTGGGTGTTTTCCGGATTACTCACAACAAGTATGGTTCTGGTCAATATAGTAAAAATACTCAGTATCTATATTCTTTTGATTATTAATACAAAGAAAGGATATTACGTAATTTTTAATTTCCTGCAGGAATTTTCGTAATTCCTGCAGGAAAAATAATTTCCTGCAGGAATTTTTATTTTCCCACAGGAATTTTTTTTTTGCAGAATATTCCTGCAGGAAAATAAAAATTATTTTTCCTGCGGGAATTTAAAAAAATCCTGCAGGAAATTAGAAATTCCTGCAGGAAATTAGAAATTCCTGCAGGAAATTAAAAAATCCTGCAGGAAATTGAAAATTCCTGCAGGAATTTTATTAATTAAAGGTGAATATATCAGGTACCAGGTGTACACCAGGTAAAACAATTTGGATTCTGACTAAGTTTGGTACCCCTTACCTGATGATAGTATTGGTTTTATTGTATCTCCAAGGGCAGGTGGGTGCAAAAATGAACTAGCGTGTAAGTTCATAATTATTTTGCCCACTGTTAGAAATGAATTTTTTTAATGAAGGCTAAAAACTAAAATATTTAGATATTGAATTTCTCTATAGTTGCCAATACAAACAATAATAATTCAAATGTCAAAGTCAGAAGCAAACAATTTTTTTAAGGATTAAGGCAGCCGACTATAACATGTCGCCCATTTATTCGAAGTGTTGAGTTCATCACACGCTTATTATTAACAAGGGATAGAAACAGGCTGTTTTGGTCCGTTGGATTCATGGTTACATAAGTAACTACAGTCACTTCAAATTTTGTAAACCTTTTAGTATTAGAAATGGCCTGAGTTCTAGGCATTCTGTTGTCATAGAAATTATAACAAATTCTGATTTACAATTAAATGTTTTCTATGTCATTCAAACTCTGAAATAAAAAAAAAGATAGGGCGATCGTGTTGGTTTTCAGATTGTCTTATGATTATTATATGACATCTGTTGCTTCGATTACATGTATTTACTTTATTTGAAAGTCTAGATAATATCAATTTGCGCTAGTTCAATATGAAAGTAAAGTTTCTTTTCAAAGTATTTATCCTGGTTCATCTTATTTTTTTTCCATTCATTTTTATCTTTTCATATATTTCCTTTAACGCAACTTATAACACATGTAACCTGATTTAGACCTACCCATAGTTACGTAAAATGCAATGTCTCATTCTTAAAATGAGATGATTACAAAAGAGTGTCAAATTATGATCTTGCACATTTTTATCGTAAATGAAATAACAATCATGACATTACGTATTCCATTTAGTATGTATTTAACAGATGGCACACTTAACTTATTTTCTGATAAATGCAGTGTGCAGAGCCTTAGGGATCCCTTGCAGAAGTGTCACGAACTTTTCATCTGCCCATGATACGGATGGGAGTACCACTATTGACAGAGTGTTCGATATTTGGGGCGAGAAAATGAGCAAGGATTCTGTTTGGTCAGTACTATTTGATTGTTATCGATTTCTTTCCTATCCCCTTTTGTTCCAAACTTAATCTATTTTCTACATTGTGGTAGTGGTTGCAGAAACATATTGCATATACCCTTATTTTCGAGGGTTCGAGATTTATTGTCCTTTGAAAATTTCAAACGGAAAATTTGCCGACAAAGTATGCAAAACTTCAATTTATTGATTTCAAAAGTGAACTGCGCGGACGTTAGATGCCTAAAAAATTAAATATGTTGATAAGAATGTCTAGTAAACGACGATGTTTGTATCGTCATGGAAAACATGAAAGTGAATGGTGGAAGGCTTGTATTAAAATTACTCAATTAAAGAACATACAGTGAAACAAAGTCAAGTGTAACCATATGGCCTCTCCCCCACAATAATTATGCAAATTGAGTACTTTGATTTTTAATTAATTTCCATTTATTTTGTTTATGGGATATTTTCAATCGTCTAGGAGAAGATAACTCTAATTTCAAACGTTAACTTTACGATCACGTGCTAAATTTATGTAATAGAAATGATTATCATTCCCGCCAGTGTGTTATCCTACGTCTGTCAATACGAGGTGTTCTTAGGTCACTTGACAGCAATAGAAGCTATAGTGGTTCGCCTGTCACAGGTCTGGGTGCAATACACAGCCAATTGTGCCTCACATGAAATTCATATGAAATGAGCATCATGTAAATTTCACATGAACGTTCATGTGAATTTCATATAAATTTTACATAAAATTCATGTGAAAAAAAATTCACATGAATTTCACATAAATTTACTTCACATGAATTTTACATGAATTTTTCTTTGTGACCTTCATGCAAAATTGACTTTACATGCAATTCATGTCAGAAACTTCACATGAATTTCATGTGAAAAATTTCATGTAAATTTCATGTTCGTGCTCATTTCACATAAATTTCATGTGAACTTTTACGTAAATTTCATGTAAATATCATATGAATTTCATGTGAGGCACAATTGGCTGTGTAGACGAAATGGCGAGGATTTGTTCTAAGTTTAGGCAACTTTGTTTATACGTCTGAATTCCAATTTAGTCATGAATTTCGATGGCGATTTCCATATGATTGTGAAATATCCCAGGCTCCTAATATATACTGTGCGCATGATTTTGTATGTTAGATTCATTCTCATACTGCTATAACCAACATGTAACTTTCGTATGTTAATAAACGGTAAAACTTTACCAGGACTTTTTATTTGAAGTTTACAAAATAACTAATTATATAAGTTAAATACACAACGCGAAGTACATAATTTGTAGACCCGACAGGTTTACACAAGACTGAGAGACAAGAATCGTATCCCCATGCTAAAGACATGGTAGACTTCGTCCTAGATCGCAAATCCCTTCAGAAACGAATTAGAGTCTTTGTCTGTCTCAGTGCCCTGTTACTGTTTGTCTTGGTAAGTGATGTACCTCTAGATGTGTCTTAAAGTTTCCTTTATTATGAAGGAATTTTCACGTCTGGAACGAAGTATGGATGAGAAGGCCTGACATTCCTAAAGCCAATTATGATGGTTGGCAGGTCATCGACTGTACTCCACAGGAGGAAAGCCAGGGTGAGTTACCTATTTTAAGTGACTGACTATGTATGATTAGACAGTGATAATGTTTCCGGAATTGAATCTTTTCTTCTCAGACTTCGTCCTCGTGACACATTTCTTAAACAATTACAGCTAGAACTACGTCTAAAACAATTATAGATCTATCAAAAATTAGACATTACTGTTCATACTAATAATAGAAGTGTTCAAACTTATTACTTTCTTGAAAAAATTTTTCAACCAATTTATAATGTATCAGACATGTGTTTAGGATTGTAAGGCCTCACTTATTTAATGCCGAAGTGATTTTCAGAACCAAATGTATGTTATAGCTCTGTTATATGTTTATATACAAGTAGTCCAAATATGTATATATTCATGTACGATTTGTTGTATATATACGATTTGCTATATACTATTAAAACAGGTAGTATGGCCTGTATTTTTTTCCAAAATTTGTAAGCCTTTCGATTGTTTATTTTAAATCCGGTTTCTGTTTTCGTGTTTGACTATCATTCACTGATAAAAATATCTTTATTCATCAATTTGAAAATTCATCACATCACACAAGAGCACCATTATTACTTTGCACATTGAGGACATTGCATATCTACATCGCATATGCACAAGTCAAATTGTCAATATTGAAAAATATATTCTATAGTACCAATTTTGTTTGTACTAGACAAGTGTTTCGTATACTTTAATCCTCGTCAGTAGTACTTCATGCTAAACAGTTTAAATAATTTCCTGGCGCCATCTACAATACAGAGCTTTAGTTTCCTTTTGCCAAAATAAGCGGCTCCAAATTTTGTGTAGGGTTAACGTTTATTCAGAAGCGTATTTAAGTGAAAAATATATCCAAAATTCGTTGAAGGGTAGGCGCATGGATCGGACGCTGTATCTGACATAAATGCACTGCTATATTGACTCGTGTAAGATGTATTAAGTAGCTAAGTATATGATAAACTACTTATGCAACAAAAATCAAAGAAACTAATACCAAATGTAAAATGTCTTTAAGTTCAATAACATCATTTAAGTACAGATAAATTTGCAGCATGGACTAGACATGCGCATTTCGGGACTTAATCCTCGTTAGTGATCCTTAATCTTAACAATGTAATATGGCCAAAGAGTGTGAAAATTATTATGTCCAAAAATGTACAGTAAAAGGTAGTAGGATGGGTGGGATATGATGCTACAGGACCCACGTTTTTGAAATTTCAAGATTTTTTTATCACAAATTTTCGAATGCGTTAAAGAGACAGACAATCAACCGAAGTTGATGGAACTTGGCTACATGTGCGCTTGGGGACTCTTGGTTTACCAGCAGTGACACTCACCAAGTGGTTGAAATATTAAACATCTTCAAAGAATTATTCTACGATGCTTATCTAGAAGGTTCCATGGATACTCCATTTGACGAACATTTCCTCCGCTTGAATGAATTCGCATTTGAAAGGCAATATTGATCAAAGTATGACCAAACTTGCATTTTTGATGTATCTTTCAACAAATCTGGAATCTAGATGTTCGAATGCAAACAAGAAAACGAATGTTTCAATGACGACAGACACTGTCAAGCAAAGTAAGAATATATATCTTTATCCCACCTCTGGTAATCTTCTTGCAATTTGATTGGTCGAGAAGAACTGGATATTATATTGTATTCTGTCACTGACAGGGCGTTATTTTAATACCCTGCTTCTAAGACATTTTACGCTGTTGACGTCACTGGGAAGCTTTAAAATGTAATGACATACCATACAGAAACCAAAATCCATCGGCGGGATAAATTCGTTATACAGTGTTTTACAGGGGGGATACAAAACTATTTTAGGTCGATGAAAAAAGAGGCTGTGCCTCGCTCAATTCAACTTTTTTCATCGACCCAATATATTTCTTTATTCCTCCTGTAAAACACTGTATAACTAATACTATCCTCACATACTTATGTTTACTGCATATCACCATTTACATTAACAGGAATATATCAGTGCGGTCCTATACCAGTTGCAGCAATAAAGGAGGGTGATATTTCTTACAACTATGATGGAGCATTCATTTTTGCTGAAGTTAATGCGGATATAGTGACCTGGGTTGTTGACAGAGATGGTACACTATACCTATCCGACATAAACAGAAAACAGTAAGACGTTTTGTCATGAGAAACGTAGGTAAAAAAGATAACTTCGTATATAGGAAGAGTATGCACTATTGAATTTGCATATATTTTCATTTGCATATAAATAACGAAGTACCTTTTCACATTGTGCAGAGCTACATTACTGATTATAATGAATTGAAATTATCACTTTGTTTTCGACATAGTACTTTCTATATACATGTAGATATAACCTCAGACAGTGCAATGCAAGTATTCTACATATTGTTTTTATTTTCGTGCATGAACATCGACGGCGGGTGCAGCTAGCCAACAGGGGATGTTTACTCCTCCCGGGCACCTGGTCCCACCTCTGGCTTGCTTGGGGTCCGTTGGTGCTCTATTGTGAGTGCAGCTGAGATTGTCGTCAGGATCTTCTTTAACTCTTTGAACTACTTACAAATGATCAAAACACTAACCTTGATTTTTTTTTTCGTTGTTTGGACAAGTGTCGGTAAGGATATAAGTACTAGAGCACCTGGAGATGCCAAAGAACACAAGAGAGAAGATCTAACAGACACCTACAAATACAAAGAAGGTATTTATGTGCAACGCAACTACAATGAAGTTACTGTATTCTTTGAACTAACCGCAATCACAGAATTTCACCAAACAATAGAAATCAGACAAAAAAATGTTATGTTAGAAACAGCAGGGGACAACGAAGCACACAAAAGCTAGCCTACAAAATGAACTGACAAATGATAAAAGCCAACATACCAGAGCATAGAACATGAACGACAACATATACAGTGAGAAAGACTATTAATATACAAGAAAGAACTTGCAGGTTATGAAAACAATTTATGGTAGGTAAAAGGAAAATACCAAAATACAAAGATGAAAAAAGAGGGGATCTCCAAAAACACCTTGTTGAAGTCCCAACAGCTAAACCCCCGAACACCTACTGCAAAAACACAATGCAGCAAAACACGCACAGAAAGAGACGCAAATGGCACAAGAACGAAACATCAAACACAAAACGCCACACATTAACCAAGGAGACCAATGAGCAATCGGTGCCGACACAAGGCAACAATCTGCCTAGTCAGCAGCAGAAGTTGTATTTATCCGGATTACGTGCGCACAACCTTCCCACTTTTCGATTACCTAGAGGTCTCGAAGAAGGTGTTCGAAATACAGTCCGTACTCTGCCGGCTGTGGTGAGCTCATGCATATTATCACACGAGTAGTCCGACTAAGATTCAGACAGGACAGGTGGTCAGGGCCTGAAAGTGAAAATTTGTCATAAGGTGGCGATTTACATAATATTATTTCTGTTCTATAGTTAACATTGCAGTACACCATATGCGCATTTCAACTGTCTCATCAGAGAATATCCTTATAGTGTATTGCGAATGTATTTTCTCTTAAATCCTTTTCCATTTTCAATTGAATGCTTTTAAAGAACATTTCTTTTCTGCATGCACAGACTCCAATCTAAGGCAATGCAGTTGTTAGTTCCTAATGAAAACATTCTCAAGCTTAAATGTAAAAGTCTATGACAAAGCTAATTCAGATTTCTCAAATTAAATCATTTCGCATAAAACGCTAAAAAAAAAGACTATGAGACATTTTTGAGTATTTCCTAAAAATGGTAAGATACTTTTGAAATATGGACATAAAGGCTCACTCATTCCTCTTACTATGTTTTAGGGACAGATGAAGAAAAAAGCTCTGTGTTAAGTGCACTACATGTTGCAGATCCGTACGAAGAAGAAATTTATGCGGCGTACAAAGGTTTCTCGGAAGAAAAGGTATTCCATTTGATTATGAATCACTAAATTAATATCTTTATTGTAAATTGTCTGATGTTTGAACAATGCTGATAAATTAATGCAGAAATGTGTTCGTCTCAATGCTGTTTTTTCCCCTCATATTGCGTCATTGCTTTCTTAATGCAAACGAACACCTTAAAACAGTTGAATTTCAAGTATCCTAAGCTAAGAATACCACAGAGATATGCGATACATCTATGTTAAACTTCTTCAAATTCACAACCACTGTATCATTTGAGATTAGATAAATTTGCAGCATGGACCAGATATGCATGTTTCGGGTACTTAACCCTTGTCAGTAATCCTCAAACTAAATAATGTATTATGGCCGAAGAATGTGAGAGTTATATGTCTAAAATGTACCGAAAGACGTAGCAGGATAAGTAGGATATAATGCTACAGGAACCGCATTTTTAGAACTTTCAACAAAATTGATAAAAGGAATTTTCGAATGGCAACCAAAGTTGATCCCCCGAGGACTCCTGGTCTTCCGACAAAGACACTCATCAAGTGGTATATTAGAATCATGTAATCTACAGACGTCAGTAACTGAGATTTCAACATAAAAATCCCCTTTCTGGACTGTAATATTTCATCTACGTCTCTCTTCAGTGCGATTTCTCAATTTATGTACCATGTCAAATAAAGACAAACAATTGGTGAAAGGGTTTGCAGGAACACTTTGATAAGTCTTTCAAACAGGCTTCTTTGTCAGAGTGAACGTTTAAGGTTAAAGCCCAAAAATGAATTAATGATTACATGTTACTAATAATTTGTTACCATTTTTTGGATGCCTTTTAGAATGTGGATGTAGAACTAGATATACCTACACGTGCAAAACTCGGAGAGGACTTTGTAGTAAAGTTGACTGCTATGAACAGGGCAAAAGAGGAACAATCTATATACGGTACTATTTCATGTAAACCCGAAAATTACGCGGGTGAAGCACTCGAAGTAAGGAAGTTAGAGGAGGTTGAAGGGATACTTCCACCGAAAGGAGAAGGTTGATATTTACATTTAATTATCATTTAAGGATGCATGATGTATTTGATATCATTTAGTAGAAATTTATTCCGAGAAATTGTCTTGAAAAGTGTTAAAAAGTGTTTAAGATATGTTTTTGGAAATCAAGAAAGCTAAGTCAATTAATTTTCATACTTTTACAATTTATTTCTAAAATTGGATTAACCTTTTATCAGTTTAAGCTACGGTAGTGCTTAAAATTCTCATTTGAACTTCAGTCAAAGACACGGCTCTTACATATTTAGCCCTGAAGCTCAGAGCTTATTTCTTCAACAAGGCGAATTGTTATAAAATAGTATCTGTTAATGTGCTTCGCGCATTAATGCAGTTCTCTGTTAAATTTTTCTGATTTATTTCTTAAATTTGTCTTCATGATCGCAACGTAATCTCGTTGGATGTAATTCTTTTATATACTTAATCAAGTATCTTCTAAATGTACTAGTGGAAAAGAAAATATAACTTTATCTCGTTGGTCATGATATTGGATCGATCTATTATCCTTGTCATAGAATGTATTGGATACCGACATTTTATTTTGAAATTAGATGGAAGGATCAGTCTTGAGTTAAAAGTTACAACTGACGAATACTTGAAGGAACTTCACGATGGATGCTATATATCTGTAGTTGGTGCAGTTTTCAATAACACTCTCAAACAGGCCACTCTCGTAGAAAAGACATTCACATTAGAGAAACCTGTCCTTAAAATAGATGTAAGTCTCGCTCACACTACAAAATATATTAATTTTATACCTCCGTCCTTCAGTTCTTCCATCCATTTTATTGTATTGCAGATAAAGACCAAACAGCTGTTTGAATTGCATCTAGAAATTTGCCATGAAGATTCACTTTAAAGAATTGTAGCGCTCAATTGATGTTCAAGATAACAGGTCAAAATGAACCGTAAACAAAATTATCTTTTTGTGAAAATATAAAAAACAGTTGGAACAAATTGTTTTGAAACTGTATATGCATAAATGAAAAGTAAATAAGTTCACACATGTTATGGTTTGTTATACCTTGTAAGTCCATATCGTTTGTATATCTGAAAAGTCCATAGTTTTTGCAAACACTTCAAGAGTTCGTCAAAAGCAATGATTTTCTGTCGCCGACAAACTATTGATTCAGAAGTGTTTCCAAAAACTATGAACTTCTTAATAATATACCTGGACGATATGGATTGATTTATTGGACATTGTCCTACTGCAACGGCTATTTAGTTTATCAAAGTTTAATTTAGAAAATGATGAATAAAAAAACTATATAAGGAACAACAACACCATACGTTTCGATCCCATGTTGTGAAGTTGAGACTTCACATAAATGAAGTTCAGTTTCTTTTCTAAGTTTCTAAGCTGTTGGACAACGAAACTTCACCACGTTATGTAAGCAATGATATTGCTTTTAAGTTTATTAGATCTCTTCCTGGACTATTTGAGGTAGCTTCTTAGTTCTTACCTGCAGCATCAATGCTAAAAGAGAGGAAGAGTTTCTAAACAAGTAAATAAACGTTGATAAATGTGAAAAAGATGAAGTCTTTAATTTGTAAACATAAACCTTAAAAAGTCTTTTCTTTTATGAAATTGTTTGAACAATAGCGAACCTTAACTGACTAGGGTTTATTACCCGAAACGTGCATGTCTGGTCCATGCTGTAAATTCATCTTCTGCTCTAAAATGATGCTAATGAATTTGAAGACGTTAAACATTAAGTTACATATTTTTATCTTTCAGTTGAGAGGTTCAAATACTATCGATTTGTGATCCACTCCATACGCTATTATAAACAGATCATAATTCAAAGATTTAAAAAATCTTTTAAAACACCCAGAACTTTCTCACAAAACAGGAAAAAATTGAACAAGTAGACGCACTATAGAAACACCATCGCAAGGACGGGTTTATCTAATGATCCATCTCTAAAATCCAGTGCACGTACAGGATTTTTATATGTGGCGTTGTTAAATACCATGATATTAATCGTCTCCAAATACAATAGAACCATTTAAGAACAGATAAATTTGCAATATGGACCAGACATGCACGTTTCGGGCTCTTAACCCTTGTCAATTATCCTCAATCATATCGATAAAATATGACCAGTGTGAAAGTTATGATGACAAAAAATGTACCGAAAGACGTAGCAGGCTCGGTATGATGCTACAGAACCAATGTTTTAGAAATGTCAAGAAATTTTGATAACAGAAATAATGTTGTACCCATATAGTATTACTCGTAATTAGAAAAGTTTAATTTTGAGGTTGCCAAAAAAGTTTGATGCAACTGAGTCTTGCGTTATCTTTGCTTTTGTATTCAATTTTGCTCCATTGCATACGATTTATATCAGTTGCTTGACAAGGATTTGTTTTTGACAAATAACAATGATTTCAGGATTCAATATCATTCCGGATTATGTGTTTTGCTTTCACTTTGTTATGAAATTCATGAAATTTATTTTTTTTCAGCTTCCCGATGAAGAAATTAAGGTGAATCAGCCCTTCTTTGTCACAATGAGCTTTACAAACCCCCTGGATATCCCATTGACAAGGTGTGAAATAGACATAGAAGGTGTAGGAATTGAAACAGCACCATCAACACTAAGGTTTGTTTAATTGAAATACTTAAGAGTTCGGTACAGCAAACATGTTTTGATTGAAATTGAAAAAAAAATGCAAGCTGGAATCCTGCACTTGCTCAATTTTTCAATCGAAGTAAATGCTAATTGTAATAGCTCACTAAGTTTAAGAAAAATCGGAAATCTAAATGCACGAAAGTTTTACAGAAGTTGGGACATATGTGGATCCACTGTCGAAAATAGATATTTACCCACTTCAATATGTCTTTGGATTAGATAAATTAATTCGTTTAATGACTCATCAATGTTAATTTAACTGTAAGCGAATTAACATTTTGAATATCATCGCAATCAATTTACGGTTAAGTGATAAACAAAATGAAAGACAAAGGGCAGTTTAGTTCTACTCACGTTATCCGGATAACCACACCATTTTGCTACTTGCGTAGCAAATTGCCGTCCTTAGTTGGCACCGGTTACCCAGTGATCTCGCTGGTTTATGTGTAGTCTTTTGTGTCTGATGTTTCTGTGTCGTATGTTTTTTTCGGATCTTGCTGTGCTCGTCTTTGTGTTTTCGCATCGGGTGTTTTGCTGTTGGTACTGTAACAAAGCCCGGGTGGAGATCCCCTCCCTTCTATCAATCTTGCAACAAAAACGATAATCTAAAAAACTTTCTTTATCGCGGACATGTCCGGAAGTGATCAACAGATTTTAAAGTATGGCACTGCACCAATCTACCTGCGAGCTACGATTTCAGCCCACAATAAAAATTGATGAAACTGAAATTCATTATGAATTTTCAAGTAATACTATATATATATGAATAAACTACTTCATTTTATATTTTCAGTGATGTTGGTCCTGGGAAAGAATATAGGACTCAAGTACAACTGATAGCAACAAGGACCGGCATCCTTAGATTTGGGGCTGCTTTTAATTCTGCAGAGCTGTTTGATATTTCAGGCGGGAAATATGTGTTTATTTCGTAAATTTAGATTCGTATTATTCATTGCAAACTTGATCTATTATATTACATAAATTTCTTTTCTTTAAAATTAAGCCAAACATTATTTCAGTTTATCTATAGATATGTTTTGTAAATGGCTTTTTCAACTTATCCAGAAGTGATGATCTGAAAACATTTTACCGATAATATTTCCGAAGGCAGTCAGCTTAAGTGAAATGGGACCCGTAGGAATATATTTTAAGCATCCGCTTCGTACGAAATCTGTTGAAAACTTACTTCATCGAAGATGTCAAGTTACCTTTATGTTAACAATGTAATTATTACCAAATAATCTTGATAATCATCTTATTAAAACACTGTATCTTGATGTATGCCTTATAACTGAATGTCAAATACAAAAAAAAAATTGTAATAAGCGAGCAGAGATTTGAACTGAATGATTGAATGGCTGTAGTCATCACCAAACAAGACATACTTACCTGATCTGTACATCAAAATGTACATCGAGACAAACACCGAATTTGACAGGTTTCCATGGAACTGTTGCGACGGGTGTTGCATGCAATCATGAAACGCTGACTCTCCCCGGGCACCTGGTCTTACTTCGAAGTGTTGTTCGTTCCGGGGTTCTCAGCCGTTCCCATGGGAATTCTCACGATTTGGCCTTGCCTTCTCGACTTTGAGACTGAATAACTGTTAGGTACTTCTTTGATGTTTATTTGATAGAACCTAGACACGAAATAGCTGCTTTAAGTGTCTATGTAACATCGCTTTATGCAAAGTAGGAAAGACAATGAAAAAAAAGAAAAGAATGTCATGGAAGAATCTTCTGAAGGATTTTTCCGAAATATACTGATACATAAAGATTGTTGTTTAATTGGCTGCAATTAATAGGTACAAACAAAAATCAAAACAATCCAAAACAAAACAGACAACAAGAACATATCTGTATATGTCATACATATGTTCTCAATGAGAATTAATCAAGCCTTGCATACCTCATGTATTTTTTTTTCGTAACAACATGAAAATTTGTATATCATCAGAATACAACCTTTAGATTCGTATGATTTTAAAATGCACAAAAAACTCTTATAAACATCGGTTCATTGCCGGATCGTTCAGATGCTCCTCAAATTCTCTATCCAGTTTTTTAACGGAAGTATTTATTTCATTTGCATAAAGCAAGGTCTTCAAACAAATTACGAGACAACATATTTCAGAAATGGAATTAATCATATCTGGATCCTAGATAATCCTGTCGAACTTATGGAAAATTTAAAAGCCACCAATTTCAATCATATTACCAGCATAAAGTCTTTCGTCTCTCCACGCTCTACATTTTCCATTCCACACCAAAGGCTAAAAAACAGAGTGGCCAATTAAATTCGTAACGCCTTTCTGTCAAAAATTTGGAGCAGGAGATACAAATACCTTGTCATAGGGCGGGAGGATACTCATTTCGTGAAGGAACACTATGATTCCAACAAAACGTATATCGAAGACGATATCATTCGGATGTTTGAGTGTTTGATTGACAACATTTTTATGGTGTTTTGAAGAACCGTATTCTAGCAAATAGTTGGTTTCCCCATTGGTCCTTTTTGAGCCAAACTGCTTTTGGACTTATTTTTATATTCATACGAAGCTGACTTCATCCAGATCTTGCTCTCGACTGGACAGAGCACCTCTCACTTAAGTTCAGTTTTACCCTCAGATACATAGATGACGTGTTGTCCATCAGTAATCCCGACTTTATGGATCATTTACCTGAAATATATCCTTATGAACTAGAAATCAAGGAAACAACAGAAAGAAAAGCGACAGATCGGCTTCTTTCTAGGATATACTCCTATCTTTAGACGCAAACCGCCATTTGAACACCTCAATGTATGACAATCGTGCTGATTTCAGCTTCCACAATACTAACTTCTCTTTCATGAGTAGCAACAATCCGTCCTCTCCTGCTTTTGAGGTTTTTGTTTTTCAGCTTATTTGGTACCGTATTATTGTTCAAATTAACATTGTTTATTTGAACAATAATAAATTATTTTGCAGTTCCATCTACAACAATTGTTTTTGAGTTGGCAAAGCCAACTATTCATTGGAATCAAATGCCCCAGTTAGGGCCAGTACGAACCGTGCAACGGTAAAAAATCTGCAGTCTTACTTAGTAAGAAATAGTACCACTATTATTTGGACAAAAACATTTTAAAACGACACAATGAGTGCAAGTTGTAAATGATGATTCCAATGCAATTATTGGAGTGAAAAAATGGTCTATAGAGCTATTTGTAATGAAGATTCGGAGTAGGAATTCAACTTTTAAGTAGTCCAAAGTAGCACTGCACCATGGCGGCCATGCGGTTTTTTTCCGGGGGAATTACCAGAGTTTAGGCCTAATGATAGTTATTATAACCGTGTCGATTTATATTTCATTTATGAAAAGATAGATATAAAATAGTCTGTTGATGTCAATATAAATCGCTATGGTTCTTGCGTCTTAAGATCAGAGGACACTCGGAAGGCCATACGATGAACGGCGAACTGGATTTGGAGTAAGTTCTTGAAAATAACTGATAAAATATTTGAATATTTTCTTATCTGTTGTATAAAGGATTATGAAAAACCACAATTCGAAAGACTAGATCGTCTATTTACTGTATGTCGTTATCTGTTTATCGAAGTTCGATTTTTGGGAAGGAGGGGGGGGGGGGCGTGTTGTGTTTGATTAGGTGAATGAACGATGTACATTACAGTTCGGGTGATAAGAAGAGCATTGTCCTCGAGGAATATAATTTTTCAAGGCTGAATAAATCTTCACCTAATGACTGCAATAAATGTATAATGTCCATGTACTACTTGTAGTATTCCAACACACTCACTTCATCACGTGTTATTACCGTGGACTTGTATATTCATGGAAGCGCTGGGAAAATATATTCTCCCAGTTGAGACTGAGAACTCTCAAATTTCCCTGGGTTAGAGATAAATCGATCTCACCCTCTGACGTCATCGATCTCACCCTCTGACGTCATCGCTACCAAACCGACGTTATGGAAGCAAGGCAAACTAGTGATTATAACAGACACTCTAGATAGTCGATAACGTGGGAGAAAAACAATCAAACACCACCACGAGGGAGGGATGGCTAATTCTCAACCCTCGTGTAAAAATTTTGCTTGTCCATGACTCGGCAAGCCTCGTCATGGACTTGCAAAATTTATACCCTCGGGTTGAGAAATCACCATCCCTCCCTCGTGGTGGTGTAAGATTATATTATTCTTTTATCCCATATTTACAGAACTGACTACTCGTATAAAGCAAAATGGCAAATCGATCATCCACGTTGACTATGACGTTTAGTCTTGATAAGACATAGGAAAAGTACTATTTTTGACGTTTTTGCATATACCGGTAAGGAGAAAAATAATCGACACACTGCGTCGCTTCAACCTTGATCAAAAGATGGCAGAAAAGTAAAGAAAACTTATCGAACGTCAATAACGTGGGTGTGATCATTGATAACGTCACAAGAAAGTCATTTAATTTCTATTGTTATCATAAAGAAACGACGATTCCTTTTGGCCGAGAAATTTTGTTGATACCTGTATCAACACAAAACGGAAGTACGTGCTCAGCAACATCGTAAGCAACACGATTTCAAAGCCGCAAATAAACGTTGGAAAGCAACAAAATGAAATGATAAGTACTCAATGTAATATGTTTTTGGTTGATCGAGGTATCGACACCAAAAATTGAGGAAAAACTTGTGCATCCTGCGCTGTGCGCACAATGCAGTTTTCCCTAAATTTTTGGTGTTGATACCTCGATCAACCAAAACAATATAAGAATGATTCCTTAAATCTATACCTCTTGTCTGGGATTTGCTTTTGTCCATGACTCGGCAAGTCTTGTCATTGTATAAGCAAATTCTGGACATTCGGAGTGCATTTCCTTGTCAATGCTCACACCTGATGATAGATTCTATAAGTCTTAACCCTATGGGGTAAGATTTCATTTTCACGTGCCTTTTAACTGTAATGTCAATTCAGACCATTGTGATGTCATTCATGAATGCTGTGTTGGCTGATCAAAATATGAAAATGAATACCGGTACATAAAATTTTATTTTAAGCGCTTCTAGACAATGTGAGAAAAATAAGCATGTACTTGTACATGTAAGACGCACTTTAAAAGTTATGACTTAGATTTATGCTGGTAGGGGACTAATATCGCTTAGAGATTAAGAAAAAAACAAGCTTTTTATGCACCCCGGAACAAAGATTCGGGGGTATATAGTTTTTGGCCTGTCCGTCTGTTTGTCCAAAAAACTTTGAATGGTAAATTATATGGCTTTTATATTTCACATATGTATTCCTTGTCACAAGATTTTTCCATAGATACCAAAATTGTTATGACCAGTGACCCTGACCTTGGCCTTTCACATACTTAACAGAAAGATGGTGTTTATATTCCGCCGCCGGGAGCATTCGTATTTCACAAACAAAGGCTTTATTCAATATTATACTTTGCCAACTCGCAGGACTTTCAGTCCTTTGATTTTTTCTGTACCATGGGACGGTGTGGAGAGATTTCATATTATGACCATGAGGTTAGAACGCTCAGCAGTGAAGTACTACTCATGTGCACCGTTTATAATGTTTTATAAATCGTTACACCGATTCCTATGTTACATCTGCCTTTGCTTGGGCCCAAGCGTTTAGATGTCCTGTTTGTGTGGTAATCTTACAATGAGGACGTTATTATACACAACATTTGTGTATTCTTCAAGACCTCTAGGTAACCGGAAAAGTAGGAGAGTTGTGCGCTCGTAATTCGGATAACCACAACATTTGCTACATGGACTGACTTGTCAAATGGACGTCCTAGATCGGTTATTTTGAACATAGATTTTATTTCGATATGTTTCTGAATCGACCCTACAGGAAATCTGGAGCCGGCCACTCTTTGTAAAGTAAATGCAGAAATTTAAATTCTAAAAATAACACCAGAGGGCGCTAGTGAAATTAATTTGGACTGCTTATGAAATGCTTATGAAAGGCAACTTGACTGGAAGCATCACTGATGAGAATTTGATACATGCATTCGAAACACGTGTCTGGTGCATGAAAATTGGTTTGAAATTTTCTTCAACCAGGTATAGAGTTGGAACCCTTCCGCATTATTTCTATGTGTTTTGACTTTGGGACCAGGTGTTCTGATGTTTAGCAGATGATGCTGCAACCTAGTTTAATCGGATATCCCCTCCTTTCTATTGTAACAGATTACCTAAATGAATTCGGATATTTAACCTTTTTACCAGCTAAATAGTATGACCCATCTATATTTATTTTTTAGATGAATGGGTTTTCTTATCAATGTATCGGTCCCATAGACGACATTTGAAGAGGTGTACAGTTATTGTCCCACATTGGATACAATCCTCTAGAGATCGGGATCCCGAACAAAACTTTGGTAAAGGATATTTTCATTGAGTATATATGTCAGTGAGTATATATGTCAATGAGAACATCTTATATACAAAGTGCCATCCAAATTCATCCAGGTCTTTACTAAAAAAAAGAAAAAAAAACTGAATATGACTTAAATTCCTTTCTTTCTTCTTTCACGCAAGAAAAGAATTATGATAATAAAAAAACAAATAACTTTTCACTCTAAATCAGTATAAGACATTTATTTAAAACATTTAAATGTGACAAAATGCAGTAACTCAGAGTGCATCAAAAGAAATCTCAATTGAGTAATTTAAAAAAAAGGACTAACTTGAGCACTACAGATAAGAGATACATCATAAACACATGGATTTCTATTTGGAGAATATTCATCCTAAGCACAATTGTTATAACCCAGCCATATAGATTTTATCCGTATTTCTTGGTTTGGTATATCTGCTTTAATTGTTCGTGTTGTGTGAATTTTGTCTTTTGTGTAGTTGTGCCATGTAGTTTGTTTTGTCTGCTTTATGATCACTCTGTGTGAATTTCGTCTGATGTTTAGTTGCGCCTTGTAGTTTGTTTTGTCTGCTTTATGATCGTTCTCTGTGAGTTTTTTTCTGATGTTTAGTTGTGCCTTGTAGTTTGTTTTGTCCGCTTTATGATCGTTCTCTGTGAGTTTTGTCTGATGTGTAGTTGTGCCTTGTAGTTTGTTTTGTCTGCTTTATGATCGTTCTCTGTGAGTTTTTTTCTGATGTTTAGTTGTGCCTTGTAGTTTGTTTTGTCTGCTTTATGATCGTTCTCTGTGAGTTTTGTCTGATGTGTAGTTGTGTCTTGTAGTTTGTTTTGTCTGCTTTATGATCGTTCTCTGTGAGTTTTGTCTGATGTGTAGTTGTGCCATTTAGTTTGTTTTGTCTGCTTTATGATCGTTCTCTTTGAGTTTTGTCTGATGTGTAGTTGTGTCTTGTAGTTTGTTTTGTCTGCCTTATGATCGTTCTGTGTGAGTTTTGTCTGATGTTTAGTTGTGCCTTGTAGTTTGTTTTGTCTGCTTTATGATCATTCTCTGTGAGTTTTGTCTGATGTGTAGTTGTGCATTGTAGTTTGTTTTGTCTGCTTTATGATCGTTCTATGTGAGTTTTGTCGGATGTGTAGTTGTGCCTTGTAATTTGTTTTGTCTGCTTTATGATAGTTCTGTTTGAGTTTTGTCTGATGTGTAGTTGTGCCTTGTGGTTTGTTTTGTCTGCTTTATGATCGTTCTCTGTGAGTTTTGTCGGATGTGTAGTTGTGCCTTGTAGTTTGTTTTGTCTGCTTTATGATCGTTCTCTGTGAGTTTTGTCGGATGTGGAGTTGTGCCTTGTAGTTTGTTTTGTCTGGTTTATGATCGTTCAATGTGAGTTTTGTCGGATGTGTAGTTGTGCCTTGTAGTTTGTTTTGTCTGCTTTATGATCGTTCTCTGTGAGTTTTGTCTGATATATAGTTGTGCCTCGTAGTTTGTTTTGTCTGCTTTATGATCACTCTGTGTGAATTTTGTCTGATGTGTAGTTGTGCCATGTACATGTAGTTTATTTTGTCTGATTTATGATCGTTCTCTGTGAGTTTTGCCGGATGTGTAGTTGTGCCTTTTAGTTTGTTTTGTCTGCTTTATGATCGTTCTGTGTGAGCTTTGTCTAATATATAGTTGTGCCTCGTAGTTTGTTTTGTCTGCTTTATGATCACTCTGTGTGAATTTTGTCTGATGTGCAGTTGTGCCTTTTAGTTTGTTTTGTCTGCTTTATGATCGTTCTCTGTGAGTTTTGTCTGATTTGTAGATGTGTCATGTAGCTTGTTTTGTCTGCTTTATGATCGTTATGTGTGAGTTTTGTCTGATGTGTAGTTGTGCCATGTAGTTTATTTTGTCTGCTTTATGATATTTCTGTGTGAGTCTAGTCGGATGTGTAGTTGTGCCTTGTAGATTGATTTGTCTGCTTTATGATCGTTCTATGTGAGTTTTGTCTGATGTGTAGTTGTGCCTTGTAGTTTGTTTTGTCTGCTTGATGATAATTCTGTGTGAGTTTTGTCTGATGTGTGGTTGTGCTATGTAGTTTGTTTTATCTGCTTTATGATCGTTCTGTGTGAGTTTTGTCTGATGTGTGGTTGTGCCATGTAGTTTATTTTGTCTGCTTTATTATCTTTCTGTGTGAGTTTTGTCGGATGTGTGGTTGTGCCATGTAGTTTGTTTTGTCTGCTTTATGATCGTTATGTGTGAGTTTTGTCTGATGTGTAGATATGCCATGTAGGTTGTTTTCTCTGCTTTATTATCGTTATATGAGAGTTTTGTCTGATGTGTAGCTGTGCCATGTAGTTTGTTTTGTGTGCTTCATGATCGTTATGTGAGAGTTTTGTCGGATGTGTAGTTGTGCCATATAGTTTGTTTTGTCTGGATAATGATCGTTCTGTGAGAGTTTTGTCTGATGTGTAGTTGTGCCATATAGTTTGTTTTGTCTGGATAATGATCGTTCTGTGAGAGTTTTGTCTGATGTGTAGTTGTGCCATATAGTTTGTTTTGTCTGGATGATGATCGTTCTCTGAGAGTTTTGTCTGATGTGTAGGTGTGCCATATAGTTTGTTTTGTCTGCTTTATGATCGTTCTCTGTGAGTTTTGTCTGATGTGTAGTTGTGCCATGTACATGTAGTTTGTTTTGTCTGCTTTATGATCGTTCTCTGTGAGAGTTTTGTCTGATGTGTAGTTGTGCCATGTAGTTTGTTTTGTCTGCTTTATGATCATTCTGTGACAGTTTTATAGGATCTGTAGTTGTGCCTTGTAGTTTGATTTGTCTGCTTTATGATCGTTATGTGTGAGTTTAGTTGGATGTTTAGTTGTGCCTTGTAGTTTGATTTGTCTGCTTTATGATCGTTATGTGTGAGTTTAGTTGGATGTTTAGTTGTGCCTTGTAGTTTTTTTGTCTTCTTTATTATCGGTCATTGTTAATTTCGTCTCATGTGTTGCTGTAACGTATAATTTGCTTTGTTTGCTTTAATTGATCCTGCTCTGTGAGTTTTGCCTCATGTGTATTTGTGCCTTGTAGTTTGTTGAAAGTGTTCTCTCTTCTATTCTATTATGACTTCATTTCTCTCCCTATATGTACTATAGAACTCGCCTGGACATACAAGAAAGGAATTCATGTTTATGAAATTGTTATCTTAATAAGGTTTTCGAAATGAAATGACATGTCGCCTGAATGAACTCTACAGATTTAATGTTTGAAAATCAAAGCATGTTTGGTATCCATATCCTAAATTCAGTTTTTCGTTTTTGTCTTTGGATGCTTCCTATTCATTTGTTAGTTCTCTACTTAATTAAAAATATCTACAGAAATCTGTGTCACAAATGTCTCACAATGAATTTCTTCGATTAGACTACGATATGATATTCTCATTTTACCTACCGTCGAAAACAAAGGAGGGGATCTCCAACAACACCAGGTTGTAGCACCCACAGCAAAACCCCAAAACACCCAATGCAAAAACACATAACAGACAAGCACAAAAAGAGACGCATAAGGGACAAGGAACGACAACGCACAACACAGAAACATTAAACACAAAGGACTACACATAAACCAACGAGACCAATGGGCAACCGGTGCCGACTTAGGACGGCCATCTGCCGCGAAAATAGCAGAAGGTATGTTATCCTGGATTAAGTGCGCACAACTCTCCCACTTATCCGATTACCCAGAGGTCGAAAGTTAAGATATCACTTCTGAGTACATTTATGAACCTCAGAAAATCATTGTCAAAGAAAATCATTATTTTTTAATAAGATTCAGTGCAAGTTCAGTTATACAATTTGGCATATCATTTGCTTCCTTTGATATTTCCGTTAAACCGAATTGTTTATATATGTTATAACCCATCCTTTCAGGTTTCTTATGATATGTGAATTAAACAAAGAACAAAGAAGATCTGAAAACACTTTAAAGCATAAGTGTTCTACTACATGTAACAATGTATTATGGTTACAAAAATACTTAACATATGATTATTGCTTCAAAACTCTAAGTTATAAGTGGTTTCGAAAAAATTCAACAGATGACATATATCAGATAAATGTACTCTATAAGCCTCTAAGTCTCTGTCCCTCTGAGAGAGAGAAAGAGCAAAACAGAACAGAAAGAACAAGCAAACAAAACACAGAAAAGGAGATAAATAAACTACTTGAAATATGAATGAAGAGGGAAAAACAAACAAACAAAACGAAGTCAATCAGTAATCGACAAAATATTCCTTCTCAATTATATGATATGCCTATTATGTTTCCATACAAATAGTATATTATATTCATAATTCGAAACTTCTTTTTACCTCTAT
Source organism: Pinctada fucata (assembly GCA_028142955.1). NCBI lineage: Eukaryota > Metazoa > Mollusca > Bivalvia > Pterioida > Pteriidae > Pinctada > Pinctada fucata. The sequence continues at coordinate 25,316,830 of AP027113.1, read as the reverse complement.
CATGGTAACATATAAAGGGTTACTAGCGACACATCTTTAGCCGTTGAGGCTAGTATCAACCAGCAACATATTGATTATATGCATATTTATAACTCCTTTTATGCCGTGGATATAATTCTACTTTCACCAGACTCTACATGTCATCTACAGCGATGCATTATAACTGACTGTGACGACGAGACTCCATGACAAGCCTTGATAAAACTTTTCAGAGAAGATAATAACCTGTCTTCTTTGAGTATTGGTCGAGTTCCTCGGTTGATTACATGAATGAGCTCACTACAACCGACAGAACATGGACTGTATTTCGTACTCCCCTTTTCATGTCCATTTACATACATTTGATTGGGCCCCTGCGCTTTGATATCTTGTTTGTACGGTCATCTTACATTGAGGAGGTTTTTAAAAAATACTATTGTTCGTTCTTCAACACCTTTGGTTAACCGAAAAAAGGGGAAGGGTTGTGCGCAATCCGGATAACCACACCATTTGCTACCGGCGTGACAGACGACTGTCCTTAGTCGGCGCTGATTGTCCATTGTTCTCGTTGCTTAATGTGTAGTCTTTTATGTTTCTTTGTCGTTTTTCTCTTTTACGTCACTTGTTGTGCTTGTCTACTTTATGGTTGCGCATCGGGTGTTTTGGTGGTATGCTAGGGGTGTTGCAACCAAGTCTGATTAGATATACCCCCTTTGTTCCTCCAAGGATAGGTTCAGTACGTCATACTAGCTGCAGCATTATCGTGACGATAGCTTCCGTCCGCCTTTGTCCTTAGCTGTTATAAAAGGCAAGAGTTAGTGTGGTACATATATCTGAAAGTTGTTCTATTATCATTGTAGTACATATAAACGATATCTAAGTATCAATATTTTACGGTAAGTTATTTGTCATTTTTTAAAGAAATAGTTTCAATTGTCCTAATGTTTGCTGACCATCTTTGTGTTAGATAAGCTCTTGGTTAGACTCTGCACATAATCATGTGCGACTCACACTTTACAAAATAAGTACATACTTGGCCACGTCTGTTCACCAGGATACTTATAGAGGGCACCGTTTGGAAAACTTTGTTTGCCTTTGACATCTTTTTATTTTATCAGCATCCCGAAAAATCACTAAGCTGCCGAAGTGGAGCCTTTTATATATATAAAAAATCACTTATCTATTAGGGAATACCTCAATTCTCAATATTCTACGTCTTTCGGTATATTTATGACATAATTTTCAGATTTTGGCCATATGACATTGTTTAGATTCAGGATCACTTACGAGGATTAAATAACCGAAACGTGCATGTCTAGTCCATGCTGTAAATTTATCTGCTCTAAAATGATGCTAATGAACTTGAAGACGTTAAACATTCTCAGAATTATTCTCAAAATTTCCCTCTATGTCTTCAATATCCTAATTATCCAACTCACTAATTCCCAGTAAACTGACAACACTTTCATTTGTAGATGGATACGGATATCAAAGACTGCTCAGAAGTCGTATATCAAGCGCTATGTGAAATTGTTGGATACGAGGAACATGTCAAATTTAATAGAGTATGCAGTTACTTGTTAACATCAAGAGTGCCATTTACTAGAAATGATAACGGCGACATTCAAAGACATATGTCGCCAAAAGCAGGAAGTAAAGGGCCTTTTACAAACCCACATGACACCATTCCTCTTATTGATAGCGGAAGTAGAGCAGAAGGCCTTAATTTTAAAACATCTGACCACGACATAATGTGTCTTATAAAAGAGCTGAAGGTGATACAAAGTCCATCTGAAAAAAATAATTATGAATCGCCATATGTGTTACTGATGGAGAAAAATGATACAAAACCGGGATTTGTAAGACTGAAGCCACTTTTACCTGCTTTCTGTGATGGCTACACCTTGTTTTTCACAAGGATTGACCAAACCTATTACATGTCAAGTGGTAAAGTAAAAGATTATCTAAAAATAGGGTTATTCCATTTCGGGAATAATGTTCAAAATCACGGTCCATGCCTAAGTACACTAGATGCAAAATTCGACTATGCACCAACACTGTCATCTGATACTTGGCCAAGCGATGCAGCTGGATGTGTGAAACGATTGTTCAAGCGCAAATGGCCATCAGTTGGAGAAGTGAGAGCAATGGTAAGTGATGGGTGTCTATTTGTCCCCATAGGATGCAAGACATCGCCTCGTGAAGATGTTGAATGGAGGATGTCATTTTCACTGGCGGAGAAACGTTTGGTACACTCTATGAAGCATACACAATTCCTCACATATGCCTTGCTCAAGATATTCTTGAAGGAAGTAATCGAGAAAGATGCTGAAGTTAGAGGTCTGCTTTGCTCATATTTTTTAAAGACCTTAGTCTTTTGGGAGATAATCGACACACAAATACCTTGGATGCCCTGTTATTTCCTCCAAAATGTGTGGAATTGCTTTAGAAGGCTATTGAGTTGGATACATAACGAGTACTGCCCAAATTTCTTCATTCCTGAAAACAATATGTTCCATGAAAAGGTTACAGGAAATAGTAGACAGAAACTACAGATCTCCTTGGGTAAACTTTACAGAGAAGGGTATATAATATTTCTTCAAATCCCTTCCGTACAACGTGAGTGGATTAAAATTGCTAGAAATCCAAGGCAAAACATTGGTTGTGAGTTGAAAAGATCTACTGTTATAAAAATGTTAAACACTTATATATCTAGAAGATTTGTCCGTCCTTCCACCGAAGTCCTCGAGAAGCTGGAGTCTTTAGAGTCAAACGTCGTTTCAGAATTCAGCCGTTTTATTAGAATTAACGAGCTGAACTTTTCAGTGTTCAGAATTTTGTGTTCTTATATCAGAGCAACAGACAAAAACAGAACAAATTATAGGAATGAAAAAGACCTCCTACATGTGTTAAAGGCATCTTCTCCAGACTGTGTACGAAGCAAAATATCTATGGCCATTTACTTCTATAGATGTGGGCGATACGACAGCTGCATACGCTTACTTTATAAAGTACCGAGGACACTTAGAGGCCTAGAAACAATATATATGTGGGACTTTGACTCTGACAAATACGCGTCATTGGGAGGTGATTTACTTTCAATATCTGAAGGAATGTACAGATTTACTGCATCACATGTACCTCTCGATTCTGAAACATGCATTACAGAAATCAAGGAGGAATGCAGAGATCCTAATAACTTTTTGGGTTATCATCCCATGGCTCCATTGGTACTTGCAAACTTTCTTCTTTTCCTCTGCTACTTTTGGAAGCAAGACCTAACAAAGGCTAGGGTACATATGAGGAATATTTCTCACTGCTTACGTCACGAAACACGTCATTTGTCCAGTGATACACATGCAATATCATGGGAAATACTTGGGATCTCACAAGACATTCTTGGTGACTTTAAAGATTCATTGATATCTTATGGTGAATGTCGAAAATGTGTTCTTAGTGAGGCAGGAGATGATAGAGTGTATATCAGTCTTTTAGAGGTTAACGAAGAAAGGTCTAACCGAATAAAAGCGTTTTTAAACATGCAATAAAAGTAGTATGTGCAACAGTGATAGCGTCATCTGTAGATTTTGACGTTGTTTGCGATAGCGGAAGCATGGGTTTTGTTTCCTCAAAATCCAGAGCCATATTATCTATACTTTTCACTGAACTGTTTTACTCACTTAATCTGGATATTGACTGCATTCACTTTTATGTAGCTGATGGTCACCCAAAATCGGCGCCGTTTGTCCTTTATTTAGTTCCATGTATTGAGTTTCGTGTTCTTGTGTATGTGTTTTCATTTTTTCTTGTTATTGTATGTCTCGTTGTCCCGTGTTGTTCGCTGAAGTAAGTATGATGTCCGTTGTATTTGCACCTTGGGATGTTTTCAGCTACGATTAATGCTGGTTATTCCTGATAGAGATATTATTTGATATAAATGTATTTTTGTGAAGTTGATTGTAAGCATATCTAATGAACTTTTATCGATCGCTATAGAAAAAAATCGGTCATATTGACGTTCATATCACCCGGTTATCCAGTTGGCTGACGGGAAATTTCCGGCCAGACGCCTCTTTTCCCACGTTGTGAGGATATCGCATATCGTTGTGTGTTCCATGAATAGGGATCGTCTGCTACTTCTGTAAGATCCCATGTCAAACCAACTAAATCGTGAAAATAAATATAAAAGAAAAGGACTTGGCCTTTTTTCTGACAAGTATTCAATTTATTGATAACTGGGCATACAAATTAAATTAAGCGACAAAGAAAGAGCGAGTTGTGAAGGTATCATTTTTCAATCGGTTTTGGGTGATATTATGAAATTATTGAACACTCATGAGGCCGATATGGTGATAAAACCAATATCGATCGAGGCCGAATACCGCATAATAAATCATCAAATCTTTTCTTAATATAAACATCACAGAAGTACCCATCATTTATACAGTCTCATAGTCGAGAAAGCAAGGCAAAATCATAAGATTGTCCACAGGAACGGTTGCGCGGAATGAAAAAAAAATTCCGAAGTGAAACCTGGTGCCAAGGGAAAGTCAGCGTCTCCTGATTGCATGCAACACTCGTCGCAACAGCTCCATGGAAACCTGTCAAATTCGGTGAATGTCTCGATGTACTTTTTGATGTACATATCAGGTAAGTATGTATTGTTTGGTGATGATGACAGCCATTAAATCACAATGTAGAATATCATTGATCATTCTGGAAAGGGGGATCTCATATGCTTTTATTACATCCCCGTACAGACTGAAAAACTTCCTCAATGATAATTTTAGCCGTTGTGTAACATGTCTTCTAATTCCTAAATCGATTCCGGGTTGGATAGACTTATATGCATATGTTGAAAGCTCAGTCGGATAACTTGTTGGGATGTCGTGCCGAAAAGTGTAAACATCTCGCACGTATTTTCTTTTCAGCTTAAGAAGGGGAAATATGCATCTTACCGACATTTATTCTGGTATCTCAGATAAATATGTGTACATTGAAGACAATTATTTCATTAAGATATTACCTCGACACGCTATATAGATATGACATTCATACGTACATAAAGCAAAAGTAATTTCTTTGCATGTTTTGCAAGGTACCGATGTAATATTGCATGTTGATAGAGAGAAGTTATATATCACAAAAAAGGAATGCCGACATGAATAATGTTGGGACGTAATACACTGTTTAGATTGTATGCCTTAAACAAGAAATATCCGGGCTCATTCTTCCTTTATCAAGCCTTTATTTAAAAATATTGGGTAAATGTGTTGAAAATATTATTTTGAGATGTTCCCTGAAACGCACACAGGCGGGCAAACTTCCACAGAACCTTATGCATTCTGCCTAATGTTTTCTTTATTTCAGATGTTTTTTAAAGTTGCAATTTTAAATGAAAAAAAAACCCCGTGCTTTTCCATGAAAGTGTATGGAAAAATACAAGCAAATCTTTGAGATGGTCCCACCGAAAAACTAAGCGGTGTAATTTGCTCATTTTTCACATTTATACTAAAAGCAGTAAATGACATTATAGTATGAATTTAATCAAAATCTCTATTTCTGTTTTTTGAGATATCTTGCTGTTCAGTGTCTGGTTAAATGCTGCTATTGAATTTGAAGGCGTTTAAAATCTGAAGTTCATTTTGACATATTTATCTTGCATCTCGAAACAATTATTTAAGCACTGTGTGAGAATATATTTAAAGATGTAAAGTCGGCCGCGAGGAATAATGAGGTCAATATTTTAATGCCTCTCTCTCATTCTGATTTCATTTTTTTTAGATTATTGTCAGGATCTTCTTTAACTCATTCATAATATACATGTTCAATAGATTATACCCTATAACGAATTTATGATGCCTAGAACCATGATAAGGAATTAATAACAAATTTGTATCACCATTATGAAAAGCAGTACGAATGAAGTGTGCATAATTAGTGATTTGGTAAGTTAAACGTTGAAAACATCTTATAAACGAGACATGCAAGACCAGCGGAAGTAAAAAATACTTCATTTACGTATTAGAACATTGGGGAATCCAAAGGATACTTCCCTTATTAGATTAAAAAGATTTAAAAGGTGCAGACAAGGATTTTTTTCAAAAAATATATATCTATGTCTGGAATTCAGAACGAAGCAAGAAAAAAAAAGCAGATGATTTCCAAGAAGATCACAGTCCAACGAATAAACACTGAAATGTGACAACACATACGTAGAAGTGATTATCAATGTAGAACTTTCGCTCAAGTTAATCCGGTGTAGAACGCAAACATGACGACATTACACTGATCAAAGCATCAGATAACGAATCCTTGTCAGTACTAGTGATACATGTGCATGTTATTTAAGCCAAATTTAACCATTTAAAATGAATAAAATATTTTTTGTGGCATCCTTCGATAAATATTGTTTTAGTGAATGTATTGAATTTGATAAGAAAGTTGTATCGCCAATATAAAAAGAAATAACGAATGAAGTGTGAAAACATCTTATAAACGAATACTAAGAATAACGGAAGTCGAAACTATTTCATTTACGTTGTAGGAAATTGGGGAATTCAAAGAATATTTCATTAAATTTAATCATAATTCTTTATAATTCTGGCTAAAAGATTAGACAGATTCTAAAAGTGCAGAAAAGGAAGTTTTTTCAAATAATATTTTATCTATGTCTGGAATCCAGTATGATATAAGAAAAATAGAAGGATGTTATTTCCGGGAAAATACGCAGTTCAACGAGTAAACTCTGATGTGTGATAACAAACTTACATACGTAGATGTGGTTATCAATATAAAACTATTGTTCAAGGAAATAGAGTGGAGAACTCAAACATGACGAAATTGCACTGACCAAAGTATAGGACTAGAAAGACGTAGGCGAATTAGATCAAATTAAGATTGCAGACGATTCTGACTTAGATTTTTTTCAGCATAAGAGCCATCTGCAGTGAATAGTCCATTTTCCAGAAAATATCTACGACCGTTTTAAACCTTGATTTTATATGTACAGACACCAGACATCACATCATTTGGCAAAATTTTCAATTGTGACGTCAAATCCGATCGCACTGTCTTGAAGCACCTTGATCCGTTGTCATTCTTTCTATTGTGACGTCACAATGAAAATATCGCCAAATTTTGTGATGTCTGGTGTCTGTCCGCCTTATGAATCTATTGGAAAATCAGCTATTCGTTTTTATTATAAAACTATACGGGGAATCATGTCAAGTACAGTCGGCAATTTCGCGATTTTTTTATGAAAAATTTTCATGGCTTAATTTTTCACTATACCTATCTTGACACAGACGTGTTAAAATGTTTCGTGATAGTACCCCTAGCAGACATTGCATCTTTATATTATGAGTTATAGGTATTGTTCCTGTCATACTTTCTACAAAAATAGATGTGTAAATATATGGATGATGAGGTCGAAGGCTACATATTTAAATACCAACTTTGAGTAACAAATATGACAGGAACCCCCCCTCCCCTTTTTTACTCACCTACATTGAGTAGGTAGGAAGTATAACAGAAACATTTATGATGCATACACTTACTTTGTTACGTTTCATTGTAATTTATGAACTCTGACGATTTAGTTATCCACATCAGCGTAAAGTTCTCGAAGAATATGAGCAATGTTTTCCTTAAATTGTACGATCGTTTCCAAAGAATACGATGCCGGCGGAATAAGTTTACCTAATAAATCGTCCCAAATTGGAGGTAAAGTTGTTAACAGATTACAGTATAAAATATCTACAATTCCGTGTTTTGGAGTAAAATTGTTTACATATTACAGCATGACATATCTACAATAATTATTCCGTGTTTTGGAATATAGTTGTTTACAGATTACAGCATGAAATATCTACAATTCCGTGTTTTCGAGTAAAGTTGTTTACAGATTACAACATGAAATATCTACAATTCCGTGTTTTCGAGTAAAGTTGTTTACTGATTACGGCGTGAAATATCTAAAAACTACGTGTTTCCAAGTTACTTACTCTTCAAGAAGGTATAGAATTGTAGCAATTCCACATTATTACCATACCAAGAACGGTATCTGACGTAAATGCAATAGAAACATATCAGATGAAATATATAGAAAATACAAAAATACAAATTGCACTATTTGAGCTTAGTTTATTATAATTAGTTTACGTCCGATGCCGTCCCAAATGGAAGCCTTGTTTCATCGAAAGTATCCTTCGCTGATATTCGTTTTAGTAATATGCAAAGTGTTTACTGTATTTCACTACTAACATCATACTTTACCACGAATAATTTGGTGATTTATGCTCAAATATATGTATAACGTACGTACCATGATTGTGGTGTTATAATGACACAACAAGACTATTAACTATCATCTGATGTGTCCCATTTCATAACAAACAAGATAAGAAAGACATTGTGAAACACACAGATGGGCTGACACGTCATATAAAACGCAATGTGTCTATTTCTAATTCTCAAAGACTCGCAAGTAATGCGTTTACAAGTAAGAACGGTAATCGCAAATACAAATTTATTGTTGTTAACTATGAGAAAACCTACTTTGTCTAAGAAAAGTCCGATTCTGAAAATAAGTACACTGAAACAGATATTATTCAGATGTTAAACTTTCTGATCAACCTCATTTTTGTGGTGTTTGGAGGAAAGGTCTTCCAGCAAATTCTCGAAATTCCAATTGGGACCAATTGTGCCCCACTCCTTGCCGACATTTTCCTTTACTCGTACGAAGCTGAATTCATTCAATCTTTGGTCTCTGAAGGGAAAAGATACTTAGCTTCTGGCTTCAACTTCACTTACAGATAGATAGACGATGTGTTGTCCATCAATAATCCAAAATTTGCATTACAAACTTTCCTTTTCTGAGTAGCATCATCCCTTCATCGCCTGCTTATGGCGTGTTCATATCTCAGTTGATACGCTATGCCAAAGCAAGTACCAAATATACGGATTTTTTCTGAGAGCTAGGCGTCTTTCAGGTAAGCTTCTCAGTCAGGGATACGTTTGTGATCGACTAACATCGTCACTGAGAAAATTCTACGGTCGATATGAGGAACTTGTCATACAATATAATGTCCCACTCTCCAGAATGGTGGATGATATTCTGTCATAGAACATTTGAACCATCCATCCAAAGAATGTACACTATGTCCTCCCAAACGGAAGTAACCGGATGTGACCGAATTGAAGCGGCGGAGCTTGCATGCAAGCAGGAGATGCTTACTCTTCCTGGGCACCTGGTCTCACTCCCATATCGGGAGTTTGCTTTTTTTCATATGGTGAAGGTGTTTGTTTGTTTGGTTTGGTTCCTGTTTAATCCTGATTTTGTATGCCTTCGGTTTCTGATTTTCTGAATTATCGATTTTGTGCTGTATACAGGGATCTGGTCATTATCCATATTTGTCATCTTGGTGTTCATCATGCATGCAGCCTTATTTGTAAACTTAATTCTTAATTTTGTGCAGCTGACATACACGTTTCCAATAACGAATCCTTGTCAGTGTATATGTGCATGTTCTTTTCATGTAGTTGGCACCGGTTGCACATTGGTCTCGTTGGTTTATGTGTGGTCTTTTATGTTTCATGTTTCTATGGTGTGTGTAGGTGTTCCTTTTGCGTCTCTTTCTGTGGATGTCTGCTCTGTGTTTTTTGCATTGCGTGATTTGAAGTTTTGATGTGGGTGCTGCAACCGAGTATTGTTGGAGATCCCCTCCTTTCTTTAAATAAAATGAATAAGCATAATTTTATGTGGCACCCTTTGTGAAACTTTGTTTATTAATAATTGAAAATATCAAGAAATTGGTAATACCATTATAAAAGAAATAACGAATGAAGTGTATATAATGTGTTAAGTGATAAATTAAACATAGAAAACATCTTATAAACGAATAGTAAGATTAACGGAAGTCGAAACTATCTCATTTACGTAGTAGGAAATTGGGGAATCCAAACAATATTTCCGTAAATGTAATGATAATTCTAACTGATGGATTAGACAGATTTTAAAAGTGCAGAAAAAGAAGTTTTTCAAGTAATATTTCATGTCTGGAATCGAGTATGAGTCACTGAGGAAGTTCTACGGTCGATATGGGGAACTCGTCATACACTATGATGTCCCACTCTCCAGAATGGTGGATGATTTTCTGTCATAGACCATTTGAACCATCCAACCAAAGATTGCACTCTATGTCTTCCGAAACGGAAGTAACCGGATGTTACAGTTCTACCGAAATGAAGCGGCGGGTGTTGCATGCAAGCAGGAGATGCTTACTCTTCCTGGGCACCTGGTCTCACTCCCATATCGGGATTTCGCTTCTTTTCTTATGGTGGAGGTTTTTGTTTGTTTGCTGTGGTTCCTGTTTTCTCCTGATTTTGTATGCCTTCGGTTTCTGATTTTCTGAATTATCGATTTTGTGCTGTATACAGGGATATGGTCATTATCCATATTTGTCATGATGTAAGAAAAATGGAATGAAAAGATTTCTTAGAAGATAGACCGTTCGACGAGTAAACAATAAAACGTAAAAACAAATACGTAGAAGTGATTATCAATGTAAAAGTATTACTCAAGTAAATGGGGTGTAGAACCCAAACATAAAGAAATTGCACTGATCAAAGCATTAAAACGTGCCTGGCACTATTAAGACGTAGACGAATTTGATTTAATAAAGATGTTAGACGATTCTGACCAAGATTTTTTCGGCGCCTGAAAATTATCATCTCACTAGCGCCGGCTACAGTGAATTCGTCTTCATTATAAAACTCAACGGGGATTCATGTCAATGAGTTAAAGAAGATCCTGACGATAATCTCAACAGCACTCACAATAGAGCACAAAATTAAACATCGACGAGTACAATCGACAATTTCGCGCTTATTTTCGAAAAATATTCCTTCATTTTATTTTTCACTATATATATCTTGACAAAGAGTTTCATGACAGTGCCCCTAGCAGATATTGCATCTTTATACTATAGATCATAAGGTTTGTTCCTATTAAACGTCCTTCTCAAAGTAGGTTTGTTAATTTGTGGGTGATGACACATTTACACTTTGAGGAGCAAATATGTCAGGAAGACCCCGCACATAACACACTTTTTTAAAACAGAAAGTATGATGGAAACACATCCTATAACGAATTGCTGATGCCTAGAATCACTTTGTAACGTTTCATTGTAATTTTTGAAGTTTGAAATTTTGTGACCTATTTCAGCGTTAAAGAACGACACCATCACATAGTGATACTGTGACTGAAATTAGTATAAGGCATAATATATACAGACAGGATCAGATCTGCTGCAATCATTTTCCCTTTTTTTAATTATTTGTTATCAATATCAACATTTAAGACGTGTGTCAATTCGTTCAAATAAACTCTATTCAAGCTACACGTGCTTGAACGGGCCAATGCCTAGTTAAATACAAAAGATTTCATATAAACCATAAAGATCAATGGACAATCGATGTCGACTTAGGACGATTATGTTCCACAAAAGTAGCAAAAGGTGTGCTTATCCGGTTTACGTAACAACATCCCTCCCACTTTTCCGGTTACCTAAAGTTCTCGAAGAATGTAAGCAATATTTTTTCTTGAATTTTACGCTCTTTTCCGTAAAAAGGGATGCCAGCGAAATAAGTTTACGTCATACATCGTCCCAAATTGGAGGTAAATTTGTTTACATCATGAAACATTCTGGACTGGTTTATGCTGTATCTGTTCGTAGATGATGCTATTGAATTTAGAAGGTTAAAATCTAGTACCACTTGGTGAGTGTCACTGCTAGTGGACCAGGAGTCCCCGAGGGTACATATAGCGAAGATCGATCAACTTCGGTTGATCGTCTCTTCAACGTATTCAAAAGTTTCTGTTATCAAAATTTCTTGAAATTTCTAAAACGTGAGCCACGCTGATACTGATTTTGGTGCTCTGTTGTGAGTGATGTTGAGATTGTCGTCAGGATCTTCTTTTTCTCATTTGTGTCACACCTTTGCCCTTTGCCATGTGGTGCTCTTAAAAAAGTTCCCCGCAAGTAAGTGTTTTAAATGTTTATATATCCTGACATTGTCGCCATAGGACTTTCTATATAGACATTATCCCCAGACAGAGTATGTTATGTAGATTCCTTGCGTGAACATCAACGGTGGATGCGGCTAGCCAAACAGGGATAATTACTCCTCCCGGGCACCTGGTCCCACGTCTAGCTTGCTAGGGGTAGGTCCGTCGATGCTCAATTTGGTGCTCTACTGTGAGTGCTGTTGAGATTGTCGCCAGGATCTTGTTTATCTCTCTTTCTTAGAGACGTGTGTCTATCATGGCATATTTACCAAAGAAGAATAACTCTAGATGGCGACATTCAGATCATTTCATGAGAAACTGCATAACGAAATGCAAGAAAAAGATTATAGAATACAATAAATAATAATTGATACATGTTTCATCGGTGTATATTTTTTTTTTGCATTGAAATGTCAGCAAAATGAAATTATTTTAAAATTTGTTTTGAGCAAAATGTTGCGATTCATTAAATTGTAGCAAAATGGGTTCACGCGCAATCTCTTTCTTTTTCAAGTGCAAAGGAGGGAAATCTCCCTTATTTTAAGATTTCAAAGATGACAGGTATGATTAGCAGGACAGGGCGGCAACAGATTTTGATTATGATAAAAAATAGATAAAATTCCTTGAAAATTCCCTGATTTTCCCCGACTTTTACAAGATTTTCCCTGACTAAAAGCGCACAACAAACCTAGTCAGATTTTACATATATCTTGTTCAAACATATAATTCAACCAAGTACCTAAACTTACAAACTTGCTCAGATTTAGGAAATTGTACTTTGCATTTGTTTACTGACTCAGAGAGGAATTTCATACTAATATATAATCTAATGGGTAGAGAAATTGTTGATGCGGAGGTTTTACTCGATGAAGGACTAGGAATTTTTGTAAAGGAAAACAGAACTGTTGTGATTTTTACAAGGTTTTCAGAAAAAAATCCAAAAGCGTGATAAGATTTTAATATAAATGTTATATTTTTCAGACAATAAAATTACCTCTGTTTTAAAAGAAGGGAGGGGATCTCCAACAAGACCCGGTTGCAGCACCAACATCAAAACACCAAAACACCCGATGCAAAAACACAAAAAGCGAGCATAGTATGAGACGGAAAAGAGACATACGACATGTAAACATCAAACACAAAAGACTACACATTTACCGACGAGACCAATGGGCAAATGGTTTGGTTATCCTAGATTACGTGCTCACAACCCTCTCACTTCTTCAATTACCCAGAGGTCTCGAAGAACGTACAGTTGTGGTGTAAAACAACTTCCTCACTGTAAGATCACCTCACACAAACAAGACCGCAAAACGTAGAGGTCCCAGCAACACAGATGAATATGTTAATGGTTATAAAAAGAGGGCGTTGTTGACAAGACGCTGCCTGAAATTCTTTAAACATAAGATGGTGCCGCATTATAACTTTTTCGGATTATTTTTTGTTTGAGGATTTATTATCCAAAACACGCATGACCGGTGCGACGAATTTGTAATTGTCATTTTCAAATGTATATCCTCTGACTGCAGATTTTGAACACTTTCATTTCCTTTAAGTCATCTTGCCTCCTAAGACTAAAACATGTAGTTGACGTTTTTGTCAAGAAATAGTTGGAAAAGAAGACATAAGTATCCATCCAAAATTTTACCAACACCTTGGACCTGATGGAGGGACTATATAAGGCCTTGTGAATACTCTCATTATTAAACTCCTACGAACTTTGCTAGTGGCCTTTTATTTTAAAAGTTTTCTTTTCAAATTAATGATTGCATATTCAAATTCATTTACTATTCTTTTGACATGTTTGTTCATTTCTGATTGGTCGAGAGGTATTTGATAGATTGAACCCCAGAGTGAACTGCTCCGGCTTTCTCTCGCTGACCAATCAGCAACAAAGTAGCATTTTTTGTTCGTGTATTTCAAGTTTCGCCCAGTGAAAGTGTAACCTTGAGAACACAAGGTAAATTAGCTCGATATCTAGAATTCCTGATGTTATTGACTTTTGATGAAGTCTACTCCTGACTATATGAACCGGGTCAGGTATAGTCAAAAGTCAATAATTGTATAAAGTGTATCTTTAACGTTTATGGTAAGTATCATGTGAGGTTAAGATTGAGTTATCATTTTGGTTTTTACAAGTGGTTACTGATGGCGAGATGAAGAAGTTTGTTATTAATTAATACAATTTAGACAAATGAGAAAAAGAAAATGTTAATGATGTTGATCTTAAGTTCAGAATTGTACCCTTAACTCCTGTATCCTGATATCATGTTAAAATTAATTTCTATTAGTTATCTCCTTTGTAAAAGCAATGCTTTATCAATATTACAAGAGTTATAAAGATAGTTTCCATTGGTTTCACAAAAACAAGGCTAATAACTTTACATGTTAAACGTCTTCAAATTTAATAGCATCATTTAAGAACAGATAATTTGCAGAATGAACCACATACGTACGTTTATAACGTGAATCATTAACTCAGTACATGTTGTAAAAGGCATATTTCAAAGTCTTAAAGCAAGTTTTCCTCTAAAGAAGTAAGAAATAAAAGAAAAAGAAAATTTCAAGTTGCAGTCATCATAAATTGGGTCAAAAAATTAAATAACCCTCAATCTGAACATCTTTAAGTTTATTTTCAATGTTAAGGTATATTAAGAAACTTATATTGGAATCATACAGATGTTAAAATGCAAAAAAAATGCAAAATTGCTCGGATAGAGTGAGACTCTTCCTAAGTTAACACTTTCTAATAAATGGAGATATGATTTGAGTCATGATGAGCAGTACAGGAGACGATAATATTTTTCAAGAGTGACAATTCTACAAATACTTCCTCTATCTAATTAATATTTTAAGAAACCAGGCACTCGAATATACAAGTTAAATATGAATAAATAATTCAAGTTTATGAAGATCACACTTTCAGTATGACTCAGTACATGTTGTAAAATTCATATTTCAAAAGTCTTAAAGAATGTTTGTACACGACTGACTCAATCACCTGATGTACAACCAGGTGTTTCCGGCAACATCATACATCTCTGTACTATTAAAAACAGCTCCAACTCGAAAGAAACCGGACTTCGTTGCTTTTATGGGTATTTCAGCGCTAAATTCTTGTTTAGGACCAACATTACTGAAATACAGCAAGGGTATGTGATTAATTCTAATATAGACACAGCTCTATCCAAGTAATTACGTAGCAAATGATTATGAGTCAATCATAAATCTATTGAATTTTAATTGATAGGTATTCGGGGTCAATGTGACGTACATGTATAAGAAAAATTATACACTGCTCAAAATATTAAGGAAGCAAGGTTTCTACTTTCATATCACACTGTATATGACTCTATATTGGCTTAACATTCAACGTGATATTCAACATGTATTCGCCCTTTATTGGATGGATCTGACATTGTCTGAATAGTGAACGTGGTTGTTTTTACTCCATTTGTGTTCGATATATTATTTTTTCTTTGAAACAACATTGCATTCCTTTTTATGGATCCGTTCCTGTTCATGTGAGCATGGTGTATGTTACTGTGTGGATATATTGAGAGTGTGTATGTTATGCAATGTTATGTACATGTGACCAGACAGAATGAGGGATGAACTGTCCCTTGTTCCGTACGGACACAAGTACTTAAACGTGTGTCAAGACGGATTAAAGGATGTACCGTCCCTTCCCCTCGGTTTAAACACGTTTTAGTGTCGTAGTCACTTGTACCTTTTTGTGCTGTTTGTATCTCACTTCGTATATATAGATAAACTGTTCGTTTGATTCAATAGACAATAGACAATTTTATGCGAGCTAAGGACACACGCCTTATAATACATGTATTAAAAATTGGCAAACTAGACTGTTGTACCTGCACTTTCAGTCGATCTATATCCGGAAAAATTGAAAAGAGAAAATGATAATTGTCTAGGACTTCGTCTTAAGAAAAGATTGTATCTCAAGTCCATTACTTAAAAAGTGTTTTTATGCCCCCCCCCCCCCCCCCCCCCGGGATCAAAGGTTCGGGGCATATTGTTTTTGGCCTGTCTGTTTGTCCGAAAAACTTTAACATTTGAATGGAGGGTGATAGAGCTTTCATATTTTTTATGTGTATTTCTTGTGACTTTTCAGTTGTCACCAATATTTTTGACGTCATGACCTTGACCTTTGACCTGCTTTTGAAAAACTTTAACATTAGGCATAACTTTTGAATGGGAGATGATAGAACTTTCATTTTCACATTTGTATTACCTTTCCATCAAAGTAAATGATCTTGACCTTTGACTTTCTTTTGAAAAACTTTGAACATTCCCATCGACAATAATGTAGTAAACGCTGTCAAAGATGCCAACGGGACATTCCTGTTTCATATCGATATTCATTTTTGATGGTATAATGCTCTGTCTTTTATCTGTTGTTTCATTTTAAAGCCTTTAAAAATAATCACATCACAAGAAGTAACTTTGCTAACAAAGGATTTTACAAACCTTCGCTTCATAGCTTTTGGGTCGACTATGACAATTCCCTTAGCATCAATGTCGATTTCGCACTGCGTCAATGGGACATTTAGTGGGTTGGTAAAACTCATTCCAATAGAGAAAGGCTTATTGAGCTGTACATCATCATCGATAATCTGGGAGGAGAATACAGACAATAAAACATTGTGAAAATTGTTGTATCATATTTAATGTCGACGGTATGTTACTTTAATCGATATTAGTTGAATGTATTTTCAGTTATTGAAAGACAACTAATGGATACTTGAAATATAAACAATTGTAAGGTAATTAAGATTAATAAGGACCGACGGGGATTATCATATCGATAAGAAAATGAATTTCAGAGATAATTGTTATCTTTATCTGAGTCTAACATCTGAATTTAATTAGATTGCATACTGGATTACATGTACAATGAATGTTTGATCTGGTCAGATGCTTACCTCTACTTTGAGTTCCGGTTTGACCAGCATGATTGACCTTTCAATAAGAGAGGCTTGTTGTGTAGTGTTATTGAATATGACTCCCGCCACAGAGATAAAACATCCATCATGAAGCCTCCCAATGTATTCGTCAACTGTTACTACCACTTCAAGACTGATTTTACCATCTGATCTCAAAATGAAAATAGAAGTTTTATAGGTAAACATTGATTAATGATATATCGTTTCACTTAAAAAATCTATACATGTATATAGATTTAATAATCATCAAAGAAGTATATATTGCTTATTCAGTCTCAAAGTCGGGAGGGCAAGGCAAAATCATTAGAATTTCAATTAAAACAGTTGCGAAATATTTTCACAATTTGTTTTTGAAATAAAAGGCAGTAGGAGGGAAACATGTTTTACAAGACTTTGATGTAATGACCATTGGGAAATATAATTGCAAAATCAGATGGTTTCCATGAAGATGAGTGTTTTTGTGATGTGGCATAATATCCTGGCAAACATCTATCAATCCATGCCAAATTCCTAAACGGATTAGCCATTCACAAGATCGGTGCTTGTGAGTGAAAATGAAACTCTCAGCATATAAGAAATATTACTAAAATACTGTTAATTCATACATTATATTCACCCTTCGGATGATTACATATATGAAGAAAAATAAAGTTTCCAACTCTTTTGTTGGAGAGCAGCTTTAAACAGAAATTTCTTCTGAGATCTTCTCCTTTGGCAATAAAGAATATAATGCAACTGTCCAGCCGAGACGAATATCTCTTCCTCCTTCCACGCCTAAGAATGGCTGATACGCTCTTTTTGGGAATTATTTGGATAATTTCATAATACATGTGATAAAAATGGATGGTATTAACTGATTATTAAAGGACGAGTTGCCATGGCAATATGTTGTGACATAATTGATACATGTTTTGAGGAAGGTTAATGGGCAATGACTGAAATGAGTATCATTATTCCCATTAATCCACAAAGTGAGATTCTACTGATTTGTTGAATTTATGGAACGCTTTAGGCATGTTATGAGTTCTGGTGATCAGCTACAGACAGGCAGACTGACAGACAGTCCAGCCAGTATTCAGCAACAACTATGTTCTGAGTGGGTGAGTGGTGGGGATTAATAATTATATATGCATACCAGTCATGATTATATATTAATATTTTATACATGTATAATGAAATGTTATACCAACCTTCCCCTTTTGGTGGAATGGATCCTTCCATATCTCTGAACTTTATTCGTTTCAGTCTTTCAGCAGCACTGTTTTCAGGTGTAAGTGAGACAGTACAGTATAGCAATTGTTCCTTATCCGACCTGTTTATACCAGTCAAACTAACTGTAAAGTCTTCTCCGTATTTTGCGTCAACTGGTGTATCTAGTTTAGCCTCTACATTCTGAAATATTGAACAAAATTAAGCATTAGAATCCAATTACTATAATTCTAAATACAGTAAACTTCACCTATAACGAACAGGTTTATAGCGAAATTCTGCTTGTAACGAAGTAAAAAGAATGTCCCTGCAGAAGTCCTAGTACCCTCCATTGATTTTTGTACACCTGTAACGAATTTGTATGTAACGAATTATCGGCTGTTACGAAGCCATCTCGAGGTCCCATGGTCATAATTTCTTCACTATTTTCACCTGATGTAACGAAATGCCCTCCAGGTATTCCCAATTAACACACCTGGCGGACAGATAATTACTAATTATCATATAATTGCTCTCCCCGTCTTTTGTCCCCGTGCTGATTACCTATTAGGAGACGTGTTGTATACACATGAGGAAATGGTTGCCAATCATTCAATACTCTTCTGGCATGTCAATTGTAAAGAATGCTTACTAAATAAATCACAACATAGCTATTGAATACTGGTCTTAACTTTTCTTTCATTAGAACGGCCACACCAAGGAAACATATTTAGCATCAAAATGCATGTAACGAAATATGGCTATAACGAATTTGTACGAATGGTCCCCTGAGCTTCGTTATATACGAAGTATACTGTACATTTCGTTTTCACTATCACCGCGTGGGATCGAAACGTCTGGTGTTGTAATCCTTTAGGAGTTTATTCAGTACTTTTTTTTCATTTTCGGAATTAGACTGTACAAAAATGCAGTAGGGCAATGACTAATAAATGAATCCATATCGTTTAAATATATGAAAAGTTCATAGTTTTTCAAAAAACACTTCAATGGTTTGTCGACGATATAAAAAATCTTGACCTAGCATTTCTTTCGACATAAACGATATTGACTTACTCATAAGTCATTGTCCTACTGCAATATCTCATCGGTTTCGCGCAATATCTCTTAAATGATGAGAAAAAAAAAATCAAAACGGAATCACAACACCACGCGGTGGTTTAAAGACTTGAATGAGTTAAAGAAGATAGATCCTGACGATAATCTAAACAGCACTCACAATAGAGCACAACATTGAGAATCGACGGACCCCTAGCATGGTAAAAGTAGGACTAGGTGCCCGAACGGAGTGAGCATCAGCTGTTGGCTAGCCGCACCCGCCGTCAATGTTCACGAACGAAAATAAAATCAATGTTTAAAACACATGCACTGTCTGAGGTTATTTCCATATAGAAATTGTTATGGCGACTATGTCAGGGAAAATATACAAAACACTTATTGTCAAACCCTTCGCGGGGAACTTTTTACGAGCTCCACACGGCAAAGGGCATAAGTGTGACACAATGAGGTGATATATCTTGTACAGTCAATATGAATACCTTTTCTTGCGAGTTTATGAAACCTTTGTACAACTTGTAATTTTCTCCAGAGAAGGTATGTCCTGCTTTAAATGCTGTCAACACAACTTCTTTTTCTTTTTCAGTTCCTATAACATATAAAAGATAAAAAACATAAGTATAAGGGGTGTTGATGTTCATACTCAGAGGATTAATGATTACTACCCTGAGATAATACCTTCGAAAATTTCAGTCACCGAAATTTCTTGAAATTTAAAAAAAGTGCATCCTTGAGCATCATATCCCATCCACTCCCCTACTTCTTTCGTAACGTTTATACTATTTGGTCATATTACATTCATATTACATTGGTAAGATTGAGGATCACGTACGAGGGCTAAGTATCCGAAACATGTATGCCTGGTCCATGCTGAAAATGTATATGTTCTTATGTGATCTAGTCAAACGCCAGATGGTGAAATACCTAGTAATACAATTTGACTATTTTTATTTGGACAAGTATGCCATTTTGATACCAAAAATGAAATATATTGAATTTTACCTCAAACGTTGATATTATTATAGTATTGTCATAAAGAGGTTTTGATGGCAAATGTTTCTTAAGGTATAAAATATTGGGTTTACATAGTCTTACATTGAGTAATACATTCTCATCTAACGCATTTAACCTTGAATGCTGATCTTGTATGAGTGAATTCAGTGGGAACAATTGATTCAGATCGTAACGTGATAAATTTATCTTTTTCGAAAAATAGATTTATGTTAAACTACACAGGTGTCGCATGCGAAGCTTGCATGAATGTAAAAATGCGATCTTCACAGTGAACGCGACATTGACCCTCCGAGAATTATAACATCTTATTATAAAACATTGAAGGTCAGCATAGAAGCATTATACATGTATCTTTGTCAAAATGAAGTAAGCTATATACATGAATTGTACTTTGACATTTAAGAAGATGTGACCTTGAACTGAAATGCGACCTATGTCTGCATGGGGAGTGGAGTAACGACCCCTACAAGTTCAAAAGATGTCTGGTGTTTATCAATTAAGCTATAGACATGTGAAAGTGTCACTACTAAACAGACGGACAGACAGAAACCGGACAAAGCGATTTCGATGTGCCGTTTCAAATATTTTGACCAAAAATAAATTATGAATGAATTTTTATTATTTTTGTATATTTCTCTTCACAGTTTGATCAAAGTGTATGAATATCATGAAAATCCGTTTACGCCTACTCAAGTTATTACGTTCCAAAAGAGGACGGACAGACGGACCGACATCAAATGCAAGCGATGTTTAAGCAGGAAACATGGTAACCTACCTTCTCTGTACTTGTAATTATCTGTTAGGTCTTGTCTTTTATTCTCTTCACCCTCCTGTGGCGCCCGTGTACTGATGTCTTTTCCGACTCTTGAGGGAATATAAAATGAAGAATATTGATAAACAATAAAATGGATCCGTATCACATCCTATGAAGTTTGAATAATTTAATCTTAAATATGTTTGATTAGTATTATGACTACAAACTGCCATAAATAAATAACTATATAAACAAGGAAATAATTCTAAATCCTTATAAGTTTATCTCAAATTTTCCATCCTAAACTTAAAATATTCATTATGACAATAGTTTACTACACATTTTTCCTTGTTACGAGTTGTTATAAGGTGAGTATATAGAGACTTTTCCATCTACACAATTTATTTTTCAAAGACTGTCATTTTATTAAAAAAAAATCAATAAAAATTCAAAAAGTGCCATTTTTGGGTCAAGTTTGTTACGAATGACTTCTAGAACGTTAATATTCAGAATTATACAGCAATGGATTCTAAACTGTTCATTTCCTAACAGTAACATGAACAGAAATAGTGTATAATAATTTATGGATTGCCCTGAAGTATGACCTCGTCTTTCAAAGATAGCTCACCGTACTCTGTCTATGTCTGAAAAATAAGGCTGACCATCTCTTCCACGAACCCAAGTCACTATGTCTGCATTAACTTCAGCAAATATGAAAGGTCCGTCAAAGTTGTAGGACACGTCTCCTTCCTTGATTGCTGCTACTGGCATAGGACCGCACTGAAATGTGCCTGTTGAAAAAAGTAGAAAGTTTGAAATACAATAGATTATTTACCGATCTTTTTAGAAAGCACAAAATATCCGAGTCAACATCTTTTGGCGTTGTTTTAAATTATGACGTCACTGTTAAAAGACGCAATTCATTTGTGATGTAACAATGAAAAAGTGCGCAAGATATTGTCTACCTCGGATATTTTTCGTCATTTTTTTCAGCCATTATGAATTTTGGCAAATGGCCAATTAATAAGGCATAGATCATGCCTAGCTTGTGTCACACTTATGCCCTTTGCCGTGTGGAGCTCGTAAAAAAGTTCCCCGTGAGGGGTTTGACAGTAAGTGTTTTGAATATACTTCCCTGACATTGTCGCAATAACACTTTCTATATAGACATAACGTCAGACAGTGCAATAATTTTATATATTTTGATGCTTCATAAACATCGACGGCGGGTGCGGCTAGCCAACAGGGGATGCTTACTCCTCCCGGGCACCTTGTCCCACCTCTAGCTTGCTAGGGGTCCGTCGATGTTTAATTTTGCGCGCTATTGTGAGTGCTGTGAGTGCTGTTGAGATTATCGTCAGGATCTTCTTTCACTCATTTTGGTATATATTGTAGGTCATGTAAGCAATATCTTTCCTTATAAAATGCATTGTTTTGATTCTTTTTTCGGCTTTTGCATCACTAAAGAGATATTACTTTTTGGAATGTATATGGTGTACCAAAATCATTACATGAGAAAATGCATTTTAATATTGATATTTAAGAATTGGTTTGCAATTCATGCACGTAGATGTACTTGATTGTGTAAAGTGTGAATTTTGTGAGGATGTGCTACATATAATACCCTTTTCAATTACATCAAAATCGTCTTCTTTAAAAACACACTAGAGCACCAAATGGAGCATCGACGGACTCCTAGCAAGCCAGAGGTAGGACCATGTGACCGGGAGGAGTAAGCATCCCTTGTTTGGTTAGCCGCACCCGCCGTCGATGTTAACGCACGAAAATTAAACAATATCTACAAAACAGGCGCTGCCTGAGGCTATGTCTATATAGTTAGTGCTATGGCAACAAAGTTACGGACTTTGTGTGTAATCAAACAATTGCTACTAATTGCTGTTTCTATCATATTAATTTACAATTAGGAAGCTATTTTGTTTAGCAAAACTTGCACCTTTGAACACCTCTGTATATGTGTAAAAGATTGTCTGAATTTCTTCTTTTCTCTCATTGCCTTAAGCTGTTAATTGTAAATATTACAGAACTATCCCCCTTAAAAAAGAAAACAAAACCAAACTTGAACGCGCTGCGTAAAAATCAGACTGTGTGTGAAAATCACTTTGGCGTGAAGAACCATTGATTGTGATGCATAATAATCCGAATACGTGTATGGTGCATGAACATTTTTTTTGAAATGCTGTATTTTTTTTTTACAATAGGTAACGACTTTGAACACTAGTCTTGCAAGATTATATTTTCTTTTTTCATCAGAAGGGTGATAAACTTTATAACTTAGAACATGTATGTAACTAAAACATGTCGCTATTATTCGTGATGGCAACATGTAACTTACCACCGCTCTCCTCCTGTGGAGTACTATCAATAGCCTGCCAGCCGTCATAATTGGCTTTAGATATGTCGGGTCTTCTCATCCATACTTCGTTCCAAACATGGAAATTCCTAAAAGGTATGAACAGCGCAATTCTGAGGATTTCTCCATATATTATCATTCTATCTATTATGCCTTTATACAGAAATAAACTAAATTTGCCAAAGTTTCACGGGGAATACATGACAACTGAAAATTGTGGTTTCGCTCATATTGTGTACTGTTCACGATTTGTAAGAAATAAATTAGTGCTCTCAAAATTTTCTTATATCTGAAAACAAAGGTATATTTAATTTCTGAAGAAGAATGACTCTGCACAGAGAAGTAAAATTGATCTATATTCGAACTTGACCTCATTTCCTTGCTGTTCAATCAATAAGAAGAAATTCTACGGTTTTCGTTTCAATTTATGGAAACAGAGTAAGGGATAGAGGCACCAACGCACCACTGACTAACGGACATACGCATTACTTCATACTTTTTGGTGGAGGTATTATATGGAGTACGGTAAATTTATTAATTTCATACTTTCATACTTTGTAATCAACTATCAGTATCAAAACATATGTTGTATTGTAGAATTATGGTGCATCATTTGTCTGATAAGTGATGCTTGAGGCCGAGAAAGAGGAAATTCAAATAATATCGTAAAAGTCTTTACTTGATCTAAAATGTCTGGCAAAGAACCCGAAAAGGACAGAACTATTCCATCAGGGAGATACCCCTTATTTTAAGAAAGTTTCATGAATAAATTCATTTTAAAAAATCATCACATTCTTGTTGCTGATTAATCACATAAAAGATAAAGAGTGCTGAAACACTGTGAACCTAAGCGAATGATCACCTCGAAGACTAAACAGTCCACCAGCAGAGACACTTACCTAGTGGTTGAAATTGTTAATATTGAAATATAATCATGTGAATTATATGCACAACTCAATAAGTTAATTATGTCTCGTTAGTGATACCCGAGGCCAAAAGAGAGGAAATTAATTTTTAACGGGATTTCCTTGAAAAACGGTCTTTCTTGTGTCATCTATAGTACATGTATTTCTTGACCATGAATTGCAACCTACCACGTTGAATCGCCGCCCTCTTTATTGCCCTCAAGATCGAAATATCTGTCAATGGTGATAGATCCATCCGTATCATGAGCAGAGGAAAAGTTTGTGACGCTTCTACACGGTATCCCTATGGCTCTGCACACTACGCATATAACAGATAAAGTATTTATATTAATGTGAATAAGTTTGGAGTATTCGTTTATATTTCTCTGATTTTCACTAGAATTACACTTAAGTTGAAAAAAAACCGATTTTGTTCCAGCAATTATAATAAATAATTATGTTTTGTTTTGTTTCGTTTAGATTTGTTCCATTCCCTTTCGTTTCGTTTCGCACTTTACAGGGACCTCGTTGGAAAGAGCATCGCTAGAAATAGTTCTTGTATCATTGTGTTTAATAGATTTTCGACAAAAGAGGAAATCATCAAATCACGTCATCTTTCATAGGTTTCCCAGATTATCTAGATACAATATACTCATAAAGTAAACGAGTAAACAGTATATCATTAGGAATCATTACTCACAAGCAACTTGACCCTCTTTGTTAATACATCTCTCGATCCGAACAGAAGTCATTTATTTTACTAAAAGATATACAATATGACACTATGCTGTCGTCTCTCACATTGAATAGATTTAAATGGGGGAGCATAAAAATATATGATCAAATGAATGTTATCCTGGACAGCTCAGTCAGTAAGAGTATTTCGTTGTTCCATGAAGGTCGTGAGTTCGAGTCCTTTCGAAACCGTTTTTCAAATCGGCATGTTTAATCAAACTTTAATGCAGATAAAACTTACTTGTCGTGGTTATTCCAGAAAATACCCAACATTGACCATATCTGACAGGCGATTTTGTTTTCCAATATTGTGTTAATATCCTGACACTGCCTCTCCAATCTGTTGGTTTTTTACCACCAGCATAATTTCCGGACCAGTTACCTACTAGTAAACCGCCATGAATGTCGTTTCCCTGTATTCAAATATTTATTTTACTTCATTCTTGCAAATCAAAAATTAATCAGGACCCGACACTTAAGTTAGGGAGAAAAGCCGAAAACTATCCATTATGTCAGAGAAAGTACTGATCGAGGCCCGTCAGGGCCGAGATCAGTTCTTTCGCTGACATAATGGATAGTTTGAGGCTTTTCTCCCACTTAAAACATGACATCTTTTGTTTTAATAATGGACAGTCAAAGGTAGATCCTTTCGCAGAATTTGGACACCACATAATCAAGGTCAAGGGATGATGATCAGGTGCACGTAGCTTGAATCCATGGCCAGTCAACCGATCAAATTCTTTTGTCTCAATAACGGACACTTTTATGTCAAGGTCAATCACTGAGTTGTTGAGAAATAATTCATTTCGATGTAGCCACGCTTGTGATATACAGCGTCTTTTTCGTATTGACCTCGTTTTTATTTTTGCTTTTAAAAAACTAATTGATCATTTCTAATTGTAGCGTCATTATTTTGGATAATAGACTGTGGCGGTGTTTTTAAGTAATGTTCTAAAGACAACGCAAAAAATAGGATGTAATTCGTCTTGAATTTCGTCAGATTTCAACATTTTGTACTTTTACTTAATACTTTATTTTACATGTATTTAAAATTTACTTCTATTTTATTTTACATATATGTATTTTTGGACCTACGAGCTTGAAATATAAAATTAGAAAAATCCGCGCACCGATTGATTCTTTCGTTTATTAAGATAAAGGAACTTGTTTTACCCAAAAAAGAGGAATATTAATGGATATGGAATTTGAAATAGGAATTATCAAAGAAAGTTGGACAGCAATTTTCCTTGGGATGTATAGTTCTTTCTGTGTGATATAATGTCATCATAATCAGGATTCTTTTGTCTGAAATTTTACCTGTGACTGTCCATTAAGTTACTTTTAACTGTCCATTATTTTTAATAATGGACAGTTTTGGCAAACTTAATGGACAGCTACAGGTGAACTTTTGGACGAAAAAGGATCATGTTGAGACATTATCACATCGAAAGAACTGTTTAGACAATGGGATGACGTCATAGTCATGTTTTAAGTTAGGGAGAAAAGCCGAAAACTATCCATTATGTCAGAAAAAGTACTGATCGAGGCCCTTCAGGGCCGAGATCAGTTCTTTCTCTGACATAATGGATAGTTTGAGGCTTTTCTCCCACTTAAAACATGACATCTTTTGTTTTAATAATGGACAGTCACAGGTAGATCCTTTCGCAGAATTCGGACACCTCAAAATCAAGAACCGTTTCATTGGTCAAGAGATGATGATCAGGTGCATGTAGCTTGAATTCCTGGCGAGTCAACCGATTGATTTCTTTTGTCTTAATAATGGACACTTTCATGTCAAGGTCAATCATTGAGTTGTTGAGAAAATAATTCATTTCGATGTATCCACGCTTGTGATATACAGCGTATTTTTCGTATGGACCTCGTTTTTATTCTTATCAAATTAATGCTTTTAAAAAACTAATTGACCATTTTTAATTGAAGCGTCATGTTTTGGATATAGACTGTAGCGGTGTTTTTAAGTATTTTTCTAAAGACAACGCGAAACATAGGATGTAATTCGTCTTGGATCTCGCCAGATTTCAATATTTTGTAGTTTTACTTACTTTATTTTACAAGTATTTGATTTACTTCTATTTCATTGTATTTTCGGACCCACGAGCTTGAAATATCTCCCCGTAAAAATTACGAAATCCGCGCATCGATGGATTCTTTCGTTTATTAATATAGAGGAACATGTTTTACCCCAAAAGAGGAATATTAATGGATATGGAATTTGAAATCGGAATAATCAAAGAAACTTGGAAAATGATTTTCGTTGGGATATATAGTTCTTTCTGTGTGATATTATGTCATCATAATCAGGATTCTTTTGTCCGAAAATTTACCTGTGACTGTCCATTAAGTTACCTTTAACTGTCCATTATTTTTAATAATGGACAGTTTTGGACAGCTACAGGTAACTTTTTGGACGAAAAAGGATCATGTTGAGACAATATCCCATAGAAAGAACTGTCTAGACAATGGGATGACGTCATAGTCATGTTTTAAAAGTATATATACTTGATTTTCATTACTCATGATAACCATAAGGGTCAAAAGGCTGGGAACGCAGTTTCTGCACTGGTCAGGACTTCTATGTTAAGGGAAGAGTCAGGTAAAACAGATGAAAATCTTTTTTTCAATTTTGTGTAGGGTACATGCGAACCTGTAAATAATTATGTTTCTGATGTTCTGATTGGACAATAATTACAAAATTGGTCTATTTGGAATAAAAATAGAAACATTTCTTGCTTTAATACAGAGAAAATTCCTGAAATTATGCTATTTTAGGGTGTTAGATAGTTAATTTGAAGACGTTTAACACAATATGCAATATTCATAAGCGAACTACGCGGAGGAAAATCGATATTGCAAAATAGAATTTATTTCTCAACAAATAATTTCAAAACACGAAGTAAAAGGAATCCGATATGAATTTATTATTTATGTCTTATATACTCTTAAAAATTGATAGAAATAATCGATGATAATCAAATCATAATAAAAATTAAACTCGTTATCCATTTTAAATGTAAAGTAGAAATCAATTGATTCCTTACCACAGCTGACAATTTTCTGCTGACTGATACGGAATTCCCACGAATTTTCATTGGTTCATCATCGTTGTCGAGTAGGTACATAGTGCAATCCAATACATTCATTTCGAACTGAAATAATGAAAACTATCCTAAAGGGACGAATTATAACCCCGCCGAATACTTTGCTGCAGATCCATTGTATGACCTGACATTTTATGACCTGACCTGACATTCAATTTTACAAATGGATATTCTCTCATATAAGGTCAGTATTCAGAATTAAGGTCACTATATCATGTATATCGAATAAAATACTTAGTACAGGATGTTTCATGTAAATGTTTCATGATATGTATAAGATGAGATGAGTGATGACAGTACTCTCTGAAATGTAAATGTAAAAATCTAACTTCAAAAAATTAAAGAGGGCGCTAATGAAATTATTTTTGGTGGCTCCGCTGAAAGCATCACTGATGAGAATTCTATATTCGAAACACGTGTCTGGTGCATGGAAATTGGTTTGGAATTTTCTTCAAGAAGGTATAGAGTTGGAACCCTTCGACATTATCAAAAATGCATAAAAAGTCAAAGGGCAATTACTCTGGTATAACCTTTTTGGCAGAATCCCCTTTTTCATGCATATTCACATATCATGATATTCTATAATGTAAAGTTTCATTAAAAACTATCAAATGGTCTTTGAGGAGTTGCGATAACAAGGTTTGACATTGAAAACCATCTTATACATGAAAAATCACAGTCCAAGGGCCATATCTCAGAACTAACCTTTTCTTCATGCATATTTACATATAATAATCTTTCATAGTGTAAAATTCCACTGAAATCCATCAAATAGTTTGGGAGGAGTTGCGATGATAAGGTAAAGCATTGAAGATATATGAACAAATCTAAGTTCAAGGGTCATATCTCAGGTCTAACTTTTTCGACAGCAATCCCCTTTCTTCATGCACATCTAAATAATATGATCTTTCATAGTATAAAGTTTCTCTGAAATCCATCAAATGGTTTGGGGGCAGTTGCGATGACAAGGTTTGACATTCAAAATGCATGAAAAATCTAAGTCAAAGGGCCATAACTCAGGTCTAACTTTCTTTGACGGCAATCTCCTTTCTTCATGCACATCTACATACTAAACGTCTTCAAATTCAATGGCATCATTTATGAACAGATAAAATTTGCAGCATAGATCAGACATGCACGTTTCGAGTACTTAACCCTCGTCAGTGATCCTCAATCTAAAGAATGTAATATTACCAAACATTGAGAAAGTTATTATGTCCAAAATGTACCGAAAGACTTAGCAGGATGGGTGAGATATGATGCTACAGGACCGACGTTTTAGAAATTTGAAGTAATTTTGATGACAGAAATTTTCGAATGCGTTGAAGAAACGATCAACCGAAGTTGATCGAACTTGGCTACATGTGACCTCGGGGACTCCTGGTCCACCAGCAGTGACACTTACCAAGTGAAGTAAATACTAAACATCTAATTCAATAGCATCATTTATGAACAGATAGAATTTGCAGCATGGACCAGACATGCACGTTTCGGGTATTTAACCCTCGCCAGTGATCCTCGATCTAAACAATGTAATATTACCAAATCATGATCTTTCGTTGAGTAAAGTTTCACTGAAATTCATCTATTGGTTCGAGAGGAGTTGCGATGACAAGCTTACGATTACAGACGGACAGGCGGACGGACAGGGTGAATCCAGCATAACCCCCCACAACTTTGTATCGGGGGGTATAAAAATTCCAAATTTTCATAAAAGATTTCAGTCACGAATTCAATTAAGATAAATTCGTATTATATGTATTCAGTTTTAAGGCAAAGATGTCCAGACGAAAAGTAATTTTGTATAGATATGAACCCTTAAACAACTCTTCACAATTTGTGCATTTACTTTGCAAAGACTGTGTAGCATCAAATTCCTAAGGAGCATAATTATATATTGTTCAACGTGACGAACTTCGCACTTCGTACTTCGATCTTCGCACTTTAATTTTAGAGTGGGTTGCCAAAAACGCGCCAGTAGTACAGGGTGTCCAATAAATCAATTCCATGGAGTATACAAATCAAAATGTAGATGACTCCACTTATGAGTTCATACGTGAACGGCAGCTATTCCACTGATTCTGCAATGTTCAATGTGCGAAGTTCGAAGTGCGATGTCCTTCACGATGAAAAATGTCTAATTGCAATCAGAAAAGCTGCACTGATACACTGGCCGAATAAAATGTCCGATATGCATGGAACTAATTATTGAACTATGTTTCTAAAATTAAGGCAATTACCGCTTTTGTGTTAATATAAACGAAGCTTTCTAATTCCATTTTTCTACAAAAATGAGAAAAATATTAACTTTACCTGTCCAAAGAACCATGTTCTGAAATTTGTGTAATTCCCGACCCAGATAGCTCCTTCATCATTGAGTACATACTCCTTTCGCAAACTCTCGTCTTCAAGATACACCGTATCCGCTGTGTCCATGCAATACAAAACAGGACATTAGATAACAAATGCACACCTCTAACCTCTTCAGCTCCTTTAGCATTTAAAGAATTCTATGTGAATTCCCTTTTCTTTTTTAAAATTGTATGAGATATTAATCTTTTCGAATAATGCAAAACATAGGCAGATCTAGACTTTCTGAGCTGAATTTCATCCCATAGTATCTTTTGTAATATGTCGAATAATCGCATACTACAAACACGTTCAAAATGTTCAGTCGAGTTTCTGAGGAGTATTTTTTGGAATCTTTGATTAAGATGTGTGTCTTGTATGTTTAAGGCAGTACTCAAAATATATGATTAAGAATTTGACTTTATTGTTTAATTTCTTATTGCTATCATACTTTATGTTTTATTTGGTTTTCGACACGCTAAAAGCATTTAATTTTAGCATGAAAAGAAATTACATAATTCGAAATGATCTCACTGTATCGTATAGAAAACGTTCAAGGATACACATAAATTAGTAATTATTATACATAAATCATAGCCAATACTTGTTTTATTTACCATTCAGCTGGAAACAAAGACGTTGTTTTATTTGAAAACAGAATTAAACAGAATTTAGTATTCGACAAAGCCTTACATTAAAAAAAAATTATGTAAACATTAAAGAAGTACCTATCAGTTACTAGTATTCAGTCTCGAAGTCGAGAAGGCAAGGCAAAATAATTATAATTCCTATAGTTACGGTTGCGAACCTCGGAATGAATAACATACATCAGGTATTTTCAATTCCATGATACACATTAGGAGAGAATATTAACATGAAAACACAACTACCTTCAATTTTAAACGACCGATATTCATACAAGATAATTATATCAATAAAATCACAATTTAAACAACAAAACACCTATGAAAGTTTTACAATTTTGAACATATAATAGTTACGTAATTTCGGCATACCTTTGTTCCATGGGTTGAATAGAATATAGATCTCCATAGGGAATATCTTCTTATTAACATGCACTATGGGTTCACCGTCTTTCTGCTCCAATATTTCGACTTTAAAGCGCCATTTGCATACAAGACAGTCGGCTGGAATGGTTATCTGCACTTTTACTTCGTTCTCTTTTTCCTCAGTCTTTTCAGCGTTCCATTTTCCACGTAGATCCTTTTCGGAAAGAGAAAAATGGACAAGAGACCCATCTCCATGTTGTGGATAGTCACCTATAATATCATTATAGTTATACACTTCTGAAGATATTAAAAAATGTAGATGATGCAGACAACAAATTACAATACGCAATATTGAATTGTCCTTTACAAATCGATTCTTTTTTACAAAAATATAAACATTGATTTTAACTACATGTATGAAAAATATTGATATTTTAATTTCCAGATATTTAAAGAAATCACTTTTTATTCTTATTTCATCGTTTATCTAATAAAGAGTGATTACTTCAGGTTAGTGTCAGGTGAAAATATTCTCCGAATATAACTTTTTCAATTTTCAAGAGAAATTTTCAAATATCTCAAAAACTCTAGATGTCGTACGACCTATTGATACTCTTTACTAAGTGTGTAAATATATTCTTTACAAAGTGTGTAAATATATTCTTTACTAAGTGTGTAAATATATTCTGTACTAAGTATGTAAATATATTCGAAAAAAAAATGTTATGAAAAAGAGATATTTCATTCTAATCTATTTTTTTTTGTAAATACAATTTTATTCAATAAACCTAAATTACGCTGATACAATACATGTATTGATGTTTTCAAAATGCTGGTATTGACATAACTATACAATTTGATGATACATGTAGTATAATGCATAATGTAATAACCTGTTTTTATCTAGAGTGAATTTCTCGTGTGGTATTTGTAGGAATTTCATAACACAGAAGTCGAAATCAATCAGAAAATGATTTTAAGATACGAATTAAATCAGCCGATTAAAGTTAACCTTTGACCCATCTCCAAGAGATATTGTGTAAAATCATTATTTCAGGGTATCAATAATTCGAGGTTCTAGATATTGATCCATGGAGCTGCAAACGGATTGAAATATGCATCACAATGAGATTTTGACAATATTTTAACGATCTGTAAGTTCTGAATTTGTGATCGGTAAACTGGAAATCGAGTTGAATACAATGTATGTTTCATTAATATTATACAATTATTAAATTAATTTTAAAATTGCTTTATTCATGGAATACAACTATCAGCTTGATATTATCCATTGCTGTAAGAAATGTATAGGCATTATCTGATGACGCAAAATACATGCATATGCCGCTAATATTATGACTACAATGCTAAAAGATACTTGGAGAAATATGAAAGTTGTTCTAAATTTAGCTCTCTAGAGGTGGTTTTAGCGATATATTAAGAAACTTCAGACATGTTTTAAGCCAATCAGCGATGGGCATATTTTCAAGTCATGCAATGAAAATAAATAATCCCGCACACATATGAACGACCACATGTATGGAGCGAACTAAAAAATAATAATCCGATGTTATAGCGATGTTACATCGAAATGATTAAGCTTATTTCATGATGCTATTCAATTTGAAGTAGCTTTAGATGCAAAGCGATGTATTATATCATCGCTTTAGTGCAAACGGTAATGTTCACGGGAAGATGAGCGTAGACGTGTATGTGCGCAAAAATATTTGTTATATGAAAAAAAATTGCTATATGAAAACTCATTTGATTAAAAAGACGACTCTCTTATGCACCTATTATAACCTAGGGAAGGATACTTTTACTTAAGGTCTTAAAACATGTACATCCAATCACATCTGTTTTAGTCCCGGTTCTAAACAGAAATGATTGTATAGGAATGGGACTAAATCGAATATGCATGAATGTAAAAGTGTTAAGACCTTAAAAGGTAAAATTATTCATGCCTAGGATATGCTAAGTGCATAAGAGAATAGTCTTGAAACAAATGAGATGTATCAAATTTTCATATAGCAAATATTTTTGCGCACATGCACTTCTGCGCTAATCTTCCCGTGAACATTACCGTTTGCACTAAAGCGATGATATAATACATCGCTTTGCATCTAAAGCTAAATTTGAAGACGTTTATATTTATACCACTTGGTGAGTGTCACTTCTGATGGACCAGGAGTCCCCGAGGGCACATGTAGCCAAGTTCTATCAATTTCGGTTGATCGTTTCTTCAACGCATTCTACAATTTGTTATCAAAATTTCTTGAAATTTCTAAAACGTGGGTCCTGTAGCATCATATCCCACCCATCCTGCTACGTCTTTCGATGCATTTTCTCGACGTAGTAACTTTCATACTTTTTGGCATATTACATTGTTTAGATTTGAGGATCACTGACGTGGGTTAAGTACCCGAAACGTGCATGTCTGGTCCATGTTGCCAACTCATCTGTTCTTAAATGATGCTATTCAATTTGAAGACGTTTACATCTCAGACATACATAATAAGATAAAAGTGTAAATTTGAAATCAAAGTAATTACACACGCGCCTAATTAGGTAGTTTGACAGTAGCCTTCAATTTGATAATGACATGTACCTGCAGTTAATGCGAATCTCAGATTGTCCTCCTGTAAATTGATTTTTCTTGAAAAGCGGATTTTCACATTGAACGGAGATCCACGTCGTAACACAAGTTTAGCACTAGAGTCGGTTAGGTCATATTTGTCGGTGTGGTGATCTTTGGAGTTTTCATCAATCAGTAAATCGATATCGTCCACCTTCAGATCTTTATATGGCTCATCCACATCCTTGTCTACAGATAAATGAAAAATTGCAAATTTATGGGTTATGACAAACTATGTAATAAAAAATGTGTAATAAAAAGAAAAAAAAAAAAACGAAAAGGCTATAGACAAAGACAGGTCACACGCTGATGACGAGTACAAAAGGTCAATATAAGAATGAAATATCATCCGCGGATCTACGAAGAAACTGGCAGTGTCCCGACTATTCTTAAGAGCCTCTAAAGTGGGAAAGCCAATGTATACCGTCTTATACTCATGAATATATATAATTCCTGCACCGCTGCAATGTTTCTATAATGTTTACATTTATATATATACATATATATCAATTAAATGCTGCAAAAAAGTAAACATCATTCAATGTTCTTGAAGCTAATGGTTTTACATTTATTTGAAGGTTCCTCTTAGGCTAAATTAAATATGAGAGAATGTTATATGTGTACCTTAATGGTTATTATGAAATTCTACTTCTCCAAGAAATGTCTAAATGAGATAAAGACGATTTTGATGGCAAGCTCAACAGCACTCTCAACAGAGCACAAAATTGAGCATCACCGGATCCCTTGCATGCAAGCTAGAGGTTGGACCAAGTGCCAGGGAAGAGTAACGTATAAAGCTGTATTGCAACGAAGACTTGCACACCTTAACAGACGCGTTCACATAACTTACCCTCCTTTGGGGGTTTAACACGTACAGGTTTTCTTGGCCTATCATCTGAAATATAAAGAAGTGTATGAAATGAACCCCTAAAACAGCAAGTTATGCATCGAAAACTTTAAGTAGAAAGACATTTATTTAGGGATGAGCGCAACAATCATAAACAACAGCAGCAATAGCAGCAACAACAATTCCTGCGATTGAAAAATTAAACGTGTCAACAAAAAAAGCACAACCTTAAATTTTTTCAACATTCAATTCAAGTTTAAGTTTTACCATAATAATTGATAAGGAATACATCATTCGAAACATCTGATGCACCGCATTCAGAAAGTTTTGACCAAAAGGCTGCTCCAAAACAGCAAAGTTGGACACTTCGTTTTCCTCTTGAAATTGATATGTCTAGACCTTATTCATTTTTTTTTAAAATATTTTTTTTATAGAAAGAGGGCATGTGAAGATGAGTTTGATAGGTTTACTTGCTTCTAAAGAAATATCAATTTACCTTAAATTCATCATCGGGAAATGAAAAGGTCGATTGGAGTTATAACAATTTATATACATGTACTTATAAATGATTATCAGTTTATATTTAGTACAGACATTATTTGGTTGTTTACCTTTTGAATTTCATTTCAAATAAGATAGATCTCTATATGATATTTCTCTTTAACGTTAGAAACTTTGAAGTGAAGAATAAGATATTTAACGATCGACGTCAGATAATTGCTTTTACGCAATGGAACAGTAGGTTTGCTAATTCCATTGGAGAATATCGAAGTTTAAATTAGAGCTGTATATTGAAATAAATTTTTCAATACAATACAATTCATTTTGCTTCAAAACTCAAGATTTTCAATACAATACACATTTCTTTTTTCATTTTTCTCAAATAAATCATAATGATGTTGAATCAATAAATGGAAATTTTATGTGTTATAAATAAAAACTTTATAAAACAGAACAAAAATAAACAACAAATGGATTTTTTCATTATTTCGAGAACAAAAAAAGAAAAGGAATTAAAAGATGACAATGACAGGTATGGAAAGTGTTTCTTTGTCTACCAAAGAATTCTGGTTGGCAATGTGCAAATTCCGTAAACGTGAATTATACATCTATGAATACCCATTTCTTACATTTACATTTTTGCTAAATAAATATAAGGGAACAACCATTTGATTTTATGGGGGGGGGGGGATACTTTTGTCAGCAGGATTTTTTTCAGCCTTTTTAAGAGCCGGAATTCTTTTTTAATTTTCAGTGTTGAAAATAACTTACAGTTTAAATCATTCAGCTTGATTTTTCATCCATATTAAATATCAAACTCCGAGTGAGATCAGGTGCCAAGGAAAAGTATATTAAGGCATCTCTTCACTTGAATAGTACTCAACAGACAGGCCATATAGTGCCTATGACTTTTGCACTTGATTTCGTTCCTTTGAATAAAGTTTGTTTCACTTTTATCTGTGCTTAATTTAAAACACAAAAAAAGTGTTTACTAGACAACTAGAAAGGTCGGAAGAGGGGCCCAGGACCCAATTTCATATTGCGAATTTTTTTTTGGCGGCCGTTCGGGTCGGCAATTTTTTCCCATAAAATCTCGATCTGGATTTTTTTTGCAAAGTCTTCTTGCCCCCCCCCCCTAAAAATCAAATGCTTGATCCCTAAGACGCTTTTTTGCACGAACATCGCAAACGCAGCGAATTACAACGTCAAAAATGATTTAAAGAAGATCCTGACGATCAAAAGTATTCTGACGTTGGTAAATTGTCCCTACATTCAAAACTTGGACGTGTTGTCCCATCGGCAACCCGATTTATTGGAATATGAATAAAATAGAAGCTTTGTTTGAACTCGTGTTTCTAAACATTGATGTGATCAGAGAAGATTCAGAAGAAATATTAAAATAAGAACCAAAACCTATTTAAAGGTGTTGGATTTTATTTTTTCGTTTTCAAATATATTGAAAGTATCGCTACTCAGCATTTATGTATCGATACGTATTGAAAATTTAAAAATATAGAATACTCTTCAGTATTCCAATATCAATTTACAGTGCTAGTTTAAACATCTACCAATACATGTATATATCATGACAGGACATGACCGAGGATTAAGAGAATCATCTTTATCCATACCTCCCCAAAGTTGAATGAATTGAATTTTAACAGAGTTTGATTATCAAGAGGATATATAGATCATACTTACTTGGTTTTGTAGAACTACTTCCCATCCTGTTTGGTTACTAGTTGTATCTTCAATTTTCATAGAACCAGTCATGTACAAGTTTTGATTATACCTTAAATGTCGCAATCAGCATGACATTGTTTATAAATATCTCCATTGCAACGCGTCAATATACGCGCAATACGGATGGGTAAGCATGAATACAGCACGATTAACCATCGACTACCCGGTATTTTTTTTCTTTTTAAATATATTGGATAACAGAGGCAAGACACGTTTGTACTACATGATTTAAGTACGGGAAGTAGGTGTTGTCAACATCATTTTGTATATATATAATTTAGATTCGAATCTAATTCATTAAAGATAAGTTGATGAAGAAGAGGTTAAGGATGAAAGGATGATAGGTCCCTATCCCCTTTTTGCTTAGTAGGGTGGAAACTCCGATTAACTCAAATATGCTTCACTTATCCTTCTTCCCTTTAAAAGCAAATGATCCCCGGCGAAAACAAAGGATAATGAAAAACAAATTAGCGATATACTTAGGTCGTCATTTTCAAAAATGACGTACTCTGAGAATGTTTTAAAGGAAGCTACAGACAATGTTAGTATTTTTAAGGAAGTACATTGATTACCAAATATATGCACAGCCACTGTAATTGCCTGAAATAAAGCTTTCAGGACGATTGTTATTGATTTCCGTATAAATGACAGTGTGGCGTCATAACGCCCGACATAACGGATGAATTTGAATTGAATATCAACAAGTTTAAAATCCTTTCCTATGCAATGTAGACATTTTATAAAAAGACGAATTCAATACTAAAATCATCCCCACTAAGTCCTTACCTCTTTCAGCGACTGTGTCTTGACGATTACAGAATACGACATCAACAACAAGCGACAGAGGCAGGAGTAGCTACAATAGCTCTCTGTCGATTAATGTCTCATCCTACACTCAACGGAATATTTCGAATGAAGATTTCTTGTCACATTCAGCGTTGTTTGTGATAATTTCAAAATAGACCACACATAAACAGTACAGAGTATAAGAAAAATCCATAAACTAACGCTGTCAACATTTCATGATTTCACCGCGCTGCAACTGACTCAAACGGATAACAGAAATGGGAATACATTCCTCAAACAAAATTAGTTCCAAACAGTCAACATCTTGGTCATATTTGGTCATTATTCCATAGTTAAATTTCTAATTTGTAATACTTGATACATCACAATGCATTAATTCATGACATTTCAGTCACACTGAATAAGCGTGACGTTGCCATGGGGCCTGCTGTTCCTTTCTAAAATTAACTCCCCTCCACATTGGTGGACGGATTCGCTTGAAAAATAGAATTGGGAGCTTTCTTTGTTCTATTTTTGGCTTTGAAAGCGCATATATATAGAATAAGTGTCTAATTTTGTGTGTTTATGCAGAAATAAATTACAATGGCTGATTCATTTATTTGATAAAATGCGCTAACGCGCATTATATCAAAATAAATGCATCAGCCATTGTAATTTATTTCTGCATAAGCACACAAAATAAGACACTTATTATATAATTAGACGAAAAATATATAGTGAAAAGAGCTTATGATGTGACAGCGATAAGTGAAGTGTATCCAATAATGAGTTAAAGAAGATCCTGACGATAATCTCTACAGCACTCACAATAGAACACAAAAGTGAGGAGTAAGCATCCCCTGTTAGGCTAGCCGCATCCGCCGTTCCATATTCTATGTAAGAAATCTGGTAATAAAAGATTCAATTTAAACCCAGCGGCGGACATACTTGCCAATAAGCCTAAGTTCACAGAATATCTTACGAGTTCTAAAGATATATCATGCATGGACCGAATCTGTTGATAGAGATAAAATCAAATCGAATG
Source organism: Pinctada fucata (assembly GCA_028142955.1). NCBI lineage: Eukaryota > Metazoa > Mollusca > Bivalvia > Pterioida > Pteriidae > Pinctada > Pinctada fucata. The sequence goes on along the minus strand of AP027113.1, from coordinate 25,277,741 downwards.
TATACTGTACATAAGCCATATTTGATGGTAGAAATGCACATCTTGTTGACCTTTGTTGCTATTGATACATGTAGTTGTTGATCATTTTAATGGACATTCCCTTAATGCAGGCGATTTCGAAATGAAATGCTTACAATGGTTAAAGTTTAAGTAGCTAGTTCATCAAAATTGTAAATCGTAAGTTTCGTTCATGTACGACCTTGAGATATATATTTTTTTTCATATCCTTACGTTTTGGCTATTTTTTAATACCTCATACTTTCTATGCACTTTCAATGTAATAATTACACATTCAAACGGAAGTATTATTTTGACATGTCGTGACCTTGAATGCTGACCTTGAATGAGAGTATTTTAACGACAATGAATGTCACCTCATTGTTGGATCTGGTTCAATAAAGACATGGAGCAAGGCCAGGGTTGGTGTGTTTATGATTAATTAACTCCTTCAGTGCGCAGTGTAATTTATCATCGAATCTTGACATTATCAAATACCACTGACAATACAGGAAAATAAGAATATTGTGGCTGGTCGCTTTCCATGTTAATCAATGCGGGCACACATATAGAACGTGTACTTTAAAAATAAAGTAATGAAATAATACTTTACATTTTTATATGTCATAAAGAAACGGGTATGTTTGCCATGATTTATTACTTTAAACGTCTTGTATATATTGCCTCCATTATATTTAGGCAGTCTTTTGACCATGAACTACTTGCACATACCTTTAAACTGAACTTTAAAAAAAAATACTGTACACACTAAACTGTAACGCTTCGTTTAAAAGCTATTGCTTCATTATTAAAAGCTCTTATCAATTGTTAATCGTTAGATATGGGAACATGAAAGTTATTTTATCGTTGCAAAGGTAGTTAATAAAATATAATATAACCAAATCCCTGTCGTGATAATAATATTTGAATAATTGAAAAAGGAAAAAAATGAAACAAAATATGCATTTAGCTTGTACATTAAATTCATCCGTTTATTCACATCATTTTGGTTTAAAGTTCATGATTTGAACATAATCTGATCGACAATATTCTCCGTGCAGATGCACACGACACGACCATTAATTGTAGTACATGTCTTCAAATTTGATAGCATCATTTAACAACAGATAAATTTGCAGCATGGACCAGACATGCACGTTTCGGGTACTTACCCTTGTCAAAATTTAAGAACAGAAGATGGCCCAAACCTCTGAATCTTAAATTTGAGCTCTTCGAAAGTATTATTTAGAATATATTTGCATTATGTTACAAATGATGAAACCGTTAAAACGAGTCTGTCAGAATCCTATCATGTACATTAACCAGGGCTTATTTCTTTGGCAAACTTGTTTTGGTTACGTAACGCTTCATAATTTGCATTCATTTGCTATTTAAATCATTGCAAGGTCTCAATAATTGGATGTTTGCCATTATAGATATGAGTGTGTATGTCCTTACACAAAAACTGTTTCTACTTTAAAAATTAACTATCTAAAGCGGCGTGGTCTAGACATGTGATGCTTCATTAATCGAAATAATACCTCTGTTAGACTTCTTTCAAAACGTGTTAAATGTGCAAAACGATTGTGGGTGTTTAGCATCTGGGAGATATATGGGCAATTTCTGTAAGGTTAACGTCACAGTAGACGTTGCAAAAAGAAAAAGCAAATCCCATACTTATAAATGGAAATGTAGCATGACTAGATTATAAACAGTTTAAACAAAGTTTATTTTTTCTTATTTCTGTTCCTTTGCCGCCTTAGTTCTGGTTTTATCCTGATTTTTGTATGCCCTTGGTAAAATGATTTTCAGTTAACGAATTTGTACATTCGACAGTGATATGGTTTATTCCATATCTGTCAATTATTGGTCGATTTCATGAAATCTGCCATTACTAGATTTGTAATGTACATGCTGAAATTAAATTGAATTGATTCCGTCAGACTCGACAATGCAATAGATCTACATTGAATTATCCTTATGAGAGAAACGTTGTCGTGACTAGTGAAAACACGTGACCAGAGATAGGCATTCCGATGTCCTTGTACTTTATCCACTTGACAAAAATAGGACATGTCGTCATGGCAACGCTTTGGTAGGGCAATTCTGAATTTAAATATTGCAGATTAAAGTAATATCTTCATGATATTTTTTCTTTAACAAGTTTTACTTTAAGACCAAGTGAGTGATACAGTGAGCCTTCAAAATCCCTAATGACATTTGTGGATCCTTGGATTCATTGCAAACAAGAAATACGCGATCACAACGCAAACGAGTAGTAGAAGGGGGGGGGGCAGCAGCGGGGACACATTCCCCCACTTTGAAATGAAGGGGGCACAACCATGTTTGTGCCCCCCAATTTTCAGGTACAAAATCTTATGATGCATTAACATTGTTTAAAAATAGCAACATTTTGTACCGTAAATCTACAATTTTTCGGTCAATTTCCAAGATTTTTTTTTTGTTAGCTACCGCTCGCCAGTTCTTTATAGACTTTCTGAATAATTTAGCTATTCTGATCCATCCTTTGTACATATTAATTTATCAATGTACATGAAGACATTTAACTCAAACGATATAGAATATTATTTCATGTACTTGTTAATTATAGAGGGTAATTACAGTGTAGAAAGTATTTTCCGATAAGTCAATATTTTGCAAATAAAATTTCCTGGCTCGCTAAAGCTCGCCAGACATTTATCCATGTACTTAAAATTTAGAATTGCACCAGAAATGTTAAAATTTGTGCATACAGAACATGAAACCCCCATTCCCCCCCCCCCCTTTTTTTTGCTTGTTAGAAATATTTAGATGTTGTGCCCCTCCACTTTTCCAGGCAGAGCTACGCCATTGCAACGTATACCAGGGTGCCAGTGGGCTAAATGCTTCTCACCGTCCTGCCGACTAAGCTGTTTCTCGTTGAGGATATACCACTTGGTTTGTTCGATTATTTTCTTATCAAAGACAAAAGTTTAATGAAAAATGCAACAAAGAAATTAATGAGCGATAAAAAATCGATATGACTGTACGTAGTCACAAAATTTAATGGACTTTTTTGGATGTTTCCCCTAATTTCCCCCACATTCTTATAATCGGAACTCTCATCTTTTCCCGCGAATATATACAGAAAGGCTTTTGATTGGTCAAGCTAATATTTGTTATAATGGAATTTTCCCACGGATCAAACCATGATTAGTGTTGCATCTTGAGTTGTCAAGTGTAAATTTATCTATTTTCTAACGTGTCAGAATAATATGATTTTAGTACGCGGTTCAACATTCAACAATCAACATTCGAATAATTAAACGCGTTCCAGAACAAGGTTCAACTTTAAAAAATGAGCGATGTCTAATTTGTACAAACTAATTATTCATATTAAATAATTCAATATTATTAAATAATTCAATATTTACAACAGTAAAATAAGAGTCCGCTCTCCGCCTTTTAGAAGTACGAATGTGAGATGTCCTGGGTGGAAATTAAGAGATACTTGTATACATAAATTAATAGTATTGATAGATGAATTCATTAGTCAAATAGTCATGTATAATATTTACGTAAAAGTCGTATTGAAGATTGAAGAAAAATAAACGCTGAATGTAAAAAGAGTTAAAATATTTGATCGGGTGACTGAAACATATCCAAATTTAGAAAAAAAAAAATATGTAGAGGAGCGACATTTCCGGGGTAAAGCTGACGTCCCCTAATATAGTTCTACAGATTCATGTCTATCGGAAACATGTATCTGTACAATTGTCTGACTAATTGATGGCTAAAACATGATTATGGTCAAATTCTTCTTTTTCGAGATATAGGCCCCATATCTCACCAAGTATTTATATGAAATGCAGGGCACCTCTACATATTCATGTCTTTGGGAAACATCCAAGTCCCCTGAATAGAGAGCTAAATTTACAAGATATCTGAATTAATGTCTGACTAATTGATGGTTAAAATATTGTTACGGTAAAATTCTTCGTTTACGAGATAAAGGTTCCATATCTCACTAAGTATTTGCATGAAATGCAATTTATCTCTACATATTCATGTCTTTGAGAAACATCCAAGTCCCCTGAATATAGTGCTGAAATTTACAGGAAATCTAGATAATTGTCTGCCTAATTGATAGTTAAAATATTGTTATGGTAAAATTCTTCGTTTACGAAATATAGGTCGCATTTCTCACCTAGTATTTACATGTAATGCAGTGCACCTCTACATATTCATGTCTTTGGGAAATATCCAAGTCCCCTGAATAGAGAGCTGAAAAGACTTAACAGAATCGCAAGTAGTGTAGGACTGGAAACTGCACGCACTGCAGGAGTTATGAAGTAATTTTTATGACGTTAATTCTATGACATCAGTTTTATGACGTCAGTTCTATGAGTCATCGTTGTGTTGCATGCGCTACTGTTGCTGACATTAAAGAAAGGGAAAGATGTTGAATCTACACAAAAAGATTGGAGAGAAGACGAAACTAATACGCAGAGAGACTTTTATGCTTAAGATGACAGATAATACTAAGACCTCAATGTCAACAAAGCTAACAATTCCCGGAAGTTTAGTGCCATGGGGAAGAACAATCTCGGTACCCCAGGCTATTTGCGCTTTGGCTGAATACCCTGGGTCAGATCGTGCTATTTTGGGGATTTTAAAAGAAATAGTTCTTCCTCGTGAAGTTAAAAAACTGACGATAATGGCTGCGCGCAGACCAGTGAGGACAGTATGTGAATCGTACACAAGAGGGAATTTTAGTCGGTTGCCTGAATATTTGTTTGTAAAACATCTAATTAACAAATTTGATTATTGTCTCAGGGCAGCAAGAAGTATCTTACCTATTCAAACATGCAACATTTATCATCGCTATCAAAAAGACGTTTGTAAACTATTATACGATTGGACCAAAATGTTTTTGAGGGAGCCAATCAGCAACATTTGCATATAAATGGAAATCCTCGAAATAGTACGATTTCGCCGAGGGGTATTTAGCCAATGCGCAAATAGCCTGGGGTACCGAGGATAGGGGAAGAAATACACCATGCAGTTTAAAGATACGGGTACAGATTTTTCGTCTACAGAATTTCTAAAGTACTTCCCAACATCATGAATACTTTGATGGATGAAATCTGAGATCAGATTCCATTTTCTCAAAGCACGGAGATGTCAGAGGACGTCATCTTCAAGAAAGTCCAACAAGTCCAAAAACTCGAACGAAGACTTCACGATAGAGGATGGCCAAACCACTATTTATGTGCTACACGTCGAGATGTCCCAGGGAGCGGTGGAAATATTACGAAACATCTGCACTCAGACAAGGAATACTTTAGAAAAGGGAAGAAATCTATCGTCAGAATCGAAAACAATGAGAAAAAATATGTGATTGTCAAGGGCCATTGTCTTCACTATAGTTAACACAAACAGACCAGAGAAAGAATCCGAGGAATGGAAAACATAGTGGCGAAAAGTTATACATGTACAAACATAAAGACGATACTCTACAAACGCTACAAAAGAAAAAGAAGAGTGACTGTACATCGTCTACGACTTTGAATGTAAACAGGGAAGCGGAGGACGAGTTCCAAACTTCTGTGTGGTTCACCGAGCCTGTGAAGGTTGCATCAACCTGCCTATTGAAGAGTACTGCGAGAAATGTTCTAACCTACCTGGCGAAGGAAGAGAAATTATTTTGAAAGGAGAGACCATCTTGGACCAATTCATGTACTGGCTGTTCAACACCTGTTACAATAAAGGTAACAGTAAGAAAATGTGCCACGAGGGAGCCACAGCTACATATGTATAAACCATATCATGAAGGGATATGATGTTCATACTCCACGTCTTGGTCAACAGAGCCTGTATTAGATCAAATGTAAATTTTGTTTTTAATTTCGCTAATTTCCTTTATCTATAAAAGAATGTGACCAATCAAAAACTTTTGCTTTTTTGAAAGTTTCTGATGAATGGAGCCAAGCTGTCTGCGCACAGTGTGAGGTTGACCACTCCTACAACTTCCTGTTCCATGCTTTGAGCCGTCTTCCAGACTAACCAGACATACTTTGGTAAAATTTGCTTCAGCCTTGCAATATTTGTCAACTTTTTCTTTATAAACATGTTTGAATTTCTACAAAAAAAAAGAAGAAATGTTTGGTACGTTGTAAAACTTTCGCGATGTCTGGTCTTCCTTAATTTGGACTGACAAAATTGAAGAAGGGCTACTTCCCACACTTCTTCAACACCACGGCTAATCGGAACTACGTCGGATTACATCCGCCAATCGAGACTTACATGCCTGTCGGCATGAAAGGCAAAGTTAGGGAGGAGTTCATTGCTTGGTACCAGGTGAAAGTCCAGAAGTAAGAGAAATTCATCTTTGCTAAAGAAATGCAGGTGTACTGTAGGTCTGACGTTGACATCTTGAGTAATTGCGGCTTTAAAATCCCGTCCCTACTTAAAGTTGATCCTTTGTAGGGTCCATCACATTCGCCAGTCAGCCAACCTGGCTTTCCGCCAAAATTCCATGCCCATGGAAACTGTTCCCATCTAACAACCGGAAGGATACTCACCCGAGCGGAAGTACTCTTTCAAATATTTGAGATGGCTGAAATGGATTCCCCAAGAAACTAACACCCGCCATCCCTGGGGAGGGGGGAGATGAAGATAGCTCACTTGTCCATCATGAACATGAATATGCTGACCGTCTACGAGTTTCTGTTCTGGCAAGGATGTCCCGAGTTCTACCCTTACATGAAAACGAAGGACCATGCGACACGACTGTACTTTAGAAGACTTGTACCTGGCCACTCAGGACAGCCAGTTCTTTTGGCGGTATTTTGGGTTCAGCATGGAACACCTCTTGGAGCACGATTTATGGATGATCTAGAATTTGGAACGTTCGCAAAAACAAATCGTAAACCCCTCAAAGCCTTGAGATGCATAATTTAGAGGCAGAACCAATATGACTCGACTCTACTGCGACAAAGCCGACATGTATGCGCTACATTGATGTCTAATCCCTCTTACCCCTCTGTTCTGAAGCACAGCACCTTCCCTATCGGATATCCGATTCTGATCACCGAGAACTATGGGAACAAAAGAAACTACACTGGCTTATAATAAATAACAATGAACACTCTATATCCACAAATTTTCGGCCACTCGGCCTTTATCAAGTGGAAAAGCACGAATACAAAAGAATTCTACGTAATATCCATAACTGCTGGTAAACAAAGCCCAGCGTAAAATGAACAAGGTGTGACGTCATACCTTGTTCATTTTACGGTGTGCTTTGTTTACCAGCAGTTATGGATATTACGTAGAATTCTAACAGGTCATCTAACAGTAACGAGGTTATTTTACACGACAATTATACGTTCTTCGAGACTTCTGAGTGAGCGGAAAAGTGAGAGGGTTGTGCGGACGTAATCCAGGATAACCACACCATTTGCTACGTGTGTGGCAATGGCCGTGCGAAGAAGTCGTGACCGGTTACTTCTTTAGGATACCGTATTTTCATTTGAAATGTTAACATTAATTCTCTTTATTGAATTATTAATTGAAGATTAGCAAGTCCTTTGTGAATAAGAAGCTATGTCTCATCCAAAGCTTCCCTTAAACCCTGATTTCAGACTGCGCATGCTTGACCTACAATGACCCGATGTGCAAAACTTCGGAAAAACACACACTCTTTCATTATTTCTTGTAAATGAAATATTTGAAACTTTAAGAGTTGAAGTAAGGAACAGGGAAAAAGCTCTATAATGTCAAAATCGATCCATTACAATTTATCCCTTTAAATATACTTAGCATATGATAACAAGCGTGACGTCATTCATAACGTCACACACCGTTTTCGAGGAATTTTCCCTAACGTCATAGCGTGGAGCACCTGAACGTAGCTGCGTAAACAATGTTATATGACCAAAGCTTGTGAAAATTATTATGTCCAAAAAATGTTCCGAAAAATGTAGCAGAATGGGTGGGATATAATGCTAAATTTCGATTTATTGCTTACTTGAGCTATTGTACTGCTACCCTTTTATATATGAATTTGACATCAGCGTTAACAGCAATTAAAGATCATGTATCAAAACATTGTGTAACTGAATTCAATAATAGCGACATAAATTATTTTTTGTTAATAAAGAATTCAGGTGATGTGATCGACAAATTCAAGTCATTAAATTTCAAAGCCTAATCTATCTCATCCTACGACTTCTCAAAGATGCACACCACCCTCCCTCATGAGAAGATAAAAGATCGCTTTTGAAAACTTATTAAATTGTGTTTTGATCGAGAGGTTAAACATTTATATGTACTTCTGACACAAAAGGATTCTTTTCTTCAGTAGAATACAAATCATACAAATCATGAACTCGATCTGTGCAAGGCCTTGTCCTTTCTTTTATATAACAATTTTGTAAGATTTGGCGACACTCTATACAGGCAAGTTATTGCAATTCCTATGGGTACTTATTACACGCCTGTGATTGCAGATTTGTTGTTATACACATACGAAAAAGAATTCATACAAAATCTACAGAAACCCAAGAAATTTTACTACTTGAAATGTTTAAATTGGATTTTAAAGAATTAGAACATCTGAAATCCACTCATTTTAGTAGAGTCCATTCGATCAAAGCCTTTGATTTTTCGACACTTTACAATACAATCCCACATTCTAAATTAGATAAAGACTCGCAAAAATCATAAGTAATGCGTTTACAAGTAAGAACGGCAATCGCAAAGACAAATTTACTGTTGTTAACTATGACAAAATCTAAACTTGTCAAGGAAACGTCCGATTCTGAAAATAAGTACTTTAAAACAGATATTACTCAGATGTTAAACTTTCTGATCGACAACATTTTTGTGGTGTTTGGAGGAAAGTCTTCCAGCAAATTGTCGGAATTTCAATGGGGACCAATTGTGCCCCGATCCTTGCCGACATTTTCCTTTACTCGTCCGAAGCTGAATTCATTCAATCTTTGGTCTCTGAAGAGAAAAGATACTTAGCTGTTGACTTCGACTTCACTTACAGATACATAGACGATGTGTTGTCCATCAATAATCCAAAATTCGCGGATTACTTCAGCAGTATCTATCCTTCGGAGGTTGAAGTCAAAGACAAATAATTCAGCATCCTATTTGGACATATTTTTGTCCTATTACACCGATGGTCACATGAACACCTCACTCTTGACAAAGGTGACGACTTCAATTTCAGCATTACCCACTTTCCTTTTCTGAGTAGCAACATCCCTTCATTGCCTACTTATGGCGTGTTCATATCTCAGTTGATACGCTATGCCAGAGCAAGTGCCAAATATACGGATTTTGTTCTGAGAACTAGGCGTCTTTCAGATAAGCTTCTCAGTCAGGGATATGTATGTGACCGACTAACATCGTCACTTGGGATGTTCTATGGTCGATATGGGGAACTCGTCATACACTTTGATGCACCATTCTCCAGAATGGTGGATGATATTCTGTCATAGACCATTTGAACCATCCAACCAAAGATTGTACTCTATGTCTTCCGAAATGGAAGTAACCGGATGTGACAGCTCAGTTCTACCGAATTGACGCAGAGGGTGTTGCATGCAAGCAGGAGATGCTTACTCTTCCTGGGCACCTGGTCTCACTCCCATATCGGGAGTTCGCTTCTTTTCATATGGTGGAGGTTTTTGTTTGTTTGCTTTGGTTCCAGTTTTATCCTGATTTTGTATGCCTTCGATTTCTGATTTTCTGAATTATAGATTTTGTGCTGTATACAGGGATATGGTCAATATCCATATTTGTCATTTAGAATTATTCCCTTGTTTATATCGTTATTTATTGATGGCAGTTTGTAGTCATAATAGTAATCAAATGTATTTAAGATCATATTATACAAACTTCATAGGATGTGATAAGGATTCGGGTCTTATTTACCTCCATTTTATTGTTTATCCATATTCTTCATTTTATATTCCCTCCAGCGTCGGAAAAGACATCAGTACACGGGCACCACAGGAGGGTGAAGAGAATAAAAGACAAGACCTAACAGATAATTACAAGTACAGAGAAGGTAGGTTAGCATGTTTCCTGCTTAAACATTGCTTGCATTTGATGTCGGTCCGTCTGTCCGTCCTCTTATGGAACGTAATGACTTGAGTATGTCATTCAAGGATTTAGATATCTTAAACTTGTTAATCTTTTTGGAAATTTTACAATAACTATTCTGAACTTCTTTCAAAATTTGGTACAACTCCAGCATCAGACTATGTATCATTGGGAATTTCATTTCCTTCATTTTACGACCTAATAAACAAAATCAGAAGGATCAAAGGCAGATAAAACTTCAACCACAAATGTAAGAAAATAGTCGATCGCCTGCTTTACCTAGGAATGATCCCAAGGTAATCAAAAGATCACTGGGCATGGCATTGGACCAATCTACAGCTTTGTACCATTGTCTTTCTCAACGTTGCATAGTGGCCAACCGTGACCGGGACTCCATGGCGGGCCTTGTTTAAAACGCGTCAGAGAAGAATGGGTCCTGATTCTCTGTCCTATCTGAAAGTTGGTCAGAGTTCTCTGGTGATTGATCTTGAGCTCCCTTCAGCCAGCAAAGAACAGACTGTTTTACGCATGCCATACGATTTTTAAGATCCACTTACATAGAATTTGTATTACAAGAGGCCGCTGCGTGCAACTTTATTGTTTTTGATGGCACCTTACGGTGAGAATTTTTATGGTTATACAACTATTGTGAGTCTATCGAGACCTCTGTGTATCCAGAGAATGGGAGGGTTGTAAGCACGTAATGCAGATAACCACACCATTTGCTAATAGCAGATGGCCATCCAAAGTCGGCGCCGAGTGCACATTAGTCTTGTTCCTTTTATGTGTTGTCATTAATGACTGATGTTTATGTACGTCTGTTTCGATTGTTTTGTATGATGTGCTAGTGAATATTGTTGTGACTTTTTGTAGTTTTGTCTGATGTCATTTATGCGTCAGTTTCTTCTTGGATTGTTTCGCTGGGTGAGTGCAGGGTAGTCATGCTGGGGATCCTATCCTTTTCCTTCGATAATACAAATGCTGAAACTTAGTATATGACTTGTACATGTATGAATGACGTTAGAATTAGAAATAGTTCTTACTTAGAGTCAGCATAGTGTACAAGAAAAACAATATCGACGCCGGTTGGGGGCGCAGAAATACCACGTGTTGCTGCATGATGATGCTCTTGACAAACAAATCTAATTGTATATAAAGCATGCTGACTAAATTTGCTAAATACATGCTTCTTTAAGAGTAGTGGCTGTATGATGAAAAATATAATGAAATTTTTTACTTGTAATATATCACACGAATTTCTCTATATTTTCAACGTACACCCACTATTCTCATGTATAAAAGACGCATATGATTACGACACTGCTTAACATATTCCGCTAATACCAATTTTTCTTTCTAGAATTCGTTGATAACTAGATGTATTACAATTTACCATTATAACATGATTACTTTTGTCTACGCTTTTTCAATCCATTGGAAATTTACATAATTGTATCTTTTTTATTTATTTTAAGGAGGCTGTGTATAATTAGAATATGATGAAATTCTACCCAAGAGATTTTGACTAAATTAAAATAGAATTCATTTTATGTGAAAGAAAATGAAATTTGACCTTTCAGCATTTTGTAGCGGTCATCAAGAAGATTGTGGCAACTTACAATGAGATATTTTAGGGTTTTACCGCAAAATAATCATGATTTTGCTCATTTTTTCATTATTTATTTGTTTTACTCCTAATGTCATTTTAAAGGCCGACGTCGGGAACCACCCGGTCGTTACTAGGTTTACCTGAGTGACATAAGCTTGATAGGCGTGGCATACCGTCTTTGAAGACAATGCCGTCTGCGAGCGGCGTGTTACATCAAATACAAACCGACAGGTAATCCTTTATTATGCTAATGAGATACCCGAATCTCATCTGTTTTAAGCTGTCAATAAAAAAATTGATAGGGGTAAAAAGATTCAAGGGAACCAATCAGATACCAAATAGAGATGTTAACCCTATAGCAATCAGTGAGGAAATGACAGAAAATTCAACTGTCCCTTTATATAGTCCCCCGTCGGCCTTTAAGAAAAAGAAATTGGAAGAAGGGTGGGGATCTCCAACAAGACTCAGTTGCAGCATCAACAGCAATACACCAAACACCCCAAGTGAAAACACAGAGGAGACACACTCAGCAAGAGACAAATAACAGCAAACGATACATCAAACATCGAACAACGAAGTTGGAAGTTCACCGATATCAAATTTTTCTAATTGTAGAAAGTCTCGTTAAAATTGGAAGAAAATCTAAGCGATAAATTTCGTGCGGATTTTGTGTAAAATTACGTCCTTCATTAACGGGAGAGTTACTTTACGACTTACGACCAAACCTACGACTTGCGACTTACGACTTACGACCTCTTTTGTAAAACGGTCTTAAATAAGTCGTAAGTTATGACTTAGACTTTATAAAACGATCGCCTGGTGCCCGGGGAGAGTTAGTATCTCCTCTTTGCATGCATAACCCGTTGCAACAGTTCCTTGAAAACTTGTCAAAGTCGATAATTATATCATTTTATATATTGATATACATATTAGGTATAGATGTATTGTTTGGTGGTGTTGATAGCCATTCAATCAGACACTATAATATTCTAGTTTATTCAGCAAGATACTGTAATATACTCGATATTGATTAAGATTCTAGCTGAAATCTTATCAATTAGACCTCTGGGTTACAGTATGTGAAACGTTATCCTTATCTTACACAATTTGCACAATGAAATAGTAAATTTGACTATATTTCGTTAAGGATTGAATAGATTTTATCCCGAGTTTTCGATAACCTTTAAATTCCTAAAACAGAGTTTTACGACAGCAGATAACATGGCTTTCTTTGACTGAAAGAATTGAACATGATCATTCCCAAAAAAGGGAGAAACACAAGGAAACACAGAGAGGAAGAGCACAGGAAGAGATGAAAGAGACATACGACGTAGAAACATTAAACACAAAAGACTACATATAAACGAACGAGGCCAATGGTTAACCGGTGCCGACTTAGTTTTCGTTATTCGGATTCCGTGCGCACAACCCTCTCACTTGTTCGGTTATCAACAGGTTATCGGTATTAGGTTATCTCGAAGAACCCACGATTGTAGTGTAAAATGACCTCCTCACTGTTAGATGACCACACAAATAAGGCAGCTGAATATGTAAGGTTGGAGGGGGCATAACCAAGACAGTTCATGCTCTGCCTGAAGTAGCGAGATTATGCATGTTATCACTCGATGAGTCAGACTGACTTCAGAGAGGACCGGTGGTCGGGACCCTGTCTTCCCTAAAGAGGTTTAGAAAGGGCACGTTATTGAGTCCCGTCGTCTCAGTCAGTCGGGGTGCAAGTCTATAGAATGCACTGGTACAAGACTGCTGTAGATTTGTCAAGTACCAAGCTTATATAAAAGGCGTTTGATGATTCTGACGCATTTTCGATTGTTTTGCTGTCTACATTTAATCCTTCTAATTTTGTTTACAATATCACCATAAAATGCAGGTTGTGTAATACCCAAAATGATACACTATGTTGCTTGTAAAGATGCGAATTCAAGAAGAAGGTGACTGTAATTTTCCAGAAAGTCTTGCCTAGTTTCCATTCACAATTCTAACTTAATTAACGTCATGTAATTTTTGCATTCCATTTTGAGGATAACATATTATTTTCCGCCAAACAAGAGTGAAATTGGCAAGAGTGAGAAAAATGTTTCAAATTTTGACTTAAAAGATCATGTTCTTTATTTTCTTTCAGTCACCTGTAATTGTTATAGGGTTATTTTGAGTAACAAAATCATAAGAACATAGCAAAATGTTCCTCTTCCACTGGCAAGTATTCGGAATAAAAAATAAGGACACTTCAAGCTTAAATCAGTTTTTCTTACACACTATGCGATGTTACCATCAAATATCAAAGCAAGTTGCAGACACTAATCAAGTACATGTATACAATAACGTAATTACCCGGATAATGATTTCATATTATACCAAAAGAGCTCACTACAAGTTTCAAGCTGTATAAGATAAACGGATTGTGTAGGGGTATACTTGAATGTCGATATATTCCATTCTGGAAACGGAAAATGGGATTAAAATCATGTATCAGCCGATTGTCTGACTGAATTCTACGAAAAAAGATACAGAAGATCATGACGACAATCTCAACAACACTCACAGTAGAGCACCAAATGGAGCATCGACGGGCCCCTTGAAAGCTAGAGGTGGGACCAGGGAGGAGTAAACTTTAAAAATTGTAACTTGTTCTGTCCACAACAGGCTCCCATACTTATATTCATTATGTAATTTACAAAACTGACGTTTGTTCTCCGATGTATTTTAAAAAGAAAAACAGGGTAGTTGATCGTGCTGTATTCATGCTTACCCATCCGTGTTGCATGTACATGTATATTGACACGTTGCAATAGAGATCATCATAAACAAAGTCATAACAATCATGTCAGCTTAGCAATAACAAAAACTTGAGCATTACTGGCTATACGTGAAAATAACGACAAGAGTAAAGCAGTATGGGTAGCTGGTGTAGCTCTGCTAAAACAAGTAAGTTTGGTCTTTATGCAAGCTCGTAATATCCTGTCATATTCTGTCTGGTCTATTCAAGTAGCCCCCGGAGGGTTTAATAAGAATAATTTTGAAATGACTATCATTCATGATCTTTAGACATATCATAAAATATCTATTCTAAGGCATAGCTCTGACTGGAAAATGGAGGGGTACATCTGGAAATTTTTGACAAGCAAAATTTAAGGGGAGGGGGGCTTACAAGTAAAAGATATAGGATTATTATATTTATGTGTCTAGTAGAGTTTGAATGTATTTATATTCAATAACCTGGCGAATAGAAGATAGCCAACGATTTTTTGTTTGCATAATTTGAATTGAATTTTCAGAAAATCTATCTATATCATCTTTAATATAAACATCAAAGATGTAACTACCACGTATTCATCTCAAAGAGAAGGTATGGCAAAATCATTAGAATTTCCATCGGAACAGTTACGAACCTCGGATTGAACAACATTCAGATGTGATACCAGGTGCATGGGGAAAGTCAGCATTTCTTGTTTGCATGCGACACCCGTCGCAACAGCTCCGTGAAAACTTGTTGAATTCGGTTAATGTATCGATGTACATACAGATGTACATTTCAGGTAAATATGTAATGCTTGGCGATGTTGACCGCTATTCAATGGCAATCCAGAATGTCACTGATCATTCTTGAAGGAGAGAACTAAATAAATATGTTTTATTAAATCCCATATATATTTAATACTCAAATGTTTTTGTATATATCCTAAAGTTATATGGATGTGAAATGTCTGGACCATGCTGCAAATTTATCTGTTCTTAAGGAGGTATTGAACACTTGGACGCCAAATTCATTTTTTTCTAACAATTTCTGAAATTATATATTTCTTGTCTGTCCTTGACTATACAGACTTACATTTGATTCTATCCACAGGAAAATTTTCTACGAGACTTTGAATTATGCATAAATCGACGTTTTCGTGAATTTCTTGATGACGTCATAATATTGAAAGTGTCATTCCAGTTCTCGTAAAGCTATTGGAAATTAATTTTGATTTAACTTCCAAAATATATATGAATATATTGCACCTACATATGGGAAAGATAAAATGAATTGTGTTTTAAACACAAGAAGTATACTTGAATAAAAGATGACAATGTCGCTAAAAAATGCAATTTAGAGCCAATTTACTGTAGTTGCTAGTTAATATTCAGGATTCTGTGGATGAATCTTTGTCAAAAACTATCAAAATTATCAAGAATGTCCAGAGATGATTTCAAGGTTAAATGGGAAAAATGAATTCATGTAAAAATATTACAAGGCTTTATATTTTCCAATTTTTCTTCCAAAATCGTCCATTTTGAATGGAGTGATATCAGCTTTCCTGTAACGTCAATTTGTCAACAAATACACTGTGACGAAGATTTGATTTTCTAATTTATACATGTTTAGTGTCCATGCAATACGTTTAGTAATAATGTTTTTATTGCATTTTGAATGTGAAGGTTTGTGACGCAATTTTCCCTATAACTTCGAAATGACGTCGTGGTTTGCTCATGGATAAAACTCCCAAAGTCCTAAATATCAAAAATCGCCATAATTTCTTCAAATGATGCCGGAAATTATTCAAACTACATCAGGATAGTCAAATGCGTATATCAATCAGAGTATCAAATGTTTTAAGGGAGTTAAGACTGTACTTTTCCTAGGAAGCGAGAAAACAAATAATGCCGCCGCCATCTTGGTGTTCAAACCCTCCTTAAATGATGCTATTCAATTTGAAGACATTTAACAATTGGATTTAGCTTTTACACGAAGAAGACAGGTCAAGTTCAAATGGGCGTCATGTTGATCAATTTTGTACGGAGTCATACCCCTTGAAACTTAATATACTTATATGTGAAATATGCATGGCAGGGGTATTATTGATCCTTTGATCAATACTTTTTTTAATCTATTTTTTTTCCATCTTAGCAGATACAAACAGAGGTAGAAGAGGACTGAGAAGACCTGAAGACAAACCAAGAAAAGATGGTAATCAAGTAACATTTATATTTCATAACTTACATCCGTAAGATTTTCTTATTTTCGTACAGAGTAGCAATAACAGCACACGGAGTAGATGACTATCAAAGTCGGCCGGGTAAGCGCAGTGGTAGCGCGCTTGCTTCTCACCTCTAAGGTCCCGGGATCGAATCTGAGATTCGGCAAAGTGTCTTATGTGGGAGGGTAGGTGGTCCCCACCCAGGCCTCTGTAGGGTTTTTTTCTCCGGGTACTCCGGTTTCCTCCTGCTCCTGGGACCCCCTCACGCCAATTTCTGATCCAACGTGAGACATTTATATAAGTTGTGTAACTTGTTTGTGAAACGTTGTAAAATAAATAAAGTTTAATTTTTTATCGTTTCTTCAACGCATTCTTAAACTTCTGATATCAAAATTTCTCGAAATTTCTTAAACATGGGTTCTGTAGCATCATATCCCACCTACCTTTCCATGCCTTTCGGTACATTTTTTGACATAGTAACTTCCACACTGTTGGGCCATTGTTTAGATTGAGGATCACTGACGAAAGTTAAGTACCCAAACCGTGCATGTCCAGTCCACTTTTATGACGATACTTTCTAAGGAAAATTTTCTAAAATACAATTATAAAGAACAAAAACTAATTCAAAACCAATGAATTTAGATAGATAAGTGATTTAAAAAAATGAATAAGTATCTTAATTCTAAAGTAAAAGTATCAAATAATTAAATGTTTAAATGGCGTGTTTCTGATGTTCAGGTATGTTTATTCATGTACATGTCCATGTATATAGGTGATATATGATACACACATAACCCAAACTTAAAAAGTTATCAGAATATGTATCTAAAGATGAAATCATGAAAATTAATTGTGTTCTGTTGACAGCCACAGCGATTTGATTTTTGAATTCTTCGGTTTTTAACATTATACCTTTAGTTTGACCATGAAACACTACATATTAATATTGTTAAAATTGTTAAAAGTTAATCAAATTATCTATCATACATTCCAAAATTTAAAAGGGAGGGTGGTAAATTCATAATTGGAGATTTTAAGTACCACGATCATTTTTCAAAATGAACAGAGAAAATTGGTTTTATATAAAAGTTCACTCTGCAAAAGTAGAATATTTTTATTGAAACTATATTTTACAATTTTTTGGAAAAAAACAACCTCGTCTGGCATATTGCTCTCCGTCCCAAGTCGCACCGATTGCATATTGGCCTCGTTGGTTCATGCTTCGTCTTTTATGGTTTGCGCTTTGATGTTGTATGTAGTGTTCCTTTCCCCTTTTGCGTCTCCTGTGCTGTATTAATACTCGGTGCTTTTACATGTTTTCTGTGTTTCGTTGCTTTACAGCTGAGTCTTTTTCGAAAATACCATCCTTTCTCGCAAATATTTTTGTTTCAATATTTTTGTAGACAATGATGTGGATGAGCCATATAAAAATCTGAAGGTGGAAGATATTGATTTACTGATCGATGAAAACTCCAAAGATCACCACACTGACACATATGTGCTAACGGACTCAAAAGCTAAACTTGTTATCCGTAGGGGGCATCCATTCAGAGTGAGAATCCGTTTCTCTAGGAAAGTCAACTGGCGGGAGGATAATCTACGAATAGATTTCAGTGCAGGTAATACAATGTGATTTACTGGAAAATATAAGGTGCATGGATGGATCCAGGATGTTTTTTTCAGGGGTTGTCCTAAAGTCCGATTTTTTGGGGGTGGAGAAAAATAAGATTTCTTGATCATTAATTATTGATTGTCAGTTCTGTTTCTCCAATTATAAATAAAAGAGTTGACTTGCTTGGAATTAGCATCAAATTTTAAATTTTCACATCAAAATGCTTGATTACTGCATACTGTCAGTTTTATTATGTAAATACAACAAATGGCTATCGTGTGCCTGTAATTTTTTTTTCAAAATTGGAATAAAACGGTTAGACAGTAATGCCATTAATACCCTCTATTCATGTCTTTTTCAGTTTCATTGCTCTTAGTGCCCTGGCTTATTGACCAAAGTGTATATAGGTTGTATAGGAAAGCTGCATCATTTGAAAATAACTTATGTTATAAATCCTGACATGCGGAAGCGAGCCAGATTAGGAAACTTTTGGAAATGCTCACAGCAAAATATTATGAAAATGAAAGATTTGAAATACAAATTCATGTTATATTTTTTCAGATATTATGATTACAAAAGGGAAATCGGGACTTATTCTTATGAAATATTTATATTTTATTTATTTTAACTATGCTTCGAAAATCCCAAGGGGGGGAGGTCTGGAACACCCCTTTTCCACCCAACCACGACCCCATCTCTTGATCCGCGCTTGAAGTGAATAATAGACTTTCAGTATATGCCAGTATATACATTTTCTTTTGTAATTACATATGCCTTAGTCGTATAATGAATGTATATGCTTAAAATGTCTGCAGTTACCACATATATCTTGTCTAACCAACTCATATTCTCGATTTTGTCAAGATACTCCTGTTCAGTTGCAGATTGATCTGAATTTAACAACTCGATATTCAAGAACTGAAATTGCAAATTTTACATGTTATTTAATTGAAATGGAAACCGTAATTATTTATATACCCTTGTTTCACGAAAGGCTCATTTCCACAACACGCAGATGGAACTCTGGTCCAAATCCCACTTTCCGAAAACGAATCCTTTGACCCTCGCGGAAAGTGGAAAGCAGAAAAACTGGAAGAGAAGGACAGTGAATTAGAGGTTAAGATACACACACCATCTGATTGCATTGTATACAAGTGGCTGTTCAGGATTGAAATATTGGAGGAAAAGGATGGCAAAAACATTGTGCACGTTAATAAGAAAATATTTCCAATAAATATGTATACTATCTTCAACCCATGGAACAAAGGTATGTCAAATGTAAATCCTGAAGCAATTCAAGGTAAGGCTCTGTTCAAAAAGAAAGGACAGGATCTTCAACAACACTCTGCTCCAGCAACCACAGAAAAACCCAAAAAACACCCAGTGCAAAGGCACAGAGCAGACAGGCACAGAAAGAGACGCAGAATGGAAAAGGTATTCTCTCACCCTGGACATAGATATATACAGATTTACCTGTTCTGAGACAACTCTGTCTCGCACCCCCGGATGTTTGTCTCGAACCCTCTATTGTGACTTCATAGACGTTTACGTGGGTTTAGCAGTGATTGACGTCACCTGGAGCAATAAAACGCAAAACAAGCAATGTTTATTAATGAATTCTCTGAAAATATATGGATGAGAGAAAAATAATCAATCACCCCTTTGTACAGGGACAGGGAAATCCCACCCTCGTATCAAAGCCTCGTCTTGGACTGCAAATCTTTGATACTCGGGTAGGATTTCCCTGTCCCTGTACAAAGGGGTAATAGATTCTATTACTCCAATTCACAAAATAGGAACATGAAACACAAAAGACCACACATAATCCAAAGAGACCAATGGGCAACCAGTTCCGACTTAGGACGTCCATCTGCACGCAAGTAGCAGACGGTGTGGTTATCCGGACTATGTGCGCACAATCCTCCCATTTTTATTTTTCGAAGAACGTACAATTGTGGTGTAAAATAACGTCCTCACTGTAAGATGAACATACAAACATACTGCTTGACATACAAACAGATATATAAATGGATATTAAAAACAGAAGGCATAAGAAATACAATCCGTGTTCTGCCAACTGAAGCGATCTCACTTCCAATAATAATTCTTTAAATCTAAGTCGGAAAAGCAATTATTTTGTGTTAATCCTCCGATGAACTTTGTAATGTTCAGCATTTTATAGTGACCACATTAATTCGATCAAATATTTGAAGAAGTTTGGCCTTGGGCCAAGATGAAGTGAAACCTTCGACTCATGGGCAACTTCATACTAAAACACGAAAGTGGTTCATTGTATTGTTTTTAAGATAGGAGTTCGAGTAGTTGACTAATACTTTCATTGCTTTGTTAGTTGCAAATCGATGATATATAATTTTATATTCCTTATGCACAGCGGATACTGTATACCTAGAAGATAAAGATTTGAGACAGGAGTACGTTCTCAATGACGAAGGAGCTATTTGGGTGGGTGACCCAACAGACTACAGGACATGGAGTTTTGGACAAGTAAGCAAAATCATGAACATTGATTAAAGAATGGGGTTAGATTACAATTTTCTAATGACTTTGGTCAAAGTTGTCTCCACAATATATTCAGAAGCATGCAAGAGTAAGCTGATCGTGCTTATATTTATCGTTTTATACCATCATTTATTGTATCGAAAGAGTCAGAAAAAATTCAAGAAAGTAAAAAATCTTAGTTTTATGTTTTTCAAAAGCTGTAGGAGCGAATATTGTAATATAAAGTAGCAAAAAAGATATTACATTCCGCACTTCTCTAAATCTAAAATACACTGCGAAAATAGGAAATTTCTCTGTTTCATATTTTTTTTACAAACGGTAAATTATTCCTATTGCAACTTTTTTTTCGCTAGACCTGCACTAAAGGCACCCGAAGACCCGACATCACAATTTTTGACGTCATCACTTACTTTTACGTCATTTTTTTCTTTTGCAACGTCACATTAAGGAAGAACGTACATAATGTGATGTCAGGAATTAATGTACGTTAAATGCAAGTCTACAGAAAATGTTCTATTCGGAAGCGTCTTAGATGGAAAACAACACAAACAAATGATCTGCTCATGATTGTTACTTTGAATAGGGACGTAAAACAACATTCAAACAAAATATTATTTACCAAATGTAAAGGTAATCTTATATTTTTTTTTCATTGATCTTTTTATGATTTTTCGACGTGATACAGGACACGATTTTCACACATTTGAGTGAGCACCCTCCAAAATCTTATTATTTCAAACGAAGAGTTGATAAAGTTAGTTAATGCGCACATTTAAGAGTAAAAGAAGATCCTGGCGACAATCTCAACGGCACTCACCATAAAACATTAAAATGAGCATCGACGGACCCCTAGCAAGCTAGAGTTGGGACCAGATACCAGAGAGGAGTAAGCATCCCCTCGTTGGCTAGCCGCATCCGCCGTCGATATTTACGCACGAAAATGAAAACTATATCCTCAAAACATTCACTAGCTGAGGTTATGTCTATATAGAAAGTGTACCTATTTGAATAACGGATATCTTTTATTTGTCAGTTCGAGAAGAATGTTTTGGATTGCACAATGTACCTACTTGATTTGATTGATCTGTCATCATTCTCAATGAAGGCTCGTGCAAGCCCAGTGTTAGTAAGCAGAAGATTGTCAGCAGTGGTAAGAAAAAAAGTTTGGCTTTTGGTTTTAAATCTAAAATTTATATATCTTAATGAAAGTTGGAAACTTCATACTATGATACTGATCAGTAAAAAAAAAGTATCAATTTCCTTTGTTCTTGTTATGAGATCTTTTCTAAAAGCTGTTTAAAAGAGGAGAAAACAGAATAATTTGAAATAAAGGAGTGAGTCTCAAATGACAACGAAACACCCCTTTGAGAAAAGAAAAACAGAATAGATACGCACAACGGAGACACAAAAATGATGTCAAACCACTGAACACAAAAGAATACAAATAAACCAAAGAGACTATTGGGAATGCCATCTCAAGCATCTTTAGCAAATGGCGTAGCTATCTGGATTACATACGCACAACCCTTTCTTCAGTCCAGTTACATGTATCCAGGGGTAACATAGAACGCGAAATTGACGTGTATAAAACCTTTTTTTCCGAAAATCAAAAAGTTGCGTCTCATTTAAAGATGTGATCATACAATTTGCGATTCATAAAACAGTGCCATTGATTCTGAGAGAAGAAAAAAACAGATGTCAAGACTTATCGCGATTTTACAAAACAAGGCTGCACATGAATATATGCCGATTTCTTTAAACATATAACGCCAGTACTTGACAATGTTCTATGAGCTATTCAGTGCAAATATATTTTGTTTTCTTAGTTGATAACCAAACGAGATATGACAGTAGCAAATTTTGCTTATGAAACTATTACAAATTGAAGGGGTTTTTTTTGTTGTTTCTTGAACTGACATGTACTCGCTTTATAATTTTAGCACCTACTTGTAGTTATTGAGAGTGGATCTCAGACGAAACTGTGAGACTTCATTTAGTAGTCCTATATCAATAGACTTGTTACAATTCGGTTTTCTGAAGAGAGATTATCAATTCTAACAAGCTGCATATCGAATTATGACAGTGTTCAATTGTAAGACCTTCGAAAATAAATTTGAAATAAAGGGACAGTTGCTATTTGCTATGCAGTCCTATTTTTCATGATGTTTCGAAATATATATAAAAGCAAAGATTGTTCTCATAGCCTGAACCTAAAAACTATGGCGTTCAAAACTTCTCAGCTACATGTATATGCAAGAAATGAAAATGTATAGATTAGACATTTATATGAATGTCATGAAAGTTATTTGTGCGTGTACCTCGCCCATGATATTTCCATCCCAAGAGAACGATCTCAGAACCTTTTCAATTTTCATCAAATAATTATATCTTTGACAAAAACGTGGAACTTTGCGTGTAATACAGTCATTGTACACTGTCCCGATCCTTCAAGCAAAGAAAAAGACGTCCAAATAAGATTTTTAAAAATACATACGTAATGTTATTTGATATCAACACGAAGATTATTTCCATGCACATTCTACATATAAATAGGAACTGGTGAATTATTGTTCTAAAAGATAAGATTTTCTTCATTACTATAGGGCTAAAGATGAGCATATATCTTGACTTTTTTCAATTAAGGGAAACGGATTTGATAACGATGGATTGCTAGAAGGCAACTGGTCTGGGGAATACCAAGGTGGCACGTCTCCTACAAAATGGAGGGGCAGTGTTAAGATAATGCAGCAGTTCTGGAAAACGAAAGCTCCAGTAAAATATGGGCAATGTTGGGTGTTTTCTGGGGTTCTCACGACAAGTAAGTTTTAAGCTGAATTTACTGATAAAAGGGACTGGCTAGGTAACAATGTCACAGTCTTTTTGAATGTGAGTTGATTAACATGCATTTAAAATCCAATTCCTGAATCTCTCATCATCTTCAAATCGTTCAATCAAAAGCGTCTTGAAAACAGTGATGAATGTGTCAGTTATAAACCTTATATAAAAGTGTTAACTTTCTAGTTTTCAAATTATTATTTTTAAAACTCCGCCTTTTGCATATTTCAAACCATAAACATCATTTAGCCAATTGGTTTTACATGTAATACTCTAATTGCATGAACTACACGAGAATAACTGTATCTAGAGAAAAGGTTTTGGTTTCAGGATGTGAACGAAGTTTTCTTCCGCATAATATTTCTTCCTCCCGGAAGGTTTATTATTATAATGAAAATTCCCAGGATATCCTTGTCCATAATACTTTTTCCACATTCCTTTCGGTACGTAAAAACGAATAAAACATCAACAATTTTCATAATAACGTTTCCGTCTATATAGACGGAAACGTTGTTATAAAAATTGTTGATGTTTTACTCTTTTTTTTCTTACACAAAGGGCTGCTTTTTCTTTAAAGCAGAAGAAATATTATATGTGAGCATCATGTCTAATATTTTTTTTCCATCTATGATTTGAAAACATAAATAAATGATTTGCGGATATTTTCCCATAATTCAAATATTTCAATCATTACAGTATCATGGTTAGCTTACTGGAATAAATATTAAAGAACAAAAAATTCTGTGGAATGGTTTTAAAATTTGTTACTTGTTAGTGAAGGTATTAATACAATTACCTTTTTGATTTTTTCATAATAATATAATTTAATACTCTTTAATTTATTTCTACATGCAATAACAACACTTGGCTATTGAAAGAAATAATGTAGGGATCAAATTTTCATGCTGTACAGTACATAATCTTTGAAATTTATCATTTCTTAATCTGAATTCTATTTTTGAATAACTTCATTATAATACTTTTTTCCGGTGACAATTATAATGCACATATTTGAAATCCTTATTTGAATTTTTGTTCTGTAAGTAAGATTTTTTCCATGGTACTAATAATTGTTTTTTATTATGAATATTAAAAAAATTCTAGATGGAATTTTTTGTTTTGTTATATATTTTCCATGGTATGAGATCTTTTATTATGATTTGTAATATTATTAATATTATGAGATCTTTTATTATGATTTGTAATCGGCGCAAGCGCCTCGCCTTCTATGGGCTTTATCAACCCGACAGATTTCCGTGTAAGGTCAGTAACAAACCAAATAACTAATAATAGAATTTCCTTTTGGAATTTTTGATATATAATAAAAGTTCTTGGGGAAAAAATATTGTATGATAAAATTTCCTAGGAATGAGGATTATGCTGGAAGAAATATTTCATCACGTAAAGAAAAATCTGAAATCCATGTCGGAGTAACATCATTTTATCAACATATTACGTTTTAGATTAAATAAAAATAATAAAGTTCTAATTACCAACGGCTTATATTTATTTGGTAGCGGAAACTTAATCACCGAGTGGGATCGAAAAGTATGATGTTGTGATTCCTTACGGAGGTTTTTGCTTATTTTCCCATCATTTAAGTGATACTGCATAACACTTATGAGACATTGCAGTAGGACAACATGGACAATAATCAATAAGTGAGTCCATATCGTTTATGTATCTGAAAAGTATATAGTTTTTGAAAACACAAACAGGAGTTCGTCAAAATGAATGATATGTCAAGAACGTTTCTGTCGTTGTCAAACTATTGAAGTGTTTGCAAAAACTATGAACTTTTCATATGCCTAGACGATATTGAGCGATATATTAGGTATTGCCCTACTGCAACGGCTCATCAGTTTTGTAAAGTTTAATTTAGAAAATGAAAATAAAATAGTAACTTAAAACCTCTCTAAGGAATCACAACACCAAACGTTTCGATCCAAAGCGGTAATATTATAACAATTAAACTCATTTATCAACATACTAGGTTTTTATTGTTATTCTTGTAGTGTGTAGAGCTATCGGGATTCCTTGTAGAAGTATCACCAACTATTCCTCCGCTCACGACACAGATGGGTCTATAACCATTGATAGAGTCTTCAACATTGAGGGCGTGAAGGAGAGCAACGATTCTACATGGTAGGGAGTGTTCAATCTTGAAAATAAATACGTCGTGCAAGGAATAACTGAATAATTGCCCTTAGAATTATAAAATATCCTCAAATAAGGATGAATGAAAAGGAAAATATATTTTACACTACATCGTATTCATACTTTCAATAGAATTCTTCCAAGCCTACATTTTAATATGACGAGACAGTGGCGTAGCTCTGCCTGAAAAAGTGACGGGGAACAAATTTTCTAACAAGCAAAAAAAAAAAAGAGGGGGGAAAGAGAGGAGGTAGAGATTAAAAAAGATAAAAATATACAATTTTGGGGGTTTCATGTTCCTTGTGCACAAATTTTAACATTTCTGGTGCAATTCTAAATTTTAAGTACATGAATAAATGTCTGGCGAGCGGTAGCGTGCCAGGAAATTTTTTTAGCAAAATATTGACTTATCAGAAAATACTTTCTATACCCTCTATCATTGACAAGAACATGTAATAAATTCTATATAGTTTGAGTTAAATATCATCATGTACATTGATAAAGGATGGATCAGAATAGCTAAATTATTCAGAAAGTCTATAAGAACTGGCGAGCGGTAGCGAGCCAAAGAAAAATTTTGAAAATTGACCTAAGAATTGTAGATTTATGGGACAAAATGTTGCTGATTTAAACAATGTTAATGCATCATAAAATTTTGTGATTGAAAAGTGGGGGGGGGGGGGGGGCGTTTGTGCCCCCCCTACTTTTCATAGGGGGGGGCATGTGCCACCGCTGCCCTCATTCTTCTACGCCCTTGCGAGACTCAGTGCAATCAGACGCAATTTTAGAGCAATTGAATATTAAAACCTTAAACATATCCTAGGGGTTTAACGAAAAAAATATAGAATATTATATCCTCCGCAATAGAACTTACAGACAAAGTGATCCTCGCAAAAAGAAATAATTAAGAGTGACATTTTCTCTTTAAAGTTGGGGTTGCGACTACAGGAAGACAAGTATTAGCTTTTACAAAAAGCTTACCGGCAGTTAGCTGACATTAAAAGTTGTAAACTTCAATTAAGAAAAAATAGTATAGTCAAGCTAGCCAGCACTTTTCCTCCTCTCATCAACTTGGAATAAACTATTTTTATCATGTTAGACCAATCGCACATTTCCGGGCTATTCAGCTTTTTCACCGATTTAAGCTACGAAAATGTCCGAGGATCTGTGATTGTTGTAGGACATATCGGTAAAAATACTTTTCGATGAATCTTTCGGAAGAGAATGCACTGATATGATATGACTTTCATTTGTCAAGTCATCTAGACTCTTCAGCCGACCTGATGAAAGTTTCTTAAGCACAGATTCTGAATTACCTTGACGAATATTTGCATTTTTGTAATTCTCCACCAATCATATTGCAAAGAGTTATTTTATCCGTGCATGTATGTCACGATTGATTACAGTATACCGGAAGTCATGACTGCCGGTAATAACTCTATTTTTATATCATGAGATATTTGAAACCAATATAGACGATATATGACATGACCTCAGTTTGTTACATTATTTCAGAAAAAAAATAATGCTCCTTGGAATAGGTATTGCTAAATGGATTATTTTGGAAAAATACATGATTTCTCATAAAAAATCGTAGAAAATAGGGGAAAATTATTTCTGCATGAGTTCTGCTATCAAAGATTCAAACATCAGAATATACACTATCTATTTTACTCCATTCAAAATTCGAACTTCGAGTTAAAATCTATGGTTTTGGGTTCAAAAAGTTAAATTTTTTGGCATAAATTATAATTGTGCTGTTTATAGAAACAATCATTTTGCTCAAAAACGAATTCGGATACATATTGGTTTGACTCCTTTAGGATAAAGCAATACCGTAGACCTATCCGTAAAAGAATACGCAACTGTATACCTACTAGCAATAAATAAAGATTAAAAGTATTTGCCAAGGCAATCAGTGAAATCGTATTTATAGGAAAATACAACCCTTAAAACTGTTTATTTTCTCATAATTCCTCAACATAGCCTTTAATTCATACACAAACTATAAGAATGTCGAAAATACTGATATGTATGATTTTTCGACATTTCATTCATTACAGAGGTATAATGTTATTTTTGGAATTTTCCGAAAAGATGAAAATATTAAGATAGGCCAAAAATGGACGTTTTTAGCCTAAAAACGAGACGGGCAACTTTTGAACTTATGGTCTGTATAGTTCGTGGATATGTTCCTCTTTATGTGAACATGTCCATCTATCTTCTACCTCATTTCTATGAAAAAAAGTTGCAAGTCGCAACCCTAACCTTACGCCTAAACAGAAACCGCCATAGAATCGTAATGAATTGCAGATTGAACATTCTGTTACAGTATACAAAATATAAGCAACATAATTATGTAATTTTTCTTTCAATTTCGATGTTTCTTATGTACTGCATCATAAGATCCCACCTTAGATTGCTAATTGGTTTCTCAAATAATATGGAAGTGATCCAACGCTATACCATCCGAAAAAAAATTCAAACGAATTTATTTGCATTAGACACGTGTTTCGAATATCAAATGCTCATCCGTGGTGCTTCCATCCAAAATGAGTTTTAGAAACAGCCAAAATTCATTTTAGTAGCGCCCTCTGGTGATATTTTCTTAAATTAAATTTGTGCAATTTTTAGACAATTTTTGGCTCCAAATATCCTGTAGGGTCGATTCAGTAGCATATCCAAACATAATCTATGTTAAAAATAGCATAGGAGGGATGGTGCTAAGATTAACATGAAACATTCTCTGGCACATTTCATAATTTTGAGTGCTTAAGTATATCCTCACATTAAGACTTTTATTATATTTTAGACAAATAAATAGTCGGATTTTGAAAAAGTTACTAGTGATTATTTCAAAGTTAAGGTAACATCTTGTTCCGAGACGAGAGAAAAAATTGCAAACTTTATTGCAATCTCTTCCTTAAAGGAACTTTCATGTTTGGAATGAAGTATGGATGAGAAGACCCGACATACCAAAAGGAAAGTATGATGGTTGGCAGGCTATTGACTGTACTCCACAAGAACGGAGTTCAGGTTAGTTATTTAATATGACACGTGTACAATTTAGTTCCAATCCTTCTTTATCTCTAAAAATTGAGATTTACATTTTCATGTTATATGATTTATCGGAATGAGTAATAGATCTGTAACAAATCAACGTTGCGGTAACCATACAGAAGCTCATGCGCAATAGATTGCAACAAGCTTCAAAAGAGGTCGTTGATACCATACACAAATGAGTCCTAAAAAGATCAGGCAAACACACTCTTGAGAAATCATTGTTTGGAGTAATTGATCATATGCTTGCTTCTGCCACCATAGCACGGACTATTTTTCGTATTCGATTTAATTTCTTAAAACTAACAATATTGAAATAAATGTTCTATTGTAATTGTTTAGTGGACTATATGCGCAAGTCAAGACACAATATCTCATCGGTGATGTTCCAAATCGACGGAAGGGACGTAAAATATTAAGAGCGAATTCCGCATAGCATTTTAACGACCTTCGTAATTCTGACTTTCTTAATATGAGAAAAAAATGCTAATACACCAGCTGTACGACTCGTACATGAAATACCTCTTTGAATCCGTGAAATTGGGAGAACTGTACACACGTTATCCAAATAACCAAACCATTCGCTTTTATATAACGAATGGTTGCTCAAAAATGCATCTGCTTTCAAACTGATAGTTTGCCGGACCGTTCTGTGTGGGTATTATTGTACCACGAATCCGGTTCCAAATATCACGATTCCATCGTTAGAGTCAGGCGGCACGCCACGCAAGTAAACTACGCGTTCAAGTTTATTTAATACAACGACGGAAATCATCACTGACGAGTTTCTTTGGTCGCTATGGTGATCTTATAAAAGCATTTGAGATTCCTCTTTCCAGAATGATCAGAGGTATTCTAGATTGCGATTGAATGGCTGTCAACATCATCAAACAATACATCTTTACCTGATATATACATCGAGACACTCACCGATTTCGACAAGTTTTCATGGAACTCTTTAAAAAAGGAAGTTGCATGCAAACAGGAGACTCTGAATCTGCCCGGAGACCTGGTATTACTTCGGAATAATGTTTATTCAAGGATTGCTACTGTTGCAATCGAAATTCTAATTAATCTACATTGCCTTCCCGACTTTTTGACCGGTTCTTCTTCCATGTTTATCATATTGCTTTATGAAGTTATTTTGTCTGGTACTTACTTTGGATGTTCATGGTAGTATAATTCTGGTTGGTCTCGTGTAAATTCCGGGAAGCGATTCTCGGAAAATTTGCACGTGTCCAACCAGAATTATACTACCATGAACTCCCAAAGTATGACAGTCATTACTTATATTTCCATTTGTACGAAATATCAGACACCCCGTTTAGCATTAATAATGAGCCTATTGCATGTTATAACGTCAAAAGTATCTGAACGTTGGTAAATTCTCCGTACTTTCAAAACTAAAGTGTGACGTCATAGTAGGCAACCAGAATTATAGTTTATAAATCCGTTTGCCGAACGGACGCTTAACATGGGGATTCCTCTGTAATTGAAAAAATTGGCATTAATGCGAGCTTGTTACGATGTGAATAGTATATGGTAGTACTGCATGAGATATCTTCCAGATTCCGGAAGTCAGGACAAGATTACTTACGTTCTTTTTAACCAGTCATATCTTTTAATAATAATAAATAAACAAATCTTCATGAAACTTGATAGAGATAAAGAAGCCTATCTGAATGGTATTGGTGTACTATTCTTTAATAGACCGCCTACTTTAACAGGTCTATTTCAGTGTGGTCCCATGCCAGTTGCAGCAATGAAGGAAGGGGACCTATCCTACAATTATGACGGAGCCTTTATCTTTGCTGAAGTGAATGCAGACATAGTGACTTGGGTGAATGGTAGAGATGGACAGCCTTATCTATCAGATATAGAGAGACAACGGTACACTTTTCTGACAAACTTCACATCGAAGATCATGTTCGATATTGCCTATAGAATAATGTCGAAGGGTTCCAACTATATAGCATAGATTTAAGAAAAAAAAGCGCTATAATTTCATTTTTGTCATTTCGAACTTGACACTTTATAATGATTACTATGTAAATTTTATCTATTATTAAAACAGGTATTTTTTTTACTCAAACCTCACAATTAAAGTGGACACAACGTTGTTAATGAATACATATTCCATATCAAACTCGAATAGGAATGTCCTGTCTCCTATATTTTTCTACAAATTTTTTATTTTGATTTTCATATTCTGATTGTTGGTTTTGTGTTTGCCTTTCGTTCACTGATCTCATACTTATCTCATAAGACAGGGATATCTACTGACTAATATTTGTACATACCAAGTATGTATTCTCAATATTACACAATGCCATGCAAATACAAGCTCACCTTAAGGACGCCTTATAAAACTTGATTCATTTTAACAATTATATGAATGTATATTCATTTATAACTTTATTCTGTATTCTTTAAAGTGTCGGTAGAGATATCAGTACCAGAAAACCAGGAGATAGTAAAGTGAACGTTAGAGAAGATATTACAGATGCCTACAAATACAAAGAAGGTAATCTACTATACCTTAAAATGTTACAAATTGTACTTGACAAAGATATGGCAATGTAAAACGCTGACTCTTCTCGGGCACCTGGTCTCGCTTCGGAATGTTATTCATTCCAAGGTTGGCAACCGTTCCAATGGAAATTCCAATGATTTTGCCTTGTCTTCTCGACTTTGAGACTGAATAACTGAGAGGCACTTCTTTGATGTTTATTACAATAATGCATTTTTGTGCATATAAGGAAGGGTGAAATTCCGTGAATTAAACCTTTCTTTATCTCTATCAAATTAAAATCCAATAAGTTTCAGGATACCATTTCTTGCTTGTACATATATATGAACAATAAGTAAATGATAAGGAAAACTACTACTACTGCTCATATAGAAAAGAAAATCCAAAGAATGGACCACTTGCCGTAATTCATAATGGTTGTCAAAATGACGAAAAATGTCCGAATTGGGCAATTTTTGCGCTCTTTTTCATTGTTACTTCTAAATAGAATAACGTCTTTTACATGTATCAATGCCATCATAATGAAAAACAACAAGTTTGTTTGGTAAATATGCTTTTCGATTTGTTATTAAGAAAAGACGCAATCCGTTAGTTTCGGCGTATGATTTACATGTATCCATATTAAGCGTTATTTTACTTTTGGCAATTTGGATTATAACTATAAAAGATTTATGTATAAAATTTGCTTTAGGAACTGCTGAAGAAAAGGAATCTGTGTTGACTGCACTTAAAGTAGCATCTACTCATAGTGAAGAAAACTACAAGGCGTACAAAGGTTACATAAACAACAAAGAAAAGGTATTCTCCGTACATGTAATGTCTATACGTGGAATATGCAAAGCAGATGTTTCTTTGAATGTCTATTTGGACTAAACCTCTGCACATTGTTTAGCAATTCCAGTGAACCTTTAGGAAGGATAACTCTTATAGAAAATCGTGCGATAAATACGAGAAAATATTTACTATTGATTATGAAGGAAAATATTTCATTACAACTTGTATCATGATGTTTCATTATGGCCGTCCAAGTATGAGTCATTAGAACCAAAAATAAACTGTAATTTTACTATTCAAAAGATGTAAAAATGGTCAAAGCTACAAAGAAAATCTGAAGCGTACCTGTCTGAGAAAGTGATCTTCCATTACTATTGTCCGTTTCATATAAATATCCTTAACATGTCAAAACAATCAAATGAAATAAACTACCGACGAAATAGACTATACCTTTAAAACAAAAGTACAGACACCCCCCCCCCCAAAGGTTAACTGGAATACATGTAGCTATATTGTTCAACATAACAACAGATGAATTATCGATATTATTGAATGGTTAATATGTAAATTGGTCAACATTGTAGAATGTTGAGGCGAAACTAGACATTCAGAGCCAAACAAAATATGGCGATGACTTTGTAGTATGTTTAACTGCAATCAACAAGTCAGAAAAAGAACAATCTGTTTACGGTACAGTCTCATGTAAACCTGAAAATTATGCTGCTGAAGGACTTGATCGAATTAAGTTCAGCGATATTGATGGAGCAATTCCACCAAAAGGGGAAGGTAGGTACTGTAATTTATTTTCAAATCTATCATTTGATACAATGTACATGTATGGTGTATATAAATTTGATACATTGATGAATAGATCGCGATAAAATGTTCACAGATCCAAACATATAATATGAATATTTCATTTCAACTGCGTTTTCCTTTGAATATATATAGTGCTTACGATTCTTTTAACATTACACAAAAAAAAAAACCAATCTAATATATACATTGTTAATCGACCCTGCTTTTGGATTTTGGTCATATTTTCCCTTCAGATTACTCTCCTGGATAGTCGCTTGATCCGCCTAGTACTCTCATCGAACTTCATATTTGAATATAGGAATTATTTGTCTTAACTTAGCCTTGATTTAGCGTACATCTGATGTAATGCATTTAGAAATAGTTGTCAAAAAAGCTGCTTTCTGGCAGCAGAGGTCGACAATTTGTTTTCTTTGTAATAATTTACTCTGACTTTATTTCTTCATTTTTGCAGCATGGAGTCTGTAATAAAGTTTAACGAGAGTTAGCATTTATTCTTTTTATTTCTCACTTTCCAAATATGGTACCAGAACTAAGCTATTCTTTAGAAATCATGGAATTACAATAAATTCGATAAGCAACTCATGTTCAAATGCTATTCATAAAAACATAAGAAGTTGATACATATACAAAATACTGTCATATTTTATGTATTAGCATTCTGGATTATTCATATTGTCTTTGATTCATTTCATTTAGTAATACTTTAAAAATGTGTAGATCTGAATACTGCATCTAGGTGCTACACCCTCGACTAACTAAATCACATTTAATTTAACATTTGGAAGTAGAGAATTATATATGTACATATGAAACTTAAATTCACAATCTTCAGCAAACAATGTTATATTAATGGAAAGGAACATAACGAAATATGAATCAATGATGATTCATTAGATTGCAGCACACATGGAGGTAACGCAATATAATCATCTTACAGATATTTGGAGAGTAAACGAGGAAAGAAATGAGTGTATGAACAACAAAATTACGAAATAACATTCGCAAAACCAAAATAAAATTGCTTACAAATTACTGAAAATTGAAAAAAGAACTTTTTCACGAGAAAAGAAGAATA
Source organism: Pinctada fucata (assembly GCA_028142955.1). Classification (NCBI taxonomy): domain Eukaryota; kingdom Metazoa; phylum Mollusca; class Bivalvia; order Pterioida; family Pteriidae; genus Pinctada; species Pinctada fucata. The sequence continues at coordinate 25,243,676 of AP027113.1, read as the reverse complement.
GGACAAAAGGACAGTAACACAGCTTCATAGAAACATAAAGGGCAACTTTTTCTCTCACTTCAGACTGATTTGTCAGCGAAATAAGGTATCAGGAAAAATGTTCCATTCCGGAAGTGTTTAACTGTAACGTCATTGTGACGTCATACATGATTAATAGTGAGAGAAAAAAATCCCCAGATGTGATCTGGTACACGGAAATCCAACCCTCGTGCAAGCCTCGTCGTGGTACAAGCAAAGTCTTGACACTCGGGTTGGATTCCCTTGTCTCTGATCACATCTGGGGATGTATTACATAAATCTCATGAACACCTTCCATGAAAATTTCAGCGTAAGTTGACAACACGTATTATTACTGATTTTATAAACTGGAGCAGAGTTACCTCAATTACTTCTCTAGATGTTGAAGCCACATTTCAATAACAAAATGAATGTAAGTGTCACTGCTGGTGGATCTGGAGTCTCCGTAGGCACAATTTGTCAAATTCAAACAATTTCGGTTGGTCGTTTCTTCTAAGCATTCGAAAATATCTGTTTACCAAAGGCATGGAAAATCGGCCCTAATTTTAGAATGTTTCAGATTTCGATTGTATTTAGTATCAAGGAAGTTAAATGTATGGTTGTTTGAAATACTCTGAATTTACGTCCAATACACCGAAAGATATGGCTTCAAAATCGGCTTTAAGTCGTAAAATGGTGAAAAATCGTAAGAAATGGGCATAATTCTGGTCAAAATTTATTAAAATAAGTAGGGCGCCAGCCCTTACCCGAATACTTTTCATATAAAAAATTAAATTTGCAATTTATACTTCGATCTACATAAAATTTATGTCGGGTGAGGGATGGCGCCTATACTAATTTTTAAGATTCATGCAGAAAATAACTAACGCACTTGACGTCTTTAATTACGATGAAAAATATTTGCTTTCTGTTTCGGCAGGTATTTTAGATGAATATAAGAGATGATGATTCAGAATCATAATTTTCATAAAATCATTTTTCGCAAAAAATTAGGGTTGATTTTGGTAGTTAGTGAACCTACCCCTTTTCAGAAATGTTTGAAACCTGCAACCTATAGCATCATATCCCAGCTATCTTGCTTCGTCTTTTGGTATATTTTGGGCATCATATTCATCGATTTTGGCTAAATGTCATTGCTTTAATTGAGGATCACTGACGAGGGTATAATCCCAGACACGTTCATGTCTGATCCGTGCTGTGTGCTGTCCTTTGTATCTGATGTTTCTGCGTTTAGAGTTGACGTTCCTTGTCCCTTTTGCGTCTCTTTCTGTGCTTGTCTGCTCTGTGTTTTTGCATTGGTTGTTTTGGAGTTTTGCTGTGGACGCTGCAACCTGGTGTTGTTGGAGATCCCCTCCTTTGCTAAATTTATCTGCTCTTAAATGATGCCAATGAATATATTGATTTTCTGACGTTTACCATTTGTAATTTAAATTTGATTACAGATGGGAAAATCAGCCTTGAAGTAACAGTTACAACTAACGATTACATGGGGAAACTCCATGATGGATGTTATATATCTGTAGTGGGAGTGCTATTCAACTACACTACACAACAGGCCTCTCTCATTGAAAAGTCCTTCAGGCTGAAGAAACCAGAACTTATAGTAGAGGTAATGTATATTACTGCCTTCTTCATTGTTTACCTTATCCCGTCCGCATAATAATTTTTTTAAACAATACAGACAAGGACATTTAAAAAAAGATATTTAACACAGAATATACAGGAGTATATGTCGGCCGACCCGTGCTCATAGTGAGGCTCGAACTTGCGGTATCATGGTCACTGGCCCAGTGCCCTTACCACTAGACCACACTAGACCACGGCGCCGGCAAATTAATCACAATTAGTGTAAGCAGTGGAACGAAAGAGCATTAACGGCCATCTAAATATGACCGAATAAAAAACTGCAATTTCTTCTCTGTTGGTTTTCTCTTCTAGTGTTTAACTGCTCAAATCTTGCTTCGAATGGGGAATGTCTTATTATATGAGTCACCATCCTTAAGGTCAGATAATATTCTAAAACTACGGAAAATGTTTTAGCTCTTGACCTTCTGAATAAAACCCAAACCAATTTTAATGCAACAGACACGTGTTCGGATAGTAAGTTATCACCAATAGTTCCCATTAATTCTAATGGACTCCTTTTTTGCTATGACGTCATGCGTTGCTATGGCGACGTCGTTAAAAGGCAGACGTTTTCTAGCTTCTTACTGACTAAAGCATTAAAATAGGGTTACCATACTGATGTTCTACAAAAAGTGACAGGGTATCGGAGAATCCCCTGTCAGAAATATCAGTTTTACCGCTCGGCTGACGCCTTGCGGTAAAACTAAATTTCTTACAGGGAATTCGCCGATACCCTGTCAGTGTTTGTAAAACACACGCATGGAAACCCCTAATTACCGAAGTTATTTTCTCAAAATGTATTTCAGGTTAGAAAAGGACATCGGATCTTAAAATAAGAAAGACACACAATATATTTAATTCAGCGAGACCGATGGGCAAAGGATGTCAACTAGGGACGGACATCTGTCATGCGAGCTTTAAAGCTAATACAGAAGTTCGGTTATTATAGAAGAGATCGAGAAGATCCCGACGACAATCTGAAGAACACTCACAATAGAACACCAAATTAAGCATCGACGACCCCTAGCAAGCTAGAGGTGGGACCAGGTGCCCTGTTTGTTTAGCCGCACCCGCCGTCGATGCACAGGCACAAATAAACAAAACATGTCTATATAGAAAGTACAATGGTGACCATGTCGGGGAGAAATATTTAAATATTTAAGGCACTGTCAATTTCCTCGCGGGGAACTTCTTTACGAGCTCCACACATAGAGCTACCGATGGCATCATACATGTAAGAGGAGTAGCTCCTTACAAAGATTTACAATATGTTTTCTCATTTCAGACTACAGAGAAAGATTTAAAGCTCAACCAACCTTTCTATGTCAAGATGAGCTTTACAAATCCTCTGAATCAAACCTTGAAAAAGTGCGAAATTGACATTGAAGGTGTAGGTATAATAGGACCCGCCGAAGGATCTTTGCCACAAGGGTTTGTATAATCTTAATTGTATTCTTAATTTCTGTTTATTTGTGTGTAACACGCATTGGCTTCGGAAAATTCTTCTATCCTGCCATTTTATTGTCCATGCATGTTTAGGAAAAATTTAAACATACTCTTAGTAATGTTTACTATTGTACATCCTGTTGTACACATTTTCAAAGAATTTAACGCGATATGTTTTAGCCGATTCAAATTGACAACAGCAAATAGAAAAGACATCAGATAGCATCGTATATTATTACGTTATTTGTGTCTTGATTCCTTTTTAGGGGCCTTTTTCATGGAACTGTATTCCATCAAATAGTTGGTATCCCCATGGGTATCAATTGCGCCCTTCTGCTTGAAAACTTATTTTTTTATTCATACCAAGCTGACTTCATTTAGACCTAGCTTTCGACTGGACGAAGTCACCTCGCATCTCAGTTCAATTTTACCATCAGATACATAGATGAGGTGTTGTCCATCAATAATTCGAACTTTAAAGATCATCTACATGAAATCTATCCTCATGAACTAGGGATAAAGGAAACAAGCGAGAGCGACAGATCCGCTTCGTACTTGGATATACTGCTATCTTTCGACGTACACGGCCATTTGAACACCTCACTGTATGACAAGCGTAATAATGTTTAGCGTCTTCAGATTCAATAGCATAATTTAAAAACAGATCAATTTGCAGCATGGAACAGACATTCACAATTTCAGCAAATTTTGATAGCAGAAATTTTCGAATGCGATGAAAAAACGATCAACAAAAGTTGAACGAACTTGGCTACATGTGTATTCGGGGACTCCTGGTCCACCAGCAGTGACACTCAGTGACACTCACCAAGTGGTACAAAATGTTTAATGTCTTCAAATTCAATAGCATCATTTCAGCTTCCACATAAATAACTTCCCATTCATGAGTAGCAACATTCCGTCTTCTCCTACTTATGACGTTTATGTTTCCCAGCCCATACGGTACGCCAGGGCATGTTCCAAATATGAAAATCCAGACGGCTTGCTCGTAAGCTACTTATTCAGATTTATATTGCACAACGGCTGAAATCGCCTTTGCGGAAGTTATTTGATCGCTACGGGGATAACATAAAACATATCAGATCCCCCTTTTCAGAATGATCAGTGATATTCTGAATTATGATTGAATGGCTGTCGTCATCATCAAACAATAAATACCTACCTGATGTGTACATGAATATGTACATCGAGACAATAAACGAATTTGACAATTTTCCATTGACCTGTTGTGACGGGTGTTACATGCAATCAGGAGACGCTGACTCTGCCTTGGCTCCTGATCTCACTTCGGAATCTTATTCATTCCGAGGTTCGCGACCGTTCCTGTGGATATTCATTCTTCATGAAGATATAGAGTTAGAACACTTCCGTATTCAACTGATTTTGCCTTGCCAACTGAATAACTGATGGTTACTTCTGCTGTTGTTGTGGTTCTCGAATGTTCATTAATGGCTCATATGTTTGTTTTATGACCTAAACCGCACCTCTCCTTGATTCGCAGGTCGTTTGATTGATTTCATAGTATTTTCTACTGTTGAATTGTTTTATTTGTGTAACTGCGTAATGGTGGTTCCGTGTGACAATCTAAAGAGATCTCATTCCCTGTTTCAAGTCAAGACATCATGCGAAAATCATTTAACCCATTCATTGGACTGTGAATGAAGTGCAACAAAAATACAAATCCAAAAAATCATGATTATTTGTATAACACAATCATGATTATTTGTAATACACAATTATGAAAACTAAACAATACAAATAAAATAATCAACAGAGTAAAAAAAAAACTGAATCAGCACTGGATATGTGATAATGTGCCCGAATAGAGTAAGCATCATCTTCTCGCTTCACCGACTCCATAATCCATTCCGAGAAGGAAAAACTGGTGAATATGTCAAATCTAGTATTTTAGATGTTTACAATCTGAAATATGACAACCAGATATTATAGTGTTTTATTTTTCATTATATCGTACAAAACTTGTTTGAAGTGACATAGCAGTCGCTCACAAACATACCCTTGTGTGGTTTGTGGGTTAGTCAATTTGCCCTATGAACAAAGTCAATGCAATTTGAGTCAATTGAGTTCAAATCGATGTTTGACTATCCTGTGCAATGTTATTCATTGGTGTCTTTTCATCGGATGTCTTATCTCTCATGTTTTAGTTTGTCTATTTGTTTGTCCATTTGTTATAATTTGTCTGCTTGATTTACTGGAAAGTTTCATGGGCACATACGTTCAACCGTGACATACTTTTTTTCGATGAGTTCATTGTAATACCATTTTGTTGAAGCTTTAATCTTGTTTATTATTTTTCTTCGTCTAATTTGATTTAGGTAAGGTAAGGAATTAATGCATATTGATAACATTTGAATACTTTACCTAATATCTAAAACTCATCACATGGATAATATGATTTCGATGTATTCCTGACTCATAATGTGGTATGTTAAATTTTCAGTGATGTTGGCCCAGGAAAAGAATTTACGACTCAAATACAAGTAACAGCTACAAGGCCAGGTTTCAGTCGAATTGGAGCTGTATTCACATGTGCAGATTTGTATGATGTTGCTGGGAACTGCTGGGTGCTAGCATTATAGTTTCAACATACCAAGTACAAAACATTCTGGAGAAGAGAACTTTGTTCAACGATTGTTTAACAGTTTTTCTTTAAAAAGTGCAAGCTTGATTCATGTACACATTTTCATTTTGGCATAGTCTGTCTGAAAGCATCAATAAGTTTATAGAAGTGAGTTAATTAAAGTAAAGTAGCTATCAACACTATTTTGATAATATAAGTTATCATTCTCTTTCCTTACTTTCGTAATATGACTTATATTATGTAAATAAACATCGAAGAAGTAAATAAAATTTAATCTTAAACTTACATTTATATAAATTCTAGGATAAGTGATAAAGCCTCCTTTGTTCATCTTACTTAAGATTCTTCGAATGCTAATTAGAGCACTGAAAATTTTGTTGCCCGAATGAGAAAACCTTAATTTATCGTTGAATCAGGTTTCCATCTTTTCATCATAATCATATGACAGTATGTCACTTTGCAGTTTGAGATTTCAACCTGAACATTTATGTTAAATCTAGATGTTTTATAATCGATTTCATTATTTTCCCGCACTACATTGCGTAGTACTATCTGCTTTGAATTAATATCATGCTATTCCAATTGATGCTGACTACTATAATCCAATTAATATGTAGATTTTGAAATAAATTCCTAATTGATGCCGTTTATTGCTACCACGATTTGAAATCTCATTTTGAACCTCTGTATCACGAAGAAACTTCATTTTGGAGATCGATTTAACGACGAAACGCCATTTTGGATCTCGATATCACGAAAGAGAAAAAAACAACTCCATTTTGGACATCTATATCACCAAGAAACTAAATTTTGGACCATGATTTTGATTTCATTAATGGAAATTGAGAAACTCTGTAGACAGGAATCCTAAACCTTGTCAGACAAGATATATATTTCTCAGACAATCTGTCCTCTTTGCAGTATCGAAGAACGCATAATTGTTGTTTAAATAAACATCGAAGACGTACCCATTTGTCATTCAGTCTCAAAGTAGAAGGTAAAACATTATCATTAGAATTTCAATTGGAAAAGTTGCGAACACAGAAATAAACAATGTTCCGAAGTGATACCAGGTTTCCGAGTAGAGTCAGTGTCTCCTCACTGAAATGACGACACATACAAGATAACAAAACATTTAGACTAGAGTGACAAACGTATGAACTAGAGTCACAAACTTATGGACAAGAGTCACAAACTTATGGACTAGAGTCACAAACGTATGGACTAGAGTCACAAACTTACGGACTAGAGTCACAAAGGTATGGACTAAAGTCACAAACTTATGGACTAGAGTCACAAACGTATGGACTAGAGTCACAAACGTATGGACAAATGTCACAAACTTATGGACTAGAGTCACAAACTCTAAATGAGTAAATAGATATAAAAAGTGCAGTGTTCTCTTCTGCTGCATAATCCCTCCATGTTTTGGTGAAATAAGTACAAACGCCGAATTCATTTGAGGATTGATCATGCTAAGAAGAAGGAGGATACTCCCTTATTTATTCCCCGATGTATTAATTCAGAAGCAACACGATTGCCTGAAAAGTGACCTGAAAATGTACCTTAGTGGACATTTTTCAGGTTGACTTACCTCGGACTTCACACTCCGCATTTTAGGGGTAATATCAAAGCAATCAGGTGCGATTAAAAATAAAATCTGAACACCTTATGGATAAAAGTAAAATAATTTCTACACACAAAGTATCCTAGGCCCATTGCAATAGAATAAACATTTTGCTTTTGTGACACAGTCCCTTCAAAGTGCTGTGTCCGAAGTGTGAATCCGCGAACATGAAAAATGTCCAGTAATCGCCAACATTACGTCTAATAGACATTCATTTTTAACGCTGCAAGTAAACGCAAAAATGTGAAATAAATAATACCTATCCATCTATAGTCATAGCTGAGTTCATCTGAGGTCAGGAATAAGGGGCACATCGTCCAAAAATCTTTACGAGGATTTCCTTTACAACATGTAAAACGGATGTCCTCATTAAACTTCTCATGTGGATTAAACTGCAAACGTTTGATAACAATAGCTTCACACAAAACAGAACACTACGTGCATTACTTACGCTTTCTCTTATCTCGTACGGCATCTCTGAAACGGTGTGCACGCGCAATTATTTGGGGGTCCCTGCAGAGCGTTAAATGAAACAAAACGAAAAAAAAAAAAGAAGAAAACTTAAGATAATAGAGATACCCAATCCTAAGGAAAATAAATAGTTCAGTAAGAACAGATCTACAGGCAATACTGTCCCTTTCAATCTATGTATAAGGAGAAACGGGGTTTTATGAACCATCCTTTGGTGGACAACCTACCATACCCGTGCATGTTCACATATGTATATAGATGGACACGCAAAAGTTGCACTTTGCAGATCTGGTTGGATCTAAAAATGAAATATGAAATTGTCAACGCTGCTTCAGTTAGGTAACTTCTTGATATAACAAAATGGTAAGACTTCAAACGCTTTCCATTATAGTGTGTTCCCACATAGCCATATATTTCCTCCATTTGCTAGAGTTATCTCCCTCCTCGGATTGCAGCTCTCGGGCTTTATCCATCTCTGCTATGTTAAAATTGCTCTACTTTAACAAATTTTCTGAAGTTTTCACAACGTATACATCAATGTCTTGATGAGAATTACAAATAACAAGATATTTTTGAAGAATAGTCAGAAAGTTTGTTACGAAATATCTTCTCAAAATTAAATCATAATAGTTTTAATGTCAACTGTTTGCATGGTAAAAATGGATAAAGTCCGAGAGTTGTAATACAATATTGCGGTTAATTTGAAGGTATGACATGTTCATGGGAACACACTATAGAAGGACGGCATTGGGCTAAGACTTATTCTTCCCTGAATTATATTTTCCATGGATGCATAAATTTTTAGACGATTGATGAGGAGGGGGTACACGTATATAGCTTCGGCATTGGTGGATAAAGAATGCTTTTTTACTTGGAGGAAGCTTGTACAAGAGAAAAGGGGAAGTTCCAATATATTTTTTGAAAACGTTATTAAAAAATAAAGCCTACGCTAACGCAGTAAGATTTATTTTCACAATACCAAAATATTTAAGCATTATAACTTATAACGACAAATTAGGTGAACATGAAAATCAAAAGGCAGCTTCCTCTCCACAGTCTGATCACGATGTACAAATATCATGAAATTTCTTAGACGCATATTCAAGTTATTGCGTTCCATACACCTATACTTTGCCCTTAGCTTAACATGTATGTGCATATACCCCCCTCCCATAACATATCATTTCTCAATTATGCGACAAAAAGATTAAAAACCCGTTACATATGTAAAAAAAATTTCTTCTTGAAGTATACAAAATTTTGAAAATAAAATTTTCAAATTAAACAAATTTTCAAAACATTTCACTCAAAAATAGATTTTCAGATATTTCTTTTTACTATTTTAGTATATTTTCACAGTATCTAAAAGATTTAAGTCACATAAGACTGTAACGACAAATCGGATGAATCTGAAAATAAAAAGACGGCTTTCTCTTCACAGTCCTATCATAATAATTATATGAATATCATGAAAATCCGTTGACGCATATTCAAGTTATTGAGTTTCATAAGCGGACGGACAGACAGACATTGTCACATCATAATACGTCCAATCAAATGACGGGCGTATAAAACTATAGTACCTTTTTTTTCGAGGAGACACAAGGTATATGTCAAGAAAGAACCTTATCCTTTCGCTTAAATCCGAAATGCTCATGTTTCCTCTATAATAGTGTATTGGAGGAATTACTTAATTATATGCTGTTTTTAATTGTGAACTTAAAACTTGCTATCTGACTGACTGTGACGACGGGACTCCATGACGGGCCCTATCCAAACCTCTTTAGAGAAGACAGGGCCCCGACCACCTGTCCTCTCTGAATGTCAGTCGGACTCCTAGGGTGATAACATACATGAGCTCGTTACAGTCGGCAGAACACGGACTGTATAACGTACACCCTCTTTTGATTTCATCTGTGTTGCTCGGGCCCCTGCGTTTTGCGGTCTTGTTTGTGTGTGGTCATCTGACAGTGAGGAGGTTGTTTTACAACACAATTGTACGTTCTTCGAGACCTCTTGATAATCGGAAAAGTGGGAGGATTTTGCGCATGTAATCCAGGATAACCATACCTTCTGCTCTTTTCGTAGCAGATGGCCGTCCTAAGTCGGCACCGGTTGGTCTCGTTGGTTTATGTGTAGTCCTTTGTGTTTGATGTTTATGTGTCGTGCGTTGACATTCCTTGTCCCTTATGTGTCTCTTTCGGTGCTTGTCTCTGCTTTGTGTTTTTGCATTGGGTGTTTTGGGGTTTTGCTTTGGGTGCTGCAACCTGGTTTGATGGAGATCCCCTCCTTTGTTTTTGACTCTTGAAACGCTTTAGACACTAGAATTAATGGATGAAAATAATATAACATGCATATCATGTTTTTACAAATGTCGAGTCTATATGACTTTTTTTTAAATTTACCCTTATTTTTCTATTTTGAAAAAAGCATTAAATACTTCAAAATTATATCTGTTGTGGATAATCACGGCCAGGAATTTGTTCCGTCTATGATAAAATGCTTGCAATATGATTGTACGAACTGTATAATATTTTGCATTTTGTTAATGACAGGATATTATTTCATTATACAACCTCTGACAAATATCATGCAATTTGATTGGTCGAGAAGAACCGAATATCATGTTGTATTATGTTACTGACATGAAATCATTTTAATTTCCCGCTTCCACTAAGTCACTGGGTAGCTTTAAAATATGTTGACGTGACATACACAAACCAAAATATTTTTCATCGACCCAATATATTTCTGCATCTCCCCTGTAAAACAATGTATGACTAATAATGTCAATACTTGGAATGAGTCATATAATATATCAATAATAATAAATAAGCAAGAACATCTTGTATTACCTTGTATTACTTAATTCGATATTCAATGGAGTCATTGGTTCAGATTAAGGGTATCAAAACTTGACATTATATTACTGACAGGAATTGCGCTCCATACAAACACGTTCCTGTATCCTTGACCAATTTCTAACATCGATGAAACGATTAATGTGTGTCTAGACATGATATGCCATATTTGAAAGGTACAAAGACCTTTAAAGGCTGTTGCCGTGCAATTTTAACTTTGATAGGAGGTTCTAATTACTTGCTTTAATGGTGTATTACTAACAATGAGTACATGTATTTTCTATGACTTATTTGCGTGCTAGTATAGTAAGCGGACTGATAGACAGACAGACAGACAGACAGACAGACAGACAGACAGACAGACTTTGCCATACCATAATATGTCCCTTCAAAGAAAGGAGGGGATCTCCAACAACACTAGGTTGAACCACCCACAGCAAAATTAATGTTTTTAAATAAAAACAAAAAATTGTAAATTTCTTCTTTGAAAATCCAAATAATATGTACATGCTCTAGCATACCGGATTAGCTGTGAAATGTAGAATACCGTATGACGGTAATCTAGGGACATCACCGTCAAGCAAGGGGAAATTTACTATGTTGAATCCAAAACATCTCGTTTGACATACACACTTGTATGAATTTCTGCATTAACAATTTTGATATTTAATTCCAATAATGATGTTTTGTGTCTGTAACGTTTGCCTTGTTTAGAGTCTTATACTTTTCAAATGACGGGCATATAAAAGAGAAACTATAGTACCTTTTTTTGGGGGAGGGGGAAGGTATATGTCAGGATTGAACCTTATCCCTTTTGCTTAGATCCGAACTGGTCATGTTCCCTCTATAATAGTGTATTGGAGGAACTACTTAATTATTTGCTGTTCTTAATTGTGAACTTTGACTCTTGAGTTACAGAAGATCCTGACAAAAATCTCAACAGCACTCACAATAGAGCACCAAAATGAGCATCGACAGACCCCTAGCAAGCAAGAGGTGGGACCAGGTGCCCAGGAGGAGTAAGCATCCGCCTGTTGGCTAGCCGCACCCGCCGTCGACGTTAATGCACGAAAATGATCGCAATATATAATATACATGCACTGTCTGAGGTTATGTCTATATAGAAAGTGCCATTGCGACCATGTCAGGGAAAGTATTCAAAACACTTACTGTCAAACCCCTCGCGGGGAACTTTTTTACGAGCTCCACACGGCAAAGGGCATAAGTGTGACACAAATGAGTTAAAGAAGATCCTGACAAAAATCTCAACAGCACTCACAATAGAGCACCAAATTGAGCATCGACGGACCCCTAACAAGCTAGAGGTGGGACCAGGTGCCCGGGAGGAGTAAACATCCCCTGTTGGCTAGCCGCACCCAACGTCGACGTTCATGCACGAAAATGATCACAATATATAAAATACATGCACTGTCTGAGGTTATGTCTATATAGAAAGGGCCATGGTGACCATGTCAGTGAAAGTATTCAAAACACTTACTGTCAAACCCTCGCGGGGAACTTTTTTACGAGCTCCACACGGCAAAGGGCATAAGTGTGACGCAAATGGGTTTTAGACATTAGAATTGATGGATGAAGATAATATTCCATACTTTTTGGCCATATTACATTGTATAGACTTAGGATCACTGACGAGGGTTTAGTACCCGAAACGTGCATGTCTGGTCCATGCTGTAAATTAATCAGGTCTTTAATGATGCTATTGAATTTGAAGACGTTTAACATGCATATCTTGTTTTTACACATGTCGAGTCTATATGACTTTTTTATAAAATGTACCTTTAGTTTTCTATTTTGGAAAAGCGTAAAATACTTTAAAGTTAGAAAACCAAAATATTGTTCATCGACCAAATATATTTCTGCACCTCCCCTGTAAAACACTGTATGACTATCAATACTTGGAATGAGTCATATATAATATTAATAATAATAAAGGAGCAAGAATAATTTGTATTACCTTGTATTACTTGATTCGATATTCAAATGTGTCCTTGGCTCAAATTAAGGGTATCAATAATTGGCTTTATATTACTGACAGGAATTGCACTCAATACAAACATGTTCCTGTGTCCTTGACCAATTTCTAACATCGATGAAACGATTGTTGTGTGTCTAGACTTGGTATGTCATATTTGAAAGGTACAAAGACCTTTAAAGGCTGTTGCCGTGCAATTTTAACTTTAATAGAAGATTCTAATTACTTGCTTTAATGGTGTATAACTAACAAAGAGTACATGTTTTTTCTATGACTTATTTACGTACTAGTCTTATTCAATAAATGAAGGATTGATGATATCGTTGCCTGTTTGGATAAGGTCATGGAAATAAAAAAGTCTCAACAATTGCCTTTCAAAAAAAAATAATAAAAATACTCAAATCTACTTAGGATACTCTGACGGAATTGTGGGGGGAAGACGCCTACGCTAGAAGTATTTAGAAAAGATTGACAAAAAGAAAATAATTTCATTGAATTAACAAATGTTTAACGTCTTCAAATTCATTAGCATCATTTAAGAGCAGATAAATTTACAGCATGGACAAAGTAAAGAATACAAATTGACACAAAACACACTCTGTGCGAAAGTAAATGTTCAAGTATTAAGTTTACTACAAGATGACCTAAATATGATACAATTTTCCGTAGAAGTAAAGAAATCTCAATTCGAATATCCATTGGAAACAGTTTGCCTATAGCAGCAGCATACCGACCATAGTTTTATTTTTCATATGATCTTTATATCCATGACTGGTGTTACGGAATGAGGACTGAGATTCGGAATAGAATTTACGTCATCCATGATTATGGAACGCTCCTCAAATCCGTCATGTCAATTTTTCTAATACTGTATTTCTTTTAAGAATACGGTTTCTTGAATTAATCGTTTGACAAAGAATATTGTTCTACACTTGATATGCAATATTTTCGTGTTCCTATCACACCTTGTTCCTAATCGGTTATTTTTGTGTGTGAGAGGGTTTCAATTCCTTCCCATTTTCTGCTGTGGCGTAAGCCAATTGCGTATCACAATCGCATGTTACCGCATGATGACGAGATGGTGATCCATATTTAATTCAAACTGACATTAAAAATAAATAATTTCTGCCTTCATAAAGGTAAATTTCCCGGTCTAGATACGATACTCCACAATAAATATATGCCTTCGGCCTCGGGCATTATTTTATCTTCAGGTCCAACAAATCATATATTGCCCTTATTCCAAGTCAATAATTGTATAATGTTAATAATTTCTTTTTTTATAATTATATATTTATAATTATTTAATTCGGATATGTCCTTGAAATATGATTATGACCATTTGACGATTTTAACGTTACAACCAGTATAATAAGAGTACGGTGACTAAATATAAGAAAGGAGGCGAGTAAATGCACAAGAAATATAATGTCGATCCGAAATATAAAAAGATCTGTTCCAGACAATACACAGCTAATTAGGTAAAATATATTATCATATTTTGTGTCGCCAACGGTTCACCATATTTTAGAGTGTTAAGCTATGTTGCATTGTCAATACATGCGCTTCCTGATTAGCCATCCGTATTAAAAATACATAGTTGCGCAACGTAACAAGGTCAATACTAAATCGACTTGACAGCAAGTCGGGCAGTAAATGCAATGCAACTCATTTAAGAATTCGAGGGGTTACAGAATTTCGGTGAAAAGTTCAGCATTATGTAAGTAAGAAAGGATTTGAATATTTAAGTACGCTGTTATTTATTTTATTTATGACAACATGCGATACAGCATATGTAGATGTTTTACTTCCCTCTTTAGCTACGCGTAACTGAGCTGTTAGAAGTTACCTGGTGAAAACATGGATAGAGAGAGGAGAGGAGGGGAACGCCGGATGCCAGATGGAGATCTGGAGATCTCTCGAGGGCCTATGTCATTAGCCGATTTCATAAGACGACATGGTTTGTATCTTAATGCTGTTTTCTCATAAAATGCCTTTAAAATATACGGAATCATGTTCGGGTCAATTTTGTTTTTGTTATGAAATGAAATAATGGATTTGTTATGAATAATTGAAAGTTGTTTTCATCAAAATGCTCTTCTTTGTAAAGTTTCTGATACAGTGCACCTAATTTTTTTCAAATTGCATTATACAAACTTTTTTTTCGCTCTTTTGCAATGTAGCGTGAAACTTTACTGAATTCTATTGATCTTTCAAGAAACGATTTCAGGGTTTTGTTATATCATTTTTACTATAAGTATATAATCACATGAATTTTTCGTAAATAAATCGAACTTAAATGAGAGAAATGAGACACAAATGTATGTTATCTATTTTAGCCGTTATTTATTTTATCATAGGATAAGACAATTTTCAATTCTAATCAATCTTCTTTTTATATTGGAAAGACTTGGGAACTCTCCTCCATCAAGCAAGTCTCCACCAGAATTTTACATGAAGTAATATTTACAAATTGTACAAGCTCATTCAAGTATAAAATGATAATTTTATTATAATAATCATCTACGCACATGTACTTAAATTGAATCCAAAAAGATTAAAGCTGATGAAGTTCCATTGTTAACACTTAACTTCATTTAATTATTTTTTTTGTATGGATTTACATCGACTTCAAATCGACGAAGAACTTCAGGGGGGGGGGGGGGAATAAAACATCGTGCATGACCTTTCATTTCGAAATGACTTCTACCCTCCGCACGCTCTTTTGCATTTGCATCAAAACACATATATATAAATCAAAATGCTATCGTTCTGCCTGATATCGAAATTATGAGCAGATAAAGCGTTCGGATTGTATTCGTTTCAGTTTTTGGGTCTGAACATTCTAATCTTATATATGTAGAACAACAAGGATTTTTTTATTTGTACAATTGTAGGGCAAGTGATCATATTTCTCCGCATTTTTGATACATTTTCGTAAAAATGTTATATCTAGAGGCAAATAAATTGTACTCCTTTATTGTTCGAGAGACTACGAAAAGAATAAGAATATATTTCACTCAGTTCATTGTTTCCCTATAAAACGTCAAAATATTCCATTCCTGTGCTTTCGGAGGTGACCATATTTCGTCGCTTTTGATGTATATTAATTAAGTAGCGCCCTCTAGTTTATTTTTTTAATTCAAATTTATGCATTTGCAAGGAGTTTGCAGCTCCAAATTTCCTGTAGGGTCGTAGCAAAATTGAATAAAATATATGTCCAAAATAACATTGGAGAGATAGTGCTAAGATGTAAAGCTACTTTATTTACTAAATTCTAATCAGTGGTACTAAATGAAATGTAATAATGATTTTCGGACACAGACAAATGTATATTAGTAAGGACAAACAGTTCCCGTAACCATGGAAACGCAATTAACCATGAAACGGCGAAATATGGTCATTTGCTACATGAAACGCACATTAAATTACCTACGACGAGTTTACTTTTCTGCGACAAATGAACAGGACCATAGAGTCAAACAAGATATGGATATGATTTAAATTCAATGGTTAAGAAATTATCAAATTGTCGTGGAAACAAAGTGAACCGCACAGCAATATACAGGACTTGGTAAAAAAAAAAACTTCCGACAGGACAAAATACCGACATTGGTTAATTAACGCCATAAAGACACAAATATATTCTAAGCCTTATACCTCAGTGTCTAAAGGCGCCTCAGCGTAATAAAGAAATATCTGGCCGTATGTCTTTGAATGTTAAACGTCTTCAAATTCAATAGCATCATTTAAGACCTGAAAAATTTACAGCATGGACCAGACATGCACGTTTCGGGTACTAAACCCTCGTCAGTGATCCTCAGTCTAAACAATGTAATATGGCCAAAAATCATGAAAATTATTATGTCCAAAAATGTACCAAAACGACGTACCAGAATGAGTGGGATATGATGCTACAGGACCCACGTTTTATAAATTTCAAGAAATTTTGTAACAGAAAATTTCAAATGCGTTGAAGAGACAGACGATCAACCGAAGTTGAGCGAACTTGGCTACATGTGCCCTCGGGGACTCTTGGTCCACCAGCAGTGACACTCACCGAGTAGTTCAAATGTTAAGTCTTCAAATTCAATAGCATCATTTAAGACCTGAAAAATTTACGGCATGGACGAGACATGTACGTTTCGGGTACTAAACCCTCGTCAGTGATCCTCAGTCTTAACAATGTTATATGGCCAAAAAGCATGAAAATTATTATGTCCAAAAATGTACCAAAAAGACGTACCAGAATGAGTGGGATATGATGCTACAGGACCCACTTTTTATAAATTTCAAGAAATTTTGTAACAGAAAATTTCAAATTGAAGTAACTTCCCGCTTGTTGCTTTAAGGAAATTTATAGTATAGACTTCATTTCGTTTTTGTTTCTCGCCATCTGAGACTGAGAAACTTTTTATTTACCATTTAGTAGAAGATTGAGTGCAATGGTGAATGTTTTCTTAATTGTTAGGGTACATATCTCTTAATCTGAAGCAGTTCAACATCGCTTCCAGATGCAAGGGAAAATAAACAGTGTTATTGAATATTTTATGTTCTTTGTTACGCAATACATGTACTTTTGTCTTTTTCAAGTGCATCTTGTAGTATTTCTTTTATTCATTTGATTTCACAGAAACATAACACGTTTTCGACTTAAATACAGGTATAATATGAAAAAAGACCTTCATGTACACATCTTTATAATTGTTCTTTTTGTATCAATAATTTTATCGAACCTCAATTGGACGATAAAATGTTAAACGTCTTCAAATTCATTTAAAAGCAGATGAATTTACAGCATGGACCAGACATGCACGTTTCGGGTATTTAACCCTCGTCAGTGATCCTCAATCTGAATAATGAATATGGCCAAATTATGCGGAAATTATGTCCAAATTATACCGAAAGACGTAGCAAGATGACTGGAATATGATGCTACAGGACCCAGGTTTCAGAAATTTGAGAAAAAATTGTAAACAGAAATGTCATGATTCTACAAAGGACTAATTGAATAGGTAATGAATCAATGCTAAAAGATACTAAGCATATCCTGCTTCGTAGCGTCACACTCGGTTTCAGAATGTAGTTTAAGGATCAACTGATGTTACTGTGTTGTACAAAAGTAAACATTGTAAAGTTCTTGTGACAAGATACATGTATATGTATTACTTGTACAGATATACATCCTTCTTAGCCTTGGCAAATGTTACAATTCATGTTATCACATGCTTCCATTCGAAAATTTAGCCTGAAATTGAGGTATATTAGGGTACTCATCTTATAACAATTTATTTTACCAAAACCCAGTAACGAGGCATGTATGAATGATCATATCTTCTCTTATCTTATTGCGTAATTCATTAAATCAAACTTTGGCCATGACAATACGATTCGCACATGTACATTTGCAGGTTTTCGTGTAAGTAGATTTAATTCATATTAAACTGGATATGCCAAACAATTTTTCATGTTAATTTTTCCTCTTCACTCAATATTCGAACAGGTCGAGTCGTAGACGAGCCATATCGGAACCTAAAGATCTTGGATGTGAATTTAATGATCGAAGAGAATTCTATTAATCACAATACCGACAAATACAATGAGGACATAGGTATGTTTATTCATCATTAAAAACCACGTTTTCGATATGTACACCTGCGAAAACGTGAGCTAACACCTTTGTTTGTAATTCTGGTCACTATAAAATATCCAATAAAGTGTTGGGTAAAAGTTCCATTCAGAAATACATATCATCATAACAACAGCTGTATGCACAAACTGTTAACCGTCTCTTGTTCGTGAACGTTTTATTTTCGCGATATTGGCGAGGTCCTTTGATTCGCGAAAATAAAACACCTCGAATATGGTCCAACACGTGTGCAGAAAGATATCTTTATACGATGTTGCGAAAATAAAACGTCGCTAACCAGTCACCTCAGTCATGTTCGCGAAATTAAGACGTCGCGAATAAAAGACGGTTTACAGTAAAGAAAACTTAATGAATCTTATTTTTGAATGTCAAAGTGACATCAGGGTAATGATAGACTTATTCAGAAGATAACATTAAAGTTGGTAATGGTATTCAAGTGAATTGATGAAGAGATATATGTCGTTTTAGATACCTTAGTTTAAAAAAAGTAGGAAAATATGAATGCAATGTACAAGACAGACAGACAGACAGACAGACAGACAGACAGACAGGCAAACATGGACATTACTGTTTTACTATTTGCCACAGAATTGTTTGACACTTAGCTTTGCTTTAAGGAGGTCCAGGACAGCCAGACTAAATAAAGATCCTATCATTTAATTTTCCTAAAAATTATAACTGTTAATAATTGATACACACTTTTTTGACATGCAAAGTTTCATCAATTTTTTACCATTAGTTTTGAAGCTGCGAACGTACATATATACCCATTGAAAGCCCCAAAATGGGCCGTAAATGTGGCGTTAAAATTAACACATTTTAGGTGATAAAAACAGTTACAAATCTTCTGTAGAGGTAAAATGTTAACAAGTTCTGTATTTTTCATTTAGATATGATGTGGGCTATCGGATATGTATAAACTTATAAATAATTACTAAGCATTTTAAAAGAAATTGTTGAAAGGAGATAAATTTATATCTATTTTCAGAACATCTTTGTGTTGTTAATTTTCAATTATAAAGTCCGTTTATCTGAAACCCTATCATTTATTTTTCGTAAAAACTTGATATTATGTTCTTCATATGTCAAGTGAAATACCGATAAGTTCCTACTGAAATTTGACCGTCAGATTTTAAGTTATAGTGATTTTGTTACCCAATCCCCCTTATTTTTACGTTACCTAATGCTGACGTTCTTGCGAAAAACGCGCCAACGTCGCCATTTCTATTATGACGTCATAATTGATCTAGAGCTTTCCGATGGGGCTCTTTCGGATACTGTTCTGGACCCCCTTAAATTACTATATTTCTAAATTTGTTCCCGTTTTCTTTATTCATCTTCTAAATATATTTTGATTTTTAGAATTACACAAGCCTAAATTGAAGTTAAATTCCAACTCTTTAAGTTATTTCAATTATTGGTGTCAATTGAAGTAATAAGAGTAATATAATATAGAACAATTACTATCCCTTTCAGATGGTGATGACAGATCCAAACTAAGATTCGTAGTGAGACGAGGGTTCCCTTTTCTTATCAAGATCGCATTATCTCAGCCATTCGATATTGCGAGGGACCATTTGAAATTTGAATTAAAGACAGGTAAGTCATTTTAATGGCATGTTCCAAATATGATAATTCCATCATTATACCCAGATTACTTGCAAGTAATGAAATCCTTCTGGGCTTAGGAATATAATTTATATCGGGTTCCACCTTACCTTCTCGACTTTGAGACTGAATAAGTCATTGCACTTTTTCGATATTTATATTAATCAGAATCGATATTGTTAACAGGAGAAGGTAATCCTGGAAATGGAACTTTGGTGTCCCTGTCTCTTCCCTCATAACCAGAAACTCAAGACAAATGGCTTGTAGAAGTTCAAGAAGTATCGGAAAATATACTTACAGTTGGGATACACACTCCACCTAATTGCGTTGTGTCAAAATGGCAATTGGATGTTCAGATTGTGGAAGAAAAAAACGGCGATGAGATACTCCACACAAACTCCGAGATATTTCCGATTGATTTTTACATTCTTTTTAATCCATGGAATAAAGGTACATGTATGCTCATTTTTAAATCTTCTATATGCTCATGTATCCTCTTGAAATGAACATCGTCACTTTTACAGAAAGAATAATTACTGTTCAAAGGAATGGTTCTTATGCATATTACATCTTATTCTTATCAAAACTCAAAACATCGATGCTGTATCCTTTTTCTGGAGAGGAGCTTCTTTTTAAATTGTCTTTGCGAACGAATATTTTGGTGATAATGAATATAGAAATTGCCATTGTCTCACAGAATGTTAACATCGCAAAATGTTTGACACTGCATGTACTTACTTACATCAACCAATCCTATTAATAGCCATTTCATTATGACTTAATGATTAATTCTACGAGTACAATGCACTAGTATGGTATACGGCGATCCCTTTATTCTTTGGATAAGTAAGGCTATTGTAGGTTTTCTATTTTGCTAATCTGAAAAAATCTACCAGCCTGACAAAGAAAAACCAAACAATATTTCAAATTAAATTTACCTCCCATACTAAAACCATTACAAGCAAGATAAATTCTTAATTAAAGGTTAAGATAGAAATATTTTTAAAACGCATCGTTACTACTGCAGTATATTAACATGCTCGGCTGATAAAATGATTTTTATATGGTATGAAAACTATGAATTGATAATTTGGAGAGATTTCATAATTTTCAGTTTGTTTGTTTTCGTAGTTTAGTTTAAAACCTACTAGCACGAGGACACAAAACAGTAATAAAAAAGGATTAGTCATATGAGATACAATAGACCAAATGAAACACGATCAATTTTATCTGTATCTCTTTTGAAAATTGTTAGTGAATAAATATTTTCATAATGAGTAAGTCATAACATCCAAATTTTATCTCGCTGAAATAAAAAAGAGAGAGATATCATTGGTTTATAACTCTAAAGCGACAAAAATAAACCAATTAAAAGCCCGTATCTATCAAAATATATCAAATCGAGTACATTGCAATAATAATGAGATGAATTTCTTCGATTTGGGTTCTTTGTTGCTGATTAAGAGGATACAGTATTCCTTGACAATGAGGCGGGGATACAAGAGTACATTCTAAATGACGAAGGAGCTCTGTATGTCGGTGGTACTGACTATCCCAAAGATTGGTCTTTCAAGCAGGTATGCCTGTCATCATTCTTAGGTAATGCTATGTGCACGAAGAAAAGGGATAGCTGGGGATTAAGGTACACAGGAGTAATGGGCAAATGCCAATGTTAAGTACAACTTATCTCTTATTATTTCATCTCTCATCTTTCCAGATAAATGATAAGATATTTTGGAGAAGACAATTCGATTCTGAAGGCTGATGCCGGAAATTTTTTTGAAAAATAAAATGCACATACATGAAAAATCATCAACAACACACAAAGAATGAAATTAATTGTAAATAGATCGACGACACCTCAACGAGGTAAACGATAAACATTATTTTGGCTTCAATGAAATAAATTTTCATTCCCGGGACGGTAATGTCTCATGGCAACTGGTTATAAATCCACTTTAGCCAGCAAAGCATTGACTATTCACAGGACGAAAAAACAGGTTTCCATACCTTGGAAACCTGATGGAAACCACATGGAAACCCGGGGTTTCCATGTGGTTTCCAACAGGTTTTCATAATGGAAACCAGTGGTTTCCATGTGTTTGGAAAGCGCTAACCGCCCGGTTTCCACGATGGAAACCACTTGGAATCGGGTTGGAAACCTCAAGTTTCCTTTTGGTTTCCATACCTTGTAAACCTGTATAAGAGCTGGTTTCCACGATGGAAACCACTTGGAATCGGGTTGGAAACCTCAAGTTTCCTTTTGGTTTCCACATCTTGTAAGCCTGTATAAGAGCTGGTTTCCATGATGGAAATTAGTTGGAAACTGGATGTTTCCTTTTGGTTTCCATATCTTGTAAACTGGTTTCCATATACTGTAACTGTATGAAAAACTCTTTATGTGTTAGTATATACAGTGAATTTGAAAGTTTTTAATCCTTCACTTATCATATTCCTTTATATCAGTATCAAGGCTACATGTATGTTCTTCTATGTACTTTTTATGTCATAATAAAAAACCCTAAAACATGCTTATCATACTGTGTAATATTTATTCAGAATACATGCTTATTCAACATCAGATGTACAAGATTCCATGAAATCATAAATATACATGATTGAGCTTTTAAATTTAAAAATGGCATCTTCCATTCTTCATTGTCCTTGTTTAACATATCATGTTTTTTAAGATGGAAATGAAATTTAGAAAAAGATGGACGTGTCTCTTTGAAACCACTACAGAAATAAAATGTACTTGTATTCTTTGAAAAAAAAAAACGATATTTTTAAACAAGTGTTTAGAAATGATAGACAAATTTTATCCTTGCCAAAAACAGATAAAGTCACAAAGAGATCTCTTTCAGATAAAATTTGTTATTCTGCAGAGATTGACATTCGACGGAAATCCCAGTTCATGATGTTTCAGACCACTGTTACAAATTTCTTTCTTCTGTCCTCTACTTTTTCTTCTGTCCTCTGTCTCATCTGGAATGAATGAAAAAATAATAATATAGTAAGCGGCAACAAAATTACAAACTACAGTTGTAGAGAACTAATATTGCAGGTTGGGATGTCAAAAGAAGCTTATGTCAACAATTTATGAATTATAAGAAAGTGGAAGTTCCAAAAAGGCACAAATTTATCCCCCATGGAATTAAAATTAAAGAGAGGTTGAGCAAACCCAACTTGTACGTGCACGAGAACTTGTGCGTGTATTAACACGTTATCTGTTTACACGTTGACGTTATGCGGTTGAGCAGATGTCACAACGAGTACTGGTACGTGCATATCGTATATACGTTCATATTTTGTTTACAACTGCTTATTCGTCAATAACTTGGCATCTAGATTCTAATGGTAAGGGACATTCAGCATTGACGGTGAATTGATTTATCTATTCTAAGTAATCAGATTTATATAACATAAAAATTAAACCTCAAGAGTAAAATTTTTGGTCAACTTTTAGGGTTCTTCTTTAAGATGTGATACATTTAATTTGCAATTCCTTCTAATATTCAGAAAGTACATACGTTCCCAAATAAATTGAATATAGGTTTTCATAGGTTATCTGCATTCAGTTGCTTATAAAATCTACAAGTACATGTAATCATCAATGTGTACTTACCGC
This sequence comes from Pinctada fucata, assembly GCA_028142955.1. Classification (NCBI taxonomy): domain Eukaryota; kingdom Metazoa; phylum Mollusca; class Bivalvia; order Pterioida; family Pteriidae; genus Pinctada; species Pinctada fucata. The sequence goes on along the minus strand of AP027113.1, from coordinate 25,220,128 downwards.
TTTACACGTTATACCGAACGTGTAACGTGTAACACAGGTGCATGGAGCGCAAAATATGATGACATCATAAACAACTTTTTGACGTATGTGTACATGTAAAAGTTCGGTTTGCTCAACCTCTCTATTATACCATGGTGATGGTGAAATTTCAACCCGAGTGTGCAAAAATTCTGCAAGTCAAGAACGAGGCTTGCCGAGTCGTGGACAAGCAAAATTTTGTACATGAGGGTTGAGATTTAGCCATCCCTCCCTCATGGTGTTGTTTGATTGTTTTCTCCCACAACTTATCTGTCTGTGTCTGTTATAAATAGTTATTTGTTGTTTGACCAAAAATGTGTGACCTTTTCCTTGAAAATGACCCTGATCTGATTTGGGTAAAAATTTAGTCCCATCATGCTTTACCATCCCTGCAAATTTGAAAGATGTATGATGTATATCAAGTAAGTTATAGCCAAAAAAGTAAGTGTGACTACCAGACAGATGGACAGGCAGACGCCTGACAAATGATCCCTTTATGTCGCTCTTATGTTGCAGGCAACATAAATGAAGTGTCTCAACTCAGTATAGTAAGAAGCTTACATTGACATCATTGGATGCTAATTTTTCATGCAGTCCTTCTAGTTCTTCAATGGTAACAGTACAATATTGAACTGAAAGTGAAAATGAAGATTTAATATGTTGAAATTTATCAAATAAGTCTTCAGAGTTTACAAAAAGTGCCAGATTGCCGGCTTATTATCCTGGGCTCTCGATTAGCCTAATTTGCGGCCCATATTCCGCCCCACTCCCAATGAAAAATAATATCTTTTTTTCCTGTTTGTTGACCATTTTTCCCAATTTGAAATCTCATGGAAAATTTAATAGCCATTCTCTGTAAGGACCAAAATCGTTCGGCACGGCATGTCATGGATTTTGATGATTTTCGGTATAATGGATATATATTAAGTACTGACCATGAAAATAACACTTTTCGGCCAATGTGACCTCTGGTTGCCATGGTAACGAGGTCATTCTATTTATAGCACTTTTGGGACAATGAAATAAGCCAGCTCCGGAGACTTCGTTGCCATGGATACCACTGTAACAGCTTGTTCATCTTAATATAATCTATTCATCCTTACTTCCATTCTTACTTAGTACACTTAAATATGTGATATTAATTACAGGAAGCTTATTGTATTAAGCCAAAATAAGTCAAAATGAAGCGAAAAATAGAGGTGAAAATAAAGGCCAATTTAGTGTGTTTTTGACCATTTTCAATCTTAAATATCACAAAAGGCACCAATAGGAGACTAGTGATTTTCATCAATGGAAATGTATGTTTATTGACAAATAAAATGAACGAAAAATTGGAGTGGGTATTTAAGAATTTTACCTAAATTCTGTCGTCAAAGACCGTTGCCATGGCAACATTAGACCTTTTTGCTTATTTCATACTATCTTTGAAATTGATTTTATTCCTCTTTAGAGTTACATAAGATTGTCAAAATGTATGCATGTATAGATATGACTTATATCTTTTACATAAGAACAATTAAAATGTTCAAGGTCATTGGCTTGATGTTCAAGGTCATTTATACTTTGAGACTCAAATTTTGCATAAAATATTGATTTTTTAATTTTTTTGTTACCGATTTTAGTGATTTTTTTATTTAAATATTTTCATAGGTTATATATATTATGAAAGCACATGAATATAAGAAAGACAAATCTTAGAATTTATTGAATTGTAGCAATTCAATAGGAAAATATTTTTCCGTCAAAAAACTAGAAAAATACAGATTTCGTCCCTTTTTTATCAAAATATTCACCAAGAATTTAGATATTCGATGATGTGAAGAAATGTAATCAATAGTTCTAAGAAATAAGTGATACATTTATCATTTTATGGCAAATAACTGTTAAGTTCAATATTTCAAGGTTTCTAAAATATTGACACCTTCATTTTATGAAAAATCAGGATATTTCGTCTAATCTGGTCACATAAAGTTTAATGACCTTGAAAATTCAGTGGGAGACCTTGAAATATTTTAAAGGTCATGTTTATATCAAAACGCCTCTGATAGATGTATACATTAACTTCTGTTCCAATATCATGCGTAGATCGTTTGATAGAGGTTGTGTTTAAATTCATCGTATGAAAACCTTTCAGCCGATTGTTGCCATAGCAACTAAATTTGATGCTGCTTTGCAATAAAAGGTCAAATTAGCCCAATTAATTTTTTGTATTCATGTACAGTTCAAAGATGATACTAATTGGATAACTAGAATTTGGACTTCAAAAATTGGTGCTTTTATGAAATTTTTAACCTTGCAAAACAGTAAAAACATGCAAAAAAGGGCCTTTAAGTGCCCAAAACAGAGCCATTTGATACCCTGTTTTGGCCCAATTTTTCATCTTGTATACACAAAGCATCTGAGATGAATGTAAAAAACTTTACAAATATGCATAATAATAAGGATTAAAAGAAAATAATCAAAGCAATTTCAGATTAAAAAAGTACCTGTTTCCATGGTAACGAAGCCTACAAATATGCCTGGTCCTATAGATTTTTCCGATTTTTGAAACTTCAGACACGGTTACCATGGCAACGACAACCTTTTTGAAAAAACTGGGGTTGATTTACATACTAGTGCTTCATATTGAACTTCCATACCAAAAATCTCAAAAATCCATGACATGCCGTGCCAACATGTCTTGAAATTCTTTGGTTCTTACAGAGAATTGCTGTTAACAATTTAAGTTTAAAATTCTCATTTTCAAGTGAAAAGACATCCAACCTTATATTATATATTTTCCCCATTTCCGAGAAAATGTTGTTATTTTTCCCAATTTCAAAGGCCCCGGGCCCCAGTCCCAAAAATGGGTGTGAGAGCTCTGTAAAATTGAAGTAAATGCTGCTGCAGTTCACCCAAATGCAATATTAATCAAAATAGACTAATATAAATGTATATTAATGAGTCATTGAGTCAGAAATCATCTTTTATCTGTATTTGACAATTTATTTCAATAATTAATGAGAGCTGCAAGAGCTATTGAACATGTTGAAGGTACCGGTATATTTTTAAAAAGCCTATGAAAAAATTTAAACATAAGGCCATAATTAAAAATTTGTTTGTTTCCCCTTGCCCCAACCAGGTCAGAAAAAATGCCACTGAGTCAGATTTTTTTTGGAGCCAAAAGTCCTTTTTTTTTTGCAAATATTGAATCACAGCCATGTCCATTTTTTATTTTAATGTTGCAATATTCTGTCCAAATAGACTGTGAATTAACTCTATAGCTTTCTTATTCCTACATAAGAAATCTCAATTGTCAATTGTCAGCTGCCGACTCTTAGTATATATCACAACATGCGTGTCTCTTAGCTAGGTGTCAAATAATGTGTTATTATGATTCAAATTACATCAGCAAAAAAAAAAAACCCAGTACCTGCCTGCCGGGTCACAATGCGAAAGACAGAACGGGGGGAGGGGAAACAAACAAATTAACAATTTTTTTAAGTCTGGCCTAATTTAAAATTAAATTCTCTTCTTCATAATATACTGTACATTAAGGGTGAAACGTTTACACGTGTACACGGATCCGTTTCGTTTTTTTGGCTGTAAACATTTACATAATTTCTAAACATGTACACGGACTACTGTACATACAATCAAAAGATCTTCTTTAATATCGTTATAACTCTAAAAACTCAATACTTGTATTGATTTCCTGAAGTCGCGAAGTGAGGCAATAGATTCTTTATTTAACGTACGTAGATGTATGTGCTGTCGGAGTTATCATGTTATGTATGCATCCCTTGATTCGAACACAGAGGACAAACTTTCAACAAACGCTTAAAACAGGAAGAAAATCTATCTGAAAATCAATCTTATCCTGACACATATGAAGGAGCTTATATCTCCGATATCTCTTTCTCCGTCACAGTCGTCTATTTCTTCGTCTTTTTCTCCGCTTATTAACGCCCTTTCCTCGATGGCCTGGTGTCCAACCTTCCATGGAGTTACTGTTCTTGTAACTTACTTCTATGATTGAATTGTGGGAATTGCTCAAACTCGTTTGAAAATAACAGTTTGATTTTTGAATTGTTGAAAGTTTTATTGCCATACGAAACATCAGCATGTCGTATTTACTATTAAATTTAAGTTACGAATTTGATGTAGTCAAGCATAACTAAGTTGTTTTGATGTCAATTTATGACCACGTCTGCAAATAAACATTAATGGATATCACTTTTCACAATAGAAGTACAAAAAGCGTTTAAACGTTTACGTTTCGTTTACAGCCTTCTGTGTACATGTTTATGAAATTTGGTAAACGTTTCACCCTTACTGTACATACATGATGATGTATTACAATTGTTAATATAATACATGTTTAACTTTAAGTCATACCAATCCTTGATCCATGTCCATGGCAACTTTTGGTTATAGTACTCTACATCTGTTGAATATGTACAACATTCTTTTCCACATTCAGCATCAGATATACAGTTAAGATGTCATAGATGGCCTCTGATAATGCTGATAGTGCAGTGTGCACATGCTTGGGTAAGAAAGTAATGTCAAGGCTACACCAGGTATACTGAAAGAAAAATTGAAAAGTAAATTAAATCAGCTTGATAAGAGTGTAAAAGTTCAGGGATTAATTTGCATCTACGACCTGCGTCCCTGACGCATAAAAATTGCCCAGGAACCATAGATTTCCAATCGCTGTGTCCCTCTGTATGCATTTTCATTTTCTTATATTTACATTCCTACTGCGTTTCCCTTATATGAAGGTACCAAACCAACTGCACTGCATTTTTCGATAAACGCAAGACCCTATCACATGACATTTGAACAATTTCCCATTAAATGCCCATTCTATTTACTGCTTCAACACAGATTCAAAATTCATTTATCAATCGATGCTGTCTATCCTCTAGTGATTACATGTGTCAAAATCTTTGTGATCCATACGTGCACTTCCAAGACGTGTGACGTAGTAAGTCGATCAAGCGTCACATGATCACACCAGACGAAGTTCAAGGACGACCTGCACTGTCGTCTACGAGAAGATGCCATGTTTGGATGAAAGTCCTACCTTTAACAGTATAAAAGAAATCTGCTTTCAAAACTTCTTAACATAAAATGTTGTATAGGCTGAAGGTCAAGGTCACAGGGTCAAAAGTCATGGTACCAAAATGTATAACTCTTTATGGTGAATTTGTGTATGAAATACGAAAGGCTACCATTAATAGTATAAAAGAAATCTGCTTTTGAAACTTAACCGGACGGACAGACAGACAGACATACGCAGTGATTTTTTCTTACCCGATTTGCCGCCGAATATCGGCAGCTTCCCCTCGTAAAAATTAGCTTTATTTTCCCAAAAATCGGCTCATATCTTCCCAATACACGGAGATCAAAATTGTTTCAAAATTGAATTGAATTTGACACGAAAAGTGCACAAAAGTAATCAAAAACTCTTAAGCATACGATGGCTTCACGTTGATTACTTGTTGATGGATGCTACGGGGACGGTCTAAGACTTCTTAGTACTATGTCAAAAAACTAAATAAAAAAATACAAGAGATCTACCAAAAATCCATTCATTTTTTTTTTAAAAGGATTGCGATAATAAAGGTACTTGTAACACTCCCGTAATATTCAATGTAAATGAAGTCGCCGACAGCGTCGGTTCTCCACCCGAACAGGCCTCTGTTTCCAATAAAGAAGTCAAGGACATCTCAAATGAGGACAACAGTGTCTCAGTTCCTGACATTCGTAAATTCGTACCCCAAAAGTATGAAGCATCATACAAATGGCTTTACTTCTCAACAGTTAAGGGGGGGGGGGGCAATGTTTGATCTGTAACATGGTTATGAAATGAAAATTTCTGTTTTGAACCAATAATTTGAGCGTTTCTTTAACGAAAATTTTGTTTCTAGATTTTCCCAATTTGTCCAAAATGTCGCATATTTTCCCAAATGAAAAGGTACAGGTGGCTTTTAAAAAAGGTAAAAAATCACTGATACGGACGGACAGGGTGATTCCTATGTACCCCTACTGTCTGCGTGGCTCACTTCGGAAACTGGATAAACACGATTTTGATTGCTTTGTTATGCAAAAATTAAAATAAAATCTATATCATTGAATAGATTCTCGCTTAAGCGTAACATTTGGTATATGTTATATGGTCGTGGGTTTATGCAATCATATCATACAGATAAAATAAATTTTGGATGGGGCGTTTTCAATGTTAAATTTTAGCGTGACGTGGCCAAGTTTACATTGAGCCTATGGAGTGCGTCGTCAAGGGAAAAATTAGCATTGGAAATGGCCCATCTAAAACTTGTTTTGTTTATAAAATTTAATTGCGTGCACTGACCATCATATAACTTATACCAAAATTTACGACTAAGCGAGGTCTAATGAATGGTATCAATTTTAATAAAATTTCTGAATGATAAAATAGTCAAAATCACATTTATCTAATTTCCGAAGTGAGCCGCGCGGACAGTAAACTTTGTTTGCAGGGGGTATAATAACAGTGTTTTGACTTCGTCCTCATAGATGGTTTTTCCATGAGTTCATTTTCCACATTCAATAGAACTGTAAAAACTCTGAACATGACTATCAGGAGGAGGGGGGGGGGCAGCTCATCACTGACCATCTGACCATAAATAATGGGATTTGAATTGCCGATTCAAATCAAATTAATTTAAAAGTAACTAAGAAATGTGATTCCTTGTAAGAAAAGGTTAATTAATGGCAACGTTACAGATTTCTGGTTCGAACAGACAGCTGGACAAAATTCTGAAAACAACGCGTGGGCTGAGCCAGCAATATCGACATACATACATCTGTAAAAAAGAAGCAAATAGTATATAATACTTAATTTTCACCATTGATCTTCTCATCTTACCTATCCATTGCAATAGAATGCGTGTTTTCTTTAGTTAATGTGTAGAATTTTGGTGAACAGACCGTTCCAGATCCAGCGTTTCCTCTGCTCAAAAATAAATGCTCGCTTCTGATTGGTCAAAATTTATTTTGAAATTCTGAGCCCGCAAAATCATCCTGAACGATTAATTTTTTTCTGTTAATCATTATTTAAGTTCGTGGCAGAGTTTAATATCATTATTTTATTTTCACTCTACGAATTCGTGTAATTTTCCAAAGTCTTATCTCTTTTGACCTCGGAAAAAATTAAAAAGCACCACTGGCATCAAGCAGTCTGGGAAGACCGCCTGCCCAGTGTTTCGGTCGTCGGTCTCTCTGTCTGGCTCTCTGATATTTCATTCAAAAAAGTATGGAAACTTTTTATTTGTTTTGTACGAGCGCGGATCCAGAGGGTCGGGGGGGGGGGGGGTCCGACCCCTCCCCCCCCCCCTGGAGTTTTGATGAAGTTCATATATATAGATGTTTTAATTTTCATAAGATTAACCCGATTCCCCTTTTGTTGTCATAATTAATATTTGAAAAATAATTTGTATTGAAAATTTTTCATTCTTATTAAGTTTTTAACGGTGAGCATTTCAAAATATTCATGGGCTCACTTACGCTTGCCAGATTTTATCAAATACATAATTATAATTTATTATCAATTTCAAATGATGTCCCTTATAATGCATTACACCTTTGTAAATAAAGAAGGGCAATTAACTGAAAAATACAAAATACAGGTATAGAGGATGCGAGAAATCTTGGAAAAAATTCTTGTATTGAAATTGTATTAGGTACGGTCCATTTGATATCCTGGGGGGGGGGGGGCTTGGGGTTTTTTTTTTTTTTTTTTTCGAAAAAAAAATAATTTTGCTCTGAATTTTGATAAAAAAAAAATTTGCTTATGGTCTGTCAGAAAAAAATAATCTTGTTAACGTTCTTACAAGTAATCTGAATTTGAAGAATTACTATAAAATTTCGCTTAAAATTCTCAAAAAATTCCCGGCTCTATCGATAAAACACAAACATTCTAATCTTAATTTTTCTTGCTCCAACTCTGCGAGAAAAAAATAATTCTGCTCCGGTCCGAGGCGAAAAAATAATCTTGCTCTGACAACCCCCCCCCCCCCCTCCCCCCCCCCCCCCCCCCGAATATATTAAATGGACCGTGCCTTATTTCTTTCAAAAATCGATTTTTATAAAAGGATTTCATATGTTGTTATAAATCGTTTTATCTTTATTATTGTTAGTTTTTTTTTGTATAGAAACTAGTATGCAGATCTATAAGCGAGTCACAATTAATACAAAGAACAGACAAACATACTTACATTGATCTTAAATTATACTCTATTAGTTATATTCAGTTTGAATGAGATAGTAGGAAATAACCATAATTTTAATATGTTTCCTTTCAGTCTTTTTCTTGCCTTTTTTTCACTTTATGCATATCTGAGTCTCTCTCTCGTTGCTGGCAGTATGAGCTTCAGTATGAGCTTAAATCCTAGCAGTGGCAAAATCGAGGGGGGAGGCGGATGGGCGTCCGCCCCCGGCACTGACCCACAATTTACCAAAATCAGACATTTTCGTTAAAAATCGGCAAAATTTGCCCCTTGACCCCAAGTAAAGGGGGCACTGGATCCACCACTGCCTAGTCTACCCTTTTCTAGGCTTTATTTACTCATTAAACTATATTACACTATGTTAATTAAAACGTACAGTATATATATATGTACATACGCCATGTACGAATAACTTCAGATTTTTTAATAGATGCATGACTGAGTACGTATATTTGTGTAAAGTACATTCAAGCTGATTTTTCGAATTTTATTAAAATTATAAACATGACTAAAACTCTCTCTCTCTCTCTCTCTCTCTCTCTCTCCATGCAAGATATTTCCTAGCGGCGTTACAAACTAACATGCTGCGTCATGCAGTAACCGTGTACTTGTCACAGTGTCGCACCGCCCCCGACTTTAGAACTGAATTCCAATTGACATGCAATTTGCATGGGGTCAAACGTTAATAACATGCCGCGATTGCATGCATCAACTGTGTACTTGTCACAGCGTCGCACCGCCCCCGACTATAGAACTGAATTCCAATTGACATGCAATTTGCATGGGGTCAAACGTTACATAACCGGTGTCTGTGTATACATACTTGAAATTAAACCACTCCACTGGCTTTAGAGAATAAATGGCTTATGCTCTATGGAATTTATGAATTAAAACATTTTGCATATTAATTTTATAAAGTTTCTTTCTAGAAATGTATTACCGGTATTATAAATACTAGGAAAAAAATGAATTAGAACAAACAGTTTTTTCTAATATACGTTTACGTTATATATAGTTGATATATTATGGTTTAGTAGAAGAAACCAAAAAAAAAAAAAAAAGATGCGTAAATAGATAGATAAATAAGTAGATAAATAATAAAAAAATAAATAAATAAATAAATTCATCAATTCATTCATTAATAAATAAATTAATTAATTTATCAATTAATCACAATTGTATTTGTATAACAAACGAATGTGCTGTAAATAAATAAATAAATAAATAAATAAATAAATAAATAAAAATAGTCCACCGTGCCGTTATGGTATGTATGTAAAGTCGCCGTACGGAGCTAGTGTACCGAATTTGCATAGTTCCTGAGATATCGAAGGCCGTCCGCATGTCGATTATGGGCCGGATCCGTCAACTTCCCCAAAGTCAAAGTAAAAATAAATGAATAATATTGCTTCTTTAATTTTGACTAGTAGTTTACAAAATGGAAACCTAATGGAAACCACTCAACCAAGTTTCCAAAATGGAAACCCGGTGGAAACTACGTGGAAACCTGAGCCAGGTTTCCATGCCTTGGAAACCACTTGGAAACTGTCAACCTCAGGTTTCCATGCAGTTTCCACGTGGTTTCCAAAACATGGAAACTCGGCTTTTCGTGCTGTGATTTTTCGTTTGCCGACTGTTTTTGGTTACCGATGTATAAGTGTCTTGTTTGTCATTTCAAACAAGACAATTCGGTCTTTTCGAATATACAGAGTTACTTCCCATTTGTGCAGGTATCTGACGTCAACGCATTGTGACATCATTAAATTCTGTGGAACCAAGCGTGAAATTCAGGGAAACAGTGTCACATATATGATGTTTTCAAAGGAATTTAATTACGTCACAATGCTTTTACGTCAGATACCTGCACAAATTGAACGTAGGTTTGTAAAATCGAAAAGACGGAATTATACAAAGAGGGCGCGTTTTTGTATCTATGTATATGGGGAATTTTGGACATGATCTTGGTTTTTACATGTATAAAAGGAAAGAGGGTACCAGACTCGGTTGTAGCACCCACAGCAAAACACTAAATCACCCCATTCGAAAACAGAGAGTAGACAAGCTCAGCAATGAGTTAAAGAAGATCCAGACTATAATCTCAACAGCACTCACACTAGAGCACACCATGGAGCATCGACGGACCCCTAAGAACACAAAAGAGACATACGACACAGGAACATTTAACACAAAAGACTACACATAGATCAACGAGAACAATGAGCAGTCGGTGCAGACTTTGAACGGTCATCTGTCACGCCAGAAGCAAATGGTGCTGTTATCCAGGTTACTCCCTTTCCCCGGTTTCTGAAAGCTCTCGAAGAACGCACAGTTATACATGTAGACAAGTGTAAAATAACCACCTCCCTTTAAGATGACCACTCGTTTGATGGGGTAATTGGTCTTCACAAATGAAATATCATTCGCCTAATTGTTTTGTTGCGAGTGACCTTTTAAACATCAATTTCATCTAGTTAAGTATATGTCACGTTTAACATTCGCATAGTTTGATGTATTTATCTATTTTTATTTTTTTTTGCAGTTCGACAAGAATATTTTGGAATGTACCATGGATTTGCTAGATAATAGTTACTTGAAAATGAGAAGTCGAGGAAATTCAGTCTTAGTGAGCAGAGCATTGTCACATGTGGTAAGTGATATTGCATGCCATGTCTTGATAAAATGAATGTTTTTATGCTACTGGGTAGGTATCACGGACGTCGATTTGAAATCGGAAAAATTCAAGGTATGTTGCAATCGAATGCTTCAAAGGTGAATATCTACATAGTATCTTTATTGACTATATCACGCCGTGACTCTTATCACGCAATATGTGCATATTACTTTATTACTGTTATGTTAAGATGAAGATGAAAGTTTCCTTTATTTTCAGCGTGATGATTTCATTTTTAGCATAACTAACTTCCCTTTCATGAGTAGCAACTTTCCGTCTATTGGTTACGACGTTTTGTTTCTGAGCAAATTCGGTACGCAAGGGCATGTTCCAAATATGACGATTTCATCGTTAGTACCAGACGGCTTATAAGTAAGCTACTTGTTCACGGTTATATTACACAGCTGCAATCATCATTGCGGAAGTTCTTCATTCGCTACGGGAATCTTATAAAAGTATATCAGATTCCTCTTTCCAGAATGATCAGTGACATTCTGAATTGCAAAAGCAAATCTGTCATCATCACCAAACAATACATGGTTACCTGATAGTAACATCAATAGGTACATCGAGACAGATATCGTTACCTGATAGTAACATCAATACGTACACCGAGACAATCACCGAATGTGAGAAGTTGTCATGGAGCTGTATCGACGGGTAGTGCATGCAGACAGGGCACGCTGACTCTCCCCGGGCGCGTGGTCTCATTTCGGAATGTTTTTCATTCCGGGGTTAGCAACTATTCCAATGAAAATTCAGCGAGTGCGTATAGCCAAACAAGGAATGCTTACTCCTCCCGGGCACCTGGTCCCACCTCTAGCTTGTTAGGGGTCCGTCGATGCTCATTTTTGTGCTCTATTGTGAGTGATGTTGAGATTATCGTCAGGATCTTCTTTCACTCATTTTAATGATTTTCTCTTACCTTCTCGACTTTGGGACTGATTAACTAATGTTTGCTTCTTTGATTATCACAATCATTGAACATGTTTTGTATGAACATTACAATTATAAAGTAACAGCCTTTAAAAAAATGGACTTGAAAGCAAGAGCATAGGTTGAAATACTGTTAGCATTATGAAATATTATAAGGGGCGTTGTTATTTTTATCCACTCACAAAAATTCATGCATCTTCGATGTCTGTTAGGATTTTGTCGAAAATACTAATTTTGGCACTTTTCTTTAAAACCTCAATAAAAGTATGGTTTAATGTACTAATGTCATTACATATATTTGTTACACTCAAGTTACTGAATGAGTATAGAACATGTGCAAATATCTCTTTAATTTTGTATTTCTTCACGTCTATGTATAATTGTGAAAGTGCTGTCGATAGTAAATAGTTCTCTAAATTTCACCAGGTTCTTTGGTACCAGCTTTAGTAAAAAATATACATACACATGAACATATTAAGCTTATCCTCTCGAAATCAAATCTATTAAATTCATGTCTCATATATTATGACCATAATAAAATGCAATCAAATAATGCACTAGCGTCATGAAGTGGTTTATCCGTTCGAGATTTGAAGTACTCTTATGCTCATACGAACACTTTGATATGCTCTTTTGTGTTTGTGAAAAGCGATTTCGGATATACTATGCCTAGGTTTTCAATTTGCTGAAATAGTTTTCAATAGATGTTCTTTTTATACATACTTTTATAAATACCACACACATATTCGATTATGTATAAAAGATGAAGTCATGAATGTAAAATGTCCTCCAATTAAACTTGAAATAAACTTTATTACAGGGAAACACTGTTCTTCAAGGAAATTGGAGCGGGAATTACAAAGATGTGGAAGATGCAAAAGCGCCAACGGAATGGAACGGAAGCGCCAAGATTATTCAGAAATACTTCAACACTAAATCCATCGTCAAATATGGTCAATGCTGGGTATTTTCTGGAATTCTGACGACTAGTATGGCTTTTATCAATCACTCTTCGTTTTCATTGAATTTTGCATTAAACAAACATTTCAGTATCAAAAAACAAAATGATTTTAATTGACACATCTTTCTGTATAACAAAACGATAAGTTTAACGTCAGTATGATGTACTCAATTTGACTTGACTTTGACGTTTACATGTTACACAAAGACAGTCAGGAAAAAAATTAATTCAGCGCTTATGATCTCAGAGCGTGCTGCGAGACTGGTGTATTTTTAGTAATATCGCATAATGTATTTCCTGACACAAGATCATATTCATAGAAAAACATTGTTACTAAAAGCCAGCGCTGTCGTTTCATGGAACGGATTATTCGAGACTCTTTTTGTTTTGATGAAGGCCTAAACTGGAATCATTTCGGATAATAAATCCTCACAAATGTTACTATTAGCCATAACTATTGAAAATAGAAAAAAAGTAGTAATATGTAGCGGCCTTTTGTTTAATTTTAAAAATTCATCCAATTTGATATATAATCATTGTAGATTTAGTATCAACCTCAATTCTATCGAGAAAAAAAAGTGTGAACTCTGGTTGCTGGATTCGAGCCTTCATGGAGAGATATGGAAAACACCCATGAGTTACCTTACGTGTAATCTTTCAGCCGCGATAATTGAAAATATTATTGTGTTATTTATCTGAGTACTCAAGGTGTAAGTTGTGAATTTGAAGATGTTAAACATTGTAATTAATATATTTACACATAACAACGCTTATAAAGCTCTCGACAGCTAATTCTATCTTGAATAATTGAGTGTTTCTATAAACAGTTAGATTGCTTCATTTAAGCCATACTGATCATAGTTCCTCAAATTGATCTTATTTGTGAAGAATACCGGCTTCGTATAGTGTCTTGGATCAGGTAATGGACAACTACTGTCCTGTTCACTAAATCCAGAGCACCCTGTTTTCTCTAAAATATGATATTGTCATCTTCCTAAAAACTATCAATTTTATAGTACTCCTTTAGTCGTTATAGAAAATACCTTTGTTTTGGCTGTACGTCAATCATTAAGAAAATAGACGGAAAATTAAAAGTCTACTGGGATTTCCATAGTAAAATCACTTGAAATGCGTGTCGTCGGACACTTTGACGTCACTGTTTACTATTGTTGACACGGAGAACAATATGGCGGCAGTTTGAAATTAGCATGGGAATACCCTGTAGACATTTTATTTTTCATATTGCGGCTTGAAGGCAGTTGATAGGGTAAGTTGAAGTTAATTTCCAATTACGACTAAAGGAGGTCAATTTTCGGAAACAATAATTATAAAGATAATTCTTCAGATGACAGAATAAATTGCCAAAACAGGAAGCTCTGGATTTAGTGAACAGGGCAATAAGATAAGGAGGTAGTTACGATCTAAGACTGTTAAAAGGTATTTCGAAGTTTATCTGTTCTTAAAGACGTTTAACATTCTACATGAATATGAAGGAGGGTAATAAAGTTCACTAATCCCCCGTTTCTCTTACATGTCGAAACGTTGAAATATCCTTTAGAGCAATGAACAGATCACACTAGGGGTAATTTCATCTTCAACACTTTGTTCTTATATAAATAAACATCAAAGAAGTACCTCACCATTATTCAGTCTCAAAGTCGAGAAGGCAAGGCAAAATCGTGAGAATTTCCATCGAAACGGTTGCGAACCCCGGAATGAACATCATTCCGAAATGAGACCAGGTGTCCGGGGAGAGTCAGCGTCTCCTGATTGCATGCAACACCCGTCGCAACAGCTCCATGGAAACCTGTCAAATTCGGTGATTGGCTCGATGTACATTTTGATGTACATATCAGGTAAGTATGTCTTTGTTTGGTGATGTTGACAGCTATTCAATCACAATGTAGAATGTCACTGATCATTCTGGAAAGGGGGATCTCATATGCTTTTATAACATCCCCATAGCGACCGAAGAATTTCCTAAATGATGATTTCAGTCGTTGTGTAACATAACCCTGAACAAGTAGCTTACTTGCAAGCCGTCTGGCTCTAATGATGAAATTTTCATATTTCGAACATGCCCTGGCGTACCGTATCAGTTGAGAAACAAAAACACCATATAAGCAGGAGAAGACGGAATGTTGCTAATCATGAAAGGGAAGTTAGTTATGTGGAAGCTGAAATCGTCACGCTTGTCATACATTGAGATGTGCAAATGGCTATTTGCGTCGAACGATAGAACTATATCTAAGTACGAAGCAGATCTGTCGCTCTCTCTTGTTTCCTTGATCTCTTGTTGATGGGGATAGATTTCATGTAGATGGTCCTTAAATTTCGTTTTGTTCTTTGTTCTTACAATTGTCAATATTCAAATATATGTTCTATATTATAGATAGACGTACACATCAGGTATTCCTCATAAACTCGCAGTAAAAGATGCTTTCTAATTTCTTTTCGCATTTGAAAGGTATCACGCAGGTGTCAGAATAAAGTAGGCTAGGTTACACTTTGTTAATCTAAACATTGATGTATACATGAAGGAAAACTAGAGTCATCTTAGTACCATATTTGTTTTTTCAGTGTGCAGAGCAATCGGGATTCCATGCAGAAGTGTCACAAACTTTTCATCTGCCCACGATACAGACGGATCCATCACTATAGATGTATACTATACTATTCTAGGGGTGAAGCTGACAGACTCTGATTCAATATGGTAAAAAGTCCATGAAAATTAGGAAAGGAGATTTACAAATACTTTTTATCATCTCGCCTTACCCAAAGGCTCAAACTTCGTTTTTGTCATACCGGTTTGCCAGTCATCTGTTGTCCGTCGGTCCATCCGCTAACTTTTAAAATTTTCGAAATCTCCTCTGAAACCGTTGGAAAGATTGCGATAGAACTTGGTGCGCATGAAGCACTAAAGGTCCTCTACCTAGTCTGTTCGTTTAGGTGGTCCGATCACTTTGAGGTTAATCTAGGGCGGGGTCAAATACCTTGTCAAGATATCAACATTTGGATTTTAAATGATTTTATTTTGTATATTGGTGTTTCAATGGCCGATGGACCCAAGAACAGCGGAACAAATCCCGGCGGGACCTACTTTTTTCTTTTTCTTCTCTACGACTTTATTGTTTTGATTAATGGAAAACGAGGTCATGAATTTCTTCGTATATTATGGTAGCATTTGATAGTTTTATACGACATAGTTCTACCCCTGTGATACAGCATTTCTGTCTGCATGAACATAAGGATAAAGATGATATAAAAATGAAATGCTGTGTCACGGGGAGGACAATGTTCAATAATGGAATAACTGTTTAATAAAGCGTGAATCTGTTTATAAAATCTATTTGTTATTTTCATTTTTTGAATTGTTTCACAAAAAATAGCCTTTGCTATCACAGGATTTATAAATTTTTAAATGTTTCGAATTAATCAAAATTTCAGATTTTTGAATTTGCAAAATTGAAATGTCAATTTACTTTCGAACGGTAATGTAAATCAATGGCATTCAAGTTGTACACTCAGGTAGACCATATGCTTTGTACAGGTAAACGCAGTAGCCAAGTATATTTTAAACTATTTAAAAGTAATAAAATCAAGACCTTTGCTATTAATTTGATTTAATATTTATCTATCTGGATAAGAAATGAATATCATTAGATGTTTTCTTTCCAAATGTAAGGTATTGTTGATTTGGAGCATTTTTGGCCTGTCTTATGTGGTTTAAATGAGTAAGTGTGTAATAGTGAAACCTCCTTCTAAAAGTTCTCTATATAAAAGAATTCTTTCGAGAAAAAATGTTTAAAAGGCATTAAGGTACAATTTGGACTCTTATAAGAAAGGCATGACCTCACATCAATGTTTTGAATATATGATATCCTTTGTCGTCATGTGAAAAAAATTAGTAAAATTAATGTAAAAATAAATGATATAAACAAGAAAACAAGAAAGCTGATTTTAGACAATGCGGACAAGTTTGTATACTTATTTGTTTAATAAGTCAACACCACAAGGTTTAACCTGACATTATTTATTAAAGGAATTTTCATGTTTGGAATGAAGTATGGATGGATCGACCTGACCTTCCAAAAGAAAAGAAGTATGGAGGATGGCAGGTCATAGATTGTACACCACAGGAAATGAGTGATAGTAAGTCATTTCGAATAAGAGGCGTTGAAGTTCAATTTTTTTTAATTCGCCCTTTAATGAATAAATTGGTGGACCTGAAATAATGTATGAATAGGTTGTCAGAATTATCCAATTACCACAACAAATAATTTCACAAAGCATTATTACAAGAGATACTAAGACGTACTCTGTCAAGATTATTTATTTCGAGCCTATTCTCAAAACATGTACCAAGATATTTGGTCACCAAAGGATCTGATTTGCTAACATACGTATTTTTATAAAATTAATCGAGAGGAGAGTGTATACTAAAAGGTCCCTCATATTGGCGAGGATTAAATTGTTCTTATCAACTTCTTTTTCATAAACATATATATCTTAATGTTCCCATTGTTCCCATATGATCGATACTGGTTATTCACGATAATTCTATCATTATTCCCAATAATCGAAAAGATTTGGACTTATACTATTATTTTTTCTAAGAATTATGTCTCAATTTTCTTACAATTTCTTCTGGCATTTACTTTTAATAGGGAAATATCAATGCGGTCCAGTGTCGGTTGCTGCCATCAAAGCTGGTGATGTCGGCATCAATTATGATGGAGAATTTGTTTTTGCCGAAGTCAATGCCGATAGAGTAGTATGGATGTATGACAATAATGCCGATAAATACTTGATAGATATAGAGACTGCCAGGTATAATTTGTCATGATAATAAATTGCTACAAATTTCAAAAGTATATTGAAGTAAACACCAAAAAAGTACCTATCAGTTAGTCAGGCAAGGAAAATCATTAGAATTCCTATTGGAACAGTTGCGAACCACGGAATGAATAACATACGGAAGTGAGACCAGGTACCCGGGGAGAGTCAGTGTCTCCTTATTGCATGCAACACCCGATTGAAAGTAAACTGTGTCTTTGTGTTTAGATGACAGCGCTCCCTAGCAACAGTCCAGGAGAATACTTAAATTAGTGATATTACTTAAAACTGTAATATTATTGAAAACAATAATGTTGCCACCCTATATTACATATTTCTGTAATATAGACAAAAGAAAGGAGGGGATCTCCAACAACACTAGGTTGCAGCACCCACAGCAAAATCCCAAAACACCCATGCAAAAAACACAGAACAGATACCCACAGAAAGAGACGCAAAAGGGACAAGGAACACCAACTCATAACATAGAAACATAAAAGACTACACATAAACCAACGAGACCAATGGGCAACCGGTGCCGACTTAGGACGGCCATCTGCCAAGTAAATAGCAGACGGTGTGGTTATCCTGGATTACGTGCGCACAACCCTCTCACTTCTCCAGTTACCTAGAGGTCTCGAAGAACGTACAAATGTGGTGTAAAACAACCTCCTCACTGTAAGATGACGTCACACAAACAAGACCGCGAAACGCAGAGGCCCCAGAGACACAGATGAATATGTAAATGGATATAAAAAGAGGGCATGCGTAATACAGTCAGTGCTCTGCCGGCTGTAGCGAGCTCATGTATGTAATCACCCGAGGAGTCCGACTGACATTCAGAGAGGACAGGTGGTCGGGGCCCTGTCTTCTCTAAAGAGGTTTGGACAGGGCCCGTCATGGAGTCCCGTCGTCACAGTCAGTCAGAGTGCAAGTCTTAAGAATGCGCTCGTACAAGACTGTATATTGGTCAAGTACCAAGCTTAGTGTCCGTCTGGTGACATTAGGATCATATCCACGGTATAAAAGGCGTTTGATGACTCTGACGCATTTTCGATACATATGCTGTCTACCTTTGATCCTTCTTATTTTGTTAATCATGTCACCATAAAATGCAGGTTGTGAAATACCTAAAGTAATATACTCCGTTGCTTTTATGGGTCCGAATTTCAAAAGAAAATGATCATAATTTTTGTAAAATTTCCAGAAAGTCTTTACTAGTTTGTGAAAGCGAAAACCTTGACCTAAAAGTTTCTTTGTAATTTGTAGATTTCTATTATGAAAATCCAAAACATCAGTACATGCTCTAGCATACCGGATGAGCTGTGAAATGTATATACCGTATGACGGTAATCTAGGGACATCACCGTCAAGCCAGGGGAAATTTACTATGTTGAAGCCAAAATCATCTCGTTTGTCATATACACTTGTATGAATTTCTCCATTGACAATTTTGATATTTAGGTCCAAAAATGGTGTTTCAGTGTCTGTAAAGTTTGCCTTGTTTAGAGTCAATTCTTGTGGATAAATAGCATCTTTATACTTTTCAAAAACAGGATTATCGATAGTAAGAATATCATCCAGGTACCTAGAAGTACTAATGAAGCATTTCACATCATCATGTTTTCTTTGCTTTTGAAGATTTTGAATAAATTTTGAATAAAACAAAGCACAGTTTTAAAGCCACCAGCACAGTTTATATCATTCAACAACAAATTCGTTAAATATGAAAAAAAATTCTACTGAAAAGCGAAAATAATGTCCATTTGGACCTTTTTTTTTCACTTTTTCTTTTTTCTGGTATCACATTTTCCTCACGTATGTTAAGGAAAAATTTTTTCCTGATGCTCTGAATAATTTTTCAGTGTATATTTAAATGAGATACAACTCCTAATCACCCTTCATTCTCCCCGAATTCACTGGAATAAGAGCGAACTGTCCATCTAAATAGTATTACTACTTACAGTAATATAAAGACATAAATTTCAAAGAAAGATAACTCCAATTTAATTTATATTATTGTTTTTAGTAATATTACTGTTTCCAATATTCTCTTGGACTGAGCAACAGAGTATTGAAATTCGATTTTATCGATATGATATGTCAATATATGTTTACAATATTTATGTAACTCTTTAAAGAGTTTTTGTCCGCAATCCTTTATCAAGGAAAATGAATTTCAGCTTTTCAATTTACACTTTCGCGATTCATTACAATAAACATCTTTATCAGGTTTTAAATGATGCTATTGAATTTATGCTATTTTGAACATATATTTTATTTGGATATGCTACTGAATCGACCTTACAGGAAATTTGGAGCCGCGCGCTCTCTGTAATGTAAATGTAAAAATCTAACTTCAAAAAATTAAAGAGGGCGCTACCGAAACAATTTATGGTGGCGCCACCGAAAGCATCACTGATGAGAATTTGATATGCGAAACACGTGTCTGGTGCATGTAAATTGATTTGGAATTTTCTTCAAGAAGGTAGAGAGTTGGAACCCTTCGACATTATTAAAGACGTTTAACATCTAAGAAGTTCCCATCACAATTTAGTCTCAAAGTCAAGAAGGTAAGGCAAAATAATTAGAACTTCCACTGGAACAGTTGCAAACTCCGACTGAGACACTACTCTGAAGTGAGTCCATATGCTCGGGTAGAGTCAGTGTCTCTTATTTGCATGAAACATCCGTCTCAACGGCTTCATGACAACGCGTCAATTCGGCGAGTGTCTCGATATACATATTGATGAACAAGTCAGGTAAAATCGGCTTGTTTGATGATTTTGCCAGTCATTATTCTGCTACGTGTTTCTGTACGCTTTTTCGACGTAGTAACTTTCATACTTTTTGGCATATATCATTGTTTAGATTTGAGGATCACTGACGAGGGATAAGTATCCGAAACGTGCATGTCTGGTCCATGTTGCCAATTTATCTGTTCTTAAATGATGCTATTCAATTTGAAGACGTTTACATTCAATCGCAATCAAGAATATCACAATGTTTCATTCATTTTATGTTTCATTGAAATGATAAAGGGTGAATAAGATGTGAAAAGAATTTGAACAATAATTGAAGTTATTTTTCTTGATAAAGGACTGCTGCAAATCCAATACACAAAGTTTATACTTTTCTCCCTTTAGAAATGTATTAAGGATTTCAATATCTTATCATTTGTAAAGTATTGGCGAAAACATAAGCACAAGGGGAATACCGACTGAAAGTAGCGGCGATGATCACATAAGAGAGGATTTGACAAATTCATACAAGTATAAAGAAGGTATCATCTTTCCACTTATAAACGCAAATTATATTCAATAGGTAAATGTAACAAGCAGTCATTTGGGACATTATGTATAATGTGGGGAAAAGTACATAAATTCTAACTCAACTAATAGGTTGATGGCAGGTATCGAAATAAATCAAAATGGATTTTCACATATCACTTTTTATGTATTTGAAAGGATTTAGACAGTTTGAAAAATTCATTACGTTTCTGTATTCTGTCATACTTAAGGTTACGGTTCTGACTACGGAGAGATGATTCTAATTTTCACATCATTTGATGAATGAAACAAGCTAGAAATGTTATTGGCACACCTTTTTTTCTAAATTCCTTCAAGAAAAACAATAATCCTCCTGAATACTGTTCTTTGACTTTATGGTTGTTTTGGAGGCAAATGCATGTATCTTAATGGACACAAGTAGGAACAGCTCGAATTCTGGTACATATGGCTTTGAATGTCTTAGCATAAAAACAAAAGCTCATATATAGATTAAAATCATGTATATTCAAGCCTAGTTATAAGTAATGGTCGATCTCATGGCAACGTTCGAAACAACTGTCTTAATATTTTGAAAGTTCTTCAATAGCTTTTTACTCAAACATAAAGAAATGCTTAATTTGGATACATTAAAATTTACTAAAGGCGTATAAGAGAGGAGCGGTTCTCCAACAAGATCATGTAGCACCAGTAAAACCTCGAAATACACCATGTGGAAACACAGAGTAGACAATTGCAACAAGACAAGATACCTAAAAGGAATAAGATACGACAAATACGACATCAAAAGGACAAACATAAGACTACACATAAACCAACGAGATCAATGGGCAATCGGTGCCTACATTGGACGACCATCTGTCACGTTAGTAACTAATGGTCTGGTTATCCGGAATACTTAAGCACAACCCTCCCAGATTAAACAAGTGTCTTGTTGAATGCACGATTGTTGTGTATCAAAGTTTCCTCACGGTAAGATGACCACATAATAAACACTTTAGTAAAGCGAAGTGGCCAAAGCAACACCATGATGAACATGTAAATTGATATCAAGATCAAAGGGCTAGTGAAAAACAATCCGTTCCCTGCCGGATTGAGGAAGCTCATGCAATCACCTGACCGACATTCAGAAAAAAACAGGTTAACAGGGCCTTGTCTTCTGTATAGAAATTAAAAATGTCCGCCATGGAGTTCCGTCGTCACAGTCAGTCTGAGTGTAACTCTTAAGGATGCGCTGATATCCAGATGTACATGTAGATTAGTTAAGTGCCATACCGAGTCTCCGTCTGGTGACAATGGGATCATATCATCGGCAATTGATGATTCTGGTGCATATTTTCGATGGAAATTCTGTACACCCTTGATCCAACTTATTAGTCCCCTACCGGCAACGCCGAAGGGGACTCTTAGTTTCCTCTCGGTCTGTCTGTCCGTCTGTCCGTCCGTCTGTCCGTCCGTCTGTCCGTCCGTTTGTCCCTCCGTCTGTCCATCTGTCCGAATATCAGTTTTCCGGACTTTTTTCTGCAACGGATGGAGATATCAAGATGAAATTTGATACACAGCTTGGTCTTGGATAGTTACAGAGCAAGTTCGGCTTTCGTCACGCTTGACCCTTTTTTCGAGGAGTTATGCCCCTTGATGACTTGGGAAATTCACTTTTTGTCAGTTTTCCGGCCTTTTCTTTCTGCAACGGATGGAGATATTCAGATAAAATTTGATACACAGCTTTATCTTGGATAGTTACAGAGCAAGTTTGACTTTCGTCACGCTTGACCTATTTTTTGAGGAGTTATGCCCCTTGATGACTTAGAAAATTTACTTTTTGTCAGTTTTCCGGACTTTTTTCTTCAACAGATGGAGATATTCAGATGAAATTTGATACACAGCTTGGTCTTGAATAGTTACAGAGCAATTTTGACTTTTGTCACGCTTGACCTATTTTTCGAGGAGTTATGCCCCTTTATGACTTGGAAAATTCAGTTTTTGTCAGTTTTCCGGACTTTTTTCTGCAGCAAATAGAGATATTCAGATGAAATTTGATACACAGCTTGGTCTTGTATAGTTATAGAGCAAGTTTTGTTTTCGTCACGCTTGACCCATTTTTCGAGGAGTAATGCCCCTTGATGACCTGCACAATTCAGTTTTTATCTGTTTTCCAGTTCTTTCTGCAACATATAGAGATACTGTATTCAGGTAAAATGTGATACTCAGCTTAGTCTTGGATAGTTATAGAGCAAGTTTGACTTTGGTAATGCTTGACCTATTTTTCAATGAATTATGCCCCTTGATGACTTGCACAATTCAGTTTTTGTCAGTTTTCCAGACTATTTTCTGCAACAAATAGAGATATTCAGGTGAAATTTGATACTCAGCTTAGTCTTGGATAGTTACAGAGCAAGTTCAACTTTCGTCACGCTTGACCTCTTTTTCGAATCGATAAAGCTCAAGCAGATAAAACATCAGAACTGAGCTGCACAGACAGTAAGTTTAATTAAAACTCATAAATGTTTAATTGAAGAGTAATTCATGGACAGAGTTGCAGGACATAAATATATGCCGCCGTTAGGGGACTATATCGCTCAGCGATCATAACATTTTTTGTATATTAAGTCACCATTAAAGGCAGGTTGTTAATCTTACAAAGAAATATACTATGTTGCATGTTCGAATTTCAGAGTATTTTTTGTAAAATTTCCAGAAGTCTTTACTAGTATATGAAAGGAAACATGGATCTTAAAGTTTCTTTGAAATGTATAAATTTCTAATGTGAAAATCGAAAGTATTGGTACATGCTCTAACAATGAGTTAAGATTAATTACGTAAATATCGTATGGCGCTAGCTAGGAACGTATACATGTACATTTTTGTCATTTAACAAAATATGAAATTCATGAAAAATTAGGCCTGCAAAGGATGTTAGAAGCAAAAAATTGAATCGCACATATTCTTATTTTTGCCCTGTTCGTACATTGGTTTCCGCCAACATTTCATTTGAGTAAGCTCCTGAAGCTCTGATACAAAAAAGAGAAAATGTTATACATGTACAATGTAGTTCCTCTTCTTCTATACAAAGCTATTTGATTTTTAAGAAAGAGTATGTGTAACACATAATGAGTGTACTAATGAATATTACATATGGTATCAATAGTACTTCTCTTGTATCTATTGTCGTTTTGAGATAGTTTGTTATGTCTTGTCCCGCAGGATCTCAAAAAGAAAGAGAGGCAGTAAATGAAGCTTACAAGGAATCAAAGAGGACAAATTTTAAGCTCTACACTATTCCAGAAAAGAAGGTAGACGCGGACCTTAAAAATGGATTATTTAGATCACTTGAGCTCTCAAGACTTAGTGTGCTATTGTCATAACGTGTCCTCCACCGTCCATCATCAGTCTTAAGCTTTTCAGATTTTCGACTTCTCCAAAACCAATAAAGGAATTTTTATGAAATTTGGTAGGAATAAAGTACTCATGGTCCCTTAAAAGTTTTTGTGGTTTCAAATACGGATCCTTCAACAGATGGCGCCACCACAGGCCTTTTGATGAACCGAAGCACCTATCGACAAAACGAAGACATCACGATGACCTAGAGGAATGTCTGAACAAGTGTTATTATTTTTGGTTTCACTCCGAAGTCAAATTTTGTGTGTGTGAGGGGTGGGTGGGTGTGAGGATGTGGGTGGGGGGGGGGGGTGAGGGTGTGTGTGGGGGGAGGGGTGAGGGTGTGTGGGGGGGGAGGGGTGAGGGTGTGTGTGTGGTTTTTTTCGTCTTTTCGAACTTGGTTAACAATGCTCATATTAGCTCACCTGAGCGAAGCTCAATTGAGCTTTTGTCATAGCATGCCGTCCGTCGTAACTTTTTACATTTTCGGCTTATTTTCCGTAACTGCTGAAGGAATTTTGATGCATCTTGTAAGGAATGAAATACTCATGGTCCCCTCTAAGTGTTGTTGTTTTTCGTTGGGATCCGGCAACAGATGGTGCCACCAAAGGCAAAAGTAGGTCACGGGGTACCCTCCTTTCACAACCCTCTTCTTTAGAACTGAGGCACCCATGGACCGAAAGCAAAAAGATGAACCAGAAGGATATCGTAACAGGTTTTCTTATTTTTTTGCGGGGGGTCCCTTTTTTTAAATAATTTAATAAATGTATGATCTTCTGCACTCATCTACTGCATATTTTTTACATTTACGTTACTAAATGCTTTAATGTCCATTATATTTTTTTTACCCTTTTTAAGGAATTTTTATGATTTCTTAAACACGAATAGACATGTTTACTGTGCACATGGATCCAAGGGTTGTTGGTTCAAATCCTGGTGTTATATAGTAGTTTTCCCCCATAGTAGTTTTTTCCCCCGGAAAAACTGCTATATAGTAGATTTTTCCCCAGGCGGAAAAACTGCTATATAGTAGTCTTTCCCCCATAGCAGATTTTCCCCCTTACCGTTACTGGTTTAGATTTTATCTTTTTTATCATTTTGCATTCAATAACGATTTTCGATTATTTATGATCTGGAACCAACTCAAAAAATTCGCTCAGTTTGTCTTAAATTATCTTTGTCTATCTTTCGTTGTCTGTCTTTATGTATGTTTTTTTCCTTTTTTTCAATAAAAAAAACTTTCATTGTCTGTCTGTACGTGTGTCTATTTACGTGTCTGTATCCCTGTGTCTTTCCGCCTGCCTGTGTGTCTGTGTGTCTGTCTGTCTGACAGTGTATCTGTGCTTTGTGTTTGATGGGTTTTTTTTATTTTTGTCGTATTTGTGTCTGTGTGTGTGGGTGTGTCTGTGTGTGCCTGTCTGTCTGTCTGTCTGTCTTATCTGTCTATCTATGTATGTCTATTAGTGTTTGTCTATCTGTCTGTTGGTGAGTGCCTCTATATACTTTTTGTGTCTGTTTGCGTTTCTGTCTGGATATCGTCCAGTGTGTGTCTGTCTATTTATCTGTAAGTTTTTCAGTCTGTACCTTTCTGCATGTATTTATCTTTTTGCCTGTCTGTATATGTGAAAGGGTGTATGTTTGAGTCAGTCTGTAATTTTGTCTGTCTAGATGACAAATACGGATAATGACCATATCCCTGTATACAGCACAAAATCGATAATTCAGAAAATCAGAAACCGAAGGCATACAAAATCAGGATAAAACAGGAACCAAAGCAAACAAACAAAATCCTCCACCACATGAAAAGAAGCGAACTCCCGATATGGGCGTCAGACCAGGTGCCCTGGAAGAGTAAGCATCTCCTGCTTGCACGCAACACCCGCCGCTTCAATTCGGTAGAACTGTCACATCCGGTTACTTCTATTTCGGAAGATTTAGAGTACAATCTTTTGTTGGATGGTTCAAATGGTCTGTGACAGAATATCATCCACCATTCTGGAGCTCTAGTGGGACATCATATAGCGTATGACGAGTTCCCCATATCGACCGTAGAACTTCCTCAGTGACGATGTTAGTCAGTCACAAACATATCCCTGACTGAGAAGCTTATCTGAAAGACGCCTAGCTCTTAGAACAAAATCCGTATATTTGGTACTTGCTCTAGCATAGCGTATCAACTGAGATATGAACACGCCATAAGCAGGCGATGAAGGATTGTTGCTACTCAGAAAAGGAAAGTTTGTAATGCTGAAATTGAAGTCATCACGTTTGTCATAGAGTAAGGTGTTCATGTGACCATCAGTGTCGTAGGACAACATTATTTCCAAATAGGATGCTGAATTGTTTGTCTCTGTAGTTTCTTTGACTTCAAGTTCGAAGGATAGATACTGCTCAGGTAATCCGCGAATTTTGGATTATTGATGGACAATCGTCTATGTATCTGTAAGTGAAGTGGAAGTCAGAAGCTTAGTATCTTTTCCCTTCAGAGACCAAAGATTGAATGAATTTAGCTTCGTTTGAGTAAAGGAAAATGTCGGCAAGGAGTGGGGCACAATTGGTCCCCATTGGAATTCCGACATTTTGCTGGAAGACCTTTCAGTGTACTTATTTTCAGAATCGAACTTTTCTTTTACAAAGTACGTTTTGTCATAGTTAACAACAACAAATTTGTATTTGCGATTGCCATTCTTGCTTGTATTACTTATCATTTTTGCGAGTCTTTCTTTCAATTTAGAATGTGGAATTGTAATGTAAAGTGTCGAAAAATCAAAGGCTTTGATCGAATGGACTCTACTAGAATGAGTGGATTTCAGATGTTCTAAAAGTTCCTTCGAATTCTTTAAAATCCACACTGGTTGATACAACTGCGATAATATACTGTCGAGCAATACATTTGAAGCCCAGATTTGATTTCAGATAAAACTTTGGTGAGTAAGATCAATACAGATTTGGTAGAACATTTTGATGAACCAGTGATGAAACGTTGTTTGTACGATGCCTGTCTCTCTCTTAATCTGTCTTTCTTCTGTAAATGGAAATTTTCTGAAATGCTGTGGAAAATTGAGGTATTACTGAAAATCATAGTAATGTGTATTTGTCATTTTGATGTCAATATGTCCATGTCTGTCTAAGAGTGGGTACGTCTGTCTGTGTCTTTAAGTCTGTCTCTCTATGAGATTATCTGTGTCTGTGTCTAATAATAGTATCTGTCTTTCTTTGTGTCTGTCTTTGTTACTGCCAAATAGTATAAATCTGTTTGTCTTTGTATTTGTCCGTCCCATGCTTGTCTGTCTTTTCTGTCTGTATGTCGCTGTGTATCCTTAAGACTCTTTATCTCTATCTGCTTGCATATTTGTGCTTGTCCGTCTTTGTGTCCTCCTATTCATGTGTCTGTCTTAGTGTTATTTGTGTGTGTGTCTGTCTATTAGTGTCTGTCTGACTGTCTTTAAGTGTCTGTGTGTTTGTCTGAATTTGTCTATCTATCTGTCTGATTTACTGTTTGTATACCAGTCCGTCTGACTTCTTTATACACATGTATATGTTTGCCTTTCTGTCAGTCAGGCTGTCTGTCCCAAAATAATTCTTACTCAAAATAAGCTCTAAAAGGTCAAGGACAAATGTGTTGGTACAGTTTAAACCTCTTAGTTAAGGTCAATCAAATAGGCCAAGGTCAATACTCGAAATATATCAATTTTTTATGAAAAGTTTTGATGTCAAAATATATCATAAAGTTTTAGTACAATAAAGTGTAATAAAATACAAGAGGTCAAGGTCCAATCTTAAGGACCAGGGTAATATTTGATTTTTTAGGGGGGGGGGGATTTTTCCATTGTTAATCCAAATTGTTAACGCTGGGGTCATAAGAATTTATAGACGCTAAAGATATCCCTACAATATAGGATTTATTTGAAAGAAAAAACATTTTTTTATTAAAGGTTCAAAGATGATAAGCACGAAAATTCCAATTAAGTTATCATTGGGAAAAGATAAGCTCTCATGACCAGAGGTAAGACCTACCTTAAATGGAATGTCTTATATGTACATTACTACGATATAGTCAAACTCAAAACTGTATCTACAAGGTCAAAAGTATATGTAAAGGTCAATACTTGAATCAAGTCAACTCATTGTTTTCTTTATCCAAACAAATATGAAATATTTCATAACTCAAAATTGCATTTTTCTAGGACATTGTTAAATCTCAAGGTCAATATCAAAGCCAATATCTGATTTCAAATCTACTCCCAAGTTATGCTTTGCTTGGAATTATGTCTCCCCCCCCCACGGGGAGGAGACATATTGGTTTTGCCTTCGTCGTCCGTCTGTCTGTCTGTCCGTCTGTCACACATCGTGTCCGGGCTATATCTCCTGAACCGTTTGCCCGATCACTTTCATATTTTAGTATGTTGTTGCTTATGACCCGAAGGTTTCACATCACCTTGACCCAAGGTCATGGGACCAAGGTCAAGGTCACTTAGTGCATTTTTAATGAAACTATGCATACATTCCTGTCCGGGGTATATCTCTTGAACCGTTTGCCGGATCACTTTCATATTTTAGTATGTTGTTGCTTATGACCCGAAGGTTTCACATCACCTTGACCCAAGGTCATGTGACCAAAGTCAAGGTCATGTAGTACAATTTTAATGAAATTGTACAAGCATTCCTCTTCGGGCTATATCTCTTGAACCGTTTGTACGATCGCTTTATATTTTATTTAGTATGTTGTTGCTTATGACCCGAAGGTTTCACATCACGTTGACTCAAGATCATGTGACCAAGTTCAAGGTCAATTAGTATACATGTATTTTAAATGAAATTGTATTTGTTATGTGTATTATGTCCAGGCTTAATCCTTTGAACTGTAATCGGATCATTTGATATTTTAGTATGATGGTGCTGATGACCCAAAGGTCTCACACCACCTTGATCCAAGGTCATATTACTAAGGTCAAGGACAAATATTACATTTTTTAATGAAATTGTAAATACTATGGAGTCTGGACTATATCTGTGGAATCGTATACTGGATCGCTTTGATACTTTAGAATGCTGTTGCTCAGGATTGGAAGGTTTCTTATCATCTTGACCCAAGGTCATGTGCCGAAGGTCAAGATCATTTAGTTCTTTTTAATGAAATTGTACGTACTGATCTTGTCTGGGCTATATCTGCTGAACCCTTCTTACAATTGATTTCATATTTTAATACGTTGTTTCTCAGGACTAAATGTTTCTTATCACATTGTCCCAAGGTCACATGATTAAGGTCACTTCTTACTTTGGTAATGAAATTGTATGTGCTAATCATGTCCAGGCTGAAATTGTTATGCTTATCATGTTTAGGCTTTATATTTTGAATCGTGTATCCAATCACTAATTCAGTTTTTTGTTGCGCATGATCCATACAATGTATTTTTCAGATCACCTATATCCAAGGTCATGTGACAAAAGTCAATTTCACTAAATATGAAATTGTATATGCTAATCATGTTTGGGCTTTACCTCAAACAATACAATGAATCACTTTCATGTTTTAGTATGATGCTGCCCATGACTCAAAGGTTTCACATCATCTTGGCCCAAGGTCAAAGTAACTTAGAGGGAGGGGGGGAGACATCTGGTTTTTTTTCTGAAAAAACATTTGATTTAATTGGAGGACTATTTTCGTGCTTTCTTACAAAATGAATTTAATAAAATTCCGGAATTCATTCGAGAGCGGTTAAATGGCTATTTAGCAGCTTTTCCCCGGGGAAAAATCTACTATAACATGGGGGAAAGTCTACTATATAGCAGAATTTCCCCTGGGGAAAAACTACTATATAGTAGATTTTCCGGGGGGAAAAGTCACTATATAGCCATTTTTTCCGGGGGGGGGGAGATGGCTAGGGGGAACGACTACTATATAACATCGGCACTGACACTTAAAAATTGTTTTTCTTCCTTTTTCATTTTTTCCTATTTTGTACGTTTAAATCATTTTCCTTACATTTTCATTTTTTCCATTTTGCACACTTATTTATAGCATATTTGTCATAAAGAGGACACTTCATGCTATGATACATATTTTATGCCTTAATTTTTATAATTCTTTTTTGAATTTTTTTGAAGTTTAAAAAAAAATATTAATATGCATTTCCAAATGAAACCAAAGGTTTTGGGCTCAAATCATGGAACTGGCACTTTCATTATGCCATGTCATTGCATATGTCAAGAGCGTGCTTGGGTATCAGGTAAGCGTTGTGCTCCCTTGAGCTTTTGTTTTATAGACCGTCCTTTCTTCTTGATGTTTTTTGCTTCAATATTTCGCCCGTCTAACAATTGTTAAACGTCTTCAAATTCAATAGCATCATTTAGGAACAGATAAATTTGCAGCATGGACAAGAAACTCTTTCTATTCAGTTATATTTGCTTCTCACACACAAAATTAACCGAATGAGAATAACGTGTGCGACATATTGAAGCTAGATGTT
The DNA here is from genome assembly GCA_028142955.1 of Pinctada fucata. Taxonomy (NCBI): domain Eukaryota; kingdom Metazoa; phylum Mollusca; class Bivalvia; order Pterioida; family Pteriidae; genus Pinctada; species Pinctada fucata. The sequence goes on along the minus strand of AP027113.1, from coordinate 25,189,319 downwards.
TTCTAGACAATCTATTCCTTTTTTTGAATTGTTATCAATTTCTATGTCTCTGAATATTTCGATACAACTTTATAAGTCAAGATTAAAGATTGCTTTTATTCAATATTCTAATAACGTTTCCAAATACATATTATTTCATGTAAATATCTAATAAATAAGTCACTAATAGATCGGGTATAGCGCTTATAAACTATATTGCATTGTCGCATTTTTGTTCATTTATAACACCGGATACATTATGTTTTAGAGTGTAAAGTTCTTCCTGGAGAGGACAGAGGACGATGATTATGGAAAGGATTTTATTGTGAAGCTAAGAGCAAGAAACACAATAGAAAAGCCTCAATCAATTTATGGTCATATAACCATCCACTCTTCAGATTACACGGGCAAACAAATTAATTTTCTAAGAACAGAGTCCTTCGAAGAAATTTTAGAACCAAAGAAAGAAGGTGAGTTTTATAGCAGCATAAGTTTACATTATTAGGATAAACTCTCTGATAAAAGAGGCTCAAAATGCAAGACAGGTATATCGAAGTATAAACCAAACACTCTTTCAATAATCATGATAATGACATGGGAAATATCCATTATTACAAAGAGCTTTTCAAAAATTTCTTATGTACTTTACTATGACATATACATTTTGATTTTCTATTTCTGACTATTTTCCCCCTAACTAAATCATTTCGAAACTGCTTTATTTTTACAACACTCATCCGAGTTACTACACGAATAAGTAATAATATCTTGTAATTTAACAAATTTGGCCGTGATTTTTGTCATGATTGATTTTATTTTTATGCCTCCATAATCAAAGATTGAGCTGACCGTTTGTTTATCTGTCTGGTTGTCCGCAAAAACTTTAACTTTGGCCATATCTTTTGAATGGTTAGTAATAATGCTCTCTGTTTTCATATATGTATTTCTTGTTACAAAACTTTATTATTGATACCAAAAATTTTGAGCTTGTTACCTTGACCTTGGAGTTTGACCTACTTTGAAATAACTTTTACCGTGGTCATTAGTTTTGAATGGTAAATGACAAGGCTTTTATATTTCACATGTGTATTCTTTGTGACAAGGTCTTTCTATAGATACCACAATTTTTGACTTCATGATCTTTGCCTTGAAGTTTGACCTACTTTTGAAAAAATCTTAAACATTGTCCATAACTTTTGAATGCTAAGTCATATTTCAAATGTGCATTCCTTGTGGTAAGACCTTTGCGTGGATATCAAGTTTTGATCTTTAGGCCTGGACCTTGGAGTATAAAATACGTTTTCCATTACAACACTTTTAATATCGAAGATTCCGATGGTGGTATTCGTGTTACACATACAAATGTTTTTATTTAGATAAGGAATTACAGTTGAGAGTCACATTTGAGGACTATATGGGCAAACTTGTCGATGGATGTTATGTATCTGCTGTGTGTTGCTTCGTAACAAAGGAAACTAGACAAGCGTCGATCACCCAAGACATGATCTGGTTGAAGAAACCAAGACTTCATTTAAAGGTAATAATATTGAATCATGTCCATCCGTCCGTCACAAATCATGTCGGAGCTACATGTATACCTTTCATCCGTCAACCTAACATCTTTCATGCTTTTACATCTTGTTGTTCATGATGAAATGAATTCACGTTACTTTTACATAAATGCATGTTATCACTAACCAGATTACAGGTTTTCAAGTACTTTTATGATATATTATTTTATCCTATCTCTGACAAATTTCTTGCAATCTGTTTGGTCGGAAGAACCGAATAATTATAAAGTTGTTTTCTGCCACTGACCGGATATTATTTAAATATCCTGCTTCTACAAAGACGCTTTACGCTGTTGACGTCACCGAGAAGCTTTAAAATTGATAAAACATACAAAAACCAAAAGCCATCAGCCATAAGTTATACAGTGTTTTACAGCGGGGGGAGGGGGGGGGGGGGGGCACACAAATATATTGAGTCGATGAAAAAAGTAGTATTGAGTACGGCTAAGCCTCGCCTAATATAACTTTTTTCATCGGCCAAATATATTTCTATATCTTACCGACATCTAAAATCCAAGAAGACCATTGGATAATCCATACCACGTGAACGCCGTGTATATCTTATATCCTGCGGCTCAAATTCATATCGGTAACGCTACTATGACGTCACGAATGCTCATTGTTTCTTGACGTCATGGGAAGAATTTCCCGTAAAAATTCAAATGTCAATAGTATTTCAATGAGCTTGATTTCCTTTATTCTAAATCTCCTCCTGAAATGAATTCAGTTTTCAGTTTATTCATTTTGAATAAACCATTTTCATGTACGATCTTTTTAATGGAGAAGACAATTCTTTAAATCCAGCCACGAATAAAAAAAAAGTTGAAATTTTGCTTTAAACGCCATTTCGTTTTAGACATGAAAATACCTAAAAAAAATCATACAGTTGGTAAGATATATACGTTACAAAGGATATATAGGGTTAGTCATATTCATATGGGACTCGAGCTTCGCTTTTGTCCCATATGAAATTTACTAACCCCATATATCCTATATCAGGTAAACTACACACTATGTAACTTATAGTATCTCCATGTAAAACACCGTATAACTAATAATGTATATTGGCTTATCTTGCTCGTTTTATATATCTTGAACCGATAATCAAATTTACTTTTATTTATTTATTGGCTAATGACGAAAAGTTTTCACTTCAAGAGGATCAATGTAAAGGTCATACGATTCTTTCATGGTTAAGAAATTTGATCATTTACTACTTGGGCTTTAATTTTTCAGTATGTCGATGTTAATAACCCATACTTATCAAATCATACTGACTAAAGGATTAACGAGCATGGTCCTAGTCACTTCTAATTTATTAAGAAAATTTAACATACGATGCCTGGGCTACATATCTACACAGCTCAATTGTGCCTCACATGACATTCACATGAACGTTCATGTGAAATTCATAAAAAGATTTCACAGGAGAAAAATATTTCACATGAATTTCACATATATTTTCTTCACGTGAATATTTCTTTGTGACCTTCATTCGAAATTAAATTCACATGAAATTAATGTCAAAAAATTCATATGAATTTGGTGTAAAAAAGAATCCATGTAAATACCAAGTTCGTGCTCATTTCACATAAATTTCATGTGAAATTTTTATATGAAGTTCATGTTAATTTTACATGAATTTAATATGAGGCACAATTGGCAGTGTAATCACATTCATATCAAACATAAGACTTAGTCTATTTTTCTGGGTCATCCAACCCCCATGTCGTCTTTGTATAGGTTAGAAGGTAATTTGAAGTTTCTACATGAATAAGAATTGGGCGGAGCGTCAGCAAAGTCGCTTCTTATTCATGTAGAAACTTCAAATTACCTTCTAACCGGCTTAGATGGCAACTACCCCGGTAGCGCGGTGGTTAGCGCGCCCGGCTAGCAGGAATGCGAAATTGCATGCTGAAAGTCTCGGCCACATATTTTCTGTCCAGCTTTTGTAAGATGCAGAATCCATGACGACCATGAAGGCGGTTTCTTCACAGATTCTTCACAAATAAGACGATCTATTTTAGAGCCTGTGATTGGCTTCGCTGAAATGTTGCCATCTAATATTATTTTGCAAGGAGTATGTATAAGCAGGACATATCTTTTAAACCAAATATTCGAACATTTTTATTTAATGATATTATTGTTGTGTTGAGAAAATTTTATGACTTAATGATTTCCCATACTTGCTAGCAGGTATGATGATATTATTGATCTAAAGTTTACGTTGAGTATACTTACAGATAAAAGTACAATGTATTAGCATTTACAAAAAGCTTGCCGTCAGTTAGCTGACGTTAAACTCGGAATAAAATGGAATAAAATGCATTTTTCGATTCAAGTGACGGAAAATTCCGAAAATCTGCAGAATGTTATAGAACGTATTGAAACAAAGACTCTTCGATGCATATTTCGGCAGATAATACGCTGACTTTGATTTGTCAGGTCATCTAGACTAGACTCATCTAGACTCATCTAGCCGACGCAATGAGAGAATATCATTCACAGATTCTGAATAACCTTGACGAATATTTGCATTTTATGCAATCGTCAACCAATCGTATTGCCAAGAGGTATTCTATCCATGCAAGTAGATTAGGAATGATTACAATATACCGTCAGTCATGACTGACGGTAATGAACTATGGGTGAAGGAAAAGTTATGGTGTAAATGTTGTGACATTTGCGTCTTTAAGAAATAACATTTTTACAATTTTTAATAATAATTATCCTTATTTCTTATTTTCAAGCTGTCCTCACGTGCCATTGAAAAGGGCGAGCCTTTTGTAGTGAAGATGGGTTTCACAAATCCTTTGAAGATACCATTGACAAATTGTTACCTAGACATAGAAGGATCAGGAATTGAAGCTGTAGACGAGAAACAGTTGTCGGATCTACCGTAAGCAATTTATATATTAAGTAGATTTCTTCCAGATAAATCTTAAGCTTGATACTTGTCGAATTGATGTATGTATTTCTTTGTTCTTACCTCTTTCGTGTACCAGTATGATGGTTATGATAATAATTGATTTTGTACTGAGAGTTCAATATCAAAGATTGTTGTAAAAGCAACTTTAGTTATTTTATATTATTAAAACATTTGACAAGAAGTTATGGAATGTTAATGCTGGTTTAAATGTTTGCGTGATGAGTCTTTGAAGTAGGAAACCGGATTACATGGAAAATTCATTCTGATACCGAGTGGGCGACCTTTTCAACTTTATATAAAGTCAAAGGTGGATAATTTCTATGCAGTTTTAATAATGATATTGTTATGGGTCAGAATACCCCAAAACGCCAGCAAAAATCAGACAAAGACAGAATATAAATTTACAAGTTTAATTATGTACAAAATATATATATTTCAAATGATTACAACTTACAATACAATGTCCGGATCAAAGTGTCCGTTACGGTCCACAAAGTCTATCGAATGAATGGTTTCCGGTAATCACAAACGTTCTCGAAAGATCGGTGTCCAAACGTTGTCAAATGGATTAAAGTCTCAACAAATAAAGTGTCCCAGTATCTCAGAATAGATGAATGAATCGTGTCTACGAATGTGTACGAATGTCCCCTTAACACAGTTCCTCAGAGGTATTTATACTTAATAACAATGAATTTACCAGAAGCTTCTAGAACAATGACTCATTACAAATGATTAACAATAGAGTAAATTCTAGAAATCACAGTCATGTGATGATAATGATGTAACAAAGAACATACTGGAATATTCTCTAATGAGATAAACATGACATAGTAAAATCTAGAAAGAATTATGAAATCATTAAATAACATGACTAAGTACATGTGTACCTACACATAAAGTAAAACTAAAATAATACATGACCCACAACACCTCCCCCCTTAAAAATGTTTGAATGTCAATGAAAACTTAGGTGGTAAATTCTGCAAAAATCACTCATGAAACTCTCGATAGTGCATCTGCAATCACATTGTCTTTGCCCTTGATATGGTTAATAATGATATTGTACTCTTGCAACAATAAACTCCACCTTGTAAGTCTTTGATTCTTGTTTGACATTTTGTGCAAAAATGTGAGAGGGTTGTGGTCAGTATATACAAGAATGGGATGTAAAGTAACATTCAAATAAACATCAAAATGTTGTAAAGCTAACAATAATGCAAGACACTCTTTTTCAATAGTGGAGTAATTCTTTTGACATTTAGTCAATTTCTTTGAAAAATAACAAACAACTCTATCTACACCATCATCATTTTGTTGAAACAAAGCAGCCCCGATTCCTACGTCACTGGCATCAACAGTAAGCTTAAATTGCTTATCAAAATTTGGAGCTGACAGGACAGGACTATTCATAAGAACACATTTGATTTTCTTAAAAGATTCGTCACAGTCATTGGTCCATGCAAAATTCACTCTCTTTTGTAACAGATTGGTAAGTGGACCAACAACTGACGAGAAATTTGGACAAAATTTTCTGTAAAATCCTGCCATTCCTAAAAATCTCATTATCTCTTTCTTATTGGTAGGAATCGGGAACTTTGAAATAGCTTCCACCTTGGCCATGATAGGAGTAACAAAACCTTGACCTACTTTGTGACCCAAATATTCTACAGTCGCATGACAAAATTCACTTTTCGCAAGGTTCACTGTGAGGTTTGCTTTCGCCAGTATGTCGAAGAAAGTACGCATGATTCGGAGATGATCATTCCAGGTGTCGCTGTAGATGATGACATCATCGATGTACGCCTCGCATCCTTCGAGATGATTTAGGAGCGAATGAATCATCCTCTGGAATGTGGCTGGTGCGTTTTTCATACCAAAGGGCATTACTTTATATTGGTATAGCCCATCTGGAGTCGCAAATGCCGATATTTCTCTGGCTCTCTCGGTAAGCGGGACCTGCCAATAGCCTTTAAGCAAGTCAAATTTACTGACAAATTTTGCACTGCCAATTTTATCTATACAGTCATCGATTCGTGGGATCGGATAAGAGTCAGTTTTGGTGACTGAATTGACTTTTCTAAAGTCCGTACACAATCGGTAAGTTCCGTCTGGCTTCGGAACCAGAATACATGGGGAACTCCAATCACTATTGCTGGGTTCAATAATGTCATTTTCGAGCATGTATTGAATTTCTTTCCGCATGTATTGAAGTTTTATCGGGTTTAACCGATAGGGATGCTGTTTGATTGGTGACGCATCACCCACAATGACGTCATGATGAGATGCATTCGTCTTTTTTGGAACGTCCGGAAAGATGGTCGTATATTCCCGCATTAATTGATGCACTTCCTCTTTTTGATGCACGGTCAGAGGTCCGAGTTTCACTTCCGGACTTGTTAGAATTTCAGAATTCTTTAAACGGACACTTTGAGCGAAGTCTTTTTCAACAGTCTCTTCATTACATTCAGGTTCAACACAATTTTCTAATGAATTTACATTGGCCAAAGTGGAAACTGGTTTTACAAAATTTCGGTCACTTCTATCAAAATACTCTTTCAACATGTTAACATGACACACTCTTTTTTCTTTTCGCCGACCTGGTGTCTTAACCACATAGTTAACATCACTAATTTTACTCTCAATCTCATAAGGACCGAAATATCTAGCTTGCAAAGGATGACCAGGGATAGGCAAAAAGACAAGAACTTTATCGCCTGGTTTAAAAACTCTGTTTCTAGCATCTTTGTCATACCATGTTTTCATTTTCATTTGTGATGTTTTGAGATTTTCTTGAGCCAATTTGCAAGCATTATATAATTTCTCTTTAAAATTAGACACGTAGTCTAAGAGATTCAAATCGCTAGTCTCAGTCAACCATTTTTCCTTCAACAACTTCAACGGCCCTCTGACCGTATGCCCAAAAACTAGCTCAAAGGGACTGAACCCCAGGGACTCCTGAACCGCTTCTCGTGCCGCAAACAACACAAGGTGAACCCCTTCATCCCAGTCTTTTCCATACTGGTGACAATATGTTTTCATCATAGTTTTAAGGGTTTGATGAAAGCGTTCAAGAGCCCCCTGAGACTCAGGATGGTACGCAGAAGACTTATACTGCCTGATACCTAGCTCATGCATAACCTGCTGAAACAACCCTGACATAAAATTCGAACCCTGATCTGACTGAATAGCCTTGGGAGCACCTACGAAACTGAAAAACTTTGTAAGGGCCTTAACTATGGTCTTTGCCTTAATATTCCTAAGAGGTATGGCTTCAGGAAACCTAGTCGAAGTACACATAATTGTCAGTAAGTACTGATTCCCTGACCTAGTCCTAGGCAAAGGACCTACACAATCAACTAACACCCTACTAAAAGGTTCCTCAAAGGCTGGAATGGGTTGGAGGGGAGCAGGTGGTATAACTTGATTGGGTTTACCTACCATCTGACAACTATGACAAGACTTACAAAACTCAGACACATCTTTTCTCAACGTAGGCCAGTAGAAGTGACTTAAAATCCTATTATAAGTCTTATTGACACCTAAATGACCTGCCATGGGTGTGTCGTGAGCTAAACTCATGATGTCCCCGCGATACGCTACTGGAACCACTATCTGGTGAACGACCCGCCACACGTGATTAGGGGGTGCATCGGGTGGTCTCCATTTCCGCATGAGGATGCCATCTTGTACGTAGAAGCACTCTCCGACTTTGTCCGCTTCTTCTCGGGGAAGGGCCCTCTTGCTTAGTCGGATGATCTCCGGATCTTTAGTTTGCTCGGAGAGGAGCTGCTCACGGCTTAAGGCATCTGTACCCCTGTCTAATGGCGGATAGGAATCATCACCAGGTACTGTCGGAGACTTGTCAACATGAAGTGGTACTGACGTCTCAGGTACGCTGTCATCAATGGTAGACATGAATGTGTCAGAAAGGTCTATATTTTCGGAGGGATGGTCCTCGTTAAGTGCAGAAGTACTCTCAGCCTCTTTTAGTCTGTTCCTGGCCATCGCCCTGGTAACTGCGCAGGCTGGGTACAAGTCGTCGTCTTCATCATCGGACACGACATCGGACGTGATTTTCTCACAAACAATCGGATCGGCTACAACTTTGCCGCCAGCTAAATCGTTGCCAAGCAACAAGGAAACGCCTTGAACGGGAAGAGTAGGTCGAACACCTACGATAACAGGTCCAGTAATTAAGTCTGACTTCAAATAAATTTTATGAAGGGGAACATCAATGACGCCTAGCTCCACACCCTGTAATAAAACTGACCTACCAGTAAAAGTGTGCTCAGACAAAGGCAATGAACCCTCTAACAATAAAGTCTGGGCAGCACCAGTATCTCTCAAAATCTGAACAGGCAATGCTTCGCTAGAATCACTGAGTGAAACAAATCCCTGTGACAAAAAGGGCTTATAATGATCCTCCACAAAATCATCAGAACTGGACTTAGAACCCTGAATCTCAGGAGTGTCAGAACAAATCGAATCTAAGGCTTTCCTATCATTTCTAACAGACGCACAGGCCTGTGACTTAAGTTCTTTTTTCTTCTTAAGCTTCAAACACTCACCAATAACATGACCTTTTTTCTTACAATAATTGCATGTAGGAAGCGACCCCACCCCTGGGGATGCCTCAGAACGCTCGGACCTAGGACCGGACGTAGAACCACCTTGAGATGGTGACTGGGAACTAATGGACGACTGAGACTCTTGTACATTTTTCTTCGGAACATCTGACGTTTTTGCGCTATCGCTAGATTGAGTTTTTGACACAAAATTTTTCTTATGAGTGAGAGCATACGTATCAGACAAAACAGCGGCTTCTTCAAGAGTTTTAACATTTTTGTCTTCCAAATGAGTTCTTAAATCTTGATGTACACACTCTTTGAACTCTTCTATCAGAATTATTTGACGCAAATTGTCAAATGAATTGGGAATTTTCTTAGATCGAAACCACTGGTCAAATAAATCTTCTTTTTCTCGAGCAAATTCAACATATGTTTGATTTTCAAACTTTTTGTACTTTCTAAACTTTTGTCTGTACGCCTCAGGTACTAACTGATATGCTCTCAAAATCGTGTCCTTGACCTTGTCATAGTCTGAACTCTCAGCAATACTGAGCGCCGAGTACACTTCAGCCGCTTTGCCAATAAGTACGCTTTGTAACAAAGTTGGCCAAAAATCACGTGGCCACTTCAGATTGGCCGCGATTTTCTCAAAATGTGGAAAATATTTGTCCACGGACTTTTCTTGAAATTTTGGTACTAATCGGATGTTTTTGGCGGCGTCGAATTCAGACTTGACAAGCGAAGGAACAGGATTTTCCTTAGTGCTTTTCTCTAATTTTAACTTTTCTAACTCAAACTGGAGTTCTTTCTCGTGCATACGTTCCTGTTTCTCTCTTTCTTTTTCTTCTCTTTCAAATTGTCTTTCTTTTTCTTCTTTTTCAAATTGTAATTGTATTTTCATTTTCTCTAATTCAAACTCATATTTTGACATTTTGGTTTCGCTTGAAACAGGTTCAACAGGAAAATCGTATGACGAAAAGATTTCCTTAGCTAAAAGCTCTTTAGCCACAATATTTCTAATTTCTTGTTTTCTCATAGAAGATTTTACATCTAACTTCAAGTGAAGACCTAAACCAATCAAATCATCTTTTTTCAATGATTCGAACTCATCTACAGTCGGCGATTTCAAAAATTCAGTGACCGAAAATACCATGATTGATTTCTGCTGGCAAAAGTTTTGAGAATTTTCCTTTTTTCAAAAAACGAACTTTTACGTAAAAATGCAAATATGCAGAGATTACGATCCCGGACGAGCCCCCAATTCTGTTATGGGTCAGAATACCCCAAAACGCCAGCAAAAATCAGACAAAGACAGAATATAAATTTACAAGTTTAATTATGTACAAAATATATATATTTCAAATGATTACAACTTACAATACAATGTCCGGATCAAAGTGTCCGTTACGGTCCACAAAGTCTATCGAATGAATGGTTTCCGGTAATCACAAACGTTCTCGAAAGATCGGTGTCCAAACGTTGTCAAATGGATTAAAGTCTCAACAAATAAAGTGTCCCAGTATCTCAGAATAGATGAATGAATCGTGTCTACGAATGTGTACGAATGTCCCCTTAACACAGTTCCTCAGAGGTATTTATACTTAATAACAATGAATTTACCAGAAGCTTCTAGAACAATGACTCATTACAAATGATTAACAATAGAGTAAATTCTAGAAATCACAGTCATGTGATGATAATGATGTAACAAAGAACATACTGGAATATTCTCTAATGAGATAAACATGACATAGTAAAATCTAGAAAGAATTATGAAATCATTAAATAACATGACTAAGTACATGTGTACCTACACATAAAGTAAAACTAAAATAATACATGACCCACAACAATATTGCAAACTACAAAAACTCGATTTTTTCGTTACGTCAAACACATTTTTCGTTCCCAATAAATTATTCCTTGAACCTCAAAAAGTCGAACCACATATGAAGGTTAGTTTTTAATCAAAAATTAATTAATCGCAAGGAATTCGGTGGAGCTTTCGTGTCATACATTTGTATATACATATAGCTTGATCGTTAACAGTGGACAATACATACATTTCTAAACGTAAAGGGGAATAAGTATGATGGAAAATAATTTGTGTTATGTACTTCGTATGACGATTAAAATTGTCAATATTGAAACATATGTTCTATAGTACCAATTGTATTGTACTAGACACGGAGTACTTCATTCCAAACAGTTTAAATAAAGCTGAAGTGAATTTTCCTTGCACCATCTACTAAAGTGATAAGACGATCTACTTTTGACGGTTCCTTGAACTTCGACTCTCGAGAACGAACTGTACTCATAAATGAATTAAAAGTTCCTTATGAGGGGTTTGACAGTAAGTGTTTTCCCTGACATGGTCGCCATAGCGCTTTCTTTATAGACATAACCTCAGACAGTGCTTCTATTTTATATATTGTTTATTTTCATGCATGGCGACGGCGGGTGCGGCTAGCCAACAGAAGATACTTATTCCTCCCGGGCAGGCACCTGGTCCCACCTATAGCCTGCTAGGGGTCCGTCGATGTTCAATTTGATGCTCTATTGTGAGTCCTGTTGAGATTATCGTCAGGATCGTCTTTAACTCATTAAATACAAAGGTATCAAAAGGGAAAACAACAGATTAGAATCTTAGATATGATTTTTCAGTGATGTTGGTCCGAATGAGCGTTTTGCTGCTCAAGTAGAAGTAAAGGCAACGAAAAAGGGATATAGAAGGATCAATGCTGTATTCAATGCAGCGGAGATGTATGGTGTCTCTGGAGCAACTGGTTTCAGGGTGAAGGTTTCATCAGCAACTCCGACATGAGAAGTGAACAACACCTGCTGAATTCATTGCTGAGTTATTGCTAACAGTAAACACTGCATCACTAATCTTTTTCAGTCTTTTATTGAGTTTTATTGATATGTTTTGTTTATATTACATTTGTTTACATTTGTTTACATTGTTGTCGATGATATCCATTTAGTTGCAAATCTTATTATGATCTTCTACTATTATTTTTAGTTTAGGAGGTATTGAACACTTGGACGCCAAGTTCAATTTTTATCAAAGTGTCTGTAATTATACATTCCTTGTCTGTCCTTAATTATACAAACTAACATTTGTCAGTGTCATTTCAGTTCTTGTAAAGCTGTTGGAAATTAATTTTGATTTAACTTCCCAAATCGTCATAAATGTATTGCTCTTACATATAAAATGATGAGATGCATTATGTTTTAAACAATAGCAGGATACTGGATAAAAAGATGACAATGTGGCTCAAAAAATGGCAATTTTGCGCCAATTGGGAATAAGTTTAAATTTGTGGATGAATCTTTGTCAAAAGCAAACAAAATCATCAACAATATCCAGATATGATTTAAAGATTAAATGAGGAAAATTGAATTTTGGATTAAAATATTACAAAGCTTTATATTTTCCGATTTTTCTTTCGAAAATCGTCCATTTTCAATGAAGTGACATTCGATTTCCTTTAAAGTTAATTTGTCTAAGATTGAATTTTCTATTTTATCAATCTATCAATGCAATACGTTGGTATTAATGATTTTATTGCATTTTGAATGCAAAGGTTTGTGACGCCATTTTCCCCGATAACGTCGAAATAACGTTGCAATTTGCTCATGCTTAAAACTCCCAAAATCCACAATTTCGAAAATCGCCATAGTCATGATAGTTTCTTCAAATGACGCGGGAAATAATTAAATCTCCATCAGAATACTCAAATGTGAAAATCAGTCAGCATATCAAATGTTTTAAGGAAGTTTAGACTGTAATTTTCCTATGAAGTGAGAAAACAAATGATGCCGCCGCCATCTTGGTGTTCAAACCCTCCTTAATTGTAGTTATTCTAACATAAAAATAACACATAACATAGTGAATATTAAGATAGGAAAACATTATCATATTTCACTACTAACTATAATATCTTTTAAGAATTTTGTCATCTAATAAAAATTCTGAAACTTAAGTCGGATACCGGTACATGCGCAACATATACCTTAAAAGTATACATATTTCCAAATTACGAAAATGTACTGTAACACTTACTTCTTTTCCACACACTTCTTCTACAGCACACTTACCATGAAACTCAAATCATGTGAATATCAAATATCAAAGTTTAAAAAATTAAGATTCCTTACATGAAATTTTTCAAGTTTCAGATATGAATAATTCAATTCCTTTGGAAAAACTCATACATCTCTATTACTAATTCTGGTAGATTTAGGTGGTACAATTGAAAGTGACAGGAAACCAAAATCAAAAGACCAAGCACTTTTATTGGAATATTTAAATCTATAGTTGTACCTTTCGCCAAGGGCCTGAAACAGAAGTTCGTGCTAGGAAGGTAGTTTTTATTTAGATCTCAGCGAAATTTCAGGACACAATATTAAATAAAAATTGAGATACTACCATTTCGAAAATAACGAAATTGTTTTGTTTTAAATGTCATACCTCACAGTTTCATAATCGCACTTGAAATCAGTGACATCTCTTTTCAGATCTACCAAAGGTGTCTTATTTGTTTTGATTTGACGTAATGAAGAGATATACTATTATTTTTAAAAAAGCATTTTGAGTGATTCCAAAGTTTACCAGCCACCCGTTTGTGTCTTAGGTTTACCTTTTACAAATCAACCACACCACCAACAAACATCCGAACACATCGAGACAAAAAATAAAAGAGAACACAGAACCAACCAATCAAATGAAATGTTTTAAAATACGGCGACATGTGAAAGAATATACTCGAAAAAGGATTTCAAAAATGGGCTCGAATCTAATGACAAAAATTATAGGTATCTGTATCACATGTACAATACCACCTTTCTTGAAAAGATGCCACTTTATCTTTTTAAACGAAATCAGTTCTTATTTTAGAATTAAGAATAAAAGTTTTCTTTTGTCATAATCAAACAATGAAATTAACAATTGAACATTTGTGTTTACTATTTTCTCACATCGATTCTTAATGAAATATGATGTTTTTGTTTATTTACTTCTAAGGCAACAAATAGATAGTTAGGAATGAATTAATAATTATGATTTAGTTTATCACGTACATTGGATGTTTTTCAATGAATAAAAACATGTAACAGTTGTTGTTATTGGTGGTCGTGGTATAAATGTGTATTTAATCTTTTTTTCTTGGCGTTTCATTCCGAATACAGACACTCCATATGATCGTTCATACATCCATATAGTTTGAAATCGAACATCTACCTTGAGCAAAATCAAACATTCATTCGAGTGCTTTCTCTACATTGTGGTTACAGTTCTCCATTAACCCATTCAAGGAAACCCTGCATTCATATTTTCCTGAGAATATATTTAGACCTTTCAACGAACTTCACAGCTACAGAAAATGGTGTTCCTTATTACTTAATATTTTACTATTGCCAATATTGAAATATATGTTTTATTGTAAAGTTCATTGCGCCATATGTGCATTTCAACAAGTTATGTCTCATCAGTGATGCTCGAGGCTGAAAAAGAGGAAATCCAAAAGAAAGGAGGGGATCTCCATCAACACTCGGTTGTAGCACCAACAGCAAAACCCAGAACACCCACTGCAAACACACAGAGCTGACACCCACAGAATGAGACGGAAATATATAATGTATATATAAACATAAATGATTACATATAAATCAACGAGACCAATGGGCGATCAATGTCGACTTAGGACGGCCATCTGCCAAGTCAGTAGCAGACGATGTAGTTATCCTGTATTACATGTACGTGCGCACAACCCTCCAACTTTCTCGATTACCCAGAGGTCTCGAAGAACGTACAGTTGTTGAGTAAAACAACCTCCTCACTGTGAGATGATCACACACAAACAAGACCGCAAAACGTAGGTACCCAAGCAACACAGATGAATAGATATAAAAAGAGGGCTTAGGTAATACAGTCCGTGCTCATGTATGTTATCATCCGAGGAGTCCGACTGACATAGAGAGAGGACATGTGGTCGGGGTCCTGTCATCTCTAAAGACCTTTGGAAAGGGCCCGGCATGAAGTCCCGTCGTCAAAGTCAGTCAGAGTGCAATTCTTAAGAATACACTGGTACAAGACTAGATTGGTCTAGTATCAAGCCTAGTGTTCGTCGTGTCCGTCTGGTAACATTAGGATCATTTCCACGGTATAAAAGGTATTTGATGAATCTTGACAAATTTTCGATGGTTATACTGTATACCTTTGATCCTTCTTATTTTGTTAATTATGTCACCATAAAATGCAGGTTGAGAAATACATAAAGTAATATACTCTGTTGCTTGTATGGGTCAGAATTTCAAAAGAAGTTGATAATATTTTTTTGTAAAATTTCCAGAAAGTCTTTACTAGTTTGTGAAAGCGAAAACCTTGACCTAAATGTTTCTTGGTATTTTGTAAATTTCTTCTATGAAAATCCAAAACATCAGTACATGCTCTAGCATACCGGATGCTCTGTGAAATGTAGATACCGCATGACGGTTATCTAGGAACATCACCGTCCAGCCAGGGAAGAATCCAAGATAATTTCTTTTGTCATACACACTATGAAACTCTCCATGATCAATTTTGCTATTTACCTCCAAAAACGGTGTTTCTGTGTTTGTAATGTTTGCCTTGTTTAGAGTCAATTCTTGTGGATAATTACATTTTTATACTTTTCAAAAAAACAGGATTGTCGATAGTAAAAATATCATCCAGGTACCTAGAAGTACCAAAGAAACATTTCACACCATCATGTTTTCTTTGTTTTTGACGATTTTGAATAAATTCTTTAAATTCTTCCAAATGATATGAAATTATGAAGAACAAAAGTCCAAACCTGACCTTAATATCTGCCTAAGAACTTGCCTAGGATATAGATATACCATCAGGGAGATACCCCTTACTTAAAGGAATTTTAATCAAATTTTTGTGGCGGAAAATTTGCAAATTTATTTAAGTCAAGTGCCGAAAACCCAGTGCAACTAGGCGGACAGTTCATCCTCGGTTACTAAACAATTCCATGACTGTATTTGATTTTTATTACACTTTCTAACGTGAGTGTAAAGGGATTGGGCGGTTTACTGATTTACGTAATTTAGCAAGAAAATGTATGATTTCGAGCATAGTCGAAGTACTTCGACATCGGTCACATGTAATGGCATGATATCCAATGTTTCTGTATGCGAAACGACCGAAAGTAGAGTAAAACAATTCTCAAAACTTAACATAAATACATCATCTGAAAAATTAATAAGTGAATTGCACACCGTGGTAATTTCGTGTGAGCTGTCTGTTTCGCAGCAAGCTGGAAAATGAACAAAGCTACCGTTATTCATGCACTTGACATGAACTGAACTTAAAATCTAGGAAAGGGAAAACAACGAGTTAAAATGTCTTAGAGTGGGACTTAGTGTTGAGCAGGGACAGGTTTTTGATTCTGCTGCAAAAAAGTATTTGAACAGCCATTATCTGATAATTATGTATAATTCCCTTTTGCTTTCTTTATTGTATTGAACATTTGACAGCTAAAAAACAAATACTGTAACAGTTACTTATAATATATCGGACTTACAATGAAAAAAAAAACACACAGCAAGACCCTTTTAAAGTATGAGTTTTCGTTATCATTACTTCTCCTTCTATACTTAGGGGATAAACGTACTGTGTTTTGTGGTTCCGACAGTTATACCGTAAAACCGTTATACCGCCGACAAGCCCCGATGGTATAGCTGCGTTTCCAACGGTATATCCAACATATTCCTGTCGGAACCACAAAACACAGTACGTTTATCTCCTTTCTAATTCATGTGACATCTTTTAACTTTTTATACCACTCAAATGGTCTCACGTATCACTTTAGAGGTGACATTGCAACGGAGGACTAACAACGACCAATAGAAATTATTGCGCTGCAAAATATGAAATACAACTGCTTCGTATTTATTACAAAGTGTAATCAATAATAAACTTACTTGCTCTATTTTTTTACGTGTGGAGAACGCCATTTTCAAGCTTAAACCTTGTAGTTTTACGTCACAGTATGACGTTACAGGAGCGAAGAACAAAGAGAATCATGACATCATACGCAAAAAGTGCGCTAAAGCTTTTAACGTGCAAATTTACGTAGGAATACATTTTAAAGTATGTCAAGTGAGTCGGTTTGCGGCATGTATATCGTCGTTATACATGCTTGAAGAACTCCTGTGAACCAATCAGAATGCGAATGCGTGAAACAAACAGAATGAATTAGAATTCTATATATATCATCTGAAGTCGGAATCTACTATATGGATATGTTGCATGTACACCAACACGCACAGGGTGTAAGTCAACACGGATAAAAACAGATTCCTACAACCAGTTGAGACAGATAAGATCACATTCTCAGTTAGCCTATTTCTCTCTATAAAATTTGTGGGGTATAAAGCTTAACTTGTTAACAGCTGTTGATTTACTGACCTTGGCAAATCTGTCTAGATGGTACTGTCTTGTCTGTCATCTAACATACTCAGGGATTGTAACTGCCACCTTTACTGGTAGTATTTCGTAAAGCTAGGTCTAAAGGTTTGCCAATCAAGAGGCTGTGGGATGTTCGTGACAGTCCCTGTATTTTTGCATCAGGGGTTCTAATGCTTTGGTGCTGGTGCTTCAACCGAATCTGGACGGAGATCCCCTCCCTTCTTTTATTAAGCTTTTGCATGTAGTGATCAGTATGACCTTTGACTCTGGCTCAATGTCATGACCCATCATTGAACGTTGTGGTTATATGTGAACAATGTTTCGTTTACATGCATGCACTCGTCAGCCTATTTTTATTAAATCGTAAAGGTTGAAGCATTATTTACTGGATAAATGAAATTTAAAAAATCAACCCTTATTCAATACCGCCATTGATCAAACCTAAAGATGACAATTTCTGACATTTTCCAGTACCAATGGAAGATGTGTGCTTTTGTTTGGACACAGTATGCTGTGGTGTCGTTTATTTGGAGCATTGTTTTTTTTTTCAAATTAAAGCAATTCGAATATCAAAATATGATATGCAATCTTTTATATCCGATAAAAAACGAAAACGTTTAAAATACATATTTTATGGTTTAGATATATTATTTGATTGTCAATTACATAATCTTTAAACGGTATTCGACTTTGACCCCGTAATGTCTTGATTGATATGAAAACACACCTGCTAACTATTTCGGCAGCCTTGGAGCAGGTTCAAGGAGTCTTTTTATCTAGGGATTATGCAATGTTACATTCAGGAACATGAAAAGTTTCTCAAAAGAAATACACATCTTGAAGTACTCAATTGTTCTTTGTAAATAAGTGGGAAAATATTTTGAAATGTTTTGCAAGAATCCCTGTGTAATTAGCAAACGTGAAACTGTATCTCTGTCTAAACTACTCATGATGTCAAGAAATGTCATGCTGTATTCGAGAAGAAAACTATGTCGCCTGTTAGAGACATCATTAAAGAACGTTGTGAAAGGTGTTTGAGGTCTCATGATACTCAGTATGTTCGCTGGGTTTGAAAAAAAAATCAGATATATATGACACAATCATTCATCTAAAAAGATTTTGAAGATGAAATTAATTCATATTAGGTACATCGGTTTATATACTTCAAAATACAAGAAAAAAATATGACACACGTAGAAGTTTTGCTTGATATACATTAAATTGCCATGACATTGTGCTTAATATTAATGACAAATATGGATAATGACCATATCCCTGTATACAGCACAAAATCGATAATTCAGAAAATCAGAAACTGAAGGCATACAAAATCAGAATAAAACAGGAACCAAAGCAAATCAACAAAAACCTCCACCACATGAAAAGAAGCGAACTCCCGATATCGGAGTGAGACCAGGTGCCCAGGAAGAGTAAGCATCTCCTGCTTGCATGCAACATCCGCCGCCTCAATTCGGTAGAACTGTCACATCCAGTTACTTCCATTTCGGAAGACATAGAGTACACTCTTTGGTTGGATGGTTCAAATGGTCTATGACAGAATAGCATCCACCATTCTGGAGAGTGGGACATCATAGTGTATGACGAGTTCCCCATATCGACCGTAGAACTTCCTCAGAGACGATGTTAGTCGGTCACAGACATATCCCTGACTGAGAAGCTTATCTGAAAGACGCCTAGCTCTCAGAACAAAATCCGTATATTTGGTACTTGCTCTGGCATATCGTATCAACTGAGATATGAACACGCCATAAGCAGGCGATGAAGACATGTTGCTACTCAGAAAAGGAAAGTTTGTAATGCTTAAATTGAAGTCGTCACGTTTGTCATAGAGTGAGGTGTTCATGTGACCATCAGAGTCGTAGGACAACATTATGTCCAAATAGGATGCTGAATTATTTGTCTCTGTAGTTTCTTTGACTTCACGCTCCGAGGGATAGATACTGCTGAGGTAATCCGCGAATTTTGGATTGTTGATGGATAACACATCGTCTATGTATCTGTAAGTGAAGTTTTACACCACAATTGTACGTTCTTCGAGACCTCTGGGTAATTGGAGAAGTGAGAGGGTTGTGCGCACGTAATCCAGGATATCCACACCATTTGCTACTTGCGTGACAGATGGCCGTCCAAAGTCGGCACCGGTTACCCATTGGTCTCGTCGGTTTATGTGTAGTCTTTTGTGTTTGATGTTTACATGTCGTGTGCCCTTTTCCCTCTCGTGCTGAACTCGTCTTTTGTGTTTTTGCATCGGGTGTTTTGGTGTTTTACTGTTGATGCTGCAACGGGGTCTTGTTGGAGATCTCCTCCCTTCTTTTTATATCTACACTTATTTCGTATTGCAGTGTGGAGTTGGTAAAGCAATTCCCCGCGACCCGATGTTTGAAGTGTTTTAATTTCATGTGTTCTCTAACTTAGCTTTGTTGTAGTGTCTTCTACGTAAGACTCTAATTCACTTTCTTCCATTATCGCATTAAGGCATTTTTAAGGTCGCCTCGTATCAGACTTACCCCCTTGAGATTACCCTCTGTCACTACAGTCACTTTACCATCATCGACATTCAACAGTAAAAAACTTTTTTCCTCACCAAGAGTACTCTTATCACCTCTCAAATTTAGACCCCACAGTCGTATTTTACGCACTACTCCATCTGCAAGCTCTACATTCAACAACAGACACAGAGGGTTCTCAATTATTTCTAAGTGCAAAAGTAAAAGATGCTCGTTGTGTCACCTCATCAACTGCGACTCCATAATAACATCTAGTGTAAATGGGCAGAAATTCAAAATCGAGGTAGACCAAGACATCGATTGATCGTCTCAAGATCTTATTTACGTAATGACTTGAAATGCCAGGGGATGTGGCGCACAATATGTAGGTGAAACAGGCCAACCTTTAAAATCTCGTTTTAGGAACCATTCTTATAAGATCAGAACCTCACGTCAACAAAAACACAGAAACGTTCTTTATAATCACATTGTTAAATATAATCATTCTATTTTCAATTATCCAAGACATACAGCTCCGTGGTCTTTTAAAAAAAGGACCTTAGTATAGAATCCCATCCAAGATAAATTTTGTCAAATGCCGTGAAGTGCTTACGGAAGCCTTAGATAATTATACGAAAAGATGGTGTAAATCAGAAGGAGTCGAACCGCATGCTCTGAATGACTGGAAAAACATCATTTTAGATATAACGGATATTCGAATAGATAACTTCCATAAAAACCCTCATCTTTTTCAAAATCCACGTTCCAAATCAGAAAGATATATCAAATCCAAACTAAGTAAATTACATGAAAAATATGTCTTTGCACCAGCTGACAAAGCAGCAAACAACACCATTATCATTTGAAAACGTTACTACATATCAACTTTGATTTCGGAACTTTCGTCTACTAATACATATATCAAAAGCAATGAATGTGCATCTAACATTTTAGGCAAGCATAACAGTGAACTGTCTTCATTCAATATCTCTATTTCTAAATTGGATCTCCCAACAATATATTGCATACCGAAACTGCACAAGTCTCCTTACAAATTTCGATTTATTGCTAATTCTAGTAACTGCTCCACTACAATTTTGTCTAGAAATCTGACGTCAGCACTTACTGCTATTAAAGAACACATAACTAGATATTGTGAAACGGTTCTAAACAGGAACGATGTAAATTTATTTAGGTCTATTAAGAATTCAGGGAATGTGATTGAAAAAATGAAATCTGGAAATTTCCAAGCCAATACGATTTCTTCATACGACTTCTCTAATATGTACACCACACTTCCTCATGACAAAATTAATGATCGATTATCTAATCTCATTAAATGGTGTTTTGATCGAGAACGAAAAAGTTACATTTGTACATCTGAATCGAAGGGTTTCTTTTCCTCGACAGACTACAAATCATACAAATCATGGACATGTAGTGACCTGTGTAATGCCTTGTCCTTCCTCTTGGACAATATTTATGTTAAATTTGGTGAGGATCTATACAAGCAGGTTGCAGGAATTCCTATGGGTACTAACTGTGCGCCTCTTGTTGCAGATTTATTTTTATACACTTATGAAAAAGAATTTATCCAAAATCTTCAAAAGCAAAGAAAATTTGATGAGCTGAAATGTTTCAATAATACTTCTAGGTATCTAAATGATATTCTAACCATTGACAATCCTGCTTTTGAATTATATAAGCATGAAATTTATCCACAAGAATTAACCCTTAACAAGGCAAACCTTTCAAATACAGAAACACCCTTTTTGGACCTAAATATCAAAATTGTAAACGGAAAGATTCATACAAGTGTATATGACAAAAGGGATGATTTTGGATTCAACATAATAATTTTCCCTTGGCTTGACGGTGATGTTCCAAGATTACCGTCATACGGCATTTACATATCACAGCTCATCCGGTACGCTAGAGCATGTACTGATATTTTGGATTTTCACAGTAGAAATTTACAAATTACCAAAAAACTTTTAGGTCAAGGTTCCCGCTTTCATAAACTAGTTAAGACTTTCTGGAAATTTTACAAAAATTACAGTCAACTTCTTTTAAAATTCGGATCTATACATGCAACAGAGTACATTACTATGGGTATTACACAACCTGTCTTTTATGGTGATATGATAAACAAAATAAAAAGGATCAAAGGTAGGCAGCATAACCATCGAAAGTGCGTCAGAATCATCAAACGCCTTTTATACCGTGGATATGATCCTAATGTCACCAGACGGACACTAGGCTTGGTACTTGACCAATCTACAGTCTTGTACAAGCGCATCCTTGAGACTTGCACTCTGACTGACTGTGACGACGGGACTCCATGACGGGCCCTGTCCAAAGGTCTTTAGAGAAGACAGGGCCCCGACCACCTGTCCTCTCTGAATGTCAGTCGGACTCCTCGGCTGATTACATACATGAGCTCGCTACAGCCGGCAGAGCACGGATTGTATTACACATGCCCTCTTTTTATATCCATTTACATATTCATCTGTGTCTCTGGGGCCTCTGCGTTTTGCGGTCTTGTTTGTGTGATGTCATCTTACAGTGAAGAGGTTGTTTTACACCACAATTGTACGTTCTTCGAGACCTCTGGGTAATTGGAGAAGTGAGAGGGTTGTGCGCACGTAATCCAGGATAACCACACCATTTGCTACTAGCGTGACAGATGGCCGTCCAAAGTCGGCACCGGTTACCCATTGGTCTCGTCGGTTTATGTGTAGTCTTTTGTATTTGATGTTTACATGTCGTGTGTCTCTTTTCCGTCTCGTGCTGTACTCGTCTTTTGTGTTTTTGCATCGGGTGTTTTGGTGTTTTAGTGTTGATGCTGCAACGGGGTCTTGTTGGAGATCTCCTCCCTTCTTTTTTTGAAGTCAGAAGCTTAATATATTTTCCCTTCAGAGACCAAAGATTGAATGAATTCAGCTTCGTACGAGTAAAGGAAAATGTCGGCAAGGAGTGGGGCACAATTGGTCCCCATCGGAATTCCGACAATTTGCTGGAAGACCTTTCCTCCAAACACCACAAAAATGTTGTCGATCAGAAAGTTTAACATCTGAATAATATCTGCTTCAGTGTACTTATTTTCAGAATCGGACTTTTCTTTTACAAAGTTTACAACTTAGAAAAGCTGTACCCATCCTCTGGCGTAACAAAATGCATAATCACAAGGACCACTCATCATGATATCATATAAAGATAAACAAAATTTAACATGTATCTTTGCGTTCCTCTTCTCAACACTGCGCTCATTCTGGACGTAATGGATAACAAAAAGAAACTTAAATGTTGGCGTCATTATGTTTTATTACTTTGGCTTGTCAAAATAAATTCATATGTCAAATAGTTTGCAGAAAGAGGGGAATTTTCAAACAACCTTCAACAAAACTCGGTTGCCATACCCACAGAAAAACATCCAAATACCCATATGCGAAAATATTAAATAGTCAAGAACAATACAGCCACAAAAGGGACGTAAAACACGAACCATGTCATAAAACAAAGGAGGGGATCTCCAACAAAACCAGGTTGCAGCATACACATACAAATACCATGCACAAAAGAATACACATAAACCAATGAGAACAACAGACAATCAGTGACGACCTAGGAGGGTCGTTTGTCACGTTTGTAGTAAATGGTGTGACCATCAGCGAACAACTCTCCTATCCCGATACCCAGTGGTCTCGAAGAAAGCACTATTCTTGTGTATATTGTAAGATTATCATACAAACATGTGAGAAAAACGCAGGGTCCGAGGAAACACAAGATATATCAATAAATACATCTAGCAGATACGAAAAACAGTCCGTGCTCTGTCGAATCGAGCGAGCTCATGCATGACATCACCCGAGGAGGACTTAAGAGAAGACAGGTGGCCGGGGCCCTGCTCTCTATAACGAGGTAGTAACTGAACCCGTATTAGAGTCCCGTCGTCACAGTCAGTGTGCGTGTACCGTGCAGTGTTCTTCTGGTGACACAAGAATCATATCCATTGTATGAAAGGCGATTGATGATTCTGACTCATTGTCGAATCATTTAATATCCATTGTCATTCTTAAGAAACGAGGATTCTGATTGGTCGAAAAATTGTGTTGATACCTGCATCAACATTTCATACAGACAAATGACTTAATATGATTAAATTGACGTCTGAGGGGGAGGGGGCGTTTAAACCTCAATTTTTAAAACGCAAAATCCTCATATGTCCCCTTTCTTTGCAATTTTTTTTTCAAATTCGTAAATGAATGTAAGCTAGCCAGTGGACAAAACGCCGGAAATTTTTAAGGGTTGAAGACTACAATGTCTAACGTCAGTCTTTTCTAGAGGATTTCGGAATTTGAATTTCGGTATTGCAGAGCTGAGCGAGTCGAATATTATTTGGACTTAGTCTAGTTATAACTTTATTTCTAAGGAATGATGAAACAAATTTTTCCTTCAAATATCCTATGCGAATTTTTTCTGCATTATTTAAATCACTGGGTTATGAAAACTTGACAGTCTTCTTTCGACCAACCTCCCTGTTTGTAATTCAATAAGAAATTCGAGGTATAATCACTAGAAAATAATTTTACCAAGTCCAGTCCAAAACATTTATTTCTCCTCTGAATCGATCCGTCAATATGTTGCTCCATCGTAGATTTAAGTAGGTATCGATAGGTACCCTCCTTTGACAAACTTCTTTGGCCATATAACATTGTTAGATTGAGGATCACTGTCGAGGGTTAAGTACCCGAAACATGCATGTCTGATCCATGCTGATAATTTATCTGTTATTTAAATGATGCTATTCAATTTGAAGACGTTTAACATTTGTACCACTTGGTGAGTGTCACTGCTGGTTGACCAGGAGTCCCCTAGGGCACATGTAGCCAAGTCCGATCGTTTCTTCAACGCATTCGAAAATTCATGTTATCAATATTTCTTGAAATGTGTAAAACGTTGTTCCTGTAGCATTATATCCCATCCATCCTGCTACGTCTTTTGGTACATTTATGGACAAAATAACCTTCACACTCTTTGGCCATATTCACACATTGCTTAGATTGAGGATCACGGACAAGGGTAAAGTAACCGAAACGTGTATGTCTGATCCATGCTGCGAATTTATCTGTTCTTAAATGATGCTATCAAATTTTAAGACGTTTATCATTCTTATAAGCCGAAGGCCCTAGGCTTACACTTACTAGACATAATGCGCCACGATGTCAACGATTTAGCAAAATCGTGGAGCTCCACGCTTTATTACGTTCCATTACGATCACTACGATTAGCTATCGCGCTTTTTCGCACTGTTTCGATTCCACACCCTTATCAAGGTCTCTCACGATCCTCACGACTCGACACCACGCTTTCTCATGTTCTATAAGATTCTATCGAATCGTAGACGGTTATGGCTAAGGTTAATCTAGCATTAGTTCAATAAAAGTTTAGTAATATGCCGGGGATTGCTCTAAATTGATCACATTTAAGTTTCACAATGCTTTTACAAGGCTATTTGGTTATATTTGGTTTTTTTTTTTTTCATGAATTTACTGTTATTTTCATAATGTATTCAAGAGTTGTCTTTCTTATATCAGGAACAAATCAGCCGTCGGTAAGCTAAGGTTGTTCGTGAGTATCTAATGAGCATAATGGCTCCTTGGGCCTCTTGTTTTCAATAATTGCAATTACTCAATTGTGTTGGTATTAAGAAATAATACACTTTGTATTAAAGTACTAGTGGATCGATTGACTAGATGCACTACCGGATCGATTAACTAGACCTAACATTACATGCACTGTAGTATTGTCACAGACAATATAAAGTCATGATTTGCTTGAAAAGGCTGAATTCTAAGTTCTATATTTATTTACATATATACATGGTACTATGAGTTGCACAGAGGTACACGCTAGCTGGCAGACTGACCAGCACGTGGGCATGCATACAGATAAGATGCTTCATAATCACGTGACTGGCTATAGCTAAGATATTACATTCCTCCTTTTCTTTATAGATTAAAAAATATCATTACTGATGATTAAATATAAATGTAATAAAGTAATCTAAAAATAAATGAAGTAGTGTCGAGCACGGCACAGAGAGTTCATATATAATGTCAAAGGTTCACCGTCTCAACACGAGCAGATAAAGAAAGCAATTAATACGAAATCTAAAGTGAATAACTAAAGAGTGTAACAAGTCTTTCAATTGATCTCAGAATAAAGTGTCATAGAGAATCAATGCACGTGTTCATCTAATCTAAACTATACGATAAGAAAGCAATATAAAACAACGAGTGTAATAGTTAATGATGTCCGAGTCCCTGAAAAGCAATAAAACTAACACGAGATTGACATGATTGATATAACAGCTGAATGCAATGAAATTTGAACAATCTATGGTAACAGCAAAATTAATCAGTGACATTGAAATCAAAAATTCGAATACATGATCAAATTCAAATTATGCAATACATGATTTTTAATTGACTTTTCACTTTTTTTTTCACATTTCACATTTTCACCGCACTAATCATTAATCGCGATATCTTTCCGGTTTCTGTCTATTTCGTTTTGGTCGTCCACGAATGATCGGGGTTGGCGATTGATACGGTGTTTGATTGTCTGATGCGTAAATTCCAGTTGGAAGCGGTTTGAAATGTGAAGCATCTCGGGTTATTTCTTTTCCTTCGTGATTTACGGTTATCATTGATTTCTTTCTTCGAATTACTTCGGCCGGTTTCGGATGGAACGGGGGTGTTAATTTATCCCTTTTCCGTTGTTTTACGAGTACTTGATCGCCCTCCTTGATAGGTGACTCTCGTCCTTTTCTTTTTGAGTCAGCGTACTTTTTGTTTTTCGATTTTTCTGATGCATCTTTGTTTCGCAATGGACTGTTTTGAGGTGATTTCGGCATTTCTGGTAATTTGGTTTGTATTGTTCTGGAGAAAAGAATTTCTGCCGGTGAAATTCCAGTTGTAGAATGCGGTGTCGCACGGTAGTTCCTGAGAAATTGGTGTAGTTCCTGTCTGAAATTTTTGTTTTCGATGTTTGCGGCTTTTATGATTTTCTGCAACGGTTGCATGAATTTTTCGACAAGTCCGTTTGCTTCTGGATGTATCGGAGTTATTTTCCGGTGTTTGAATCCCAGGTAATCCGCAAATTTGCTGAATTCTGAACCGTTAAATGGTGGTCCATTGTCGCTCTTACATACTGACGGTATTCCGAATGTAGCAAATATACCATCTAGCCTAGGTATGACAGTTCTCGCAGAGATGGATGTCATTATTTCAATGACCGGAAAACGAGAATAATCGTCGATTACAACCATGATGTAATCACCATTCGGAATTGGTCCGAAAAAATCAACAGAAATTTCGTCCCACGGTTTTGACGGTAATTCACTCATCTTTAATAGTTCCGGTGTGTTTGTAGGCGACAACGATAGGCAAGTTATGCACGATTTGCACATTTGTTCAGTAAGATCGTCGATATACGGAAACCATACTTTTTCTCGCAGTAATTGTTTTGTCTTTGTGATTCCCTGGTGACCTTCATGAGCTATGCTAATTGCTCGTCGCTGCAATGATTCTGGGATACAAATCCTTGTTCCTCGTAAAAGTATACACTTATCTTTGATATTGACGACTGTTAGTTCATTTCGCATTCTCGAGAAACAATTGTAAGATTTATTATCTTTGCACATTTTGGGGTCCCAGTGATTTAAGGTCACTGCCTCGATAACGAGCGGAAATACGGGATCATGCTGGGATGCTTTGATGATCTCGTCCAGTTGCATAGATCTTGGTACGGCATTTTCGGTAACGTACCTTATGTAATGTTCATCTGGATTACATTCCTTTGACTCGGTCAGCGGGTGTCTAGACAAGAAATCGGCGGCATTAGTAATCCCAGGCATGTACTTGACCTTAAAGTTGTATGTTGTTAACCTTAAACGCCACCTTTCTAGTCTGAGATTTTGTTTTGCTTTCGGCTTCTGAAAAATGTATTCTAAAGGTTTGTGATCCGTGATCAGAGTAAACGGTTTTCCAAATAGATACAGGTGGAAATGTTCGCATCCCCAAACAATTGCAAGTGCTTCGCGTTCAGTTTGGCTATATCTTTGTTCTACAGGGGTTAGCGCACGGCTTGCGTAAGCGACTATTTTATTTTCTTGGCTCATCACTGCGGCTACACCTACTGGACTTGCATCCACGTGTACTTCTGTCTGTTTTCTAGGATCGAAGAATGTCATTACACGGTCACTTGTGAGGTTACGTTTTACTTCCTCGAATGCGTCATCCTGTTCACTTGTCCATTTCCAAGGAGTTTTGTCCCGTAGTAATTTTCGCAAAGGTTCAGTGATAGTCGAATAGTCCGGAATGAATCTGGACACGTAATTTGTCATTCCAAGAAAACTTTTGATTTCTGATTGATTTGATGGCTTCTTTGCGTCCTTGATTGCCTCTACTTTC
The DNA here is from genome assembly GCA_028142955.1 of Pinctada fucata. Classification (NCBI taxonomy): domain Eukaryota; kingdom Metazoa; phylum Mollusca; class Bivalvia; order Pterioida; family Pteriidae; genus Pinctada; species Pinctada fucata. The sequence goes on along the minus strand of AP027113.1, from coordinate 25,160,830 downwards.
TTTGGATCGGCTGATATTCCTTCCACTGAGAATACATATCCGAAGAAAGATATCTTGTTCTGATTAAACGAACATTTTCCCTTGTTAAGAGTAAGATTCTTTTCTCTTAGCCTCTGAAGAACGGCACGGAGATTTGCATCGTGAGTTTTTTTGGTCGGATCCAAACACTATTATGTCATCGCTTAGGTTACGGACTCCTTTAAGGCCTTGTAGCGCTTGACGAATTTCGTTTTGGAATATTTCAGGAGCTGCAGAAATACCAAAATTAAGTCTTTTATAGCGCCATAATCCTACATGTGTAGAGAAGGTAGTTACATACCTTGACTCGGGTTCGAGCTCTAGCTGATGAAATCCATTTCTTAGATCCAATTTGGAGAAAACTTTAGCTCCGTTAAGATCCATTATCAGGTCATCTATAGTCGGTGTAAGATGACGCTCACGTTTAATAGCTTTATTAGCTTTCCTCATATCGACACATATCCTTATTTGATTCGGATTTTTCGCTCGTGGTGCTACAACGATAGGCGATACCCAGGGTGTCGGTCCTACGGCTTTTTCTATGACGTCTTGTTGCTCAAGTCGCTTTAATTCCTCTTCTACTTGATTTCGCACGTGAAACGGAATTCTCCTGTGAGGCTCTGCTACAGGAGCGATATTTTCATCGATGTGTATTTTGATCCTTTTATCTTTTAATTTTCCGAAGCCTTCGAACACATCGCGGTATTCTTCTGTTAATTCCTTTTTCGGGATTTTCACTTTCTGGATGACCGGTATAATATTAAGATCCACTGCTGTTGCGTAACTTAACAGATTTCCATAATCTCCCGGCACAACGTAGAATGTAGCGGTTACGATCTTATCCTTGGATTCAACGGATGCAGAAAATTTGCCTTTTATACGGAGCTTTTCCTTTTGACCGTAAGCAAACGCACTTATATCCGATTTCTGCAGTTTCGGTTTTTTTCGCATTTTGTTTACCATGGTGTTGATTGAGCTACCCGTATCGACAATAATTTTCATTTTGTGGTCGTTCAGACGGATTTCTGTTTTAGGTAGTTTACCTATTTGATCGACTTTGGCTTTAACTCCGAATGAGTATGCACCTTTTGTCGTAGTTTCATCGTCGCTTCTTGAAGATGTAGACGAATTTTCACCATCGCTGCTTGATGCGCTGTTTTCGTCGACATTTTGTACCTTTTGTCTTTCTCTAGTTTTGCGTTTCAGGCATTGCGATGCAAAGTGATTCTCTTTCTTGCAGTAATCACAGATTTGACCAAGCGCAGGACATGATGAGCGATGTGGATAGCGTCCTCCACAGTTCCTACATTTTTGCTTCTTTCTTTCTTTGCTTTGAGAATTAAATTGCTTAATGTTAGGCTTAGAAAAAGGTTTTTGCCTTACCGCATTGGTTTCTTCTGATTTCCTCATTTTGTCCGCTTGTTTATTTGCAATTTCCATGGCCCTTGCTGTTGATAATAATTTTGTTAAATCCAAGTTATCACGAAGAGCTTTGCGTCGCAGATCATTTGAAGTACAGCCTTGAATTATCTGACTCTTGATTTCTCCGTCAGTGTCCGCAAAGTCGCAGTGTTTAGATTTTTGTCGAAGCCTGGTCGCAAACTGATCCACGGTTTCCTCTTGGAGTTGTTTCATTTGACGGAATTCAAATACTTCAAACTCGCGATTTACTTGTGGTTGAAAGTAGTTTGTCAGAGCTGATTTTGACTGATCATATCCGTCTTCTGCACTTGTATCTGGAAGGGTCTGATGGATATCAAAAACATCTTCTCCTGCGTAATGTAAGAGTAGTGCCTTTTTTTCTCTTTTTGCTAGAAATGTCCATAGCAACGAATAAATTCTCAAGTTGATTTACGTATTTTGTCCATCTAATTCCCACAGAATTTTCATCGGAATGAATGTCAAATTTTGGAAATGTTGGAAGAGACATTTTCGGCATTTAAACAACAAGTGTCCTACACGGTTGTTAAAACTCGAGTTTCTCTCTTAATCCAGTTTATCCTCGTCGCCAAATGTAGTATTGTCACAGACAATATAAAGTCATGATTTGCTTGAAAAGGCTGAATTCTAAGTTCTATATTTATTTACATATATACATGGTACTATGAGTTGCACAGAGGTACACGCTAGCTGGCAGACTGACCAGCACGTGGGCATGCATACAGATAAGATGCTTCATAATCACGTGACTGGCTATAGCTAAGATATTACATGCACGATGTCTAAAATACATGTACATCTACATTGTACAAGTGTATATTATCATTATTAATCAAGTTTACATGTAGTGTCATCGATGAATTTAACTTCGATTGAACTAGGGAGAATTTTTAACATTTGAATATCTCAAAGATGAAGTTTCTAACACATTCGACGTCTTTTAAAACTTTTTGCATGACAATGATTTATGACGTGATCACAATACACGCCTGTTTTCTATATACATGTAATTGTAGTATTAGAGCATATACGAGAAAACCTAGTTATCTAAGAATTGTGATAAGTTAACGATGAATGCACAGAGACATGAAAATCTTTCAGATAAAAGAGCACACATCTGTTCATGTACTATATCATCCTTTTGTACATTTACTTGGTTATGTAATTCAGCACAGAATGTTCCTTCACAAGTTAATTCAAAGCTTTGATACTTGCGAAATTGCCAAGCTGATTCTCAGCTGAGAATGGTTTAAGAAATAAAAAAAAAAAAAAAAAAAAAAGAAAAACGCGACAACGCAGGTTTCTAGTCTTTTGGAGTTGTTTTTCCGGCAGATAACATGAGATAAGTGAAGTCAAATGAGATCATAAACTTTGGTGGTGGTGGTGGTGGGGGGGGGGGGGGGGGGGCAGAATGAGACATCTCAGGAAAGACTCTGAAATGAGTCATCTCAGGAAAGACTCTGAAATTTTATTTAGATACGGGCTACAAGCTTGTAGCCCACTTTAATAGTGCATAAATAGTAGGATTTAAATTAGTTCTTGATGTTAATTGTTCACTTTGACTCTTTAAACAAGATGCTAGAATTGATAAAGAATATACATGTAATACATACATATCTTGGCTTTTGAAAAATTACATGTTCGTTCTTGGTCATATATGCATTTCTCCTCTACATGGCTTTTCTCTCAAGTACATGTACCTTAGGTTATATGTTTTGTTTAAGTCTGTTTCGTTTCGTTTCTATCTGCATGATTCGTTCATTTCGATTTGTTTCGTTTCGTTTCGTTTCGATTTGTTTCTTTATGATTTGTTTCTTTTCGATCATTTGTTTCTTTTCGATCATTTGTTTCTTTTCTATTTGTTTCGTTTCGCACTTTACCAGGACCCTAAGATTGCAAATAGATTCCAATCTAGATCTGAAATTGAAATTAAGGAAAATTAAAACACGTTTTCTATAGTGTAAGACATATTACACATAGCTTATTGTTTACTTAATGTATCAGGACTTCCTTTACATTTAAAGAGTGTGTAAAATTCTACTGCAATGTCAATGTCAATACATTCAATTCACGACCAGCCATCCGTAACAAAAGTACAGCGACACGTTGCACTACGTAATGAGGTTAAATTAAGTAAGTCAATGCCACATCGTCGATGCACCTAATAGTATAATCGTAGCAGTTAATGAAACCGGTGCAATTCAAACGCAAGAAAGCCTTTATTAAGGGTTAGAGAAATTTGGTGAAAAGTTTAGCATTATGTAAGTGAAAAGAGGATTAATGTAAAATGCAATACAGTACTATGTAGTACGGTGTTACATGTACTTTTGTGACTTTACATGCTATATTTAAATATTTCATTTACTCTTTCAGCTAAGTTAATCAGCTTTTGGAAGTGACCTAGCCTAGTGCAATAATGGATGGAGCGAGGAGCGGTGATGGTCGGCGAGAGTCCGAGGGGGGTTCTGGTGACGACGCTAAGCCTATATCGTTAGCCGAACACTTGCGAAGAAATGGTTAGTTTTTTTTTTTTTTTTTTTTTTTTTTTTTTTTTTTTTTTTTTTTTTTTTTTTTATGCATGACTTATTCTATGCAATTTATATATGAATTCCTTTTAGAATAACATAAGGTTAAAGGACGAAAATAGGTGTCAAAATTGTTTCTCACAAGATTTTCAAAAATAAAGTAAAGCATTAGCGATGTATATCACAAAATTTGAATGGCCATGTGTCTTCTTTTTGTTTTCGACTTATTTTAATGTTGGATAAAACATTACTTAGTCTTTCTGATACTAGTACTATATATTTTTTTTTTCATAGTATTTAGCGACGATTTTGCTTCAGTTATTCGGGTACACATGTCACGATTAAGAATATACATTTTGTCAAGCCTACAAGGTCAAGCGGTCAATTTCAGCCTTTGCACGCATGGATGAATTAAGATTTGAATCTATCAAAAGTCCTGCTAAGGTTAATGACAAGTTTAAGCTTCTCTTCTTTTGTACCCATTTAAATCAACGTTATGCCCGGTTCATTCATTCACATTTTTAAAAACCAAATGATAATATACTACACATGTACTTTCTGTATGAAATGTCCGTTTAAAATACATTTTGACGAGTTATACCTGTACAATATGGTAAATGTACCGTACATTCTTTGTATTATAGTAAAAAATTTACAAAATACACTTTTGGCTAATTTTATCTCTCTTAAACTATCCGTTTTCCTTTTCTTTACATTGTTAATATACATGTACCTGGTCTTCTATTAAAACGAAAGATTTGGAACTGCTGACTTACATGTAATTGTACTTGAAATTTTATATGCATTTAGGATAAATTTGTATAAATTGTAGATATAGTATGATTAACCGTTAACCACTAAAACGGTGTGGCCGTATTGCAAAGCGTACATACACTGTAAGACTTATTACATGTATCTTATTTATGAAACATATTGTCAAAAGGAAAATAGGAATGTAGATGTGAAATATCAAGGCCCAACTCTTCTTTACAGTTCAAGTGATTAAGCCAATTTCACGTAAGTTAAAATTCAATGTCAAGGTCACAGTTTCAAATGAAAAGACTTTGTCACAAGGAATCTTCATGTGTTCAAGAGAATCTGAATTAAGCTTTAACGGCCAAGGTCACTAGGTCAAAAGTCAATGTCTCATGAAAGGTCATGTTGAAAGGAATGTACTGGCGAAATGTGAGAGCTCTATCTATTGCACACGATAAAAAGTGAAGGCATCAAACTTGAAATGAAAGGTCTCGTCACAAGAAATTAAGGTCAAGGTAATTAGTTTATAAGGCAAGGCAAAATTAATAATCACATTGAGTTATATAACTTCTGTTATACAATGTAATCCATCTTCATGTATAGTAACTGGTCAATCCTTCTCATACATTTATTTCTCTTCATTGGCTTACACACAAAAGTAACTATATTTGATACCTCAAGGTCAAAGGTTAAAGTCATTTTCATTTTTGAGCGAATAGCTCTAAGTGATTGCCTGATTTGTTTCACGCATGAGGGCCCCAATGCCGTACATGTATAATTTGAAACACGAACCAATCAAATCACAGGGTTTTCAGCATCGTGACGTATGAATATTCTAATCTTCTTCCGCCGGATAAATTGAAGGGCCGATGCTGCTTCTGTGTATAAACGATGTAACTCTGTTTTCTTTAGCATCAAGCTGTTTTGTTACGTAGTAGCGCATGTTTATGTAATGAGATGAACACTAACTGCTTTAAACACGACAAATAGAACATGTTACAATGTACATCCGTGGATACGCGTTTATTTCATTGTCGGGGGAGGGTCATTGAAAGCATAACGGGTCGTTGACGAGGAAGGTAAAATTATGTATACACTGTGCGACCTACCTTATACTAATCGGGGGTATGTTTCATAACTGATTTTAAGTAGCTGTACTGATCCAATTCCCTGTCCTTTTTCTGTTGGACTGAAAAGTGAACATGGGTGTATGTATACGTACGTCCCTAGTGTGAAGTAAGAGAGCCCGAGAGAGGGGTATACAACTACATGTATATGCATCAAACTATTTTTACGGGAGATGTTTTATTGTTGTTCAAGTTTTAGAAAATCTGACGTTAAATTTTTTTGAGAAAAATTGTTCATTATTACGTACAGTCGCACACCATATCGTTTTCAAGAAACTTTGCAGAAAAAAAGCCGTGGAAGAAAATCATATATACATGTACGTATAATCGAAAACTTATCGACTCGCGCCGCGCTCGCCGCTTTGAAAAATAAAACTGTTCTTCCAGAATACTGAATTTAGCACTATTCATTCTTTATTTGTTAATTTTTTCAGCTTGTTATATCCTCGTTAATTTTCATGTCATTTTCAGAATGTAAATGTAAAACAAAGATATTAGAACCATATTAGTTGTATGCACCGTCCCGTTTCCCCTTTCTAAATTTCGATCTAAGTCTAAAAATAATCGAGAAGATGATTATTAGTTGTTTATATATCAAAAAGTTCTTTCTCAAATAAATCCTTGCAACGAGCAAACTTTTTTATTTGTAGATGATAATTACCACTTCCCCACGACATGCGTAGACTATTAAACGTCGCCAGTTTCGTACATTCCAAAGAGCAAGAATACGTATGGGGTTTGAGGTTAGATTGGAAAATGTTAAGAAACGAAAAACTCTAATAACACTAAGGAACCAGAAACTATACTTACCTTCCCTACCCCCTAAGTCAACCCACTAGGTCGGCCACTTGTATTAACGCTTTTGAAAATGCTAGTTCGAGGACGGTCATCTTTTAATTCTAATGACATCATTTTGCATAAACTTGTCTACGAAGTAAAGTTTGATGACATACAGCATAAATGATGCATATTCTGATATTTTGCTATTCGCTCTCAGTACCTTCAGTGCTTTGATATTGCGTAAGATTCGTCTTATCATGGTCTAGCTATCCAATGAAAAGTAAATAATTGCTGTATGTTCTCCAAAGAGTTTTCTTCCAACAGACTTAAAAAATCAAAATCAAAATATGGACACAGACAGACACTGTCAGGATTATGGACTGACGCACGGACAGACCATTCCATGGACCGGCTCGCTTCTCAATCTGGAAAACGAGGCATATTGGAAATGAAAAAAATATATATTGAATAGATTAAATAAAGGAATGACCCGATTTTGTTTTTTACTGGATGAAGGTATAACATGAAAAGAGACGGCGAACGTACTGTATCTTTCCACGAAGCATGTCGTTAATAGGTTTTCCGTCCTTTTTTCGTGGTATAACTTCTTCCAACGCATACAAATCAGAGTCATTTCTATACCACGAACGTACTGAGAACGTACTGTATCATTCCGCGAAGTCGTTAATAGGTTTTCCGTCCTTTTTCCGTGGTATACCTTCTTCCAAAGAATAGTTTGACAAATTTGAGTCAGTTCTATACCAAGAAAAGGGACGGAAAACGTACTTTATCATTCCGAGAAAGGTTTTCGGTCTTTTTTTCCGTGGTATACCAGCTTCTTCCAACGAATAGTATTACAGATTTGAGTCATTTCTATACCACGAAAAGGGACGGAAAACGTACGGAATCATTCCGCGAAAGACGTCGTTAATAGGTTTTGCGTCCTTTCCCGTGGTATACCTTCTTCCAACGAATACAAATCTGAGTCATTTTTTAGTATCTAATTTCCCGCCAACGAGCTTTAAATATTCTGTAATCTAATTTTCCAAAAACATATTGCCTGTGGTGACGTCACCGGAGTTATTTTTCCTATAAAGATCGTTGCTAAAGTGCAAAATTTACGAAAATATACCAAAACACCAAGGACACAAAAGTCACCCTCAACATATTCAAATCCCATGTAAATGGCATAGGCATGTCCGTCCGTCTGTCCTGTGCATGCTGTTTTCATGATATTATTTCTCGTTAGTTTGCAGAAATCAAAATACTTTTTTGAAGTAAATATATTTCAGTTATGTTTAATTTAGCAGAGAGTCTTTGATTGATCTATCGCTACGTATTTTTCTTGTTTGATTATTTACCTTTTCATTGTACTTTGTCATCTTTAATCATTTATTATTATATCTCATCATATGAAATAGAGATATCCAGGGAAAGGGCTTAAATAATGTTTGTATAACTTGTGCCCAATTCCCATTTCATGTTTATGGAAATAAAATATGAGTAGTAATAGATGAGGGATATCTTCCGTACTTTTAGGCTTATTCGGCTTATATCTTTTAGGCTTAGTCACATGACGTCCGCCAAGATGGCGGCCCCTTTGACGCGCTTTCCAAGATGGACGTCCGCCAAGATGGCGGCCCCTATGACGCGCTTGTTAAGATGGCGTCTTAGAGTTAATTATAGGTAGCCATCACCACTTTATCAGGACTTTGGACCTGCTGGTACGTGTACCAGGTGGGTTTACTACCTTTTTAGTGAGACGTGAAGAATGAGTGCCTTTGAACTTACAGGTATTTCTACCTTGCCAGAGGTAAGGACACACGCTAGATGCACAAAGCAAGGGCACAAAGCCCGTGCACTTGACTAACAGGATCAGCGTTCATAGCCCGATCATCATACGAGGGAAACTCCGTCCACTTCCCGAGTGGCTTAGGGGTATTTCTACCGCGCCAGAGGACCACTCTAAAAGATATTGCGTGACCCACCCTTCAACGTCTCTCTTAGTCCGAATATGTTTCTAATTACTCTTATCACTTATTACTATAAAATATTCTGTTTACTTAAGTCTAGGTATAGTTTTATTGCCCAGTTTTAAGATCAGATAAGAATTTATTGACCTTTGTTTACACGCGTTACAGTCTTATACTTATCTGTACATTTTATCCCGCTATACATTTTCCTTTGTCTTAGATATTATAATTCAATAGTTCAGTGATAAAATTCCTGATCATAGATAGATATAATCTTTGGGAGTGGGGGGGGGGGGTTCTTGATTTATATACATGATGACGTCATTATCGGTGGACCATTTGGAAAGAGGGTACACGTGGTATTCATTTTATTTATTTTTTTTTAAATTAATTTTTTATTTTTTTTTTCGGGGGGGGGGGGTATTTTATTGTCTTTTTTTTAATTTAAACACAAAGTCATATCTATAATCAAAGTCACGAAACACTTTATCTTTCATCACAGCTATTCATGGACTTTTTAACATTAAGTCGTTTTCAGGGGTCTATGGGGAAGGGGGGGGGGGGCTTTGCCTTTTTATTTTTTTTTTCTTTAAATTTACTACTTTTATTTATTTATTTATTTTTGTTAACTAAGTTTTGTTTATCTGTAAAGTCTTGTCTATCAGTACAGTCATTTTAGTCAGTCGGTTTCATCTGATTCTTCATTGTCACTGTTTTCATTACTTTCACTTTCACTCTCGTCAAACAGTTCGTCATAGTCTTTCTTATGTTTTTTAACGACAGTTTCCACGGCTTTATCGACACTTTTCCTCTTTGATGCTTCTAAAATTTGATTCATAATATTTCTATGCAATTTACTAGATCTTAGTTGAATGGTTCTAAAAAGAAATCTTTGGTATTTTTTCATGAATAATTTCTTATCCTTGGGTAGCATGTACTTACTGGCTTCTGATTTTGCGTCTTTCTCTGTCAGGCTTTTTTCTTTAAGTAATTCATTGACCTTTTTGTAAAACTCTTTATTGTGATCTTTCCAAACACTGTTAATTAAAAAATCATACCCCTCATCATCATCTTCACCGTCCGTGTCCATTTCTTCTTCACTGTTTTCATACATTGGACAGCCCCGTCTCACATGTCTTTGTACATCGTACTGATTCCCAAACATTACACCACAATCTGAGCATGATGGGTATTTTGAATCTGTTTCAATCCCAGAATCCCTTGTAATTTGGCTCTCGTGTTCTATTCCTCGTCTGGAACTCATATTTGATGTGTTTCCCGCTTGAATGGATGTCAAGGAATGATCAAAGTCTTGTATGTCTTCCTTTATATAGTGTCGAAAAATATGTGTTTGCAGTCTATACGATTCAGGCGTGCTTTGTTTCAAATCCACCACTAAATAACCATACGGTCTTTCTATAGCTTGACGATATGCATCCAATAATTTACTTCCATTTCCAGGATACATCTGACTGGCCAGGATAGCAATTTGTTGTTGATCTCTTGGATTTTTAAAAAGAACTAGGTACTGACTATTCAAACTCATGGTTCTATTTTCCCTCCCTTTATAGAAAATGTTTTGCATGATACATATTACACTTAAATTACGATGATGAGCCCCTTCAGTAAAAAGATCACACACATCTTGGCTGCTAGAAGCATCCTTTTGAAGGTCATCTATAATAACCAAGTTGATATCGCGAGGATCAATGAAGTTATCTTGTTGGATGTTCTTTGGTAAACCATGTATAAAGGTCACGGGTGGATAAACACTGCTTTTGATGACGTCATACATTGGTTGCCATCTTTTGTAGATCCATACAATTCGAGTTGGAGCTGGTTTTATCATGGCTTTATTCAGCCGCAATAGGTGGGTTAGCCAATTTGTTTTTCCACTCATCGTCGGTCCTGCTACAAGCATTGTAAAGGGATGTTCAAATCTAAATAATCTAAACGGTGGTGGTGGTGGTGTATGGATTGGAGGTGTTGTATGTGGTGGTGGTGGTGTAAAATGAGGTGTATGTGGTGGTGGTGGTGTTAGATGTGGTGTATGTGGTGGTGGTTGTGGTGGTGGTGGTGGTGTTAAATGTGGTGTGTGTGTGGTGGTGGCGCATGTGGTGGTGGTGGTGGTGGTGTGTGTGGTGGTGGTGGTGTTAAATGTGGTGTATGTGGTGGTGGTGGTGGTGTTAAATGTGGTGTGTGTGGTTGTGGTGGTGGTAAATGTGGTGTGTGTGGTGGTGGTGGTGCATGTGGTGGTGTTAAATGTGGTGGTGGTGGTTTAAAATATTGTGTATGTGGTGGTGGTGGTGTATGTGGTTGTGGTGGTGGTGTATGTGGTTGTGGTGTATGTGGTTGTGGTGTAAAATGCGGTATATGTGGTGGTGGCTGTGGTATATGCGATGGTGGCTGTTGTGTATGTGGTGGTGGTGATGGTGTATGTGGTGGAGGTACATGTGGTTGTGTGTATTTTGTTGATTGTGGCAATAAGTAAGATTTACGTATCCTTTGGTTTGGCTCTATATTTTGATGAGAATTTCGCAGATGTCTTTTCATAGAATCAGATCGGGAAAAGCTCTTGGAGCAAATTGGACACGTTGTTGATCGCATAGTGACGTTTTGTCTTCTGATTTTTTATTCAAACTCCTGTCTATTTATACATTTTCTTCTCTTGTCCTTTCTAAGATCTTTGTTTTCTACCAGGTGGTGTATTATGTCTCTGTCTCGGCACATATACCCTGGTCCTTTTCTTCAACATCTGAGGCTCCAGGGATACGAGTGTATCGTCTACTGGCAGGGGATCCCCTCTCTTTATCATTTCCTTCACTTCTGCTTCAGCTCTCTTGATTTCTTGGGCTAAGGGGGTCACCATTTCTATTTTAGGCTCCACCTTCTCTTCCTTGTGTTTATGACTTTCTACAACCCAGTAGCGAGGTGGAGGTCCTTTCCAGTTGGCTTGAGCCCTAAAGTGATCAACCAATTCGTCTAATGTAGGTACCACTGCTTCACGATTCATGTTTTAACGAAGGTGAAGTGTACGGTTTAACTCCCTTTTGAAATCTAAATAACCAGGAGATGGTTGTTCCCCTTTCATAGATTCAAGGTTGACGTCAGTCATGTTTAAAGACACGCCCACTTTTTCTTTGCTGCATTCTGATTGGTCAATTCAGTCACGTGACTAAAAAGACGCATTTCAATTGACCCACATTTTTCCGGTTGTCTGATTGGTATTTTTGGTTACTTTGGTTGTATGGTCTTGGGTCCATGTGTTCAACGTGCACCCTGTGCACTATTCTTGCTCAAAGTCCTTTTGAGGGAACCTACTGTTGCCTTGGCAACAGTGCACCCTGTGCATAATTTTGGTTAAGGCAAAGGTCTTGTCAACGAGCACCAAAGGACTGCACCCTGTGCAGATGTGACCAAACATACCAATCAGACAACCGGAAAAATGTGGGTCAATTGAAATGCGTCTTTTTAGTCACGTGACTGAATTGACCAATCAGAATGCAGCAAAGAAAAAGTGGGCGTGTCTTTAAACATGACTGACGTCAACCTTGAATCTATAAAAGGGGAACAACCATCTCCTGGTTATTTAGATTTCAAAAGGGAGTTAAACCGTACACTTCACCTTCGTTAAAACATGAATCGTGAAGCAGTGGTACCTACATTAGACGAATTGGTTGATCACTTTAGGGCTCAAGCCAACTGGAAAGGACCTCCACCTCGCTACTGGGTTGTAGAAAGTCATAAACACAAGGAAGAGAAGGTGGAGCCTAAAATAGAAATGGTGACCCCCTTAGCCCAAGAAATCAAGAGAGCTGAAGCAGAAGTGAAGGAAATGATAAAGAGAGGGGATCCCCTGCCAGTAGACGATACACTCGTATCCCTGGAGCCTCAGATGTTGAAGAAAAGGACCAGGGTATATGTGCCGAGACAGAGACATAATACACCACCTGGTAGAAAACAAAGATCTTAGAAAGGACAAGAGAAGAAAATGTATAAATAGACAGGAGTTTGAATAAAAAATCAGAAGACAAAACGTCACTATGCGATCAACAACGTGTCCAATTTGCTCCAAGAGCTTTTCCCGATCTGATTCTATGAAAAGACATCTACGAAATTCTCATCAAAATATAGAGCCAAACCAAAGGATACGTAAATCTTACTTATTGCCACAATCAACAAAATACACACAACCACATGTACCTCCACCACATACACCATCACCACCACCACATACACAACAGCCACCATCGCATATACCACAGCCACCACCACATATACCGCATTTTACACCACAACCACATACACCACAACCACATACACCACCACCACAACCACATACACCACCACCACATACACAATATTTTAAACCACCACCACCACATTTAACACCACCACATGCACCACCACCACCACACACACCACATTTACCACCACCACAACCACACACACCACATTTAACACCACCACCACCACCACATACACCACATTTAACACCACCACCACCACACACACCACCACCACCACCACCACATGCGCCACCACCACCACACACACCACATTTAACACCACCACCACCACCACAACCACCACCACATACACCACATCTAACACCACCACCACCACATACACCTCATTTTACACCACCACCACCACATACAACACCTCCAATCCATACACCACCACCACCACCGTTTAGATTATTTAGATTTGAACATCCCTTTACAATGCTTGTAGCAGGACCGACGATGAGTGGAAAAACAAATTGGCTAACCCACCTATTGCGGCTGAATAAAGCCATGATAAAACCAGCTCCAACTCGAATTGTATGGATCTACAAAAGATGGCAACCAATGTATGACGTCATCAAAAGCAGTGTTTATCCACCCGTGACCTTTATACATGGTTTACCAAAGAACATCCAACAAGATAACTTCATTGATCCTCGCGATATCAACTTGGTTATTATAGATGACCTTCAAAAGGATGCTTCTAGCAGCCAAGATGTGTGTGATCTTTTTACTGAAGGGGCTCATCATCGTAATTTAAGTGTAATATGTATCATGCAAAACATTTTCTATAAAGGGAGGGAAAATAGAACCATGAGTTTGAATAGTCAGTACCTAGTTCTTTTTAAAAATCCAAGAGATCAACAACAAATTGCTATCCTGGCCAGTCAGATGTATCCTGGAAATGCAAGTAAATTATTGGATGCATATCGTCAAGCTATAGAAAGACCGTATGGTTATTTAGTGGTGGATTTGAAACAAAGCACGCCTGAATCGTATAGACTGCAAACACATATTTTTCGACACTATATAAAGGAAGACATACAAGACTTTGATCATTCCTTGACATCCATTCAAGCGGGAAACACATCAAATATGAGTTCCAGACGAGGAATAGAACACGAGAGCCAAATTACAAGGGATTCTGGGATTGAAACAGATTCAAAATACCCATCATGCTCAGATTGTGGTGTAATGTTTGGGAATCAGTACGATGTACAAAGACATGTGAGACGGGGCTGTCCAATGTATGAAAACAGTGAAGAAGAAATGGACACGGACGGTGAAGATGATGATGAGGGGTATGATTTTTTAATTAACAGTGTTTGGAAAGATCACAATAAAGAGTTTTACAAAAAGGTCAATGAATTACTTAAAGAAAAAAGCCTGACAGAGAAAGACGCAAAATCAGAAGCCAGTAAGTACATGCTACCCAAGGATAAGAAATTATTCATGAAAAAATACCAAAGATTTCTTTTTAGAACCATTCAACTAAGATCTAGTAAATTGCATAGAAATATTATGAATCAAATTTTAGAAGCATCAAAGAGGAAAAGTGTCGATAAAGCCGTGGAAACTGTCGTTAAAAAACATAAGAAAGACTATGACGAACTGTTTGACGAGAGTGAAAGTGAAAGTAATGAAAACAGTGACAATGAAGAATCAGATGAAACCGACTGACTAAAATGACTGTACTGATAGACAAGACTTTACAGATAAACAAAACTTAGTTAACAAAAATAAATAAATAAATAAATAAAAGTAGTAAATTTAAAGAAAAAAAAAATAAAAAGGCAAAGCCCCCCCCCCCCTTCCCCATAGACCCCTGAAAACGACTTAATGTTAAAAAGTCCATGAATAGCTGTGATGAAAGATAAAGTGTTTCGTGACTTTGATTATAGATATGACTTTGTGTTTAAATTAAAAAAAGACAATAAAATACCCCCCCCCCCCGAAAAAAAAAATAAAAAATTAATTAAAAAAAAAATAAATAAAATGAATACCACGTGTACCCTCTTTCCAAATGGTCCACCGATAATGACGTCATCATGTATATAAATCAAGAACCCCCCCCCCCCCACTCCCAAAGATTATATCTATCTATGATCAGGAATTTTATCACTGAACTATTGAATTATAATATCTAAGACAAAGGAAAATGTATAGCGGGATAAAATGTACAGATAAGTATAAGACTGTAACGCGTGTAAACAAAGGTCAATAAATTCTTATCTGATCTTAAAACTGGGCAATAAAACTATACCTAGACTTAAGTAAACAGAATATTTTATAGTAATAAGTGATAAGAGTAATTAGAAACATATTCGGACTAAGAGAGACGTTGAAGGGTGGGTCACGCAATATCTTTTAGAGTGGTCCTCTGGCGCGGTAGAAATACCCCTAAGCCACTCGGGAAGTGGACGGAGCTTCCCCTCGTATGACGATCGGGCTATGAACGCTGATCCTGTTAGTCAAGTGCACGGGCTTTGTGCCCTTGCTTTGTGCATCTAGCGTGTGTCTTCCTTACCTCTGGCAAGGTAGAAATACCTGTAAGTTCAAAGGCACTCATTCTTCACGTCTCACTAAAAAGGTAATAAACCCACCTGGTACACGTACCAGCAGGTCCAAAGTCCTGATAAAGTGGTG
Organism: Pinctada fucata; assembly: GCA_028142955.1. Lineage (NCBI taxonomy): Eukaryota > Metazoa > Mollusca > Bivalvia > Pterioida > Pteriidae > Pinctada > Pinctada fucata. The sequence continues at coordinate 25,145,276 of AP027113.1, read as the reverse complement.
ATGGCTACCTATAATTAACTCTAAGACGCCATCTTAACAAGCGCGTCATAGGGGCCGCCATCTTGGCGGACGTCCATCTTGGAAAGCGCGTCAAAGGGGCCGCCATCTTGGCGGACGTCATGTGACTAAGCCTAAAAGATATAAGCCGAATAAGCCTAAAAGTACGGAAGATATCCCTCATCTATTACTACTAATATGTTTAAACTAAAAGAGATATCCAAGTAAACATGACTTATGTTATCCTCAATCATAAATCCTTTATGAGGGCGCTGGTATAATCGGGCACAGTATCTATTTCTTGATTAAAAGAAATCATAAATCATTTCCAGATGCTTTGAAGAATAATCAGTTAACATCATTTTTGCTCCTTCGTATGTATTGTTTCTTATTTGCTTCTTTAATCATTTCCTAAAGATATATAAATACTTATATCCATCTTACCGTGTGGCAAAGTGTTCTGCAAGTGACGCTGACTCAGTTAACACTGTAAGTTACAAACGTACGGGTGCAGATCTAGGAGGGGGGACCAAAACAGTTTTCTGAAATGCAATAGTACCTTTTGGGCACGGGAATTAGTTCAGATCAATTCAGAATAACCCTTCATTGGGACAGGGTCATTTTCATTGATTATTAGGAGATATTTATTTTCGTGGTCCTTCGTGTCTGATTTCATTTTTAATACAGTAAAGGTTTAGTGATCTGTCATTGTTTTCGTCACCCCCCCCCCTCGTGCTAAGCTAAGTGGTTGTCAATTATGCTACTGAGCATTTGATCAAAGACAAATTCAAAGGGAGAAAATCATATCAAGTCTTTGATATAATGCTCTTTAATTTATCAAAATTGGCAATAATTCTTTAACTGCTACTTCATTACATTTATATAGATATTGCTCTTGATGACATACATTATTCAATACTAATCTTTGTTTTTTAAACCTTTCTTTTAAATAGGTCGTATGGTTGATGGGCCGTACGGGGACCTGCAGACCGTATATGTGGACTTAATGATCAATGAGAATTCTACGAATCACAACACAGACAAATACACAGAGGACATAGGTATGCCTAACTCAATGTCGCCTTTATACATGAGTTCCATTGGCTCCGGAATATCTTTACTACGTTCAGTTTTCATAATTAGTTTTCATGGACTCATGGCCGCAACGTTAACACGTTGCGACCATGGGTCCATGAACCGAAAGTCAGTCTCGTCAGTTTAAAGGTTAAACTGAATTTTTATACAAATAGCAAGAAACACTCAATAGGTCCACAGATTTTGGCCTCATAGTCTATACTCTTTGTCAAGAGGCAGTGTGAACGTGTACGACAAACCACAGGTGACCATTGCTTGGTTGTTTTATTTTTATCAAATAATTCTAGCCCCCTCCCTTTCTTTTTTTCCTTTTGAATAGCTACAAGGATTTCCCGCGGATTCTATATGCATGTACCACACTGAGAAAAGGTATATCTACCATAGCTTAGAGGATTGAATGAATTTGTTAAGAAAATGTCATACATGAAATACATTAAAACAACCGCTCCATGGAAACATGAAAATATGGCTGGTTATGAGGGGTATTTATACAACACATGTAACAATGGCAACGAAACCTCATATATCCAAATATGACGATTGCATCGTTAGAGTCAGACGACTTGCAAGTAAGTTGCTCTTTCAGGGTAATATTACACAATAGCTGACATCATTTAATAGAAAGTTCTTCGGTAGCTCAGGGGACTTTATAAAAGCATCGCAGATTCCCCTCTATATCTAGATCATCGAGACAATCACCGAATTTGACAAGTTTTCAAAGAACTGTCGCGACGGTTGTTTCATGCAAACAGGTGACGCTGACTCTCCCCGCGCACCTGGTCTCTCTTTATTTCTGGAATGGCTGTTGCTTATTTCGTTCCTAATTCTGGTATATTTCATACGATCATTTTAGAATATATTTATCATTTTTTATGTATAAAAGGGGATCCGATGAATAGTCAAACGTGGCAAATACCATTGTATTTATATATAAAATCGATTCTAACAGAAACTCACGCCTTTCATTTTTTGACTCTGGTATTGTTTCTCCCCATAAAAAGAACCCCACTTTTCCAGTACGTTTTATCATCGATATATATTTACACCTCCAGTATAAATGGCGTTTTGTATTTATTGTTTTTTTTTCGGAAGGGGGGGGGGGTGACTATGAAAAACATTCCATTTCTGAAGGGAGCGGCATGTTTTCATCAAAATATTAACATTATTATGCAAACCAGATCTAGTTTAATGTCAGAGTCTAATGGGATCTGGAAAAGGTGTCAAGATTCTTTTTTTTTTTTCGAATTTTCCACTCTTAAAATTTAACTTTGTCAGGGAAGATTTTCCCCTTTTTTCATGATTTCGAATCTGTATGTTGATGGATGATAGAAACTAATAGGTCTTCATTTCCATCACTTTACTTCTTTCCAGCTCTGTCGCCTAAAAGAAGATTTGTTGGGGACCTTTATCAATTTGACATCATAAATATTTTATTGCTATTTCGGAAACTTGTCATTTCATCCAAAACATCATCGAAATCACCATCCCTCCAATGCTATTTTGAACATAGATTTTATTTGGATATGCTACTGAATCGACCCTACAGGAAATTTGGAGCCGCGCACTCTCTATAAAGTAAATACACAAATTTAAGTTCAAGAAATTAAACCAGAGTGCACTAATGCAATGAACTTTGGTGGCTCCTAAAAATCAAGGTATAGGATCACTTCCGTGTTTGTTAAATAACAAATATTCATATAATTATATTTACCCATTTGTAATTAACTGATTAGAATCCATTTGAATCAATTTTTACAAAAAGTTTAATTCATTGCGGGATCTTCTTTTTTACGACAACAGTGTTCAACCACATAGTTACATGTAGTTCTGTTTCTTTCAGATAGTGATAACAGACCCTTGAGTAGATTTGTAGTGAGACGTGGATTTCCTTTCCTCATTAAGATTGTGTTCACAAGACCATTCAATTTGGAGAAAGATCGTTTGAAACTTGTCTTCACGACAGGTAACGTCATTTTTAGATATAGGATAATGACAAAACAGAAATTGCCTCATGTGTCATTATTTACAAAGCAACATGTAGTTAACTGAGTCAGAAATGAGAATAAAAATACTAGTAAAAAAGGTAAAAAAAAGTACAATTCAAATTTAAAAAAAAATATCTGACTGTATCCTTATAAACACCGGTACCTACATTAATAATGTTTCCCTAGATCTGTTTTCATGCTTGGACCTATACATTGACTTAGATTAACATGGGGGGTGTATAATGCATTCCCACATACATGTAGACATATATTTCCTCCATTTGCTAGAATTTCTCCCTCCTTAGATTACAACTCTTGGACTTAATCCATCTCTGCTGTGTTAAAATTGCTAGAGATACTTAACAAATTTTCTGAAGTTTTTGTATCGTATACATCAATGTCTTGATGGGAATTACACACAATAAGATATTTTTTAAAAAAATAATCAAAAGGTTAGTTATGAAATCTCTACTGAATATTTAGTAATACATTTTTAATGTCAACGTTTTGCATGGTAGAAATTGGATAAAGTCCGAGAGTTATAATCCAATATTGCGGTTAATTTGGAGGTATGACATCTTCATTGGAACTCACGATTCATGTGTTTACCTGGTGAAATATGAAAATTGATGACCAAGCTAAACTTATAAGGTGTTACATAATTCATTTTAAATGTTAGCGCATATCCAAGGTTTTAATTTGAAATGAAAAAGAACAAGAATACTACCGTAACGATAGATCCTCCAATTTTGTAATATACCGTACATCTTCTTTTAAAGTTTCAAAATTATGAGCTCGCTTACTCTTCATTCGGATGCCAGAGCTAAAATAATTTTATACTCTTTATTGCTAACAGGTAAAGATCCTCTTCCTGGTAACAGAACGTTTGTTTCACTGATTCCATCAAAACCTGAATCTGACGGAAATTGGGGAGCAGAAATTCTAGGAGGATCTGAGAATGAACTTACACTGCAGATACATACTCCACCAGATTGCATTGTATCCAAATGGAATTTAGAGGTTCAAATTCTGGAAGAAACGGATACCGATGTAATCACCCATACAAACTCCAAAATATTCCCTATTGATATTCATATTCTTTTCAATCCATGGAATAAAGGTACGTATGTTTGCAATTTATCCGATCCTTTTCCATTAATTAAAGCAGAACTTATTCACTTTTCCACTTGGGTTTGAAAAGTATTACCGTAAAAGCTACTGCATTTCAGTAAAATGATATAATATTTTTATCTATATTCATAAAACTATTCATGTGGTTTGACCAACATTCATGATATCCATTGATGTGGTTTTGTCCAAAATTCATACTATCTTTTTATGTGGGTTTGAACGAAATACTATCCATTCATGTGAGAATTGTACTCATAAGTTAATGTACAATCCATAAGATAATAGCAAAGGATAATATGCCATTACGGTAGTATCAATGACAAATATGGATAATGACTATATCCCTGTATACAGCACAAAATCGATAATTCAGAAAATCAGAAACCAAAGGCATACAAAATCAGGATAAACAGGAACCAAAGCAAACAAACAAAAACATTCACCTTATGAAAAGAAGCGAACTCTCGATATGGGAGTGGGACCAGGTGCCCAGAAAGAGTAAGCATCTCCTCCTTGCATGCAACACCCATCGCTATCAATCTTGAATTGTCTTTTAACATATCGCAACAAAATTCCAAATCTTGCATAAAAATTCTATCAGTTTTATAAAACACATTCTTACCTATCCCATCAGTGAATGTGAGGAATTCAAAAAAATCACATTTAATAGTCCATTTTCAAGAAAATATTTATGACCGTTTTAAACCTTGATTTTATATGCAGAGACATCAGACATCAGATCATTTGGCAAATTTGGAATTGTGACGTCATATTTTGTCGCATTGACTTTATGCGATGTCGTGTTTTCTATTTTGACGTCACAATGAAAATATCGCCAAAATTTGTGATGTCTAATGAATCTTCTGGAAAATCAGCTATTGTCACACTTATTCTTGGAAAATATAAAACGAGAACAGAAAATGCGGTTAAAAAGACGGAGACAATAACGTACAACTTTATTTTTATTTCCATAACGAAGATGTCCTTGTAGTACATGTATCTTTCACATGTTTCATAAATACCATATTTTGCCCTAGATTTAGTATCAAATTTCATTATGCTATTAATTATGTTTGGGAGTTCTGTAACATAGAACATACATGCACTTCTACAAAATAAATTTGGCGATGCCTGAAAATTTACTTTGGCTTGTAATTGGTATAATACTCCAATATTTTTTCCAATAGTTTAATTTGAAAAAGGACGATTATTAATATTTGAATCTCACCACCAGTTTTATCTCTGCCAGATAAAATCAAATTCGCTCAAAAATGGAACCATGCAAAATTCTGTCAATAAGAAGATTTTTTATATCTTTTGAAAGCCGAAAGGGGGTGACCGATTGTACACAAGGGGGTAACTGATTGTATACAACTAAAATGTGGCTGTAGTTTTCTACCATCTGTTAATTCTAGAGCCTCACAGGACATATGTCATTCCGCGATAATGATGATGCAATATCAATCATCAATTGTTTTAAAAATTGAACTGCTACCCAATAACGTAAAAAAGAATCATTTTATGGAAGAAGAGTTTTAGAAATTAAACGAAAGAAGACGACGGATTAAAGTAATCAGGATCTGTTCGCGTTGTGAACGGTCAACAAAGTTTGAAATTAATTGTGACTTTCCAGCTATTTTGCCTGAATAAATATTAAACGTCTTCAAATTCAATATAATCATTTAAGAACAGATTAATTGCAGCATGGACCAGACATGCACGTTTCAGGTACTTAAGGTTAGGGTTGCGACTACAGGGAAATAACTCTATTTTCATATGACGTAATATTTGAAACCGACATGGACTATAAATGGTATAAGCTAAGTTTGCTGCATTATTTCAGAACGAAATAATACTCCTTGATATTTTCATTGCTGAATGGGTGTTGAGGAAAAATGCATATTTTTCAATGAAAAATCGCCGAAAATATACTATTCATTATACTCTTGAAAATGAGAGAATTAGACATTCGAACTTCGAGTAAATCTCTAGATTTTGGGGTCAAAATGATGATTTTTTGCACAAATTAATGTGCTATTTATAGAAACAGTCATTTCGCTAAAAACGAATTCGGGTACATATTGGTTTGACTGCTTTAGGATAAAGCAATATCATAGCTCTATACATATGTGTACCTGGCGACCTTCTAGCTATTAATAAAAATAACGAGTTGTTTCCTTGGCAACCAGCAAAATCGTATTTATAAGAAAATACACTCCTTAGAACTGTTTATTTCATCAGAATTTTTCAAAATAGGCTTTAATTCATACACAAGCTATAAGAGTCCAGAAAAATAAGTGTATTATATGACTTTTTGAAATTTCATGCATTGCAGAGGTATGTAAAGTTGGGATGAGGAATTCTCTAAAATGATGAAAATGTTATAATAGGCCAAAAATGGACGTTTATAGCCAAAAAACGAGACGGGCAAATTTTGATGTTTTGGTCTGAATTGTTCGAGGAGATGTTCCTCTACATGTGGACATATCCATCTTTCTTCTACCTCATTTCTATTAAAAGTCGCCACCCTGACCTTAACCCTCGTCAGTGATCAATCTTTGCATTGGTTCTGTATCAATTTAACAGCATTAATTACTTAGCTATTTTTGAAACTTGTCATTGCATCCTAAAATATCATCGAAATTAAATGGGGTTCACTTCCTGGCACCGGCTCTCAAATGATCTTTTGGAAATAGAGTTTTTTCAACTGTGTGACAGAATCGACCCTGTAGGAAATTCTGTACAAAATAGATACACAAATCCATAGACAGATCTTGAGGGTACTTCTTAAAATGAATTTGGCTGTGTCTTAAAACAACTTTGGTTTGATTACGACTGATGAGAATTTACTATCCGAAACACGTGTCTAGTGCATTAAAATTGGTTTAAAATGTTGTTCAAGAAGGCCACGAGTTTGAACACCTGAAATTTTTACTAATAAGTGGCAAATAGAGGGTTGCCAGGTGCCCAAACAGAAAGAAAAAAAAATAAAACTCATTAGAAGACATCATGTATCAGATGTATAATTTAAGCGAGCAGTGACGAATGTCCGGGAACTGATGTCAATACCTAATCGTCGGCGTTGTCGTCGGCTTGGGCGTCGTCGGTTGAGTGGAAAAACTTAAACCTGGGCTATAATTCGTGAAGTATAAGGGGTAGGGCTTTGATATCTCACATGCGAAAACTTCATGACCAGACCGACCAATCATTTAGGACCTTGACTTGATCTTGAAGTTTGACCAACCTATAAAAAAAATTTAAACCTGGGCTATATCTCATGTACTATAAGGGATAGGACTTTGATATTTCACATGTGGATACCTCATTACAAACTTTTCATTTCGAAGCTTGACTTTGAGTTTGACCTACTTGAAAATCTTTTTTAACCTGGGTTACATCTCATGTACTTATAAGGGGTATGGCTTTGATATTTGAGATGTAGACTCCTTATGACCATATCATTCATTAGATACCATGACGTTTGACCTAAAGACCTTGACATTGACCTTTGATCTACTTTTAAACTATAAAAGGTTGGGCTATGCTATTTCACATTTATTATATATTCCTCATGACCAGAGCTTTCATTTGAACCATGCCTTTTGACCTAGTGACATTGGCCTTTGACCTACTTTTGAACTATTAGGAATATGGCTTTGATATTTCACAGATAGATTCCTCATGTCAAGAGCTTTCATTTGATATGACCTTTGACCTAGTGACCTTGACCTCGACTTTTTTCACCTTTTTAAAGCTATATACACCACCGATTGTGCCTCACATGATCATTCACATAAAAGTTCACATGAAATTTATGTGAAACGAACACGAACATGAAATTTACATGATTTTTTAAAACATGAAATTCATGTGAAGTTTATGACAAGACATTCATGTAAATTCAATATCACATGAATAACGCACAGAAAAATTCATGTGATATTCATGTGAAGTAAAATTATATGAATTAAACATAAATATTTTTCACCTTAATATTGTGTGAAATATTCATGAATTTCACATTAACATTTATGTGAAATACATAAGATGCTCATTTCGTATGAACTTCATGTGAGGCACAATTGCCTTTGTAAGGGATAGGGCTTTTATTCTTCAGATATAGATTCCGTATGACCAGAACTTTCATTTGATACCATGACTATTGACCTGGTGAACACTTTAACCTGGGCTTTGATATTTCACATGTAAATTTCTTATGATCATAACTTTCATTTGATATCATGACTTTGACATATTGACCTTAACCTATATTTTTTTATGAAATTGCAATTTTACTATCAAAAACCTGCACGGCGAGCGATGTTGTCTTCTGACAAGTCTTATCAATTGATGATCAAGATCATTAAAGAAATACTTCCTTTAGTTGATTTTTTTTTCGATTGCAGGTGACACAGTATTCCTTGAAAGCGATGAATGTAGAGAGGAGTACGTCCTTAACGATGAAGGTAATGTGTGGGTCGGAGATCGTTACAATGGCAAGGATTGGTCCTTCAAGCAGGTACGTAGATAGTCACAAGACTAAATTATTTACATGCTGAAATGAACATTCCAAATCAATTTGCAATTTTAATTTCATTTCAAAGAAAAAAAATACAAGACTTTATATTCTTTCTTTTTGTTTGTAAATTGTCTTGCTATAGTATATATAATGTTAAACCTCTTCAAATGTTAAACATCTTCAAATTCAATAGCATGATTTAAGAACAGATAAATTTGCAGCATTGACCAGACATGCACGTTTCGGGTACTTAACCCTCGTCAGTGATCCTCAATCTAAACAATGTAATATGGCCAAAGAGTGTGAAAATTATTATTGTCCATGCTTAAAAATTATCAGTTCTTAAATGATGCTATTGAATTTGAAAACGTTTAATATTTGTACCACTTTGTGAGTGTCACTGCTGTTGAATCAAGAGTCCCCGAGGGCACATGTAGCCAAGGTCGATCAACTTCGATTGGTCGTCTCTTCAACGCATTCGAACATTTCTGTTATCAAAAATTCTTGAAATTACTAAAACGTGGGTCCTGTGGCTTCATATCCCACCCATCCTGCAACGACTTACGGTTAATTTATGGACATGATAATTTTTACTCTCTTTGGCAATATTTCATTGTTTAGATTGAGGATCACTGACGAGGGTTAAGCACCCGAAACGTGCATGTCTGGTCCATGCTGAAAAATTATCAGTTCTTAGAGGATGCTTTTGAATAGGAAGACGTTTAACATTTGATCAAAATTGTTTAATTTCATCGAAATTAAAGGAGGCTGACACCATTCCTCCAATAAAATTTTGAACTTAAGTTTTATTTTGATATGCTACTGAATTGACCCTACAGGAAATTTGGAGCCGCGCACTCTCTGTAAAGTAAATACACAACTTTAAATTAAAAAAATAATAATACAAAAGGGCGCTACAGAAATTAATTTAAGCGGCTCGTGCATAATTACTTTGACTGGAAGCATCACTGATGAGAATTTTATATTCGAAACACGTGTCTGTGCATGAAAATTGCTTTGAAATTTTCTTCAAGAAGGTATAGATTTGGAACACTTCCGTATTACTTTGAGAGATTATTGTCATGAGCTGTTACAATGTAACAGCATATTCAATAGAAATAATTTTTGTTGACAAGTATATACGTTCAGTCTTTAGAGCAATTACAGGGTTATTGGTGCGTCTGCTTTGATTGTTTGTTTGTCGTTGGTGTTGATGTTGTGTGTGTGTCTCATTTTCCCATATGAATTTTCTTAATTTTCTTTTTTTCTTACAATTTTTGGTGTTGTTGTGTTGTGTTCTGTCGTGTTATATTGTTGTTCTGTTGTGTTCTGTATTGTTGCGTTCTGCTTATGTCTGTACAAAGTAGGTTTGTTGTTTATCTTTTCCTCATGCTCGCAGTATATAGATATAGAGGTTTCACTTCATTTTCAGTTTGATAAAGACATTTTAGAGTGTACGCTCTTATTGCTGGATCAATGCTATCTCAGGATGAAGAATCGTGGTAATCCTGTCTTAGTTACTAGAGCTTTATCGGAAGTGGTAAGTTAGATTTTATCTGGAAAAATTTAACAACTGTTATCGTATATATTAGTAATAAATATATAAATTATATTATATTTTTCATTGCAGAAAATGAACAAAACCAAAAGTTGGGTTCAATCTAGTTCGCATCATTTATGCGCAAAATACATTATAATATATAATATCCTCACCATTCATATACATGTATCATCCGACATGTCATTCCCTTTTAAATTTTGCGAATTTCAATTAAAGGAGATAAACAGCCTAGCTCCATCCCTCAAATGTCAATTTACTAATTGATTTTTGTGTCGCCTGCGAAGCACAGCGACACTTAGGGATCACTTTGTCCGTTGTCCGTCTGTCTGTTACACTTTCTGTGTCACAGCCCATTACTTTTGATTGGTAAGTGATAGGGCTTTGATATTTCACATGTGTATTCCTTGTGACAAGACATTTCTACACATACCGTATTTTTCAACTTGTGACCTTGACCTAGAAATTTGACCTACTTTTCAAAAAATCTAAGATTGACTATAACTTTTAATTGGTAAGTGATCGGACTTTGATATTTTACATGTGTATTCTTTGTGAAAAGACCTTTGTACACGTACAATAATTTTTGATCGCATGACCTTGATCTAGATATTTGACCCACTTTTCAAAAAAATTTCTATAACTTTTGATTGGTAAGTGATAGGACTTTAATATTTCACATGAGTGTATTTCTTGTGGCAATACTTTTGTACACATACCATAATTTTTTACCTCATGACCTTGACCTTGATATTTGACCTATTTTTCAAAAAGTCTAAGATTGGCTATAACTGGCTATAACTTTTGATTGGTAAGTGATAGGGCTTTGATATTTTACATGTGTATTTCTTATGACAATACCTTTCTACACATACCATAATTTTTGACCTCGTGACCTTGACCTAGATATTTGACCTACTTTTGTAAAAAAAGCTAAGATTGGCTATCTCGTTTGATTGGTAAGTGACAAGGCTTTGCTATTTCATTTGTGTATTCTTGTGACAAATTCTTGCTACACATTCCATAATATTTGACCTCATGACCTTGACCTAGATATTTGACCTACTTTAAAAGAAATAATAAGCCGCTTCGAAGGCGACTCAAGCATTTCTTGGATTGTTTTTTAAATCCTTAAATCGACCCTACAGGAAACTGGTAGCCGTGCACTATATGTAAAGTAATTGAAAAATAAGACCAGAGAAGAGGGCGCTACTATAATACATTTGGTTGTGTCTGAAAATCACTTCGTCATTTTTTATAAGTACAACAGATGATGATTTACTATCCGAAACGTGTCTTGTACATTAGAGTTGGTTTCTCATTTCTTCGATAACGTAAAGAGGTAGAGCACCTCCATCTTATTTTGAAACATTTGCCGTTTTGCGTCAGAAGTAAACGTATTGTCAGTTTCCTTGTTGATCTTGGAGTCAAATCATTTCAATTTAATAACAACATATTTGAGGACCTGTTAAAAGTACATTTCTTCATTATTCAATCATTATTTTTGGTGGAGTAGATACAAACATGTATCTATGATTGAAATGTTAAACGTCTTTAAATTGAATAGCATTATTAAAGAACAGATATATTGGCAGCATGGACCAGACATGTACGTTTCGGGTACTTAACCTTCGTCAGTGATCCTCAAATCTAAACAATGTAGTGTGCCCAAAATAATTGTAACGGTTGTCAAATTTTTCCTCTCGCTTGAGAAATTTCTGCTTTGTACTTTTTCCAAAATTCATATGCCTTTCGATTATGGTTTCTGGAATCTTGTTTCGGTTTTATAGTTTTGACTTTCATTCACTCATTCTAAAAAGATTCCATAAACACAACATGTATGTCTCCCCCAACGGTTGCTTGGTATTCTTATTTCGCATCCGTCTGACCGTCCATCACAAATCCTATCTTTATTAGTAACCATATCTCTTGAACCATTCACCCGACCACTTTCATATCTTGCTTGCTGATCACGATCAGATGAATGCTTTTCAAACTTTATTTAATGCACTTTACACTCCTTGGAAAAGTAGGAATCTACATCCTTATTCATAATCCATGGTTTTTGTTTTGTTTCGCATCTTCTTATAACTCACCTCAACATCGATAATGAAGATAATCAGGACATGTAGACAGCCAAGATTCATTTTTCCTCTTCTCTCATAAATGGTTATCTTTTCAGTATCACTTACTTTTCATCAAAGATGTCTTATTATGCCCCCCTTCGAAGAAGAGGGGACATATAGGTTTGCCGATGTCGGTCGGTCGGTCTGTCGGTCTGTCGGTCGGTACGCGACATCAGTTTACGTTCAATATCTCTGGAATGGATTCATATATTGAAATGAAATTTTGTATACAGACACATCAAACAAAAATCTAGGTCAAGTTCATATTTGGGTCCGACCAAAAAAATTTTGACAGAGTTATGCCCCTTGCATTTCGAAAAATAACAAAATTTCAGGGTTTCCGTTCAATATCTCTTGAATGGAGTTACATATTGAAATGAAATTTTGTATACAGACACATCAAATGAAAATCAAGGTCAAGTTTGTATTAAGGTCCGATCGAAAAAAATTTGACAGAGTTATGCCCCCTGCACTTCGGAAAATACCAAAATTTCAGGGTTTCTGTTCGATATCTCTTGAGTGGAGTTACATATTGAAATGAAATTTTGTATACAGACACATCAAACAAAAATCTAGGTCAAGTTCATATTTGGGTCCGATCAAAAAAATTTTGACAGAGTTACGCCCCTTGCATTTCGAAAAATACCAAAATTTCAGGGTTTCCGTTCAATATCTTTTGAATGGAGCTACATATTGAAATGAAATTTTGTATACAGACACATCAATCAAAAACTATGTCAAGTTCATATTTGGGTCCGATAAAAAAAAATTTGACAGAGTTATGCCCCTTGCATTTCAAAAAAATACCAAAATTTCAGGGTTTCCGTTCAATATCTCTTGAATGGAGTTACATATTGAAATGAAATTTTGTATACAGACACATCAAACAAAAATCTAGGTCAAGTTTATATTTGGGTCCGATCAAAAAAATTTTGACAGAGTTATGCCCCTTGCATTTCGAAAAATGCCAAAATTTCAGGGTTTCCGTTCAATATCTCTTGAATGGAGTTACATATTGAAATGAAATTTTGTATACAGACACATCAAATGAAAATCAAGGTCAAGTTTGTATTAAGGTCCGATCGAAAAAAATTTGACAGAGTTATGCCCCCTGCACTTCGGAAAATACCAAAATTTCAGGGTTTCTGTTCGATATCTCTTGAGTGGAGTTACATATTGAAATGAAATTTTGTATACAGACACATCAAACAAAAATCTAGGTCAAGTTCATATTTGGGTCCGATCAAAAAAATTTTGACAGAGTTATGCCCCTTGCATTTCGAAAAATACCAAAATTTCAGGGTTTCTGTTCAATATCTCTTGAGTGGAGTTACATATTGAAATGAAATTTTGTATACGGATACATCAATTGACAATCTAGGTCAAGTTCTTATTTGGGTCCAATCAACAAAATTTTGACAGAGTAATGCCCCTTGCACTTCGAAAAATACCAAAATTTCAGGGTTTCCGTTCAATATCTCTTGAGTGGAGTTACATATAGAAATGAAATTTTGTATACAGACACATCATATGAAAATCTAGGTCAAGTTCATATTTAGGTCCGATCAAAAAAAAATTGACAGAGTTATGACCCTTGCACTGTGAAAAATACCAAAACTTCAGGGTTTCTGTTCAATATCTCTTGAGTGGAGTTACATATTGAAATGAAATTTTGTATACAGACACATCAATCAAAAACTAGGTCAAGTTCATATTTGGGTCAGATCGAAAAAAAATTGACAGAGTTATGCCCCTTGCATTTCGAAAAATACCAAAATTTCAGGGTTTCCGTTCAATATCTCTTGAATGGAGTAACATATTGAAATGAAATTTTGTATACAGACACATCAAATGAAAATCCAGGTCAAGATCGTATTAAGGTCCGATCGAAAAAATTTTGACAGAGTAATGCCCCCTGCACTTCGAAAAATACCAAAATTTCAGGGTTTCTGTTCAATATCTCTTGAGTGGAGTTACATATTGAAAATGAAATTTTGTATACAGACACATCAAATGAAAATCTAGGCCAAGTGTATATTTATGTCCGATCAAAAAAATTTTGACAGAGTTATGCCCCTTGCACTTCGAAAAAAACCCAAAATTTCAGGGTTTCTGTTCAATATCTCTTGAGTGGAGTTACATATTGAAATGAAATTTTGTATACGGATACATCAATTGACAATCTAGGTCAAGTTCTTATTTGGGTCCAATCAACAAAATTTTGACAGAGTAATGCCCCTTGCACTTCGAAAAATACCAAAATTTCAAGGTTTCCGTTCAATATCTCTTGAGTGGAGTTAAATATAGAAATGAAATTTTGTATACAGACACATCATATGAAAATCTAGGTCAAGTTCATATTTAGGTCCGATCAAAAAAATTTTGACAGAGTTATGACCCTTGCACTGTGAAAAATACCAAAACTTCAGGGTTTCTGTTCAATATCTCTTGAGTGGAGTTACATATTGAAATTAAATTTTGTATACAGACACATCAAATGAAAATCTACTAGGTCAAGTTCATATTTAGGTCCGATGAACAAAATTTTGACAGAGTTATGCCCCTTGCACTTCGAAAAATACCAAAATTTCAGGGTTTCCGTTCAATATCTCTTGAGTGGAGTTACATATTGAAATGAAATTTTGTTTTCAGACACATCAAATAAAAATCTAGGTCAAGTTCATATTTGGGTTCAATCAAAAATTTTTATGCCCCCTTTGAAGAAGAGGGGACATATTGCTTTGCCGCTGTCTGACTTTCTGTCTATCTGTCCGTTGGTCGGTCCACGACATCAGTTTCCGTTCAATACCTCTGGAGTGGATTCACATATTGAAATGAAATTTTGTGTACAGACACATCAAATGAAAATCAAGTATAAAGTTGTGACGGACTTTAATCACAGAAGGGGTAGGGGGGCATTAATGTTTTACAAACATGACTTTTAACTTGTTTTATGCAAATGTTCAATGCTTTTTAAAGGGAAGCACGGCTCTTCAAGGAAATTGGAGTGGGGATTACGAGGGCGGTACACCACCTTTTAAGTGGAACGGAAGCGCTAAGATTCTACAGGAATACTTCAAGACAAGAACTACTGTAATGTTTGGTCAATGCTGGGTATTCTCAGGCATTCTGACAACGAGTAAGGTTTTTAATCATTCTATTTTTCTCGTTATCATTTCAAACTTATATTTTGTATTGAAAACAAAATGTTTGCACGATATTTTCTTGAAATGATATATAATGAAATTCAGTATGAAACATTCTCGACCTAAATTTGCAGACAGTTTTGCATTAAAGAATAAGGTGCTTCACAAATCGAATATGAATAAATAATAAGATCTGTCATCACATGGTTCACCTCTCGAAAATCGGAAATGGGAATTCCCATTATATAATTTGACTGCTTGGAATCAATAACTTTAACTTCTGCTTGGCTTGAAAAAAGAACTGAATAGAAGCTGAACTTATGACTATCATTTCATAAGTATGGTACCAATCGATTAATGTACACATAATTACCACAAAGATAGGGACAATGAAAATAAGCCACATAAAACACTAATAAACAACGAAAAAAGGGTATAACAAAAAACAATGAATGAAACAACGGCGATAAACATGAATCTAATGCCAGTGCCGTCTGTTGACGGCTCTTCGTGATAATGATATGTTTTTTTTTTAAATCAGGATTTCCACGCCACAAAGGTATACAGATAAACATCGAAGAAGTACATGTACCGATCATTTATTCAGTCTCAAAATCGAGAAGATAATTAAGGCACCTTGTTTTTTCTAATCGACAACATGTGATCTTTGAAATTTCGATGATTATGAAAAGCGTGTTAAAACGATTTTATCGTTCATTCAGTGTGTAGAGCAATTGGAATACCATGTAGGAGTGTGACAAACTTTTCCTCTGCACACGATACAGATGGATCTATTACAATTGATGAGTACTTAACCTTGACAGGAGAGGAAATAAAAGGCGGAGATTCAGTCTGGTATCACACCTATTCTAAATCTTTGAATATTATATATCTTTCGGTGTGCTTTAGTCATAATCAGAAATTTCTTACGGTCAACTTTATGAGCTTTCAAACCTCTGAAATCGATGAAGATACTTTAACAAATTGTATCATATCTTAAAGTAAAAGACTTAGATCAGATCCAATTTATATGTCATACACTACCTCGGCCTCTGTATTCAACCATTCTTTTTTAAATACCTTGCTCAATGTTGTTTTTCTATTCTATCTGTAAGGAATTTTCATGTTTGGAACGAAGCATGGATGGATCGACCTGACCTACCAAGAGAAAAGAAGTATGGAGGATGGCAGGCCATTGATTGTACTCCACAGGAAATGAGTGATGGTCAGATATAAACAAAAACTCTCATAACTTTTCTTTTCAAATATAAACGATGCTATTCTTACATGATTATACATTCTTAATTTCTTATTGGCAAAATAACGAAACTATCATATTGATTTACAGTCTTATGAAAACAAAATTAGCAAGGAATAAATCAAAAAAGAAAGAAAATTATATTTCTTTCCACAGAAAATGACCAATCATTATGGCTTGAGGTACCACTGATATGGATTAATTCGCACAATAAAAGACATGCATGTCTAGTACACAGATTTATGAAAAATGTACATAAAATTTTGTATGCATTGTGAATTAATGGCAGTATGAAAATAAACCCATAGTAAAGAAATGACGAATAGAAGCTTTACATATCACATGAGGGATAACTGTTACAGTGTGAGTATAACTCAAGTCATGGTTAATACATTTCATGCCGCAAAAAGGGCATCTGAACCACTTTATCTCTCAATAAATTCGTCGCGTTAGGGGGGGGGTTCCTTCTTTTCAAATAAAAGACGATGTAAAGTTTACGCGGTGTATTTTGATTTTTAAGACTATTAGGTAACATTTAACAGCTGAAAACACTTAAAAATGGAAAGTACATGTACTAGTCTTTTTGAGAAAAAATAAAAGGAGAAGGGGTCTTTAATGAAAAAAAAAAAAATACCAGTCTAAACCCTGATTCAAGTTACAACATTGGTCCCATTGGTCTTTTGAGTTTGGTGTTTTGTGTTTGGTGTTTTGATGTTGCGTTTTGTGTTCCTTGACCATTTTGCGTCGCTTACTGTGTATGTCTGTGATTCGCATGTAGATGTTTTGGTGTTATACCAAGGTTGCTGCGATCCCCTGCTATCTTTTGTGAAGGATTGGGAATTAAGTTCACATTTAATAGCTACTGATACTATTGATACTTAGGGTTCTATTTTCCTATTGTAGGTAGATATCAGTGCGGACCTATGTCAGTTGCAGCTATCAAAGCTGGTGATGTTGCCTTTAGTTATGATGGTCCGTTTATATTTGGTGAAGTCAATGCAGATAGAGTAACATGGATGTACGACAACTACGGAGAGAAGTACTTGGTGGATATAGAAACGAACAGGTATGAATAATATTTGACTTTGTTTCTACATTTTACAGCATTTGTTGATCGTTTCTTCAACGTATTCGAAAATTTCTGTTATCATGTTTTAAAACGTTGGTGCTGTAGCTTCATATTGCACACATCCTGCTACTTTAGGTTCATTTTTGGACACATTAACTTTCAATCTTTTTGGCCATATTACATTGTTAAGATTGAGGATCATTGAGGAGGGTTAAGTATCCAAAACGTGCGTGTCTGGTCCATGCTGCTAATTTATCTGTTCTTAAATGATGCTTTTGAATTTGAAGACGTTTAACATTGACATTTGTCATTACACATGATACAGATATTATATATATAAACAAGTGTGATAGTAAATTAGTTCAGACTTTAAAAATCAATGGCATACAAAATCCTGAAAATGTAAAGCTATACAAAATCATTGAACGATTCTGCAAAGAGGTAATTGCAGATACAGGTAGATTGCTGTGGGTTACAATATTTTTAACCTATTTTGTGAGAAAAAGTTAGATTCTAATGATAGATACACAGAGGAGGATGCAATCAATATGTTGACTTTTCTGATCGATAACATGTTTGTGGTGTTTGTTGGAATTCAAAAGGAAACTAATTGTTTTACACTTCTTGTTGATGTTTTTATATTCACATAATGCTGAATTTGTTAAGTCCTTGTTCTCTCTCGGAAAGAAGTGCATAGCCCTCCAATTCACTTCTACATATAGATATATCGATGATGTGCTCTCAATTAATAATCCAAATTATGCTGATTTGTTTGATACAATCTATTCGTGTGGATAAGAGGTGAGAGAAACTATTTAACGCCCTCTTCTTCAGATCTAGATATCATGTTATCTTTTTTAAGAAAATGGTCAATTGAATACTTCAATATATATATAGTGACGACTTCAACATTCAAATAAATTTTCCCTTTCCTTAGTAGTAATATTCCTACGTCTCCTTCCTATGGCATACTCATAATTGCAGTTAATACGCGATTTCAGAGCAAGCTCAAACTACAACGACTTCGTTCTGAGGTCAAGGAGACTAACAGAAAAAAAAACCCCATTGAAGAAAGGGTACATTTGTGAGCGACAGATTTTGTTACTGAAAAACAATTTCGGACGACACAATGAAAATATTAAGCGTTATAAAATCTCGTTGTCTCACTGTTTGAAGATATTTTAGGTAAGAAATTTCCAAAACACCGAATTTAACAAATCTGAAATTACCGGGTAAGATTTTTTTCTACACAGCGTAAGTGGCGGGGGTTGCTAGCAAACAGGAAAAGTTTACTCTCCCTGGGCACCTGATCTCATGTCCATTGGAAATCACTTTTGCTTCTTTGCAGAATGTTTAAGTTGATTGTATTATCTAAATCTACATAGAAGTTTTTGTAGAATCGATTTTGTTGGAAAGGCGCCGTAGAAATCAATTTGTGCAGCGTTGCACATGTTATAGCATACTGGTAATTTGGGCAGCTCATGAAAAGCACTTTGACTGGAAGCATCACTGATGAGGATCATTAAAATATCCGAAACACGTGTCTGGTGCATAAAAATTGGTTTGAAATTTTTTTCAAGAAGATATAGAGTTGGAACACTTCAGTATTCTTAAATTTTGTATTAGTTTAAAAATATTAAATCTATTGAATGTTATATGTGATTGTTGTATGGCAAATTCCACAAGGAATTGAGTTGGGCGGGCTTAAGGATAATTGAAATGGCATTCATCAATTATATTTCTTTATCGAATTTATTCAATGTGGTGCTTCTTATTATTAAATTTGGTCATTCCATGGCGAAGCTGGGAAACTGTGGATAACACTAAGACATGAATTGTGATGGACCATGGACCTCTTTAGTTTTTCGTTCTTGGATACTATACTTGTATTAAATATGTTACATGATCCATGTGATGTATGGAAATAATTAGCACAGCGCGTTTTAACAGCGCCACCTACAATTTATTCTACAATGCCTTCCGTACTTGCATTGGAGATGGTTCATTAGATAAGGTGTCCTTAGTTATGTTAGTGTTTCTGTGGGGCTTATGTCTCCGTCTGTTTTTCCTAATTTCTTTTCGAGTGGGAAATTTCCGTTTTGTATTTTATTTTCCAAAAATTCGTAAGTCTTTCGATTGTGGTGTTAGGAATATGGTCTCGGCTTTTGTGTTTGACTTTTATTCACTGGTATGAAGAAATACCAGTAATATATATTCGCTATCTCTGCGACGGATATATATGTTAAATTGAAATTTAGAATACTGATGTATGAAATGAATATCTAGGTCAGGTTTATATAAAGGGAAGCTCAACATGATGGTCGACAGACTTTATGCTATTCAAAGAGTTACATAAATAAGAGGGCTTAGGTTTGTTTTTTATGAAAACAACAGTTAGTCACAGAAGGAAATTCTTCCATTAATTTTATTCAGCATTGGGACAGATATAAGTACAAGGGCGATTCCAAAGGAAGATGAAAATACGTTTTGGTGGTTTTACAGCAATAGAGAGGATCTTACCGATTCGTACAAATACAGGGAAGGTAATTGATCTTTGTATGAATACAAACTTTTTTTCAGTAATGCATAAACTAATATCAAGTTGTGATTTGACACATTTATTATACGTTTGTTTTTATTATGCAAAATGAAGTTAAATTGAGGCTTTAAGCTAATGTATACTACTCACCTTTGCATGCAATTATACGTGTAGATGCAGATGTGTTAGGTTAACGGCATTATTAACCATGTAAAGCTAATTATACAAGTACAAGATGTATGATGTTTGAATATCGGAGGCTTTGCAAAGGAACGAATAGCTGTTATTATATTGAAATATATGCTCTGTCGTGCTAATTAAGCCACATCATGTTTCCATTAACATTTCCTTTACTTTCTGTTATCAAACATGTGGATGTCTAATCCAATAGAAATTGTTCAAAACGATCACGCGATCGTCCAAGATATATGAGCAACATTTCATTTTTTCCGTATTGTTCTGTTGGTTAAAGTAACATTAACTCTTTGGGACGTCAGAAACGTCATCGCCTTGTTCAAGAAATTTAACGGAAATTAAGCTTGTTGGGTTTACGTTTATATAGCATTTTGTTGAATATAGTATAGAACATATTGCATTCGTCTATGCCGTACGTAAAACCAGTTCTGGAATCAGCAAAGTGCTGGATTTACGTTTATGTTCGTTTATGCCGTACGGTAATTGTCAATATTGAAATATATGTTCTATAGTATCAATTTTGTTGTACTAGACACGTGTTAATATATTTTAATAAATATATTATATATATTTTAATCCTTGTCAGTAGTACTTCATGCCAAACAGTTTAGATAAATCCAAAGTGAATTTTCCTGGCACCATCTACAATACAGAGATTAATTTCCTCTTGCCAAAATGAGCGGCTCCAAATTTCGTGTAGGGTTTATTCAGAAACGTATTTAAGTGGAAAATATGACCAAAAATTGTTGGAGGATAGGCGCAAGGAGCTAAATCTAAAGGCACCAGTTTTGGAATCAGAGACGGGTATTTCGTACAGTATAGACTCGCACAATTTTTTCCATACTGACAACTCTTCAATCTTCAGTATTCTGACAATAATTTCATAATTTTGCATAAAAAGAGCAATTTTAGCAGTACTTCAGAATCAATATGTGTTTGATCTACTTTTTTTTCTACAGGATCTGAAAAAGAAAAAGGTGCGAGAATTGCAGCAAATCTCACAACTGCTGATAAAACTTTGTACACCATACCAGATAAAAAGGCAAGTAGAATATTGTTTCCGTCTGTCTGTTACATCACCCCAGATAAAAAGGCAAGTAGAATCTTGTTTCCGTCTGTCTGCTTATTTGCGTCGTGCCTGTGTGCTCAGTTTAGATCACTGCAATGTCAGCAAGTCGCAAATCTCAGCTTTCTTATCTTGTACTATTGTCGACGTTATATACGTAGACACAAACGAACAGCATAGTAATATTCGTAGTTTCGAAAGACATGTTCAGTATATTTAAAATGCTCTCGTTCTTAAATCTTATATTAAATTTTCAGAGTATAAAGTTTTTCCTGGAGAGGACGAAGGACCATAATTATGGAGACGACTTTGTTGTGAAGCTAAGAGCAAGAAACACGGTGAAAGACAAACAGTCTATACACGGATACATCACCATAAAGTCCTCAGACTACAGGGGCAAACCAAAGAAAATACTGAAATCACAGCCTTGTAAAGCAACAATAGCTGCCGGAAAAGGTGCGTTGTATTACTTTAAGATACCTGTAAGTGTTTTCAATATTTTCCCCTGATATGGTCGCCGTGACACTTTCGATATAGACCTCAGACAGTGCATCTTTTTTAGATATTGTTTTCATTTTCGTGCATGAACATCGACGGCGGGTGCGGCTAGCCAAACAGGGGATGCTTACTCCTCCCGGGCATCTGGTCCCTTCTCTAGCTTGCTAGGGTCCGTCGATGCTCAATTTTGTGCTCAATTGTGAGTCTATTGAGATTATCGTCAGGATCTTCTTTAACTGTAAGTTATTGAACAGTGTTTTCCAGTGAGGCCCCGTGAAACTTAAAAAGAACCTGTTTTGTTGTTTCCGGACATAAAAGGAAAACATGGGGAGGTCGCTCGGCATGCATTCCCTTGCGCTATGCAGTCGTTACTTAAGGTATCCGTTGTACAATAAAGTCATTTTACATAGCGTTTTAATCATGTCCATTGTAAAGTATGGTAAATTTTATGCCTGGTAAGGTACTATAAACTATATATTTTCTGAAAGGTAATGATGCCCTGAGTACAGATATAAGACTCCCGGGTCTTAAAAATCAAAGGGGGAAAACTCTTGTTCAACTTTGTCATTTAGCATAGGTTATATAGAGAAAATAGACAATTAAAATGATTCACCAGTTATTCCCCTTTATTTTTCTGACCCCAAAATTATTATTTTTGACCAGTGGGCATTATAAACTTTAAGAAAATATATAGTTTATAGTACCTTACCAGGCATGGAAAAATGCCCTATTGTACATTGGATACCTTAAAACGTTGAGGTCACCGATAATCCCAACGACCGTGTCACGACAGAGGACCGCATATCTGATGCGTACATATCGACCTTCTAGCGAGGGTCTAACGTCCTCAGTGTGTACCCAACGACAGCCTGCATGACGACAGCCTAACGTCCTTGCCGTGTGCTTAACATATTTACAACAACCTTAACTACCAGTTCATGTTTAATGTATTTTTATCATAGCATTAGCAAAATATATTCCGAAAATAAAGTTTGCTGTAAACATTGTACCTCGTTAGAAAGTCGCTAACAGGTTGTTGGTAAGGGCCATAAGTCAAGGTCTCTTGCAAGATATTGGTACAAAACATGAATTCCATTTTACCCGTACATGATACGAGACTGAAAATAAATGTGCGAGATAAGTTGAGTAAAAATTACCAATGTATGACAAATATGGATAATGACCATATCCCTGTATACAGCACAAAATCGATAATTCAGAAAATCAGAAACCGGAGGCATACAAAATCAGGAAAAAAACAGGAACCAAAGCAAATAAACAAAAACCTCCACCACATGAAAAGAAGCGAACTCCCGATATGGAAGTGAGACCAGGTGCCCAGGAAGAGTAAGCATCTCTATAATTGGTATCATGGATTAAGTTAACATATTGGTTATAATTTGAATTCACTTCTCTAGATGAGGAATTTGAGGTGGCAATAAAAGAAGAGGACTACAGAGGCAAGCTTGCTGAGGGATGTTATATATCTATCGTGTGTTGCTTCATCACAGAGGAGGTTAAGCAAGGGTCAATTAATAAAGATCTGGTCCGATTAAGGAAACCAAAACTAAACTTAGAGGTCTGTACACAAATTCATTTATTAGAAGTTTTGAATTTAAAAAAATGGACACAATATGTCTGCATTAGTGAGTGCATTCGCGGATTATATAGTTTGTGCATCGGTTTTTGTCTATACATCGATAGACAGAAAAATTATGACAATCAAACACAAAACCAAATATTTAAATTAGAATTTTTATAAATATTTTAAAAATATTTTAAAATATTTTAAATCTATTTATTTCTAAAATATTTTTTAAAATAAAATTACAATTTAAATATAAAATATTAATTAAAATTGAAATATTAAAAAAGTATCAAATTGGCATACAAGACAAGAAACTATACCAAGCAACGAAAAGTTTTTTTTTATTTCATTATTTTTAATGAATAAATAGATGCACAAAATATGTTTTAATTCCACCTTAACATTGTAGCTATGATTTTTTTTGACGACTGACGTTGCCATTTATGTTTTGAATTGGTTTCTACAATGATTCATGTTTCTTGTACTCAAGATTGCAACTACAGTGTGTCTGTTCTGATTTGCATTAAATCACCTGCCTAAAACATTGTTCAAAACTTGGAGGACAACTTTTCTGTCCAAATAAATTGATGACGTCTAAACAATGAAGAACAATAAATTCATATCATTTTGAAAATGTGAGTAATAGAAAATTGATTTTCATTTACCTGCGTCTGATAATGAAAGTTAATGCCCGTACGAATGACTTTCAATGATAAGAAATAGATTAACACTATGAATAGTAGTGTAGCCTTGGTTGTCTTAAATTTTCCGTTTGACCAAATGTTGAAATGAAAAAAAAAATTGCCTAGTAATTTTTGTATTTAGACAGAGCCAGTTTAAATCATCTATTCATCATCTTATTCTTGAAGGTTATGGATAAGGAAGTAGAAAAAGGAAAACCCTTCTCTGTGAGGATGAGTTTTACAAATCCCCTGAAGATAGCATTAACTGATTGTGATATTGATATAGAGGGATCAGGAATCGAAGTCATAGATGAAACCAGAGATGGCGTAAGACGACGGCCTGCATCGGACGCAGAATTGAAGCAACCGTAATTATTTTATACAATTATCTTTTTTTCCATATAATTCTGTACTACACATTTGTTGTTTGCATAATGATATGATGCATACTAAATTGGTTTTAGAATTTCTTCGGAAGGTGTATAGTTGGAACACTTCGGTCCATATTGTGATTCTAATATGAAACCCTTAGTGTACTTATTTAATCATAACGATTTTGCAATTTGTTGGAAGCAAAGTCCGGTCTAAGTAATGGCTGTGAAGTCCGTCTCTCTGCCAGTCCATCACCAGGTCAATATTTTGGTTACAAATGTACATTGTAGCGTTAAGGTCTTTTTTTAGAAAACTGTAGGGAGAATGAACTTGGAATTTTACATTGTAATAGACCATGATTAGTCGAGTCAAACACAGTAACAGACTTTAACTTTTGACCATGAGATAGAAAATTAATAATTGTATTAGCTAATTGAGTGAAAAAAAAAAAACAGAAGGAAAATTGACATTTACTTCGCATATTGACGGACCATGATATGAACTTTCATTTGAAACCTTGATTTTTGACCTGGTGACCTTAATCTTTGCGTTTGACATACTTTTAAAAACATTAGCCCTTACATGCGCGAATTCCTTGTGATATTAGAATTTTCGTTTGAGATCTTGATTTTTGACCTAGTGACCTTGACCTTGAAGGTCGACCTACTTTCAAAAATCTTTCAAAAAGCATATATCTATATAATATTGGAAGAGACTAGGCGTGTTTTGTCCTCTGTTATATGTCAAACGTCTTCAAATTCAATAGCATCATTTAAGAACAGATAAATTTGCACTATGGACCAGACACACACGTGACGGCTACCTATCCTCAATCTTAACAATGTACATGTAATATGGCCAAAAAGTGTGAAAGCTATTATGTTAAAAATGTACCAAAAGACGTAGCAGGATGGGTTGGATATGATGCTACAGGATATTTCATTTTTCTAAACGTTTAACATATTCAAATTCATTAGCATCATTAAAGAGCAGATAAATCTGCAGCATGGATCAGACATGCACGTTTCGGATACTTAACCCTCGTCAGTGATCCTAAATCTAAACAGTGAAATATGGCCAAAATCTGTCATATTATGTCAAAAATGTATCGAAAGACGTGGCAAGATGGCTGGGATATGATGCTTAATAATTTAAAGACGTTAGACATTTTCAATAACTCACTTCTAGATTCCTATCGACAATAGCATCATTGAAACTTATGGATGCAACAAAGGACAGATCAACCTTCAATTTCCAACTTACGTTAGATGATTCGTGTGGCGCTTATTCTTAAGTATACACTGGATGATACTAACAACTTTTACCCATAAATAAAAAGGCTAAAATCGTTGAAACAAGATCCTCATTGATAATATTGAGGAGTTAAAACCAAAAAAAATTTCAAAACCAAGATACATTATCTTAATCATTTAATTGTAAAATTTATTTTCAGTGATGTTCGTCCAAACGATCGCTTTGAAACTGAAATAAAAGTGGTGGCCACCAAAACGGGCAAGAGAAAGATGCTTGCAGCGTTCAATGCCTTTGAAATCAATGATGTCTATGGATCGCTCATTTTGACTGTCAAAGACCCATCAACTGTCTCGACATAAGAAGTGAACTTGAAGTGCTCTTTTAGTGCTCATCGGTCACATTTTGTTTAATAGAAACAATGTGATGTTTTTTCATTATTATTACCAATAGTTCTTTTATTTTTACACGATGAGATTTGTCCATGCAGTAAAAGTCATTCAGCTTTAATCATTTACTTGAACAAGATGTACTCAAATTATTTTTGCATTTATTTAAACGTGTTATACTTGCTTATTTTCTTATATATTACAGATGAAAGTAACAATTAAACTATGCTTAAAATTGAATATCAGCATTTTAGAAAGAACAATTATGGTATTTTTTTTATTGTTTTGCAAAATTGATGTACTCTTGGACTATCAGATCTAGATCTATAAAATTCTTAAATTGAGTATCTTTAATGGTATGTACCATTTTCTACCACTCTTATTGGTAAATCTTATTTGTACAAATTCTGATTGAACGAGAAGAAATTCAATTGAAACTATGTTGAGTCAATATGATGACATTTGTTTTGTTATGTAAAGGAAAGTTACTTAAGTTAATGGCTTAAATTGCAAGAAGAAAGTAAAGAAATACAAGTTACAGTTTTTGCCCTACCAGATGGTACTCTGTATTTTTCTTGGGGTGGGGGAGGACGCCTTTTAACTGTGAAAATTGACAAACGCAAGGTCATGAGGTTATATTTCTCACATAATACACATGACAAACAATCTGCTCTCGTGTAGTAGTCCTTGAATACTTTTGTTTGACTAGCAGTTGAAAGTGAAATGCTTTGTATAAAAAGAGTACTTCATTTTGTTTTTCAGAAATTCATCAGCATTGTTCAACATGTCATTTTCTATAAGTGGTTTTAATATATAACTAACTTTAAGTATAGACACCTGTTTGTATGTTATATCTCTGTTAATTGTATATAATGATTACCTCTTGAAAAGTAGTCTTCTAATTAGGCAGGATATGTATTCAATTCATTTTCACAATCCAATACAAAATTGGCAATTTACTTTTATATGTATGGAAAAGTTAAATGGCTTGGTGTCTGTTTATAAATATATTATATTGAAATTTCTTGCCATTTCTTTACCGTACCGTGCGCGCCAATGAAGATGAAGGGTCGAAGGGTGTATTCTGTTTAACCATGTCTGCCTCTTTCTTTCTGTCCACGGACACAAATTATTTTCTGCAGCATAATTCCAGTTAACGTGGTTATTTTCGCTGGCGTTACGCTTGGGGGAAATATTAGCGATATAAATGTCTCTGCCATGTTTAGACGCCGATTTACAACAAAGGAGGTGATCTCCAACAACACCAGGCTGCAGCACCCACTGCAAAACCTCAAAACACCAAATGCAAAATCATAGAGTAGACAAGCACGGAAAGAGACACAAAAGGGACAGGGAACGTCAACGCACAACACAGAAACATCAAACACAAAGGACTACACAAAATCCAACGAGAACAAAGTGCAACCGGTGCCGACTTAGGACGGCTATCTGCCATGGATATAGCAGAAGGTGTGGTTATCCTGGATGCTTCCAATCAAAGTGCTTTTCATAAGCCACCCAAATTAATTTCACTAGCAAAGAAACCATTGAAATATTAGAACAAAAACATAGTCTGAGAAATTATTGCGTACAAATAAATGTCGGTTTATGAATTCCTTCCCGAGGACAAAGCCGTGTACTAAGCTTATTCTTTTGCATACCTAAAGAAAAAAGACGATCTCCAACAAGATTTGGTTGCATTGGCAACAGCAGAAGCATTCACCTGCAATAACATAGAGTAGAAAAACTCTTATAGAGACACACGAGGGACAATGAACATACAAGGAACATCAAATACGACCTCCAAACGCAAAAGACTTAATAGAACAAACGAAACCAGTTGGCAGTCGGAATCGCCTTCGCAAGGGCACCTGTCTTTGTGTCGAAATTCATTAATGACTGACAAAATAACGAAACTAGTCTGAGGTCGGAACTTTTTGCGCTCTTTATTATTGTATTGCAGCAATGTAATTGGGCCTTTTAACAGTGACTTCGTTACAGAAAATTTCACTAAAATATGATGACTCGGACATTTTGAGTTCTTTTACAAGATCGGATAATTGTCTATTACATGAACATGCACAATCCTTTCACATGTCCGTTTACCTAGTGGTTTCCAAGAAAGAATCTTCTCGCTGTAAAAAAGGAGGAAATCTCCAAACGGACTCGGCTGCAGCACCTACAGCGAAGGACCAAATCACCCGATGTGAAAACACAGAGTAAGTAAGTACAGCAAGAGACAAAAAGGAAACATACGACACAAAAACATGAAACACAAGACTACACATAAATCAACGAGACCAATGGGTAATCGATGCCGGATTAGGACGGCCAG
Organism: Pinctada fucata; assembly: GCA_028142955.1. Lineage (NCBI taxonomy): Eukaryota > Metazoa > Mollusca > Bivalvia > Pterioida > Pteriidae > Pinctada > Pinctada fucata. The sequence continues at coordinate 25,116,476 of AP027113.1, read as the reverse complement.
GATATTATTTTTTTTATATAAAGAAACGAGGATTTTTTCAGGAGGGTATGGAGTTTGAAGACCTTTGTATTATTTGATTCTAACAAATACTTTGATGTCCTTTGATTGTGAAAGTGTTTCTGTTTATCTCTTTGTCTTTTTGTGGGAATCTGCTTTGATTATTTGATATGTTGTTAGAGATCTGCTTATTCTATATGGAACCCTTTTCTTAATCTTATATCTCTGGTAAAAGTACAAATTACTGAATTTTATATTTAGTATCAATCACAAGAATACCAAGTTTTAAAGAGTTCTGAAATATAACCAAGTAATAATAAGGTCAAAGTTTATCAAATGCAGAGTACACTGGTACTTGAAGAGTATAAAAAAGAAAGATATCCGGTTGAACATACAACGGATATCCTTATACTCTACATGTACTTGTAAAACTCCTTCTTGTATATTATTCATCTGTTTATATCATGTGTAAAAATCTACTTATTCTCACATTAGTTGATTCAAGGTCAAAAGGTTTTGTATGCGTTTGGACTATGTACTTGACTCGAAACTGGTAAATATTATTCTTATACGACTCACGCCTACACATAATGTTCCCGTTTTTGTTTGTTTGTTTGTTGTTTTTTGTTTGTTGTTTTTTTTTTTTTTTTCGTTTTTTTTTTTTTTTGTTCGTTTTTTTTTTTTTTTTTTTTTTGTTTTTTTTTTTTTCGAGAGAGAGAGAGAGAGGGAGCGATGGAGAATATTGAGGAATTTCTTTTGATATCCGTATGATTCCCTTTTCATAGCGGCGGGTGTTGCATGCAAGCAGGAGATGCTTACTCTTCCTGGGCACCAGGTCTCACTCCCATATCGGGAGTTCGCTTCTTTTCATATGGTGGAGGTTTTTGTTTGCTTGCTTTGGTTCCTGTTTTGTCCTGATTTTGTATGCCTTCGGTTTCTGATTTTTGAATTATCGATTTTGCGCTGTGTACAGGGATATGGTTATTATCCATATTTGTCACTGTAAAGTTTATGATATGCATTTTGACGATGACTCTAGGTACCTCGACCTACTTCAACAATCTTAAAAGTCAATTAAAGACTATTTCAAGATTTATAATATAAATGTATTTAAAATGTTTTAAATTTGATAAAATGAAAACACGTACCAAAAACAACACAGGAAAATACACAGTTTTCTTCATTGTTTATGCATAAAACTGTGTATTTTCCTGTGTTGTTTTTCCTTCTCTTTAAGTAAAATGTGCATGCGGGATCAAGAATTGTTCGAAAACAAATGCGGGAAGGGGGTATTTTCAACCTCGCCCCGATGATAAGTCCAAATATCTTAATTATAATAATGTGCAGAAAACAATGTTTCTGCGCAATGATGTTGCAATATCACAATTCGAAAAGAAATTGAAACCCTAGCCCCCTCTAACGTTTCCAAAGGTTGCTTATTTTGTCTTATTTTATACAAAAAAAAATATCTCCTTTAATGTAAAAATTCGCTTCTTGGACCCTAATATAAACATCTAAATATAATTATCATGATTATGTTCTTGTGGTCCAATCAGATATGTAATGATCGGTTTTGAACAATATAGATAAGTTCAGATATCCATAACACTTTTATAATTTCTGGATAGAATATATATCAATATATTAAAATATCAAAATTAAAACATCTATTTATGAAGTACCATAGAATTCAAGATGATGTTGATAGGTACGCAAATCTAAATTTCGAATAAATTTGTCAGATATAGCTAGAAAAGCAGCATTTTATTCTGAAGTTTTCAAAATTTTCCGAGGTAGGTTCCCCGGACCCTTACCTGCGAAACGGGGATGATCCCCTCCCGTACCTACCCCCTCTCGGCGCTAAACCTACACATTATCAGAACACAATATACGCCACTGATATTTATTATTTTTATTGATCAAACATTTGTACGCCATTCCGATTCAATTTGCATTTCAATGGTTATGTGAAACACAGATGCTAACCTTAGTACATATTATATTTACCATGATAAATCTTTCTTAATCAATGCAAACGCGGAAAGCAGTACTCAGAGTAACATAACTTAATATAAAAGAAAATATTTTCAACTCATTTTGCTAAATCGTACCTGATTGAAGTGCTGTAACTTCCTAATCCTGCATGTTGGGTCTTTACTGTCATTTTGTTTTAAAAAAGACCAGCCCCCTTCAAAGAAAAGAAAAAAAATCTCGAAATGTTGATTGATCAATGATAACACGGCCGCCGTATCATTAATCAAAAACAGTCTTGTACGCGCTTCGATACCTTTAGCACTACGACAGCACTGTTTATCTCAATTAATTAAAACTCATTGATAATTACTTTTGAGTGGCACCCCCTATGATAATTTAGTTTTTTTATAAATTGAGCACTGTAGAGTCTATTGACGTAGATTATATTGTCTTTCGTGTTTCTATGTTATGTTAATTTATCCGCCTGTTTGTCAGATTTTCCATGATTTGTGATGACGAGTTAATATCCGAAACACATGTCTGGTGCATTGGTTTGGAATTTTCTTCAAGAGGGTATAGACTTGGACATTTTCGTATTATTAGTGTAAAACATTTTATTCCAAATTATTTTTTGTTTAGATTCTGAATTGAGATTCTGTGTTTAGCTTTCATCTATTGATACTCAAATCATGGTTATTTCAAAGAAGCAATATCTTTCTGTCAAGCTCTACTTACAAGTATAAAAGCAAAATATTCCTAAAGTTGAAAGTGAATGTCGGACATCTTTATCTGTACCTCTTTTTTTTTTTTTTTGCTTTTCTATTACAACTCCGTGACATAGAAATGAATCCATTTTTAATGCTTAAGCATTCTTATTCAGGGAGAGGATCACACGCAAGTGTCAAATTTGATTTTTCTAACTTGGGCACCTGGACACCTGGTCTCACTCCCTTATCGGGAGTTCGCTTCTTTTAACATGGTGGAGGTTTTTTTTTGTTTGCTTTGGTTCCTGTTTTATCCTGATTTCGTATGCCTTCGATTTCTGATTTTCTGAATTATCGATTTTGTGCTGTATACAGGGATATGGTCATTATCCATATTTGTCGTTGGAACATTTTCTTTTAGAATTATATAATTCTATCAAAATTATGGAACAAAAAAGATTTCAGTAATACCATTTGATCTTTTTTCATGAAAACAATTATTTCCCTATAGGGATTTGATTTCTGACAAGGATTTTAGAAAACCATTGTCACATGAAGGGGAAAAAGTTTTCATTTAAAATGTTTCTGATTATTGACAGAATGATAATCCTGTTTTTCTTACATATAAGACTGATGAACTGATGCTGAACTAAGCAAATGTAAGAGAACATTGAAACACTTTACCATCAAAATTGTAAATGGAGAAATAAATGTGTAAAATATATGATTTTAGATTACTCATTGATAGTATTTTTTGTCTGGCTTGATGGTAATGTTTCTAGACTTCCGTCATACGGTATTCACGAATCTCAATTCAGTAGGTACGCTAGGGCACGTACAATTGTTTTAGCTTTTCAAAACAGATGTTTACAAATAACTAACAAAAAGAAACTTTTCTGTCAAGGTTTCCGCTTTCATAAACTAAATTCATAAACTTTCTAGTTCAGAAACTTTCTAGAAATTTGACAAAAATACCCTCAGCTACTATTGAAGTTATTGAAGTATACATGTTCTTGAACTTAAACACAGCCATTTCAAGTGTTCTGCAGTTGACGATAGCTGGTGAAGGCAGTTGGCCGAACGAGTGTGTACTTGACTGTTCGATTTTATCCCTATTCATCTACTTGTTAAAGGGGTAAATTAGTCTAAAACAAAGGAGGAGATTAAACAATGAATATTTCTGTTCGCATTTGGCTCTTAGTCATTCATGTTGCTGTCGCTTTAACATGTTAAAGAGTACTTAGTCTATTCACTTTGATATCAACTTGATATCTTCTTTTCATATCTCAAGCATAATTGATGATAGTTTTTATCGACATGCACATATCTTGCACTTAATTGTAACTATTGGCCATGTGCTTCACAAGATTTTACAGTCTCATTAAAGTTTAGTTTCTTAAACGTCATCATCGAATGGGAAATAATATTCATCGTTTTCAGCATAGATCGAGTAAAATATCATGGGGACAATACATTTTCCAATTTAACTTTGTGCATTAGACATGAAACATTTTTCTATACGTCTGTCTACGAGTATATATGTTTTGAAATTAAAAAGTTCTAACCAGTGAGAAGATTTTATTCGTTAGGAATCAATAAATATGAAACAGTTTATCACCGTACCACTTCGAGAGTAAGGAGATGGGATTAATTCATGAAATATGTTACAACAATCCGTAATACTACATAATGCGCAAGTATGAAAGTACATGTATATTATATGCAAATCTAATTTTTTGGCATTCAGGTAAAATACATATGTAACGAAAGTCTGCAAAGTTCAACATGGATATAGGCAATATAAGGGAAGGAATACGTCGAAGGCTAGATGGAGATGGTGGCGACGATGAAGATGACGATGCTAGGCCTAGGCCGTTTGTCGACTTCCTGCGAGGAATGGGTTTGTAACTTAACATTAATTAATCAATTACAAAAACCACTTTACGGAAAGTAGTTTTAAGTCAATTATGGTTTCACAATCCAAGTATAATACGTACATGTACATACACTGAATACCAACCACGTCATGTGAGACGAAAGTTAAGATGTGTCTGAATAATGAAATTGTTTATTGTGCAATACTTCATAGCTCGTTACAACTGACAGAGCACGGACTGTATTTCGTATGCCCTCTATTTCTATATGCATTTACATATCCATCTGTATGTTGCTTAGGCTACTGTGTTATGCTGTCTTGTTAGTATATTCATTTAACAAGTAAATTCTTCGAGACCTCTTGGCACCCGAACAATAGGAGGGTTGTTCACATGTAATCCGGATAACTACTCGCTACTGCTGTGGTAAATGCCCGTCCTAAGTCGGCACCGGTTACCGGTTGCCAATTGGTCTCGTTGGTTTATATGTTGTCTTTTGTGTTTGAAGTTTATTTATTGTGTTTTGGTGATCCCTGTCCCTTTTGCGCCTCTTGCTGTGCATGTCTGCTCTGTGTTTTATTGGGTGTTTTGTTGTTTTGCTGTGGGTGCTGCAACAACATGTTGTTTGGGATCCTCTTTTTTCTTTAGTAGTGTAAATTTTATCATATTTCTATGATAATGCGCATAATGGTATAGAATGTGTTATAATCCTCCGACGTGTAAGCTCGAATCCGAAGCATTTCTATCCCTTTGTAGATACCAATCTTTCATTTTTAAACGAGTCAATCACAGAAAAAATACATTCCTTTACTCTATTGGCAATATTCATGTTTTAAAAAACTCAATTTTATGAGCCTCAGGATAATAATATGTATATTTACTCAAATCAATCAAATACCTTGTCTTAGCAAAATATGTTGATGCAGGTAAAAAAAATTAGTTAAATGACTAGATGTATCCATCTCCTAAATGGCTTTATATCTTATCCATTATGCGTTTCATCTCTTGTTTCTTTTCTATTCTAGCTCGGACCACTGAAGTGCCATACAAAGGTTTGAAGATCGTGGATGTGGATCTGATGATAAACAACGAGAACTCTGTGCATCACCATACAGACAAATATAACGAGGACATAGGTATAGTTGAAATAACTTACCCCCTTAAACTTTAAATGGCATCTCTAATGACAAATATGAACAAATGAGTTCAAGAAGACCCTGACGATAATCTCAACATCACTTACAATAGAACACATAACGCACCAAATTAAGATTCGGCGGACCCCTAGCAAGCCAGAGGTGGTACCTGGCGCCCTGGAGGAGTATCATATCCGAATATAGAAAACAAAATCGAAAATTCGAAAATCATCAACCGAAGGTAAGACATCATGATAAATAACAAGAATAAAGCAAATAAACAAAACATTCTATCATATGAACAGAAGCGAACTTCCAATATGGAAGTGAGACAAGGTGCCCATGAAGAGTCAGCATACCCTGCTTGCACATTTGCATGCAGCATCCGTCGCTTATTAAGCTTATGTATCTGATGAATCAATCACAAGGAAGTTTCTCTTCATCAGGCTTACTTTGTCTTGCTATTTCTAAAATATCCAGGAACGATATACGTGTCTTAAAGTGGCTAAGGATTTTATAATGAAGCGCTATAATAAAGGAGTCAAATAATTCATGCAGAGGATGACTTATTTCTTGATATACTTTAAAAGGGAAAATAAATTCAATTTTAAAAGAATTTGTAATATCCATGTCATAAGAATAATTCTTTTGAGAATAGACAGAAAGTATATTAAAAGAGTATTAATGGTTTTAACAATTTAACCAATACATACATTAATTCTGATTTGAATTGAACCAACTTCATTTGAATTTTTTTTATAAAACATCAGTGCCAACATTCTAGCGGTTGTTTCGGTACAAAATTTTGATTCTGGTCTTTTCGAGTGGTATTGCATGGTTCGTTTCTAGTATTCAGAGAAATCTTATGGTGTGCTTATAAAAAAATAAAAATAAACATACATGTAGACAAACATGAAGAAGAAATAAAAGAAAAATATTGTCCGACAGCAGATTGATCGATCTATTCGAATTTGAAAGTCTTCAAATTCAATATCATAATTCAAGAACAGATGAATTTGCTTACTCCTGCCGGGCACTTGGTCCCACCTCTAGCTTCCTGGGGGTCTGCTGATGCTTAATTCGGTGCTCTATTGTGACTGCTGTTGAGATTGTCGACAGAATCATCTTTATATCAATCTGAGTGATGTTGAGATTGTCGTCAGGATCTTCTTTATCTCAATCTGAGTGCTGTTAAGATTGTCGTCAGGATCTTCTTTTTATCTCAATCTGAGTGCTGTTGAGATTGTCGTCAGGATCTTTTATCTCATTCAGATGAACTATTCATCTTTAATCTTGGGGATTACAGATGAACCTGGTGCTAAATTTGTGGTCAGGCGAGGATTTCCTTTCCATATTAAAATCTCGTTCACCAGACCAATCAATTTGGAGGAAGATAAGCTGAGATTCGTTTTCAAGACGGGTAAAAAACTTCAGTATTTGAATTGAATGTAAAATTATATAATCGGAGCTTTGTTTTATGATTTTAAAAATCATGGAAAATCGATCGATTAAATGTACAGGGTTAATTATTATTATTATACCTCTACTGATTTTTTCCTATATAAAAAGAGACTCATTTAATTTAACTAAATCCCTGAAAATCGCCTGATAAGACTATTTCCCTGCAAAGGGGTGCGTTAGTTGAGAAGACTATTTCCCTAGGGAGTTAGTCTCAAAATGGGGCGGAGCTTCTTTGGGGGTGTGTCAGTATCAGCCAATCAGCGCCGTTGAAGGTTGATCGGATGATGTGAAGGTTGATCGGATGACGCTATCAATACGCGAGCAGAGTAATCCGCCTCCTATCCGCTTAGCACATAAATTAATCCGCAATAAAATAAAACAATCAAAAATTAAACATGTATGAGTATGATAAATGATGTTTCTGTTTATCTTATCATCAAAAATTAATATTTTCCGTTACTCAGTCATTCAGTCGAGAAGGCAAGGCAAAATCATTAGAATTTCCATTTGAACCCTGTGAACCTAAGAGATATGTTCGTTTCAGTATAATGTTTGTTTCTGTGTACCTAAGAGATATGTTTGTTTCAGTATAATGTTTGTTTCGGTATAATAAAACAGTTAAAGTATACCATTGAGGGAGTTAGCACGATTCTGGTTCCCCTCGACCAGACCTATTTCCCTCGGCTTCGCCTCGGGAAATAGGTCTGGTCTCGGGGAACCAGAATCGTGCTAACTCCCTCAATGGTATACTTTAACTGTATACTGTCTTAAATTCTATCATTCACTTGTATCTATGTGAAGGATAATTTTTATATGACTTATACGAGTCTTAAAGGACCCTCTCAAGATTTTTAAGAAATCGATTATAATCATTTACCTCCGTGATAAAAATAAGAAAACTAGATGGAGAAACTCTTGTTTACAAGAAAAATAATTCATAGAAAAGAAGAGCTGTGGTTTGCTCACCCTCTCTGATTCTATTCCAAATCTGTGTATTTGATAGCGTTAATATCAAATAACAAATCATAGAATTATTGTATTAATGATGGCTATGAGGATTTCATTAAGGCTTGTTTAACTGTACATGGCATTGTGATCACGTAATTCAAACCTTTTTTTTAACAATGATGTTATTCGCATACTCCAGCTTATATTTGAATATACGTAATCATCTTTTCATTATTCTATATACAGGTGAAAAGCCCCTTCCCGGGGACGGTACTTATATATCAATCCTGCCTTCAAATCCAGAATCTAAGGCAAAGTGGGGCGTTCAAATCCTAGAAACGAATGAGAAGGAAGTCATCTTTGCAATACATACACCTCCTAATTGCATTGTATCAGCATGGAATTTTGAAGTTCAAATTCTCAAAGAGGAGGATGGCCACGAGGTTATCCACACAAGTTCCGATATATTTCCTATTAGTGTTTATATTCTTTTCAATCCCTGGAATCAAGGTAAGACTTGTTGAATACCTCATCTAATTTCAAATTGAGATAAAACTTGAATGCACTGAAATACATCGTACATTTCATTATAAATGTATGTGCTGTGGTTCGTCTCTTTCATGTTCGTGATTGCTACATTCTTGATTGTCTTTCTACAATAAAACATCCCTGCTGCAATTGCTATATACTTAATCCACGTGTGGTCTAATATTTCATGTTTAGCATACCCCGACGAAGTTGAGTGATATTTTGCTATATACCACGCGTGTCATAGTCTGGTTAAGAAGTTTGGGTTAACTCAGTGTCTAACAAAGTTTTAATGCTACTATATTCAAACTTGCAAAAGTAATTTATCTTAGATGAGATTAACCTATATGTATGCATCGGATGCTGCATCTGACCTACATTGTCTGCTTGGGGGGTTTTTGAAAGGCTAATGAGATGAAGAAGATCCTGACGACAATGTCAACAGCACTCACAATATAACACCGCATTGAGCATCGACGGACTCCTAGGAAGATAGAGATGACCGGGAGGAGTAAGCATCCCCTGTCTGGCTAGCCGCACCCACCGTTGATGTTTATGCACGAAAATAGAATTAGTAACTACAAAACATGCACTGTCTGGCAACCATGTCAGGGAAAATCATTTACAACACTTACTGGCAACCTCCCGATGGCCTAATGCATGTATATGGAACAGAATATATGTACTACATGTACAAAAAAATTCATTTTTAACTTCCCTTAATAAATCGATAAGTTTGCAATCTGTGGTCACAAATCTTATACAGATAGAAAATGAAAATGGTATAACAATAAGTTATAACAAAATGGATGTAAAGACAATTAATATATAATTAATATACATGTAATGCAAATAGCGGATCCTGTATACTTTGATAACGAGGAGTGCAGACAAGAGTACGTCCTAAATGACGAAGGAAGCATTTGGATCAGCGACCCTGAAACTCATATTGATTGGTACTTTAAACAGGTATAATGATTTCTGTGCATCATTAATTATGATGCCAAAAATAATAATAAATCTATTTGAAAATGTGCAATATATTCTGATCAGAAAATTACTTAGAATCCTCATTTACAATTTATTAAAATTGATATTGCAATGTAACCATGATATACATGTTTGGTGTTCCACTGACTTTTATTCTTAACGTTTGCATGCTGTTATCCTCTTTTGTAGACTCATTTCTAATTTGATTATGATTTATGCACATAAAACCTTGGCTGTAGGCATTGCTAATTTTCTTATTTTTCTTTGTTGATATAATATAATGCGCGAAAACGAACTGTAAGTCGAAAACAATTAAATCCAATATGTGAACTGAAGCTTCAATTCTTTCTTAAGTTCGACAAAGATATCTTGGACTGTACGATGTATCTGCTGGATCAATGTTACCTCAGAATGAAACATCGTGGTAATGCAGTCTTGGTAAGCAGAGCCATGTCTGCTGCGGTAAGTAACAATGCTTTTTTGGAGACTTTGATACCGTTGACCAAGATTATAGTTTGAAATATAGTTCATGTTTTACTTTTTTGGCAAACAAAGTCGGTCTTTTCGAAATACAAGAGTTACTTCCCATTTCTGCAGGTATCTGACGTCAACGCATTGTGACGTCATCAACTGTTATGGAAGCCAGCATGAACTTCAGGGAACGCGGTTACAAATTTTGTGTTTTCAAAGGAATTTAATGATGTCACAATGCTTTACGACAGATACATGCACAAATCGAAAATAGGCCTGTAAAATCGAAAAGACGGAATTAGCATAGCTTCACACCGCGATTTTGAAATGTTTTATCATCCACGACTACATTTTGAAATATTTTGTCCGTAACCTTGCTCTCTTACTGCAGAGTTACCTTTTCATCATAACCTAAGTCATTTTTATGCAACATATCAAGATTCAATAGATGTATCGTACAGGGTAACAAAGCTCTCAGGGGCAACTGGTCTGGAAACTACGATGGAGGAACTGCACCTTATAAATGGCTCGGAAGCGCAAAGATATTACAGGAATATTACAAAACGAAAAGTATTGTGAGATATGGCCAGTGCTGGGTGTTCTCAGGAATCTTAACTACAAGTAGATTTTTTTTATTTTTTATTAGATTTTTTTTCAATGCTCTTATATGTAAACATAATATTTATAAACCATCGGCCCTTGGTTCTTTCAGTCTTTTCAAATGAATTTTCTACTGGTGTTACAGGTAAGTTAAAGAAGATCCTGACCATAATCTTAACAACACTCACAATAGAGCACCAAATTGAGCATCGACAAACCCCTAGCAAGCTAGAGATGGGACCAGGTGCCCGGGCGGAGTAAGCATCCCCTGTTGGCTGGCCGCACCCTCCGTCGATGTTCACGCACGAAAATGGAAAGAATATGTAAAATGCATGCACTGTCTGAGGCCACGTCTATATAGAAAGTGCTATGGCGACAATGACATGGAAAAATATTCATAACACTTACTGTCAAACCCCTCGCGGGGAACTTTTTTACGAGCTCCACATGGCAAAGGGCATAAGTGTGACACAAATGAGTTGAAGATGATCCTGACGATAATCTCAACAACACACACAAAAGAGCACCAAATTGAGCATCGACAGATCCCTAGCAAGCTAGAGGTGGGACCAGGTGCCCGGGAGGAGTAAGCATCCCCTGCTAGCCACACCCGCCGTCGATGCTCACGCACGAAAATGAAAAGAATTTGTAAAATACAACCACGTCTATATAGAAAGTGCTATGGCGACAATGTCAGGGAAAAATATTCAAAACACTTTCTGTCAATTAACAGGTCGATAGTCACCCCTGTGGAGAAGATTTTAATTATTCAATGTTGGACAGTTCTTTCAATAAAAAATTGCATTGACAAGTATGGATAAGGACCATATCCCTATATTCAGCACAAAATCGATAATTCATAAAATCAAAAACGTGAGGCATACAAAATCAGGATAAAACAGGAACCAAAGCAAACAAATAAAAACCTCCAACAAATAAAAAGAAGCGAACTCCCCATATAGGAGTGAGACCAGTTGCCCAGGAAGAGTCAGCATCTCCTGCTTGCATGCAACAACCGTCGCTTCAATTCCGTAGAATTGTCACATCCGCTTACTTCCATTTTGGTAGATATAAAGTAGAATCTTTGGTTGGACAGTACAAATGGTCTATGGCAGAATAGCATCCACCATTCTGGAGAGTGGGACACCATGATGTATGACGAGTTCCCCATATCGACCGTAGAACTTCCTCAGTGACGATGTTAGTCGGTCACAAATGTATCCCTTACTGAGAGGCTTATCTGAGAGACGCCTAGCTCTCAGAATAAAATCCGTATATTTGGTACTTGCTCTGGCATAGAGTATTAATTGAGATATGAACACGCCATAAGCAGGCGAGGAAGGGATGCTGCTTCTCAGAAAAAAAAATGTGATGCAGTCGTCACGTTTTGTCATAGAGTGAGATGTCTATATGACCATAAGTGTAGAAGGACAACATGGTTGGGATTTGATGCTACAGGACCCACGATTTAGAAATTTTATAAAATTTTGATAACGAATGCGTTGAAGAAACAATCATCCGAAGTTTATCGAACTTGGCTACATGTGCCTTCGGGGAGTCTGGCACATAAAGGACATAAATCAACACAATTTAACCAAGGATACATGTACCCTTTAAACTTCAGAGCTGAAAAAATTCCACTTGGCATGCATGTCGAAATATTGAAATATTGTTGCTATCTGGATTTTTTTTTCAACAGACATAGAAGTATCTATAAAATGTACAAGCTATGCGTAATGCATTCAAGACCATAATGATTTCTCTTTTTAAAACGTCCTATATCAACAGCATGTTTTACCTTGGAATTCTTAGGATCTTTTATGTCTTTCATATAGTGTGCAGAGCCATTGGGATTCCATGTCGAAGTGTGACAAATTTTTCATCTGCTCACGATACAGACGGATCCATTACTATTGATGAATATTTTACTTTGACGGGAGATGAATTAGATGGTCAAGATTCGGTGTGGTGAATATTGAAAGCGTTAACATTTTTAAAATATCAAATGTTCCTTGTCTCCAATTTTATCCTCTTTATCTCTGATTTAAAAAACCCGAAATTTTCAATGTTTTGATTTAATTTGTTCTTCTACTTTAAAAGTTTAACTACAATTTGCTGTTTTCGATTTCTTTTGGTCGTCGCAAACTGCAAGCTAAAAATGTAACAAAGAATGAAGTCCTCCATAGGGAAGTTGATATATAATAATATATAACAATGAACACTATATATCCACAAATTTTCGGCCACTCGGCCTTTATCAAGAATTCTACGTTATATCCATAACTGCTGGTAAACCAAGACCGGGTTGCTCTAAACCCTGGTTTAAGTTATCCAGTGGTTAAATTCCTTATCCAGCGGTTAAATTCTGACCACCGGATAAGTTGCGTTGCTCAAACATTATCCGCTGGTCAAATTGACGTAACCACTGGTTAAATACGCAACTTAGCCAGGAAAGTTAGCCAGTCGTCAGAGGTGGGTTAAGTCATTTAACCATTGGATAAAAACATGTTCTCGTTTGCCGCAAATGGTACTTCTAAGTGTTGTTAAGCACATTAAAAGAATTTTTGATTATTAAAAAGAATTCAATACAATCTTTCTTCATGATTTTATGAAGTAGACTTTAAAATTAAGCAAAATTCCTGTAATTATCATGAATTTAGTTTAAAAGAGCATTAACATACCGGCATTAATTCCTAAACAGATAACATCGGAGAAGAGCCTTACACTAGCTAGATTTTATTTTGTCTTCTAATCTGGAAACGGTTTATATTTCATAGCCAGGTCATGTACTCAGTAACGGATTTTGAACCCCCCCCCCCCTTTTTTTTCCCACCCAAAGTGCAAAATGCAGACTACTGTATATTGCGTTTATAAATACGCATTTTACGTCCAACTTGAATAAAAGAAATTAAATTAAAAAATAGCATATAACATGATAAATACAATCTGTAAATTACGCAATTCGGTAACTAAAAACGGTTTTATGTGGCATTTGTCAGCCACATGAGCGAAATATACACTATTCAGAAATAGACAACTTTCTCGTTAATTTCAGCCTACCTATAACATATTTGATCGGTTATGCTCCATGAAATCAAAAGAAATCAAAAGAAAATATGGAAATGTTGATCTACTTCGCCGTTTTAATTCCAAGATAATCATCGACCAAGCCTTTTCCTCCCCTTTTTTGCCCTTAGGACATTGCCCCCCCCCCCCCCCCTCAGGCCATCATCATCAGAACCAAAAAGAAACGTTTGTATAGTTTACACAATAACGGGGGCATGACAGAAGAGGGGTTCGGACTCCCCTACATGTCAGTCCTTCAGAAAAAGAAAATAGAAACGGATTTAATTCAATTTCACTCTTATTATAAAAAGAATTCGGCCTGCTGCACGGTATTATATTTCATTGATTCTAATTTTCATTTTATTCTACAATCTTGGTTTATTTTGTTAAACAGATCAATGTGTATTACAAATATATTAGGTCCGGAATAATCCAAAGTACCTGTACTGAATGAATGAATTAATGCCTTATCCAAATTCATTTATTAAGTATATTTTTGTTTTATGAATGATTTTAAATTAAAACTGAAGAAAAAACGAGAAAAAAAAGAGTGCACAGGGATTTTGCTATTTTGTTTGTTTGGTATTTTTCTATGGGGAGGGGGGGGGGGTGATTTCTTGCTTTCTTGGTTTTTGATATTGATAAATTTTCTTTAATTTCATTTCATTATCATTATTATTTTTTTTTGCTATGTTGTTTTCCATTTTTAATTTAATTGTTTGCTTTTTTTTATCTTTTTGGTGAACATCTAGACTGCATCTTCTACTGAAATTCTGGGTCCAGTTTTCCCTTTTTTCACGTATCATTATTATATGTCGGTCATTTGACACTGGAAGTATCTTGATATAGTGATTTCTGTCCATTCGTCTGTCGTTGTTTCCTACGCCGCAGTAACTTGAATATGCTTATTAACGGATTTTTTATGGTATTTTATGATAAACATACTATGTTCATGAAGTCATGTTCACCCAATTTGTAGGACTTAGATTATTTTGTTACATGAAGTATTGTGAAAAAAAAACTTCCCGATGGGCGTATCTTGCTGCGTTAGCAAAGGCCTTATTCTCAAAATCTAACTCGTGTATTTCATACTGTTCTCTTTTTTTACCGTCGGGAATTCAAAAAGTAAATTAAATGTCCCAGTCCTGCTGCGCAGCACCTGTTATGTGTTCATGGCGGGAAAATAGAACGTCATTATTGCTGCGTGACGTCAAAATTTCAAGCAGTGACGTAACCTTCACTGTCGTATCAAAGGAAAAGAAAATCTCGAATTCGCTATTATTTCGATACCGCATTATCATTTTTATTTAATTTGTAAATCATTTGAATATACAAACTTACTATTTTATGCATATAGTAACTCTTCCACTTATTTTATGGAGAAAAAAATCGTTTTTAAGCAAACTAACTTTGCATCATGGGAAACTAACCACTGGTCAAATGATTTATCCAGTGGTTAAATAATTTAACCAGTGGTTAGGTAGACAGTGGTCAATTTATCATTTGAGCAACGGAAACTTGACAAAAGTTATCCAGCGGTTAACTAACCAGTGGTTAGCAGTTAAGCCAATGGATAACTTTATCCGATGGATAAGTTTTCGCCAGGGTTTTGAGCAACCCGGTCCAGTTTACTAGCAGTTAAGAATTCTTTTATATTCGTGCTTTTCCACTTGCAAAAGGCTGAGTGGTCGAAAATCAGTGGATATCGAGTGTCCATTGTTATTTATTAAAAATATAACGTTTGGATAAAAGTTGTATTCAAAGAAGAAATTAAAGGTATTTCGAATATGTTGCCGCATTTTATGCTGGTTTATACGGCGGATAAAATACCTTTATGTATTCTTGCTTTATGCATATATATATCGAAAAAATCCTAAGATATTTATCCTAAGAAGAAAGGAAATGATCTAAGAGACCGAAAGTTATTCTAAAATTCAATATCATTCAGAAATAATATCTATGAATAAATCATGTCAATCATTTTAGTGAAATAATAAGGAAAAATCATAAACAATTTTCCTTACTAACCAAAAATCATTTGGTGTGTAAATTGCTCATATTAAAGGAATTTTCATGTTTGGAACGAAGTATGGATGGATCGACCTGACCTACCAAAAGAAAAGAAGTATGGAGGGTGGCAGGCCATTGATTGTACTCCACAGGAATTAAGCGATGGTATAATTTTGTGTAATAATACATGATGTTGAATCCTTTCCCGATTAATTTATAAAGCCGGTTGATGAAATGTTTAAACGATGTAATGACTACCAGGGACTACGACATACGTACAAGTAAGGTATGCTATTTCAACATTTCTCCATGAGCTTAAAATAGACCAGAGAGAATTTGAAATAGATCGTAGTCCGAAAACTATGTTAACTTTCATGATTATAGATATTACATGCGTACATAAGTTTGAGATCTTGTTAAATAAGAACACCATAGTTTTGCTCCCCTCGGAAACATTAATCACACCGTCCGATTAACTTTCTTTGTAGGAGTTCGTATTGTTTGAATAAATAAACAAGAAAACATTCAAAAGCAACCAAAAATTTTTTTTCAAATTTTTAGCTTTTTTTGCACTTTTAAATAATCTGATCACCTGTTATTTCATTTTTGAACACAAAAATTATTTTCTTCCATTCTACTTTTTTGCATTTTGAGCATTCATTTATTGTATATTTGTCATATTTTTATCAATTTAATCTCCTAATATATTAAATGCTTAAGATTATCTTATTTTTGGAATTTTTATGTTTTGTTGATGATATGGATAGTACGGACCCAAGGGTTGTGGGTTCAAATCCTGACCCAAGGGTTGTTGGTTCAAATCCTGACCCAAGGGTTGTGGGTTCAAATCCTGACCCCAAGGTTTGTGAGTTCAAATCCTTACCCAAAGGTTGTGGGTTCAAATCCGGACCCAAGGGTTGTGGGTTCAAATACAAGGGTTATGGGTTCAAATCCTGACCCAAGGGTTATGGGTTCAAATCCTGGCACTGGCAATGCAATGTCAGTCAGTATGTCAAGATTGCGAATTGGTATAGGGTGTGGACTGTCCCCCATGCGGTTCTAGAGCACTAAATTGCTCTATATTTATCATATTTGAGGGTCTAAATGCTTTTATAGAGGTATTTCGTTATATTATTTTTTCTGTTAATTAACAAGTACAAAAGATTGATAGGGAATTAATTTTTTATAATTTGATTGAGAGTTGACTTTCTTACATCAATGGACAAGAAAGCTTTAGTTTTTTATAATTAGCTGTCAGTCAGCTAAGAGTGAACACTTGAGTATCAGGTGAGCGTTGTACATGTTGTAGTACCTTGGTCTTGATAAATTATTTATAATGAGTTAAAGAAGATCCTGACGATAATCTCAACAACACAATAGAGCACAAAATTAAGCATCGACGGACCCCTAGCAAACTTGAGGTGGGACCAGGTGCCCGGGAGGAGTAAGCATCCCCTGTTGTCTAGCATCGACGGACCCCTAGCAAGCTAGAGGTGGGACCAGGTGCCCGGGAGAAGTAAGCATCCCCTGTTGGCTAGCCGGACCCGCCGTCGAAAGATCTTTTTAGATATTCTTTAAATTGAAAATAAGCGAAATTAATCGTCGGTATGAATTCAAAAAGGTTCAAATAAATATTGTCGTTCTATGTTTCGAATAATATAACCTCCATTATTTTAAACATTGATCATGAGATGTATTATATATTTGAACCTATATTTATTATTGCAACCATCAATTGAGATACAACTTCAACAAAAACAAGAACTTAAAGACAGTTGAAAAATCAATGCAAAAAATGCTTTCGAATTGAACAAAAAGACAATACATGATAGTATTAAGTCTGATATCCCCTATGAAGACAACATATAAAATGAATGATTCCAACGTGTATCGAAGAAACAAAAAGTATGCATTTTCAAATATGCATACATGTATAAGTGTAATGTGCTTCTTTCACAAATTCTCATTTTGATTTGTCCAAAAAATTATGAAACTTTTTTTCTTTTGTAGGAAGATACCAATGCGGTCCAATGCCTGTGTCAGCCATTAAGGTCGGTGATGTTGCATTGAACTACGATGGTCCATTTATTTTTGGAGAAGTGAATGCCGATAAGGCTGTGTGGTTATTTGAAAGCTATGATAAAAAATACTTGATGGACATCGACACAGACAGGTAGTATCTGCTTTTTATACATAGACAAGTTGGAAAAGGTATGAATGCTCAAGCGACTTTATTTTGTTAGAGAAAATTGGTCTCAAAATTGAATCTATTTACACCTTTGACTCTGCAGAAATGCTTTCAGATGCCAAAAAAACAAAAAAACAAAACAAAACAAAACAAAACAGTGAATTCCTCAGTGTATTCGTGTTTCAATTCTCAAGAAAGGTTTAACCTCAAGGATATGTTCTTTTTTCCAATTTTCCAATTAGAACGGCGTAAAAGAATTGTTTTTGGACTATTTGTAAGGGCGATATATTAAAATATACTTGATTTAAATAAAAGATCGACCATCCTCTCTCATCTATAACCCTTGATTTTTGGTACCATTTTCATGTTTTCTTATTTTAATAGAAGAATAAACCTCTTTCTTTGGATACTCAAACAGTACTTATTGATAAAAATAATGGTCATTTTTTGTACATTGTCATTTCTGGTTCTAGTATTGAGTGTCATACTAAAGGTCACAACTGAGTTAACTCCAATAATTTCTCACCATCACATGACTAAACGACAAATTTTGAAAACGACATAATGATAATCAATGAAAATTTGTGTGTCTTAAGATGTCTAATTTGCTTAAATGTCCTTGAAGTGTGGGTGTTAGTATAAGTACAAGGGCACTGCCTAAGGATGGACCAGGATCTGAAGAGGGGAGTCAAAGAGAGGATTTGACAGATTCGTACAAATACAAAGAAGGTAAAAATAATTTGACATCCAAGTAGTGGAATATACAAGGGCTGATTGATATGTTATGAGCCTCGGCCTAAAACACAGATTCTTAAAAAGCTCCCTACCTTTTTCAAGTTTTCGTCTGTGGGCATCACTCTCCCCCCCCCAGCCCTTTTACTACAGAACCCCACCTTGTCAAAAGATATGCTTTAGTAATATACACCGTCTGTAAATGTGGCGGTCTGTAGTAGGGGGGGGGGGGCAATTGTTTAAAAATATTTTCCATTTTCCA
Organism: Pinctada fucata; assembly: GCA_028142955.1. Taxonomy (NCBI): domain Eukaryota; kingdom Metazoa; phylum Mollusca; class Bivalvia; order Pterioida; family Pteriidae; genus Pinctada; species Pinctada fucata. Next base: position 25,097,535 of record AP027113.1, on the reverse strand, counting down.
TTGATTTAGGTAGAAAATGCAATATATTATTTTGCCCCAAAATGTAGGAAAACGATGCTCGATAAATCTTATCCAACTGCTGATTATGATAAAACCAAGAACTTGCATCAATTTTGTGAAATTCCCATTTTGAAACTTCCACTTTTCAGGGCAGAATTCATGCCTTACATTGTATCTTATCGGCTCCTTTAAAGCCGTGTTAAAAAAATTGTTGTTTATAAATTGTGCCTGGAAAACAGATATGGAGGTGACTTTATTAACGAATATTTCCGTGTGCATTTTAAAAGATATTCGTTATTCTAAAGCTTTGCCTTGATATTAATTCAAGCTGATTTCAAGAACTCAAAATAGTTGACGTCTTAAAACAACAGTTTTCTTCTTACTGTTTTATCCTATTCTTTGCCTAGATTTACCTCTAGTTGCCATATACTGAACACAATTCTATTAACTATTTTCGAAAACCAGAGTTACTTCCCATTTGAGACCGTATCTGACGTTGACTGACGTCATCAAATTATATGGAAACAGTCATAAAAGTCTTGGAAATGACGGTATAGAATCAACGCTACCATATCATTTTCATGACGTCACAATGGTTTTACGTCAGATACCGTCTTGACGGGGAAATTTCTGTATTCCGCAAAGACTCAATACTACATGAATCTTTTCCTATCTATCAAATCGTATATAAACATAATCAATCATGTATAGAATGCCTTTTTATACGTGCATGCAATACACTGCAATTGGATTTATCGTAAATGAAATGCGCGCTAACGCATTTCATGCAAAAATCCACTTGCTGTGAGTTGCATACCCGTAACAAAATACAAATTATGACATTTCTTAAATGTGCACTACAATTGTCAATTCCATTCTTGCTTTCTGAAAACGTGTTTTTCCAGGTTAAACGGTGACGTTAAAATTTAGGTCACAGAGGGTTCAGTTTGTAAGTTAGAGCAGCCCTTACTGCATGTTTCTGTAGAGTTGTAATGCATTGTGACATAACGAGTGTCTCATGCAGAAATACACCATGTTCCTTTCAGTAGTATTATCTCAGGGAATTATATTGGTTATTCATATATATCCTTATTGATTCAATTCTAGCTTTCCTAACTATCCCATACAATCCTTAAGATATATCATATTGATATTCAGTGAAATTAAGAAAAATAAATAAGAATGAAATATAAGTTATTAGCAATCTATAAATATCATGTACACTGACAATTCGGGAGTAAAAATGAAACTCAAATTCCAAATAGAGAATAAGTGTCTTAATTTGCGTTTTGTTACGAGTTTACAACACACTGCAAGTGCATTGATCGTATATGTAATGCGCGTTAGCGCATCTCACGCGATAAAGTCTTGCTCTCTGATGCATACCCGTAACAAAACACAAACTAAGACATTTATTCTATATATATGCACAATAGTTGTCTGTTTAATTCTGTTTTCAGAAAACGCGTTTTTCTAGGTAAAATATGACATTAATTAACATTCAGGTCACCGCGGGTTCAGTTTGCAGGTTCAAACAGTCGTCGCATAAGCATGTTTCTTTAGATCTTATGCATTTTGACGTCACGAGCGTTTTCATGACAAATGCATATATGTTCCTTTCAGTAGTTATGTCTCAAGGAATTACATTGGTTGTGCATATTTATCAGAATTATCACTTGTATTTAGGATGTACATGTATACAAATCAAAATAAAGACAAATGCAAAACGAAAGATTTTGCCCCCAAAAAGCCAAATAGAATCATTTGAATTTGAGCATTCCGTACATACATAATTATGCTATCTTCATGGGTAGGATCTCCGAAAGAAAAAGATGCAAGGATAGCAGCAAATCTGACAACATCTGACAACTTGATATATACAGTCCCTGAACAAAAGGTAGAAAAAATATTCGTGCGTTAAAAACTATATTAATCTAATTATTCACTATGTAATTTAAACGCTCAATCAAAGTGTTATTCATTCGAACTTTAAATAGTGTTTAATAGAATCGAATTTAAGCTCAAATTCATATCGCATTTTTAAAAGCATTTCCCATTCGATGACTACAAATGTTAAACATCTTCAAATTCAATTGCATGATTTAAGAGCAGATAATTTTGCAGCATGAACAAGACAACATGCACGTTCAGGGTACTTAACCCTCTTCAGTGATCCTTAATCTAAACGATGTTATATGGCCAAAGAGTGTTAAACGTCTTCCAATTCAATAGCATCATTTAAGACCTGATAAATATACAGCATGGACCAGACATGCACGTTTTGGGAACGAAAACCTCGTCAGTGATCCACAGTCTAAACAATGTTAAATGGCCAAAACGTATGAAAATTATTATGTCCAAAAATGTACAAAAAGGCGTAGCAGAATGGGTGGGATATGATGCTATAGGACCCACGTTTTAGAAGATTCAAGAAATTTTGTAAAAGAAAATTTCAAATGCGTTGAAGAGATAGACGATCAACCGAAGTTGATCGAACTTGGCTACATGTGCCCTCAGAGACTCTTGGTCCACCATCAGTGACACTCACCAAGTAGTTCAAATGTAACACGTCTTCCAATTCAATAGCATCATTTAAGACCTGATAAATTTACAGCATGGACCAGACATGCACGTTTCGGGTACTAAACCCTCGTCAGTGATCCTCAGTCTAAACAATGTAAAATGGCCAAAACGTATGAAAATTATTATGTCCAAAAATGTACAAAAAGACGTACAAAATGTAGCAGAATGGGGGATATGATCCTACAAATGCCCAAAAATGTACCGATAGACGCACCCAGCAGAATGGGTGTATATATCATATTGTTCATATGTTTATAAGTTATGTATCATATTGTGTATGAAATCGTTTGTTGAAATATGAAGAACACAAATAGACTATGTGCAAGTTCAGGTTTTGAATATGACTCTCAAAAATAGGGAAATCTCATGAATTTTGCCTTGAAATCTGTAGGTTTTACAGATTCCTCTGTAGCTGTAAAATAAGTTTAAGCGATTAAACATACAATAAAGAAATGCTTGCAAATGTTTATTTCATCATTAAAGTGACAATAACGGTGTTACGTGCTTAGTAGGGATATATCACTTTAGACGTAACCGTACCGTATCATACGTATTGTGCCTATTCTCCGGAACGAAAATCGTGCAGGTACAGTTCTAATGCGTATGTCTTCATGCATCAAATACTAAGAGTGAGCGACTTCCACATCGACATAAATTTGTATTCAATCAGATCCATATTTTATAAATTCGCAAGATACATGCAATTTAACCGTTTATAGGTAAATGTGTTTAATAATTTAGTTATCAAAGTTTACAGTGTTAAATGTTTTTCAAATCGCATATGATGTCGTATTCTGTCAAAAGCAAAACCTATTCCTACATTCAAAGCCAAATGAATTAATTTAAATATCAAAATGAATTCAGAATCCGGAAATTTACTCCTCTATAGGAGAATATATGGCACGATTCGTTCCCGGATACGATACAGTTACGGGAACGTCAAAAGTGATAGATTTATACGCGTTATAAGTTCACTTTGGCTTTATTCAAACTGTTTGGCACGAAGTATTATTTCTAACATTGTAACAGACATTTTGATATATAACATGACGTATAAATTTGTAGCACTCAAACGGGAAAGGTGTTTAAACAGGGATATGAATATGGATTTAGCGCCACCTTAGAGTTCACAACAAAAGCTTTCAGACAATTCAAATATAAAAGTTAGAAATTTTGAAAAAGAGAGTTTCATTTCTTTATGAGAAAAAGATAAGCCCACAACTGTGTTTACAAAGAATACGTTCCTATATGATATTTTCATGATCTTCCAGAGTGTTTGGTTTTATATTGAGACGATGCGGGATCGTTATTACGGACAAGACTTTGTCCTGAAGCTTAAAGCCAAAAACATGGTGACAGAGAACCGGTCTGTTTATGGTTACATAACAATGAAGTCTGCTGATTACAGAGGCAAGCCGAAGAAAATACTAAAATCGGAGCGTTTTGAAGCCACAGTGGAAAATGAAAAAGGTTAATATTATAGTTTTTATCTTATGCCAAATTTAGACGTTGCAATTTGATTTTCCTCGTTGAGCGCCTATTGATAGGGAAATTTTCATGCAACTTACAACAAAATGCGTAACATCAAATAGGGCTTCAATAAATGAAAATGTTTTGAAAGCAATGTACTTTTCAACAAAATGAATCATTCATTATTTCAAATATCATCACTTTAATCAAAGAGTGTATTCTTACAAAAATAAGATGTTAATTTTTTTTTTAATTCTAGTAAGTAATTATTTCGCTTTTCGATTATAAAAATTCACACATGAACAACGAATGACCAGAGACAAGAAAACTCCATCATTAGGTAGATTCTGTTCTGATACGATTAAGACTTAAGTATAAGTTCACGTAAGGATCAGGCAGTTGAAAAACCTCGAAATTTTTACAGACATTTTTCTATTGAAATGTGATCAGATCGGCCTCCGTATTAATGTTCTGAAGGAATTTCCCTCATACTTGGATGGTGAAGAAAGTTATAGAGGTAGCAAATTTGGTTGAATTATATAGAGAAAAAAATGTCCCGCCATTTTTTCCCGTCATTATCTTTATAGATTATGAGGTGAATATCTCGCTTCACCATCATTACCTTGAGAAATGAATTATCATATCATATGTTTGATTTGCACCACATAAATGTCTCAACACAAAAATAAAAAGTGTTGCAAAAAATGATGTATCACCCATGCCTGTTTCTTACTAGGACCTATACTTAACTTTGATTAAATCTAAGCCAGTGATGCCTTCTACATATCAAAGTCATTGGAAACTGTTTATGAACATATGAAAGAGTAAAACAAGTTATAGCCTTTGTATTTTGAAATGTTTAACGTGAATGTATCCACAGAATTTGAAATGAAAGTGGAGGATGAGGATTACAAAGACAAGCTTTTTGAAGGATGTTACGTATCTGTTGTGTGTTGCTTCATTACAAAGGAAACAAAACAAGGTTCAATCTGTAGAGAGATGATAAAATTAAAGAAGCCAAAATTACAATTAAAAGTATGTATAAACTATCAATGTTTAAGAATAAGAGTTTGAAATATATGTACAAAATAATTAGAGAACTAATTCGTTGTCCGATGAAATAATCTTTTCTTTTGATTTAGGTTTTTAGTCCTACAGTGATGCACATTTTTCTTATAGTATTTGTGAGCATTTTAAAACTATTTGATGTCAAATTCGCAGATGTTTTAGAACTCTCAATTGAAATAGTTTTTGTTCAATTACTGTATTTACTATTTAATTTCGATGTAATTTTTTATCACTATTTGATGTCAAATACGCATATCTTTTTGAACTCTCAATTAAAATAGTTTTTCTTGATTACTATTTTTACTATTTAATTTCATATTTTTTGTATTGAATAAAAGGGAAGTGTTCCAACTCTATACTTTCATGAAGAAAATTTCAAACCAATTTTTCTGCACCAGACACGTGTTTCGAATATCAAATTCTCATCAGTGATGCTTCGAGCGGAGCCGCAAAAATTCATTTGTAGACTAGATTTAACAATCTCATCATCCAGTTTTTGTGTCGCCTGCGAAGCACAGCGACACTTAGGGATCACTTTGTCCGTCTGTTTGTCCGTCTGTCTGTCACACTTGGTTGTCACACCCCATAACTTTTAATTGGTAAGTGATAGGGGTTTGATATTTCGGATGTGTATTCCTTGTAACAAGACGTATCTACACATACCATAATTTTTTACCTAATGACCTTGACCTAGATATTTGGCCTACTTTTCAAAAAATCTAAGATTGGCTATAACTTTTGATTGGTAAGTGATAGGGCTTTGATATCTAACTTGTGTATTTCTTGTGACAAGACCATCTACACATACCATAATTTTTAACCTCATGACCTTGACCTAGATATTTGACCTACTTTTCAAAAAATCTAAGATTGGCTGTATCTATTGATTGGTAAGAATGGTAAGTGATAGGGCTTTGATATTTCACATGTGTACTCATTGTAAGAAAACCTTTCTACGTATAATATAATTTTTGACCTCATGACCTTGACCTAGATATTTGACCTACTCTTGAAAAGATCTAAGATTGACTATACCTTTTGATTTGTATGTGATACGGCTTTGATATTTCACATGTGTATCACTTGTGACAAGACCTTTCTACATATACTATAATTTTGACCTCGTGACCTAGCCCTAGATATTTGACATACTTAAAAAAAACCCTTTCTACACATACCATAATTGTTGACATCGTGACCTTTACCTAGATATTTGACCTTCTTTTAAAAAAGATAATATTTGCTTTATCTTTTGATTGGTAAGTGATAGGGCTTTGATATTTCATATCACATTGTGTAATCCTTGTGACAAGGCCTTTCTACACGTACCATAACTTTTGACCTCGTGACCTTGACCTAGATATTTGACCTACTCTTTAAAAAATCTAAGATTGGCTATATCTTTTGATTTGTACTTGATAGGCTTTGATATTTCACACGTGTATTCCATTTGACAAGACCTTTCTAAACATACCATAATTTTTGACCTCGTGACATTGCCCTAGATATTTGATCTACTTTTCAACAAAATCTTAGATTGGCTATATCTTTTGATAGGTAAGTGATAGGCTTTGATATTTCACATGTGTATTCCATGTGACAAAACCTTTCTAAACATCCATAATTTTTTACCTAGTGACCTTGCCCTTGATATTTGACCTACTTTAAATTAAAAAAATACAATTCGAAGGCGACACAGGCATTCTTTGGATTGCTATTTTTGTCATATACGTGTTGCTTTTATATTCCCAATATCGTAACATTTGAACTTTTCAACGGGGTATTTTTTATATCTAAAACTGAAACAAAAAAAAAAAACATTAAGTTTGACCAAAATGTTATCTTTTACAATATAATGCGTTTCCATCAAAATAAATTGAATTTTATTAATTTTTTTTTTCTATTTTTCGCTGAAGGTCCTCACAGATGATGTTGAAATCAACAAGACATTTGCAGTTCAGATGGAATTTACCAACCCCCTAAATAGGTCATTGACGGAATGTGAAATAGACATAGAAGGATCAGGTCTCAAAATCCCCTATGACTTGGACTTGAAGCGAAGGTATGCATGTCAAGATATTCTCTTTAATATGGTATCCTCATTTTTAATTGCCTAGTTTGGAGAAAATATTTTCAATTTTAACCTCTCTGCCTATGTAAAATCCATTGATATAATAAAAAACAACTAAGCCAAAATCCCCATATTTACAGTAGTTATTTTGATATAATTGTTCTCGGGGTCAACTTCTTTTTGGTAAAGTTTTAAAAATATATTATAGATGAATCACCACTAGTGCTGCTTATGGAAATAAATTTTACAATACAATACATTACAATACATTTTGCTTCAATACTCAATATTTTCAATACAATACGCATTTTAACGTTTTTCTCAAATAAATGATAACAATGAATAGATAAATGGAGTTTTATGTTTAAAGCAATGAAAACTTTATAAATCAGAACAAAAATAAACAACAAATGAATGTTTTCCATTATTTCAAAAGCTAAAAAGGAATAAACACATGACAATGGCAGGTATGGAAAGTGTTTCTTTGTCTACCAAGAAATCTGGTTGGTAACTAGTCACGTGCGAATTCCGTGAATCGCGAATTATACCCCCATGAACACCAGAAACTAAGACATTCATTTCTTATATTTACATTTCTCTAAATATTAGACACCCTATTTTTGCACGAACATCGCAAATACAGCGAATAACAACCACAAAAGTATTCTAACGTTGGCAAATTCTTTCTTAGTTCAAGATTTGGACGTGAAGTCACATTGACAACCCGATTTATGGAAATAAAATAACGACAAAAACTTTATTTGAACTCTGATGTCTGAAAGTTGATGTGATCAAAGAAGATTAAGATGAAATATGAAAATAAGAACCAAAAACGAATTAAAAGTTCAAGATTTTATTTTCTTTTCAAGTGTATTGAAAGTATCGATACTCAGCATTTGTGTATCGATACGTATTGAAAATCTCAAAGTATCGATACTCAGCATTTGTGTATCGATACGTATTGAAAATCTCAAAGTATCGATACTCAGCATTTGTGTATCGATACGTATTGAAAATCTCAAAGTATCGATACTCGGCATTTGTGTATCGATACGTATTGAAAATCTCAAAGTATCGATACTCAGCATTTGTGTATCGATACGTATTGAAAATCTCAAAGTATCGATACTCTTCAATATTCCAATATCAATATACAGCACTAATCAACATCCTCATCACATGCAATCGCGTCTCAAGCGCATATGCCCACTGTGACAACTACATCGCTGTCTTGCTGTAGATCTTTACCCAATTTTAAAAATCAAATCTGCACGTAGTCGAATAGTATTCATACGTTCTGTCTTGCTCACATGGTCATACATGTGTTTCATTATTCAAAAATAAAACCACATACGGACTTAGTTTGCAAGTGTGAATGTTTTCATTGTATAGCGACAATTTAGCACCTGAATTACATGAAATAATAATTGCTATTTGTTTCCTTCTCTCTCCAAAATAAAAGTAAGCCATTAGTCTTAAAATTAGTACACCTCTGACGTAGGTTCCCCCTTGATAAATTACGTTACTACTGATACCTTTTACTTACATACATTCATGTAATGCTCTTTTTTTCGAAAATGATCATACATAAAAATTCTAACTCAACAATTATTTTCAGTGATGTTGGTCCGAATGAGCGCTTTGTTTCCCAAGTGGAAGTGAAAGCAACAAAGAAGGGCAAAAGAAAAATCACAGCTATATTCAATGCTAAAGAAATATATGATGTCACTGGGTCTGTTAGCATTATAGTGAAATAAAGCAGACGAGAACTGATACATACATGTCAATATTGTTTTCTCTTCTTAGATTTATATCCAGTTGAAATGAATCTGTAAATTTTCTTCGATTTTATATTTTATGTTTTGCCTGTATTAACAATTCAAAAATTTTATCATTACATGTTTGTTTTATATGTACAAAATGTATGTCATATTGCAGAAATTTTTCAGTTTGAAGTGTGCTATTCATTTGGTGAATCCTGAAAATCACTTTGGCTGGAAGCATCACTGATGAGGATTTAATATCCCAAACACGTGTCTGGTGCATAATAAATTGGTTTGAAATTTTCTTCATGAAGGTATAGAGTTGAATCACGTTAAGGTATGAAGTGTAATTGTACACCAATTATGTGCTATATGCATTAATACCGTTCTCAAGTAATGCACTGTTTTCATCAATCATCGCCTAAAAGAACTATGATCGTACAATCGTATAATCGTATAATGCTTTATTAACTTTATTAAAGCTAGAGGTGGGATCAGGTGTCCGGGAGGAGTAAACATCCCCTGTTTGACTAGCCGCACCCGCCGTCGATGTTCACGCACGGAAAGAAAACAATACCTTAAATACATGCACCGTCTGAGGCCATGTCTATTCGGGTATCCAGACGACTAAAGGGCAATTTTGCGAATTGCTTTATAAATGACTTTATTGGTGTATCAATTGTAAATAACTTTATCACAAGATACACCCTTTATTCAGTTACATAAAGCCATTTCATAAATAAATGTTATGATAACACGTTTCATATAACTTTGGGAGCGTGGTCATTGGATGAATCGCTCCAAATCCTTTGTGACGTCACAATGGACACGGCGACGCATGCACATTATTTGAAAGAATTGAAGTCGAAATTATAACATTTTGACGTTATTTTGATCAATTACGTCATATTTCATGTGATAAAAAGAATATCAAATGATGTTTGTATTCCATACAGTAATTATGAAACTCGTTGTGTGATCTAAATTCACACAACGAGTTTCATAAATACCGTTTGAAATAGAAAATCATTTGAGATCCTATATTTATCACATGATACAACCGTTATGCAGTTTTTAAAGTCATTTCACAAATAAATGTTATGATAACACATTACTTATCGCTCTGCTTGAATGCGATTGGTCTAGTCTGGAGGTGTATCTGGGGGTGTGTCTACACATAAATATATCTGAGTGGTCGATACACTAGCCTAATCACCAAACACTAAGTGTGATCTTTCAAATATCGGTCATTTGTTAAATTCAGACGCAGATTCAATATCAATGATTAAAATTGTTATTGTTGAACTAGTATTTCATTATAATACTAAACAAATACGAAATGATTTTTCTCTTTACGCACCGATCATCTATACGATGGAGAACTATTTCTCATAGCGTACAGTAGCAGACAATTTCTATAAGTCATGGCGTGGCTTGCCTCTACTTCTCAGAAACGTTAATTTCACGTTAAAAATACACAATCGTGGAATCGTGTGATAAGAAGAATCTCAAATGAATTTTCATTTCATGTGATGTATTATGTAACTTGTCCTGCGTTTTATATCCCCTCGTCAAGGCTCGGGGATATAAAACACACGTCTCGTTTCATAATACATTGTATCAAAGGAAAATTCATTTGAGATTCTTTTTATCACATGATTCTGCCTAAAACTGTGTATTTCTAATGTGAAATCAACGTTATACCATTTATAAAATTTTTTTGTAAATATTTGGACAAAAGTTAAATAGATGTAATTGTGAGATATGTTAACGGACAAAGTAACATTTCTATGATACCTTAATTCGCTTAACGATGAGTATTGCAAACCACGAAAAGAAAGAAAATAAAAATTACGAAAGGAAACAGACCCTTAATGAACAGAAGTGAATCCGAAACTAGTTACCCGGGAAGGGTAAGCACCTCCTTGCAGAATGCAAAACCCGTTATAGTCTAGGATGTATCACGCGGATGGCTGCATCCCCCGCTTGATCCTTCAAAACCGGCCTATCTTTGTAGCATATTTTTGCGCTTTTTCAGATGAAAAGTTGTCTCATAGAATTTTCCATTGCTAAAGTGGTGTTTTGCGGGAAAAGCATTTTTTAGTCAAAATTCACTGAAAGTAGGATTTTTTTATAACAGTTTTAAATTACTTTATTATGGTTGATGATTTAAAAATTGAAAAGTGTAAATGTATGGCATATTTGGTGCTCTTTCAGATGAAATAAGTTGCAAGTTCAAATTTCTACATTTACTGTGTGTTTTGGGATACAAAAGTCGAATTTTTGCAACTTTTCACAGACATTTGAGGAAATTTTAATTTGTTCATGCTTCTCAGTTCCTCAATATTGCATATGATCGTTCAATGATGATTTAAAAAATCATCTTTAAAGTCACCTCTTTCAAATGACATATATTTTATATTCTTATGTTTTGGCAAAATCCTTGAAATTGATGTTTTTATACAGAACATTGTATATTCAATAAGAAACCTCCGATTCCTGTATATCAATTTAATAATGGAAGCAAGGGTTAGGGTTAGGCTTCAAATTCAGTAGCATCATTTAAGAACAGATAAATTTGCAGCATGGACCAGACATGCACGATTCGGGTACTTAACCCTCGATATTGACCCTCAATCTAAACAATGTAATATGGCCAAAGAGTGTGAAAATTTTTGTTTCCAAAAATGTCCCGAAAGATGTAGCAGGGAGGGTGGGATATGACTCAGGTTCGTTTGAGAAATTTCAAGAAATATCGGTTACAGAAATTTGCGAACTTGCTCGAACAAGTGCCCTCGGGGACTCCTGCTCTACCAGCAGTGACACTCATCAAGTGGTATTTCAAGTACCACATACTTTCCCTATTTGAGAAAAGCATTTCCATCACTGCATGCATATTGCGTACGGTGAGTGTATATGTCAGTTTTATCGCAATGCCAGGCAATGTGTCTTTCAGAAGAACGACTAAACGGCTATGTACAGAATAGTCTTCTATTTCAAAAGGTCGTCCTGGTATTATTGAAATTGTACAAAAGATATAGCCCAACCACTCTTTTCAGTTGAGTTTAAAAAGGAATTAACTTTTCAATCTTTATTATTTTCAGAAAAGGATAGGTAATGAACCCATTTGCCTCAACAAAAAAATTATAATATATAAAAAAAGTAAAACCTGGGTCATTCTTTGTTCAGAAAAAGTGTCTTTCGTCATTACGTCATTAAATGTATTTAAAATTAACATAGTTGTATTGCTGCAGTTTTAATCTACTGTAATTATTGTCTTTAAAAAAGCTACACCTTTCAGACTGAGTGTAAATTATACAAATCTGCGCAACCAATTGATAATCGATCAAATTACATCGGATGGTCAAACGTTTATAACCAATGCTCGATCGGAATCGAACTTATGATTTTGAAAAAAAAAGAAAATAATTATATAATTTATATATATATATATATATATATATATATATATATATATATATATATATATATATATATATATATATATATATATATATATATATATAGACAGCACAAAAGAGGTGAAAACAACCACGTTCACTATTCAGACAATGTCGGATCAGCCCATATGATATGACTTTCTATTCACACTGACCCGCGCGTTGTCAGTTTAGTGAGTATCTCTCTTCAGGACGGACGTGATTTTAATTGGGGGATTTTTCGTTTCATTTTACTTAGTCAATCGAGTTCCTTACGTTTATATAGAGTTGGGGGAGGCGGTATTTTGTTTGATTTTACTCACTTGATAATATGTTACTTAATCAATCAGGGAGCATCTTTTCAGCTTTTTTTTTTTATTTTGAACCTTTAGAAGTCTTGGACGTGTTTCTATCGATCAGTCCGTCCAGACTTTTTGGCAGCGGGTGTTGCATGCAAACAGGAGACGCTGACTCTACCTAGGCACCTGGTCTCGCCCCTCGCGGGGTCTGCTTTGGTTCATGAATTGAGAATATTACCTACCTGGCTACTAGTTATAGCCTTTCGAGCTTCAGTATAGTACAGGTTCTGACTAGCATGAGAGTGTGTGTGTGTTTTTTTATGTACTTGTGTCCGAACGGAATGAGGGACGTACTGTCCCTTGTTCCGTCTGGATACAAGTACATATTCGTGTATCCAGAGGGCTCAAGGGGTGTACTGTCCCTTCCGCTGGGTTTAAACACGTTTAGTGTCGTGGTCGCTTGTACCTTTTTTTTGTGCTTTTATTTATATATATATATAGTGAACGTGGTTGTTTTCACCTCTTTTGTGCTATCTATATATATATATATATATATATATATATATATATATATATATATATTATATAAGCTGGAAAAATTTCTTCTTTTCTTGCAAATTCCGGGGAGGGTGTCTTTGCACTGACCCCCAACCCACCCATCCCCCTCTAGATCCGTGATCCGGGTTGTGTGCACGTAATCCAGGATAACCACACCATTTGCTACTTGCGTGACTAATGGCCGTCCAAAGTCGGCACCGGTTGCCCATTGGTCTCGTCGGTTTATGTGTAGTCTTTTGTGTTTGATGTTTACATGTCGTGTGTCTCTTTTCCGTCTCGTGCTGTACTCGTCTTTTGTGTCTTTGCATCGGGTGTTTTGGTGTTTTACTGTTGATGCTGCAACGGGGTCTTGTTGGAAATCTCCTCCCTTCTTTTTGCAAGTGTCAAGCGGAGTGTACGTGATATATTTTGAGTTTACGTTTTACATGCATAATTAAGAACTTATATAGAGTAAAGGTTATAGACAAAACTGTAACAATATATTAGTTTAGTTTTCAATTGCTGTCATTTCAAACGTGGAAAACTGTCGTGTAACTGTGTTGAAGGAATTAAGGGCTTGATCTAGCCCTGCATTCACATTCACATGTGTCAATCAATCAGAGCCTGTAGCCGCCATCTTGGATTCCCGATCGGCTCCAAAAACACAAACTTGGTAGAGGGCATTGATTACTTGCTTCCTGTGAAGTTTCGTGAAATTCTGTACAGCAGTTTCAGAGAAGTCGAAAATGTGTTAGCCAAAAAAAGCCTGTGGCGGCCATCTTGGATTTCCGATCGGCTCCAAAAACACAAACTTTTTAGTGTACATTGAGTACTTGCTTCCTGTGAAGTTTTGTGAAATTCTGTGCCGCGTTTTCAGAGGTAAAATTGAAAATGTGTAAGCCAATCAGAGCCAGTGCTGGCCATCATGGATTTCTGATCAGTGGAAAAACACAAACTTTGTAGAGGGCATTGATTTTTTGCTTCCAGTGAAGTTTCGAGAGATTCTGTGCAGAGGTTTCAGAGGAGAAGTCTAGAATGTGTCAGCCAATCAGAGCCTGTGGCGGCCATCTTGAATTTCCGATCGGCTCAAAAAACATAAACTTGGTAGAGGGCATTGAGTTTTTGCATCCCATGAAGTTTCGAAAGATTCTATCCAGCCGTTTCAGAAGAGAAGTCTAAAATTTGTCATCAAATCAGAGCCTGTGGTGGCCATCTTGGATTTCCGATCGGCTAAAAAAAATACAAGTATGTAGAGGTTGTGGTGTACTTGCTTCCTGTGAAGTTTCATGAATTTCTGTGCATCGGTTTCAGAGGAGAAGTCGAAAATGTGTCAGCCAATCAGAGCGTGTGTTGTCCATCTTGGATTTCCGATCGGATCGAAAAACACAAACTTGGTAGAGGGCATTGAGTTCTTGCTTCCTGTGAAGGTTCAAGAAATTCTCTGCAGCGGTTTCAGAGGAGAAGTCTAGAATGTGTCAGCCAATCAGAGCCTTTGGCGGCCATCTTGGATTTCCGATCGGCTCGAAAAACACAAACTTGTTAGAGGCCATTGAGTTCTTGCATCCCATGAAGTTTTGAAAGATTCTATGCAGCCGTTTCAGAGGAGAAGTTGAATATGTGTCAGCCAATCAGAACCTGTTGCGGCCATTTTGGATTTCCGATCGGCTCGAAAAACACAAACTTGGTAGAGGCATTGAGTACTTGCTTCCTGTGAAGTTTCATAAATTTCTGTGCAGAGGTTTCAGAGGAGAAGTCGAAAATGTGTAAGGCAATCAGAGCCTGTGGCGGCCATCTTCGATTTCTGATTGGCTCGAAAAACGCCAACTTGGTAGAGGGCATTGAGTTCTTGCTTCCTGTGAAGGTAAGAAAGATTCTGTGCAGTGGTTTCAGAGGAGAAGTCGAAAATTTGTCAGTCAATAAGAGCCCGGGCGGCCATCTTGGATTTCCGATCGGCTCGAAAAATACAAACTTTTAAGAGGCCATTGAGTTCTTGCATCCTATTAAGTTTTGAAAGATTCTATGCAGCCGTTTCAGAGGAGAAGTCTAACATGTGTCAGTCAATCAGAGCCAGTGGCGTCCATATTGGAATTCCGATCGGTTCGAATAACACAAAGTTGGTAGAGGGCATTGAGTACTTGCTTCCTGTGAAGTTTCATGAATTTCTGTGCAGTGGTTTCAGAGGAGAAGTCGAAAATGTGGTAGCCAATCAAAGCCTGGGGCGGCCATCTTGGATTTCCAGTCGGCTCGAAAAACACAAACTTGGTAGAGAGCGTTGAGTTCTTGCTTCCTGTGAAGGTTCTAAAGATTCTGTGCGGCGGTTTAAGATGAGACGTCGAAAACGCGTCAGCCAATCAGAGCCTGTGGCGACCATCTTGGACTTCCGATCGGCTTGAAAAACACAAACTTGGTAGAGGGCATTGATTACTTGCTTTCTGTGAAGTTTTGTGAAATTATGTGCAGCGGTTTCAGAGGAGAAGTTTACGACAGACGACGGACGACAGACGACGGACGACAGACGACGGACGCCGCGCTATGACAATAGCTCACTTGTGCTTCGCTCAGGTGAGCTAAAAACCCTTGTTTTAAGCCAAATATCTGCCTTTTTATTAATAATATACCCATCCTGACATTAAATTCAAATGTAGACGAAGTTTAATTATCTGTTCCTAAATTATGCTATTATTTGAAGACGTTTAACATTGGTAAACATTTCTAATAAAAAAAATCACAAATTCTAAATTTTAAAATTTCGACTTTAAATGTCTAATTCCCATTCATGTTTTAGGGGCCTTTGTCCCTCCCTCCTCCCCATCCCCTCAGCCCGCAAATTTATCTTTTCATAAATTATGCTATTGAATTTGAAGATGTTTAACATTTGGCTGGAAGCACCACTGATGAAAATTTAATATCCGAATCATGCGTCTGCTGAATTTAAAATATGTTTGAAATTTTGTTCAAGAAGGTAAATAGTTGGACCACTTCCGTATTATCAAGGTATGAAAATGAAGAAAGTAAGATATGCCTGATTTGCTTAATAGTTTCAATGGACATATTTCATGTTCGCGGACTTCGCACTTGGACGGGACTTTGTCACTAACGCAAAATGTTGATTTTATTCCGTTGAATTTAGAATACTTTCTGTAAAGAATGTATTTGTTTTGATGTCTGCAAGTACATAGTTATAGATTTCCAGTATCATATCGTCCATTTCGTTGGGCCGATTTTACTTTTCTAAATACACTCGATTTCTTTTATATGACCCCTTAAGTATGAAGTCCGGAGTGCGAAGTCCGAAGTACGTCAACTTGAAAAATGTCTAAATATTAGAAGCTTTATATGTTTAACGTCTTCAAATTCATAAGCATAATTTTAGAGCAGATAAATTTACAGCATGGACCAGAAATGCACGTTTCGGGTTTTTAACCCTCGTCAGCGATCCTCAATCTAAACAATGAAGTATGGTTAAAATAGTGAACATTAAGGAATTGTGATTATCAATCCATATATAGCAACAAACGACGGATAAACAAGATCGCAGCAGGAAAAGAATAGAGACAATGATAATACCACAATATAATAGACTAATACTCGAAACAAGGACGACAACACATAACAGGAAGGAGACTAATACATCATTCTCTATACTTACAACTGATGGTGTGCTTATTCGGATTTGTTGAACACAACCAACCCATTTATCTGAATAAACAAAGACGCACACCCATAACTTAAACAAAACGCCACCTCACAGTTCTTCCCATCTTGAACTACTTCCGGGTTAAATCCCTACGAGGACCAACCCTAGACATCAGCCAAACACTTATACACAACACGAATTTTGTTGTCTGGTAACGAACGGATGAGAGAGAAACGGACAACATTAGGAAAAGTCTTATGTTAATACTGATAGCTACATGTAAGATATAAAAAGTTACCACAGAAAACAACGGCAATTACCATCTCTAACTTTCACCATAGCGCCAAACTCTTTGTGATGCTTACTCCCCCCGGGCACCTGGTCCCACCTCTAGCTTGCTAGGGGTCCGTCGATGCTTAATTGTGTACTCTATTGTCAGTTCTGTTGGGGTTTGACAGTAAGTGTTTTGAATATACTTCCCTGACATTGTCGCCATAGCACTTTCTATATAGACATAACATCAGACAATGCATGAAGTTTATAAATTGTTTTCATTTTCGTGCTTAAACATCGACGGCGGGTGCGGCTAGCCAACAGGGGATGCTTACTCCTCCCGGGCACCTGGTCCCACCTCTAGCTTGCTAGGGGTCCGTCGATGCTTAATTTCATACTCTATTATCAGTTCTGTTGAGATTATCGTCAGGATCTTCTTTGACTCGCAAGATGTCATCCATATCTGTCTATGTTATTTGGTTTGACTGGTTGCTGCAAATTATTGCAAATAAAGGCGTTTTAGAAGATTAAATCTCATCAAAATCATGCATGCTGCAGCTGTTTTTTTTAAATAAACAAATCGTAATTGTTATCAATCAAAATAAGTTGCTTTATGTCATCGAAAATTTGCGATATTTCTATAGCACCAAAATCTTGAAGTAGGTCAAAGTTTAAAGTCAAATTTTACGGCATTAATGCAATGATCTAGCCATGGGTACCTTACATGTATAATGTTACTCATAATATACTGCAAACAGTCCCCTAGATTTTGCATCAACCAGTAACTATAACTTGGTCAAAGTCCAAGGTCAAGATCACTAGGTCAAATGTTAAATCATAAATTGAAATGTCTAGTTGTTGGCAACTACATGATAATACTATTTTTCTGCTGCATATAATTCCTTATAAATTACTTTAACAAGAAACTTAAGCCAAAATGTTGACGACAGACAGACGCAGACATACAGAGGGACTGAAGGACAGCGCCAATCCATAGAACAGCAGCCTGTTTTACAAACATTCTTTCGAAGCCTGTTTCACAAACATTCTTACGAACAATTTCAGGAACTTTTGGGTGCTTAGTTCTACTTTCTTACTAGATTTAGCAAAGTTTTTTCTCAATTTATATTTAGTATGTAGAAATGATATAAGAATACATAATGCAATCTAAATAGAAAAGCTCTAAAACATGTTATTCCGTGATGAAAGTTACGAAAATTCCTGAACTTTGTTGAAATTGGGCACAAAATGGCTCATCCCCATATTTTCAGTTCTGAGCTCTAAATCGCATGAATATTTCAACATATTGTTTGCATTGTTTTATGAAAAAATACTCAAAGAAGGATGATTTTGTCCTAAAATACGTTTCAGGAAAAAAAGAAATTTTTCAAAAGATTTTATATTTTGAAATTGTTCACTTAATGCTATTTAAAAAGCTGGGCTTGATAATGTACCAGCGAGGTTTTTGAAAGACTCAGTCTTTTATTTCAATAAATCTGGATGGAATATCAAGTTTCCGAAAGAGCAAAACATTATACAATGTCAAATTAATAAAGGGCCAAAAAAGTTGCATTTGAGAATACTGTCATTTGAAATATAAATCAATTATCTTTTTTATAGAAGATGAAACTTTATATCCAGGAAAAAATGCATATATCCATTGAATCTGCATATTTTTATATCCATAAAAATGAGTTATTTTCATTTTCTATTGAAAGCAATAACGACTTCTTTATAGGATCAGCTGCAGCATATATGATTTTATTAAAATTGGTAAATTTTTAATTTCTAGAACGCCTTATTTGCAAAAACTATCAATAAAACCTTGATTCATTATTTGTTGTTCATAAAGAACTAGACACCCTAATTCAGATGCCCAAGAAAGTATAAAAATGAAGCGCTTCAGCTTTTTTATCAAAACTATCCAATGTCAAAATGGATGGTGACAAGTTTATCCTTCTCTATGTGGCTTTCACATTTGGGCAAATAGTCATCAATCTTGGCTTGTATGGTAAGTTTACATGTATATAAATTGTTACTTGGTAACCTCAAGATTTGGGGAAATTATAGACTAAGTTCAAAATAAAGGAACTTTTGACACTCGAATTGAAGATACAAGTTTACAAATTTTGGAATAATTGATTAATCTAATTAATAAAACGTAAAAAAAAATAACCCAATGTTACTTTTTTATGTTGGGGATCTCATCATCTAAATTTCACTTGGATCATGCCACTTCTTTAATAAAAACGCGCTATCTTCGGCCTTGAAATCAGAACATTCCATATATGGAACTCAAATACAGAGAAGCAACTTCATCACACGAAGTCATCAATACGTAGCAAATTGTTTGAAGTAAAAGAATGATAGCTAAGAATATACTTATCATATTCTTAAAATAGTTTCACGAATGAAACAAGAGGTCTTAGTCTTCAATCAGAAAGAAAAGGACTAAGTACACTAACCCCTCAATCAGCATTATACTTTTAATGAAAATTACATGTACTTTAAATAAAAGAAAAATTAAATTTTACCTACTGCGATGAAGATGAAGATTTTATTGGAAATAATTCTTCATACTTGTGTAACTGCATAGTAAATATATAGTGCTTTTAATGATGAAAAACAAACCGTACAAACCGCAAAATTACACACAATGCTAGTTATTGAAATATTCAATATTTTCACCATTTTTAAACGCCTTTAACGCCGCAGTATTCAATTTAGGGCTTAAAAACCAGAATTATTATATTGTTTACATTTTCAGACATATTGTATATTTGACTCTTTAGACTAATTAACACCAATTCTCTGTAACCATCAACCTAAATTTGGCACGCATGGTGACCAATCGTGATGAAATTTTATATACATAATCATTGTAATCAGATATGAAAAAAAGTTAATGGGGACAATGTCATACGGTGATCCGTTACCATGGAAACACAGTTTCAATATTTGGTTTGTGATAATATGGGGATTTTAACTTATGGTATCTTCTAATGAGAACTATATGTTATACAGAACTTATTTGTTTTAAATACTGTTACAGTAGTACAACATGGACTCTTCAGATATTTATGCTCAAACCTAAAAAAATGTCTCCCTACTTTGATAAAATAGTGAAAAATTTGTAACTGCATGTGCAATTCTAAGCCTATTTCCTGAAGCAAATATCAAAAAACGCAGCCATGCCTGTAAAATGTAAACATACCATGTAATCAATCTAATAGTATATTTTCAAAATGTGCAAAAACATTTTTGGGGCTATTTACAATTACTTCAAAAATCAAAAATCAATTTCGAAAAAACTTACTAATTTTAGAAAAAGGGGAATTCCCATAGGAGAACTCTCTAGGACGGAGGAAGTAAACGTTTAGCTACAATCAACATGGAGGGAAATTTTGCATGTTTGCTGTGTATTTACAGTTTACAATTTGTTTATTTTGATACATATGCCTACATTTTTATCGCACTTGATCTCTCTTTCTCTCTCTCGATCTCTACTCGCGGGGTCGGGAAAATCAGGTTCAATGACCATACTGAATATGTTGAAACATTTCTTCTTTATACAGTTTTATATGCGAAAAAATTGGGTATTTACCTTTGGGGAGTGGGGTGAACCAGACCATTTCATGAACCCTATAAATTGGAGGAAAGAGGGGTTCCATGATCCGAAGCCCCCTTGAGGTCATGCACTAGACCCCTCTTTTTCTCTGAAAAGATAGGGAGTAGCCATATGATTTGGGGGGGGGGGGGGGGGGGGGGGTAAGAAATCTTTGCTTGAATTTTTGTCAAAAAGAATATTCAGGCCTAAAGCGGCGGCGAAAAAATAAAGCATTTTGCTACAACGGTATTTATTTGGGAAAAAATCCAACCAAGAGGGCCTGAGAAAAAAATCAGCTTTGAGAAATATTCTTGTAAAATCTAAGTATCCGACCCATGGTTGATCCCCTAAATTTCCCTGTAATCTTGGTCCATATCATATCTACTGTTAAATCAAAATGTAATGTTTATCTTGTTTCTTGAGTGGAAATAATACAATATCTTTGATGAATTAAAAAAAAAAAAGAATTAGGTATAAATAAAGTCAAAATCAAATCTTCTGCGGATCCTGCCAGGTGGATAAGAGGAGGGGGAGGGGGGAGTGTCTCCGAGCACAATAAATATGAATGAGAAAGGAACTGATATCAAAATCAAAATCTAAACCTTTTCTAGTATACTGTCTATATAGTATCACCCTGATTCAATGGAGTTTGACAGTCTCGGGCTTGTAGGATTTAAAGTGAGGGGGTAAATATGGGATTTAGGGGTGGGGCTGAAAGAAAATGATTTATTGAGAGAAGATAGGATTATTGGTAAGGGTGAGAGATGAAATAGTAGTAATGATAACTCTTAAAGATACAGTGTCCCTGAAAAAAAATTTATTGAAAACGTAAAACTTATTCCAAAGGGTCTAAAAAGAAGAAAAAAGGAGCCATAAAAAATTTTATTCGAAAATATGCAGTAACATCCCTTATATTGTCGATTTTTTAATAATTAAACCTCCATATACCGCTATTGTAAAAACTTAATACATTGTAGGTGGCGCCAGTGAAATGAATTATAGCTGCGCACCCCAAATTCAAAATTAGTCGTTTTTAAAGGTGTTTAGCTGCGAATGTATGGTTAGATTCACCTGAAAATTTGAATTTATACAAATGAGAATGTATACTTTCATATGAAAAAAAAAAAGATTTTGCATTCCAAAATTTTGTAAAATTAATTAATTTTCAGGGACACCGTCCCTTTAAAATTCATCATAGAATTTGCTGTTTGTGATACATTTAATTTGTAAATTATTTTCTTCTGCAGTATTTGATTTTATAATTTCTAGGTATTTAGACAAACTATAATTATTTACATTCCAAAAATTATTAAGCTTATACTATTAGCCAGTTTGTAAAATGAAACTAATAAAAGTCTTTTTGAGTATCATTCATCTTCGAAGAGATCCCCTCCCTTCTTTTCTAAAATGACTGAATTAATTTAAACAGGGATATATATACTCCATTTCTTAATATTTTCCGACTTGCTACACTAGATGATCAAAAAGCAAAACTAAAATAGGAAATTAAAAGCCTTCCCAGGCTTTAATATATTTAATCCTTCGTCTTCCAAAAAAACAAAAAATCTTCAACTCCCTTTTAATTTCAAAGATTCCTAGATCCGACTTTAATATTCGTAAACAATGGGGAAGTGAAACAATCACAAGTTGATTTATGAGAGGGGGGGATGGGTGTTAAAAAAGTGTCAAAGGATAGAATTGCACCAAATTTCACATTCAGATTTTCACCATTTTGAAATAATTTTCAGCTCAAAAAAGCCACCATGAATGTCGATTAAAGTTGATTAATAGCAATTTCGTATCGTGACTGAAGAAACATAAACACCATAAAGATCCCGTTTGCTTGCATGTCTAGCTGATATGTGCTCTCCGCTGGACCATACATTGCATGAAAATATTGTGAATTGTGAAGAACATGAATTAAATAAAAAAAGTAAAAAAAAAAAAAAATTAATAGATTATAGATAAATGAATAAAGAAAATCAATTTAAGAAATGCCCATATTGCATAAAATTGGAATTTTATGCACCCTTGATCCGTATTACCTTGGAATTCCCATTTTTCTCTCTTATCAATGTGAATTTCTCACCTATATAAGTCTTTTTTTTGTTCTTTTGCCTGTTTTGATTGATATTTAGTTGCATTATGAAACCTTTTATTTTTTCATTGTCAAATTATTCAACTTCGTTGAACTCAAAATAACAAAGGGGAATATTTATAAGGAGAGGAAAAAACAAATTGTTCAATGCCGAGGCTGAGAAGACTGACAGCTGCTTGTATGCTAGATTTGACAAACCTACTGACAATCGTATTATTAGAAAAAAACTACCAATACGATTGATGAGTAATAGCTCCAAAGTACAATTATTGCATGGGTAATGTGGGTAGCTCGAATTTCCTTTATACCACCTGCAGTGTTTGCTGCACTGTACTGTACTGTACTGTCCTTTACTGTACTGTACTGTAGTACAAGGCAAATCTTGTTCTGCTTGAAAAGATGTGTGCCCATTTAGTTGTCATTTTGATAATTATGTATCTCAGACTATGAAAAGATTGTGATATTATCGCTCTTATAAAGTGCTGAAAGAATAACTGCAGGGTACAGACTTATCTTTTTACAACACTGGTCTTTTGACGAAGACGATACAACGGCGTAGGTCTGCCTGAAAAAGTGGAGGGGCATAATATCCCAAAATGTCTTACAAGCAAAAATAAAAGCGGGGGGATGAAAAATGGGGATTTCAGTGGTGGATCCAGCTTTTGAGTTAGAGGGGGCGTAAAAAATGGTGAGGGGTCTGGGGGCCGCTAGGTCGCCAGCGGGTCCAGGGCAGAGTCCTGGTAGGGGGACCAGGGGGGCGAAGCCCCATGGAAGCTAACAAATTTCAGCCTTTTCGGGCCCATTGTCATGACTGAAATTGATTATTGAATTAAAATTGATGCATTTTACAATTATATTAATAGGTGGTTAGTAATATATACTAATATTTACTCTTTTTGTATGGTAAATTATCCCTTTACCTATGATTCGCCACCCCCTACGCTTATCCCCCTTGAATCCGCCACTGGGTTTCATTTTCTGTATTCACAAACTTAGATTTGGGATCTGTTTTTATACATATATGAAGAAATGTCTGGTGAGCGGTAGCGAACCAACAAAAAAATTTGAAAATTGACTGAAAAATTGTAGATTTATGGTACAAAATATTGCTATTTTAAACAATGTTAATGCTTCATAAAATATTGTGATTGAAAAGTATTTGTGTGTGTGTGGGGGGGGGGGGGGGGGGGGGGCGCAAACATGATTGTGCTCCCACTTTTCAAAGTGGGGGGGGGGGGGCATGTGCCCTGCCCCCCCCCCCCCCCCCCCCCTCCTTCTCCTACGCCCTTGTGACAGTGATTTGTTTGCCCGTCTGTCATTTCATCCGCTTTCAATGAAAGAGTATGAAAATATATAGTAGATGATAAGATTTAGCATGTGTATGTATCTTGAGAAGACACATCTTTTGGTACCAAAGTTTTTACCTTTTAACAATAACCTTGACCTTTGACCTACTTTTTCGGGGTTTTTTTTCATGGAAAAAAATTTCCTGGCGTCCGTTCACCTTTTATAGTACATGTACTATGTCTGAGATCAAGACATTTGTCCTTGTGACCTTCACCTTGACCTCTAGCAACTACCATTATGGTATCTTCTTCTTAAGGGGAAAACATCTAGATTTATTCTTATCATGTTTGATGTCCTTTCAAGCATAACAAAATGAAAATCATCATATATTTTTATCTAAACAAGAAACTCACAGAAAGTGAGGAAATAATCGACAAGACTTGGGATAGATCACATTGTTGTCATCTGACTGTTGAATACGTGTTAAATAATTATGTCATATTATTATCATTATTCAAAAATTGACACAACATTCATGGATAATCATACCTATTGATGAAAATATGTAAAAGGTCAATGCCATTTAAAAAGTCAAGGTCATTTAATGTATTTCAATAAGGAAACCGACGGCTTTTTAGTATTATTTTTTTTGAAAAAATAAGCCATAATTAACTTATGTTGCCATGGCAACCACACTTTCATCAATCAAAATGTTGCGTTTAACATATAATTTGAATAACTGATCACTGAGAATAATAATTGTTAACAATAAAAGAAATTTAATGATTATTATTAACCATTTTTGTTGATTTTGTCTATGAAATTATCGAAAATCAGCGGTTTTGTTTCCATGGTTACTACTATTATACTTAATAGCCCCAAAAATTTTATTGCATATAATGATACTAGATAGTGTCTTCTTTAAAGACAACATAATGCCCATTAACAGTATGGCTGCAAAAGAGAACAAAATCGCTTCAAAACTTGCATTGTTTTAACATTTTTGAGACCTCCTTTAGGACCCTCTTTAAGTACTCCGGTGGGCTGAAAACTACTCATCAGTTGAAATATTGTAATACACTGAATAATTCTCTTTTAGTAACCTAACAATTATATAAAATCAAATTTTAAAAAATAATTCTATTTCAATATTTATAATTGCCTCAAAATGAACTAATTCTGATGGTTCAGAATATTAATTTTGGAGGGAAATTTTCTCGAGCCGTTGCCATGGCAACCGGTGAGCATGGACATCAAGGGACATCATTTTCTTTAATTGTCTTTTAAAACAAAGGTACTTGCACAAATTAGTCATATTCTGAGACCATGCGTGCCACACCCCTATTATAGAAAGGTTGACATTTACAGAGAATTGGTGTTAAGAAATGACTGTAATAATTTTTCTGTCTGTCGATGTATAGACAAAAACCGATGCACAAACTATATAATCCGCGAATATTCTGTTTGTGCATCGGTTTTTGTCTATACATCGATAAACAATTATTACAGTCATTTCTTATAATTTAATTAAATAACTATTGAATTATCTAGTTTATTTTGCAATTGATGTCATTTTATCATTGTTGATTTTCAAGTTCTAAACTGGTGACGTAATATTTGAACAAGTCAACGTTGTGGCGGCGCTCGGCGTTACTGACGTCATAATAGGCGACATTGTCTATACTGCTTTAGATAAAATTTCGCTTCGTACGTTTGAATAGGCGTTATACGGGCACTACGGAAATAATTAAATTATGTGATTATATAAAATGAACAATTTTTAAGATAGGGCAGAAATTATAGCTTACCCCATATCATCCTTTTACAGCGGTTTTAAGTTATGTCCGGTCTACATCTGTAACTTCGGAATGTTTTTCATTCCGAGGTTCGCAATTGTTGCAATGGAAATTCTAATGATTTGGGGAGTTCTAATGATTTGCCTCACCTTCTTATCGATTTTGGTCCTTTCAGAGAATTGCTATTTATGCTCAATTAATCTCAATCTGTCGCTGATCGCTAATTATACAGCTCACGGCCTCGGTCAACAGTTCATCCTCGGGTCCAACAAATTAGCTGTTTACCTCAACCCCAGCCAAAAACTGTATAATGTTCAAATAATATATTCACAATTATTCACAATCTTTATCTTTTTTTTTCCTTATTTCAAACTAAGGTGCAGACCAAAGTGTTGAAGAAAAATGTTATAAATTGAACACTTGTGACTACGCAAAGAATATCTATGTCCCTAATTGTTACTGTGACCATCTCTGCCACATCTACGATGATTGCTGTATCGACTTCACAATTCCAGACGAAAAGAATGATAAATCTGAGGAAATCAAAGGTAATTTCATATAATTGATTAACAATGTAAGGAATTCTTGAGCTCTACTTATTGTACAGAATCGGAAGTAAATAACAGACACAATATTATCCTTCGACAGTGACTGTAAGATAAACATTCATGTCTATATCGAACGTGATGATTTCAACATCACAAATCTACTATTACGAGTGTCATATTACCTCCTTGCCTGATCATGCTCTTGATATTCATGTCCATATTAAAATGTTAAGCAAAAACATATACTCATTCTTAAAATTTGCTCATTAGTAAAGCTTCTGTTAGAGAAGCTTTTTTGTAAAAAGTCATTTCATGTATACATTTTGACGTTGATTTTCTTCTACTTCAATGAATTCAGACTCGGTAATAACGGAAAAATCTTTAAAGGTAAAATATTCCAAAGAAACGAAAATTGTAAGGAAATATGATGAATCACAAAATCATGTTTGCTACTTTTGTTTTCTCTAGAATTAACAGAACGATCGAGGGAAGAATGTTTGCCTGTTTATGGGATAAACGTAGGCGTACATGTCATACAGAGCTGTTCGAAAGATAATCATTCAGCAATCGAGAATTTTTTCCCACAAAACGAAAGTAGAATCATATTCGATGTTTTACCAGTCACATCGTTAAATAACATCGTTTACAGAAATATGTACATCGCACAATGCAATGATGACACTGATTATAAGTTCTGGAATCTGATATTTGAACTGTCTTTTTGTTTTTCGACGGAGGAAATTGATATTGTCGATGTTTCAGAACTAGATGTTGCAAATAAGTTATTACAGATAGGCTGCCATTATACATTGGTTCCTCCAGCAGCAACTTCCGTACCAAGATTCTGTATCAAGTTTGAGTCATCAGACAGGAATGAAAATCGTACTAGACTTCCTGTGAGAGCACAAACATATGTCTTTAGGAACAAGGAAACTTGCAAAGGTTACCATCCCCTTAATTCATGCTCCAGATGTTTTGAATCTGGATTTAGAACACAATTTCAGTTCGAATCCAGACATGGACTGTCAATGAATGCTTTGTTTAAAATCTCAAATGATTTAAATCAGGTATGAATATCTTACATGAATTTCTAAGACATTAATTTAAGGAATAAATGATACTGAAATTCAAAACAAAGGAGGGGATCCAACAACACCAGGCTGCAGCACCCACAGCGAAACCCCAAAACACCAAACGCAAAAACACAAAGCAGACAAGCTCAGAAAGAGAAGCATAAGGGACAAGGAACGTCAACGCATCACACAGAAACATCAAACACAAAGGACTACACATAAACCAACGAGACCAATGGGCAACCGGTGCCGACTTAGGGCGGCCATCTGCCTCTGAAATAGCAGAAGGTGTGGTTATCCTGAATTACTTGCACGCAGCCCTCCCACTTTTCCGATTACCAAGAGGTCTCGAAGAACGTACAATTGTGATGTAAAACAACCTCCTCACTGTCAGATGACCACACACAAACAAGACCGCAAAACGCAGGGGCCCAAGCAACACAGATGAATATGAAAATGGATATAAAAAGAGGGCGTGCGTAATACAATCCTTGCTCTGCTGCCGCGAGCTCATGTATGTTATCACCCGAGGAGTCCGACTGACATTCAGAGAGGACTGGTGGTCGGGGCCCTGTCTTTTCTAAAGAGGTTTGGACGGGCCCGTCATGAAGTTTCGTCGTCACAGTAAGTAAGAGTTTTACGAATGCACTTGTACGTGTTGTACAAGACTGTAGATTGGTCAAGTACCAAGCCTAGTGTCCGTCTGGTGACATTAGGATCATATCCACGGTATAAAAGGCGTTTGATGATTCTAATGCATTTTCGATAGTGATGTTGTCTATCTTTGATCCTTCTTATCTTGTTAATAATGTCACCATAAAATGCAGGTTGTGAAATACCCAAAGTAATATACTCTGTTGCCTGTATTGGTCCGAATTTCAGAAGAAGTTGACAATAATTTTTGTAAAATTTCCAGAAAGTCTTTACTAGTTTGTGAAAGCGAAAACCTTGTCCTAAAAGTTTCTTGGTAATTTGTAAATTTCTACTATGAAAATCCAAAACATCAGTACATGCTATAGAATACCGGATGAGTTGTGAAATATAGATACCATAGGACGGTAATCTAGGAATATCACCGTCAAGCCAGGGGAAATTTGCTGTGTTAAATCCAAAATCATCTCTTTTGTCATACTCACTTGTATGGATCTCTCCATTAACAATTTTGATATTTAGGTCCAAAAATGGTGTTTCTGTGTTTGAAACGTTTGCCTTGTTTAGAATCAATTCTTGTGGATAAATAACATTTTGATACTTTTCAAAAACAGAATTGTCGATAGCAAGAATATCATCCAGGTACCTAGAAGTACCAATTAAACATTTCACATCATCATTTTTTCTTTGCTTTTAAAGATTTTGGATAAAATCCTTTTCATACGTGTATAAAAATAAATCTGCAACAAGAGGCGCACAACTAGTACCCATTGGAATCCATACAACCTGCTTGTAGAGTTTCTCACCAAATCTTACATAAATATTGTCCGAAAGGAAGGACAAGGCAAAGCACAGGTCACCACATGTCCATGATTTGTATGAATTGTAATCTGTGGCGGAAAAGAAACCCTTCGATTCAGAAGTACAAATATAAGTTTTCCCTTCTCGATCAAAACACCATTTAATGAGTTTGGATAGTCGAGCATTTATTTTGTCGTGAGGAAGCGTGGTGTACTTATTAGTCGTATGAAGGTATCGTATTTGCTCCAAACTTTCAGCTAAAGAACATATCGACGCCGTGGTTACATAAGGTCGTAAGTGGTACTTACGACCTTTTTCATGTTTTCTTGAATTCTATATATTAAACCCATTCCGCATCTTCTGGTGTAAAAAGTTTCTACATTTCATGTATTGTTACTACAGAATTTCACAATATAACATTGTCGGATCTACAATTGCAAAATTGTGTATAATATATATTGTCGTAAGTACCTTTCCTTTATAAAAAAACGATGTCCTATTCATAATGAAAACATCGAATCTACCATTAACGGCCTTTTAATTCCAAAGGAATTGTACAATGCATTTTAAATCTATGCTTTATTGTTCGTCACTTTCGACCAAACATTTCTGTTATGACTGTACTTTGTATTTGACGTAGGGGTACCGTAGGAGTCGGGGCCGGAGGGGATTGAAAAAAAAAACAACTTTTGATCTAAATGGTTCTGGTCAATGCAAATTCTCGTAAATATGCCACCCAAATTTTCTTAATTGAGATAGCAAATTAATCAATTCAGGATCTTCTTTAACTAATTAATATCATCCATTCCATGTGCAAGCTTTTAGGTTGCAACCTCACTTAATTCTATAGGAATTACTTCTAGGACTGGCCTAAACTCCGAAAATATCAAAGAAATGTTCCATAACGAATTCTTAAAAAGTTAAGTGATACGAATCTTGTTCGAAAGTAAGAATTAAAAAACACTGTTGCTCATTCTCAAAATTGCTGCCTTTTTTTCGCCCGTATCAAACACGGGCTCTTGGACTTGGAAATATTATACATCCTATCAAAGTTTCCAATTAGATCTGTTTGGACATAATATTTCAAGTGCTAACAAGGGGAAGAAGTTGCTGATGACTCAATTATGGAATACCATATTACAAACAGAAATTGTGTTCCAACTGATGCCAAAGAGTAGCCTCTTGGAAAAGCAAATAAATCTCAAACTTTTTTGAATAAGAATTGTATTTTTCATCCCAAACATTAAAGGATATTACTTAGCTGTTTCTTTGGTTTACGTTTGATATAATTTCGCTTGTCTTTATTTTGATTGACTCTTTTTAGGCCTCGAGCATCACTGATGATAGATAATTTGTGAAAATGCACATATGGCGCATTAAAATTTTACGAAATAAATATAATGATAAAATCAAATAATATAGTGAATCATATAATTGTTGGTTTTAAAGAGATAACGATTTGTCTCAAATTCTTCTTGACATATACCTTCATGCGAACTTATAAAGCAGAAATTTGATAATTTTGTGATTAATTTCTGAAATGCAGAAGTTTTTTTCAAAAATCATAAATTCGCCCCCACACTTAATTAAGCACTTAATTAAGATTGATGAAACTATAATTATTAAATATAATAAACTATTGATAGTGTGTTCTACCCTTTATATCTCAAACTTACACAATAAAAACTAAAACACAAAAATACCAAAAATGGGAAAATATTTTTTTTCAAACATTCTATAGATAGATATTTTCAATAATCAATACTGTTGAGAAAGTCCAATGAAATAGTTTGTATAGGTAGAGAAAAATCTAAAAATCTTGAATAGGTGCATATGTATTTGTAAGACAAATTCTTCCCCCTAAAATACTAAAATTATTTATAATATATTTTGATAAGGAGTTACATCCTAAATCACGAAACAAGAGGCCCAAGGGGGCCACATCGCTCACCTGAGTTTCAAACAAAAGAATGATAGTGGACAATTCGGTGAAGGCCCTGTAAGCCAATCGACAAAAAAATAAACAATAAACAAAAATTAAACAAAGAAATTTGTATAGGATCATGAATACTTGCTTTCTGTAAGCTTTTGAGAAACCCTGTGTAACCATTGCAGAGGAGAAGTCGAAAGTGCTTCAGCCAATCAGAATCCTTGGCGGGCATATTTGTGGACCGATCGGCACAAAAACACAATCTTGGTAGAGGACCTTTAGAACTTGCTTCCTGTAAAGTTTCGTGAAATTCTGTGCAGTGGTTGCAGAGGAGAAGTCGAAAATGCGTCAGCCAGTCAGAGCCCACGGTGGCCATATTTTTTTTACCAATCGGCACGAAAAACACAGACTTGGTAGAGCACCTTGAGTACTTGCTCCTTGTAAGGTTCGTGAAATTCTATGCAGCGGTTGCAGAGGAGATGTCGAAAATGTAAAAAGTTTACGTCGGACGACGACAGACGACGGACGACGGACGGACGACGCGCTATGACAATAGCTAACTTGAGCTTTGCTCGGGTGATCTAAAAAGATCTAAAAAAGCGAGACTAAGGAAAACATTAATTTCTCAGAATGTATACATGTTACTGTTAATAGATTTTGGCAAAATCGCATGATATGTAAATGAGGTACAATCAGTAATAGGAGGAGTCACTCATATCTTTTTATTTGAATATTACTGTAAATTGTTTTTTATTCGTCAGATAACAATTTTCGTCATTTCTGTCAGTGCCTTCCTTGACGAAATGACGTACTGACGAATATAAATACTCCTTTTAAAAAATAAATTGTAGTAAGGAAAAATTGAATCAATCTCTTGGAAATCTTAAATATAAACCGGGAGCACTGCGGAGGAGGGAGGATGAAGCTGAAAGTTCCGAGTTTTAAGACATTGTTAAATAGTGTTATAACGACACGCAAATGACAAATCGATGAAATTGGCAAATCGTTGATTTTAAATTTTTTGTGAATTATTAGAAATATTTAACAAATATGATAATTTGACAGACTTGTCAACAAGCTTTAAACACTTAAAAAAGATATGTAAAATATGTGCAAATATTTAGAATAGACAGTATTTTGCTTCTCCTGAAAAGTAACAAAAATGTAGTTATGACCTTATATATACATCGTCGATATATTTCTTTATTGAACATACTGATCTACTGAAGTGAGCAGGAATAAATTGTGGTAAAAATAATTATTCACCTATGAGTCAAAATGACAAATATGGATAATGACCATATCCATGTATACAGCACAAAATCGATTATTCAGAAAATCATAAACCGAAGGCATACAAAATCAGGATAAAACAGGAACCAAAGCAAACAAACAAAAACCTCCACCATATGAAAAGAAGCGAACTCCCGATATGGAAGTGAGACCAGGTGCCAAGGAAGAGTAAGCATCTCCTGCTTGCATGCAACATACGCCGCTTCAATTCGGTAGAACTGTCACATCCGGTTACTTCCATTTCGGAAGACATAGAGTACAATCTTTGGCTAGATGGTTCAAATGGTATATGACAGAATATCATCCAACATTCTGGAGAATGGGACATCATAGTGCATGACGAGTTCCCCATATCGAGAACTTTCTCAGTGATTATGTTAGTCGGTCACAAACATATCCCTGACTGAGAAGCTTATCTGAAAGACGCCTAGCTCTCAGAACAAAATCGGTATATTTGATACTTGCTCTGGCAAAGCGTATCAACTGAGATATGAACACGCCATAAGCAGGCGATGAAGGGATGTTGCTACTCAGAAAAGGAAAGTTTGTAATGCTGAAATAAAGTCGTTACGTTTGTCATAGAGTGAGGTGTTCATGTGACCATCAGTGTCGTAGGACAACATTATGTCCAAATAGGATGCTGAATTAGAAGAAAAGATACTGCTGAGGTAAACCGCGATTTTTGGATTATTGATCGTCTATGTTTCTGTAAGTTAAGTTGAAGTCAAAAGACGTTTTTGCGGGAAGGAATATTTTAATGGCATACTTTTGCCTCCAACAGGCAAGATTTTTTTTTCAAATGACGTTTATAGTTTATAGTTACATATCAGAAATTTCAATGGTCCAATTGATTACTTTCTTGAACTACATTTCAAACCAATTTTGACATACATGTACATTTTTTTGGATAGTAAATTCTTTTCAGATGTACTTAAAAGAACATAAATTATATTTGGGTATGCTGTTGAATCAACCTTACAGGAAATTTGGAGCCGCGCTTTGTATGTAAAGTAAATGCAACGAAATGAAACCAGAGAGCGCTACTGAAATGAATTTTGACGGCACATGAATATCACTTTGGCTTGAAGCATCACTGATGAGGAACGATTTGATATCCGAAACGCGTATCTGGTGCATAAAAATTGGTTTGAAATTTTCTTCAGGAGGAACACTTTCGAATTTTTAGATAGTGCGCAGATAAGTTTCCAATCAAGTGTCCTTTAAAGTGATTGCTTTATAATGGATATTTCAATCTTTCAACGTGTACAAAATGTAAGTCACAATGTTTTTTTTTTAAGTGTGACGGTGTTTATCGAAGATACGTCACACCATACAAAGTTAAGGCGACCCTCACTCTGCAGGAGGATGGCGTGTTTGGATTGGTAAATTAAGCCATAATTTGGTAAAATCCAATATAAAGGAGAATGATTCGATCTACCTATGTCACTTACCAACGGTAGATTCATCTTTTCTCCTTATGGCATCATTATAACACAAGCCAAGTTGAGGCAGGTCATGAAATATAACGAGTTTTTTTTTTTTTTTCAAGGTTTTAATTTCATTTTTCTCCCGTAGTACTAGGATTGTGCGTAACTGAAAGAACCTTCTGAAGAAACTTTATAATATTATCTAAGTTTGAACAATGTCATCAATTTAACTCAAACTCTAAAGCCTCTTCATACACACTTTCATGGATCGAGCCAGGACTTCGCTACAGCTTCAAAATAGATCTATCCGTAGCGGATCATAATGCAAAATGTCCGGTGAACCATGAACCTACTACTCTGGTACGCATTACTACGGGTTGATACGAATCGAAAACGAAAACGTATAGCTAAAGATAGCTAAGGATTACTACGGACCAACTGCGCTGCTGTCTGCAGAAGATGTCATGTTTGGATGAGCGAATTCGAGCTTTATTGGATCAAATATTCAATACGCATGATCTGAATTATTTTGGTCAAAAATCGTTAATTTTCACGATTTCAGTTTTAATAGAAATGTTCAAAATACATTCAAAAGAAAAAATTCAGTCACTCATTTAACAACAAAGTTTCCGTACAAATGGCACTACTTCGAATCTAGCGAAAAGCGTCGAACATTTGTTCGCTGTTACGTTACGTTCTACCTCCGCGATGATATTTCAACTGTAAAGAAACGGATGAAAAATATGAAGAAATAACTTAATTAAGACGTAAAATGTATATATAAGGATTGTTTTTTTCAGCTTTTGAACTTTATTGGTGTGTATTGTCAGTAGGGAATGGAATAAAAATTCAAGAAAAGTGCTGCTTTCTTTACATACTTTTCTGCATTCCCAACTGCCAATATGTTCACAAAACATTCACAAAAAGCACTTCGTGCTTTACATCTTTTTTTTTCATTCCCTACTGCTAATATACACCAATAAAGCACAAAAGCTGAAAACTCCTTAAATAGAATTTTCTTGTTGCGACACATTCGAATTCATTAAACAAATAATAAATCATCTGATACTTAAAAAGTGAAAGTAAAAGTTTCTCTCATTCCACATGTTTATTAGTGATATACATGTATAAACGTTTTAATACAACTAAGTTATTAGAATTTTGTTTTTCTGACTCTCATCACGTCAAACTGTCCTTGACGTCATTTTGTGTCACTGTACAATTTTGCCACCGAAATCAATTATACTTTGGTTGAAGGGAAATTGCTAATATTTGAGGGGATTTTTTTGTTTCAGGTAAGGTTTGAATCGAAAGAGACATCAGCTAATGTGGAGGTTGTATTTCGTAATCTGAAGCTGAGCAGGCAGTTGAGCGCAATTACATTGGACAAATTCGATATCAAAGAATGGGATCGAGCATCTTTCTTTTATCATGAATGTGTAATGCATGCTTTAATAGACTTTGATCCAACCTTTGGATTCTTTTCTCGCCTTTATTTTTCGAAGGAATTAGGGTCAGATAACGGTCATGTGATTGGTAATGTTGATATTTTTATAGGAAAAGAATTGCAGTCTCATACTGTTCTTGCTGATATTGAAACTTGGTTGGACAAACATAAGATAAGATACTCAGAGGTTTCTGAGAGCGGAACAATAACATATGAATTCACTACTCCCAGACTAACTAAGAAATCCGGTTTCACTGTCTGTTCTGATGATACAGATGTCTGTCAATACTTAGGCGACATAAGAAAAGAATTGGTTCAATCGGACATCACACAACAAATTAAACAATCGAAAAAAATCCCTAGTCATAATTGCTTAGAAATTCACGGAACAGTTGAAATCTTTAAAAACAGAAAATCATTCAATGCACTATGTTTGACTCCTAATATTTTAGTTCAAAAGCCAAGTAAAATACAATTGATGTCAGTACTTCGATTTGTCTCCTTATGTGTATCCTCCATATCCTCATGTGTGATGTTACATTACTATAAGAAAGGTCATCTTCGTAAGACTATATTTGGGTACATTTATGTTGTACTCTTTTTAGCTTCATTTTTCAATCAAATCGTCAAAACATTTGTCTTATTTTACACTGGTGATGGCACATGTAACGTAATGAAATTAACTTCACGATTTTTTATTTTCGTAATTCAAACATTGACCATTCTTGGAAGTATAAGTTTTATTTGCCTTATGATCATCGTCAAAAGTACAACAAATGAATCATTCTTAGAAGACAAGGTGAAATCGGGTCTGCTTATTCTACTATCAATTGCTCTTCCACTCGCTCTTACAAACCTTATCTATCAGTTCAGTAAAATTATTTCGGAGGAGCTGCTTTGCGAAGTGACGTTCATACAGTTTGATAGCTTTACAAGTGCTTCATGTATTGCTGAAATCATCCTGATCGTCCTTGTCATAACGGGATCTGCTATCTATCTAAGAAAAGGTTATAAATGTAACCTAATAAAAGAAAGCCTTCAATACGTGATTGCATACAAAATAGTAGCCATCTTAAGCTTGACATGTCTCACTGTGAGTTATTTTGAAAACTTTGTAGATTCTCACATTATAATATGGGTATATCTATGTGCTGATAGTTTACAGGTACCCCTACAAACGATTTCTATGTTCCTCTGTCAGAAATATATTTGAGCTAGTATCCCTATAAATTGTGGTTGTGTACACGTAATCATGAGAACAACACCATTTGCTACTTACCTGGTAGATGGACGTCTTAAGTTGGCACTGGTGACCATTGCTCTCGTTGGTTAATGTGAAGATGGACGTCTTAAGTTGGCACTGGTGACCATTGCTCTCGTTGGTTAATGAGAAGATGGACGTCTTAAGTTGGCACTGGTGACCATTGCTCTCGTTGGTTAATGTGTAGATGGACGTCTTAAGTTGGCACTGGTGACCATTGCTCTCGTTGGTTAATGTGTAGATGGACGTCTTAAGTTGGCACTGGTGTCCATTGCTCTCGTTGGTTAATGTGTAGATGGACGTCTTAAGTTGGCACTGGTGTCCATTGCTCTCGTTGGTTAATGTGTAGATGGACGTCGTAAGTTGGCACTGGTGACCATTGCTCTCGTTGGTTAATGTGTAGATGGACGTCTTAAGTTGGCACTGGTGTCAATTGCTCTCGTTGGTTAATGTGTAGATGGACGTCTTAAGTTGGCACTGGTGTCCATTGCTCTCGTTGGTTAATGTGTAGATGGACGTCTTGAGTTGGCACTGGTGTCCATTGCTCTCGTTGGTTAATGTGTAGATGGACGTCTTAAGTTGGCACTGGTGTCCATTGCTCTCGTTGGTTAATGTGTAGATGAACATCTTTAGTTGGCACTGGTGTCCATTGCTCTCGTTGGTTAATGTGTAGATGGACGTCTTAAGTTGGCACTGGTGTCCATTGCTCTCGTTGGTTAATGTGTAGTTTTTTTTATTTAGTGTTTTGTTGTCGTATTTGGGTGTTTATTTTTTTAAATGCACGAAAAGAAGTTTTTATTAAATAAAGCGAAATAGTTCTCCGCGACTCCATCTTTAAAATGTTTGAATTCCATTATGCTCTCAACTGCTTATTTGTCTCTTTGGTTTATGTGCAATCTTTTGTCTACTACTTTCTTTTCATCAGGTGTTTTGTAGCTTTGCTTTGGCTGCTGCAACAGGTTCTGGTTGGAGATCTTCTTTCTTTCATTCCTCTAAGGGGGGTCAGTTTAGAAATTAAAACAGCGACGTCTGATTGAATTACCTTCATATATCAAACAAATTTACTGTCTACAATTTACAAAACGGCAATCAGCTATTGTTTAGTATATACATTTAACTATAACAAAACAAATGGTAAAATATATGTGTAACTGGCCTTTGTACTTTTTAAAATATTGTCGCAACTTTATACATTATACAATTTGTCTATAACCTGAATCTGCTTTTGAGTAATAAATAAAATAATACATTAAAAGCTGTTTCTTATTTCTTTAAATGACATTATGACGAGTATATATGATAAATCGAAACATTCTTACACCAGGGCCTGTTTCCATAATCTATGATAGACTCCAGTTAAGTTTTCAATAAAAAAAAAAAACGTTATATCAAAGCAGTGAAAATGTGAAATATTGAGTTAATGAAATCTTTTCTGCATTGAAACATAATTGCAATTTATCTCTGATGTTGCGTCTTCAAATTCACAGCAGAATTCAAAAACAGCAAGGGCCAAAAATGCACGTTTCGAGTAATTAACCCTCGTCATTGATCCTCAATGCACACAATCAAAATATGACCAAAGACTGATAAACTGGACAATATACCAAAAGACGTGGCAGGATCGGTGTGATATTATGCTTCAGGACCAACTTCTCAAAAATTTCGAGAAAACTTTTTGAATAGAAATTGCCGAATGCGTCTGAAGAAACTAACAACTGAAGTTGATCGAGCTTGACTACATGTGCCCTCATGAACTCCTGGTCCACCAGCTGAGGCACTCACCAAGTGGTATAAATATTACGTCTTCAAATTCATATTAGAATTTCAGAGAAGATGAATTTGCAACATGGACCACACATGCGCGTTTAGGATACTTACATGTTACCTTCGTCAGTGATCCCCAATCAAACTAAAAAAATATGGCCAAAGACTTTACTTTATGTAAAAACGAATATCGAAAAACGTAGCAGGATGTGTCGGATATGATGCTAAAGGACCCACTTTTCAGAAAGTTGGAGGAAAATTTGCGAATATGTACCCTTATACATATACAGTAGAATAATGAATTTTGGCTTATTTCATTTTTTTCTCATGTTGCCGCCATAGAGCTCCACTGCACGAAATAATCTACAAAGCTTCCAAATTTTCAACTCACAAATTGACATAGGATTCTTACAACTAGGTAGAAATCAAATGTTAGCACAAGAACGTTATTTGATTTTAATTTTGTTTAGTAAGATTACGAGCTGGCACACTTCAATTTTCCTAGAGCACCAACTCTCTATTCATACCACTAGTAGGGGCAATCGCATGAAAACTCACAAAATACCTGATGTTGAAGACAAAAACATTTAGACTTAGTGTCAAACTACCTCCTTACCTGCTAACATAGAATTACCTCGATTTTGTGAAGACTCGAGGCCAACCTGCAAACAAGTTGAAAGGGAGCGCGCGCTTTCAATATAACCTTGCCGTCATCGCTATTTTCTTATGCAATATCACGCAATGAGAAAGACCGATAGGCCTCGGAAGTACTTCATGTCGTCACAATGACGTCATTTTAATTTCAGCCGTAAACAGTACAAAAGATTAGATAGCAGAGGCACACGGATTACTTCTTTGTGTGTCTAAGGGCGAGCACATAAGCAAAGAAACGATTCTTATCTTTATATAGACAAATTACAAGACTCACGTCTAAAGACGGTATGTTTCGATCTATAGCTTGAATTTCTTTTATTTTACTGGAGACCTCTCGCTCAGCTGATCAAGTTGGCAACGTACGAATTAAGAAAGAATCCCTGATCTTGCATCGTATTGCACTTAAACAAAGGCATAGCCTGTACACTGTATACCTTATAAATGTAGTCAAGCCTGGTGGTATATACGAGGGTTGTCCAAGAAAATCATAGACATCAGCAATAAGTTGTGAAGGGCTGCATTTTTACAAACTTTTGCATTGATAAATTTGACATACAAATTGGCTTCTTTATATGAAAGATCAATAATTTATTTTTTATATTAAAACTTTTTTGGGAAGAAATAAAGACATCGGGTGTGACATCCACAGTCGCATTATATTAAACGTCATGGATTCCGGCGACTGCGATTTAGAATATGCCTAAAGGTAGCAATTCATAAATTCATCTCATTTACTGATAAAATACTTGATACTCATCAAACACACACGCGACTCATAATCCACTTGACAAGATTCTCTGCACAGCATAAAGGAGTTGTTAAGATAAGGACCGGATTTAGCCCTGAAATCACTCGATTATTTCTCATGCGATGTCCTTCCAATTTAAATAAAAGTTGGTCAGGATAAAAATATAAAGTATTATAAGATTCATAGTAGGTACTTTATTTTAAAAAGATTTGGTGAAGGATATTATGCTTACGTGTTGGAGAGGAAGGGGTACAGATGACGAAAAACGTCGAATATCGAACGAAAATGCACAAAAAATGCATTGTTTTACACATTTTATTATTTTATTATGCTTCTGTTACCTTTTCATTTCAAAATTGGATAAGCGAAATTAACTTTGAGTTTATTATATCAATATAATCGGCAAATTCTGCAATCCGGAAACTGAAAACGGTTTTATTCCGTTCTACTCCGCCACTTATGTAGCTTTCTGGCGCGAAATACACACGGTGTTGAAATAGACAAATTTCTTCTTTATTTCCTTCCAAACGGTTAAATATTTGATCGGAACACACTCTGAATAGATTGTTCTGTGATATAAAATGAAAAAGATGGCAATATAACCTACTTTATCGCTCTAGAGGCAAATTTAGAAATAGTCATCCATCCCCCTTTTTTTTCGTTTTTCGCCTTTGGGACATTGTTCCCCCCCCCCTCGCTTCAGAAACCCACTTGGCCAGAAAATGTGTTTTATTGATATACACCTTGGTGAAAGTGGCATTGTAAAGCGAGGGGGGAAGACGATGTTGTATAAAAGTTTTCCGTTTTCCATTGATTTCTGTGTAAAAAACGCTTATTTTGACCCAAATATCTGTCTTATTTTGTATGAATTATCCCATCTGACAGCAGATTCATATGTGGACCAAGTTACTTGAAATTTCTAGCGAAAAAAATTTCAAATTTTGCATTTTGAAATTTCGACTTTTCAGGGCAGATTTTACGCCTTATCTTAACAGCTTTTACTAATCTAGATCCTCTCTACTATCGTATTTCTTTCACTGTTCGACGCTGGATTTCATCAATCACGTTTCTGACCAAATTTACTATATTTGAATATCGCCCCTCTTCTTGGCCTTTAGTTTTGTCTGTCAAATCGTCGCAAATATCTTGTTCGCATGCAAACATTTCCATATACTTTTCTGATGTTTTCATTTCTTACTTTGCCTAAAAAGGGGTCAGTCCACGATCGACGCAATATGTTAGAACCATTTTCTGCTCAGCTAATAGTACTGACAACGCCGTCTTTTGAAGGATTGATGAGGGGATTGATTTATAAAGGGCAAGGGGCCGTAAGGGGGTTTCTAGGCCCAAAATCATTGCTTATTCCAAAGATTTAAAATTATTGAAATTGATACTAAAATTGGTAAAAGGAAGCTTGTCTTTAATAGATTCAACATGAAAAATGTTTAATTTCATTTTTTTGTTAGAGTTATCCCCCTTCGAAATCACCTATGTAACCGGAAATGAACAAAAAGTTAATATATTTTCACCTGTGATAGCAAAATTAGACTTGGCCACATCAAAACAACAAGTTCATATTTTTTCTGTATATCCGTATGAGTATTTTGTAAATGCTGTGAAAGTATGAATCTGTTGTTTTCATGTAACCACATAGAAAACGGAAGGCAAACAATGACTGTTGCTATGCGAGCGGGTCGTTTTGGAAACAGAAAAACACCTTTAACTTCTATAATACAAGAATTATTTGAGTAAAATCGATACAATTCAATAGATTTTGTTCTGTTGTTATTGATGATATTGATTATTTATTCCCATATGCACAAAA
The DNA here is from genome assembly GCA_028142955.1 of Pinctada fucata. Classification (NCBI taxonomy): domain Eukaryota; kingdom Metazoa; phylum Mollusca; class Bivalvia; order Pterioida; family Pteriidae; genus Pinctada; species Pinctada fucata. Next base: position 25,056,184 of record AP027113.1, on the reverse strand, counting down.
TCAAATAATACAGACAAAAATGTCTTTCAAATGTTTATTATCCTCGTAACGTAACGGATATTCAGGACGCCAGAATGACGTCATACTGAATATATGACGTCATATATGTTTGCGACTATGATATTGCTTGTATTTTGCGAAAAAAAAGTCAGTGATAATTGCATATGCATATTGAATCAAAATGACAAAGTATCTAAAAGGGTACTGTCGGCATTTATAAAATGTGTCAAACTTTAAGCCAGAATCAACACATTAAAATATTTTAAAATAAAAAAAAAACATGAAAAAACGAACAAGAAACAAGGAAGAGGAGAAAAACTTAACAAACAACATCAACACCCCCAGCACACACAAAAAATAAATGAAGATGTGAAATACAACCCTCCGTTTAAAGAAATATTTATTTCATATCAAATTGAGAAATGAAGGCCATGTAAAATAAACCGCGTATGATTTGCCGTCCACGAGTCGGAGATGTACTTATTTTTGCAAATTCAGGGGGAAAATATCTGCCGTGTCTCATTTTCGACTGAGATTATTGAACATGTTTTATAGAAAATATATGTTAATATTAACGAAAATTGTCCAAACGGACACGACATTCTGCAAGTATTGTGTGCATACATGTATTAATCGATATTGTTCACGCCTTGTAGTTGTACATAAATCATTTACAGTAGCACATTCTGTATCTTCATACTTTTTTCCTTCATTTTTTTTTCAATGATGTTAATTTAAATCATTAAAAGTGCAATCCTTGAAATTAGTATACATAAAAATAAAGAATCATCATCTTTTAAATTCGGGGAGATTAATCTTAACATATATTGATAATTTCAGTCAGGGCGTTTAGAAAGTATAGGATCTGTTATTGATGATATTTTCACTCCATACTGTAGTAAAGGTTTTTTTGTGAAAGATAATAAACCAAATGTACCTAAATCACCTATAAAAAAGATAAACCATGGTTTGATACTCAGTGTGTGCAATTGTATAGAAGGTACATTACCTCACTACATAATTTTAATTGTGATAGATCACATGAAAAACGACTAGTACTTGTTCAGCATAAAAGGTTGTACAAGCAATACGAACGAAAGGTTAAAAGGTCTTATGTTAGAAAAGAAGGTGATAGATTGAAATATCTTCGATGTAGCAATCCAAAACAGTTCTATCGATTGTTTAAGAAACGTTCTTGTAACACCAAATCCAGTCTGACAGCTGGTGATTTTTATGAGCATTTCAAAAGTATATATTGTGATGACAATTCTGATAGATCTGATGTTAATGAATCTGATGTAAATGACTGTATTTTTGATGAACTTGATGCACATATAAGTGAGAGTGAAATTTTGAATGTATTAAAGAAAATAAAATTGAATAAGTCGCCTGGATTAGATAATATGCTGAATGAATATTTCGTTAAATTCAAAGATGTTTTTATTCCATTATTGTGCAAATTGTTTAATTGTATTTTCTCAAAAGGTGTATTTCCAGAATGCTGGTCCCATGGAATTATTGTTCCTCTGCATAAAAAAGGTGACTCTAATGAGCCAAACAATTACAGGGGTATTACTCTTGTTAGCTGTTTATCAAAAATCTTTACATCTTTACTTAATCTTCGATTACTTGATTGGTCTGATAAAAATGATGTTATATCTGATGCCCAATTTGGGTTTAGACATGGTCATGGAACAACAGATGCTAAGTTTGCTCTCCATTGTTTAATTGATAAATTACTTGCACAAAAGAAAAAGTTATACTGCTGTTTTATTGATTATGAAAAAGCGTTTGATAGTATTAATAGAAAGAAACTTTTGTATAAATTAGGTAGGTCTTTGATTCATGGTAAAATGTATACTATAATGAAATCTTTGTATTGCAATGTTAAATCATGTGTGAGGTATAATTGTGAAACTTCTGAATTCTTCAATGTACCCAAAGGCTTGATGCAGGGCGAGGGGTTATCTCCCTTTCTATTTTCTCTCTATTTAAACGATTTTGAAAATTACATGTTATACAACAATTGTGAAAGTGTTGAATTAAGAGATTTATCATTATTTCTTATCATGTATGCTGATGATACTGTTCTGTTCTCAGAGTCCATTGATGGCTTGCAAAATTTACTTGATAATCTTCACTTATATTGTAATGAATGGGATATTAAGGTCAATGTTAATAAAACTAAAATAGTCGTTTTCAGAAATGCTGGTAGGATCTCTAAAAAAGCTGTATGGTACTATAACAATAATGAAATTGAAGTTGTTGATTGTTTTAATTATTTAGGTATATCTCTCTTGTATAATGGTAAATTTACTCGTACTCAGAATGTGCTCAGTCTTCAAGGTAGAAAATGTATGTATAGTATTTTGAAAATATGTAATGCTGAATTTCTAAATGTTGAAACTAGACTACAAGTTTTTGATACATATGTGTCCAGTATTCTTAATTACGGTTGTGAAGTTTGGGGTTTTAATGATGCAAAAGATATTGAAAAGGTACATATGGATTACTGTAAAAGGATCTTAAAAGTTAAGAAATGTACGCCTAATTTTATGCTTTATTCAGAATTAGGTAGATTTCCATTGATTTTAACACGTAAATATAGAATTATTAAATATTGGATAAAGCTTTTGAATAGTGACAATATAATTTTGAAATCTGTATATGATGATATGCTTAGCAGGATAGATTCAGTGAGTTGGTTATGACATGTTCGAAATTTACTTTTGTCTCTTGGATTTGGTTATGTATGGCTCAATCAATCTGTTGCTAACCCTGATATTTTTCTAGAACAATTGAAATCTGTTTTAAATGATCAGTTTATACAAGAAATGATCGGATACTTTAACTCTTCTTCAAAATGCTTTTTGTACAGGTATTTATATGATACACATTTCTTGCAATATTATATTCGGAAATCTTTACCAGAGAATGTCATATTTACACTTGCAAAATTTAGATTGTCATCGCATGATTTGTTTATAGAAAAAGGCAGGTATCAAAATATTTCCAGAGAAAATAGCATTTGTCAAAAATGCACAATGAATGAAGTGGAAGATGAGTACCACTTCACACTTGTTTGTCCTTTTTATAGAGATTTAAGAATTAAGTTTATAAAGAGATATTATTATGTTAGACCATCTATGTTTAAATTTGTACAATTACTAAGTGTTAAGAATAAGAAGAAATTATGTTGCCTATCTAGATATCTATCTTGTGCTTTCCAAAGAAGAAAATCTTTGTAAATTTTCAGAAATTTTTTTTTCTCTCTCTCTCTGTCCTTCCTCCACTGCTCACTTTCTTGAACGACTTGTTTGGATAATGTAAGATATTTAAGAAATTATATTGTATTATTATATTTATACTTTGTAAATGTATGTTTAGGCTGATGAGTCTAAAGACTCAAGGCAAATAAACCATAAACCATAAACCAGGAAATATCCCTACTTTACGAACAACAACGTACATACTGAAATAATCAATCTAATTAAAATTCAGCTCTATTTATTTCTTAGTCTATGTAGTTTACGAGATAAAGAGAGCTGAATTTTAATTAGACTGTAAAATGATGAAAGCAATACAGCAGAAATTATTGCGTGCTAACCTGGAAGGTATTATAGGTGGCGCTGTGATAAACAATTAATTTATTGATTACTAATAAATTTTATAAGCATATTTTTGAATTTCTTAATCGATCCCTATTCTATGTAAAAACAACATGTGTAATTATATAATTATGCATTGGCGGATCTAGGGTCTCAGAGAAAGGGGGGCCGAAGACAAGTTTGAAAGAAAATTGTTCATAGAAAAAAGGGAGATAAAAATCAAGAAAAGTCTTACTGAGCGGTACTGTAGCCAACGCATATTTTAATTGTTTCTTTATTTCAATATTTTATTTATTTATTTATTTTTGTAAGGGATGCATCAAAAAGGTTGTGTGAAACATGCGAGGTAATTCTTGAAACTGGCGAGCGGTAGCTAGCCAACGAATTTTTTAAAATAGACGAAAAAAAGATTACTATACGAAAAGACATTGTTGACCACCACAAAAAGGGGATCGGAGCCCACTCATACAACTCTAAATTTGCAATTCAAACAAGCATCAAATAGTGCCAAACAATTTTGAATCAATGATTTTGTGCGAAAGGGGGGAGGGCGGGGCGGGGCTTCGCCGTTTTACTGCTTCATCTTGGCTGTCTTCTGGGGATAAATCGGACGAGAAAAAAATTGAGCCTGAAAAGTGGAGGGGAGGGGGGGGGGGTAAATAGGGTCTGCTGGTTTACCGGAACATACTTTTATCAAAAGGCCTTGGTAAAGTATCATTATCACTTAAGATTTCCTTAAGTCAACAAAGGGGTGCCCCAATTGCCCCTCATTATATTTTAGTGAAACCTACCATGTACATGTATTAGAATTATATCGTGATATTGATCAGTAGCGGATTTAGAAGGGGAACCGCCTCCCCCCTTTCACCCAAAGTAATGATTCAGAATACTCTTTTTATGCTTAATCTCTTTACTTTTGAGTAAATTTTCGGCTTGCTTCACTCGCCGCACTTTATTTTTCATTAGCTGTCTATTTTTTCGTCTTCAGTTTGTCTTCAACTTTGATCGTGTTTGAACGGATTCATATATATGTCATAAACATGTACAAAATTCAAAATCAAATTAACACTTGAATAATTACCAATGCTTCATTTTCATGGGCCGATCTAACCAGGTAAGACAGGTGGATAGTGGGGTTGCAATGCCCTAATCTTCCCAACCATCCCCAATTGGTCAAACAAAAATAGAGCATGGAAAATGAGAGAGAGAGATTGTATTCTTCTGACAAAATGTAACCATCTATTCCAAAAATTTTACGTCTCGCTCCGCTCGCCAATATAGAATATAAAAATGAAAACTTCATATCTTAAAATTTTCCGGCTCCCTACGCTCGTCAGTCTACCTATAAACTAAAGTCAATGTATCAAGAAAACTCTATCTTGTACATGCAATTGGAATGAACAACCCCCCCCCCCCCCTCACACACACACACACACACACTTCTTAATTAGATCATCAGTCTTGAGATTCACGTTTTTCGTCTTCGACCTTTTTTATAGCATAAATAGTATTAGAATATAGCAGCAAATTACCTACAGACAACGTTACATTACAATGTGATCGTAACGTCATATGACGTCAAAATCAGTGTAAAATATAGCTGACCATCCTGTCTTCAAATTAGTGTAGAATCGCAACGGGATGTCCTATTCTCAAAATTTAAATTGATTTATACTCTATTAATCATGTATTTTCAATGATCAATGTTTGTCCCAGTTTTGAAATTGGGCCGATTTTGGCCCTTACCGCCCCTTCCCCTTTTTCATAATTGCATTGTTTATTACGTCATTAATGAAAATATAGTTTGTATGTACTCGATAAAATCAGTACTTTCTGTTGATTATACATTTTTTATACTATTTATACATGCATTGATAAGTAATTCAACTGTTTTTAATATCAATTTTACTTACATTGTAGGCGCATGAAAGTTTCGGACTGCTCCGGTACTGTCCAACAGCTCTTCTGATAATTTAATCAATTTCTATTATTCTAATTAATTCTGTTTGTTTCACGCATTCTGATTGGTACACAGGATTTCTACAAGCATGTGTAACGACGATATACATAGAAAGAAGGGAGGAGATCTCCAACAAGACCCCGTTGCAGCATCAACAGTAAAACACCAAAACACCCGATGCAAAAACATAAAAGACGAGTACAGCACGAGACGGAAAAGAGACACACGACATGTAAACATCAAACACAAAAGACTACACATAAACCGACGAGACCAATGGGTAATCGGTGCCGACTTTGGACGGCCATCTGTCACGCAAATAGCAAATGGTGTGGTTATCCTGGATTACGTGCGCACAACCCTCTCACTTCTCCAATTACCCAGAGGTCTCAAAGAACGTACAATTGTGGTGTAAAACAACCTCCTCACTGTAAGATGACATCACACAAACAAGACCGCGAAACGCAGAGGCCCCAGAGACACAGATGAATATGTAAATGGATATAAAAAGAGGGCATGCGTAATACAGTCCGTGCTCTGCCGGCTGTAGCGAGCTCATGTATGTAATCACCCGAGGAGTCCGACTGACATTCAGAGAAGACAGGTGGTCGGGGCCCTGTCTTCTCTAAAGAGGTTTGGACAGGGCCCGTCATGGAGTCCCGTCGTCACAGTCAGTCAGAGTGCAAGTCTCAAGGATGCGCTTGTACAAGACTGTAGATTGGTCAAGTACCAAGCCTAGTGTCCGTCTGGTGACATTAGGATCATATCCACGGTATAAAAGGCGTTTGATGATTCTGACGCATTTTCGATGGTTATGCTGCCTACCTTTGATCCTTTTTATTTTGTTTATCATATCACCATAAAAGACAGATTGTGTAATACCCATAGTAATGTAATCTGTTGCATGTATAGATCCGAATTTTAAAAGAAGTTGAATGTAATTTTTGTAAAATTTCCAGAAAGTCTTAACTAGTTTATGAAAGCGGAAACCTTGACCTAAAAGTTTTTTGGTAAATTGTAAATTTCTACTGTGAAAATCCAAAATATCAGTACATGCTCTAGCGTACCGGATGAGCTGTACATGCCGCAAACCGACTCACTTGACATACTTTAAAATGTATTCCTATGTAAATTTGCACGTTACAAGCTTAAGCACACTTTTTGCGTATGACGTTATGCTTCTGTTTGTTCTTCGCTCCTGTGACGTCATACTGTGACGTAAATTTACAAGGTATGAGCTTATAAATGTATAATGTCTACTGTTGGAAACAAACGTTATACCGTCGGAGTATAACTGTGTTTCCAACAGTATATCCAACATATACCTGTCGGAATCACAATACAGAGTCCGTTTATCCCCTGATTAACAGAAGATTTCAACACAATTAACTTTTGATGCTTTCTAGGTAAATGTAGATCTATAGACCCTTTCACTAATTTATGAAGACATGCGCAGAAACGTTACTGAGTGGATACCGCGTCATATGGTTCGCGTTATAGCACATGTTGGTCAGGATAAAAATATAAAGTATTATAAGATTCATAGTAGGTGCTTTATTTTAAAAAGATTTGGTGAAAGATATCATGCTTACGCGTTGAAGAGAAAGGGGTACAGATGACGAAAAACGTCGAATATCGAACGAAAATGCACAAAAAATGCATTATTTTACACATTTTATTATTTTATTATGCTTCTGTTACCTTTTCATTTCAAAATTGGATAAGCGAAATTAACTTTGAGTTTATTATATCAATATAATCGGCAAATTCTGCAATCCGGAAACTTAAAACGGTTTTATTCCGTTCTACTCAGCCACTTGTGTAGCTTTCTGGCGCGAAATACACACAGTGATGAAATAGACAAATTTCTTGTTTATTTCCTTCCAAACGGTTAAATATTTGATCGGAACACTCTCTGAATAATTTGTTCCGTGATATAAAATGAAAAAGATGGCAATATAACCTACTTTATCGCTCTAGAGGCAAATTTAGAAATAGTCATCAATCCCCCCTTTTTTTCGTTTTTCGCCTTTGGGACATTGTTCCCCTCCCCTCGCTTCAGAAACCCACTTGGCCAGAAAATGTGTTTTATTGATATACACCTTGGTGATAGTGGCATTGTAAGCGAGGGGGAAGACGATGTTGTATAAAAGTTTTCCGTTTTCCATTGATTTCTGTGTAAAAAACGCTTATTTTGACCCAAATATCTGTCTTATTTTGCATGAATTATCCAATCTGACAGCAGATTTATATGTTCGCATGCGAACATTTCCATATACTTTTCTGATGTTTTCATTTCTTACTTTGCCTAAAAAGGGGTCAGTCTACGATCGACGCAATATGTTAGAACCATTTTCTGCTCAGCTAATAGTACTGACAACGCCGTCTTTTGAAGGATTGATGAGGGGATTGATTTATAAATTTTTCATAATTGCATTGTTTATTACGTCATTAATGAAAATATAGTTTGTATGTACTCGATAAAATCAGTACTTTCTGTTGATTATACTTTTTTTATACTATTTATACATGCATTGATAAGTAATTCAACTGCTTTTAATATCAATTTTACTTACATTGTAGGCGCATGAAAGTTTCGGACTGCTCCGGTACTGCCCAACAGCTCTTCTGATAATTTAATCAATTTCTATTATTCTAATTAATTCTGTTTGTTTCACGCATTCTGATTGGTTCACAGGATTTCTACAAGCATGTGTAACGACGATATACATGTACATGCCGCAAACCGACTCACTTGACATACTTTAAAATGTATTCCTATGTGAATTTGCACGTTACAAGCTTAAGCACACTTTTTGCGTATGACGTTATGCTTCTGTTTGTTCTTCGCTCCTGTGACGTCATACTGTGACGTAAATTTACAAGGCATGAGCTCGTTAATGTATAATGTCTACTGTTGGAAACATACGTTAAACCGTTGGAGTATAACTGTGTTTCCAACAGTATATCCAACATATACCTGTCGGAACCACAGTACAGAGTCCGTTTATCCCCTGATTAACAGAAGATTTCAACACAATTAACTTTTGATGCTTTCTAGGTAAATGTAGATCTATAGACCCTTTCACTAATTTATGAAGACATGCGCAGAAACGTTACTGAGTGGATACCGCGTCATATGGTTCGCGTTATAGCACATGTTGGTCAGGATAAAAATATAAAGTATTATAAGATTCATAGTAGGTACTTTATTTTAAAATGTAGATCTATAGACCCTTTCACTAATTTATGCAGACATGCGCAGAAACGTTACTGAGTGGATACCGCGTCATATGGTTCGCGTTATAGCACATGTTGGTCAGGATAAAAATATAAAGTATTATATGATTCATAGTAGGTACTTTATTTTAAAATTTATTTTTAAATGTAGATCTATAGACCCTTTCACTAATTTATGCAGACATGCGCAGAAACGTTACTGAGTGGATACCGCGTCATATGGTTCGCGTTATAGCACATGTGCATAACATAACACAACGTCTAAGGCATGTTATTTGAGTCACTGGTGCATTTTTATTGTTTTGAAACATTTGCAAATGGTTTTATAATTCTTGAGAGAAAATATCTTACTCCAAAGCTTTTTCAACAATCAGAAAACATGCCTAGATACATCATTTGTTTACATTATCATCCGGCGCTCCTAAACAAAGACTAGATTATTCTAAGACTAACAAATGGTAATATTGCCTAATATTCATAATAAAGTGTTTTTTACACTGAAAACTCAACTATAAAAAAATATATATAAAAATAGCAAGATACAAGATATGGAGTCGTTTACTAATCTAGAAGTTTGATTTATTTTGGCTCCATATAGACGGAGGTGAAATCCCGCTCCATTTCAATGCTGTTTCCGTACATAATTGTGTATTTCTCTCAGTCTGTTTGTCAATCGATTAATGAATTAATTTATTTATTTTCATGTTATCTTTTGATTTATTGTTTCATCCCATAGGCTACACATGTATTTTATTTCTCTGTGTAATTAACCTCCCATGTATACGTCAGTAGATCGGGGAGGGACCGAGTCATCTCCTAGAATTAAACCACATAATCCATATATGCAAACTCCTACACCCAACTCAAATTGTGAGTTGATACGTACATAAATCACTCCGATAAATTAGGTAAAAAAATTTCGATCTGGCAGCACTGTAATTTTTCCAAAAATTAAGTCGACACTGTATAAAGAATTTCGATGTAGACGTCTAAGTTAGGGAAAAAAGCCGAAAACTATCCATTATGTCAGAGAAAGTACTGATCGAGGCCCGTCAGGGCCGAGATCAGTTCTTTCTCTGACATAATGGATAGTTTGTGACTTTTCTCCCATTTAAAACATGACATCTTTTGTTTTTATAATGGACAGTCAAAGGTTGATCCTTTCGCAGAATTTGGACACCACATAATCAAGGTCAAGTAATGATGAACAGGTGCACGTAGCTTGAATCCCTGGCCAGTCAACCGATCGAATTCTTTTGTCTCAATAACGGACACTTTTATGTCAAGGTCAATCACTGAGTTGTTGAGAAATAATTAATTTCGATGTAGCCACGCTTGTGATATACAGCGTCTTTTTCGTATGGACCTCGTTTTTATTTTTGCTTTTAAAAAACTAATTGATAATTTGTAATTGAAGCGTCATTACTTTGGATAATAGACTGTCGCGGTGTTTTTAAGTAATGTTCTAAAGACAACGCAAAAAATAGGATGTAATTCGTCTTGGATTTCGTCAGATTTCAACATTTTGTACTTTTACTTAATACTTTATTTTACATGTATTTGAAATTTACCTCTATTTTATTTTACATATATGTATGTTTGAACCTACGAGCTTGAAATATAAAATTAGAAAAATCCGCGCACCGATTGATTCTTTCGTTTATTAATATAAAGGAACATGTTTTACCCAAAAAAAGAGGAATATTAATGGATATGGAATTTGAAATAGGAATTTTCAAAGAAAGTTGGAAAGCAATTTTCCTTGGGATATACAGTTCTTTCTGCGTGATATCATGTCATCATAATCGGGATTCTTTCGTCTGAAATTTTACCTGTGACTGTCCATTAAGTTACTTTTAACTGTCCACTATTTTTAATAATGGACAGTTTTGGCAAACTTAATGGACAGCTACAGGTGAACTTTTGGACGAAAAAGGATCCTGTTGAGACATTATCACATCGAAAGAACTGTTAAGACAATGGGATGACGTCATAGTCATGTTTTAAAGAAGGGTTTGACCCAAAACTTTAGTTGTCAATAGGCATAGACACTTTCCATAGGGGATGATTTGCGAGAACCGAAGTGTTTAGTGGGAACAAAATAGAAATATGTTTACTTATCCCTCCCATTAAAGGGGGTTTTGGGTCTCTTCCGAAAAAAACAAAGAAAAAATCAAGCAAATTGCTGACCTCTTGACCGTATCTGAGCTGAATTGAGATGTATTAAAGCATATGATACGGTGTCAACAGACGATGAGCTGTATATGAGATGAAGAAAACTTGAGTTGCGAACATGAAATTCCCTAAATACTTATATGTACGTCCACATACAGATTTCAGAAGTTCTCTCCATTCGACTGCTCGCACTTTGTTCAGTAGCGATCGTTGCATTGAGCTCAAATGAAACCTGAGAAAATTTTGAAAAATACATTCAAATCGGTGGTTTCTGGAGTGTCTTTGAGCTAGTTCAGAGCAGTAGTTTGCTTAAAATACAACTTCATAAGTCCCCTTCCCTCCTTTTTGGTCGCTTCCGGGAGAGACACTCTCTCGTCCTTCTAAGTTTTTTGCGAAAACGATGTGGACGTTTCTGCGTACAAACGTACCCCTGGCTACGCCCCTGAATGCAAGATGTTTCATAAGCTTTTTACAGACGTTCTGAACATTGGGGTGATCGTCTTTTCTCTCTCTCTCTCTCTCTTTTTGCAAAATTTTAAAATCAAGAAATGGTTATTTATTTATTTATCTATTTATTTTGCTTATTTGAGTGGACGGCACGCGCTTGCAATGCTATTCAAGCTCATAATTATAATATTAATTGTATACATTACAATGGTCATATACATGTACAGTATATGAATAAAATACTAGTATAATCGGACATAGTCGCATATAGGGTATTAATGATGACATTCATACCCCGTTGCTTCCCAATTCCACAAGTTAGATTTCAGAGATAAGTGAACCTCTCTCAATATTAATGAATCCATGATTATGTACCAAAATATTGAATAAATAAAATAAATCGTTGACATTATTTGAAAAAGAAATTAATATATTCACTTTTCATTATCCTTCGGGGTTGGTTTTTTTTTGGGGGGGGGGGGGCGGCTGTCCATTTGATTGTCTGTCTGTTTGTCCGTTGCAAAAACTATAACATTGGACATAAATGTTGTAGTGTTAAGTGATAGGGATTTCATATTTCACATGTGTATTCCTTATACCAAGATCTTTCCATTGATTCTAAAATTATTTACCTCGTTACCTTGACCGTGACCTTTGACCTACTTTTGAGAAACTTTAACATGACCATAACTTTTTAATGGTCGGTGATAGGGCTTTCATAATCCACATGTGTATTTCTTGTGAGAAGACCTTTCGATTGATACTAAAATTATTTACCTTGTGACCTTGACTGTGGCCTTTGACCTACTTTTGATAACACTTTAATACTGGTCAAAACTTAAGAATGGTAAGAGATAGAGCTGTCAAATTTCACATATATGTATTCCTTGAGATAAATCCTTTTAATTGATAATGATATTTTTACCGTGTGACATTGACCTTTGGCCTACTTTTGAAGCATTTAACACTTCCCTTTCCCACTGAGTTTGTCCTAATTAACACAAAATGATGTTCATATTGACAAAGATGCCGACGGGGGCATATTGTGTGTCAACAATTTATATCAATCACATCGATTGTTGCATTTATATTTCACTTTCATTATAATAATATATTTCGCATATATATTTAATATAATGCGATTAGTACATTTTTGTATATCACTCTCATGCAGCGGCATCATTGGCATTGAGAGCGTTGTTGGGTGTGTTTCCCGATATTTACCGAAAATTGGCCAAAATTTAGAGTTTGGGGTAAGAAATTGGTTCGACCCCGCATCCCTTTATCATGTTTATCTGCCACTATTTGAGGCAAAAATATTTCTTCTTTCTTTCAGTATGTGCCAACTCAATTTTCCAACATTAAGCTCGAACTCTTTCGCATAAAAAAATCTTTTGTCCCGTCAATTTGCATGAGAGGAGTAAACATACATTTTAATCGAATATTGCAAAGCTCCAACGACTGGGCAAGGGGGGTGGGGGGTGTTCACATATACTTTTAGGTTGAGATGACTTGCGAGGCTGAGAGAAACGGAAGGGCCGAGTGGGTTGGTATGGGAGGCAGAAGGTTCGGGTTCTCCCACGAGAACATTTAGATAAAAATTCTGCGTGTTTGAACTTTTTTTAGGACCTATAATCACATGATTCAGTGCCAGTAAACAATGCTGTATATAAATTAAGAATAGTAATAAGAACATTTATCAATTTTGACATTTTCTTTCAACAACTTCAAGTTTCCCTTGGGAAATTGGCAGACCACGAAAATTAAGTTAGGACGAGGGCGAGTAGGTCTTGTCATTTATTGGGGGAGGGGGGGGGGTTGGTTCATGATTGTGAAGATAAAATACACGTGTATACGTAAATAGAGCATTTTTACAAATTCCAGGCTGGAGAAGGTCCATTCTAACCCTCATGCTAGATCCCCGCTTTTAATTGTTAATGAAAAACGAATGATTAGATGAACAACATGAGGTCAAGCCGGGTACCTCGAGCATTCTCTGTATCAGCACAGAGATTGTTATCGGTAATGTCGAAAAACATACATACTTGAGAAAATCTTTTAAAAACGATTTCGATTCAAAATAAGTCTGTCTATGCTCCAATCATTTTATTTATCACGTTTCAACAAAAAACACAGTTAAATGGAGAGAATAAGACCAATTACAAAGTCATACTTAAAATTAATATTTATTTGTAATATTTGCCTTCAATATTTTCTTTGAACGTTTGATAGGATTTTGGCATATATTTTCGCGAAGCTGCGTCTAGCTTTGATGGTAAGTATTCGCTATAATGCGAAAAGCTGCGTTAATGTCAGTATTTGTACGCATCCATTCGCTCTTTAGTGATTCAGCTTTGTTTGTCCAATCAAACGAACGATAGCACAGAAACGTAACCTTTCGGAATAATTCGTAATCGATTCGCAATAAATGGTTTCTCTGCGTTCGCTGTGCGTTACATATCAAATTTTAAGGGATATTTTCGTTCACAATTCGCAAGGTTTGAGAAATTTTCCTAATTCGCAAGACTTCGTTTTATAGATTCGCCTATATGAGAAGGCGCCTTTATAAGGAAAGAAAAAGCAATAACAAAATTGGTGATTGCATTTTGGCTCTCGTAAAAAACAAAACGATCATTGATATTGCCCTCAAATTTATTGGGAGAAACGTTAGAGCTGCTCTAATATGTGCAAAATTGCACTTAATCATTGCGATTTTGCACATATTTGAACAGCTCTTTATTGATTAATTTTGTATAGGCCTATGTATCTTTAATTTTTCGCATTAACAACATAAGAATCACGATAGAAAAAAATCTATAAAATCATTGAAATGGCTCAGTCTTGATCTTATGGCATCTCAGTTCAAGACCAAAAAATAAAATAAAGAAATAAAGAAAGAAAAATTAAAGGGAAAAATGAGAAAAAAATATTGGAAACGAATTGGGCACCACAAACTTTGAAATACCAATCATTTCAGCATATATAATTGATGTCACATGATGCGCTTTTGGATTCTTGGTTTCTCCTGTGTTCTTTGTTTAGAACGACTCGATGCTATAAACATTTGGAAACTTGACAAGGGAGTCTGTGCTCAAATTGAAATAAAGACATAGAAAAAGATACAGGGGGAAAAGGATTTTGGCTTCATTTATAGGACGTATTTTATTGTACATTGCGCTCGCCTACACTCAGTATCCACTCAGTGCGTTCAATGCGCATGCTCCGCAAGATGGCGCTTCGTTAGCGTGAAAGGGTCTATTCATATCTTTGAAAATCTTGTTTAGATTTAACGCATAATAGTCGACTTGAAAACTTCTGAACCTAGAAATGTCCTTTCCTGTGAACATTTTTTATGATTCTTATCTATGGGATAGTACTGAACGATTCTAGCTTGGTTGTCACTCTGTCAACCTTTGGCAACTCTTTTTATCGGCGGAAATTCAAGATGGCCGACAAATGCCGTCCACCAATAGATGAAATTTAATTCTTTCTTTAAATATAAAGTGTGACACATCAAATCAAGGGTTTCGAGTGTCAAAAATCCCATTTTCGATGTCATTTTGTAATTTGAGTTCATTCAAGACTAAAAATTCAAGATGGCCGCCAAATTTCAACCTCATATGGTACAATGTGAATATTTTAATCAAACGTAGCACATCTTATTTGTAGTTGCAATGGTCCTAGATGCATTTATTTTGCTGTTTTTGTTGTTTTCTGCTAACACATGCTTCTGGGACAACTCTGGGTGAAATTCAAAATGGCCACTAAATAGTCTCCTACCACTGTGTAAAATGTAATAATTACTTGATATATCAAGTGTAGCATACCTAATCAGGTCTTTTTAGGGCCAAGAAATCCATATCTGGTGTCATTTTGCTTATCAGTTCATTGATGAGAATATAATATTCGAAACACGTGTCTGGTGCAGGAAAAATTGATTTGAAGTTTTCTTCATGAAGTTATAGAGCTGGAACACTTCAGTATTATTACCAAAATTATCGACAATTTGAGAGTAAACATAAACAAGCAGACATTATGAATACGCTGGGCTTTGTTTACCAGCAGGTATGGATATTAGGTAGAATTCTTTTGCATTCGTGCTTTTCCATTTGATAAAGGCCGAGTGGCCGAAAATTTGTGGATATAGAGTGTTCATTGTTATTTATTATATTAAACTTCCCTACGGAGAACACTACTTCATATTATGAATACCGTTCCAACCACTTCCTTTTTCAATTTATTTGTATTTCTTTCGATATCAATGTCTTTGTGTCAATTCCTTCAACTCAATCTCAGCTGCGAGTGCTTGCACGGGTCAACTTCTAGGTTATACGACTATGTACCGCTTGGGACAAATTAAGAAATGTTTAAAGAATAATTCAAACTATTATGTCTTTTATTTATTTTATACTTAAGCCCATTTACACTTGAAGGTATTCTAACCTATAGAGCTCGTGCAGAACAATTATATTAGAATAGAAGTAACAGCTAGCTAGCTGTGATTTGTTGTCCAGTAATTCCCCTCGTCGCATGAACCAATCAATTTATTGCATTGGTTCACGCGACTCGGGGAATTACTGGACATCAAGCCACGGCAAGCTAATTGTTATTTTTTAATTAAATCCATCTTGTTTACAAAAATGCGTGTCCTCTTGTGAAATTTCATTGTGTGTAGATAAATCAATCGACCTACATTTTATGTCGGTCCTTCTTACATGTCTGATTTTGAGGATTTTCTGATAAGATACAAAATGTCGATAAAGATGAATTGGATTAAACACACTTATCAGATACGAGGACATGTGTACTACACATAGAATACGTTGATATATAAACATTTAGTTTCCAAATCAATATATCAAACCACATTGTACTCCTAGAAAATGAATGTTCAGACAATATCTAATTTTGTATTAGTATTTGTTACTTTTGCTTGTGTTGGGGCTCAGGAGTATGTAACAGTGTCTACCAAGTATGGAATGGTCAAGGGACTGAAGACGTCTAAGGGATTTAAATTCTTAGGGGTTCCTTATGCTTCGCCCCCGGTAGGCAGCCTCAGGTAACTATTCATGTTAGTTTAAGAAGTTTGGTAAATGAGGCGCGCAATTCTTATTGTTCTCGTCTTATAACAGATTTTCAAATATTGGTGTTGCACATAGTTCGTGTATGATTTTGTTTAATCTATAGAAGTTAATATTATATTTTTGAGAATTTTAGCCATAAAAATGGCTTTTTCTATGTTATGAGCCATTACATAATGTTTCCATCAAACGAAAATAATAATATTTATGTCAAATCGAATATAATGATGATTTAAGTAAAACAACACAAAAGTAAATAAACTATGTAGAAATTAATGAAGAAAAAGGCATTCTTAACAGCACTACCAGGTTTACAGTTAAATCCTTATATATCAAAACATTTAGTAACTTAAATGCGATAAATGTGAAGAAAATGAATGTGTAAAATCATAGACTTATTGAGTTATTCAAAGAAATAGTGCAAAAATGTGCATTTATGAAAAAGTCCGAAAAGACGTAAAAAAATGCGTCAAAAATTTGACTTCGGAGTGAAACCAAAAATAACAACACTTCTTAAGACATCTCTCTAGATCATCCTGATGCTTTCGGTTTGTCGATACGTGCTTCCGCTCTGAAGAAGAAGTTTGTCAAAGGAGGGTCCCAACGTGACCTACTTTTGCCTGTGGTGGCGCCACCTGTTGATGGATCCGGACAAAAAAACAACAACACTTGTAGGGGACAATTAGTACTTCATTCCTACCAAGTTTCATGAAAATCTGTTCCACAGTTCTGGAGAAGAAGTTGAATATGTATGAAAATCACGTCCCCTTCCTTTTTACATAAGAAAAAAAAATCATAAAAATTACAAAATTAAAATTTTAGAATAAAATATATATCAAAGCATTTAGTAACTTAAATATGATAAATATGCAGTAAATGAAAGTGTAAAATCGTACACTTACTGGTTTATTTAAAGAAATAGTGCAAAAATGTGCATTTCTGACAAAGTCCAAAAAGACGTCAAAAATGCGTCAAAATTTTGACTTCGGAGTGGAACCAAAAATAACAACACTTCTTAAGACATTTCTCTAGATCATCCTGATGCCTGTTCTGAGGAAGACGTTTGTTAAATAAGGTACCCCCTCTGACCTACGTTTGCTGTTGTGGCGCCACCTGTTGACAGATCCGGACGAAAAACAACAACACTTGTAGGAGACAATGAGTACTTCATTTCTACTACGTTTCATCAAAATCACTTCAGTAGTTCTGGAGAAGAAGTCAAAAATGTCGAAAAGTTTACGACGGACGCCGGACGGTGCGCTATGACAATAGTTCACTTGAGCTTCGCTAAACAGTGTGTTAACGTATCTGTTCACCTTTAAACGGACATCAGAATATTTCTTATTTCAGAAACAACTTTTCTCATATGGGAAAAGTTTTAGTCCTTATGTAAAAGAACTCGGTTGCAGCACCAACAGCAAAACCCCAAAACACCCACTGCAAAAACACGAAGCAGACAAGCACAGAATGAGACGGAAATAGTATAATGAACGCTAAATCACATAGAAACATCAAACATAAATGACGACATAAAAGTAATACTTTGGGTATTCAAATGGGAGTATAAATTACACTGATGATAAATTTGCTAACTGTATTTTCTTACATCAAAAATGTAGACTTGTGCACTGGACAAGGTAAATTCACTCAAAATTTACCCTTTGTGAGTCCAAGAATGTTCTGGTTATAATGACTGTTGTTGGGTATTGGAACATTGTGAAAGGTAATCAAAATCTATATTATGGCTTAGTTCACCATAATGATTAAAATATTTCTGTATTGGCCGCGGACGAGCAAATACATGTATAGTAATCTAACACTTTAGCGGAGACTGTACCAAATGAGAAGACAAATCTTGAAAATAGAATATATAATCCCTATGAATTCATGAAGCATATGTAATAAGTTTAACAGCAGAATTGCTTTTTGCTCATAATGTTCCCAAACGTTGAAGAAAATATGATTAAATGTATTTAGATCAAGACAAATTCAAAATACATTTATATTTTAGATGGCAGAATCCTATTAACCCAAAGCCTTGGACACCGACTGTATATGACGCTACCTTCGTACGACCTGGATGTCCACAGAACGGCTGCAAAGACATGAACCCGGCTCTTGTCTGCCCTGATAAGGTGAGGACATACGCATTGCTATCTGACAAGATAGTGAATAGTTCTAAAAAGAAGTTTTCAGTAAAATAACAAGTCTTTTCACTTGAAAGGATCCCATGAACATGATGAAGAATTGAATCGTGAATCTTTTAAAAATATTCTTCCTCTTTTAAACTAGTACATGTGATACAATGAAATCTGAACTCGAAGTAGCACTTCGATGTCCTTTTAATAAATTTACATTATATATAATAAACAAATTTTCACATACACATCATCAACTTATAGGTAGCTGAAGACTGCTTGTTCTTGTACATATGGACACCTCTTAACGCCAACGCATCATCTAATATTCCCGTCATGGTGTACATTCACGGCGGAAACTTTGTCCATATGAGTGCCGGTAGCCTACTTTTTGACGGGGAGAACCTGGCAAACAAAGGACAAGTTATAATCATCAACGTGGAATACAGATTAGGTAGGGCTCATTTTTCGTGTGAAAATTCTAATAACAGGAAAACATACTTTCTCTTTCATAAGTCAAATCTATATAAAATACTGAATCAGTTTATCAAACCCAAATACAAAACTCGAAAAGAAATTCCAAAAACCACAATCGAAAGGCTTACAAATTCTTGAATACTATTCAACATGTTCAAACACAATGCCAAGTTTTTCAATTCTGATGGTGTTGCCGTCGGCTTAACACCTTTGCTGCAAGAGAGCCTCTTTCTGGAAAAAAACCAAATACGATGAACTAGGTTCATGTACCTCTTCTGCTTAGACTGCGAAGGATCCAAATTTACTGTAAAAAACAAAAGAAAAAATCATTATTATTCAAAACGACAATGAATGTTTTAGAAAAAAAATTGACATGAATGGACAAGAAAGGAGTTTTCATATTATTGTAAATGATTATACAAATCTAATACTTGAAATCCCCTGTAAATGGTACATGCCACGTTCTACATTCATATTGCTTTTTCATCGACCCCGATCAAATTATTGAATTATCAAGCAGGCATGACAGGGCTTGTATGGTCCAATGTGTAAATCTAAGAAAAAAAGGTTTACCATTACGTGAAGATTTATATGTGCATCGCACAAGTATACTAGTCAAACTTTCTAACTTACCATTTTACTAGTAACTTGAATATAATGGTTGATAGAAAAACATTAAACAGTGGGCAAAATAATTATGAACTTGCGCGCTAGTTCATTTTTGCGCCCGCCCGGGGCTGGAGGTACA
The DNA here is from genome assembly GCA_028142955.1 of Pinctada fucata. NCBI lineage: Eukaryota > Metazoa > Mollusca > Bivalvia > Pterioida > Pteriidae > Pinctada > Pinctada fucata. The sequence continues at coordinate 25,036,310 of AP027113.1, read as the reverse complement.
GCAAAACTAATAGTGTCATCGCGTAGAGGATACCTGAGTTAGTCAGAATCCACATCTCATTTACCTGTAGCGCACCTGGTACCTGGGATATTCACCTTAATTACAAAAAAATCCTGCGGGAAATAAAAAAATCCTACGGGAATTATCAAAATCCTGCGGGAATTATCAAAATCCTGCGGGAAATTGATGAATTCCTGCGGGAATTTTCAAAATCCCGCAGGAAAAATTGCTTGAAATAATCCTGCGGGAAAAATAAAATTCCTGCAGGAAAAATAAAATTCCTGCGGGAAAATTTTTTCGAAGTAAAATCCTGCGGGAGAAAAAAAATCCTGCAGGAAAAATTTGAACTTAAAATATTCCTGCGGGAAATATTATATGAACATTTTTTCCCGCAGGAAATTATGCTTTGTTAAAAATTCCTGCAGGAAATTTATTTAGAAAAATTCCTGCAGGAATTTTTTTGAGAAAAAAGAACTCCTGCAAGTTTTTTTATAAAGAAGTAAAATCTTGTAGTACACTTACAAAAAAAAATACTACTACAAATAATGAATGAATGAATGAATGAATGAATGAATGAATGAATGAATGAATGAATGAATGAATGAATGAATGAATGAACCTTTAAGTAAGTCCATTTGATTTCCAACCATGATTAGGCTGCAATAATATGCCTAGCCCACGATATGATATGTATTATGATATTTACACATGATACGATTCATATCACGATCCTGAATTTAAAATACAGATATAAAAGCATAATTTCTGTACTTTGCCCAATGTTTTATTAAAAGTTCAGCGACAACAATTTATTAAGATCATATCATCATTTCTTGAATGTTTTGAGATCTATCAGGTATTTATATCATGGGTCATAGCAACTTCCCCTACTCAAAATATAGGAATATAGGTATACTGTGTGTGAAAATATAGAACATATATAGAAAATTTTTGAGTAAAATAGGAAAATCTTAGAATTTTTCAATTTTTAGTGATTTTTGAAGTCTTCCATGCATGTAAAATCACTTGTACATGGGGTCAAATTTTGACGATAAATAGACCATATTCACATTAATGTGGTAGACTTGAATTCTACATTTCATGACCCGACATCACAATGTTTGACGTTATTTCTTACTATGATGTCGAAACATATCCATGATGTCATAAAGTAAAATAATGTCAAAAATATTATAGATACGTTTCAACATCACAGTAATAACGTCAAATAGTGTGATATTGGGTTTTGGGGTGTCTAAAATGTAAGTCTAGCGGTAATATGAAAATGGTCTATTTATTGTCAAATTTTGCCTGATGTACATGTACAAGTGATGTAACATATACGAAAGACTTCAACAATCACTCAAAATTGAAAAATAATTGTATTTGCACTTACATGTAGCCCCTCTCCCAATTTGAAAAATAGTTTACATGTACAGTATAGCCCTTCCCCCACCTCCAAGATACAATAATCGCTTTATCTTAGGTAAACATGCAAAGTACTGAAGTTGGTTGCTTACAATTAGATTGAAAGTGAATTAAGAAAATGGAATAAAATAAAACATGTTTGTTAAGCTTTTAACGCAAGGCATGTATGACTTGGTAGTCAGAGGCAATTCGAGTTACATCTCAAACATTACCCACTTGATACTGAAACGAAGGCATCACCCACCAATCATATCATTAGTTCTATAAAACTCCTGTAAATATGATTGTGAGTACTCAATTTACCCTGTTTTCATCGTTTCTTCGATTTTTCTGTCTTTGGTCAGTTTGGACATGTTGGGGAATGCTCGGGGGTTCCCTGGACTAAATATAGATTCACTTGTTTTGAGTTGTTTCTTGTTCATAATAAAAATGTTCGCCTTAAAGAGTAGTTTGCAGGGTATTTTCACAGCGAGATATGGGTGCTGATCTAGAAACTGAACTGTTGCAATGGCGGATCCAGCGCCCCCTTTGCCGGGGGGAATTTTGCCGATTTTTATAATGAAAATTGACCAAAATATAGGGTTGTTTGAAAATATTTGGATCAGTGCCGCCCCCTCGGGGGGGGGGGGGGGGGAGGGGGGGGGGGGGGGGCGGACATCCTCTCCGCACCCCCTAAATCCGTAACTCTGTTGGGGGGTTTGGGATGACATGCTAAACACGAAGGTCCGAGGGGGATGCGAGAGACCAGTAGATGAGGGAGGGGAATCCCCGTGAAAAAAAGCAAATTGCTGGCACCTCAGTTGAGCTTAATTCTGCCTCTGCCCCCCTCCCCCTCGGGCAAAATCCGCCACAAAGTACACAAATGTATATAGATACATGCCGTATAAAATTCATGAAGTCCAAGCTGGGCAAACCCGTAAAAAATATCTTAAGAAAATCTCAGTGGCGGATCTAGCGCCACCTTTACCGAGGGTCAATGTGCACATTTTGCCGATTTTGACTGAAAATGGGCCAAAATATACCTGTTTTGGAAACTTTTGAGTCAGTGCCGGGGGTGGGCGCCTCCTCCGCATCCCCCCCCCCCGAATCCGCCACTTAATCTTATACAAAGGGTATATATATATATCACTTTTTAGACGCGTGACTCTATAGACCTGATTCGACTAGTGTTGGTCCCCAGCGTGGTGTCCTCTGGTAGGGAGTTTAGCGGCGGGGGAACCCCGGCGACAAAACAAAATTTTGAATAGCATATCATCCAGCTCTTGGAAATTGCGGAGTTTCCGGGGTTTTTATTTTTTTTTTTTTTTTCAAAATCATAAGCTGGATCTCCCCGAATATTCAAGGGTTCAGCCAATTTGGCTGAACCCTTGGTCAAATTTAATTCTTGATCAATCCGTCCATTTCCTAAGAGAACTTGCATTGACATTGACATGTAGAAGAGAAAATGATAACTTCTAGATTCATTTCAAATATGCCCCAGAAGCCACTAATATAATTTACTTCATGTTTTTTTTTTTTTTTTTTTTTTTTTTTTTTCATTTTATTAATTTTCACGGGGGAGGCACCCCTACCACCGAAGCCTCGCAAAGCATCCCTCGAAAAGAGTTTGAGCCCTCGGCAGTTGAGGTTCTGGATTCTCTCCTGTACAGGGACGAGTAATTACATATACTTTTTTTTATAAATTTTTTTACGAAAATTCAGACTCCTCGTAGAATACATGTAATGGACTCTTTTTGTACGATCTCATCTATGAAATTGATTTTCTTTCTTTCTGTTATAATATACATGTGTGTATTTTGGTGTGCACATCATGTGAACGTACATTAGATGGGCGCACAGGGATTCATCGCGCTTCTCGATTGCTTGATGTACGTACTATTGGTTACGTGTATGTTGTATAGCCCATAGTACATCAAGCAACTGGGAAGCGCGATAAATCCCTGTGGATGGGCGGTATTGACCAGACGATCACACCCTTGTAGGATAGTTCCTATTATTTCTTAGCTTGATTTTTTTAATAATTGGTGGGAAATGCACATAAGGTTTATCTTGAATTGTCTCCCCATCAATGTTTACTTGATAGATGAAATAAAATTCTGAATATATCTTAAAGTGTGTAAGACATGTATAGTATATGTGTGAAAGAATACGTGTGAAAATGGGTCCTCAGAACAGGAAATTCGAATAATTCCGGTCCGGAACCAGGTGCACGACTTTGTAAAATTGTTTTAAAAGTTGCGTATTTTTAATCTTTCGGCATTTTTTCTCTGTGATTCAAATAAAATTTCTAATAATTTGAAAGTAGTGTCAATGTATTTGAGCTGGTGCGATTTGAGAATTTTTCTCCTATTTTTGGTAAGAAAGTGTTTGAAAAAATAACTGGGATCTGGATCCTAAAAATATGTAGAGGATGACAGATTTTATCTATAAGGAATCGTGAAAAATTGTGAAGTTACGGTATTTTATTTAGTATACACTCTTAAATATATACATGTACTTGAAATAATCGTACACAGACGCTCTGCGTGCACATTTCATTGATATTTCAGCCTGACGCCGAATTCAGTATTCAAGAGTTAGCGTTCACGAATAAATATTCTTTGTATCATAAAATTGTATAAGGAAACGATGTAGTGTTGTTATTATTTCATGAAAGAATGCAGATACTGGCACAGAATAAGATTTGATGGCCATGGGTTTGACATATCTATTTGACGTGTACATATTACACGCTCATTCAATCTAAGGCGCCGAGCAACCCCCCCCCCCCCCCCACTTTCTATAATGGCGCCGAAACCCCCTCCCCCCACCTCCTCGCTTCTCGCCCCATTAATTTCCATTTAATTTAAATCAGATTTATACAAAGTTTTGTGTTTATAACCATATATGACAAGAAAAGTATAAATTGATGATGAAGTTAAGCATATATCGAAATGCCCCCCCCCCCCCCCCCCCCCAAGATTATTAATATTAAAATATTTTTTTTTTTTTTTTTTTGTATTCATTGTTATGAAAACGAAACTTTTATGTAGAACATAATTTGCCTTTGATGTTTATCTTATTTTAATGTGAAAAACTATAAATTCGGAGTCTAATATACAGTTTTAGGCTTCATTCTTAGCTTATACCGAACATACAGGAAAAGTGCAGGAATTGTAAAATAAGGGGGGGGGGGTGCGTTTTTGTCTTACCACGAGTCGTTGTATCGATATATGCGTACTTTTTTCACTTTATAGAGGAAAAATTTAGTCGTTGTATCGATATAAGCGTACTTTTTCACTATATAGAGTTGTTTAATGGTCACTGACACCGTACAAGGAAAAATTTACAACACTAGCCTAGAATTATACTTTTTTCTGGTTGATTTTACACGATTATTTGGAGTCTGAATTACCCCTCTCTGGCCTCCTGAAAAAAGCCATACAAATTCTAAAAATGCAGTTTGAAGTTTTTACATTTAAAATATCATTATATCAAAGTTGAAAGAAGACACATGCTTTATTTTGTGTAAATATCTTTATTTTGAGGAGAACAGGACAGTCTTGAAAATAACGGACATGAAAATGTAATTATGAATAGCGCCAATCGGGCTTCATTTTGGCTGAATTATTTCAAAACGAATGAGCATATTTTGATGCAACTTTATACATAGCATACGGACATATTGAAATATATGACAGTACCACGATTTGTTCAAGGTAAAAGAGGGGGATAGTAGAACGTCAATGACATGTATTCTATACAAAAGCTTTCAGTGAATTGTTATCCTCAAGGCGACATGGACCGTTCGATTTTTTTGTACATCCGCAAAATGAATACCCAAAAAAGGAGAGAGAGAGAGAGAGAGAGAGAGAGAGAGAGAGAGAGAGAGAGAGAGAGAGAGCATGTATTTTGTTATATATATATATATATATATATAGATAGCACAAAAGAGGTGAAAACAACCACGTTCACTATTCATACAATGTCGGATCAGCCCAACAAAGGGCGAATGCACGTCGCTTGGAAAAAAAAGGATATAAAAGCACAAAAAAAGTACAAGCGACCACGACACTTTTTTTTTTTTTTTGTGCTTTTATATCCTTTTTTTTCCAAGCGACGTGCATTCGCCCTTTGTTGGGCTGATCCGACATTGTATGAATAGTGAACGTGGTTGTTTTCACCTCTTTTGTGCTATCTATATTATTTTTTTCTAGAAAACAACATTGCATTCCTTTTTTGGGGATCCGTTCCTATTCTTGTGAATATGGTGTATGCTACTGTGAGTATGTATTGTCAGTTAAATTGTATCATGAACTCAAACTTGTCGCACCGGTCCTCTGAGACAGCTCTTTCCATGTTTTATAGCTATGTATTAATTACGTTAAATATATGAAAATTCGGGTCGCCGTTGAACTTTATGATGTCGGGTTTTGAGTGCTTTCAAGAAGTTTCAGACTTCTGTCAATTTTTAGAGTCTTTACTTGCTATTTTTATGAGATAGGTTCTGCTTGATCTTCCCTCACGGGTACTATTTCTTAACACGCCCTATTTATTCTGATTGGATACGGAGGTCAATCTCCGAAACCGACGACGGTAGCTAGATTCGTTCTTTACACCTTATAATTTTTCATTTTTACAGTTTGTATTTTTAAACTCCTTTATGTGGGCCTCTCGTGATATGACTTTCTATTCACACTGACCCGCTCGTTGTCAGTTTATTGAGTATCTCTCTTCAGGACGGACGTGTTTTTAATTGGGGGATTTTTCGTTTCATTTTACTTAGTCAATCGAGTCCCTTACGTTTATATAGAGTGGGGGAGGCGGTTTTTTGTTTGATTTTACTCCCTTGATAATATGTTACTTAATCAATCAGGGAGCATCTTTTCAGCTTTTTTTTTATTTTGAACCTATAGAAGTCTTGGACGTGTTTCTATCGATCAGGCCGTCCAGACTTTTTGGCAGCGGGTGTTGCATGCAAACAGGAGACGCTGACTCTACCTAGGCACCTGGTCTCGCCCCTCGCGGGGTCTGCTTTGGTTCATGAATTGAGAATATTACCTACCTGGCTACTAGTTATAGCCTTTCGAGCTTCAGTATAGTACAGGTTCTGACTAGCATGAGAGTGTGTGTATGTTTTTTTTTTTTTTTTTTTTTTTTTTTATGTACTTGTGTCCGAACGGAATGAGGGACGTACTGTCCCTTGTTCCGTCTGGATACAAGTACATATTCGTGTATCCAGAGGGCTCAAGGGATGTACTGTCCCTTCCGCTGGGTTTAAACACGTTTAGTGTCGTGGTCGCTTGTACCTTTTTTTGTGCTTTTATATATATATATATATATATATAAGCACAAAAAAGGTACAAGCGACTATATATATATATATATATATATATATATATATATATATATATATATATATATATATATATATATATATATATATATATAAAGAGCACAAAAGCGGTGCGAGAGACTCACGACATTAAATTAATTTACCTCAAATTTTCAGAGCACCTCGGCTCCTTCTTCAGGAGACACTCAGAACATACATTCAGAAAAAAATGAAAAAGGAAAAGAGAAAAAAATGATGAAAAAAAGACAAAGAAAAATAATGGTGTTATGTGGCTATGCTCTGGAAGGCATGTCATAAAACCATGGCAGTCAAAAAATGAAGAGAGACGTTACAATGTAAGGCAGACAAATAAAAGGGGACGTGAAAACCATCCATTCTACTTAGACATGATCGCTAGGAAAGGAATCATATATATATATAGATCTTTCCCGTGTAGACTTCATGATTTTTTTTACATAAAGATCTTTCCCGTATATAGACTCTATGATTTTTTTTTATTCATTATTCAAACATTTTATCCAAATTCCGGTCTGACTATGTGTTTAATTATCAAACATCACCCCCCTCCCACCCCCTAGGCTAGATGTCTTTCACTGTCCTACAACATTCCTCCCACTCGTGTTATCGGCGGGTCTGACCAAAGCGATGGGTGACACCCCTGCGCCCTGCGGCATTAAGTACATGTATACACAGGGGTAGGTATATATTGCGCAATGAAAAATTCAAGGAACGTGTATATTACGTAACCACCAAGTGTCAACCCCTTAATTGATGACAATATACAGTACACATATTCTACTCTCTTTCTCTCGCCGTCGATAGATTTTTGTCTTGAATCATGTTTTCATTGTTGATAAAATCTCCTTTTTTATTAATATCGGTATATCATTTTTTATCTTTTACTAAAAGTGATCATGATGTGTTTGCATTCCAAAATTCTAGTTCTATCTGCTGTCATTCAGTTCTCCGTGTCTTGCTTATCCAACAGAAAAGGCACCTCCCTTGAAGTCGTGGTTCGGGCTTTTGGATCTGCCTCTTCAACTTAACAATATTATATGATTCTCTCTGGAAATGTCGTATACATGTATATGCCCTTATCTTCAGAAATTCTAGAAACAACGAAAGGTGAAATTTATCGAAGACTGAAAATAAAATTTTCTTGTGAGGTTGTGGGAGTTTTCCTTCGAGCTCCCTGAAACTACCACTTATTCAAAACAATTATATTTCAAGAATGATTGGTTTATTAAGGTCATTGGAAACCATGGGAAAATATATGTACATGTATGTCAATATCATGGTTGGATCTAGAGATTTTTCCGAGAGAGGGGGTTCCAGCCATTTAAAAAAAAAGAGGGGGGGGTGGTCCAGTATATGACTTTGAAAGAAAAATATAATACAGTAAAACATAAAAATTAGAAAAGATGGCAAATACCAAGAGGATGTAATTACCTGGACCCCCCCCCCCCCCCCCCCCCCCCCCCCCAATGTGTTGAGTCATTCAAGAAGAATTTGACATAAATACTTTCTCTATTTATATATTTTTTGAAACAATTTTCTGACCATTATGAGTTGGACCACCTCCCCTGTTTTTTTTCCCGGTGACCTGTGCTTGTACGTCTTCTGTTCACGTGTATCGTTTGTTTCTGGTGAAAAATACGACTGTCAGCGTACATGTATAAGAATAATTACTTGTATTATAAAAGTGAATAATAAAACTAAAGTCATAATCGAAAAAAAACTAGAACGCCGTGAAATACGCATTGATGGGTTTTTGGAGATTTTCTTTTTTTTCTGTACTTTTTGGTGGGGGTGTTCTTCTGGGAAGGGGGAGGGGATGTCGAGCATCGAAAAAATCACCGCCAACAGGAAGATTTTACCATGTGTACATTGTATTATTTAAAAAAATGTAAATGTCTATCCTTTTCACAAACATTTGATAAAGCTATATTCCGTACAGTAGCGAAGGAAGCCATATTTATGATATAAAAGTTTAACAGCGAAGCAGTACTATTAATTTAGAAGTGTCCGGAGTCCATTAATTAGATATATAGATATGATTATTGATACCATATTAATTTGTCTAGGTGACACACGCCCTAATCAACCCGGCCGTTTTCATTGTTTTTTTTTTTTTTTCGCCTTTTCTCTTTGAATTCTTCTTTAAGTGGCCGATCTAGCGTCCCCTTTGTAGAGTAGCGAAGTTCGTCGATTTTAACTGACCAAGTTGGTATTTATATAAGAACCTCGAGTAGACCAGACTACCCCAGTGGTGGATTCAGTCGGGGGGGGGGGGGGGGGCACAGGGTCCCCCCCGGCAGTGCCCAAAGAAGGGACACTTATGACATGCTTTCGGAAGCATCAAATTAATAGTACTTCTATGAAATTAGTCAGAAAATGCCCGATAAATATACACCAGAAACCACAGATTTGAATAAATTTTCCAAAATTTTCTCGGGGATAGATAACAAAGTCGGCACAGGGGCACGCCCCCCCCCCCCCGGCAGTGCCCAAAGAAGGGACACTTATGACATGCTTTTGGAAGCATCAAATTAATATAGTACTTCTATGAAATTAGTCAGAAAATGCCCGATAAACACCCCAGAATCCACAGATTTGAATAAATTTTCCAAAATTTTCTCGGTGATAGATAACAAAGTCGGGATGGATGCATTGCTGCCATGTTCATTGTCTAGCTGTACATGGACATACACGTTTCCGAAATAACCTTCATTGATTCATGTGCACGTCTGATTTTCTTCATCTGAGGGATAAATGGAGAGTGGTGTTCAGTCCTATGCAAGGCATAAAACACACATATTTCTTAGCCAAATCTTCAATATTACCTTCTATAAAATCGGCATTGAAAAAAAAAATTAAGATCGTTTTAGAATTGAGGTTGTGATCAATCTTTTTTAAATGAATAATTAAATTGTTTTAGGCCAGATTGGACTGGCTACCTCCAAGAATTTTGCAAAGAGTCGACAAATGAATGTTTTTCTATTAACCTTTCTATCTTTACGCTGCAGGTTAGGGAACGGGACACTCGTGATCTCTATGATTTGTTTGTTTTTCTACCTTACAAAAATTAACAAACAAGCGCAGATCTAGAGTGATGGTTAGGGGGTCTGCATGGCCTCGCCTGGAATTTGCAAAAATAGTTTTTACATCGACGCCCTTTCAAAACTTATTGATCCGCCAATTTCCTAAGGAAATCCTGAACATGTTGACTTGCATGCCGTGCAAAAACAGTACAGCACCAGACAATGCCGAAAAATTTTCAACATACAAATCATTGTTGAACACTGACGGAATTCCTTCTAAATTCAGTTAAAATATGCTTCAGATATCACCAAATACATGTAGCTTCTTTTTTTCAAATTTTCTTGGGGGAGGCCCCCGTACCCCAATAATAATAATAAATTGGAAATGGGGGGTCCCCTCCCATACCCTCCCCCCAGTCTGCCTTTCGGGCCTCGCAAGTGATTCCCATCAAAAATTGTATGTGCTCCCTCAGCAATTGCATGGTGTTCTGGATCCGCCCCTGTATCCTTTCATCCCCCTTGGATCCGCCCTGACTAAAGTGAATTCCACATCAATTCATACGTGTATTCTTATATAATACTTATATTCCCATTTGGTTCTCCGAATAGCAGGGGAAAATACTTATGATAAGAAGGAGAAGAGTTTCCCCCGGATTACCGTCTTTATTCTTACTTTTATAACGCAAATCACGTGATACGTCAAAAATGTTCCGCAGTGTCACTTCCGGTAACGATAGTTTACATTGGAGACGAAGAAATCGACACTGAATTTGTACACTGTCAGTCTGTCTCTGGTGCCCTAGGATATAGTCTCGATAACCTGAAGAGGGAACGGAAAGGACACATGTCAGAGATCAGTTTATTTTTGTATTTTCGACGAGAAAGAAGGCCCAGACTTTCAGTAAAAGGTGCCAGTAACCACTCCGCCGAGAAAAATTGTCATGCCTGGCAGGGTTGTTCAAGGCCCAGGGCCGGGCACGCACACTTAATCAATGGTAATTCATATAACCATCAACCCTATCCTGAGATGTTGAATCATAACAGCTTTAAAGAGAGTGTACAGGTATTTTTTTTCAGTTAGACCATCACTGACCATGTACAGATACATACATGTACTCTGATAGATACTGGCCAAGATAATAAATTTTCAAAATGACAAAGATTTTAAGAACTACTGATGTCTTTTCCGAACTTTGCACTTTTTGTTCCAAAATCATTATCTGTGACAACATTTGGCATGATTCATAGTGGTACAGAGACCAATGATCTAATAATTTTACCTTTGAGCTACTTTTCAAAAATAATTCTTTACTGCTATTGACCATTCCGAACGTGGGAAAATATTTTTCCCGATATCGGAAGGGTCAATTTCTACCTGTACTATTTAAATCTCTTTTGATATTCTGCAATGTGGCTGTTTACTATGCTGTTGTTTACAGCTTCCACTTCATAGAGCTATTTCAGTATCAACATCAACAGAGTGAACACTTTGCTCGAAAGAATCCCAAAAAGAGATTAGTAATATACCTGACCTTATCATACTTTATGGGACATTGCCTTATTTATCTTAAAAATGTTTATTCCTTGTGATTTTTGCCCTAATGTGACCTTTCCCTAATTTTTTTTTTATTTTCTAACAAATGTAGCTTGATGCAATCCAGAAATACTGTCTATTGCACTTTTTTTGTTTGTACATTTTAATATTTACTTTTTCAGAGATATTCTTGAAAGAAATGGCATCCCCTGAGATTGGATAGAACAGATATAGCTCAATCAAGAAGCGATATCAGACTAATCCTCACCAGCAAACCAACTGGACCCATGAGAAAACTAAGTCGATATCAGTTCCTATGATATTAATCAGAATAAGAATTTTTAATATGCTTGGCTGATTTGTTGATTCGTCTTCTGCCAGAGTCTCGCTTTAGTTAGCCAAGCAACATGACTGTGCATCCGCAGTGAGAGAATTATGCAGTAGTGACCCAGCCTTCACTTTACTGGAAGAAGGAAGAAGAAGAAGATTTTCCAACCACTTCTAAAGTGAGGCCACCTCAGAAAGTTAATAATTTACAAAATTCAGACCAAAATCTTTTATTGGAAAGTATCCAAATGCATTGAAGCTTCCTAGAAATCAACCTGCCCAGTCCCAGACTTTCAGTATATGGACAGACTGTAGCATACATATAATACATACAAGTCAAGTATTTCTCCTTGGTTCTGTAACTTACAATTTCTAAGTTGTGGGAATCGAGGAAATGTAATACTAGTATAGTATTGGATGAAGATGTGTATAAATGAAAATTAATTGTAGCAAACAAAACCTTTTATTTTGCAACAAATAACAACATATCATAGATTATTAGATATAATTAATGTCCATTGCAAACTTCTATTCCATCTTTTATTATTTAATGTACATATTTGTCAATTAGATATTTAGCTTTACTGTACATACATTTGTATTCTGTGATTATACATTTACCTAATTATTTCATATCAGACAGCAAACTTATATTACACTTAATGTATATGGTACTTAAAGTTTCTCACAAAGTAAGCAACATAATATAAATGAACTTTCAGTACTTATGAATCATATTGCTCAATAAAACTTTTTTCAACAATACCTTTGAAAAACTCTTAATCAAATTAATAATTATTAATCTCGTATAAATCTCTTTTGGTAAAGAATACAAAGTACTACAAACACCCAACTGATCCTGTATTTGAATATACTAGTCAAATTTTAAGCTTGCCAAACATTTAAATGATTTTTCATTTGACATGATAATGATTATCAAAACATGCTTCCCTATAATCTTTGTTCTGGTACATTTATATGAATAAAGTTATCAGCATTTGATATTCAGCTAACAGTCTTACTAGTTTGTGTGTCTGGAGATGTATAACTCAGTAATTGACGGATAAAATCAGGGTGCGAACAATGTGTGGGTTTTACTTAGTTGATGTGGTTACAATGCCATGTGAAATCTCAGTATCCATTGTCCTGCTTATAGATTTGTAAGGCAGTCAGCAATCCACACACACACATCAGGTATATAAGCACATCAAATGATTCTGTATCTGGAACATCTGGCAAGTCATCTTCCTATTTTATAAAAAATTATACATAAGCATCATAATATATGACTGTATTAAAATTTATGATCTCTATAAAGAACTGCATATAAATATCTTTGATCTATTTTGATGTTCATTTGATATCATATTGAATTGAAAAGCTCTCTAAATTTGTAACAAATTTTCAATTATTAAAGCTTTCCTCATTTGATACTGAGAGGATCAGAGTGATGGAAGTTTGACAATTTACATAAAATTGATATACCTACATGAGGGGGTGGACAGGGTGAAAGGGAGGTGGGAGGAAGGGGTGTGGGAAGAGGGAGAGGGAGGGAAGGGGAGAAAGGGGGTAGGAGGAGGGAGGAAGGGGGACAGGAGGGGGAGGTAAGGGAAGAGTGAAAAGGAGGGGGAGAAGGAGGAGAGGTAAGGGAGTGGGAGAGGGAAAAGAGGTACCCATTTTTTTTCCTCTTCTGTTACATATGTATTTCAAAAACTATTCACTAGAATCCTTACCGATAGTCGACTTTATTCACTTGGTCCAAGCTTATGATGATATCTTAAATTTTCAGAGCAAAATTGGTGCATGCAGATCAACACATTTACATTTCAAATCCAGAGCTCTGTATTCACTTTTATTGTCTCATGTTGTTCATAAATACCTGAAAATATTAAATTACAAACATGATGATCAGTCTGTACAATTTTCCTGCGAATATCTGTATCAGCTCTAGATATAATATTACTAAGTAGATACTTGAATATATCGAGAACTCACAAAGCATAAGGTAATGCATGGGTCAATTTCCAGTTCCTGCAATATCTTCATTACAGTGTTTTTATGTCTGCACAGCATTTCGTTCGATATCTATGGAAGGGGACGGCCATTTGATTTTTAGGGAAAAAAAACTTGGAAAAGGGGGACTTGGCTAATTTTTATTTTCTGTTCTTGGAATTTATGGTAATTATATAATTTACACGCATTTAAAAAAATTGGAACCAATCACCTTTTCTTTCCCATGATTTTACGTATAGATAGTTAAATGTATTTGTAATGAAAACATTCAAACCTCTAATCTGTAGTCTAGTAGAAAAGGAGGCAGCGCATGCGCGAGAAAAGGAGGCAGCGCATGCGCGAAGGTGAAGACGTAAATTTTCTACAGCTGATTCTCAACGATTATTAAGGCAGATTCTAGGTTATCAACGACCCCTGGATCACCTGCATCAGTTTATGTCTGTCTATATGTGTACATAGAATGCTCTTATATTGACCGATCCCAGGCTTAATCATTCTGGAATGATCTGCCCGGTGAGACCGTACAGTCTAAAACACTAGAGTCTTTTAAGACTCTAGTGTCCAACACTTAGACCCAATGTGGACACTGTTTTTATCCAGCTTTTAAACTTTTAAAATTTTACGTCTTTACCTGTGCTGCGCTACTCAACATAGCATAATCTTCAGCAAGTTGAAGGAGGCTATTACCAGGCAGATGCAGATGCAGATAAATCCAAGTCGTACTCAGCTCAACTCCGATATCAACAAGCCTTACAACGGTGACGGTCCAGCCTCCTCCCTATGCCTCTTTTTGGAGGTTTTTTTTTTTTAATTCTGTGACATAGTAGCTATAAAAATGTAACTCGTTATCTCTTACATCCATCACGAGAGGAAAAAGTGTGTTATGATACATAAAATGCAGTTAAATTCCGATTGACGTTCTTGGTAGTTATGCACGCTTCGCAACCGGAAGTACGCCAGTGGAACATTCTTGACTCGGCGTGACTAATCCCGGAGTCGTAACGGTATTCCGGCGTAACTCGAAACTGGGCGACAAAGCGATCCAAGAAGAAAAAAAGAAAGAAGAAGAACTTTTTAAAACTGGTAGAACTATGGGCGATCTGAGATGATATTTGCTGACAATCGTATTCGTATTTACTAACTTCTAATACGATAGCCAAGAAAAAGCTGCGAAACACAAAATACGAGCAACATTGTCAGCTCGAATTTCCTTGAATCCTGCATAAGATGACATGTGCTCTCAGAAGTGTAGAAAACATGTAGTATTATAGGTTGACATTTGTTCCACTTGTAAATTTAAAGTTTAAGAAGTTGTACTTTCATCTAGGTGTCGCATTTTTCATCACATTCGCAAATTATGCAAGAATGAACATGATTAAATCATAAATCCGTTCTTTTTCGAAATACAGAGTTACTTCCCATTTATGCAGGTATCTGACGTAAACGTATTGTGAGTCTTTAAATTCATTTAAAAATGTCAAATTTGTAACCATGTTTCCCTGAATTTTACACTTGGTTCCATAGAATATGATGACTCGCAATAACTTGATGTCAGATACCTGCAAAAATGCAGTGGCGGATCCTTTGCCGGGGGGTCGAGGGGCGAATTTTGCCGATTTTTACTGAAAATGGTCCAAAATATAGGGTTTTTTAAAAAATTTTGGGTCAGTGCCAGGGATTTTTTTTGCCCCTTTTTGGGGCCGTTATTCGGCCCCATTCCCAATGAAAAATAGTATCTTTTTTTCCCAATTGTGACTCTAAAATTTCCCAATTTCATTCAGATGGAATTATCAGCGAAAATAGTGAAAATAACTGCATGGTTCAAAAGTAGCAAATTTACTAATTATTTGCCATATTGTTGTAAGCATAAGAAATTAAATCATATTTAAAGAAAATTATATGATTAAACATTCAATTCTTAACTTTTGATTGTATAAACTGGGCCACAATTAAAAAATTGTTTGTTTCCCCTCCCCCCGGGTCTGTTTTTTTCCAAGTGACCCGGCAGGTGGGTACTTTTTTTTTTGCTGCCAGAACTACATGTAATGTCCTTTGAATCCAAAATGCACAAGAGCTGGCAGCCGGCGATTTCTCGCCTAGCTCTTACTTCGGGAAAAATCGCCGGCTGCTTTCCGTAAAAAATATCCGTCATGTCTCAATTTTTATCGCTGGTATATGAAATGTCTATTTATTATATTGAACATGTTCAAAAGATAATCACGTTGTCCCGTAAAATTTACTCTTCATAAACAAAATTGTCCCAAGATACACAATAAATATTTCGCAACAGGTGCATCAATTGCAAGTGTTTCAGTGCGGCGTAACGGGTCTTTTTATGGCAATGTCAAATCTGCGAGAATAAGATGCACTTTCTATAGAGAACCTTTACATCTCGACTTTTTTAATGACTTGTAAATATTGAATTTGTATAGATATTGACCACGCGCAACCATGAGTTACGTACAATAAATAACCGGCGTTTTCCAGTGCATGATAAAGACTGCCGACAACCGCTAGAGAAATGTATGTTAATCATAACCGAATACATACAGTACTATGATCAGGTACTAGTAGTTTAGGAACTAGATTGGGTACATGTGTATATTATACATGTAAAGCACTCGCAGAATTCGAAAGGCACATGCTTGTTTGAAATTTTACATCCGTAGACCGAGCGCTCGTCTACCATGTTCTCAAAAAACTTTGGGAGGAAATTAACAAGAGAGAGACATAATTATCAATGTACCAATAATTCGTAATTTATGACTAACAGTTCAAAGCCAACGGGAACTGGAAGACGGGGGGGGGGGGGGGGTGTTACAGCAAGATTTCTTATAATCATGTAGGAATGAGAAAGCTACTGATTGATTTACAATTCTATTTGGATAGAATATTGTAACGTTGAAACTGAAAATGGACATAACCGTGATTCTACTTCTGGACCAAAAAATAAAGAAAATAAAAAATAAAAATCGGACTTTTTGGCTATAAAAAAACTGACTCGGCAGCGTGTTTCCTGACCTGGTCGGGGCGAGGGGAAACAAACAATTTTTTAATTATGGCCCTGTCATTTTACTTTTACTTTGATACTTAGTACTTCCCAAATATTCCCAAATGTCGTTAATTTTCCCAATTGCAAGGGCCCCGACCCCATTCCCAAATTACTGAAAAAAATCACTGCAGTGCTGTTTATAGAATGATTTCAATAGTGCTCCCATAAAAACTACTGAAGGTTTACCTACAACGTTAAAATTTCTCTTTCCTATTTTACCTGCACTTTTTACTTGACATACACGTCATGATGCTTATGTATCTGTTTAAGTTTTATGTTCATTTTGCATCACTAGTGTCTTCTTTAGAGATTAGCTTTAGCCTTGTTTTTTTTTCAACCAGTGGCAGATTAATCAGTTGATCCCACTTTTCACTTAAATACTTTGATTTTGACTTGGAATCCATGCACAATACTGTATTATGTGCTTAAGTGCTTAAACATTGGATTTTTTGTACCTTACCTTCATTCAACATAATACCAAGTCTTAAACTTTTAACTTGCAACACAGATATTTTCAAACTGACAAAGACTGGAGCTTTCTCTCTGAATAAATGGGAGTAAAAGGTTTCTTAGTGACCAAATTAGGAACATACTATACAAGTATTATAAACACAGGAACATATCGACACCATTTTCAGCCCGATACTGTGTTAAAGAATTCCATCACAATCATTATGTTGGAATCAGCCCTTTATAAGTTATTAGTCATACTTCTTGGATTTATTGGGTACATTTTTGGCAAATAATTTTATTAGCTCTACTGGTCTCAGACCAGTCGAGCTTATGCGATCACCCTTCGTCCGTCTGTCTGTCTGTCCGTAAACAATTCTTGTCCGGACAACTCCTCTTAAACTGTTAGAGATAGAAAGTTAATTCTTTTTGCATTTTACTTGGTCCATGGTCTAGTTGTGCACCTGACATTTTGTTTCAGTCCCTGACCCCCAGGGTCTTAGAAAATGGGCGTGGTCATTAAATTCTATGTAATCTTGTCCGGACAAGTCTTCTGACACTATAAATGATAGAGACATAATTCTTTTTGCAATATGATGGGTCTGTGGTCTTGTTGTTCACCTGGTATTTTGTTTGAGCCCTTGACCCCCAGGGTCTCAGAAATGGGTGTGGTCATTTTCTCCTATATAACTCTATATAATCTAATGTGTTCGCAACTCCTCTGACACTATAAATGATGGAGACTTAATTCTTATTGCAATATGATGGGTCTGTGGTCTTGTTGTGCACCTGATATTTTGTTTGAGCCCCTGACCCCCAGGGTCTTATAAATGGGTGTGGTCATTTTCTCCAATATAACTCTATGTAATCTTGTGCTTGCAACTCCTCTGACACTTTAAATGATGAAGACTTGATGCTTTTTGCAATATGATGGGTCTGTGGTCTAGTTGTGCACCTGATATTTTGTTTGAGCTCTTGACCCCCAGGGTCTTATAAATGGGTGTGGTCATTTTCTTCGTATAACTCTATGTAATCTTGTGCTCGCAACTCCTTTGACACTATAAATGATAAAGACTTATTTCTTTTTGCAATATGATGGGTCTGTGGTCTGGTTGTGCACCTGATATTTTGTTTGAGCCTCTGACCCCCAGGGTCTTAGAAATGGGTGTGGTCATTTTCTCCTATATAACTTTATATAATCATGTGCTCGCAACTCATCTGACACTATAAATGATGGAAACTTTATTCTTATTGCAATATGATGGGTCTGTGGTCTTGTTGTGCACCTGATATTTTGTTTGAGCCCCTGATCCCCAGGGTCTTAGAAATGGGTGTGGTCATTTTCTCCTATATAACTCTATGTAATCTTGTGCTCACAACTCCTCTGACACTTTAAATGATGAAGACTTAATTCTTTTTGCAATATGATGGGTCTGTGGTCTATTGATGCACCTGATATTTTGTTTAAGCCCCTGACCCCCAGGGTCTTATAAATGGGTGTGGTAATTTTCTCCTATATAACTCTATGTAATCTTGTGCTCGCAACTCCTCCGACACTATAAATGATGGAGACTCAATTCTTTTTGCAATATGATGGGTCTGTGATCTAGTTGATCACCTGATATTTTGTTTGAGCCCCTGACCCCCAGGGTCTTAGAAATGGGTGTGGTCATATTTTCCTATATAACGCTATGTAATCTTGTGTTCTCAACTCCTCTGACACTATAAATCATGGAGACTTAATTCTTTATACAATTTGATGGGTTTGTGGTCTAGTTGTTCATCTGATATTTTGTTTGAGCCCCTGACCCCATGGGTCTTAGAAATGGGTGTGGTCATTTTCTCCTATATACTGTAAACGGGGAAATGATTGCGGTGGTCTTAATTTCGCTATGTTCACGGTTTTCGAATTTTCTGCGAATTTTAAACCCCCGCAATAATTGTGTATAACAAACAAAACAAATCATAGAGGAAAATATGTTCATATGCTTCAGATGTACATGTACAGCTGAATCGTTCATGCTTTTCCTGTAAGTTGCTAAAATAGTTTGTACATTAAAAGGTATCAACAATAAAACTTACTTTGCATCTATCATCATACCAATATTTTTTTGTTCATACAAAGGAAGATGACATGCATAGTGAAATGGACGCAGTTAATTAGTTTAAATCTACTTCTTGGTACTCCACATCAATTCAAATTTAATCGTTTTTGTGTAATTATCACTAATTACTACGTGTTTGTCATTAATTACCATGAGAAATACTTGTTACTACAAACAACAATCAAATTACACGTGTGTTAGTGCGACAAAATTTTCATACACGCATCAAAAGTGTTAAAGTTTTTTCTTCTGCAACTTTCGATACCGCGAAATTAAAACCACCGCAATTGGCTACTTTCAGAAAACCGCGAACTTTTAACACCGCGAAATTAAACCCGTTTACAGTAACTCTATGTAATCTTGTGCTCGCAACTCCTCTGACACTATAAATGATGGAGACTTAATTCTTTTCGCAATATGATGGGTCTGTGGTGTTACGTTGTGCACCTGATATTTTGTTTTAGCCCTATACCCCCAGGGTCTTTGAAAATGGGTGTGGTAATTTTTTCCTTTATAGTTGTGCTCTCTAATTGTTGAAAGCTATAAATGATGGGGAGTTAACTCTTTATCCAATATTATGGATCTGTAGTCTTGATGTGTCATTGATACTTCATTTGAGCTAGCAGCTCTTTGCCCCTTAAGGATCTTGGAAAATCATGGTGTGGCATTCTTTTTTGAAATACTTTTTCTCGGATATTATAATATATATGAGTGCTATGATAGTTGCAGTCTAATGGATATGTTGTTTTGTCATGCTACTTATAATTTGTAAGAGCACCTGTTGTACTTGTGAAATTGCCATAATTTTGTCTTACTTTTCGTTAGTAAGTGAACATATCAATCAGATAGGAAAATTTCATACCAACATCAGAAAGCAAATACTATAGTAATGATCCCTTGTACCCAACATTATTCAAGGATTTTAGAATCTTAAGATGCAATGTGTGAAATTGCTTCAATACACGAACTAAGGGCTTAAATAATGTTTGTATAACTTGTGCCCAATTCCCATTGCATGTTTATGGAAATAAAATATGTTTAAACTAAAAACTAAAACACGAACCACTTTTTTTAAGCCTGTCATTTGACAAGAAGTATTATGGAATGGCAAAGTCTGTCTGTCTGTCTGTATGTCCGTCCATTTATGGAACGCAATAACCTAAATATGCGCCAACGGATTTTATGATATTTGTACATTATGATCAGACTGTGGAGAGGAAGCCGCCTTTCAATTGTCAGATTCATCTGATTTGTTTTTACAGAGTTACGGGACTTATATTTTTTCAATACAGTGAAAATATTCTGAAATAGTTAAAAATTATTTAAAAATCTATTTTTGGGGTGAAATGTTTTTAAAATTTGTATAAATCAAGAAAAAAAAGGATGTTGTTTTATATATGTTACGGGGCTTTTTTCCCCTACTGGCAACGCCGAAGGGGACTCTTATAATAATTAGTTTCCTCTCGGTCTGTCTGTCCGTTCGTCCGACTGTCCGATTATCAGTTTTCCAGACTTTTTTCTGCAAGGGATGGAGATATTCAGATGAAATTTGATACACAGCTTGGTCTTGGATAGTTACAGAGCAAGTTTGACTTTCGTCACGCTTGACCTAATTTTTGAGGAGTTATGCCCCTTGATGACTTGGAAAATTCAGTTTTTGTCAGTTTTCTTGACTTTTTCCTGCAACAAAGAGAGATATTCAGGGGAAATTTGATACTCAGCTTAGTCTTGGATAGTTACAGAGCAACATCGACTTTTGTCAAGCTTGACCTATTTTCCGAGGAGTTATGCCCCTTGATGACTTGCACAATGCAGTTTTTGTCAGTTTTCTAGACTTTTTTCTGCAACAAATAGGTATTCAGGTATAATTTCATATTCGGCTTAGTCTTGGATAGTTACAGAGCAAGTTCCATTTTTGTCAGGCTTGACCTATTCTTGGAATCGATAAAGCAGATAAAACCTCAGAACTGAACTGCCCAGACAGTAAGTTTAATTAAAACTCATGTTTAATTGAAGATAAATTCATAGGCAGAGTTGCAGGACATAAATATATGCCACCAGCAGGGGACTTACATCGCTCAGCGATCAATACATTTTTCATACATATGTAAGAATAAAGAAGTGGTTTTGTAGATTTGAAAAAAATCCTGCAGGAAATTTTTAGAAATACAATTTCCTGCAGGATTTTTATCAGAACATAAAAATCCTGCAGGAATTTTAATATACAGAAAATTCCTGCGGGAAAAAAAAAATCCTGCAGGAATTTCTAAAGAACAAAATTTTTCCCGCAGGATTTTTATTTTTCCCGCAGGATTTTTATTTTTCCCGCAGGAACACTATTTTCAAGATTTTGTAAAGAAAAATTCCTGCGGGAAAATTTTTCTCCCGCAGGAATTTCTTGAAAAAAATTTAAGAAAATATTCCTGCGGGATTTTTTTTCTCCCGCAGGAAAAAAAAATTCCTGCAGGAATTCATCAATTTCCCGCAGGATTTTGATAATTCCCGCAGGATTTTGATAATTCCCGCAGGATTTTTTAATTTCCCGCAGGATTTTTTTGTAATTAAGGTGAATATCTCAGGTACCAGGTGCGCTACAGGTAAATGAGATGTGGATTCTGACTAACTCAGGTATCCTCTACGCGATGACACTTTTGGTTTTGCTGTACGTCCAGGCCCGAGCGGGCGCAAAAATGAACTAGCGTGCAAGTTCATAATTATTTTGCCCACTGTTATTATTTTATATTTACATTAAAAAAAACGAGAATTCTTTAAGTCTAAGACAACATGTAATCATCTGCTTGGTTTTTAAGAAAACTTTGCCTCTTGGGTGACAAAAGGCTACAATAGAAAGGTCCTAACGGTACTCGTGCCTTCGTTTGTCTAGAATCTAGGTTGTTGATCATGTTGTTTGGTTTCGTCGTAATACACTAACGAGGTTTCTAAAGCGAGACATGTCGGTAACACTTCCGATATCACTGATATACCGCGGCCGGATAAGGATTTTTCAGTCGAATAATTCCCTGCGAATGCATTATGACCTTTTTTTTCTTGCGCTGCGCCACTTTTCATGTTAACCAATCCTACAGAAAGATGTTCGCTCAATGGAAGCTCAATCTAAGTACTCGTGGCAAGAGTTAAGCGCACACAGCTGTTCCACGGCGAATTCGCCTAGTTTTATGTGCTTACTATCGCCGTTCTAACTATTGCATTCTATTTATTTGTTTGTTTTTCTGATGACACATATATGGTACGAACAATACTTAAAAAGATGTTTGGTTGTAATTTACCGAAAAAATAAGTAAGATTCAAGAAAAGTGTAAATTTTTAAAACTTCTTCACGGTCTGTTTCCGTTAGAACCAATTTAATGTTCTTACTTTTTAAGTAAAGAGTTAAATGTGGTCACTCACAAACAGATATCGTTATAATCTTTTAAATTCCACAATATTGCAAAATCGATACCCGTAGAATGGTATATTATAGATTTGTACAAGTATAGTTATTTGACAGTTCTTGCAATAAAAGTAATCGATGTAGTACCAAGAATGCCAGAATGCAAATGTGGATAATGACCAAATCCCTGTATACAGCACAAAATCGATAATTTAGAAAATCAGAAACCGAAGGCATACAAAATCAGGATAAAACAGGAACCAAAGTAAACAAACAAAAACCTCCATCATATACAAAGAAGCGAACTCCCAATATGGGAGTGAGACCAGGAAGAGTAAGCATCTCCTCCTTGCATGCAACACCTGCCGCTTCAATTTGGTAGAATTGTCACATCCGGTAACTTCCATTTCGGAAGACATAGAGTACAATCTTTGGTTGGATGGTTCAAATGGTCTATGACAGAATATCATCCACCATTCTGGAGAGGGGGACATCATAGTGTATGACGAGTTCCCCATATCATACATCTGCATTTGACTTGGTCGAACTTGGTCCATTTGATTTTGCTTTACTTAAAAAGTATCATCGTAATTAAAGGAGTTTAACATCTTAGAACCATCCCTCAAATGCTATTTTGAACATAGATTTTATTTGGATATACTGCTGAATCGACCCTACAGGAAATTTGGAGCCGCGCACTCTCTATAATGTAAATGTACAAATCTGAATTCAAAAAATTAAAGAGGGTGCTACTGAAATGATTTTTGGTGGCTCCGCTGGAAGCATCACTGATGAGAATTCAATATTCGAAACACGTGTCTGGTGCATGGAAATTGGCATGAAATTTTATTCAAGAAGGCAAAGAGTTGGAACCCTTCGGCATTATTGGATAGATATATCAAAATACAGTTTTTATCATTGCAAAATATGGATTAAGACAATCTACATGACTTTTATTTTACCTGTTAGGTGCTCTGGGATTCCTTCTTACAAAAGACACACAAAAAGGAAAAGGTGCAACGGGGAACTATGCCATTCTAGACCAGCAGCAAGCATTACGATGGATCTATGAAAATATCAAAGGGTTTGGTGGAGACCCAGAACAGGTATTATTCTGAAAACGTCCTTAATTCCTTCGTATAAGTATATTCACCATTGAAGACTTGGGTTACTTTTAGATGCATTTCAAATTCTAAATACACCTTCCACAATTGTTTACATGTAGGATGTGCCCTTTGCATACGTTGCTAGATATATATGGATATATTTCCAAGCTTCCCATGTTCATTTCCTTCATTCCGAACAAAAAAGTCTACATCCAGTGATATGGAGACGAGTTATTTAAAATGAATATATTCCTTGTGACTTGCGAAAATGAAGTACATATTTTGACTATTTTGCATAGAATTTAAAATACTTAGTATGCAGCAACTGAAAGACTAAAACTGATATACCTTTACTGTGCCAAATTAATGGTTTATTTGTATCTGCTTATAAAAGTACATGGACTCATTTGAACTGTTTGGAACTACCAGGCCTTCATTAAAAACAAATATGACATTCCGTATCAATTATTTCAATTTTCCTTTCAAATTCAAAGACTTACGACCCTATGTACTCCACCGTGTGTTCGATGTTTAATAACTAACTATAATCAATCCATGTAATTTCAGATCACCTTATTCGGTCAATCAGCAGGCGCCCAGTCAACTGTCGTCCATCTCATGAACAAAGAAAGTTCAAAGTACTTCAAGCGCGCAATTATCGAAAGCGCCCCTGTGTCTATACCTTTTAAGGATAAAACAGAGATGCTGTTTATTGGCAACTTGTTAGCAGACCAATTAAATTGCCCAGAAGGAGACTTAACATGTCTTACATCTAAGACGGCGGAGGAAATTGCGGAGGCTCAGCATATAACTCGTCCTATTCCGTCATCTTTAAAACTTTTAGAATTCTTTGAGCCTTGGGTGCCATATGTGGACGGAGATATAGTACCGTATCAACCTCTAGAAGCTATGAGAAGGGGTTTATTTACAAACAAACCAATAATGATCGGCACAGTTACTGAGGAAACGAGAATTTACGTCTACAGTGCCTGGTCAAACAATCTGACGCCGTTTGAATATGCTGCAGCCCTCGCTGCTACATTTCCTTCCGAAATAGCTAATGTTTTGGAATTATACCCGCCGCCACCACTAGATGATGACCGAGACGCTCTGATAGTGCCTGCTACAGATTATGTATTTACATGCTGTACCAGAAATTACACCCGATATGCCTCTCAATCTAACAATGGAAGTACATGGCTATATGTTTACGACCACGCATTTTCTTTCCCCGGGTGGACGCCTTTCAATTACTGCCAAGGTCATGTTTGTCATGGATCGGAAATACCTATATTGTTAAGGTCATGGTCAAATGGCAATTTTACAGCAACCCCCGATGAAGTAGCTTTGTCAGAACAATTAATGATATATTGGACAAATTTTGCCAAAAGTGCAGACCCTAATACTGGGTTGAAAAGCAATTTAATATGGCCAAAGTATACATTAGACGGGAAATGGCCATACATGCATTTTAAAACACCTGCTGATGAAAATGGTGTGAACTGGCGCGGTAAATATTGTGATTTTTGGGATGCTGTTGGGTATAAAGCATAATTAAAAATGTTGTAATTGTTCTACATTTAATTACATGTAAACACATTTTGTAAATTTTTGCGTCAATTACTTACATGTTAAACGTCTTCAAATTCAATAGCATCATTTAAGAAGAGAAACAATTTCAGCATTGACCAGACATGCACGTTTCGGGTACTTAACCCCTCGTTAGTGATCCTCAATCTAAACAATGTAATATGGCCAAAATGTGAAAAATATTATGTCCAAAAATATACCAAAAATGTAGCAGGATGGGTGGGATATGATTAGGGCTGTCACGGTTAACCGAAAAATCGGTTAACCGCGGTTCAAGCTTGGTCGGTCCGATTCGGATCGTACTTTTCGGATTTCGGTTCGATTCTTTTTTTTTTTTTTGTTATATCTAGTAATCATTTATTTATTAATTTTGTATGATACACAGACTGTGATCGGGTACTTTGTCGTATTTCACCCGATGAAATGGGTTGTTTCACATCTTGATTGTAAACGTGCACCTGTTTGTTTGACAGGTGGAGTCTCAGACGTCTTCTAAATGTTCTGCTTTGGTTATTTTGTTGAATGTTGATAAAATCTCGAGAAAAATGCTTTCAAAGCAGAAAAAATGAAAAAGAATTATTTGTTGATTTGTTATTCTAACCATTATTTCAACCTTTTGTTGAATTAAAGTACAAAATCTCAAACCGAACCAAAAAAAAAAACGAAAACCGCGGTTCATTTTCCTGAAGCGAACCGAACCGACTAAAGGCTGAACCATGACAGTCCTAGATATTATGCTACAGGACCCACGTTTTAGAAATGTCAAGAGTTTTTGATAACAGAAATTTTCGAATGCGTTGAAGGGACAGAGGATCATCCGAAGTTGAGCGAACTTGGCTACATGTGCCCTCGGGAACTCCTGGTCCACCAGCAGTGAAACTCGCCAAGTGGTTCAAATGTTAAACGTCTTCATGCTGAAAATTATTTGTCCTCCTACCAGAATGCAATCAATTCTATATATGCATTAAATTCTTTACTTCGAAAAAAATGCTAAGGTTCCCCTTAATGTTAGATTTCGAATTAAAATTAAAGCATTAATGATTTACACGTCATATATCGTAAAGAAATACTGTATTATCCCAAAGAATGCTTCTTTTCATCAATAATCGTATAGAGGCCAATCAATAAACAGAGGCACATTTATTGGAACATGAGCAAAGGATCTGTGTCCAACAATGAACAAACCTGTAAACGATGGCGACATCAATGTAAGTGGTACGCTTCCGCCCTTTTTGAAACAAAAACAAAGGAAGCAAAATTTATCTCTTAACCTTTTTTCACAAACAACAAGCTATTGATAAGATCGAAGCTGCAAGTACGAGAAGGGTAGGTATCTCTCGCCTGCATACGCTTCCGCCCTTAAGTATTCAAATAAAGGAAGTAAAATTTATATCTTAACCTTTTTTTACATAATACAAACTATAGTGAGATCGCAAATATGAAATTGGTAAGTATATATTTCTCGTATTCATTTTCCTAGATTTGATCTACGTACAACTTTTAAACTTTTAAAATTCCGAGACATTTTGAAAATTTGCAATGTTAAGCTTTACACAGACCAAGAATAAAGATAATTTTTCTTTAGATTTCAGGGCATTTAATTCTTTCGACCCTGATTGGAATTCATGACTTCATAAGTTGTCAGTCCCTAACAGCGGGAATAGAAAGTATATGTGATATGGAAAGAAACATCGCAGAAATAGAAGAAAGTGAGTAATTATTAAGATGCTAAGTAGCATCTTCCACCATTTTGTTCATCACAGATGGCTCCACAAAGCCGTGCAATGCAATATAATGAAATATACACGTATAATAAACATCAAAGACGTACCTATCAAATATTCAGTCTCAAAGCCGAGTAGGAAAGGCAAAATCATTAGAATTTCAGTTTGAACGGTTACAAGTCATCCAAACTGTTCGACAGAGTTTACACAAGACTGTATCAAATTATTGAATGAAAGTCTATGGTGGCATACTTCTGCCCCCTACATGCGAGATATTTTTCTTCAGATTAAGTCAACATGAAAGTTATTAATGTCAGCAAGCAAGTTATTTATGTCAACATGCAACTTATTTATGTCGACATGCATCTTAACTATCTTGCATGTCAACATATATATCTTGCATGTTGACAAAATAAGTTGCATGTCAACATAATTTTTTTTGCATGACTACGTAATTATGTTGCATGTCAATATATTTAACTTGCACGTCAACATATTTATATGCATGTTGAAATAACATCTATAAAAATATCTTGCATGTAGGAGACAGAAGTATGCCACCATAAAAGACAAACACAAAAGCCGAAATCAGATTCCAAAAAATTACAAGGCTTACAAATTCATGAGAAAAAAAAATAGAAAACAAAACATTCTTTCTCGCGCGAAAAGAAAAATCAGACTAACATACGGAGACACTGACACAGCATCATAGAAACAAGGAGGACAACTTTATCAAATGAATAATATCAAGAGTCCACTTAGAAAATAGGGGGGGGGGGGCTATGCATTGCGTTGATAAGAGAATTTAAATGTCATATATATATCACCAGCCTTACAAATAAGGGACCAAATAGTATTGACTACATCTAAATTTGATAAAAAAACATTCAAATGTTAAAAAGTTTAAAAGAACCACTTGCTTAGTACATTATCCTTTAAAGAACACTCCATACGCAATATTTTTTTTTAGTTAAATTTCTGAAAAGTGGGCACTGTAGCATCATATCCCACCCATCCTGATACATCTTTCGGTATTTTTTGGACATAATCTTCACACTCTGTGGCCATATTACATTGTTTAGATTGAGAATCACTGAAGAGGGTGAAGTACCCGAAACGTTCATGTCTGATCCATGCTGAAATATATCTGGTCTCAAATGATTCATGAATCCTGAACCTTGGTTCTGTAGCATCATATCCCAGCCATTTTGCTTTGTCTTTCGGTATATTTAGGACATAATTTTCACAGATTTTGGTCATATTACATTGTTTAGATTGAGGATAACTGACGAGGGTTTATTACCCGAAACGTGCATGTCTGGTCCATGCTGTAAATTTATCTGCAAATTATGCTAATGAATTTGAAGACGTTATAATATATGAGGCGCCGTTTTAATATTTATTCCCTATTTTTTGATATCACAAATTTATTTTTTGATATCACAAATTCATTTTTTGATATCACAAATTTATTTTTTGATATTAAAAAATAATTTGTGATATCAAAAATTCATTTTTTTATATCACAAAATCGATTATTTGATATCAAAAAATCGAATTTGTAATATCAAAAATTCGATAAGATTTTGTTATATAAAAAATTACAATTTTTGATATCGCAAAATTGATTTTGTGATATCAAATAATCGAATTTGTGATATCATTAATTCGAATTTTTGATATCACAAATTCGAATTTGTGATATCAAAAAATAGAATTTGTGATATCAAAAAATCGATTTTCTGATATCACAAAATTAAACGGAATTTAATCGATTATCCATTATTTGATATCACAAATTCTTTTTTTTTTTGATACCAAATAATGGAATTTTTGATATCATAAAATCAATTTGTATTAGCCGTTTTACTATTTATTTCCTATTTTTTGATATAAAAAAATAGAATTTGTGATATCACAATCTCGATTTTTTGATATCACATATTCGATTTTGTGATATCACAAATTCCGTCATATTTTGTAATATCAAAAAATTGATTTTTTGATATCACAAATTCCATTTTGTGATATCAAAAAATTGAATTTGTGATATCACAAATTCGAATTTGTGATATCAAAAATTCGATTATTTGATATCACAAAATAGAATTTGTGATATCAAAAAAATCTATTTTTTGATATCACAAAATATGACGGAATTTCTGATATCAAAAAATCGAATTTGTGATATCACAAATTCGAATTTGTGATATCAAAAAATAAGGAATAAATAGTAAAACGGCGCCTCATAATGATAAACATTTGAAGACATGTAAGCTGTTGATGCAGATCACAACTGTCGATGACATCGATAAATATGAATAGATTGACTCTGGGGGAAGTCTGAATTATGGATTTGAATAAAGATTAAATACCATGGATTGAACAACAATTTAACATTATTTTTCGATATACTTTTATAGAGCTCTTTGTAAACTTAGCACTAAGGAAGGAATCTAATCAGAGCTCTTCAAGGTTTAAAAATGATGTAAAAGGTGATTCCCAAAGGGCAGTGGATGGAAACAGAAATCCAAACATTAGTGACCAATCTGTATCATGCTCGCACACCAGCTTGACTCCTCCAGAGGAGCGTCCATTTTGGTATGTGGATTTGGGTGACGTCTACAGAATCCACCACATCAGTATACTAATCAGGGGAGACTGCTGTGGTTAGTATCAGTCCAAAGAATTATGGACATTACTTACAAATTACAAATTAAAACATTTTTCTTAAACACTGTTTGAATTTTTAGAGTTCATGGGGATATAGCTTCTTTGATTGTATTGTTACCGATAGTTATATTTCCCCCATCTGTTTTCCTATTGTTTCTTTTAACAAATGGAACGATGCTTTTAGTTCTTTGTGTTTGATGTCATCTTTGGTGCTTGGTCTTCCTAGTCCCTTTTGTATATCTTATTGTGCTTGTCCGGTCTGTTTTGTTTATCTTATTGTGCTTGTCCACTCTGTTTTGTACATTTTATTTGCTTGTCCACTCTGTTTTGTATATCTTATTGTGCTTGTCCACTCTGTTTTGTATGTCATATTGTGCTTGTCCCCTCTGTTTTTTATATTGTATTGTGCTTGTCCACTCTGTTTTGTATATCTTATTGTGCTTGACAACACTGTTTTGTACATCTTATTGTGCTTGTCCACTCTGTTTTGTTTATCTTGTTGTGCTTGTCCGGTCTGTTTTGTATATCTTATTGTGCTTATCCACTCTGTTTTGTATATCTTATTGTGCTTGTCCACTCTGATTTTGTATATCTTATTGTGCTTGTCCACATTGTTTTGTACATCTTATTGTGCTTATCCACTCTGGTTTTTTTTACCTCATTGTGCTTGTCAACTCATGTTTTGTATATCTTATTGTGCTTGTCCACTCTGTTTTTTATATCTTGTTGTGCTTGTCCACTCTGTTTTGTATATCTGATTGTGCTTGTCCACTCCGTTTTGTATATCGTATTGTGCTTGTCCACTCAGTGATTTGTATATCATAATTTACTTGTCCTCTCAGTTTGTTGTATATCGTATTGTGCTTATCCACTCTGTTATGTCTATCGTATTGTGCTTGTTCATTCTGTTTGTATATCTTATTTTGCTTGTCCACTCTGTTTTGTACATCGTTTTGTGCTTGTCCACTCTGTTTTGATATCGTTTTGTGCTTGTCCACTCTGTTTTGATATCTTGTTGTGCTTGTCCCTCTTGTCTACTCTGTTTTGTATATCTTATTGTGCTTGTCCACTCTGTTTTGTATGTCTATTTGTCCTTGTCCACTCCGTTTTGTATGTCTATTTGTCCTTGTCCACTCTGTTTTGAATATCTATTTGTCCTTGACCACTCTGTTTTGTGAACGAATCAAAAAATAATATCAGTAGTGCTCCAGGCAGAAAAAGAGGAAATTCAAATATTGAAATATCAAAATCAAAACTCTAAGCATTACCTAAAATTGATGCAAAAAAGCTGGACAAGGACATACCTACGCATTGAAGGAGATCACCTTTGTATTAGAATATTTTCCGTTTTGATGAATAAGAAAAGGGCATACAGAAAAATCTCAGCAATGAATGAAAGTCAAGCAGAAAACCGAAATCAGATTCCAAAAATCACAATCAAAAGGCTTACAAATTCTTGATAAGAAATATAAAACAGAACTTTTTCACGAGAAAAGAGAAAAAGACAAACAGACAGAGACAATAACACGGGACATGCATGCATAATTGCAACAACAGTGAAAACCAAACAATCAGAACCAGAGACAACAAAAATACACAAAAAATCAAAGCTCTGAAGGCGAGCTTCGTTTGACAGTGATCCTTGTCAAGGGAAATATATGTAAAATGAAGGAGGGGATCTCCAACAACACTCGGCTGCAGCACACACAGCAAAACTCCAAAACACCCAATGCAAAAACATTAAAGAGACACGCACAGAGAGAGACGTAAAAGGGACAAGGAACACATGTAAATAATCATTATTCTTCTGTCATCGTATTTAAATCTAAATAATGTGGTGTACAGTAAACTTCGTATATAACGAAGCCCAGGTGACCATTGGTCGAAATTCGTTATAGCGATATTTCGTTACATGCATTTTTGTGCAAAATACACGTATACAGTAGGGCAATGAAAACTGAGAGATCAAGCGTTTATTTTTAAACTGAATGAGAACAGATTGTGTATATACATACAACAGAATACTGGATATTTTAAAAATAACCATTTTTCAATTACAAGTGCGGGTTAGTTATTGGTCATAACAATTTTTTCGAGAAGGTGAACACTTCCTTCATACACCTGTCGTTAATTTTTCAAATTTTTGAAAGATCGCACTCAGTGTTGCTCTGTGGAATATAAAATTTTAACCAATATATCTTATTCTGACTGTCCTATTCAACGTCGTTTAAAATTGATATTTTAGTCCCTATATATATATAGTATCAACGTTCCATTGGCTTTGAAATTTTAAATTGAATGAACGGAAAGTTAATTAAGACCAGTATTAATACAAGCTATGTTGTGATTGATTAAGTAAATATTCTTTACAGTTGACATGCCGATAGAAAAATGACTGACAATCATTACCTGATGGGTATACAACACCTCTTCTAATAGGTAATTAGCGCAAGGACTTTTCAACAGAGCAATTATATGATAATAAGTAATTATCAGTCCGCCGAGTGTGTTAATTTGGAGGGCATTTCGTTACATCAGGTGAAAAAGTTAATAAAATATAACCATGGGACCACAAGATGGCTTCGTCAAAGCAAATAATTCGTAATATACAAAGTCGTTACAAGCGTACACAAATCAATGGGGGGTTATAGGACTTCTGCAGGGTTTTCATTTTACATCGTTACATGCAGAATTTCGCTGTAAACCTATTCGTTATAGGTGAAGTTAATTGTAGTCGTTTTCACGACAAACCTTTCTTTTTATAATCAATAGTAATTACGTTCAAGTAGTGCTGGTGGCGTAGTGGTTAGCGCGATGGACTACGAACCAACAGATCGTAGTTCGAATCCTACCATTACTTGTCATTGCAAAACTAATGTTACCTTAGACAAGTTACTTTACACTACGTTGCACTCTCTCCATCCAGGAGTGAACGGGTACATTTTGTACCTGGCACACGAGACGAGCTGGTAATATGAATGAAAAGCGACAGCTTGTGTTGTCCCAAAGGAGTTCAGAATGATCTGGATTGTACAGGTCTCACTAGGGAGGTCATTGTAGTTCTAAGTCGCGTGAGGCTTAGGGGAATGAGACTATAAACCCCTATCTTTACCTTTACGTAATACTAATGAAAAATACAAAAAATGATAATACTCTCAAGACATCAATAGAATTTAAAAGCCGGATGAAAACAATGAAAAATCCTTCTGTCACTAGTCGAAGGCTTTGCTTGGTACTGGACCAATCTACAGTAACAGCGTATTCTTAGAACTGTGACAAAAGGACTCCATAACGGGCCTGTCTGAATTTAAGTCGGACTCCTCGGATAATTACATGCATGAGCTCGCTACAGCAATCAAAGCATGGACTGTATTTCGTATGCCTTCTGTTTTTCTTTATATCCATTTAAATTGTCAATATTGAAATATATGTTCTATAGTACCAATTTCATTGTACTAGACACATGTTTCGGATATTGAATCCTCGTCAGTAGTACTCAATGTCAAACAATTAGAATAAAGCCAAAGTGAATTTACCTAGCGCCATCTACAGTAGAAACTTTTTAGGTCCTCTTGCCAAAAATGAAGGGCTCTAAATTTTATGTAGGGTATATTCAGCAGCGTATTTCAGTGAAAAATATGACCCAAAAGTCATAAATCAAAAGGAGGGTAGGCGCAAGGAGCTTAATACTAAACATGACGAGGACAAAGCTATGCAATATGCAATGAGGGAGATATTCAGGTCTAATTTGACGACAGAATATTTAGAATATATTTCAATGCAGTGCGTAAACACTAAAGTTAGGCGAGCGATATCCTCGGGAACTTGCAGTCCACCAGCAGCGATACCATCCTAGTGGTTGAAATTGTCAATATTGTACTAGAAACGTGTTTCGGATAGGTATTGGATCCTCGTCAGTAGTACTCAATGTCAAACAATTTGAATAAAGCCAAAGTGAATTTTCCTAGCGCCATCTACACTATAAAATTTATTTCCTCTTGGCAAAAACTTTATGTAGGATGTATTCAGAAGCGTATTTAAGTGAAAAATATGGCCCAAAAATCGTTGGAGGGTAGGCACAAGGAGCTTAATTCTAAACATGGCTTTGGTGTATGTTTAAATATAAGGCATTCAAGTGTTTTGGTGAAAATTATATCTTCTTAAATCCTGGAACAATGCACTCATAATACTGAATCTAAAAAATTCTTTTATCTTACTGTCTATGAAAACAAGAGGAACGATTCCATGATGTTCAGGTGACAGTAGCGGGTCCAGACGAGGAGTATGACGTATCTTGTGGCTACTTCAAAGGACCTGGCAAGGCGGCAGAGATAGTCAAATTCCTATGTCCCTCGAACACAAGAGGTCGATATGTCAAAGTTCAGATCATGGAGGGTGAAAGGAACATCCTTGAACTTTGTGAAGTGGAGGTCATGGGACCAGGATGGTAAAAGAACTAGCGAATCTAGTTAGGCGTACGGAGAAACTGGTTACAGAGACGATTTGCTTATTCGAAAACTCAGCCATAAATTTATTTGACGTACAATTTATTTCTAAATAAATAAACTTCATTTACTGAAACGTATACTCTTGGTGCTTTTAATTCATGCGATATTTTTATGATGTTTTATCCTTCATTTATCGATTACATATTTTTCTTTACTGATCTCTTTATTCAATTATGCAATATAAAACCCTTCAACAACAACAACAAAAAAATATTGAAAATATTGCTTCAAATAGTTTGTAAAAATAAAATTGTACACACAAGTTTAAAGCAATCGTCAAATCCTCTTCTGCCCTGTTTCTGTACTTTTCTTGTGAGCTGCTTCAACATACGTAATTGGCCAGAAATAATAAATTGCTTTATTTTGACATAAAAAAACTATATTGTTTTCCTTTCGGTTTGAGGTATATTCATGAAATGTTGCATTGAATATTTATGCAGTTTGATAAACAACCGTCACCTCTATGTTTACTTTATTGAGACTTAATCATCAAAATCTTCTGTGTGTCGCCCTGTCATCTATGGTTTGTAAAATTGAACAAAAATTGGATTTCATTAAACAAAACTCCAAAAATGTTTTCTTGAAATACCGGTACGTGAATGGACGTCAAACACAAAAACCAAACTCATATTCATAACTAATAGGCAATGAAAATGCAGAACTAAACAAAATAATTTAAACTTTCAGCAATAGAGCCATAAAAAATACCAATGGAGATGAGATCAGGTGTACAGGGAGTGTAAGCATCTCCTGTTTTTTTTTAGAAACAATCGTTTGTTTAGCCATTCTGAATAGGTCAAGTTTCGTGAATGCGTGAAATTCGGTGTTTTTGAATAGATCTTACTTACCAAAGTTTTATCTGAAATGAAATCTGGACTTCAAAAATATTGTTTTACAGTATATTCTTGAAGCGGTATAAACCAGATGTGGCTATTTCATAATTCATAGGAACTTGTAGAACATCTGAAATCCACTCATTTCAATAGAGTCCATTCGATCAAAGACTTTGATTTTTCGACACTTTACACAACGATCCCACATTCTAAATTGAAAGAAAGACTCGCAAAAATTATTAGCAATGCGTTACAAGCAAGAACGGCAATCACAAATATAAATTAATTGTTGTTAACTATGGCAAAATCTACTTTGTTAAAGGAAATTCCGATTAATAAAATAAGTCCACTGAAACAGATATTATTCAGATGTTAACCTACGTGATTGAACAAATTGTCGGAATTCCAATGGGAACCAAATGTGCCCCACTCCTTGTCGACATTTTTCTTTACTCGTACGAAGCTGAATTCATTCAATCTTTGGTCTCTGAAGGAAAAAGGTACTTAGCTTCTGACTTTAATTTCACCCACAGATAAATAGACGATGTGCTGTCCATCAATAATTTAAATCCGTGTATTACCTTAGCAGAATCTATCCTTCGGATAAGTCAAAGAAACTACAGAGACAAATAATTCAGCATCCTATTTGGACATAATGTTGTCCTACGACACTGATGGTCACATGAACACCTCATTCTATGACAAACGTGAATACTTCAATTTCAGCATTACAAACTTTCCTTTTCTGAGTAGCAACATCCCTTCATCGCCTGCTTATGGCGTGTTCATATCTCAGTTGATACGCTATGCCAGAGCAAGTACCAAATAGACGGATTTTGTTCTGAGAGCTAGGCGTCTTTCAGATAAGCTTCTCAGTCAGGGATATGTTTGTGACCGACTAACATCGTCACTGAGGAAGTTCTACGGTCCATATGGGGAACTCGTCCAACACTATGATGTCCCACTCTCCAGAATGGTGGATGATATTCTGTCATAGACCATTTGAACCATCCAACCAAAGATTGTACTCGATGTCTTCCGAAATGGAAGTATCCGGATGTGACAGTTCTACCGAATTGAAGCGGCGGGTGTTGCATGCAAGCAGGAGATGCTTACTCTTCCTGGGCTCCTGGTCTCACTTCCATATCGGGAGTTCGCTTCTTTTCATGTCGTGGAGTTTTTTGTTTGTTTGCTTTGGTTCCTGTTTTATCCTGATTTTGTATGCCTTCGGGTTCTGATTTTCTGAATCATCGATTTTGTGCTGTATACATGGATATGGTCATTATCCATATTTGTCATTCATGACAGGTTTGTGTAAGCATCTTGCCCTTCATATGACCACCGAGAAGGCATCTTTTCTTCGTATTACCATCGGGACTATCGGGGAAACTTTGCCATACGAAGAAGAAACGAACGTGTCAAGAACCTCCAGATGGAATTAGGAAGGCAATACGACTTCGCGACAACCTCGCAATTCCATCGTAATGCCATCGTACTCTAGTACGATGACTTTAAGATGGGATCCCAATACGAAAGATGACAGACACAAATATTAAAGAAAACATTTCAAATGACAGACACAAATATTAAAGAAAACATTTCAAAGCCATTTTGAAAATGCGTGTACGGCCACGAGACCCCTTAATCGGCCCTTGATTTTTCTCTTAAAACAAATTTCAGGAGGAATACTTGATATCTGTCATGAAAATACACGAATGTTTACCGCTTTTCATGAAAAGAATAATATAACCAAACAATGTGCCATTTAACTGTAATGACGTCATGAATTGACGTCATTTTGACGTTATTGATAAAATATGACGAAAATGGCTGGGAATTTTGTCTTTTGTCGTAGAATTCAATGTTGCCGCATGCGTTAACAGAGATAAAACGTTTATGACAAAAGGATATAATGATAATCTTTCACATATAAATTTTCCATCATAGTTAATGCATGCGGCCATTGCTAATTTAATAGAAATATTGAGTTTTTGAATTAATTTCGCCGAATATGACCTATTTTGGTGTTTTCAAAGGGCTTAAAGGTGTTGATAAAAGCCTTTACAAAAAGTAGATTCGTGTTTCAGTAGAGAACGTTTCAAAATGTCAAATAACAGCTAAAAATTCTACAATGTTCTAAATTTATCAAAATTAGGGCCAATATCGGGCTTCGTGGCCCTTCCCCTTTATCAAAATAAAAACCGTTCTGTCTTCTCAAAATTTGCAAGTTCTTAAACGTCTTTACATTCAATAGCATCATTTAAGAACAGATAAATTTACAGTATGGACCAAGTTCACATTTAATGCACTTTCAAGCAAAATGGCGCACTTTGGTGATTTAAAAAAAAAAATAATGCATATCAGAGAGCATGTACAGACTCGGTATTTCTCTACTCGTGGTATATATCCATTTTCACCTTGTTTACATTGAATCATCAACTTATTTCCACCAATGATGTTTATAAATGAAATTCATGATTTTTAAGCCGATTTATGGTTGATAATAATTCATGTCATCAGCTACGCAAAGGTCATTGATCACCGAACCCGTTGTCTGGTAGTCACACTTTCATATAAACCATTGTAATTTGATATGCCCTGGACATTTATAAAACTTTCTGAGATGTAAAGATTGTAAAATGATTGATAAAAAAATGTTTTCTTCATGTTCTATCCACACAAACACTATCCTTTGAAATATTTTTATCAAACATTCAATTTGGAATATAGCTATGTTTTATTTCATATTAATCATCATGAATACATGTACATAGATACTTTCGTAAAGAATTGGTAGATAAATAAAAGAAAGCCTTCAACACAACTGAATACAATCCCCACATTTACACAATACATAATGTAATCGTTATCAAATGTTAGAGATTTTTTTTACATACGCTCCTATGGTATTGAATTCATCACATTCTTATACATTTGTAACCTTAGACAGTGCAATGCAAGTATTTCATATATTGTTTTTATTTTCGTGCATGAAACATCGACGGCGGATGCAGCTAGCCAACAGGGGAAACTTACTCCTCCCGGGCACTTGGTCCCACTTCTAGCTTGCTGGGGGGGGGGGGGTCCGTCGATGCTCAATTTTGTGCTCTATTGTGAGTGCTGTTGAGAATATCGTCAGTATCTTCTTTCACTCATTTGTGTCACACTTATGCCCTTTGCCATGTGGAGCTCGTAAAAACGTTACCCGCGAGGGGTTTGACAGTAAGTGTTTTGAATATTTTCCCTGACATGGTCGCTATAGCACTTTCTATACAGATGTAATCTCAGAGAGTGCAATGCATGTATTTTACATAGTTATTATTTTCGTGCATGAAACATCGACGGCGGATGAGGCTAGCCAACAGGGGATACTTACTCCTTCCAGGCACCTCGTCCCACCTCTAGCTTGCTAGGGGTCCTTCGATGCTCAATTTGGTGCTCAATTGTGAGTGCTGTTGAGATAATCTTCAGCATCTTCTTTAACTAATGTTTATGGTAGTTACAGTGACAAATATGATTAATGACCATATCCCTGTATACAGCACAAAATCGACAATTCAGAAAATCAGAAACCGAAGGCATAAAAATCAGGATAAAACAGAAACCAAAGCAAACAAACAAAAACCTCCACCACATGAAAAGAAGCGGACTCCCGATATGAGAGTGAGACAAGGTGCCCAGGAAGAGTAAGCATCTCCTGCTTGCATGCAACACCCGCCGCTTCAATTCGGTAGAACTGTCACATCCGGTAACTTCCATTTCGGAAGACATAGAGTACAATCTTTGGTTGGATGGTTCAAATGGACTATGACATTCTGGAGAGTGGGACATCATAGTGTATGACGAGTTCCCCATATGGACCGTAGAACTTCCTCAGTGACGATGTTAGTCGGTCACAAACATTTCCCTGACTGAGAAGCTTATCTGAAAGACGCCTAGCCTTCAGAACAAAATCCGTACATTTGGTACTTGCTCTGGCATAGCGTATCAACTGAGATATGAACACGCCATAAGCAGGCGATGAAGGGATGTTGCTACTCAGAAAAGGAAAGTTTGTAATGCTGAAATTGAAGTCGTCACGTTTGTCATAGAGTGAGGTGTTCATGTGATAGATACTGCTCAGGTAATCCGCGAAATTTGGATTATTGATGGACAACACATCGTCTATGTATCTGTAAGTGAAGTGAAGTCAGAAGCTAAGTACCTTTTTCCTTCAGAGACCAAAGATTGAATGAATTCAGCTTCGTACGAGTAAAGGAAAATGTCGGCAAGGAGTGGGGCACAAATGGTCCCCATTGGAATTCCGACAATTTGCTAGAAGACCTTTCCTCCAATTACAACAAAAATGTTGTCGATCAGAAAGTTTAACATCTGAATAACATCAGTTTCATATAGTTAACAACAATAAATTTGTATTTGCGATTACCGTTCTTACTTGTAAACGCATTACTTATAATTTTTGCGAGTCTCTCTTTCAATTTAGAATGTGGAATTGTAGTGTAAAGTGTGGAAAAATCAAAGGCTTTGATCGATTGGACTCTACTAAAATGAGTGGATTTCAGATGTTCTAAAAGTTCCTTCGAATTCTTTAAAATCCACATCTGGTTGAGAATATACTGTTGAACAATATTTTTGAAGCCCAGATCTGATTTCAGATAAAACTTTGGTGAGTAAGATCGATACAGAGTTGGTAGAACATTTTGAGGAACCAGCTATGAAACGTTGTTTGTACGGATTCTCATGCATTTTAGGTATGCAGTATAAGTTTGGCAAATCTAAATCTAAATTGTTAGTGTCGAAGCCAAAGGAAGCAAGAGCTGATTTGTGGTTATCTATTATTTCTAAGGCAGAAATGTTTGTTGGGGTGTAAGTGGGATTTCCAGGTGTCGAATTTAAACCCAACTCTTTAACTAGACTGTCGAAATAGTACTTTTTGCAAGTAAATGTGTAATTATTTGAGGCTTTGTCCGCTAGTGTGATGACATAATGTTCTTGGAGGTAGGTAAGCTCTGTGATAACATCAGGGTAATTAAATATAGACTCGAATCTGGTGTTCACAGTTGATTTTAATCGGTGAATTCTAGATAAAAGTAACCCTCTGATGGATTTTATCCATTCGGAAAGGGTGTCGAGCTGTACATCCTCTTTCTTTGCCCAACGTCTTGGCATATTCCTCACAAGAGTCCATGATAATTTTGACATTTGTTTCCATGTAAAGGACATACTTTCTATGTATTTGGGAACTCATTCCATGTGAAAGAACATCAGAAATTGAATATATAAACATCTTTTAATTTTTGAAATCAGTTTATATGCTAAAGTTATATATATAACTTCCAATTTTTCATGATTTTGGCCTAGAAAATGGCTTTTTGCCCCGAAACCACATTTGATGTAGGAATTCGAATTTGAAACTTATTCAATCCGAAAGAACATCAGAAACTAGGTACATTTACATTTTTTAAATTTCTGTTATTATTTTTAATGCAAAACTTATAAATTATTTCCAGTTTTCTATGATTTTTCTGTAATACTAGCCCATAGTTAATATCTTTATATTAATGGTTTGCTTTAATCATAAAATTCCCACGGCAGTTTATTTTCTTACATAAGGCACTCCACTACATACTCAAACCCCCTCCCTTGTTCAGTTTGCATTGCCCCCCTCCTCGCTACAAAACTCTATTTTGTCAAAAGATGTGTATTTGTGAGATACACCATCAGTAAAAGCAGCGTTCTGTAACTGGGGGGACAATGTTTAAAAAAAAAATTCAATTTTCCATTGATCTCTATAGAAAAAAAAGACGTATTTTGCCCCACGATTTAGGGAAACGATACACGGGAAATCTTATCCAACTGCTGATAATGATGAAACCAAGAACTGGTATCAATTTTGTGAAAGAATTTTCTTGAATTTCCCATTTTGAAAGTTACATTTTTTCAGGCCAAATACGCCTTATCTTATCAGCTCCTTTATACTCCTTTCAAAATAAGTTAACATAGCGCAATGTTTTCGCCGATAAGAAGAAATTAGTTCAAGTTCAATAAAGATAAAACAGTGAAGTTCAGAGGCTAAAGACCTTAATCATAAATACATAACCCCTGACATGTTGTATAATATAAACCTACTAGCCCTCAGCCTCTTTACGGGTAAGATTTTTAACCAAGATGAATGTACATGTACTAGTAGAGGTTAATAGAATCTATCACGTCGTTGAGACTGAGACAGGGGAATCTCATCCGAGTGCTAAAGATTTGCAATCCACGACGAGGCTTGCCGAGTCGTGGATGTAGCAAATCTTTTGCACGAGGATGAGATTCCCCTGTCTCAGTCGTAACGTCGTGATTGATTATTTTTCTCACTCACCTCATTTTATCATCACTTTAATGGTTTTTTTTAAAGCTAGAATCAATACCAAAACCTACACAAATCTAACGATGGCGTGACGTTACTTTCTATGACGTCATAATAGGAGTCACGTGGAGTGCGAGACAAGGAAATCTCAAACTGCTACGTCTACGTTTTTTCTTTTGTCTCACGACGTAAGTGAGTGAGAAAAAGGTAGCTAAATCAATTATTGATCTTTATAACAGATAAAGATACTTTAAAAGATTCATCTGAAGTCTCAAACATTTTTTATTAAAAATTTTTATTCTTAGTTTATTCTTAGTTCAAACTTTATTCTTAGTTTTTAACTAAGAATAAAGTGCTACAGTTTGTCACAATTGACCATTCCGAACGCGGGAACATTTTGAGAAATTTCATGACGTCACAATGCAATTTCGATGTTTGACCGAGGTTCGAAACTTGTTTGTCCGAGGTAAAAGCATTGTGACGTCACGAAATTTTGCATTTATTTTCCCGCAATCGGAAGGGTCAATTCTTCACTTGCAGATAGAAAATAAGAGGAAATACAAAATAGTAAAAGGAATAATAAAAAACGATGAAAAAATTGAATTTCCGTTAAAGTTTTTGTCGTACCGTCATACTAGATTAGCTCTTTCATATGTAAAAACGAATTTGACGTTGGCAAGACAACCATATAATAGATTTTTAGAAGGTATTATTCTTTCTTAAT
Organism: Pinctada fucata; assembly: GCA_028142955.1. NCBI lineage: Eukaryota > Metazoa > Mollusca > Bivalvia > Pterioida > Pteriidae > Pinctada > Pinctada fucata. Next base: position 24,994,121 of record AP027113.1, on the reverse strand, counting down.
ACTAGTGTTTATGCAATATTTGTTTGATACAATTAAAAGTTCATTGAAACGACCTGTGATGTTAAGTGCCGTCAATTGCCCATCTTTTACTTTCGGCACCAGCGCAACTAGTTTAGATAAAAATGCGTCCTGTACTTGAAATTATAAGAGGAAATCAAACATGTTTTTTAACTAATTCAATTATGAGAAATAATTCAATTGTGAGAAATGGCCTATTTTTACGTAGAAATGAGAGTGGGATCTTTTTATTATGTAAATAAAATGATAAAAAAAAATTAAGAATCGGTTGATTTTGTTGACCGAAACGTCAAAATTGATTACATTTAACAACGTATCGATTGAGAAATACAATAGACCCGGATGCACAGTGGTCTCTAGGCATGTATGTCTGCATTTAACGTAGCTCGCGGGGAAGCTTTCATCACAATCAAATGTGTACGCAGGTTTCACCCTCGAATTTTTTTATGTGCACATCTACGCTATGACGTCATAAACCTTACTTGATCGTAACGCCACGTTACGTTGCGCGACATACATTGTTAGGGCGCAAATAATGGCTTTTTAGCTCACCTGAGCCAAAGGCTCAAGTGAGCTATTGTCATAGTGTGGCGTCCGGCGTCCGTCGTCCGTCGTCTGTCGTCCGTCGTCCGTCGTCCGTCGTCCGTCCGTCGTAAACTTTTAACATTTTCAATTTCTTCTCAAGAACGGCTGAAGGGATTTTGATGAAACTTGGTATGCATGAAGTACTAAAGGTCCTCTACCAAGTTTGTTCATTTCGGCTTGATCCCTTCAGGGGTGGATCCAGGGCGGGGTCAAATAGGCCCCGGAGGGTACCCCTCTTCAAAAATCTTCTTCTCCAGTTCCACTGAATGGATTGAAAAACTAATTTTATCTATGTGATCAAGAAGGATGTATGATTCAAGTTTGTTCATTTCGTTAAAATCCGACAACTAATTTTTGACGCGTTTTTGACGTCTTTTCGGACTTAGTCAGAAATGCACATTTTTGCACTTTTTCTTTAAATAACTCAATAAGTGTATGATTTTACACACTCATTTACTACATATTTATCATATTTAACTTACTTAATGCTTTGATATGTATTTTATGCTTAAATTTTATTTTTTTGATTTTTTATGAATTTTTTTCTTATGTAAAAAGGAAGGGGGGGGGTGATTTTCATACATTTTCTGCTTCTTTTCTATAACCACTCTTCAGATTGTCATGACAATTTGTAGGTATGAGGTACTCATGCATGGTACCCTACAAGTGAAAGAATTTTGTCCAGATATCCACTTTTGGATTTTTAAGGAATATTTTTTAAGATTGTACATAGGTATAATGTATGTTTTCCATGCCCAATGGACCCATGGGGAGTGGCTTCAAACCCCGGCGGGACCCCAACAAATTTTTTTTTCCCTTTTTATTAGCTCACCTGAGCCAAAGGCTCAAGTGAGCTATTGTCATAGTGTGGCGTCCGGCGTCCGTCGTCCGTCGTCTGTCGTCCGTCGTCCGTCCGTCGTAAACTTTTAACATTTTCAACTTCTTCTCAAGAACGGCTGAAGGGATTTTGATGAAACTTGGTATGCATGAAGTACTAAAGGTCCTCTACCAAGTTTGTTCATTTCGGCTCGATCCCTTCAGGGGTGGATCCAGGGCGGGGTCAAATAGGCCCCGGAGGGTACCCCTCTTCAAAAATCTTCTTCTCCAGTTCCACTGAATGGATTGAAAAACTAATTGTATCTATGTGATCTAGAAGGATGTATGATTCAAGTTTGTTCATTTCGTTAAAATCCGACAACTAATTTTTGACGCGTTTTTGACGTCTTTTCGGACTTAGTCAGAAATGCACATTTTTGCACTTTTTCTTTAAATAACTCAATAAGTGTATGATTTTACACACTCATTTACTACATATTTATCATATTTAACTTACTTAATGCTTTGATATGTATTTTATGCTTAAATTTTATTTTTTTGATTTTTTATGAATTTTTTTCTTATGTAAAAAGGAAGGGGGGGGGGATTTTCATACATTTTCTGCTTCTTTTCTATAACCACTCTTCAGATTGTCATGACAATTTGTAGGTATGAGGTACTCATGCATGGTACCCTACAAGTGAAAGAATTTTGTCCAGATATCCACTTTTGGATTTTTAAGGAATATTTTTTAAGATTGTACATAGGTATAATGTATGTTTTCTTACCAAAAAAGAAAAGAAATTCTCAAATCGCACCGGGTTATACACATTGATACTACTTTTGAATGAAGAAATTTTATTTGAATCACAAAAAAAAATGCCGTAAAGATTAAAAGTACACAACTTTTTTAATATTTTTTCAAAGCCATGCACCTGGTTCCGGACCGGAATTATTCGAATTTTATTATCTGAGGACCCATTTTCACACGTATTCTTCCACACATGTAGATGGTAAACAAAGACGCCATGTTTCTTGTGTTACAAATTTGATTGGTTCAATACCTCCCCGCCCCCTTTCACACGTATTCTTCCACACATGTAGATGCCTCACACACTTTAAAACTATATTCAAAATTTTATTTCATCTATCTAGTAAACAATCACGGGAAGACAATTCAAGATAAACATTGTGTGTATTTTCCACCAATTGTTGAAAATAATACGAAAATAATCGGAACTATTTGACCAATTGTTGAAAATAATAAGAAAATAATCGGAACTATTTGACAGGACAATGACCTAGATATGCATTAATTCATCTTCGTCCCCAAGGCGCATCGTATTCCGCTAGGCGCTTCATTGCAATACAAACAGCAAAGCAGCACTGCGATATATTTCAGGAGATACAGTGCAAACGGAATAGATTTTTATACTTGGAACACTTTCATAATCTGTATCTGTATCTGTATGGGTACGTTGAATTACCAATACTGGCTTGTGATCAACGGAATGAGAGAGCGCATAAACTTACTTAATCGCGCTTCAGGCTGAATCTAAAGCCTTCCACAGTCCTTGACAGCACTTGATGGTTATCCAGTTCGTTCCACTCTGTGACTGTACGTATGAAGAATGAGTTCTTCCTGATGACGGAATTACATGTAGGTATGTTAAAGCAGCGAGTATGGTTTGAGCTATGAACAACGTTCATAATGGTTATCATTCATGTACTTGGAACACTTGCATATACTTGTTATCATGTATAAAGTTTGCTCGAATTTCCTCTGTCTTAGACTCTCTTAGATGAAGTAATTTACGGACTGATTTCTTGAAGAAACGTCTAATGAGTAATCTCTTCCTCTGGATTTTGAGAATGCATAGGACATTTAATATCTGAAATTCTTGAAAATAATTCCGTTCAGAGTTCCTGAAATCTTCCAATGAAATGTTGGACCACAGAAGCTGTTGTTTTAAATAGAGAAAATAAATTATTATTCACAACCTTAAGCCACTGCATGTGTTCGTCATCTTGTATGTATAATATTTCTAAGAGGAACACAGAGGCCTGAGGTTGTGAATAATAAAATATTTTCTCTCATAAAACGACAGGATCCTGTGTTAAGACATTTGGGAATTTTTATCTGTTCAAATAATAGATACATAATGAGTTTTTATCAGACCAAATAACTTCTTGTCGGCAAATCCAATGCAACCGATACATTTCATGAACTCTCTCTGCTAACAACTTGTCCGTGTAACAGACCTATGATGAGGTAAAACAATTAGTTAACAGTAAATAACGATGTCGTAGGTCTGCTAGTTGGACAAGCTTAACAATTTCATGGGCCTTTTAATTTGTTTCAAACTGCGAAACCTTAGAGAAACCACTTGAGTTGTTGAACAGCGTATGCTGAAATGCGACGCTCCTTCTCGCCTGTTGAAATATGCATAGGCAAGAAGCGTCGCATTTCAGCATATTTACTTAAAATTATTTGTTCAAGTGGCTTCACTGGGTCATGAGGTTTGATACAACATACACTGCTTTTTTGGAAAACAAACTGGCACAATTTCTGCACAACTCACTTGAATTGATGAATATTGGATCAAAACGATTTTAACTGTACGTTTCATGTATTTGAGATGAAATCAATACTATTCAAAAGCATAATTCATAGATTTCAGTGAATAAAGGCAAAACCGAAAAATCTTTGTTTTTTATGCCCCTGGAATAAAAGATTCGGGAGCATAAAGTTTTTGGCCTGTCCGTCTGTCTATTGGTCTGTCTGTTTTCCAAAAAACTTTAACATTGGGCATAACTTTTGAATGGAAGCTGGTGATAGAGGTTTCATATTTCACATGTGTATTTACCAAAATTTTTGACCTCATGACCATAACCTTGACCTTTCACGTATTTCTCAAAAACTTTAACATTGGGCATAACTATTGAATGGTTATAGTGATAGGGCTTTCATATTGTACATGTGTATTCCTTGTGACAAGATCTTTCCATTGATACCAATATTACGCTGACCCTGACCTCTCACATACTTAACAGAAAATGGTGTTTATACTAACAAAGATGCCGCCGGGGGCATTCTCGTTTCACAAACACAGGCTTTATAATTTCTGGCATGCTAGCTATCAATAATGAAAGGTTTTGTGTTCAATTTTAAATAAACTTAATTTGTGAAATCATTTCATTGTTTTATTCTTTTTCTGCTGCACATTTATGTGGAATTTTACAATATGATTTTATTTTTGATGTTGCATAATTGAACTATACTAGCTGGGCATATGACGTTAGACCACTTTATCCCTTTTTTTTTTTCAAATCAGTAAAAAAGTTATTGTTTTGAAATGTGACTATTTTTTTCTTTTTTGTACCTTTAAATGTTGTCTGAAAAAAAAACACTTCTCTGCATCCGGCAAAAATCTTTTTAGAAAGGTTGTGGGCTAAAATCCTGGTACTGGCACTATCAGTATTCAATGTCAGTATGTCAGTTAGAGCGTGCATGGGTATCAGGTGAGCGTTGTGCCCCCTGGGGCTCTTGTTATAATACTTTCTAGTAAGCGTAGCGAGCCGAAATTTTTAAACATAAACTTTACATCGAGTCTAAATTCGGTCAATGTATTTAGACACGCTTGCAATGAGAACCGGAAACTTTGAGGGATGTTTGGTTATATTTTGACTATTTCTATGAATGCAATTTTTTCTTCAAATATTACGTTGGAAATTAATGCTCTTTCATCCATCCTCCTCCATCCTTATCTAATTTATTTATTGTACCACATAGACTGACGGAGAAGGCTTTACTTTTTTATTGTTTTTATTCACCAAAACTTGTATGCTGACATGAAACATGCACATATCTTCTATAGCTAATGATAACATAATATTGCATATACATGTAAGACATTGCATGAAATATACAAGGTTATACGGTATTGTATATAATTTGGTTTCATCTCAGGATTATATAAGAGTATATATCCTGAATATTTCTATCGTGATAAAAATTATTGAAATTCAAAAGCTGTCGTGATTAGTTTTCAAAATTCAAATTTAAAGTTTCCCATCTGTTTTAATTCGTTTACTCTTTCGTTCTGACACAAGGTACAATGAATAAAATTCCAAATTTCTATAGGATCTGGGCTTAGCACCATAAACCTACTTAAGACAAAAATTCCGTCTTAAATCTAAGAATTTTCTCAAATCAACAAATTCTCAGAAAAAAGTACACCATAAAATACTTGAGACGACTTTTTTGTCTCAAAATTCTCAGAATTCTCGAAATTCTTATGTACAGTTCAAAGTAGACTTAAGTCAGAATTTTATTTAAGAATTTCTAATATGGCCGCCGTACATAGAAGATTACGTCGAAATAGAAGGGGTACCTGTAAAGTGCGAAACGAAACAAAAACGAAACGAAACGAAACGAAACAAATCGAAACGAAACGAAACAAATCGAAACGAAACGAAACAAATCGAAACTAAACGAAACAGATCGAAGTATTGTACCAGTACTTAGAAAAGTCAAATGGGGGGGTGTTTATTAAAGAAAATATATTTTGGATTGGAATAGTTTCTTTATAGATCAACATAGCCAGAGTATGATTTCACATAGTGATTATTTATTTATATTTATATTTCCAGCTGACACTGGGAGAGAATGACACAGTAGTAGACAGCAAGTGTGACTGTGTCAATGGACAAGACAAGTGTCATCATAAGGCATCCCTCTTATTATATGGGTATTAATTTATATTTAATGTAATTTTTATTCATCGATTAAAAGTTTAAAATTTTAGAGTTACTTATCTTCTTTAATTCATTATCATATTGTTATCTTACATTTTACACTATACATAAGTTCAGATTATCATTTAGTCAGCTATACCTTCTATAATATACTTTGATAAAAATGTTATCATTGACAATGGCTCGAGAACAAACAGCAAGTACATGTGATATTATCTTTTAAAAAATGGAAGCATGTACAGTATTTCATACTGTGTTAAACTAAATTGTCAATATACAATCATCATATTACTTATTTACTCAGATTGTATGCAATATGTTTCTCTATATATAGGTACAAGAATGTCAGTAAGACGGATATAAGGGCATCATGGATCCAACATCCAAAGAGCAGACCCCCTAAAAAGACAATGACAATGGAGGAATTGTTTCCACCACCACCAAAATTAGCAACATACAGGTAAGAATATGCCAAACGTAAAACATCAACTGATGTGAATTTTTATGAATTCTGATTGTGTAAATGGTAAATTTTTCATTTTGACTGCACGTTATCTGGTAGGGCTACAGCAAGACCTGTTGATGCAACAGATTTCGCCTTCCTTTGTGAAAAATTGAGGGACATTGGTAGATTTTCAGGTTATAATGATGCAAAATTTAATTGTTCATATTTTTTACATATTCTTTCAATCTTAGTACCCATTGCACATTCTAAATCTTGACATACCGCTATTACTTTCTATAGAACAAATGTTTTTATTGTTATATTTAAAATGTTTAATGTTATGTTTTGGTTTACTAATACATTGTAATGTAACTGAATTAAATAACCCAATTTGATAAAAATCTGTTTTCTTATTTATTTCCAAGATTTATCTTGATATAAAGCACTGTACCAGGCTCATTTAATCTTAAAACATTAAATGTAATTACATCAAATAAATACATGCTAGATCATGTAGATAGAATAACTTTATTTCATCTCAAATTCATAATAACTGTTTTTGGCTTTTCAACATTTTTTCATTTATACTTATAATTTGAAACCATACAAGTGTAGTAAATATGTTATTAAAGAAAGGTATTTTCTTTTTTATATTTATCAGCCATGCACTGGATAGTTTCTGAGGAGCCCCCTGTCCCGAAGCTGGACGTCCCCTGTGTGGAGGACTTGCTCCTGACTCAGGAGTATACCAGTACCACGGATAAGCTACAGTGGCTTAAGATTAAACTTGCCATCACAAAGGAGCAGATACAGCAGGTTTTTAATTTTATTTCTTATTTAATACAATCTTCAAACGAGTTTATGTATTTTGAAAGAATTCGATGAAGTGATAATTCTTAACAAATGAAGTTATTTTATAATTAGATGTAACTTATAACCAGTCATATGGTTATGTGTTGCTTATATTAGAGGGCTTTCAATCATATACCCAATCCAGTTTAATGCTTTATATAAACTATGTTTAAATTAAACTCATAGGTAGCACAACTAACTGCTGGACAGAGAAACAATCACCTGTGGGCCATGGTGAGGAAGAACCGTCTAACAGCTTCCAATTTTGGCCCAGTTCTTGCAGCCATCAGAAGAAACAGGTTAGTGCCTAGGATGCCAAAATGATTTACAGTTTTCATCCAAAAGATTTCTGACAAGAAGGTTTGCTATCATTACTGTCAAAATACAGAAAGTGTGGACAATAATGGTTAGTCAGATGCAATGCTAGTATAAGCCTGAAGTCCTGATCAAATCCTCCAAGCATGTCAATTTTAATTATTCTATCAATTATCAATTGTAAATAGGAATTATGAAATGAAGTTATTAGCCGCGATAAGGAATTTATCAACTGTGGTCGTGCACACATTGTGTACTCACTCAGTAACTTTTCTTTGAAATAAATGTATGGAAGCCAACAAATGCCAACATAAGTGTAAATGTTTGGTGAATGCTTTAAGCAGAACCTGACTGAATGTTAATATTTTGTATACAGGTTTCCGCCATCACTTTTCAAACAAATTTTGTCATCCTATGACTTGTCAACCAAGGATGCCATCTTGTGGGGGATAACCAACGAGTCAGTTGCCAGAGAACAGTATTGCTCATTTGGGGATGCTGTTGTTACAGAGACAGGTACATGTAAACATATCTTCTTATAAGATCAATCATCTGTCAATTCCACAGAAATCAAAGTAAACTTGCATGCATACATTTCTGCAGGCACTTGTTATTTCAATCTCAAAACTTTTTAGGTGTGTGGCTTCATGAAAGTGGGGTACTAGGAGCGAGTCCAGATGGTATTATCCACCGTGCTGCTACCTACAATTACAGCCACCAGGACCCTGAAGTGGCCGAGCTGCTAGAGGCTATTGGTTTGCGACCAGAGATAATGGAAGTCAAGTGCCCATTCAGTGCCCGTAACTTGACCATTGAGGCAGCTATTACGTCCTGCAAAGGTTTTTGCTTAGGTAATCATGGTAATCTCATAATTTTAAAAACTTTTAAAAACCAGTATGATATGTATAGAAACAACTGCTCCTATTCAAAAAGTTTAGTATGGAAGCCTACAAGTACCAACATAAGTGTAAATTTAAAGTTTTAATTACAATTTAGAATGTTGTAATTATGACTTTATGAACTAGAAATTACATGTACTTAGTTATCCTGTATGTAGTAACTTTTTGTTGGCTTCTGTAGTTTAGCTTACAACTTCCTTGTTAAAGGAAATAATATTCATAGATGTCATTGATGGTCAAAAGATTTAAATTTCTTCTGATGAGAAGTCAGAGTAGTTACAACATAGACATAATGTCTTGTATAGAAACCAAATGTTTCATGTGGGTTCAAGTCCAAGCCTGGTTATCCCTTTTTATTCTGTCTGTTAAATTTAGATCTTGAGTTCTTTTTGTTCTCAGATACTTAGTGTTAGCATGTTAAACAGTTGTAGATTCATGTATATTTTAATTGTTGTTATTTATCTTGCTAGAAATTCAAACGCACAATGGAAAGGCCAGTTACAGACTGAAGCAGGATCATCATTATTATGACCAGGTTCAGGGACAACTACATATCTTGAACAAGTCTGCCTATGACTTTGTAGTATGGACGACAAAGGACATTGCCATTGTGAGAATTCTACAAGATGCAATGTGGACACCGAATATGGAAAAGCTTGATGACTTTTATTTTTCAAAACTTCTTCCAATTATCCAGCAATAAATCAGCATTAAAATTCATTAAATGTTACAATACTAATAAATATTTAACATTAAACAATTTTGAACTTTTTTTGAGGTGGATATGGTGTGATATTTTCTTAATTTGAAAATATTGATTGAAGCGATAGCCGAGGTCATTATTTTCAAATTAAGAAAATATCACACCATATTCATCAAGTGAAAAGTCCACAATTATTTTATCATATAGTACATTTACTCAGTATTTATAAAGCTACCTTTTCAAAAATGGCTGGAACTGACTTTTCTTTTTAAGAAATATTTCAAAGACAAATTAAACATAATCTGTCACTGAATTATACTAAACGTAACATATTAATCATTCGATGAGTCAAATTAAGATGATTTCAGAGTCAAAATCCATTGTAATTCTTAGATCGGTTCAAAATTCAAGGATTTCATTGCTCAGCTTCGGTGTTCTTGCTGCTGTTTACGAAATTATGTTAATGGCATCACAGATATAAATTTCGCGTATTTTCGATATTTCATGGTAAACCGGAAGCAAGAGTCTTCAGGGTAGTATTATTTAATGAATTTGCCACTCACAGGTCAATATGATCAGTTCTCAGCCAAAGAGAGTGGGAATAGAAATAGACTATACATGTATAATAAATATCTATAAATGCAATAAATAAGCATTAAATGTTACAATATTTCATATTTGACAAAATATAATACACTCATTAACACTGATACTGCTGTGTTATTATATATATGTGGTGTCTGATTGATTGGTATATTACTGTTGGTTCTGTGCAAAGTTTTCAGCAATTTCAGCGATCATCGGGTCTTGGAAGTTTACTAGCATTGAGCATACTTGAAAAATCTTTGTGCTGATATGTCGAAACTGTTGAGGAATGTGGGATAGAATTTCAAAATTTTTTATCCTCTCGTTCACTCTTTCAATATGAATTCGTGATCTAGCAATCTTTCTGCACATCTGTACCTCTGCTGGTGTGTATTGACCTTTGTCCTTTAAGAAGGGTGGAATATTTAGATGAACACCTGATGGAAGCAATGAATGGATAGTAAATCCCTTGTCAGCCAGTATCATATCTCCTGGTGACAGCTGAGCAAGCATATTGCTGTGATCAACAATTGCAACATCTGATGTACTACCAGGGTACAATTTGCTAACATAAACAACTGCTCCATTAGGGGCAACTCCAGTAACTGACTTCACGGTATGGCGGTTCTTGTAAGAGCTATACGTGTGTGACTGTGCATTCATGTCCTGCCCTGGCACATCTTGTGTTACTTCTGTGGCATCAATGACTAGGCGACAACAGCTGAAGTCCCCAAAGCTGGCTGGCATTGATGACTTGCACTTGAGCAAAGAGGGCATCTTGTTATCGATCATCCCTTCAAAGAAAACTTCATGTAATGCAAATATATGAGTTGTAACAATGTTATGAATTGTAGCTTTGCTGGTACAAAAGCGCTCAGCAAGATCAAGAATAGGGCTGTTCAATTTAAGTTTCATAAGAGTCATAAGAAGTTGATCTCTTCTTGAAATGGCACCAGGTGTCCAACCATCAACATAATTCAAAGGGAATCTTTGTAATGTGGCATCAATTATGTTGAACATGTCTGCCTTGAGTGTTGTGTACATCAGCATCTACAAGAAAGTAAAAATTAATTAGATTGAAAAGAGGTACGTGTACATGTATTAACTAAGATTAAATTATGCAACTAAAATAAATGCATATCTGACAAACTAAGAGGGGGGACTCCTTAGGATGTTACATTATTTCCCCAGACATGTACATAAATATATGTGTGAAATGGGAGGAATTAAATAAAGCTCAGAAATGCCTGGTTAAAGTTATTCATTATTGTATTTTTTCTAATATCCTGATCCAGAATAAGAATTTAATGTGTTTAAATTTCACCTTCTTTTCACAGTCGATAATTTGGTCAATAGTAAATGGGTGTTTCTTTGTTTTGAGTTCCTCAATTTCCTGCTCCAAACTTTTTATATGTTGTTCCAATTTCTGTAACAGTTATAAAATGAAATTAGAAAATGTGATTACATAATAATTACAGACAAGCAGTTATATTAAGACATGGATGCCAGGTTTGAGATTAAAATACATGTTGTACATTGTACTATATTGCAAATATTAACAACATAAAAAGTCCATAACTGACTAGCTCAGTGTACATGTATATATATATGCTTACATGAGAGTTTCTCTGAAATTGCCCTGTCAATATCTTGCAACATATCATATTCAAAATTTAATTATCTAATGGATCTAGGCAGATATTATTATATTGGTGAGATTCTTATAGGAAATAGCAAGATAAAATTACAATGTACCCTTATCTCATATTTATTAACCCTTCTTTTATACAGAAATGATACAGTACATGTATAATACAGTACTATTCTACTTTGTTCTTTTTTGTAAAATTAATTCACCATTATCTCTTGAACGAGGGATTCACATGATCTGTAGTAACTGTGATCCAAGGCTTCTGTCATGGTCACAGCAGGAACTGGCCCATCTCCCTCTGCCACCTCAGTTTCACGGACAGCTTCTTCAGACTCTTGTACATCATAACTATTATCTAACTGTTTTGTCTTCCTGTAATTTTAATGCTGTTTCCAGGTTATTCACTTAAATGAATTTACTTTTTCTACTGCTTTTTTTATACGGTATGTATAATTTGTCATGGTCATACATATAATCAATTAATTAATACAGCAAGTAACAAACCTAGATATGGAATTGGGGTCCACAAAGTCGAAGGCCCTCCCCTGATTCCATGGGAATATTGTGGGTCCATTGACTTTCAGCCCATCCTTAAAATGACAACTGCATATTCTGTCACTGTCTGTCACAGTCCGATCTTTCCTTCTAAAAAGGATGAATTTATAAATTCATAAACCAAATTCAATGAAAGTGTTACATGTACTCTATAGGTATCATATGTACCCAAAATATATACAAAGTTGGAGGACTCTGACTCAAAGCATTATCAATTATTATAAATAGGAGGATATCAGGCTAGATAGCTGGTAACATGTTGAAATACATGAATGCAAGTGATGGACAGACTGTGAAATAGAAATGATATAAATCTGTTCCACAAACAGTTTGGTATGAAAAATGACGGTTAATTGTTTTGAAAGGTTACATATATGTGTGCATGTCACAGGTACCTGTATGTTGGGGAGGGGGCTGAAGCCTGAGATTATCAAGGTTTTTATTTTTGGTCCAGGAAGGGGGAGGGACCTTTTATGTAGGTAACATTCTTCGATAAAATAAGAATACGAGACCTTAATTTTGAATACAATCAAGCTGCTGTCTAGTTGCCCACACCCTACAAATCAAATGATGGCATCCACACCCCCTCCCCTACCCCATGGGGGACTCATTTTTTCTGATTAAGTTTGCAGTGAACAGCTTCACTGTTTCATGTATTTTAAATCATTAAATTTCCCGTTCTTATACCATGTATACGTATATATTTACATACTTTCATGTGTAAATCTACTTTTGGCAGCTACATACGATTGAAGGTCATGCTTATACCTGTTATTTTATCGATTTGGACCTACCTGCATAACTTTTCCCACTGTTTTAATGTTTTCTTTGGAAAACGAAAGAACGAGCACGTTTCCCGCAAGCTCTGGTGGTTGCAGTTTGCAACAAAACAGAGCATTATTAAAGTTCAAGGTGAAGTAAAAGCGAAAGTGAAACCACGTGTTGGTTTGTTTATCTCCAGCGCCGATTCCGGAAGTGACGCCATTACGAGACTTTCCTGGCCTATTCACTCTGTCTCTTATAGTTAAAGTTTTGTTATTACTCCGGGTCACATGATCAATGAAATGACGTCATTTTCAGATTGATGTCATTGATAAACGAAGGATAACTCTCTTTGATTTTTGAACACCGACACATGTACACGCACATCTTGTCCTTTAGATATATATTATATATATATATATTTTTTTTTTTTTTTTTTCAAATAAAGTTAATAATGGTCATCGTATTCAAATTAATGCTGAAAAAATATACAGTAAGAGAAGAAGGATTGTGATATTAAATAAGATAATGTGTGCTGGTGAAGAAATGGAAAGGGAAGGGGATCGAGGGAGGTTATAGGTGGTCTGCATTTTTATGCGCAAAGTTTTGTTTTAAACAAATATTACCTGCACTAAATTTGTCGTTTATTTTTTCAATCTAAAATCTAAATGAAATAATTAAAACGAAATGACTAAAATACGGGAATTGTGCATTTTCATCAAGGTAGATACATGTATTTAGATATTTACATTTTTAATTTTACCTTTCGAATATTCCTTTATTGTATAGTCAAAATAGTTGTAGCTTATGTTCTTTTTATTCAACTGGTAATATACAAATAAGGAAAGAAATTACCTCTTCAAAAAGCTTTTCACTCAAGCAAAAAAAAAAAAACAACCCCCCCCAAAAAAAAAAAAGAAAAAAGAAAAACCGATGAAAAAAAAAGACAATCCTAACATTGTAAAATATATTATCAGTTAAGAAAATCCAAGTTAAATTGTCTTAATATGTTCCATTGTTAAAACGATCAAACAAGGATTAAGTCAAACAATGGCCTTCACCTTTGATCACTTACTGTGAAAAAAAAAACCCTCTTCGTACAGAAATCCATTTTCTAAATAATGCGAAAAAAAAAAAAAAACATGAAAAGACGTAACCCATTGTCTTCTCCTTTAAGGCATGTCATTTCTGAATGAAGGAAAATATGGCGCGAAATCCTGGTATTCAGAAATGGGCAGAGATCCAGGTAAAAAAGAAGTCACGAAACCGTCCTTATAACTCGAGAACGAAGATTACTTTAAGAAAAGAGACGAATATATGCTCACCGCACCTACTCTTTAACTATATCACGTTTCAAAATATTTTCACAAGAAATAGATCTATTAATTATTTTTTTAACATTTTCACTAAAATATCTTTATATATAGACTTAAGTTAACTTTAACATTCGACCACTTACTTTGAAAATTAGGAGGAGAATATTATGTTACCATATAAACATGGCAAATTTAAAGTAGACTGAGTATAATTACTTTTTTACAAGGATACGGACGGGCAGAAATCGCCATACCAAAGTTCGTCCCGTCTGAAAACGGGCGGATAAAAACTACTGTCCTATGACATAATAAAATTAAAATTTTAAACATGCATTAATGACGATAATGCATGTTTAAAATTTTAATTTTATTATGTCATAGGACACTCCTTTCAGAATACATAATTGGAAAGAAGAATTTTCACTCTTCATGTTCATGGAAGAGCATTGCGAACAAACATTTATGTTTATATACATGTTCTTTGTTCCATTAGGGACATCACTTCTTCGCGCTTGAAATGGACAAGTTACGATGCAGAGAAGCGAAGTTACGATGCGAAGAAGCGAAAAAGCTAAGAACATTACTTCGTAACTTAGCTTTTTCACATTGTAACTTCACTTCTTCGCATCATAACTTTGCTTCTTCACATCATAACTTCGCTTCTTCGCATCGTAACTTCACTGCTTCGCTCCTTCGCGTCACAATGTGTTAACGTGAAGAAGATGTCCTGAATGGAACACTGTACATATATATCAACTCCAACATTTTTATAGGCTCGTGAACATGTGCATGATGCCCTACGCTAATACGATATATAGTACATGTACTTGTCAATTATTTGTACAGGTTTTCCTAAAGTTCTTGGATGTGTGGATGGGACATTTATAAAGATAAAACCACCGAAAGAAAACGAACAGGATTATGTAAATAGGAAAGGTTTTCACTCCTTGAATGTCCAGGTAAGTATGACAATATGTCCAATCAATCGCAGGTATAAGAAATTTCATACTTGCATGCTTGTTGTGTTTTCAACAAACTAGTACTTATTTACAATTGTCATTTCGCAAATATGAAGAATTCCTTAAATCAAAAATGTTGGTCGGTAACATGCGGCGTTCCATCTTCGCCCTACAATAAGGGAATAGGCGAAAAAGTGAAGAGATTACCAGAAGAAGCGATTGATTTCCTTCAATTTCTTGCATCATTTCTTCGTATAATTACTTCGCTTCTTCGCACCATAACTTCGCTTCTTCACAACATAACTTTTTCTTTGTACCATAACTTCTCTTCATCTCTTCATTACTTCGCATCATATCTTCGCTTCTTCACATCAATTATAATGAAGCACAGAAGCAAAGTATAAATCGCTTCTTCTTATCATTTTCACTTCTTGACACTTCTTTGCATTATAACTTCGATTCTTCTCATTTCTTCGCTTAATTTTTAGCATCATTCTTCGTCTTGTCAGGTCCAAGCAATGTCCAATAATATAAATAATGTGTTCATAGAACTCATGCTTCAATCTAACTTAAGATTACAGATCTTACGAATCAACTAGTGTAAAAAGTGTAAAAAGTGTAAAAAAAAAAAAAAAACGAATCAACTAGTGTAAAAAGAGTCGTAGAAATTAAATGTAAGAAGACGAGGGATTGAAATAATCAGGAACTATTTAGTTCCTGATTATTTCAATCCCTCGTCTTCTTACATTTAATTTCTACGACTCTTTTTACACTAGTTGATTCGTTTTTTACGTCAATGAGTCGCAGATGAGTTGAAAAAAAAAATATTCTAGCATGTTGAATGATACTGCATCATCCTAATCGCGGAATGACAGATATGTTATGAGGCTCTAGTTTTGTTAAATTGTGGAACATTAGAGCCACAGATACCCCCTTTCGGGTTTAAAAAGATATTAAAAGTCTACTAAACGACAGATTTTTGCATGAATCCATTTCTGACCTTATTTTGATACTATCTAGCAGATATAAAAGTTTCAAGCAAAAATGGTGGTGCGATTCGAGTATTTAATCGTCATATTAGTACTTTTTAGAAAGGAATATATAGGAATAAATAATTGGGGTCTGATACCTTAAGTTACATTACATGTATCTTAATCATAGATGGTGTGCGACCCGAACTTCAGGATTACTTCAGTCAGCATAAACTGGCCTGGATCAACCCATGATGCGAGGGTATGGAGGTCATCTGAACTTTGTCAACAGTTTGAAAACGGTAATTTCTGTCAATTTATTATGATATGTAGTGGATAAAAATACTTATATTTAATTATTGAACATAATGTGTAACACAGACACTCATAATCACTAAAAGGTACTAAATTCTTGCAGTATATTCACTATTACATTTAGAATATTATTATTACAGAAATTACACATTATTTTGTATAATTTTGCAACGGACTAATTCGAACCAATCAGAGAGCATACATCGCGTCACGTGCACGCCGCCTAAATCTCTATAGACCGTCAGCAATTCTGCCATTGCCGTATCAATGAATTTACATGTAAAAAAGCGGTGAAACGCCAATTTTCTGCAATAAAAAAACTGGAGAGTTTTGTCCTCTACAAAATTTAACAGTTATTAGGTTTGTTATTGACCGTTCACAGAGATTTGTCGGGTTGATCAAGCTTCACCTCGCCTTCTATGAACCCGAGAAATCTCTGTAGACGGTCAGTTACAAACCTAATAACTAATAATATGCTAGTTCAATTCTGACATTGAAAATGACTGTATTGAAACTAAATGATTATCTTAGCAATGGAAATCATTCAAAACAAATTCCGCTAATCGTCTATTTCAATAAAATCAAGTTTTCAGTTGAAATATTATAAAAAGACATAAAAATAGAAGTATTTAAATATGTATTTTATAGGAGCACATGATGGGATTTTACTCGGCGACTCGGGGTATCCATGTACCATATACCTGATGACACCATTCTCGTCCCCAAGAAATCAGAAGGAGGAAAAATTCAACACTGCACTTTGCAGAACACGAGTTTTGATAGAACAAACTTATGGGATCCTGAAGAAAAGATTCCAGGCTCTTCACTATGGTCTTAGAACGAATACACATAGGGCTGTATACCTCATATTGTCATGTGTAATTCTGCACAACGTTGGAATCGACAGGGGTGATGTCATGACTGCCAACGACTACAGGTCTTTCCATGAGAGTGAATGTACAGATGTGCAGTTGCCTACACGAATTGATAGAAGGAATATGCGAAATGAAATAGCAAACAAATTCTTTTGAAATATATACATTACCTTATATAGACTTTAATTTAACAAACATTTAGACATTTTCTCGTTACATAAATTTTTATTCAGTTATGGTTGTACTTCACTTATAATAACTGTTTTGGTTAGCACTCTAAAGGATGGACTCCATACATGTCCAGCATATGTTTTGACTTTTTTAACTCTGCAAGTTCTCTTTGTAACTTTATAAGATCTCTCTCTTCCTGTATTTTCTGGATCTCCTCTTTGATTCTTTGATTATCTAGTCGAAGATTTTCTTCTTCTAGCTCCGCCAACGTTTTGCGTTTTGAAGAAGTACCTTTAATAATTATAAAGATATCATGAAGTATGGAAACAGAATAATTAAATTGGTTGTTTGAATCAACTATAAATTTATACACTAACTACTGCATGTACTGTAAAGTTAAATAATCATTTTTAGTATCCATTTAATATTTAGTTCTATCCCGGGAAGTTAGTGTCAGCTTTTCTGTTAAACATGAAACTTTCTTGGCAATATCTTGTAAGTCGTAATTGTAACAAGACTTGAGAAATAAATCTGGACGCATCAAAAAGTTAATTTGAAAAAGAATTAAATCTGAAATAATTATGAATGAGATATAAAGCATATATAGCTTACTTTTCTTCTTTTTCTTGGGTATTACTCTGTCTCTTCGTCTACTATAGATTTAAACAAACATATATAAGCCATTGAATAAAAAACATATTCTAATCCACTCAAATCGGGTTCATTTGTCATTTTACATACATGCTAGTAATTATATCAAGGTAGTAGAATGAAGACTTTCTACTGTACTGCATGCTTGGCAATTTCGTTGACAAACAAGACGAAAGACCTGTACCATTCAAATTCTGCGTCTGTTCCTGCTCATTGTCATCACACGAAAGTGGAGGTTCTGTTGTTTCATCTATGGTGTCGTCTATTTCTTTCTCTTCTCCCTCACCCTCACATACTTCTGTAACTTATGTTCAAGAATTTGTTTTAAATGTATATACTACATGCATTTAATAGTGTAAGAAGCGTAGCTGAAGACACGAATGTGTGCAAGCAAAAATCTCTTCCGAAAGACGCATCGAAAACGTCCTACAACAATTGCACATTCAATAGGGTATGTCCGTTGCTTGAACTGACGGCAAGCTTTTTGTAAAAGCTAATTACTTGTTTACAAATACTCAATTGTCCTTATCTGCATAGAAAAAAAATATATATACGTATGAATCTCTCACCATTGCCTATATCACTGTCAAACCCGAATGATAAACCAGTGACGTTAGGACGTCCGTCATTTAGTTCGAGGAAAGCTTCCTCCTCAGCACTTGTTGAGGGCTTTGGTCCTCCTCCTGTTTTTGGACGCTTTATTTGATCTAGTTTTTCCTTGCCTTTGTTGTTTATGAAAAATAGAATTGTACATCACTTAGAAACTGATTGCAGTAAAAGATATTGGTACTCATTGTATAGATCCATAATCTGTTAATTGCAATAACAGTGTGCAGGATAAAAATGATAATGAATTCCCGATACCGAACTGACCAACTGCCGGAAACTTGAATAAAACTAGAACTGCCCTGAAAGCGACGAATTATACCCCCCGCGGGACGTTTTTCGCTAAACGGATTCATTTATGACATAACATAGAAAGCTGTAGTCATGAGGATATAACATGAAAGCTCTCATCGTGAGGTATCTATATGTGAAAAAATCAAAGTCATATCAAGTAGGTCAAAGGTCAAGGTCATTAATTAGGTCAAAAGTCATGGTATCAAATGAAAGCGTTCGTCATGACGAATATACATGTGAAATATCAAAGCCCTACACCTTATAGTTTAAAAGTACCGGTAGGTCAAAGGTCAAGGTCACAAGGTCAAAATGTCTTGGAGAAATACTCGTTATGGTGAATGTATGTATGAGATATGAAAGCCCTATAACTTATACTTGAAGAGATAGTCGCTTTAAGAACTTCTTAACCAAAATATCACTACAACAGTACAAGGTCAAAGTTCAAAGTCAAGGTCACTAGGTCAAATGTCTTGATATCAAAATGTAGTACTTGCTATTGTGAATGTCTGTATGAAATATTAAAGCCCTATCACTAATCTGCTTTAAGAACTTCTTAACCGGACGGACGGACGGACGGGCAGATATGTACAGTGTTTCCTATACACCCCAAAACTTTGTTGGGGGGGGGTATAATTAATTTAGCTCAGATAACACGCCTTTGTAGACAAATTAAATATCAATATGCACCTTTACCCCATACTTCTGCTGAGTCATGCGCCTGGTAAGTTTCTTCACAATAGTTATGAGATTGAAAAATGAATTATTAGAAAAATAAATGTGAAAATAGGCATGCGCTTATGAATATATGATTTTTTTTCTATTGTCAATATTCCTGAGGGTAAATCCAGAAAGTAAAGATGAGTTAACAATAAACACGCTCAACATAAAAACACAATAAAACAAACAAATTATACTTCTCTGTTTGATGTTGTAATATTTCTTTTTTATTTTGGCTGGTGTTCTTTTGACTGTCGTGTATCTTCTTTTAAAGGACAAAAGTAGATCTTAATACATGCATGTCTATGTGTAGGCATACTTTCTGTATAAATAGACAGGAGGGGTGGACAGGGTGAAAGGGAGGGGGATGAAGGGAGCGGGAGAAGGGAGGGAGGGAGAGAAATGGGAGGGAAGGGGTGGTAGGAGGAGGGAGGAAAAGGGGGGTAGGTTAGGGTGTGGGAGGGGTAGAGAGGTAACCCTTGTTCCCCTAGACATGGAAACCAATAATAACTTTCAATAGCCATATTAACGTTAAGCATATTATATGGTTATATGTAAGTTATATGGTATTGATTATCGGACAGAATCAGAGGCGTCCTATCGACAAATAATCGCAATCGTGAAGTATTTGATTTTCAGAATTTTAATCTTTTACATCATCTACTGCACTGCGTTCTTACGTAGCTCAGCGGAGAAGGGATCATTCTTATACTTTAGCCAGAGCATACTGGTGCAAACACAATAATTTATCAACAATACCTATTAATCTATTCATCTGAATCATCGATTATAATCGATTTTGTACAGTGTACTGTGATATGGTAAGTATCAATAATTGTCATTCACGATATATATGCAAGTAATAGACCTAAAGGCAACCGTTTCCAAAACGAGCCTTTTTCACAAAACCTTGACAGGTATATATTTGCCTTCGAAACTTTTTAAAACTTCAGTAAAACTTTGGTATCTAACGCTGATCAATACATGTAGATCTATATCGTCGGGGACAGCTCATTTTGTTGATATATATATACATTCTTATTTCTAGTGTCCGTAGGCTAAATCTTCTTCGCCATTGGCATTTAGAATGACATTTTTACTTAGAAAACTTGTGGATATATGCTTTTACAATACTTTGACTGTTTTCAACTCCGACACTGTAGCAAATTCTAAAAAGTACATCCATTTAGTGGGTGACTTCGTTGCCCTACCGATTGGAGAGAAGATATCGGTGATTATCGTCAATTAAAACACTTGAAAATGTTGTCTAAACAGATATTCTTACGCATTTAGGATGTCAGCAATTTCCTGCCACCCCGCAAGTTTAATTTCTGACTTCTTTTTATCCCCAATTCCCTGCATTTTCCCAAACAATCGTCCATGTCTTGCTTCTTCTTATCTTATTAGAAGAATTTCTTTCTCCTCGGTCCAGTTTCCCCTTCTTTGTAGTCCCTTTTTGCCAACTTTTTTTTCAGCAACACTCCCTCTGACAAGCTCCTCCATTTTGACGCCTATTAGCAGACGTTTTTGACGTAGAAACAGCGTCAAGTAATAACGGCGGGAAAAAACACGCGTGACGTCGCGTAACAAGTGCGCGTCTTGAAGCTGACTTCGTCGTTAGCAACAAGCGTCACGTTCATATTGACGCGTCTCAGCTGAGAAAATTCTTAACTTCGATCATGGTGTAAAACTTTCTTAGACTTGAGGCAAATTCTCAGCTGAGAATTTTCTTAAGTCTAAGACAAAATTTTGTCTGAGAATTTTTCGATATTTATGGTGCTAAGCCCTGGTGAAGGCTTAAGTTTACTTTTGATCAGTCTTTTTCTCGTTCTCCTTGTTGCTTGTTTCTCAGTGTTCACAATCGGGGAAAGCGGGGGTGGGGGTGGGGGGTTGTCCGACAGAAAAGGAGGAGGGGCTGCCTCACAAAATAGAATTAATCTTCTCAATACTTTTTAAATGATATGCAAAGCGGTGATTTACTTTAAGGATTTAGGAATACATAGTGTCTGAAAGTTCGATTATGACGTAAGACAAAGAATTGTATATATATCAGAAAGCAGAGCGAACCGGAATTGTTTTGTAAGGGGACGACCAATTCGATCCTGAGGGGGGAGGGGGGCTGGCAAATTTTTTCGGGTCAAATTATTTATTTTCAACGCAGGGCCGGCCGGAATATTTATTTTCTAGTAACTAAAGATCAGAATATTTATTTTCAACCTGTAACAATCCTGACAAGCAAAAAAAAAAAAGGTCATACTTAGGAGTCAAGGTCATGCAGTGTTAAAAATTTGCCAAAGAGACTACGTATGTGCAAGTTGTTTGTTTGTTTGGATTTTTATTTTATTTATTTATTCATTTATTTATTTATCTATTTATTTTTTTGTTTTGTTATCGGAAAAAAGAGGTACCGTACTGCCTTCTTGAGGAATTCCTGAACTCGGAGAAATGGAAATTTCATTTTAATAATATATATATATAACGACAATCGAGGCGGCTGAACGTAATGATAGAAAACGAGCATGAAATGAAAATCACAATGTATATTTTACATGTCCCGCCCCTCCTCAACCCTTTTACGATATTATAAAGTATCTGTACATATAAACAAGAGGGAATTTTTTGTATACCCCGCCAAAAGATATCGGATTAAATAGTAATGAGTAACGTCCGTCTGTTCCGCATGTTGTTTTCAAATATTTGAAGAAAAAAATATTATGTACGGAGAATTTTATTTTTACATTAAGATATAAGGTCTAGTTCGAATACAGCCCATGTAATTGTTGATTAATTATCTTTAAAAAAAAATGGGTTTCTGGATGTTTTAAAGAAGACTGCTATAGAGATTCAAATATTCCGCATACTCCTTGACGTCATGTTGACATATGCGATCTGAACACGCTGTGACTTTGACGTTGCGAGTAAAATTGACGCCGAAGCCACACAAAACAAATTTTCAATCTTAAATTGCAAAAAATCTGCCGAGAAGACCTATCCATGTTTCTATATATTCGAATTCAGTTCAGTCTCTACTTTTACGTGTAAGAAGGGCTTTAAGGACCTCCACAACTTAATCGAGAAAGTGGTAATGAAGCAAGCCGTGTTTTG
This sequence comes from Pinctada fucata, assembly GCA_028142955.1. Taxonomy (NCBI): domain Eukaryota; kingdom Metazoa; phylum Mollusca; class Bivalvia; order Pterioida; family Pteriidae; genus Pinctada; species Pinctada fucata. The sequence goes on along the minus strand of AP027113.1, from coordinate 24,971,197 downwards.
CCTTTTGAATGAGTGCGGATTTTTGAATAATAAGTTGCAAAATGGCGATAAAAATTGCAAATTTCCCCTTAGAGACACAATAATCCGTAGAAATACAAAACTCAACATGGCAACAATATTTTTTATCTCCCTTGGTCAATTTTCTAGATTAAAATTATTTTAGTTCAGAAAATGCATATTTTCGAATTAGAACGTCAATGCCGTATTTGAGGCTTAAAATCTCGAAAAACTTCGTGAAATGATTAAATGAAAGTTATATCAAATATTGATCAAATCTTGAATTTCATGTAGACAAATTTTCAGGCTATGTCTTCTCGCAAAATTTTCCGTGCCGTAACGCCGCGATGTACCTTAAAACAAAAAACTTTCTTGCTGTAAAATGTCATTTAAATTCAGACTGTTTTACACAGTAAAATCGGCCATCCTTAAAATTTACATATGTGATTTTGTAGAATATATGCAGATCAATGGGAGGCGAACTCTTCATAATTAACAATGCAATGGAAAACAGATTATTAGAGGGAGAAAAAAATAATTTCCAATGTAAGTGAAAATGGTTTTATTAATCATATACAATCAATATGCATTTTTATAAGTTTTTTGTCTGCTTTTATTCGAGTAATTAGATGATTTTCAAATTACTGCAGTAGACTACCGCCAAGACCCGACATGACAAAATATGATGTAACTTTTGACTGAGACGTCATACTTAAAAATTACGTCAAAATTTGTGATGTGGTTTCTAAAACGCGAGTCTAACGGTAATAGAGAGGGCAGCTCGAATGAAGCAGCCGTTCGCGAAGCGAACTCATAGATAGAAATGTTTCCAAATAGAAAAAAACCGTAGATAAAAATCCCTTATCTAACCTCTTATCGCACCGTTATTACTATACACTATGGTTCCTAAATTTTGTCTCTAGTGAAAATGAGGTCATCTCGAAAGGAAATGACGTATTAACGTGAGGGCGCATGCGTCCGAATTTGAAATAAAGCTAACCTCATTATCATTCTTTCAATTGCACCAAAGTAAGCATTTCTGAAGATTGAAATACTTGTAATACTGTGCTCTCCTATAGGCTTTGCCTATGTTCATATCATGCAAATGGTATATTCACGGTGTCTAACCCACATACTAAAATTCCGGAAGTTGCTGTAATTCTGCGTCGTATAACGAATGAAAATCAGCTACCTGTCAACAAAACTAGCCCAGTGTGTAGATTTCATTGAGTATTATTCTTAATAAGATACATATTTAAACTGTGTCTAGACATTATTTCAAGTCACCATGAATAAATACTTCCCCCAAAACTTTGTTACATTTTGAAAAACGCAGCATTGCAAAGCTCATAGAATTCCATACGCCTTTAAGCATGAGGCTGGTATCTTTTTTATTCCTGAAAGATGGGTGACGGAAATATGTTGTATATATATTAACTTATTAAAGCATTACATTGCCTATGTTATTTTGGTGAGAAGTATTTCTGTTTTCGTAACTTTGAAAATTTAAGAAAAATCACCACTGTATCCGTCGTTGAAGACTCACTGTATGTGTCGCGCTGCGTCAAAGGTAAACATCAGTATGAGTCGTTGTATGTTTCAAGGCAAATTTTCAAATCACCTTTGAAAACTTTAGATGAACAATATGACTATAATTTTGTTTTAATTGTTCTTTTCACATTTTCGGTTATTGCAATTTGGAATCAAATAATGAATTTGATACTTTTTTCTATATATTCAACTTGGAAAATAAAATAAATTATATCTAGATCTACCGAAGGTGTGAGAATTTAAAAAAAAATCAAGTACATATCAATTAAAAAGCCATGGTCAGAATGAAAAAAAACTTTCATTATTAAGAAAAGAATTTTCTAAAAAGAAAAGAATCTTTTTGATTTCATTACAAAAAAGAAATACTTGTATTCTAATAGCAACAGCACCCTACCAGGTTTGTATTCAATACGTAATGTAATGATTTTGTCATGATTTACAATGTCTGAAAATTAGTAAAGAGTTAACATTAAGAAGAAAGTACAAAATGTATGTTGAAGCAAAAAAAAATCGATATATTTTTTTTTCATTTGGTTTTTCATTACTGTATTTACAGTATACCCGATAACCACGATCAAATACAAAAATAACAACTGTCAATGCATATTTAATCCATAAATCCAATGCATCATATTGATATATATGCACAACCAATGTAATTCCCTGAGATGTTACTATTGAAAGAAACGTGCTGCAATTCGTGTATTAACACTCGTGACGTCACAATGCATAAGATCTAAAGAAACATGCCGCGACGGCTGTTCTAACCTGCAAACTGAGCCCGCGGTTACCTGAATTTTAACGTCACCCTTTTACCTAGAAAACACGATTTCAGAAAACAAGAATGAAATAGACAACTATGGTGCATATATATAGAATAAATGTCATAATTTGTGTTTTGTTACGGGTATACAACACACAGCAAGTGCATTTATCGCATGAAATGCGCTAACGCGCATTACATGTACGATAAATGCACTTGCTGTGTGTTGTATACCCGTAACAAAACACAAATTTAGACACTTATTCTCTATATAAAGACAAAATTATATTAAAGAGCCTTGTTATTTCGAAAATTCTGAGCACATAAACAATCAAAAATTGAACGATGTGAAGAAAGGGTGGATCCGGTTTTTTTTTCCAAAACGTCATACACGTAGGCAGATATATGAAGGACCAATATGTAACGGTACGTCAAATCGTTACAAAATAGTAAGATTTTTACATCATTTCTTCAATGGAGGTGATGTACATTTTAAAGATGATAGATAGTAATACCTCAAAATTGTACCTCCTCATTATCTGGGGAATAGAGTTAAACCTTGTTCTGATATAGGGTTATTTGCGTATAAATTGATTTTTTTTAAGAAATCAATAGAAAAAATACTATGTTCCCTTACAAAATTTTCTGTAAGGCACAATCGTATTTCTTAAAAGTGGAATGGGTTGCAATACCAGTGTTTCGGCACTGGGAATTCCTTGGATCGCTATCTATTATCTGAAAAGTTCTCTTATGCATTAATGTAGCAAGGAATCATATCCGTATAATTGAATAGGTAAAATATCTATTATCTGGGCACCTTATCTCACTCCCATATCGCTTCTTTTCATGTGATGGAGGTTTTCTTTGTTTGTTTTGGTTCCTGTTTTATCCCGATTTTGTATGCCTTCGGTCTATGATTTTCTAAATTATCGATTTTGTGCTGTATATATAGGATCATCTCAAATCAATTTTCATTTCATACGATGTATTTTGAAATGAGTTGTGTGTTTTATATCCCCGAGCCTTGGCGAGGGGATAAAGGCTCGGGGATATAAAACGCACAACGAGTTTCATAATACATCGTATGAAATGAAAATCCATTTGAGATTCTTTTTATCACATGATTCTGCAAAAAGATGTTTATTTCCAACGTGAAATCAACGATTCTGAGAACTAGAGGCGAACCACGCCATGACCTAGAAGTCGTCTGCTACGCTACGAGAAGTAGTTCCTCATCGTAAAGATGTTCTGTGCGTAAAGAAAAAATATTTCAATTTTTCTTAGTATTTTAATGCAATAATTATTTCAACAACAGCCATATTAATCATTGATATTGATTGTGCGTCTCATTTTAACGTATGACCGATATTTGAAAGGTCATACTTGTCACAGTTGAGGTGATGAGGCTCCAAACTTGACCAATCGCATACAAGCAGAGCGATATGTAACGTGTTATCGTAACATTTGATTATGAAATGGCTTTATGAAACTACATAACTGGTGCATCATGTGACAAATAGGGATATGGTCATTATCCATATTCGTCATCGGTTACAAATTTGATTTATCTAATCAAGAACTTGAATTGGAATGTACCAGGTCTCATTCCAACAACAAGCAGTCTAAATACACAGATACTAAATGCATCGTTTAAAAGTCATTTACACAAGTTGGTTATCAACAGCGCGCATTCCAAGTAATAATTCGAAAAAGCGAAGAAATTATACAAAGAAGCGACGTAATGATGCGAAGAAATAATGCGAAGTAACGATGCGAAGAAGAAAAAAACGATGCGAAGAAGCGTATTCGCTAAGTATACTATTTTAATTATCATTATGCATGTAATGGCGTGCACGCGACACCTACAGTGTGACCAACAGTAACAAACGGATAGTGCTTATTGAAAAGGTTAAGGGAAATGCTTACCACGCATTAATTTTGGACCGTTACATGAAGTTCTCTCAATGTACATTTAACTCTCGTCTTTTGATTAGGTGACAACATTTTTTTTCTCAATTAAAGGGGTAAGCAAAATTTGCCAAATAAAAAGCTACTGGCTGACGATAATGAATAAAACAAAAAATCCAGTCCGAAAGAACCTTAAAAAAATCCTCGTCTCATTATATTGACACCCCTCCCCCAATGATATCGGACATTCTGCAATATCCAATATAATTGCAGGCAAACAATCCCATCACCAGGGCCTACAAAAATCTGACTCCGAAATATGCAAAATAAAGCCCGACTGACAAATGTTTTCATGTCAAGGACGTCTGTCCTTGAAATGTTACAGTGAACGCGCATCTGAAGAAGCTATCCCTTGTACAATTCAATACATATATTTGAGATATATACACATTTTATACCCCAGAAAAAATAAGATGACACAAATTTGCCAAATTATACTTAACATTCAGTCAAAATGGTTGCACATTTACTTACTGTGAATTTGGGTACATACATCTCTTACATATCATCAATGGTATAAAAGGCTTCTGACCCTTTTACCTTGATCTTGCACCAAAGTGCGTTTTTCTTGCATCGACTAATACTAATGAACAAGCGTTGTGTTGAAACGACGCACACAATGAATGAAAAAATAGGGGTATCGTGTTCAGTTTGGTAGCACTCACACTATTGCTTAAATGGGCTAATTTTGTTTGTATAATGAATCAAGTATTTCATTGATGAAAACTGAAGACATCTTGATTTCATTGGTTTTTAGACCGAGAACAGGCCAAAATTTTATTCTTGAGTTGGTATTTTGGCCTGAGACAAAGGCATTTGAAAAGTGGTAGAATTTAAAATTTTACAATTTTTCTAGAATCTGCTCGAATATTCTGCTAAAAAATTTAGTTACCATATTTTTTTCAGGCAAACACCTGCCAATGGTGGCTCGTCGGAAATACTTGGTTAACATAATAATGACGCAAATTTAATGTTAGAATAATAAATTTTATATGAAAATAATTGTTGCTGAAATAATAAATGCTTTTAGACCACAATGTTTTCATGTTGTTTAAATTTAGAAGAAAACAAGAAAACAAGTAGAATAAATCATATCATAAATACAAGTAATTAAAGAATCTAAATGTTGAATATTTTTCATAAGTATGTATATATACCCCCCCCCCCCCCCCCCCAAAAAAAAAAGCCCGCCCATAAATGTTTTCCGCCCCTGCTTGAAATATCGGTTGCTCCCAAAACATTCACATCCGACGCTTTTTAAAGCTTTATCAAAATTTTTTAAGCTGGTATCAAAATTTCTTGGAATTTCTAAAAAGTGGGTCCTGTAGCATCATACCCCACCCATCCTGCTACGTCTTTCGGTATACTTTTCGACATAGTAACTTTCATACTTTTTGGCATATTACATTGTTTAGATTTAGGATCACTGATGAGGGTTTAGTACCCGAAACGTACATGTCTGGTCCACGTTGCCAATTTATCTGTTTTTAAATGATGCTATTCAATTTGAAGACGTTTACATTTAAAACTTATTAGACTTCAAAAACGTTTCGCTTGAAATATTCTTTATTTTGGTCCTTTATAATTTAGCCATCATATTTTTTTTTTTTTTTTGCTTTAATAATGTCACTCACAACTATCCAAACAGTAGATTTGAAGTAGCAAAATTGAAAGAAAATTTTAATTTAGTTGATCCATGGCGCATTTTTTTATCCTGATAAGCGAATTTTCACTACGCATCGCACGAACCCAGTAAAACAAGCGCGTCTTGATTTCCTCTTAATTCCTAACGAGCTTATGTCTCTGGTTAACTCAGTCCGAATTCTACCAGGTTACAGGACAGATCACTCTTATATAGAGTTAGAATTGTAGATATCAGATTTTGATAAAGGACCCGTTTTCTGGCGATTCAATAATTCTCTCCTGAAAGAAAAAGACTATGTCGACTTGGTCAAAGATTGTATCCTTGAAACAAAAAAAAGAATATGTTCCGATTCTTATTGTTAAAGATATGATATGTGATATCAATGTGTGAGAGTGTGAGGGGTTTGACAGTAAGTGTTTTGAATATATTTCCCTGACATTGTCGCCATATCACTTTCTATATAGACATAACGTCAGAGAGTGCATGAATTTTAGATATTGTTTTCATTTTCGTGCTTAAACATCGACGGCGGGTGCAGCTAGCCAACAGGGGATGCTTACTCTTCCCGGGCACCTGGTCCCACCTCTAGCTTGCTAGGGGTCCGTCGATGCTTAATTTTGTGCTGTATTGTGAGTGCTGTTGGGATTATCGTCAGGATCTTCTTTAACTCATGGAAGTGATGTCTTGTTATGTATGTTATTTGTAATATATGTCTAAATGCAAATAAAAGAAATCATATATTTTTTTTGCCATTTCGGAAACTTGTCATCTCATCCTAAAACATCTTTGAAATTAAATACCATTCCTCCAGTGCTGTGTTGGTCATAAATTTTATTCAAATGTTCTACCGATTCGACCCTAAAAACTTGTATGGCTGCTTCATGCTGCAAATATGTCTGTTCTTAGAATTGAAGACGTTTAACATATGAACCACTCCGTAAGTGTCACTGCTGGTGGACCAGGAGTCCCGAGGGCACTGTAGCGAAGCTGATCGTTTCCTCAACGCATTCGAAAATTTCTGTTATTAGAATTTCTTAAAATTTTTAAAACGTTGGTCCTGTAGCATCATATCCTACCCATTCTGCTAAGTCTTTCAGTACATTTTTGGACATAAGAACTTTCACACTATTTGGCCATACTACATTGTTTAGAATGAGGATCACTAACGAGGGTTAAGTACCCGAAACGTGCATCTCCGGACCACATGATTTGCAATCTTTAAATATTGGCTTTAACCGAAATTTGCAGAGATGCACCATGGATTATTTACTGTGTTGCGATTTAAGAATGACAAAACCTAATAACTTGCATCATATTTCTTTCTTTTGTGGTCTAGAAAAGTAGTACCGTACTGTAGTTCTATATTTTTCATTGTCTAGCTTTTTGAACAGGATCAGAAATAGGACAATTTTGATTTCAACAACGTATAATTGTTCAAATATTTAACGGACCACAGTGACCCTCTTAAAGATTACAAATGAGTTAAAGGGATCCTGACGACAATCTCAACAGCACTCACAATAGAGAACAAAATTAAGCATCGACGGACCCCTAGCAAGCTAGAGATGGGACCAGGTGCCCGGGAGGAGTAAGCATCCCCTGTTGGCTAGCCGCACCCGCCGTCGATGCCCAAGCACGAAAACGAAAAGAACGTACAAAATTTATGCATTGTCTGACGTTATGTCTATATAGAAAGTGCTATGGCGACAATGTCAGGGAAATATATTCAAAACACTTACTGCCAAACCCCTCGCGGGGAACTTTTTTACGAGCTCCACACGGCAAAGGGCATAAGTGTGACACAAATGAGTTAAAGAAGATCCTGACGACAATCTCAACAGCACTCACAATAGAGCACAAAATTAAGCATCGACGGACCCCTAGCAAGCTAGAGGTGGGACCAGGTGCCCGGGAGGAGTAAGCATCCCCTGTTGGTTAGCCGCACCCACCGTCGATGCCGTAGCACGAACGGAGATGGAAATTAAGACATTTAATATGTTATTCTATATAACAATGAAGGAAAAATTAACTGACTATGGAAGTATCAAAGTAGATCACACACAAGGAGAGAGACATGTCTTAAAATAGCTTTTATATCAACCTGCCCTGTCCATCACCAATTTTTTACGTGCGCACGTAACCAAGGATAACCATACCTTCTGCCTTTTCCATGGCAGATGACCGTCCTAAGTCGGCACCGCTTGCCCATTGGTCTCGTTGGTTTTATATATAGTCCTTTGTCTTTGATGTTTCTGTGTTGTGCGTTGTCCCTTTTGCGTCACTTCCTGTGCTTGTCTGCTTAATGTTTTTGCATTGGGTGTTTTCGGGTTTTCCTGTGGGTGCCGCAGCCTGGTGTTTTTTAAAAAAATCAATGTATGTCATTACCTGTGTCACTAGTGAATAGTTGTCCATATAAAACATACAAAATTGTCACAGCGTATACTTTAAATATTTATTTCTTAGTGCCCGAATGTAATATATTGTTTTCATTTTCGCGCTTAAACATCGACGGCGGATGCGGCTAGTCAACAGGAGATGCTTACTCCTCCCGGGCACCTGGTCCCACCTGGTTCCACCTCTAGCTTGCTGGGGTTCCGTCGATGCTTAATTTTGTACTCTATTGTGAGTGCTGTTATCGTCAGGATCTTCTTTAACTCATTAGAATAAACTTATACTATTTTGAACATAAAATTATTATAATATATTTGGATATGCTACTGAATCGACCCTACAGGAAATATGGAGCCGCGCACTCTCTGTTAAGTAAATATACAAATCTACATTCAAGAAATAAAAGAAGGCGCCACTGAAATGAAGTTTGTTGGCTCCGCTGGATGCATCACTGATGATGATTTAATATTCGAAACACGTGTCTGGTGCAGGAAAATTGGTTTGAAATTTTCTTCCTGAAGGTATAGAGTTGGAACACTTCCGTATAATTATACGTATCTATATTGTACGAAAGCTTATTAGCTGCCATGTTTTGGAAGAAAAATAGATAAAAGTCGTTCAAACGAGTTAATAAGTCGTTCAAACGAGATAAAGGTCGTTCTTACAAGATAAAAACTTGTTCTTACGAGATAAAAACTCGTTCAAATGACTTTTTTAAACTCGTTTTAACGACTTGTGTAACTCGTTCAAACAAGATAAAAAAATCGTTCAAACAATTTAAAAAATCGTTCAAACAAGTCAAAACCCACTCAAACAAGATAAAAACTCGTTTAAAAGACTTAAAAAATGTTTAACGTCTTCAAATTCATTAGCATCAGTTAAGGGCAGATAAATTTACAGCTGGACCAGACATGCACGTTTCGGGTTTTTAACCCTCGTCAGGTCAGTGATCCTCAATCTAAAGAATGTAATATGACATAAATCTGTGAAAATTATGTCCGAAATAAACCGAAAGACGTAGCAAGATGACTGGGTTATGATGCTACTTGACCCAGGTATTAGAAAGGGGTAGGACCACAAGACGTAGTAAGATGGCTGGATTTGAAGCTACAGGACCCAGGTTTTAGAAGTTTGAGAAAATTTTGTAAACAGAAATGTTGAAATGCGTTTGAAGAAACGACCATCCGAAATTGATCGAACTTGGCTACACATACATGTGCCGTCGGGGACTCCTGGTCCACCAGTAGTGACACTTCAAGGGCAGATAAATTTACACGTTTCGGGTATTTAACTCTCGTCAGTGATCCTCAGTCTAAAGAATTTAATATATAATATGTAAAAGTCGTTCAAACAAAATTAAAACTTGTTCAAACCAGATAAAAAGTCGTTCAAACCAGATAAAAACTCGTACAAATGACATTTAACTAGTTTAAACGACTTATAAAAGTCGTTTTAACAAGTTAAAAACACGTTCAAACAAGGTAATAACTCGTTCAAACAAGATGAAAACAACTTTTTCGCTTATTCAAACGACTGATAAAAGTTGTTCAGACAAGATACAAATTTTCAAAGAAGATAAAAACTCATCTAAACATGATAAAAACTCGTTCAAACAAGATAAAAACTCGTTCAAACGACTTTTTATCAAAGCTGTCAATACAGTGTATAATATATAACATTAAGTATTGGATTGATACATGCTAGTAACCATTAGACTTCACCCGTGCTTTGAAATACCTTTGTTGATAGGATACATACGGGGCATATATCATACAATAAAGCAATACATACATGTATCTACTTTTTATATATGTAGATCCATCATTATGCAATTCTCTTTTAGAGAGGTAATTTGAGAGATTGAGGGCGGTGCTGAGGAGGAATCAGGTAGCTATAGGCATGGAAGGGGACGGGTTAGTAGGATCTCGGGGTCTCTGACTGCTACGGGACCATGCCCGTTGAAATTCTAGGCACAAAATTAATATTTACAGTTGAGTGGTTCTAAAGAAAATAATATAAATGCTCGGCCCGTAAAAGATCCCCTCGTTCCGTAGATGTAATTTGAAAAGGCCCATCACAAATGTCCAAATTATCCCTTTATATTAATTATATTGAAAAAAATCGCATTTAATGAAAGTATGTCTATTATAGCTATGTACATTTTAATTGAAACAATACTAGTTCCCCAGAAATTAAGTTTTAGAAAGTCGATACGAAGGCTTAAAATATTTCAAAAAAGGTAAACACATGTTACTTCCAGGGACGTATCTAGGCCTACAAAGATCAAAGGTAGACCAAATTTTATTCTATCAAAATGCGTCAGAATCATCTACCGCCTTAATTTTTTGCCGTGGATTTATTTATCTTGTTGTCATTAAAAGGACACTCTACATGATACTTGACCAATCTACAGCCTTACACCAGCACATTCTTAAACATTGCATTCTGACTGACCACGGGACACCATGACAAGTCCTGTCCAAACCAGGGCAAAGATCACCTGGCCTCTTTGAATGTAGATCGAACTCATCGGATGAAAACATGCATGGGCTCGCCCAAGGACTGTTTTTCGGTTAAATTGTTTAATATCCATTCGTTACTTTGGTCCCTACTAAGTTGTGTGGTCGTCTTACAATCAGAAGGTTATTACTTGTACATAAATGTATATACATCATTTCTTTTGGATCTCTTGGTAACCAAAAAAAAGCGGAAGGATTGTGCACACGTTATCCGGATAATTACATCATTTGCTTAATCTCTGACATGGGACATGACCGTCGAATCGGCACCGTTTGCCATTTGTCTGTGTTGTTTATGTATAGTCGTTTGTGTTTTTATGTCGAATGTGGTGTTCATCGTTCCTGTGTCTCTTACTTTCCTTGTTTACTCTTTGTTTTGAGATTGGGAGTTTTGGTGTTTTGTTGTGGATGCTGCAACCGTGTCTTATTGGAGATCCCCTTCTTTCTTTATGATGGTTTTTTTTAAATTATTGAGGATATCTTATTATTGTCTTCATTGCTAGGTCTCAGTCAAATAATTATCTAAAATGTTACAAATGCAACAATTGGTCTAAGTAAAACAATTTTCATGTGTTTAAGCAATGTGGCTCTATATACAAGAGTGCCAAGCTGTTACAGTCCGAGGGTATGGGTTACACACCTATTAGCTTCGCTGTTAGGGTAAAGTAATTTATTCAGTATATATCAGGAAAAGACCGGTCAAACGATCAAAAGTAAATTTGAGACGTAATCATAAATCTAGATGCAAATATATATGTGTCCATAGACATCAAACAGAACTAGTTTTGATCTTGTATAAATGGTAATTTCAAAAGTCGTTTGAACGAGTTTTTAACTTATTTGAACGAGTTTCGAAAGTCGTTTAAACAAGTAAAAAGTCTTTAGAACGGCTATTTATCTTGTTTGGTCGAGTTTTCATCTCATTTGAACGACTTTTTTTCTTATTTGACGTCTTTTTATCTTGATAAAACGAGTTTCTAAAATCATTTAAATAAGTTAAAAGTCATTTGAACGACTTTTCATCTTGTTTGAACGACTTATTAACTTGTTTGACTTTTATTACTTTTATTCCACAATTGGCACTAATAAGCTCTCGTTTTGTTGAAATAAACGTCATTTATTTCATTTATTTGGACTTGAATCACTTTAATTAATTGATCAATTTGCAATATCATCCTCTCATAAAAATTCGGGGTGTCACGAAATCACTTATCATCTGTTTTAACTTTTTAGCATTTTGATATGTTCTGACAGCAAATGCTTATTATTCAATTATAAAACAAGTAGTCATCTTAAGGAGTTATTATTGTTAATTAATTTTTCTGTTATCAAAACAACCAGAAATAGAGTATTATACCCATAATATCTTAATGCTTTTCTAAAATCGTGACATGTTCTTATACGACAAAAAAGATATCTTTTCGTTAAATTTTACAATTTGATTGAGATGTCAGGAATGTTGATAATCCTTCAGCAAGATTTCCTTGATATATTGAACAGAAAAGCATAAATTATTCTCCTTTCATGTTAGGGCAGTAAGTTCTCCAATCGTTTACAGATTGTTTTGCATATCACTGATAAGAGACATTTTATATGTCAGTGAACTTGTAATTGCCAAACCAGTACTCCATGCACAGCTTTTAGAAATGAATTCATATCTGAGCCTTATAACATTTGGTTTCTGTATCGGTAGGTGTATCACTTTGCTTTTCGCAATACACGGTCAATGATAGACATAATTTTTCTTTGAATTATAATTCATTTTCTTTAGAATTGTATTTAAAAAAAATGATCCCTCTATAATTTCTTTTTTGGCCTTTGTGTTTGTCTTTCCATTCAGATATCTTTAGTTTACACTAATATGAAATACAGCATCAATTAGGGCAAGTTTCCTTATTTATTTCATTTTTTACCTTCTGATGTTAACCAGTCTTTTAGGAACGTTTACGAGGGCTGATTGATATGTTGTGAGCCTCGTATCTAAGGATTTGAATTTTATCAGACATTTTCCATTATTTCTCTACATAATGCCTTCTATATCTATATACTTTTGACACCGGTACTTAAGGGCCTCAATACCACTAGTACTTTTAAAGAACTTCTGATCTTGACTGGTCAGAAAGCTATCCACTTCAAGTATAACATCATCATCAGACTAGAAGTTGGTGCCAGATAGCTGCTTTCAGATTTGGGAATAGATGGAATTCTGATGGAACAAGATCAGGTGAATAAGCGGATGCTCATTCAAATTAAAGACACAAATAATGAATGACAGTCATGGCAGTGGTAGACTTCTTAACAAGAGCATTGTCCTGATGGAACAACTCACCTTTAATTAACAAGTGTTTTCTCGTAATTGTGTAAAAAGTGAAGCATAGTATGTGTCATTGATTTGTTTGCCCTTTTTGGAGATCATCTATCAGCAGAATACCTTCTGCAACCCAGAAAACAGAGGCTCAAAACATATCAATCAGTCCTCGTAAAAGTTTTCTCGTGTCAACCAATATGCCTTGCACATATTAAAAACAATTCGATATGATTTAAACTGATTAAGCTGGAGCACCTGCATTCATATTAGAAATGACTTCGATGTATTGTTTCAATTAATGTATATTACTCGTCCAAATAAGGAGTACATTACTAATATTATCACCCTGTACCGCTTGTGTGCAAGTTAAATAATTGCTCATTATTAATTGTATTATATTGGGTATTTCACAACCTTCATTTTATGGTGACATAATTAACAAAATAAGAAGGATCATAAATAGACTGAATTACCATCGAAATTGTGTTAGAATCACCAAACGCCTTTTATATCTTGAAAATGATCCTTTTGTCACCAGGCGGACACATGGCAATCTAAAGCCTTGTATCAGCGCATTCTTAAGAATTGCAGTCTGACTAACTGTGACGACAGGACTCCGTGTTTGACCCTGTCCAAACTTCTTTAGAGATGACAGGGTCCCGACCACCTGTCCTCTCTGAATTTTAGTCGGACTCCACGAGTGATCATATGCATGAGCTCGCTACAGTCGGCAGAGCACGGACTGTATTGCGTATGCCTTCTTTTTTATATCCATTTACAAATCCATCTGTGAGTTTCTTGGGGACCCTGCGTCACGCTGAAATCCAAACAGAAGAACATGGCTTAGATGAGAAAAACATAAACAGAGCAAATTGTCTTTTTCTTTTGAACAAAATTTAATCCCAGGTATAATAGAATTACCAGGCGCCCATGCATTATCATACAGTTACTGTGATGTTGTCTGATTTTTTCAGGAATCAATGAGATAAAAAATATTCTGAAGACAAACAACACTCTCAATAGGGTACCAATTGAGCATGGATGGACCCCTAGCAAGCCAGGTACCCGGGAGGAGTAAGCATCCCCTGTTTTGCTAGCCGCACCCACCGTCGAAGATCACGCACGAAACTGAAAACAATATCTACAAACCATGCACTGTCTGAGGATATGTCTATATAGAAAGTGCTAGAGCGACCATGTCGGGGAAAGACATTTAAACAGTAACTGTCAGATCCGCTGCGGGGAATTTTTTTACGAGTTCCACAATGCAATGAGCATAAGTGTAAAATACTTGAGTTAAAGATAGCATTCACAATTGAGCACCAAATGAGCATCGACGTACCCCTTAGAAGTTAGAGGTGGGACCAAGTACCCCGGAGGAGTAAGCCGTCGATGTTCATTCACGAAACTGAAAACAAAATCAACAAATCATGCACTGGCTGAGGTTGAGCCCATATAGAAAATGATATGACGATCATGTTAGGGAAAGACATTTAAATACTTACTGTCAAAGTAATGAAATTGTCTGTCTTAGCGAGATTAAATTAAACTTTTATGTCAAATTGGAATACTTTTTAAACGTTTTCATAACATTTTCCCGGCAAATCCGAGCAAAAATTACACGAATACCGTATCCATTTCCCAGTATAATATGAGATCCCCCTTTCCAGAATGATCAGTGACATTCTACATTGTGAATGAATGGCTGTCATCATCACCAAACATGACATACTTATCTGATACGTACATCAAAATGTACATCGAGACAATCACCGAATTTGACAGGTTTCCATGGAGCTGTTGCACCGGGTGTTGCATGCAATCAGGAGACACTGACTCTCCCCGGGCACCTGGTCTCACTTCGGTATGTTGTTCATTCCGGGTTGCATTTGCCTTATGGAATACCTATTTAACTATCAGTGTAGTAAAAGATGTTTTTGTCTTTACATATGGACTATCCCTTTTTGCTTGTCTGATTGTAGGATTAGCAGTATCATGCTGCCCGGTTGGCTGGATTGCTGGCTATTCCTCATGTTACTTCCTAAGCACTAACACTTTAAAATGGTCAGATGCTTCCGTAAGTTATCCATGTTCAGATGAGATACCTTTAAATTTTAAAAATAGATGAGTGTCTTTACTGAATGAAATTATCCGCCCAAGATAGAAATGGCATCTGAAAGCATTAAGAACTCTTGTCATAATTCTGGCAGTCGTATTATACGCTACGAGGGCTGATTGATATGTTGTGAGTCTCGGTTTTCTGGGGTACAGAAGGTATTCTGCTGATAAAGTATAAACAATAAATGGTTCATACTATGCTTCACTTCTGACACATTTACGGGATAATATTAAACTTACGCACCGCGAAAAGCTAACTAGATAAAGGTGTGTTGTTCCATCAGGACAATGCTCCTGTTCACAAGTCTGTCACTGCCATGGCTGTCATTCATGATCATTGTGGTTTTTATTTTATGGAACATTCGCCTTATTCACCTGATCTTGCTCCATCAAACTTTCATCTATTCCCGAAACTGAAAGCAACTATTTCTGGTACCTACTTTCAGTCCGATGATAACGTTATACTTGCAGTTGATGGCTTTCTAACCAGTCACGATAAGAAGTTCTTTAAAAACAGCTATTGAGACCCTTTAACACCAGTTGTAAAAGTGTATAGGAACTGACGGGAACTATGTAGAAAAAATGAAAAATGTCTGCTAAATTTCAAATTCTTCAATACGAGGCTCACAGCATATCAATCAGCCCTCGTCCCTGAAATCGTAGAAAAAATTTAAACTGACCTTATATAAAATTTAGAAACCTTCATCTTAATTAGTGCTTAATCTTAAAAATCCGTTAATGAGTCAGTCTGCAATTATCTAAAATATAGTGAGTAATAATTTATACAGTTACGTGAGCCTCTCAAAAAAGTACTGGACCATATGAGTTTCAATCCAAAATACACATATCCGATGCTCTATATATACTGATTTCCCCAATGGACACTACTGCCTTGTACTTAAGACACTTCAATTCTATAATACAAAAGGTTTTAGACGGATTGAAATATTTTATAATCACACAAATGTATAACTTTAAATTTGTGTTTTATCATCTAGAATGTTTGCAGATCTATGGGAAGTGAACTTGCTATTATAAACAATGCTATGGAAAATCAGTTATTGCAGGGCTTGAATAAAAATTTCCAAGGTGAGTTGACGGAACTTTTTCTTGATAGTTTGCATGCGATTGAACAATTAAGATGATAACGAAAAAACCAGCAAATCTGTATTGAAATTAAAACTGTTATTAACCCTCGTTTACACTTTGTTCCCAGTGACTATGACACGTTTCAGCCACCGTTGATGAAACGAGGAAAACGTTAGACGACGTAGGGGAACGGGATCAAAGAACGTAACTAGCTGTGATTGTCGTAGCAAATGTTTAGACTATAAAGATATTTGCCATGGCAGCCATGGCACAGATTACCTACTTTATAGACCGTAGTAAAATGGGATGAACACAGCGAAACGAAGCAGTACATTACAGTCTCCAAATATTGGAGTGAGACCATGTACCCAGGAAGAGTCAGCATCTCCTGCTTGCATGCAAGGCCCTTCGGTTCAATTTGGTAGATTTGTCATATCCGGTTACTTCCATTTCGGAAGATATAAGCATAACCTTTTGATTGTGAATTTTGAAATCTGTGATTTCGGGTTTTGTGTTTGACTTCCATTTACTAATTAGGCCATACCAAATTAGGCCATACCAAATTAGGCCATACCAAATTAGGCCATACCAAATTAGGCCATACCAAATTAGGCCATACCAAATTAATTAAATGTTCTTTTGATTTCCCGCACGATATTTTTCAAAATTCAAAAAATAATATTATAAAAATAAAATGCTCGCCCGCACCAATAAATTTCTGGCTCAAGATTTTTTTAGGGTCGGTTCTGATTTCTGCAAATTTAAAAGCTTCTAGAAGTCTCAGATATGTGTTTGAAAAATTTCGTTAGGAACAAATTTGTTGTCCCATATACATGGCACTGAAAGTCAAGGAGGGAATGTTCGAAAATCTTTTCCGTACTGCTATGTGCAAGGCTTCCTAGTCATCAGATTCCTATGGGGATCCCTTTGTGAGTACGGAAAACATCAGAAATGTATTATTTCACTCGCTCGCACCTTAAAAGCTGCAATACTTAAAAAAAATAAAATAATTATATTTTCGCTCGCTCGCACCCTTTTTTCACAAGAAAATCCAAAGAACATTTAAATAATTTGGTATGGCCTTAGCAGATAAATTCCAAATACGGTGCAAAAAACATGTGTTTCATTTTAACATAAACTACAATGACTTAAATATGAATTATGGCGGCTCCGCTAGAAGCATCATTGATGAGAATTTAATATTTGAAACACGTATCTGGGGCAGAAAAATTGGTTTGGAATTTTCTGTAAGAAAGTATAGAGTTTGAACAATTCCGTATTATTGATACATTGTATCAGCAGTAGTTCCTTCTTTTCGATTTTACTGTCCTACGTTCCATTTGTGCAGGTATCTGACGTAAAAACATTGTGACGTCATTAAATTCCTTTGAAAACGTCATATATGTAACCCTGTTTCCCTTAATTTCAAGCTGGTTGCTATAGAATTTGATGACGTCACAATGCGTTGACGTCAGATACCTGCACAAATGGGAAGTAACTCTGTATTTCGAAAAGACTGAATTGTTGAACTACATCATCTTAATTAAAACAGATCAGAAACAACTTTAAGAATTATACTTCACCTTTAGGATCATTGTTTTTTTTCATCTTTTTGGAAATTAAAGAGGGCGCTACTGAAATCATTTTTGGTGGAAGCATCACTGATGAGAATTTAATATTCGAAACACGTGTCTTTCCTCAAGAAGGTATAGAGTTAGAACCCTTCGACATTATTGGATACATATACTAAACTGTATTTCATGAAAAATAGAAACAAGAATTTGAGACAAAAGAAAAGAAGGAGGATCTCTAAAAGAAACCACAGCATCCATATCATATAAAAACACGAAACAAATTAATACAAAAACACAATTTGAAGGGACAAGCACAAGACAGGGATCAAAGGGAGAAGAAGACCATTTACAAAAGACAGCATAACAACATGAACAAATAAGACAAATAAACAACTAGCGCCGGCCATATTACAAACAAATGTTACGATTATTATGATTTTCTGTTACAAAATTTCTTGAAATTGCTAAAACGTGGGTCCTGTAGCATCATATCCCACCCATTCTGCTACGTCTTTTGGTACATTTTTGGACATAATAATTTTCATACTTTTTGGCCGTATTACATTGTTTAGACTGAGGATCACTGGCGAGGGTTTAGTACCCAAAATATGCATGTCTGGTCCATGCCGTAAATTTATCAGGTTTTAAATGATGCTAATGAATTTAAATAGAGAATAAGTGTCTTAATTTGTGTTTTGTTACGGGTATGCAACACACAGCAAGTGCATTTATCGTACATGTAATGCGCGTTAGCGCATTTCATGCGATAAATGCATTTGCTGTGTGTTGCATACCCGTAACAAAACACAAATTATGACATTTATTCTATATATATGCACCATAGTTGTCTGTTTCATTCTTGTTTTCTGAAATTGCTTTTTCTAGGTAAAAGGGTGACGTTAAAATTCATCTCAGCGCGGGTTCAGTTTGCAGGTTAGAACAGCCGTAGCGGCATGTTTCTTTAGATCTTATGCATTATGACGTCACGAGTGTTAATACACGAATTGCAGCGCGTTCCTTTCAATAGTAACATCTCAGGGAATTACAATGGTTGTGCATATATAGACATTTAACATTCATAGAATTATAACATTTAGGCATGCCTTTTGTCACCGCGTGGGATCGAAACGTATGATGTTGTGATTCTTTACGGCGATTTTTATTGTTTTTTTCATCATCTTTTAAGTGATGCTGCACAAAACTGATGAGAAGTTGCAGTAGGGCAATGCCTAATAAGTAAGTAAGTTTATATATCTGAAAAGACTAAAGTTTTTGCAAACACTGCAAGAGTTCTGTCAGGTCAAGAACGTTTCTGTTGTCAACAAACTATTGAAGTGTTTACAAAAACTAAAACCTTTTCATATGCCTAGACGATATGGATCGATTTATTTGGCATTGCTCTACTGCAATTTAAATCAAAACATGAAAAAATACCCCAAAAAATGTCTAATGAATCACAACACCATACGTTTCGATCCAACGCGGTGTATGTATTCTACAGCATCATTTCAACATGAGTTCTAGATCGATGGCTCAGATCTTCTTGTGGAGGGTCATTTTGTTTGGGCTTCAACGCAGTCAGACATGGACTATACCAACTGGGCAAAAGGTGAACCAAATGATCTAAATGGAGAGGACTGTGTTGAAATTGTACATAATTCCGATAACTTTACATGGAACGATGCCCCATGCGATACACTCCAGCACTTCATTTGTGAGAGACCGTAAGTTAAAGAGCCTTCAATAAATAAGTGATGACATTTATCCAAATCTCTACTCTCCCACTTTCTTCTTATTTAATAGTTTTGGGAGGTAAAATCCATATTACTGAATCAGAAAGGGGCAATAGTAAACCAGAGATAAAAACGATTACATTTACATGTACTTAATTGAACAAGACAATGTTATGATCCTTCATAAAAACTTATGATATCTTTCCAGATATACCTCTTTCTTTTTAGATCAAATACACGAGATCTTTCGCAAGAAAACTTTAAGACATGTTCAAAGTCTTTTCCGTGAATAGGGGAAAGTCAGACAAAAACAAAATATTCTTTTTAATCAATATGCACATATTAAAATCTCTTTAATTTTCTGGTACCCTTTTCAGGCAGAAAATTGCAATTGCTGGCTCGTCGGAAATAATTGGCTGACAAATATTGTGACAATCGTAAATATAATAAAATGATGAAAGGAAGAAATTGAATTCTCTTTTATATTTAAATAAAAATAATGAGCTCTTTGAGAACAGTATGACGAACGATGATTCCAACACCTTCTTAAGCAATGCCAAAAAATCTCTATTTTCGTCATTTTAGAGAATACCACATCGTAACTTTACATACCTCTGCAATGCATGAAAATTGAAAAAGTCAAATATAGCCTCATTTTTCTTTATTCTTATAGCTTGTATGTGAATTAAAGCTTATTTTGAAAAATTCTGATAAAATAAACAGTTCCAAGGAGTGTATTTTCTTATCAATACGATTTTGCCGGTTGCCATGGCAACAACTCATTATTTTTATAAATAGCTAGAAGGTCGCCAGGTACACAATTTTTTTTCTATGTATAGAGCTATTGGTATTGCTCTATCCTGAATCAGTCAAACCAATATGTACCCGAATTCGTTTTGAGCAAAATGACTGTTTCTATAAATAGCACAATAATTTGTGCAAAAAATCAACATTATGACCCCAAAACATCGAGATTTACTCGAAGTTCGAATTTCTAATTCTCTCATTTTTAAAGAGTATCATGAATAGGATATATATTCTTATGTTTGAATCTTAAGAAGCAGAACTCATGCGAAAATGACAATTTTTTTTCCTATTTTCGGCGATTTTTGATCGAAAAATATACATTTTCCCCCAAAATACCCATTCAGCAATGAAATTTTCAAGAGTATTATTTTTTTCTGAAATAACACAACAAACTGAGCTTATACCATTTATCGTCCATGTCGGTTTCGTATATTACGTGAAATAAAAATAGAGTTATCCCCCTGTAGTCGCAACCTTAACCTTAAGTGGTACACAAGACTCAAGACCTAGACCCAAGACAGCAAATCAAGGAACACACACTTAGAATCAATCGGAGACAATTAGTAAATCAGGACATTCATACAAAAAAGCAATCAACTAAACAAAGCAAACTAAATTGAAAAAAGAAAACAAATTTGTACCATGTGTCGACACAAAACGTTCATTTCCTATATAAAAACAAATGATGTCGCCATTCTGATAGCGTGTTCATGGTATGTGCGGAGCTCTTTTTCTCGGATACACATAGGTTTGTCAAGACCAAGGTTATTGTTGTAGCGAATCGTAAAACAATCATGTTGTGAATTCATTAAAACCAGAGACAATGAATATCAAGAATCTTGTTACACACAATTTACGTGGATATGAGAAAGTATTGAGAATCACAAGTGTCTTGAGTAAGCGTAAAAATTTAAATAAAGACGTGGATCCGAAAATTCCAAAAGAAATTCCAGAGGGTATTGAGTATCATGGTAATTTTCAGTCTTCTATGACGAGGTTTTGACACATATTCATATGGAGGCCCGTTGTCATGGTTAGTCTTGCCTTCTTGTGCAAAAATGTTGATGCATCCTGTAACATTCATATGAAATATTTGTTTAGGATTTTCAATAGTAACAATTTTTGCACTATTTTGAAGCCAATTGATCTTGTAATATCTATGGTCCTTTAATATGTTTTTAATCTTAAAACTGCTTTCTAAAATTTCGTTTAGGCACCAGGCTTGGACGCATTTTTCTCTCATTAATCGCAAATTTCATTAATATGTTTTACAGGTAGGGGGTAACCATGGTCAAACCTTTATATTAACCTTTTTACTACATGTACCGCTGTACGGTGTCAACTACAAAGATAGTGTCGTTTCGGGACTCAGAGTCATCGCTTGTGCAAGGAGGATTCACATTTATGAAACTAGATCATTTTAAGCCTATTTATTACTATATGACCATCCCAATTTATGTTATGTATCAATATTCCATTACTTAACACACATTTGCGACAATTAAATAGCATACTCAGTGAAATCGAATTGTAAAAACGGTATAAAAATGCACAAAATTCAATATTACTTTCTACAAATATTTGAATAAAAAGAACCAAGATTAACGAAAACGCGATGTTATTTCTTGGTTAGTTCTTTAGGACAAAAATCACATTTAATTTCCTACATGCTTATAGGTAAACATGTTTTTGACGAGGTTCTATTTCGAGACATTCATTTTTAAGGAATACAGCGTCTATGTAATTTACGCTTAAAAAAAAGAACACTTTTAGATCCATACTGTGAGTAATAGTCGGCACATATCGTTAGTCCTGCTACGTATTTCAACTTTTTATATGTTTTACGCAATAGATTGGTGTTATACCGATTGTCCGGCTTATGGTGACCTTCCATATTGCCTGCTTTTGTTGTTTGGTGTACAGCAAGCAATGTTTTTGTTGCATCAATTGTAGTGAATTTCAAACGTTTTGCATTCCAGACCATCCAGTTGTCGTACGCCAGTCTCCCAATGATGACATCAGGGAATGTTTTCCAAGGATAGTTTCTGCTTGTTATGAAATAATCCTCTCCCCATGCCGAGAACAATTTACCCCGCGTTTTCGCCATACGATGCATCTTGTAGGATGTCTGTATTTCCTCTAATGCAACACTTTTGACGTTAGTTCGTTGGCCGATCATCAATAATGGATTTGTTTGACTGATGTTATTTGTCTTTATATCATTTAGCAGGGACTGCAGTGTGACTATTAGGTTACTTGTGAAAAGTATATCCCCATTAGCGTAAGCAAGCAGTGGAGAACTGCTTATTTCCATAACATCCATATACATATACCTTAGAACGGGAACTTCATACTTGGTTCGGGTTACTCCCAAGGGAAGAACCTGCCATCCCTTCTGTAAAGCTTCATTCTTAGAAGCAATATCATTTGTGAATAAAACTGGTTGAACTAGAGGTTTCAGAGAGTTCCAGTTAAACAATGTATTATTATGGCAATCATACTTTTCAGGTGTTGAAATCCAAGTTGTAAAGAGTGTTAAAATCGCTTTATTCTCTACATGAATATCATATTTACTGCTCACATTATTAAGATGTTCGGTATGGCGAACTGGATTCATGACAACTTGAGAATTATTGAATGAAACACTTTTCGTTATGTTTGTGATGCCGATGGTTTCACTGACTGCGGTTTCACTGAATGCGTATCGGATATGTGATGAATGGTATACTGACTCTGCGTACAGATAGAGATAAAAACATGTACTCAAAGCACAAAAGAATAATGTTGTCTGTCTGTAGTTCCGTAGGTCACAATCCACAACCAAATAGATATCGAATCTGAAAAACATAATACGATTCAAATTATAAATCATTATCGAACATAGGAATTAAAAGAAAGAAATAAGATTCCAAAATAGCAATGAGTTTTTGTTGTTGTTGTCGTTTTGTTTTTGTTTGTTATTGTTTTTTTTTGGGGGGGGGGGGGGTTTAGAATGTCATGCAAATAACATTTTTGTGTACGATTCCCATCCATATGATATAACTCCCAATTAGAGATTTTTACCTAAAGCCTAGGCTGACAATTGACACTGGACACCAACGATTTCGGGGAGTTCTCAAAATATTTTTTTTAAGTTTTAGTGAAAATTTCTGTCTGCCTAACTGATAATTCAAATTATATTTGAGCAGTTTTGTTGGGTGTTTTATATTCTTTGTACAAGTAAATTCATTCCTTTTCACTAGTTCATCTTTCAAACAAAATTTTAATTTGTAAAGAGAAACACATAATTTTTTTTCACATCCGAAAGCATTGTTGTGGATATGTCTTCAGGCTTACGAAGTCCATAACGTAATTGTCTTCTGACTGCCCCCCCCCCCCCCCCCCCCCCCCCCCCACCGATAATAAATAGTACGACTTTTTAGAGGCCGAAAATAAACATTCCTTGTTTTATCTTACATTGTATATACTGATTTTTTATCGGAAAAATACCCGACAATCCCCTTCCGAACCTACGCACTGTCTCATGAATTTGTGTTAAACAGTTGCTCACAGTTAATGACTTTATATTTAAAGAAAGAACCAAATAGATGTAAAGAGAAAATTCAATAATACAAAATTGTAAAATTTGAAAAAAAGTTCAAAAACACCATAACCATGAGTTACTGGAAAATAATTGATTCGACAACTTGGACTCTGGAAGTAAAATTCATATTAGTGTCTGATCCCCCTCCCCCTTATAGTCGTCACCCAATTTAAAAAAAGGTGCCTTTTAGTGCAAAAACTTGATAGATGAAAATGTAGCTAAAATATTTAATTTTATACGCATATTCCAGATTTACTTTTTTCGAGTAGTAATGACTTTATTCCACCAACTTCTAGAATAATTTGGCAATAGTATAAATCTTAGATAATTTTCATAAATAATGAACAATTGTAGATGTCGCCACAGTCCGTTCGCATATTTATTTCTTATCTCGAGCGATTCAAAGCGGATCCAGGATAAAACCCGCTTTCAATAGGATAAACATCCCGAACAAAAAAAAATTCCGCATGTTTTTTTAATGGAAAACGAGCACCAGTGTAGCAGTTTCAATGAATTATCTATTTGAGAACAGCGATAGCCAGGCTTATTATTTGATCATGTAACTCTTACTTTGCAATTTTTTAGAGAGGACATGCGTCACTACGCCCCTACCCCCCCCCCCCTCCTCCCTACCTCTAAATTTGTCATTGTCTTCTTTGTTAACTTAATCACCATACACAAATATATTTGTATAGATGTTCATATATCCTTGCCCTATGTGCCACAAGGCATAACAAGGACAAAGTAAGTAACATACAACTGGAGAAAAAGAGGAGAAAGGCGAGCACAAGCAGGTCATCGTTTCGAAATAAAAAAGATGGATGGTGCTCATTTCGCTCCTCATCTCAGAATTTTCAGTAACAGCATATCTAACACAAATATGTTCTCGAAATTCGATTCTAATTACAATAATTTTTATTTATATCAATGTCTATTTACAGGGCAAAAAAAAACACATACAAATTATACATGTATTATACAGTATTATGCAACTCAGCAAATGCCGCTCCCCTTTCCGACTAAATCTTGGGTTTCTTTCAAAGTGTCTTGCCCCTCAATGCGGAGGGGCAGTGGCGGATTCAAAGGGGGTGGGCGCCAAAAAGCAAATTATAGGTAAAACGATAATTTTCAATCTAAAAAGAGTAAATATAATCAATTTCATTTACGAAAATGAGTTCGAATGAAAAAGATGAAAGGCTGGTCCCCCTACCAGGGCTCCGCCTTGGACCCAATGAGGACATAGGCGGTCCCCAGATCCCTCGTCAATTTAACCCCCCCCCCCCCCTTACTAAAAAGTTGGATCCGCCACTGGAGGGGATGAGAAGTATTTAAGCCTGAAAAATATTCTACGCATCTCAGCATGTGAGGTGGTAGTTACTGACTTGCCCGTCCCGTCCCCTCTAACCCCCCCCCCCCCCCCCTTGATAATCGTCCAAACGCATTGTCTTCGTTTCTTGATAAGAAGTTATATTCATTTTCGATTTCTTGTTTTGAAATCACCCCTACAGGTAAAGTCATCGTCCGATCTCAATCGTCAGCGTAGACTGTAGCAGGTCTGGACGATTACTCCATATGGTATTTAAAGCCGGAAAATACCGAGTACTATTTTCGGAATTTATCCGAGTTTTCTCGAGTGAGATGGCGTTTTTCGACCAATGAGTGCTTCAGTATTTGACACACCTCCAGAATTTGTAAATAAATACCACGTGCTTCTATTTACTTAACAAAGTAATGTTTTAAAATGCTCTGGGATAAATCTGGACAGGCTAAATCTAATTCTATTGGCAATTCCCTATTCATTGATATATTTTCAAAAAATCTACCGAGGGATTTCACCATACAGTACAAAATTTTAACAGCAACATTATGTATCAACCGTGATAAGTAACCCGCTTATATCGTACTTTTGGGAGTATGAAAATAAAACTTAGTACTGTGATGTGTTAGAGCTCCAATGGTGGATACAGAGGGGTTTCCAAGTCGGCTGGGGATCGAATGGGTCGGTGTCCTTCTCATCATTTAAGAGATTTTTTTACAAACCCCTAATACCAGTAACGTTTTAGTATTAGAAGGATTCCAAAAGAAAAAAAACCCTATAAGTTCTAATACATTACTGTTCAAATTCACATCTCACACGTACATATGAGTGAAATCGAGAGCAGGAATTTTACAAATTTAAACTGGTCGACCATGTTCATGTTCATGTTACTTGTACTAAAAGGGATACTGAAGCTCAAACCCTTAAAATAAATCAAATCATCATGATCATACTGTCCAGTCTTTCTTTGTCTGACTTTCTCACATCCTTGTTTTTTCTTTGATTCTACACATCTTACATATTACAAATTCAGACGAATACATCTTATTTTGAGGATCACACGGGAAAAATGTTGCTGGCAAGGTCGATTACGAAAAGAGAACCCCTTCTAATTATCTGTTATTTAAAGCTCCTTTATTTAAATTATCATTTTTCTTTGCTTCTTTATTTCTTCGCTTGTTGGTTAAAATATAGATTAAACCCTAGAATCGAGGGATTTAGATCTTTGTATGTCTAATAATGAAAATAGGGTGATTCCTCCTTGAAAATATCTAGATCCGCCTATGACTCAATAGAAGCTGCAATTCGTTTGATGGATGCCCTGAACGGTACGGGTACGCAGCTTAAATTCATTGCAGTGGCGCCATCTACAATTAAGTCTGTGTTTACAATTCGTGGAATTGATCTAAATTATCTGTATTTTCCATCTTAAACGTACAGTTTGCGTGACAGCTAAATGAATTTATATGCAGTTTTCTTTTTACATTTCATCAGAGCATCATGTGGCGCAAAAATATTTTGAAGAGTCAGGCAAACATGTACAATGTGGAAAAAATATAATATACATGTACATGTATTTGATTTATGCATATTTTGGATGAACATAAACGTCGGATGCTAGTTTTGAAGTTATAAAAAAATTCGACGAAACAAGTGGGTAAATGATAAGTAAGCACAAAGAAGTCGCATGTTTTGTGGCAACGGTATGTATTATCGATATCAAGCGAAGATATAGAGGGGGGCACAGGAGTCAGGACCAAGTCTCTGGAATTTGCCCTATACCGTTTTTTTTTTTAAATGCCGATTTTCTCTATTTGACGAATATTTTCATTAATTTGACTTATAATATATAATATACACGGTTTGGACCAACTTTGTGAGAAAAATAAATGTACATTTATCCTCCCGCACGTCTATCCAAGAAAAGAAATGAGGCAGACAATTATATTAAATTCCGCATCGAAAGTTGCGATAAATATTATTGACTGTATTTCTTAGTAGTACTTTCGAATAAGATTTAAATCATTGATGAACCGCATTTATTCGTGTATGAATGTACCTGTCGACAACTCACCATGTTAAACCTGTAATTTACACTGTTCTTATGTGTTGAATCACAAAAAGTCAACGGTAGATTTCAAGAACATATATCTAAGAATAAGGGATTACTGATAAACCAAGAAAAAATACCTATAATTTTATCCCAGAGCATTTTACATCAATTCTTCCAAAAGTAAACATAATCACGTGTTATTTATTTACAATATCCGTAGGTGTGGCAAATATTAAAGCGTTCATTGGACGAAAAACGCCATTTCACTCGAGAAAACTCGGAGAGTTTCCTAAAATAGTACTCGGTATTTTCCGGCTTTAAATACCATATAGAGTAATCGACCAGACCTGTGTAGGTTAAAATCTCTAATAAGCACATGTGACACACCGCGCATTTTAAAATGGAGGTTTAAAGTTGATTCCTTCTGTCATTATAAAGTTTGAGATATTTCCAAAATATTGTTGTGAATGTAGTTTTGGCTGTACTTCTAAATCAATGTCTTGCGTTTGTTGATTCTTTGCGTTTTCATTTTCGGTATTTGTTTAAGGCATCTGGAGTATTATATTCTTCTTCCGGTTGTTTTGATAACAGAAAAATTGAATACCACCAAGATCAGAAGACGCATGACTTCGGCGAGATGTTTGTGACCATAAATTTGCATGGTGTGTTGAATGAAACATTTTTTAAAAAATCAAAAATCTGAAAATATGTAAAGATACGTAAGTACATAATTTCTGCTAGTGGCTTTAATTTCGGCGATGCACTTATTATACCTTAATAGCTATACATGTTTGAGAATTCAAAACATTTGTCATGAATGGTTGTTTCATTTGAAGTTCTCGCAAAACATGTATGCCATTATACAAAATTTCACATACGCAGAGAGAGAGAGAGAGACTTGATGTGTATGAGCATTTTTACTTCATCTATTTTAAGCGGAGATGAAATCGTGTCACGTCCGGAATCCGAATCATATATTTTCTGATACATAGTATCTCGGGCAAAAATTATTAGGTGACCTCCATCTTTATTTGTATTTTATATTGTGACCTCAAGCTATAAGAATGTTGAAGATACATAGTTTAAAATTCAACGATTCCTTTTGCACAATCTAGAGGGCACATTTACAACGCGAATTATATAAATGTATTGCAGTGTACTTCTTTTCCATGGAGAATGAAATCGGACTGACAGACATAGACAATAACCTTGCACCAAAGAACACGAAGAACAACACAATCTAAATTCTTGATCTCACGATAGATTTTCTGTGAGAATGGAATTCTCGCATGAAACACCCGCTATGCAGTTCCATAAAGCCATTTTATAATGTTATGATAACACGTTACATATCGCTCTGCTTGAATGCGATTGGTCAATTTTGGAAGAATGTCTCCGTAAGCATGTCTGATTGGTCGAAGTAGTCTAAGTACCATAAGTATGTGACCTTTCAACTATCGGCCATTTGTTTTAGGCGTCGACAAGTCAATATCAAGAATTTTAAATTGTTGTTATGGAATCCCTAAACATACTTAAGGGACGAATTATACCCATCGCGGCATATTTTTTTCTCTGAACAAATCCAATTTTATGAGATGACTCACTTGTCCACGTCGGAATACCTCTTTTCATCATGGTCATTTATATGTCATAATCTTTCATTGTCTTTTACAAGTTTCATTGAATTTATTCGATGCTTTTGGAGTAGTTGCGATTTCAAAGTTTGACATTCAAACTGCATAAAAATCTAAATTCAATGCCCATACATGAAACTCGTATATGAAACTACTTCAGCAGCAATTCCTTTTCTTCTTGCATATCTACATATCAATATGATTCGTTGTATTATGTTTCACTGAAATCCAAAAGTTGTTTTCTTTGGAGTTGTGATGGCAAGGTTTGACATTTTAACAAATGCAAAAAAAAAACTAAGTCCAAGGACCATTACTCAAGTGTAACTTTTCGTCAACAATCCCCTTTCTTCATGAACATCTACATCTCATGATAATTCTTTGCGTGAAGTGTTATTGTGATCCGTCGATTCGTTTGGGAGGAGCTGCGATGAAAAGGGAGGAGCTGCGATGAAAAGGTTTGACTTTTTAAATGCATAAAAAACTAAGGGCCATTACTCAGGTGTAACTTTTTTCTGGCAGCAAACATTTCCTTTTTTCTTCATGCATATTTACATACATGTATCATGGTTTATCATCGTGTAAATTTTCATTGAAATCCGTCCATTCGTTAAAGAGGATTTGCGATAACAAACTTTTGTCTACAGACGGACGGACGGAGATGATGAATCCAGTATACCTTCTCACAACTTTGTTGCGGAAGATATAAATATCGCATTAAATAGTAAGCAAATTTGAAATATATTCTTTTTCTTCAAATTTGTATTTACAGACAA
Organism: Pinctada fucata; assembly: GCA_028142955.1. NCBI lineage: Eukaryota > Metazoa > Mollusca > Bivalvia > Pterioida > Pteriidae > Pinctada > Pinctada fucata. The sequence continues at coordinate 24,941,373 of AP027113.1, read as the reverse complement.
AATATATGTACGATGGGGAACTACTACCCCTTGCATAGCAGTCAAGTTGATCAGCTTCTAGGTCATCGCATGATTCGCCTCTAATTCTCAGAAACGTTGATTTCGGGTTAGGAATACACAGTTTAGACATGATCATGTGATCAAAAGAATTTCAAATGATTTTTTATTTCAAACGATTTTTTATTTCAAACGATGCATTATGCAACTCGTTGTCCTTTATATCCCCTCGCCAATGTTCGCGGATATAAAACACATCTGGTTTCATAATACATCGTATGGAATGAAAATTCATTTGATATCCTACATTTCTTATAGTTGAGTCCACATACTGTAAGCGCTGTTTAAATTAAAGAATAATTGAAACAGTGTCGTATATGGTGTACGATATGGCAGTACTGGAAGAATTAATTTGGATGTTGCCTAATAATAAAGTAGTACGTGTAATATAAGTTCACCCTCTAAACTTCCTGTATAATACATCATTTCATTTGATAGATTAAAAAGAATTCGGAAATTTTGAAAAATATTATGGTCCTATAAATGATCAACACTGTATTAACACACTTATAATTGTTAATCACAAAAAATGGCATTTAGAGTTTAAACATAATAGAATACGTTTTTTTATAACATATAAAAAGATACGAAAATCTCTTATATTCATTGTATTTTTTTTTTCTCCTTTTTTTTTGCAGTGACATGTTAAACATGGTAATTATTGTAATTGATTATGTTAATGTCATCTCATATACTACAAAGCGTTGATAAATCTTTAGATATTTGCTCAGTTTTTTATAATATATTTAGAAATAGAAAGAAAGAGAAATGATAGTTGAAAAAGCGTCGAGTAAGTGATATACAGTGAATAAGAAAAAAAACCACATTGTGCATCTGATAATTCATGAAGAATATAAGAGTAGAATGAGAATATGAAATCAAAGGGCTAATTTCCATTTAAACCATTCTTTTTTCAAAATCAGACATTCTATTTATAGTAATCAGTTTTGTTAAACCCTTCATATGTCAATCTTTGATGAAGATGAGAATTTACTTCCCGTTGATAAGACAATCTGAATTTGTACTTAATAAAAGTGAAATCCCTTAAGACTATGCGCAATTTCGAAACAGACACATTTTTGTCTTTCTTACGTCCTTGCTATAGAATGTAGAAACTAAGGCTAATTTAGTATCAAATTATGAACTAGCGTATTCAAATAATTTTTGTTGATGAAAATAAAATGCAACAATCATTCCACCTACAAACATGTGAATCCTCTCAGACAAGTGAATCCTCTCAGACATGTGAATCCTCTCAGACATGTAAATCCTTTCAGGCATGTGAATCTTCTCAGACATGTGAATCCTCTGAGACATGTGAATCCTCTCAGACATCAAGAAAACTAAATACGAAAGATCATTCATTCAAATGATTTTCAGGATATTCGAATTTTGTTATAATAAGTCAAAATGTAAAAAAAAAATCAAACAATTCGTTCTATTCTATTTTAATGGTTCAACCAAATATTTTGATGATTTCATCAAAAATCTCTCATATATAATTCTTAAAACTCTTCTTGGAATTGTTTTCATTTCAAAGTTTAAAGAAAGTAAACTTCATGTTCATTTCCTTTCGAGATTTGTAAACATTTGATTGAAAATATGTTTGCTGATATTTAAAATTAAAAGACATTAATGAACTTATTTACGAAAATTAATCGCACTAGCAAATCTCCGAAGACCCCCCCCCCCTTTCCAATAAAATGAAGTATGGAAATATCAGTTGAGAAAATTTGATTTTGATCAAATACAGACATGCCGATTTATGGAACAAACTTTAAGGATTATGGGAAATGCAGAACAAAATTACAAAAGACGTTATCAGATTTTCGATTTAAAAACCCATTTAAACCTGGTAAATCCATTGATATTTATGACCTTCTTGTTAGATATTCCTGTAGCATCATATCCCACTCATTCTGCTACGTCTTTTTGGGACATAATAATTTTCATACTTTTTGGCCATATTCCATTGTTTAGACTGAGAATCACTGACGAGGGTTTAGTACATGAAACGTGTTTGTCTGGTCCATGCTGTAAGTTTCTGTAAAATTTTCAGGTCTTAAATGAATTTGAAGACGTTTAACATTCAATCTTTCTTTCATGCATATATGTCTTAACGAGGCCCTGGACAAAACGAGAGCGCATCGTTTCGCGCATTCCCGTAACCGGTTCAATCTTTTATCTCTACATCGCACCTAACGCACTGTCATACTATGACGTCACAATCAAATGACGCGACAAAGCATTTAACGCCGCGCTAAAAATCAATAGGCTAGTAATCTGTGTATGTTCGTTATAAACGAAGATTAATGCAAAGCATGGTTAGATGATGAGATCGTTAGACTAGGATGGACTCAAGGTTTTTGATATTATCATTATTTGGTGCACCTCCCCTCACTAAATAGCTATTTTATTCTATAACGGGGGCCTTTAGAAAAAATGAGAAACAAATAGAAAAATAAATAGAACTTCATCGATCAAAACAATTTTTAATTCATTAATTTTGTAAAAAAAAAAAAAACAAAAACAAAAACAAAACAAAACAAAAAAAAAAAACAAAAAACAAAAATAAACAAAATCCAACAACAACAACATGTACTTTCCTGACACTATGTACACATATTTTTTTTGCATCATAAATCATCGTATCATAATCTCAATGCTTTGGGGGGAGGGGGGGGTTGCTAGCTAGTCATATGCACGGCACGGAAGCACATGTTTTCTCATCATTATTTTTTTTTTTTCAGAAATGGCTTGATGTTCCTTTTCGTCTCATCGGGAGAATTATCAGCCAAATTGCAGCAAGTAAATCGTCTCACCTTACTCGCAAATTTCATAATCAACAACGCTGACGATTCTCCATTATACTTTAATTTTTTTTTCCCTTTTTATTTTTATTTTTTTTTTTTTTTTTTTTTTTGCTCTCATGAGGTCGGATGGCATTGTTAAACTAGAAATTTTTGCTGCATACCTCTTATGATCGAGTAGAACATATTCAATTATTAAAGTTTTATATTGAATTATTTTAAGTATATTTTAAATATATCCTCGTAATACGTATGAAGGTAAGCAAATGTATTTTACATAGATTTATGTCATTTTCTTTTTTTTCAGGGGAAAAAAAGGGGGAAGTACTCAGATTAAAGTCGCTACATGATTTTTTTTTCTCAAGGTTTCACGAGCAATTTATAAATATAACATATCAAATAAAGTACATTAATTCATTGAAACGAGGCGCTCTGGTCCTGCAATCACAAAAAGTATCTGTATAAATATAAAGTATGCATTTTATTTTCAGGGTTTCATTCTCTGAAATTGAGCCGGAGCGAAAATTCACATTTACTTATAAGTTTTAGAAGTTTCCGAGATATATACATTTTCCGATTCTTCATTTTTGGGGGTTAATTTCAGTATAGATACATGAACAAATTTTGAAGGGGCGCAAAGGGCGCACGCCCCCCCCCCCCCCTCTGAAATCGTCGAAGTAAGGTATTTTGGGGGCTTAACCTTTATGTGTATACTCATTTTCAGGCTGTTTTGAGTCGAATGTCGGAAAATTTTCGCTGGTTCGCTGCCGCTCGCCACCTAACTCAATTTAGATAAACTTCACACCATTTGCTAAGCATGACCATTTCATGCTAAAATAGCCAGAATTATAAAGTGATACTACGCCCTCCATACCTTTACTTTACTGTGACTATTTGGACGGTCTTTTTCTGACATATGTACTAAGATATTAGTCAACAAACATGTACTTTTGCAGCAAAGGGGATGCCATTCGGGTTGTGTACCCCAACCCTCTCTAAAACAATTTTAGAAAGTTCGCTGGTTCGCTTCGCTCGCCAGATATATTCAGTAATACATAGTTTCAACGTTTTTGTATGAATTATACATTTTCATTCTGGTGGCCAAAGGAACCCAAAACATGACTTCGTCCTGGACCCACTGGGGGAGGGAGGAAGCGGTCCCTAGACCCTTTGCCTTTTTTATATTCATGACGCCCCCCTAAACCCAAATCTTGTATCCGCCCCTGAGATAACTCTTACCAATATATAGTGCGGTTCAACCAGAGAATACTTTGTCCTACAGCATACTCCATTCCATAAATGAGTATTACCACGATGATGGACGTATCATTGTCTTCGACGTACATTTTAGCTCAGCGGTCGGATAAAATCGCATGGAATAGAAATATATCAGATAGGGTGAGAGGTGGTCCAGCTCGGTCATTTCAACTCATTTGGTCCATTTTATGAACTTAAAAATATTATGCGCAATAATCGGGAAAAGGGGAAATAGGAGTCGCTCATAAACAACTCGACCCAATCTATTCCCGCGCATGGGGGGTAGTCCCTTTCCGCTTTCCTTATTCTTTTGAATTTTACTTTACATTTGGTACATGTATCCATCCATGATCTTTTATCGTATTCGAATTATTTTTGCAATTTCGCGTGAGCATGCAATACTATACTTAATCTTGACAGTGGCGTAGCTAGGGTGATTTCTTTGTGGACGTCTAGAGAAGGATGAATTAAGTACATCAACTCCTCCCTCGGAAGGGGGAGGGTCACTGATACTAGGGAGGGGGGTCGTTTACGGGAGAGTATGGTTTTGGGTTCGGCCGCCTTTATAGTATAGTTAAAACGCCTATAGAAACGCTTATATAGATCCGAGACCTGTCGAGTACGCGATTCTGCAAGGGGAGTATGCAAAGTTTAAAGATTAATGTGTGATATGTGAGTAATCCATGTAACTTTTCAGACGTTTCCCCCAAAATACGATGTATTAAAGTTTAAGAATAGTGATATAGATAGCGATATTGCTGAATCAAATTGGACAAAAGATAAGGCAATAAGAGAAAAACGCTTTGCTCATTTTATCTTCGAGACTTGCAAGTACAAGTTATATGTTTTAAAATTACACAAATTTGATTTGAGATTGTCCCTTACATACATTTTGTAAATTCTGGCGATGGCACTTGGCTGTCTTTCCCGAGAGGGATATGATACGTCGTATTATCACGCCTCAAACTAATTTCAGCCAATGACGTCGCAGTATTATGGTCACATTGTGTCCTACCTTGACGCCGAGTTAGGTCACTAAATTTTCAAACGTTAGAATTACACAGTGTATGTTACGAAATGGTTCTCGGTATGATAAATTCGTTATAGGGTTTGTTCCTGTCACAATTCCTACTCAAAGTACCTTGAGTAGGAAGTATGACAGGAACAAACCCTATAACTATATGAGCACATTCGTTCTTTATTCAAAATTAAGGGAAGATATGTTAAAAAAATGATTTTGAGATGTTCCCCGAAGCTCACACAAAACGGCTGGATATCAAACTTGAAAAAACTTGATATATTCTGTCTTATGTTTCTCTTTATAATATATAAGAATATGCCATCAAATTCTCTGTTTCAGCTTTTTTTTTTTTAATTTCACTTTATATCTACGAGTACAAGTTATGTGTAAAATTGCAAAAATATGCTTTTAAATGGTCCCTTACATATTTGGCAATATCATTTGGCTGTCTTTTTCTGTATAGATATATGCTAACGAATATGATATGCCATAAACAATAAATATACGAGCACGTTCATACTTTATGAGGCCTTCTTTCGTAATAAAGGGCAAATATGCTAAAAATATGATTTTGAGATGTTCCCTGAAGCTCAACCAAGCGGTCAAAGTTGTACAGAACTTGATATATTCTGACTTATGTTTCACTTTTCAATGTATGAACATGTCATCAAATTCTCTATTTAAGTTTTTTTTTATAATTTCAATTGTACTGATAAAGACAGAGTACAAGTTATGTGTAAAATTGCAAAATATGCTTTGAGATCACCCCTGATATATTTTCAGGATTGAATTTTGTTGTCTTTTTCTAGAGAAATATATACTAACAAACATTATATGCCGTAAACAAGAACTATAAGGACATATTCATCCTTTATGATGTCTTTATTTAAAAAAAAAGGCAAATATGCTAAAAATATGATTTTGAGATGTTCCCTGAAGCTCAACCAAGCGGTCAAAGTTGTACAGAACTTGATATATTCTGACTTATGTTTCACTTTTCAATGTATGAACATGTCATCAAATTCTCTATTTCAGTTTTTTTATAATTTCAATTGTACTGATAAAGACAGAGTACAAGTTATGTGTAAAATTGCAAAATATGCTTTGAGATCACCCCTGATATATTTTCAGGATTGAATTCTGTTGTCTTTTTCTAGAGAAATATATACTAACAAATATTATATGCCGTAAACAAGAACTATAAGGACATATTCATCCTTTATGATGTCTTTATTTCAAAATATAAGGCAAATATGCTAAAAATATGATTTTGAGATGTTCCCTGAAGGTCACACAGGCGGTCAAACTTCCACAGAACCTGATATATTTTGTCTTATGTTTCTCTTTTCAACATATGATAATCCTATCAAATTCTCTATTTCAGTTTTTTTATAAATTGCAATTATAATGCAAAAAATCTTGTTTTTCTATGAAATCATATGAAGAAAACAAGGAAAATTTTGAGATGGTCCCCCCGAAAAACTAAGCGGTGAAATTGATTCATTTTTCACCAAACTCTTGTATATAAGTAAATGACATTATGATATGAATTTAATCAAAATCTCTATTTCTGTTTTTGAGTTATCTTATTGTCCAGGGCCTCGTTAAATTCCGAGAAGAAACGAGTGACGCCATACTAAATACTAGTTTTTTTTTGTTTTTTTTTGGGGGGGGGGGTTTCAGCTCATACGGCATGAAGTGCGAATGATCGAGATTCATTGTATGAAATATTAATGTCTTGAGTCGGCACCGATTGCCAATTTGTCTCGTTGGTTTATGTGTAGTCATTTGTGCTTGATGTTTCTCTGTGATTTGGCGTTCCTTGTACCATTTGCGTCTCTTTATGTGCGTGACTGCTTTGTGTTTTTACAGTGGCTGTTTTTTGAGTGTTGGTGCTGCAACCGAGTGTTGTTGGAGATCCCCTCTTTTCTTGTGAAGTGAATATAGAAAGGACTAGGACCACGAAGCCCGATATTGGCCCTAATTTTGAACATTGTACTTCATAGAATTTTTAACTGTGATTTGACATTTTGAAACGTTCTCTACTGAATCACGAATATAACTTTTGTCAACATTGCGTTTATCAATAGCTTTTAGCCTTTTGAAAACATCAAAATTGGTCATATTCCGCGAAATTGATACAAAAACTACATATTTCTATAAAATTAGCAATGGTCGCATGCATTAACTAAGATGAAAAAATTATATGTGAAAGATTATCATTAAATCCTTTAGTCATAAACGTTTTGTTTCAGTTAACGCATGCGGCCACATTGAATTCTTCCACAAAAGACAAAATTCCAAGGAATTTTCGCCATATTTTGTCAATAACATCAAATGACGTCACTTCATGACGTCATTACAGTTAAATGGTACTATGTTTGGTGATATTTTTCTTTTCATTAAAAGCGGTGAACATTCGTGTATTTTCATGAGAGATATCAAGTATTCCCCATGAAATTTACTTCTAGAAAAAAATCGAGGGTCGATTTAGGGGTCTCGTAGCCCTACCCCTTTCCATTTAGAAGGCTTCTCTCAGACAGCAGATTTGGACACATTGGTTTTCACAATACAATCACACAATTAGATATAGTTTCGTAAAAGTTTATCTCTTTGTAGGACAGGAACTCAGAGCAAACCGACATGAAGAATATATATTTACATATGCCCATTCATTTGTATAGAATTTACACTGTAATTATAGGAGTATAACCGCGGTGGCGTGGTTTGAACTATGACGTCATAGTAACTTGGCTTCATTTGAACTTTGACTGAACGTAGTAACAGAGCCTTAGCAACAGAGATTTTAACGTATTTTAATGTCATTCAAGCGTGAAAAACTGAAATGTAAATATATATAATAACTGTCTTTTGGAATGTGATTATACTTTGATAACCTACAATGGATCCAGGAATTATGTTTCTCATAATGCGCTAACGCGCATTATGGAACATAATTCCTGGATCCATTGTAGGTTATCACAGTATAATCACATTCCAAAAGACAGTTATTCTATAAATATTATCCGAAATCCATTGCCAGAGAGCATAAAACATGACAAGAAATACAACTAGTTATCTGTGTGTAGCATAATATTTATTTCAGATAAACATGATCAAAGCAAAGTTTGCAACAAATATTATCCTGTTTGAATTGTAAAATAGTAAATATCAACGAAAGTTTTAAAGCTGAATAAAATTATTCATCCAGAGGGTATAAATGATACGTATATAAAACACAGACAAATGCATGACCGCCCAATCTGCAATGGATGGATTTCACATAGAAATTGGTTTGAAATTTAATGGTTTGAAAAAAAAAAATCTTTATACTCAAATCCATTCAAATTGGGCCATGTAAAATAAAATCTACGTTTCTCAGACACCGCCGTGCGCTATAATTTGCTGCCGACGAGACGTTTTTATTGCAACTTCAGAAAAAAATATCCGCCGTGTCTCATCCTCGATCGTCGATTAAAATCGAATTATCCATTTATTTCATTGAACATGTTTATTGTCCTGTAAAATCGTAAAAACTGTACCCGATGAATAAATACTTTTAAAAGCCCGTATAAGTCACGGCGCGTTCCGTATTTACGTCATTGGTAAAGACTTTATCCACGCGTCGCTTAAAGGGAATTGTATAGAATATACTAACAATGTGCCGCGGACACTTGGACGGCCGGCTATTCGCGTGTTTAATACATCGAGTATTACATGTATTAAAACGTTCGTATAGTTTTCTTTATTGATCTTTACAGCATATGTAAATACCTATGCTGAACAATAGCAAGTGTCCATTGTAATACTTTCGAATCTATTGATAATGACGTTCACATTGTAAAAAGTATAAACAAGGACCGCCGACGAACGCAAGAGAAACGTAGTTAAATCCTTAAATCTATGAATAAAAGAATGTATATTGTAGCCGGGCTGTGTACATTATTTTATCAGACGTGGTTGATGCTGAACACTTCATTCGATTTCTAAAGATTCTGCTTCATCCAGACTTGACTTCCGAAGATATACGCTATCGGCCAAATTTTTATTTACCATATGAACGGCATCGTCGGAACCCGCGGTCGGACAGAGGTGAGTTTAGCGTGACCGACCGTGGGTTCCGACGATGTATGAATGGATCCATCCTAGGAAGTGAGGGGTCGTATTTAATTTGAACTGGGTTAAAATTTAAACAAGATGTGAGCAAATAACAGCCGTCGAGTCTCTTACGCGATTCTACTAAATACTCACGGCAATCAAAACATGTCATACTTCGTATATCAAATTTTGAATCGACTAGTTTCTTCCGTTCAGACAGATGAGCTACGTCTCCCCGTTCTCAGAAGGAATAGGTTATTTTACTTTTAAAAAATCAACTAATTAAAGCCATAAATTTTAATGTACATGTACCATTTTTTTGACTGACGGTTCAAAGACAGTTTTCTATGAACAAAAACGGGGGGGGGGGAGGGGGGGGAGGGGGCAGCATAAGATTTTTTGCCACATGAATAATGGGGGGGGGGGGTTAAACAGGACAGACTTCTTTGCCTTACATGAATAATAAGAGCACTCTTGATGAAAAAAAACAACAAAAAATAAAAACCCTACCTACCTTGCCACTTTTTTAAACCCAATTATCTGAGAAACATAGAATTTATTTTACATGGCCTTGGTATGAAATTTTCTTCAAGAAGGTAAAAAGTTCGAACACGCCCATATCATTACTTAATTAATATACATACATGTATCAATTTGTCTACTTGATAGTTCGTGTCCCTTGTTTGAAAATTTTAGAGTTTATGAATTGAGTCAGACTAGTTCATAAAAAAAATGTTAATTTTCCCAAAGCTTCACTCATGCCAAGTCAGTAAATAAAATAGCTTCTCAAAGCTAATGTTCATTTATATAAAAATCTACTTTTATCTCCGTAGGCGAATATTCCGAAGTTTATTTCATATTTATTTATTTTACATGTTACCTGAATATAACATCTGGAGTGTAGCATTTTTGTTAAGGTGCGTCATTGGTCACGATTTTGGACTATTCTTGAGCATCTCCTGTTTTAGCACTCATTGAGCTTGACTTATATGGATATTTCAATTTATTATATTTATATGGGATGTATCAATGTATCATTTCTTTCTCTTTTTAAGACTTTAATTCATTAGACACATTAAAGCGGCCAAGTTTGACAATTTGATCTAAAATGAATGTATAATGCGTAAGAAAATGCTTCGCGGTAATTTCTGTAAAAATTGACGTGGAGGTACTTTTTTAACTGTTCGGATTTCTTTTACGTTAGTAATTACCCATGAATTTTGTTTTACGTATAGAATATTATTGATTTAAGTTTTTTTATAAGATATGGCTGATGAATACCGGAAAATTATTAATTGTTTAAATTCCACCCAAAATAAGGCAAATTTTCATCTCTGACACTTTTTCAAGAAAACCACAAGATGACACTATTTGTGAGCGTCTGTTCTCTCTTATTTGAACACGGACATATACTTTTTCTTCAATATTTTGAAAAGTCTTATCTATGAGCACGTGTTACTGTGTTTTGAAAAATCGTTGAAATTAGGTATCTCTGAAATTGTGACCTAAACTTGGATGATTTTCGTTATTTTTGTGTAAAATCTAGAAAAGTTTTAATTATCGGTGAATTTGGTACCTAAGGGGTAGCACTTCATCAAATTCTACTTTTCTACAAAGTTTCTAACCTGTTTTATTGTATAATAACAAAGAAAAGTACAATAAAAATCAAATGAGTGCATTTGAACACTTTTTGTATTTTCTTTACAAATGTAATATTTTTAGCAACAAATTTCCTGCATTTTTTACCCAGTTTTCAAATATGCATAAATCTTGATTTTCATCACAGACCTATAAATTTTCCTTCATAAAATGATTAAGTTACATGAATACTATATTTTCATATGGTTAGGCCCATCATAAAATCGTTGAAATTCCTTCATTCAGAAATGACATGCCTTAAGGCACCTGTTTGCAATGCTTTATATTTGCAACGGATTAAAATACAACTTTGCGATCACAATCAAACATTTCCTGTGTAATAAATATTAATATGCTAAATATTTTTTTGTTTGTCACGAAATTTTGAAATACATACTATGGAGATAAATTTCTAAAAGACTTTCAAAACTAAATGACAATGATGAATTATACTCGTTGATCCGTGTTTGAGCACTGGGCAATAAAATTATCAACTTGATAAGGTGAATATAAATATGTAGCATTCAGCTTAAAAAACGCCAATATTCGCGAGAAAGGAAAGTAATAAGAGAAATATATCTACCGGTGTAATTTAATGTCTACAAAAGCGTATTTGGCTAATTACTTTTTACAAAAGTAGGTCTTGAAGTCCTTTTTCTCGTTTTAATTCTTTTCTCAATCTATTGTTGAAGAAGTAGTACTTTTGTACCTTTGTAAGTTTTTTTGTACAAACTATATGATGCATTAAAGTACCATTTCTCCTTAATTTTGCCCTAGAACTTTTTTTATCAAAAAATCAATGTTCATATTCTGAATACAGTGAATGTGCATATTTTCAGATATAAAAAGAGGGAGGGGATCTCCAACAACACTAGGTCACAGCACCCACAACAAAATCCCAAAACACCCATGCATAAACACAGAACAGACACCCACAGAAAGAGACGCAATAGGGACAAGGAATACCAACTCACACCATAGAAACATAAAACATAAAAGACTACACATAAACCAACGAGACCAATGGGCAACCAGTGCCGACTTAGGACGGCCATCTGCCACGTAAAACAACCTCCTCACTGTTAGATGACCACACACAAACAAGACCGTAAAACACAGGGATCCAAGCAACACAGATGAATATGTAAATGGATATAAAAATAGGACGTGCGTAATACAGTCCGTGCTCTGCCGGCTGTGGCGAGCTCATATATGTTATCACCCGAGGAGTCCTGACATTCAGAGAGGACACAAACACAAACACAAAACTAGGTGAAAATGAAAATCAATGAATCATTAAAGAAAGATGTTTTATTAAATCGTTGCAGATAAATACAACATAAATGTTCTTTTAAGGAGCTGTAACGATATGACGTAAAATCTGCCCTGAGAAGTGGAAATTTCAAAATGGGAAAATTGACATTTTTCAGTAGAAATATTTGTACAACATTTGTCCACCCCGAGTTACAAAGGAAAGGTAATGACATCCAGCATGACCACCCTGCACTTGCCCAGCGAAACAAACCCACAAGAAAGTGACACATAACTGACATCATACAAAACTAAAAATTGCAAAAGGACACTACAATATTCACTAAGTGGATGCCACTTTTACCAAAGGTGTATATTATTAATAACAATTTTCTGAGAAAGTGTGGTTCTGTAACTAGGGTTGAAACAATGTCCCACAGACGAAAAAGGGGGGATGCGCTATGTTTTTAAGAAACTGACTTCAAAGCGGATAGGTAGATAGAAATTACCCATTTCTTCTTGTTATACAATGGAACAATCTATTCTGAGTGCATTACGATGAAATGTACAACATACACGAATGAAATAAACGATATAAAGATGTCTTACACATTGAGTATTGCGCGCCTGAAAGCGTCTCTGGATTGCGTATTTTACCGATTACATTGACATACTGGTTTCGAAGTTATCATTTCTTTTTTTTTTAAATAAGAGGGGATTTAAACATAAAACACTTAAAATCTATGTAAAAAATGCATTTTTGTATAATTCGTTTGCTATTTGACATTCAGACATTGTTATCCCCTACCTATTCAAGTCGAAATTATCAATCTTACATCATTTCTTTAATAAAATACTTATGAGAAATCTTCTAATATATAATAGTTTTCTCCTCAACAACCTTTTCCTTCAATGGAAGGAAAGCGCACGAGAAATAATCGAATGACTTCATCGCTAAATCAAGCCCTTATCGTTACAGCTCCTTTAGCATTCTTAACTGACAAGCTGTTATACTAATCATTTGTAACATTCCGAGAAATGGTAAAAATCGCTTAAATTGAACAAAAATATTAATGCAACATCAAAATGTTCGCAATTCTTTGCTCCCATTTCTATGGCAACTCATGGCTTGACTTCGTACTGTAAGAAGAGGCATGCTAATGTTTTTCTTAAACATCAAAATATTTGAATATATTAATACATGTATAAATCAAAATACAAGGAATAATAGGCGTCTGCTTTTGGATGTTTGTCTTTCATGACATGTTTCCAGCCATCGATTTCTTACCATTCAAAAGACATGGAATGAAGATATATTTATATCAATATTAATGTGTAAAACCTTTGGTACCAAGGCAAAGTACATGGTCATGTTAAAATGTTTTCAAAAAGTCAGACTTCTAGGTCAAGGTCACAAGTATCCACGGAAAGATCTTGTTACAAGGAATACATATGTGGAGTATGATAGTGTTATGTCAAAGGTTAAAGATATTTTGAGACTTTATCGCAAATTAAATCACTCAATTAAAAACGAGTAGTTTAAATATATATATATATATATAAAAGCACAAAAAAAGGTACAAGCGACCACGACACTAAACGTGTTTAAACCCAGCGGAAGGGACAGTACATCCCTTGAGCCCTCTGGATACACGAATATGTACTTGTATCCAGACGGAACAAGGGACAGTACGTCCCTCATTCCGTTCGGACACAAGTACATAAAAAAACATACACACACTCTCATGCTAGTCAGAACTGATCCGACATTGTCTGAATAGTGAACGTGGTTGTTTTCACCTCTTTTGTGCTGTCTATATATATATATATATATATATTTTTTTTTTTTTTGCAGTTTATCTGTTTTGAGCGACGTGCTCTGGGTATTGCAGTTTCAAGATCTTCTTGGAATGTTGCTGATTTTTTTTTTTTCATTTAAGTCTTGAAGTACACTAGGGATTCATATTAATTGCTCCTTTACAAAATGTTTGGTTGTCTTGATTTATCTTTGTCATGGTTTTGCGACTGTGATTTTGTATTCTGAAACTATTTTTCTTTACATATCATAGCATCGAAGCAGTATATATCGACTGTTCTAAGCACAATGTCAATTAATTACAGATGAATGTATCCTTGAACATAAATTGATAATATAAACAGTGGAATTGAAAGTATATTCAATAAGGGACATTATATAATCGCTCAAATATCATAAATATGGCAATTGATTGAGAAAATACTTTGAAATTGCAAGTTTTATACTTGACACTGTTTGTTTAATGTTCTTTTCGAGAACTCAATATATCCTTTAGAATTGTTAGATGTCTTATATACTGCACAAGATGTTCTTCCCGCAACATATTTCACTTTCTTATACATTTTTTGTATCAATCTGTTATTATAATTTCCATCCGGTTTCTTGTGTCCTTCAAAATTTCCTGATTTTGTTGTCTGATGTATGGCAAGCAAGGTCTTCGTTGCATCAATGGTATAAAAATCGGACCGTTTAGCGTTCCAAACCATCCAATTATCATATGCCAATCTTCCAATAACAACATCTGGGAGATTTTTCCAAGGATAATTTCTACTTGTAATGAAGTAATCCTCGCCCCATTCTGTAAACAATTTACCTCGACTTTTCGCCATGGCATGAATTTTATCTTCGGATTTAATTTCATCCGATGAAACGTTCAGTACATTTAATCTTTGTCCCACTATCAATACAGGATATGACGCATTGAAAAGGGAACTTCTTATTGCTTTCTGTAGTGATTTTAAAGTTGCTACTATGGATTTTGTAAAGAGCATATCACCGTTGACGTAAGCGAGGAATGGCGTGTTACTAACTCTCATAACGTCCATAAACATATGACGTAAGACTGGTACTTTTCCCTTTGTTGCGGTAACTCTAATGGGAAGAACTTGCCATCCTTTACCCAATGCTTCTTTCTTTACATAACTTTCATTTGTAAACAGAATCGGTAAAATATCTGGCTTTAAAGAATTCCAATTGAATAACGTGTTATTGTGACACAAATACTTCTCCGGCTTTGTCACCCAGCTTGTAAACAATGTTATCAAAGGGGTATCCTTTTCTGGAATTGTTGCGTCTCCTGGAGATTCATTCTTTCGTTTTCGTGATGAAGACAATACCATCTTGGATATCACAATATCTCCTGTCTTTTTAGGTCTTCCGACTTCCGTCGGAAGACCTATTGTTTTCGTAACCGTGGAAAATTGGATCAGCGATTTCTCAAGAACCCTGTAAGCTAGGACAATGAAAGTTCTCCAACGTTACGTTTGGAGTAAAAGCTAGATTGGTCTTTTTTTATTTTTGGTCTCTGTTATTTTTTTTATCATGTTTTTTAGTAGATTCAAATATTTGACGGGAGCGTCGAATTACTCAAAAGGACCGAAAATTTCATGTTTTGCTATTTGTAAGCTTAAATATCTCGTATTTTGCTATCTACAATTTCCATTCTTTTTGAAAGTCGACAGCCATGCAAGATATGAAATGCTAGATGCACACTGTAACGATTTATTACGATGACGTCCTTCACCGTCCTTCATATTTCCAAATTCAGAAGTTCATAGGAGGAAGACACTTTTTTGCTTATAATAGTAAACAAAAATTAAGCTTATGAAGTTTCCTAAAAATTTCAATATTATTATTTTTTATTCATATATCTGTCTTATTTAGTTTTTCTGATTTTTCCTATCTCTTACTGTTGAAAAGATATGAGCATCGAAATTTTGAGTTGGGTATTTCGATACACCTTCACGCCAACAGATCGGGCGCACACTAAAATTGGTAGTCCGAGTCCGACTCGAGAAAAGCAGTGTTGAGATTTTCAAATTCCGATTTCACGGCAATGATGAATATGCATTTCATAAATACATTTCGATATACACAATTTGATTTTAAAACAGTTGATTAATTTAGAAGAGATCAGCTACAAACCAGAATTTACACACAAAAAGTGGTAGTTTGATTCCGATTTCTAACCTACAAACCTGTTTCTAAACTTCAATAACTATATTTTGAACATCAAGTTTAATTTCTTATTCTAGCAAACGTTCGAACATAATTTTCGGTTGGTTTATTTACAAATTGATGAACAATTTCTCCAACATTCTTCCCTCCCCTCGTTTTTCGAAAACAGTTCTGTTTATATTGAACGATGTCGCCATGATGGAAATTCAAAATAAACTTTGAAAAAAGGGAAGGGGGGGGGTTCCAAATTTGAACCTGCACAGCGAGAACCTCATGGTATTTATATATATATATTGAACGTAACTTGTTATTACCATTTCTCTTCTCAAGAAAATTGGTTCTACAGCTATGAGCTCGCCTTTTTTATGGGGGAAGGAAGAATTTGCAAAAAAAAAAAAAAAATCCCGGCTCTGAAAAATGCTGAAAAAAATATTCCGGCCCAAAGGGCCGGCAATTTTTTTTATTTCCCGGACCATGCAAAAGTAAGGATACATTGCATGATATGGAAATTTTTGCTGGCCCTTTGTGCCAGACAATTTAAAGTCAAAAAATTAATTAATATAAATACAAACTGTTCACATAGCTGTATCTACCAGAGACCTGATACGCATACGCACAAAAATCTAGAAAAGGTTCTATTTAAACATCATACAATCTGTCTGAAATTCGCTAATTGCAAAGAGACATCTGAAGGAACGGTTATTAACTCATACTCTGTAACAGCGGGGAGTTTAACTTACACAGACATTCACAACATTTGACAATTTGTTTAAATCCGGCCCGAAGAACCGGCGAAAATTTTTCTCCGACTCTGGTAATGGCTGAAAAAAAATGGCCTGCTCAGAAAACTGCTGAAAAAATTTTACCGGCTGGCAATAGAATTCCTGCCCCCCCCCCCCCCCCCCAAATCAAATGGTTGCTCACCAACAATTATCGGTTTGAAATTTAATGTTACTGCTATTTGAAAACTTGAATATATAATATAAATACATGTAATGTGACGTCCTTCATATTTCCAAACCAAAAATTGTATAGGAGGAAGACACTCTTGTTGCAACCGCAACAAGAAACCTTTCTAGTTTATACTTCTGATGCTATCCAAAGTTTTCTTCAGCGACTTTTCTATCTGGAGCGTATAATAACTAGTTCTTTGGTAGAGATAGAAATAACAGGTGCAACCCAAAAAGCAAATAAGAAGCATTGTTATTCGTAGCCCACGGTCGTTGCATTCACATTGGCACCTGTAAATATATCTTAATTTCAGACCATGAATGTGGAGATTTGTGCAACATGCATATGGCAATTGTGAAAAGGCAATTATATATCATTAATCATATATTGGGAGAAGAATTTATATAAGCTTTAAAGGTTCACATAGTCTAACAGGGATTAAACTGTCAATAATGAAGTTTTACCGTAAAAAGCTTCTAAATACTAACATTAGAACATCTATATATTACTTACATAAAATATCTCTCACATTTTTGTTTTATAGACGTTTTTACTCTCTAAAACAAACAATTTCGGTAAACATCGGAAATTGTTATTTGCATATACAGTATGTAGAAATATGTAACATTTACCTAGGTCAAAGTGAACACGCTACTACGATCAGCCAATCGCTTGATTGAACTTCACATCGTAGGATTACTACGAAACATGTAGTAAACCACGTATACAGTCTTTTTGAAATTCTCTCTAAAAACTAACTCACTAATATTTCATTAATTGCAAATCATGTATAGATATCATGTTCCATTCAAATCACCATTTTGAATATGGATAATCGAACACTTTCAAATGACTAACAACGTGTAATAGTGTATGACGGCTTGAATGGGAGGCAGGTGTAGTCTGCTATACACATGTGCGTTTGTTTACCAAATCCTGAATGAAAATTAACCTTTATTTAGTTATGATTTTTTTGTTCGTTTTTTAATATTTGATTTAGACTGTGAATATATATATATTATATATACACATATCAAAATTACTGTGGATATATATACACGTTTAAATTATATATATATACTTCTCATAGATAAAAATAAACGAGAACTATACATGTACATGTACACTGTAGATCCCTTTAGGTACAATGTAATTTTCCCTCAGACTTGTCAGAGTTTTAATTTCACCGTCGTCCTCTAAGCTAGGTCTCTATAACTTTCCAATACCAAGCCGATACTATTTGTTCATTACATGTCTCTTTTCAGATTTTGATAACACCGATTGTCGATTCATTTTCGTCCCACGTGTTATCCGTCAGCCATGTTGTTCTGTTTTGATACAGTACTGGCCTTATGCAAATAAGTGCTTACACGTGTTTGCAATCGGTCTTCTACGGAGAAAAGTAGGTTATATTAGGGTACCCATTTTATAAGCAATAATTGATCATAGCTCGGTAGTGAGGGCATACGTGACTATTGTAACCAGCCAGTTTCTAATTTCTAAGCATGATAGACTCGTTTGCGTTAAAATTTTGACAAAAATAGTTGATTCATGGTTTGATCTTGACGAGACCTTATGTACCTTTAAGCTTTTTTCTGATCCTTTCATATATTCTTTGTACCAAATGTATTCATGTATTGTGACGAATAAATAATAATCAACATATGGTGTAATTCAATAAATGGGAAGCAAATCATTCACTTCACTTTGGCTAAAACTAAATTTACACATATGAAATATTTAGAAAAGGGAATTATCTCCAGCATGACCATCCTGAATTCACCCAGCGAAACAAACCACACGAAAGTGACACATGAATGACATCAGACAAAACTACAAACCGCAACAACAAAGACACTACAATATTCACTAGAACATCATACAAAACAATTGAAACAGACGTACAGAAACATCAAACATTAATGTGACAAAACATAACAGGAAGGAGACCAATGCGCACCTGATGCCGACTTTGGATGGTCATCTGCTATTAGCAAATGGTGTGATTATCCGGATTACGTGCGCATAACCTTCCCGTTTATCCGGATACACAGAGGTCTCAAAAGACGCACAATTGTTGTATTACATAAAACTTCTCACTGTAAGGTGACATCACTAACAAGATAGTTAATCGCAGCATGGCATGCGTATGACAGTCCATGCTCTCTTTGCTGAAGCGATCTCAAAATCAATTACCCGTAAAGTCTGGCCAGAGAATCAGGACCCATTTTTGGATTTCTGTCTGGTGTGCATCGTTGGGAAGGACACTGTTACAAAACTGTAACATGCCCAGTGTTCCTTTGATGACATCGGTAAACAGGCGACCGACTCTTTTCTTAAATTTGTGTTTTAAGTTTGATCTGCCTTTGATCCTTCTGATTTTTTTACTTGTCACTATTAAATGAAGGAAAGGAAATTCCCAGTGATACATACTCTGATGCTGGAGTTGTCCCAAAGGGGTAGGGCCACGAAGCCCTATATTGGCCCTAATTTTGATAAATTTTGAACATTGTACTTCATAGAATTTTTAACTATTATTTGACATTTTGAAACGTTCTCTACTGAATCACGAATCTACTTTTTGTAAACATTGCTTTTATCAACACCTTTTAGCCCTTTGAAAACACCAAAATAGGTCATATTGGGGAAATTGATGCAAAAACTCAATATTTCTACTAAATTAGCAATGGCCGCATGCATAAACTATGATGGAAAATTTATATGTGAAAGATTATCATTATATCCTTTTGTCATAAACGTTTTATCTCAGTTAACGCATGCGGCCATATTGAATTCTTCGACAGAAGACAAAATTCCCAGCAATTTTCGCCATATTTTGTCAACAACGTCAAAATGACGTCACTTCATGACGTCATTACAGTTAAATGGCACATTGTTTGGTGATATTATTCTTTTCATGAAAAGCGGTAAACATTCGTGTATTTTCATGAGAGATATCAAGTATTCCTCATGAAATTTATTTTAAGAGAAAAATCAAGGGCCGATTTGGGGGTCTCGTGGCCCCACCCCTTTTGAAAGAAGTTTAGAATAGTCATTGTACAATTTCCAAAAAGATAATTACAAGTTACAAGCAAGCTCTAGTGTATCTGATGAGCTCAGAGATGTTAATTCCGTACGATGGCAATCTTTGAACATCTCCAAGAAGCCAAGGAAAATTAAGGTTGTTGAAGCCAAAGTCTTCTCTTTTTTCGTATATCTTTGTTTGACTAGTCGATTTGAAAATTTCCGAACCTAGAAATTTCCTTTCCTATGAGCTTTTTTTTGATGATTCTTATCTATGGGATAGTACTGAATGATTCTAGCTTGGTTGCCACTCTGGCAACCTTGGGCAACTCTTTTTATCGTCGGAAATCCAAAATGGCCGCCAAATGCCTCCCATCAATAGATGAAATTAAATTCTTTCTTTAAATATTAAGTGTGGCACATCAGATCAGGGGTTTTGAGGGACAACAAACCCATTCCGATGTTATTTTTACAAGTTCATTCAGGACTAAAATTCAAGATGGCCGCCAAATTTCAACCTCATTATGGTACAACGTGAACATTTCAATAAAACGTTGATGTAACACATCTTATTTGTAGTTGCAATGGTCCTAGAATAGATTAATTTTGCTGTTTTGGTTGTTTACAGTTAACACATGTTTCTTGGACAACTGTGCTTATCGTGGGAAATTCAAAATGGCCACCTTATAGTCTCCTACTACTGCGTAAAATGTAATAATTACTTGATATATCAAGTGTAGCACATCTAATCAGGACTTTTAAGGGCCAAATCCATAGCTGGTGTCATTTTGCTTATTAGTTCATTAAAGGCTAAACATAAAATGACTCCTCACTTCAATATTCCCATTTCGTTACGAATAACGACGAGTAATACCCGAAAGGTGTATGTCTGGTCCATGCTGTAAATTTATCTGCTCTAAAATGATGCCAATGAATTTGAAGACGTTAAACATTATTTGGGATCCCAAAGGTGGTATGATTCACGTGTAATTTCCTTTTGTCGATATGAGCTTACACATGCACTTTTTACATAGATTGCACATTCTCAAAACGTAAAAGCGAAGAATCTTAAAGATAGAAATAAATTGCAAATATTGTGTATTTTAAGAAAGGGGGATAAGAGTCGACCTGAAGCAAGAATCTACATCATAGGGCTATGGATTGTCAAATACTTAAGTGATTGTCCTATTTGAAAGTCTGCAAAAGGAATTCAAAGGAGCAAATATCTTCCAGGATTTCTGCATGATCTTGACATAGATCATTTTCCCTGTCACTGTTCTTTTGACTTACGCTCCTGTTCTGTTCTAGATTCATTTTAAGCTTGTCACACGACTACGTCTTACTCTTCAACCAAATACTCTGTGTTGTAAGAAAACATTTTGAATGAAAAGCTGTTTAAGATGTATGGTATAGAAACAACCTTCAAACTATAAGGAACACTGATATCCAAAACAATTGCTTTCAAGATAGATTCCACCCACTTGAGTTTTACATGCCAAAACATACATGGTACCATTTCATCTTACCACAGTTGGAGATTCCTCAGATTCAATTTTGAATCAATGTAGAGAAAAACGGAGGAAATCTCCAACCAAAATTAAAATTATCCTAAGATGTAATGATAGCTGATGAAATTTTGAAAGTCCTGTTCATTTACAAACTTAACCGGCCTTGTGAAGAGAAAGGAGAGTGCTAACCCTGTTACGAATGGGCAGCCTTCTTTCATAGAAGAATACATTCTATGCACCAGACATGCATGATTCGGACAATGAATGCTCATTAGTGGTACTTCAAGCCAAAATGATTCAAAGAAGCATATATAATTAATGTTGTTTTGCCAAATTTGAAGACATTCTATTCTTACAAAGTTTCATTTTAAGTATAGATAGCTAGGATAGAGATGTAAGGTTCAGAATTTCATTGCAAAATGATACATATACGACTTTTGTTTTATTGAAATCCACACATTGTATAATAATGAGGTTGAAATTTGGCGGTTATCTTGAATTTCTAGCCTAGAATAAGCCCAAAATGTCAAGATGACATTGGAAATGAGTTTGTTGACCTTCAAAACCCCTGATTTGATATGCCACACTTAATATTTAAAGAAAGAATTAAATTTCACCTATTGGTGGAAGGCATTTGGCGGCCATTTTGAATTTCCCCCTGATAAGCAGAGTTGTCCCAGAAACATGTATCAGCTGAAAACAACCAAAACAGCATAATAAATGTATTATAGGACCATTGCAACTACAAATAAGATGTGTTTCACAAACGTTTAATTGAAATATTCTCATTGTACCATAATGGGATTGATATTTGGCGGCCATCTTGAATTTTTAGTCCTCAATGAACTCAAATCGTAAAAATGACATCGGAAATGGGTTTGTTGACCCTCAAAACCCCTGAATTGATGTGCCACACTTAATATTTTAAGAAAGAATTTAATTTCATCTATTGGTGGAAGGCATTTGGCGGCCATTTTGAATTTCCAGCGATAAAAAGAGTTGCCCAAGGTTGCCAAAGTGGCAACCAAGCTACATGTAGAATCGTTCAGTACTATACTATCCCATAGATAAGAATCATCAAAAAAAGTTCATAGGAAAGGATATTTCTAGGTCGGCCACATGTTATATAAGGCTGTCAAATCGACTAGGCCTTTAGTTATTGATTTCGATATAACGATCAAAAATGGAGTAGCTTTATCATCTGTCTTTGCTTTATTTAATGTTAACTCTGATGGATAAAATAGATTTTTTAATGCTCAAAATGTGGGTTTTCAATATTCAAAATATCATCAAGATACCTAGAGGTCCCCTTGAAACATTTCAAGCAGTCAAATTTCTTGGGTTTTTGTAGATTCTGCGTGAATTATTTTTCCTATGTGTATAACAAGAGGGGCACAATAAGTACCCATAGGAATTCCAAAAACTTGCCTGTATAGAGTGTCACCAAATCTTATAAAAATGTTGTCTAAAAGAAAGGACAACTCAGATCTAGTCAAGGATTTACACGATTTGTATTCTACTGAAGAAAAGAATCCTTTTGAGTCAGAAGTACATATAAATGTTTTATCCTCTGGATCAATATACCATTGAGGAAGTTTTCATGAGCGATTTTTATCTTCTCATGAGAGAGGGTAGTGAACATGTTAGAGAAGTCGAAAATTGAAATAGATTCGGCATGGTGATGACATTAAAAATCTAATTAAATTACTTGCCTTTTATACAAATTCTTCGAATAATGTAGTGCAACAACCCTCCGCCGAAATGCTCTTTACAAAATTGATATATATGTACTAAATATTATTCTAATTGGCTCCAACAGATTTGAAAATTGTGAAGATGTGTGTAAAATGCTTTTATTTTACCTCTGAGTTCCAGTATTTGGATGTTATTACATATGTTTTCGTGCATATATTTTAACGACAATTTAATTCTCTTTAAACAATCTGCTTTTATGTCCTGGATAATACTAGTACCCATTACATTAAAGTTTTTTAAATTATAGTTTCATGTTTTAATGGGACCGATTTGAAGTGTAAGTTCATTTAAGCATCCTGATGGATATTTTCATTTCCCTTAGGATTATGTCTATGTGTTCGATTTGCTGCTGTTTACGTTGTGGCGCACGTCAAATGCAGAATATTCACATGTTTCTTGCAGGGGGAAAGAATGATTCAAATAAAACACGAATATTCACATCTTTGTTCCCTCTGGCTTTTATAAAGAAAACGAACGACTATGAACATAATCTAAATGATATTGTACGTAAATTAGTTGGTCAATTCCTCAACGCAATCGACGCAAATTGGAACCCCAAGAATACTGAACCGTTCATAGTACACATTCCATCTTATAAAAATTATGCCTTTGCTTCACGATCATATCATAAACGTTATACCAAATACAACTATACACATTCTTAACACAGTACATTGTTTACTTTGTATCTTCTTTTTTTTCAAATTGCGTTAGTAACACAGAGTCCTCCATTATTCCATATACCGTGATCACGATTGATCATTATTGAATAAAAAAGAAGAATTAGAGAGGTTGAGATTTCCTACGTATAACTTGTACGTGTACTTGAATTTTGATCCGCTATTGTGATGTCATCATTTATTGCGTTTGACGTCATTTGCTTTACAAGGTACGCGTCGCCAGTGAATGTGCAAAGTGCAAAAACACGTGGGACTATACTTCTAGATATTTCATCCGCTTTATTTTGTATTATAAAAAGTGTTGCATTCAATTCAGAATGCTTTAAAGATTCTTTTTCAATATAGATTAGACTGATCTTAATGTTCCTTTTAAATTTTACCCGTACAAAATTTAAAACTCAAGTTCATTAAGATTTTACAAGTACGTAATCTGTTACTTTGAAAAGAAATAGTGACGTCTAGTTCAACTTATATACCAGACGTACCCGTACAAGTACACGCAGGAAATAGAGAAGTTTAGTAACAAGATTTAGCGCGACGTGTACGTATGACGTCATCACTTCTGTGATCTTCGGGCAAATGACGTCATGACGTGACGTAAAGCTATTATTATGGACGTGTAAACGACACTCTAGACGTAACGACAGAGGTAACTTCTCTGAAATTTTCAAGATTTATCATTGATCGAACTTCCAGTTTTTCGTGTCATAAATGACAAATATGGATAATGACCATATCCCTGTATACAGCACCAAATCGATAATACAGAAATCAGAAACCGAAGGCATACAAAATCAGGATAAAACAGGAACCAGAGCAAACAAACAAAAACCTCCACCTTATGAAAATAAGCGAACTCTCGATATGGGAGTGAGACCAGGTGCCCAGGAAGAGTAAGCATCTCCTGCTTGCATGCAACACCTTTAGGATTCTAACTCTACTTGCATCGAGGTTTTACGAATCTCGATGTATTTTTCTCGCAGATTAAACTGATTGAAAAGAAGCTTGCTACACGTTGTACACCCTACTGCATAGCTTTACTTATACGTTCTCCGATTCGTACGTGTAACTAAACGACGTCCTCTTATTATGACGTCAAATGGTGACGTGTGCATGTACGTCATACGTACATGTCATAAGAACTTGTAACTACACCTCTTTAATCTTAACCTCACTATTAAGCTTTGTTTCTGCTGTTCTTCTCATTGTAATTTTAGAATATATGTTCACTTATATAATATGTAATAAGTTAGTGCACCATATGCATATTTCAACAAATGATGTATTAACAGTGATGTTCAAGGCAGAAAGAAATCCAAATAGCGAATTGAAAGAGCGAAATTCTAAAACTACTGCGAAAAGTCAGTCAAGGATAGAGCTATGCCATGAGGGAGATATTCCTTAGTTTCAGAATAGTTTGTCATATTTAGTATCAGGAAATGAACAAATATATTTCAAGTCAGTACAGAAGCACAGTTAAACTAAGCGAAAGATACCAAGTACTTGTATTAGACTCTAGAGTCGTGGAATCATAATATACAGATTGGTAATTCCGTATTGCTTCTTAGTAGTGATATTCCTAGATACAGGAATAAACATGAAAGTAGTACCTAGTTATCCAGTCTCAAAGTCGAGAAGGCAAGGCCAAATAATGACAATTCGCGTCGGAACAGTTGCCGTGTGGAGCTCTTAAAAAAGTTCCCCGCGAGGGGTTTGACAGTAAGTGTTTTGAATATATTTCCCTGTCATAAAAATAGCACTTCCTATATATATTTCCCTGACATAAAAATAGCACTTCCTATATAGACATAATCTCAGACAGTGCATGCACTTCATATACTGTGTTCATTTTCGTGCATTAACATCGACGGCGGGTGCGGATAGCCAACAGGGGATGCTTACTCCTTCCGGGCACCTGATCCCACCTCTAGCTTGCTAAGGGTCCGTCTACGTTCAACATGGTGCTCTATTGTGAGTGCTGTCTAGATTATCGTCATAATCTTCTTTAACTCATTTGCAATCCCCGGAATGAAAAACATTCCGAAGTGAGACCAGGTGCCCGGAGAGAGTCAACGTCTCTTGAATGCATGCAACACCCGTCGCAACAGCTCCATGGAAACATGTCAAATTCAGTGATTGTCTCGATGTACATTTTGATGTACAGACCAAGTAATTATAAGTAGAGGAAAATATTTCAGCAGGGAATCCCTCCCGTTTAAACTAGTGAATAAAAGATGTCGCCTAATTCAAAACTATTGAAAATTTTAAAATAGCACAATAAATGATTCCCTGTTGTCGTGGGTAATTGAGTTTTGAACCTGATTTTGCTTTATATGAAATCAATAGATCGATTAAGAAATTAATTTAGATTTCGGAAGAAGGGTCATGTAAAAATAAAAGGCATTCATCATCTTTTTGTTTTGTCTTTTTCTTTCGTTTTTATACGTGTCAAAGGTTTTCTACGCCAAAAAGACCAAATATATGAGCTTTGAAGCATTTGAAGTC
Organism: Pinctada fucata; assembly: GCA_028142955.1. Lineage (NCBI taxonomy): Eukaryota > Metazoa > Mollusca > Bivalvia > Pterioida > Pteriidae > Pinctada > Pinctada fucata. The sequence continues at coordinate 24,914,824 of AP027113.1, read as the reverse complement.
ACCAAAATCGAGCTTTCATTTTCTTATCATACAAAGGTTTATATTTCCGATTAGAAGAGAGCTCGACCGAGGAGTTTTGATGTCAAAGGTAATGTATTATCAGAGATGATCGAGACCGAAATAGAATAAAGAAAAATAAATGGATTAAGAGCGGAATTCTAAAAATGCCAGAACATGACTGTATAGATATTATGTAAACTGTGTTCATGTATTAAAGGATTCTTCAAATTCCTGAAGTTTTTACTACCAATTTACTTCTTGTTGCCAATGAGACAATCTGGGTACAGATGTACAGATTGCAGTGAGTTAGACGTTTGTTTTCAAATGACCCAATACACACCCCATTCTTCATGTTCTTATGTAATATTTAAATGTGCATGTATTCCCATAGACGGAAGGTAACACCTACTGCGTACGGGATGTCATTGCAGCCTATTAGTTAAGGTGATTACACAGATTAAGTCATGCGATGTACCGATCAAACCTTCTTTTCTCTACATATTTTGTTATTAAAGAAAACCCGTAAATTTAAACTAAATTTTGTAATTACTTTTAAACAGAAACCCATCTGGTAGATGCAATAACCATCAACCTTAAGGTTTCTTATGATAACTAGAGTTGGGTTTACATTCGACACCATGAAATCCCACTTACACCCCTACAAACCTTTCTGCCTCTGAAATAATAGATAACCACAAATAATCTCTTGCTTCCTTTGGTTTCGACACTAACAATTTTGATTTACCATACTTATACTGCATACCTAAAATGCATAAGAATCCGTACAAACAACGTTTCATCGCTGGTTCCTCAAATGTTCTACCACATCTGTATCGATCTTAAAGTTTTATGAGAAATCAAATCTGGGCTTCAAAAATATTCTTCGACAGTATATTCTCGCAGTGGTATCAACCAGATGTGTTTTTTAAAGAATTCGAAGGAACTTTTAGAATATCTGAAATCCACTCATCTTAGTAGAGTCCATTCGATCAAAGCCTTTGATTTTTCGACACTTTACGCTAAAATATTTAATGCCACATTCTAAATTGAAAGAAAGACTCGCAAAAATTATAAGTAATGCGTTTACAAGTAAATACGGTAATCGCAAATACAAATTTATTGTTAACTATGACAAAACCCGAAAGTCTGATTCTGAACATAAGTACACTGAAACAGATATTATTCAGATGTTAAACTCTCTGATCGACAACATTTTTGTGGTGTTTGGAGTAAAGGGTCTTCCAGCAAATTGTCGTAATTACAATGGGGACCAATTGTGTCCCACTCCTTGTCGACATTTTCCTTTACCCGTTCACTCTTTGGTCTGAAGGGAAAAGATACTTAGCTTCTGACTTCAACTTCACTTACAGATACATAGACGATGTGTTGTCCATCAATAATCCAAAATTCGCGGATTACCTGAGCAGTATCTATCCTTCGGAGCTTGAAGTCAAAGAAACAACAGAGACAAATAATTCATTATCCTATTTGGACATAATGTTGTCCCATGACACTGATGTTTGACATTGATTTGTCAAGTCTCTTTTAAAAAAAAGACATGAAAAATGATTTACTCAATATCAAGACGAAGTATATTATGCACTTCGTCTTGATGTTGAGGAAATAATTGTTCATATTTTAAATACGATTCACGAACGACTTTCTTAAACTTAACACAATTTCATTTTATTCGGATTCCCGCTTCCCTTTCCATAATTTAAAAACATGAGGCTAAAGGGGGACCATCGCTCCATGAGTTGCAGACGAAGGGTTGATAGTGGTAAATTTTGTAGAGGTTCTTTCAAGAGTACTTGCTTTCCGTAAGGTTTCATGGTATCATCTGCTTCAAATACGGAGGAGAATTAAAATTAAATATAAAGCCAATCAGAGTCTATAGTGGTCATATTTCTCGACCCGTCTGTTCGAAAAATACAAACTTCCCGTAAGGTTTCATGAAATTCATAGCAGATGTTGCAGAGAAGACTTTGAAAATGCTTCTGCAAACTAGATCCCTCAGCGGCCATATTTGTAGACCAATCCGCATGAAAATTACAAACTTGGAAGAGGATCTCGAGTACTTGTTTCCTGTAAGATTTTGTGAAATCCTGCGCAGCGGTTGCAGAAAAGACGTTGTATATGGGTCAGCCAATGATGACTCATGGTCGTTATATCTGTTAGCGGATCGGCTAAAAACACAAACTAGGTAGAATACCTTGAGTATTTGCAGAACTTCTCTGCAGATGTTGTAGATGATATGTCCAAAATATATAACGCCGGACAGATGGATGCACGCTACATTTGTATGACAATACCTCAAATAAATGTTCCGTTTTAAAGGAGTGAAAGCTCCCCCCCCCCACTATAACATCTTAAAGACAGTTTACTCCAGTTTTCATCACATCAACGGAAAATATATAAGATTAATTTCTCAGTGGATGGACATTTCAAAATTAAATCTTTAATCCTTTACCCCTTTATTCCTGGTGGACAAATAAATACCAATTACCAAGTTTTGTGAACTGAAGCAATAATTGAATGACGAATTGTAAGCATTTCAAATTGATCACGTGATCCGCCATGCTAGTGGGAGTTCGCGAGGTTAGTAAGATCCTGTAAAACAGCTCTTTATTTCTGACATAAACCACATCGCAGACAATTCATACATCTTACGTTAATATTACATGCCACAATTACTCTTACTGGTTTTAAATAAATTCGAAACACATCTTAGACTTGTTACTTATCATAAACAAGTTTTGTTTTCGTTTTCTTTACGTAGTTCTTAGAACGTCTTCAACATTTTACTCTGAAAATAATTGTGCGCCACATCCCCTGGCGTTTCAAGTAATAACTTAAATAAGATCTTGAAACGATCAATGGATGTCTTTGTCAACATTAATTTTCTGTTGAAATGATTTCGCTATTTGGATAATCCTACCGTCGAAAAAGTGTTGAAGTGTTGGGGTGAAAAAAGGACTGTGAAATTTCTTGATATTTGCTGAGTACCGTAGGATCAGTTTTAGGAGCCTTGGTATCCTACTTCTGGAGTTATAGAAGCTGGTGCATAGCTTGCTCTGCTTTTCATCGCTTATGCACAAGCTTCGCGGGTCGCAGCACAAAGCCCTATAATGCTGCGTAGTGCCCGGTGGTATCGACTGTAGAACTTCCCCAGTGACGATGTTAGTCGGTTACAAACGTTACTGACTCCTGGCTCTTATCTGTAAGACATCTAGAGTTGTATACAGGGTAGTTTAGAGGTATTTTGGCCGATCACTTTATCATGTCCTTTTCGAATATACATGTATATTTCAATTAGTTTTCCCATAAATATTTCAATTTACGAGGAAAGAACAACATTGTACAAAAATGAAGATGAATATCAAATAATGACGTCTTCCGTTAACAGAGATGAAGTAAGGCATTATTAAATACATTTATACCTAAGGGCACTTCACAAATATATTTCCATTTTCTTTTTTGAGTGGTTCTGTACCTAAAATCTGTAAGAATAAAAGATCTTAATTGCCATAGGTAAATAAAAAAAAACGCGGTTTCTATTTTTAATTGGAGTTATTTTGTATATGATATGAAACTTAAATATCATAATTTATTTTTTTTTAATCCGAATTCAACATACATGTACCCACGATAATGTGAATATGTCCAAAAAATACATACACTGTACTTTTTACGAAAGAAAATAGCTTTTGGGTTTGATCATGCTAGCATCTTGAAACGACATGAATTTATTACAGGATTGAAAGTAATAAATAGAGCGTAAAAGAATGGTTCAGTACCAACCGAATGAAATGTTATAAATTTTTCCCGTAGTGCCACCTAAAAGAAATATCCTTTAGCAAGTTACATACAGTAGAACCTTGACAACTTCAGAATTTAAAGAAATGTACATTTTATTTACTTTCCGAAATAAACATCAAAGGAGTACATAACCGTTATTCAGTCTTAAAGTCGAGAAGGTAAAGCAAAATCGAGAGAATTCCCATCGAAACGGTTGCGAACCCCGGAATGAACAACATTCCAAAGTGAGACCCTGGGAGAGTCAGCGTCTCCTGATTTCATGCAACACCCGTCGCAACAGCTCCATGGAAACCTGTCAAATTCGGTGATTGTCTGGATGTACATTTTGATGTACAGATCAGGTAAGTATGTCTTGTTTGGCGATAACGACAGCCATTCAATCACAATGGATAGGATAGGATGTATGATAGGATAGGATAGGATAGGATGTAGGATAGGATAGGATGTAGGATAGAATTGGAATGGAATGAGGTGGTACATGAAGTTGTACGATAGGATGGGATAGGATAGGATAGGATGGGATAGGATAGGATAGGATAGAGTGGATAGGAGGTGGATGTAGGATGGTGGATAGGATAGGATAGAATTTTCAAACAAGTGGGTTGCAGTACTGTAAGTACAAAATATTACACATTTGCAGTAAAGGCTTCTCCCTGACCAGCACAAAAGTAGACCATGTGTAAACAATTCTTCACCCGATGTATGTAGAAAGCGTATTTGAGTTGTGAAACTTTAACAAAGCCTAGTTTCAGATTTAATTAAGAAAACACTAAAGTCATTTGCAGTAAAGGCTTCTCCCTGACCAGTTCAAAATATACATTTACAGTAATGGCCTTTCCCTGACCAGCCCATGTTTAACCAATACTCCTTTTAACTTCTGCAAATTGTTGTTATCCTTCCCAATTTTTCAAACAATTCAGCTGTAATTAATCCACTTGAAAAACAAAAAATGAAACTTTGGCAACAAAAACATATGTTTTGATACTAGTGCAAGCGGGATTTGAAATTGCGCGCCACTTTTGTACAGTTCTGAAAGGAAGTCGCTTTTATGTCATTTTGTCGAGATGGAGGTCACGATATTTGATTTGGTGAGTAGCCGATTCAATCTCAATTTAATGCATGATCTAATGGGTGACATCGCATGTTTCTGAAAGGATTAAAGTAACAGAACCATATATTTTTTTTCAAAAATATTGTACAAGTTTATTTCTAACGATTTAAATGTACTATTTCAACTGTATAATATTGGTCTTCCCTCTTCCATCAAAAAGTAAGTCAAATTCCTGCGCAAATGTGTACGTTTGAGAAACTTATATGAATGCTGATAGAACATTCTCCTAGTTTCGTGGATGAAATAGAAACAACTAATATCTGTTCTGACAAAGTACATGTCGTCATTATATCGAACTACTTTTTGTTCGAAGCATTTTCCATGTTGCATTCGAAGGTCAAAGATAAAAAAAAACAATCGAGAGAAAATCTGCTTTGTTAAGACGTGAGAAAGGTACTGTAAACAATATTTTGTTGATAGAAGAATTCATTGATGCACGTCTGAAAGAGATCGGACAAGATTCTGCCCTTCTTAAAAAGAATACGAAAACTTAAATTCACTCGATCAATTTGTCCTAAAAGTCATGACGTCACATGATGAGAACATCGAAAAAAAAATTTTAATATTAATACAAAAATATATCAACATATATCCAATATTTGCAATTGACATAAGGTGCAATTATAACAATTATTTTGAAATAATTGAAATTTCTGTCAATTTTAGTCAAATTGTTGTATGGAAGCTGAAAATGGTCATTCACTCAGGTACTGTAACACTGTATTTTAGATGTTACTACATTGATACCTCATACTCAGATATTTTGTACCAGAACAGCACTCACATTTGCTCTTGGATCTTTTGTACACTTTTGTGTAGAAAACATACATTGTAATTATTTTCTGCTTGTGGTTGTATAACTGTTAAAAGACAGGAAGTGTGAACAGCAATTTGTCAATTCATACCATATCTACCTTTCCTGAAATTTTGTACAATGCCCTACTAACAAATGGTTTCAATAGTTGGCCTGTCTTCGATTTTATTTCTTATCGACATAGTTTATGCTTGTGTGAAGGCTAAGCTAATTTCCGCCCATATATAATGCAAGGCAACAGTGATTTGGAAGGACAGGGACCATACGCCATAGTCTATCAGTGATGCTGAAAAGTGCCAGTTCGAAGGATTTGACCTGCAAAATTTCATTTTGACTGACAAAACGTTTACAGTTTTCCTACACAATTCTTTATCTGGACTGCCATCATTTTCAAAATGACTAGCAAACGTTTTCAACATATCTGTCATCATGGTCATAGTCCTATTTTTTGGAAAGATGGTCCATTGATTCCGTGTACTTTTTAAAGAAATGACCCATTGAAACGTTAAAAAATCATGGAAAATGGTCCATTCACAATATGTCATTATGATAAATCAAGAGTCGAACACATAATCTAGTGATAAGTAATAACGTGTGTTACAGGCAAAATATTGAAGCTATATTATGTAGATACCATCTTACGTTTGCCATTTTCGTGTAATTTCACTTACATTTTGTAAACATTATGTTCTACTCTTTTGCTGCTCAATTCAATGTCTGAAATGACTTTTCATACGAAGTTTAAGCAAGCAAATAGACACGTGTACATTAATTTTTTATCACTTACAAATGTAAGCATTTGAATGAATAAATTCAATGCCAATGATATAATGCAAGCACGTAATTAACATACCTGGCAACCTATCAGAACCAAAATGAGGGAGGTTTTCTTAAAAAAAAAATAAGGGAGATTCGACCTTTTTGCGCTATTTTCAAGTATATCTATATACTTATAATTTGCCTTTCTGTACTAGAATAAAAATCAATTATGTAAAAAATAAAATAATAATATAATATTTTCAACCTTCTTTAATCCTATTTTAGATGACATATAGTGTAAGAATGTTCAACCGCCCCTCTTGCACAAACCGAGATGGACCTTTGTTTTTCAATGTGTTCAATCTAATCTCTCACAGAGTAGATATAACCTATAATGTTTATACCGTTACGACTGTATCATGTGTATATGTCCATTTCATCTGAGTATTTGTGTCGATCGTATAATTCGTGAAAAGTGATACGAATCGGCGTTTGGGCATATTCATAAAAAGATGCAAAATAAAATGACGTTACATTGAATCGTATACAGCGCAGACGTGCTCTTTTTCAAAAGTGAGCGTGATAGAATTGCTTTAATCTACCTTGTGATTTTTTTTAATAATTATCATCTGAGATGCTCGATTACAAAAATAGGAAATAGATTGAGAGCGTAATTCTCTACATAACCTCAAATTGATGCTTGAAAATACATATTATTTATCTGTTTATATTATAAAAGATTCTTCAAATTCCTATAGTTTTTACTACTTATGTTCAATATAGATAGCACCGATTTTATTATAGACACGTGTTTCGGTTATTGAATCCTCGTCAGTAGTTCTTCATGTCGAACAGTCTAAATAAAGCCAAAGTGCATTTTCCTGGCGCCATCTACATTATAGACTTTTAATTTCCTCTTGCCAAAATGAGCGGCTCCAAATTTTGTGTAGCGTTTATTCAGAAGCGTATTTCAGTGAAAAAAATATGGCCAAAGTCGGTGGAGGGTAGGCGCAAGGAGTTTAATTTTAAACATGACTATGTTCTTTTGTTGACAATGAGACAATCTGAGTACAGTTTTCAGTAAATAAGACCATTGTTTTGAAATGACATCAATGAATACTCACACCCTTTTTATGCAATATTTAAATGTACATGCACCAATAGACGGAAGTTTACACCTTATAAATACGTACGGGATGCCATTATAGCATATTAACACGATTACACAGTTTAAGTCACGCGATATATGTATCAAACCGTCTTTCTCTACATAATGTGTTCTTACAGAAAAAACGTAAAAATTAATTACTTTAAAAAAATAACAACGCCAACCATTCAAGATACGCCCGTGGGGGATTAATTTCGCATAATTTTATGAATGTAACTTTTGCTAGATTAAGTCCAAAAATTGCTTGACCTCTACACATAATTTCTCAATTGTACGAATTAAATATTGAGGAATATTTGTTCTTCAGGTGTACAAATTTTGAGAAATAACATGTCTTTGATTAGTATTTAAATAAATTTTTCAAAAGAAAATTTTATCCAACCCCCCCCCCCTCCCAGCTATGCTAAGCTACGAATAACCTTGACATTTGACCCATGTCCTTAAAAGAATACTAGGTTCTTTGTCAAACGAATAAGATTCTCTCATCAATAAAGACTGAAGCAAACAAACATTACATACCTTTTTAGTATATACACTAGATTCGTCTTGATATTGAGAACAAATATGGACACAACCATAACCCTACCTAGAAGTGCATCGTTAATCGAAAAATCATGGTTCGATTACATGTACGATTCACGTAGGATTGTATTGACAAAGATTCTATTTGGATCCCCGTTCCCCTTTCCACAATTGAAAAAAAAAATATGAAGACAGACAGGCACACATACAGACAGACGGACGCATGTCACAGTAAGAAAATATTCTTAATAACATGTATGTGTATACACCACATATTGACAAGGGTCATAGCAAAATATTTTCCGTTTTAAAGATAAGGCATTTCTAAAAATACCCACCACTCCCATAAAAATATACTCCATCAATAGAAAATATATATATATATTAAGATTCATCTCTGATTGACCTTTGATGAACAAAATTGTCTGAAACATTATCGAAATAAATTCTGCAATATTGATTTGACTCTATGCACTCGAGAAGGCTTTTAGTCGCGTGAGGTTCTGGCGATTCGAGACTTTTCCTGTATATACATGTAGGGCTCGGACGCGTGGACGGACGGACAGGAATTTAATCATGCTTCTAAATGTTCTTTAATATTTGTTTGGGGGGGGGGGGGGGGGGGTAATGCATAAAAATGGCGATTACCAAGTTTTGTGAACTGAACTATTACTTAATGAAGAATTGTGAGCATTTCAAAATGATCACGTGATCCTCCATGCTTGTGGGAGTTCGCGAGGTTAGTAAGATAATGTAAATTCTGACATAAACCACTTCGCAGACAATTCATAATCATCATGCTAGATACTAAGGTTAAATCTTTCCTGAATATTACATAACAAAGCTACTCTTACTGGTTTTAAATAAATTCGAAACACGTCTACTTCCTTATAATAAATAAGTTTTGTTTTCTTATTGCGTAGCTCTTAGAGCGTCCAATTTTCAATTCAAATGAAACCTTACATCTTCGACGTTTTACTCTGAAAATGAATATAAGAGATCTCTGTCTTTTCATAACATTTTCTTATTTTTTGTTTTTTGTTTTTTTTAAATGAAATAAATTTCAAACACGTGCAAAAAAATACAGCGTTTGAGTAAAACATACACTTAAAGTCACCCACCCACGCCGGGTACCTGTAAAATGCGAAACGAAACGAAATGGAAACGAAACGAAACGAAATGAAATGGAAACGAAACGAAATTGAACAAAACGAAACGAAATGAAACGAAACAAAATGAAAACGTAACGAAATGAAATAAAACGAAACGAAATGGGAACAAAATGAAACGAAATACATGTAAGAAGAAACGAAATTTATTTACTTGTTAGTTTGGTTTTTTTTTTGGTGGGGGGGGGGGGGGTGTTTGGGGGTGGGGGCTGGGGGTGGGGGGGTATGGGGATTTTGAAATATCTGTGTTGAAAGTGAGAATGAAAGATCCAGAGGGGATCGGATGGTCAGGATACCCTTTTAATATAAATAATAAAGTATGAAAAGGAAATTAGAGTATTAGTGAATATTTTATTTTCAAATCTTTTCAAAGAAAACGGGTAAATTTTAAAGGGATGAAAGGGTGAGGTTTATATATATGAGGCGAAAAATTGTTCTTTAAGTACAAATACCCGGAGAAGAAAGGAAAAAGAATATCTAGCTATATTCAATATTGAACCAGTTTGACACTTTTTACAATTAATATGTTTTTTTTTTCATCATTATTTCTGGGGTAAGGATTTAAAAATAAGATATTCACTAATAATCTAATTCATTTTCATATTTAATTATTTATATTGAAAGGGTATCCTGACCATCCCAATTACCTATGGATCTTTCATTCTCACCTTTAAAACAGATATTTCACCCCCCCCCCCCCCCCCCCCCCCCCCCCCCCCCCCCCCCCCCCCCAACGCATACTTCATTAACCCATTAACCAGTATATAAATTTGGTTTCTTTTTACATGTATATGTATTTCGTTTCATTTTGTAACTATTTCGTTTCATTTCATTTTGTTTTGTTTCATTTCGTTTCGTTTTCATTTCGTTTCGTACCCCCACCCCCCTCCGGCCCGAAGAAAAAAATGATCCGTGAAATCGGTCAATACCTTGATACGTTTCAAAGATGTGGTACATATACATGTATTATTACAACTATGGTCTTGTTGTTTATCTTACATCCGATGGACTATAAGATCTTAAATATAAACAAGTGGACTAAAGGCGTGTATGAACACAATACGATCAGCGGTCAACACAAAAAGAGTCTATTGTGTACATTTTAAAGATTGGACCACATCTACCCGCTTTTGAATATCTCTTTGATACATCCTTCATTTATGGCTGGAGAAAATGTTAAAATAACCTTAATTACATTTGCTGATCTAAAATGTATATTTTCATGTTGGTGTTGGGGGGGGGGGGGGGGATTCAGTTAGGAGAGTCAATCTTATGATAATAATCGAGATGATTATACGTCAAAAAACGAAAAAATGACGACTTATTTTGGTAAATTTAACGGTGAACCTGAATCCCTGTCCAACCCCTCTGGATCTGTGTTGAATATTACATCAGAACGAAAAAAAAAACGTATAAAAGGAAATTGCTTAGATATAAACATGATTTTTTTTCTTCTTTATTACTGTGTGTATCTTTTGAAAATGAACGGGTAAAACTTAATAGTGCTATTGACATCATGCGAGGGTTAAAATTTGCATTTTATAGTTATAAGTTGGAGATACATGTACATGCACTTGAGTTATACTTTTTGAAACTAGTCCTGCAAATGTAAATACAAACATTTCTATCTATATTCAAATTATTTCATAAAACGATGAAATGAAAATGTTTTGTAATAAATCTAAATTTCCATCATATCATTTTCTTTCTGGTGATTATTTAAAAAAATATATAAATCTAAAATTTATCTTAACAGCTCTGTACTGACCTGCTCATGGTGAATAAAGAATTGGTTATTCTCCGAATAACGTAAATTTCATCTCATTTAAAAAGCTGGACTAAACGGATGTTGACGAGATTTTAAATTTTCCTTTTTTCCTTTAGATATTTGACAAAATCTAAATTTAAATAGGGGATAAAAAGAGGCCCCTTATACGGGAGACGTGAATTGAATTGTCTAAATATCTGCCTTCGTTTTACCCATGGGAACATAAAATTGTCAAACATTGGGTCAAATCACTGAAGCTTGGTACTTTGTTCGATTAAACTAAGTGTGCTGATATAGGTAGAGACGAGTGGTCACACACTCTGAATGGCACCCCCAGTCCCTGCCGTCCATTACCATGTACCCTATAATTGTTATGCAAATTGGTCCGAGTCGTCGAGACGCTCGGGGATGCGCCCCTTTAAATCTAGACAGAGTAGTTTAATGATATGTTGGTCGATCACTTTTTCTTGTACCTATTAAACGTATTTTCAAATGAGCAATTGAATAATGTTTAAATTTACGAGAAAAGAACAGCATTGTACAAAATTGAAGATGAATATCAAATAATGCCACCTTCCGTTAGGGATAATATATTATAGGAAATGAAGTCGGGCATTAGTAAATACATATATACCTAAGAACTTTTTTTTAATTTGAGTGGTTCTGTACCTTAATCAATCAATTTTTAAAGATAAAGTATCTGCGCTAAAGGTAAATGAAACAAAAAACACAGTTTTTCTCTTTAATTGCAGTTATTTAATATATAATATGAATTCAAACTGAAATATTTCAAAACTTATTTTCATCAAATCTTAATGTAACATATCAACGATGATGTCAATAATAATCTGTTTAAAAAACACATTTTTGGGGGTTTGATAAATTTGGTATCTTGAAACGATATTACAAGATTGAGAGTAATAGTTAGAGAATATATGTAAAAGAAAGCCTCATTATCCTGGCTTCTTTTTTTCTTTAACCTTTTTTTTTTTTGGCTGTTATAAATTGTTCCTCGTGGTGCCACCTACAATAAATCTCCTTTAACAAGTTAGCAAAACCTTGACGATTTTACTAATTCTAGATGTTCTCCCCCAAAGAAATATGGAGGAAAAGAATATATAGAAAGAAGTTATCATGCTTATTCATAATTAAGCAATACTTCGCAAAATAGCACCGCGAATAGCAGCCCCCCCCCCCCGAACGTTTACCAAAAATTTCGGAATTTTTATTATCTATGGGAATTCTTTCAAAATTATGAATGGACCGACCCCCTTTCCAACCCCCATCCCCATTCCCCGGACCCACGCCCAGAGATATGGTCTATATTCGTGCTCAGACCATTAATTTTACTTTCAGGTTAATTAATATTTTAATTATCTATTCACTTTAGTATACATGTAAAATAAGTTCGAAATCCCATTGTGTTTGTTAAACCGAAAATATACTCCTTCTACATCTGTATTAAATAACACAAACAAAATTAGAACATGTGCAAACAATGCTGAACCCTATGTAAGAAAGCATACAGTCATGTAATATTTGAATTGTGAAATTAAGGTGGTTCGGGTATCGTGTGATCTCATCACCCATTTCCAAACTTTAAAATCATTACGTACTTTTGCCTTAATTGTTTGCAGATGTTGAAAATAGTATGTTTAACAAATGTTTAATCTTGTTTGAATAATAAACCCTTTGATTTTTAGAACTTTTTAGTTTGTCATACAGGATGTTCGCTCATTTATGGCTAAAATATAACATTTTTGTATCTAAATTTGTAATAGTGTGAAAAATAACAGTCGAAACTCCTTAAAATTTGGTATACTTAAAATTTGTTTCACCGTTAAAACATGTAAATGATGAAACAGGTACCTTGCAAGGGGTTAACTTTTATTAAAGGGTAATACTATATGAATATAGTCTCCGACGTATTTCTACATCAAATATTAGAATGCAAAGGGGTACGGCCACGAAGCCCCTAGAACGGCCCTGCAATTTTCCATAAAATCAAACGAAAGGACTTGGATATATTGCATAAAATATAATGAATGTTTCCTGCTTTTAATGAAAGGAACATATCACCAACCGAAGCACATACGACGTCTTATGACGGCATCAAATGGCCTGATTTTGACGTTATTGACAAAACATGGTCAAAATGCACGAAAATGTGTCTTTGATTGCGAATTTCGATGTGGCCACATACGTCGAGAAACATAAAACTTTTGTGACAGGAAGATATAATATTGATTATCTTTCATTTTTAACTTTTTCATGTTTCTCGATAGCCATCGAAAATGCGTCAGAATCATCACACGCCTTTTATACCGTGGATATGATCCTAATGTCACCAGACGGACACTCGCCATGGTACTGGACCAATCTACAGCCTTGTACCAGCGAATCCTTAAGACTTGCACTCTGACCGACTGTGACGAAGGGACTCCATTACGGCTCCTGTCCAAACCTCTTTAGAGAAGACAGGGCCCCGACCTTTCCTCTCCTCTGAACGTCGGTCGGACTCCTCGGGTGATAACATGCATGAGCTCGCAACAGCCGGCAGAGCACGGACTGCATTTCGTACGCCCCTACCCTATTTTTATATATATTTACATATTCATATGTGTTCCTTGGGCCCCTGCGTTGTGCTGTCTTGTTTGTATGGTTATCTTACAGTGAGAAGGTTATTTTACACAACAATTGTGCGTTCATCGAGACCTTTGGGTAACCGGAAAAGAGGGAGGGTTGTGCGCACGTAAGCCATGATAACCACACCATCTGTTACTAACGTAGCTGATGGCCGTCCTAAGTCGGCACCGAATGCCATGGGTATCGTTTGTTTATGTGTTGTCTTTTATGTTTGATGTTTGATGTCTCGTTTGCTTTTCCTTGTCTCTTACTGTGTGTCTTCTCTGTGTTTTCACTTGGGGGGGGGGGGGGGGGTCTGGTGTGTTGCTGTTGGTGCTGCAACCGATTCTTATTGGAGATCCTTTCCTTTCTTTCACGGAAAGTTGCCGATTTTGGGGTTTTCAAAGGGCTTAAGGCTACTGATAAATGCATTATTACGGGGTCTTGTTGGAGATCTCCTCCCTTCTTTTTATTAACAAAATCTCAGCACATAATTTAAAAAGGAACTTTACAAAGTATAAAATCACAAAAAAATATTCAATCAATCCAAATGTTAAAAGAAACAGGGCCGATTTAGGGGCTTTGTGACCCTACACCTTTTGACATTTTATTACCTTTACATTGATATTTCTCAAGATGTTCCAGTTGTCGTATCTTCTATTGCTAACACTTTGTGTCTGCAATTCTTAATCAATCTTTACTGTTTAGACATGTAGACTTTAGATGCCTTCAATTCATTTTTGTTCACTTCCTTGGATAAATACAAAATTTGGGCAAAATAGGATTTTGCACTAAAATGCCTAACTTTGTTCAAGTATTAGACCTTAAAGATGCCCTGCACCATACCATACAAATATTGCCTTCATTTTAGATGGTTTAGATGTAGATCTTTAAAGTTGAGATAATAAATAAAGTTAGTTTGAACATCAAAACAGTGTCAAAATATCGATATTCGAGCCCCCTAAAAGACTAGTTTCAGATTTAAATACCAAGGGATCAACTCATACTTCATAAGCTTTGCTCTTTCAAATATGCATTCTTTGTAAGATCGCTCGAACGAGTTATAATAATCATTTTAGATGTACCAAATATAGTCTTTTTGGAGGAACACGTGTATGACGTGAAACCATTTCCTGGCATCAATTTTACTTTGACCATACCTCTATTTCTTATATAATTTATTGTATTTTAAAAAAAACAAGACGCATTACCTTTTTACGTTAAAGACAAACAACAGGAGACCTGAACATCTAAAGAAAACTGCATCTAAGACAGTAAGGTCTGACGGTAGGGAAACAAAGAAAGTGGCACAAAGTTATCCTTTTTGCCATTTTCATTTAATCGCAGTTTAGCTGACCTTTGTAAGACCTACTGTAAGTTATTGAGATTTATACTCCTGTCTTGAAATAAGAAGTCAATGAAGGCCAATTTGAATTGTTACTATTATAGAGCAATGCGGTGCATAAAACCATATCTTTTGGTTTTCTGTGAACGATTACAAAAATTAGCATTTCTTACAAGTACGAAAAGACGTAAAAATACGTCATAGTTTTCTCAAGACTTTCTTCTGCGCCATCCTGATGCTTTCGTTTTGTCCATATGTATTTAAGTTTTGAAACAAAAAAGTTTCTCAAAAAGGGATACTAAAAAAAAAACTACTGTTTCCTGTGGGGCGCCATCTGCTATTCAGTGGTTCTGAAGAGGAAGTCCAATATGTATGAAAATACACCCCCTTTCTTTTCAATAAGAAAGAAAATCATGGAAAATCAGAGAAATCAAAATTTCGCTAAAAAAGTTTATAAACCATTAAATGTAACAGTAAATTATTGCACAGAACCACTTATTCATAGAAATATTCAAGGAAACAGTTTTAAAAATGAGCATTTCTTGTAAGAATGAATAGACGTCAAAACGCGTCAAATATTTGACTTCAGAGTGGAACCAAAAACTAACAACACTTCTAAATGCATCTTTCTCGATCACATTGATGCCTTCGGCTAGTCGATATGCGCTTCGGTTCTAAAAGGAGGAAACCCCTTATTGTATACTTTTCCCTATGGTAGGGTCACTTGTTTAGGGATCCGAACGAAAATCAATACATGTAGGGGACAATGAGTGCTTCATTCCTACCGCGTTAAATAAAAAATCCTCTCAATGGTCAGCTTGTTTTTGAGAAGTTGAAAATGGAAAAGTTAACGATGGATGACGACGACGGACGGTCACCGGACGCGTGGCTATGGATATTTTGGTCAAGGTGAGCTAATATTGATAAATATACTGTTTATTTATTTTTGCATATAATTCCATGGAAACGTTACCAGCCCACTGACGCTTAAGGAGGAGAACAACTTTATATTCCCTAACTGCATTTCCTGTAGCAATTAATTTGGCGATCTAAAACCCTTATGAATTTGAAGACGTTCAAAGATACGGTGTCCCTGAAGAAAATTTGAATTGATACAAATGAGATTGTAAAATTTCATATGAAAAGAATCATTTTTCATTATAAGATTTTGTAAAATTATTTAATTTTCAGGGACACCGTACCAACCGTTACAAATGGCAAGTCACAAGTGTCATTCATATAAATATTCAAAGGAACAGTTTGTCACTGCATGTGGACAAAAACATGTAGCCAAGTTCGATCAATTTCGGTCGGTCGTTTCTTCAAACGCATTGGAAAATTTCTGTTCACAAAATTATCTGAAACCTGCAGGGGTCCTGTAGAGCCATATCCAAGCCATCTTGCTTCTTCTTTCGGTATATTTTGGACATTATTTTCACATATTTTGGCCAAATGGCATTGTTTGGATTGAGGATCACTGACGAGGGTAAAACTACCGAAACGTGCATGTCTGAAGCATGCTGCAATTGTATTTATTCTTAAATGATGCTTATGAGTTTGAAGACGTTTAACCATGCAAAAAATCACAAATTAAGGCCATTCCCCATACGTGCCGTTTTGCCGATATATTTGACTTGAATTGTGTCAATGTTATAAAATCAATATATTTTGCCATCATATGAAAAGAAATAAATTTATCAAAGGAGTAGGTGCAGTAACCTGCCATTTCGGCCCTATTTGCAAAATTGTTTATATATTCAAAATATATTAGTTTATGAAACGTCAAATGTTTGTTGAATCCAAAACAGAAATCGTTTTTTTGATTTCACAGTCCTATACTGAATAATACGTCGCTCAAAACGTCTAAAAACATTGAAATCATTGAAATATCAATAAATGAGCGATATTTCGATACAGAAATATGAGATCAATAATTCGGAAGGGTTCCAACTCTATACTTTCTTGAAGAAAATGTCCAACCAATTTCCATGCACCAGACACGTTAGTGTTTCGAATTTTAAATTCCCATTGGTTATGCTTCCGGCCAAAATACTTTTTAATGAGCAGCCTAAATTAATTTCAAGTAGCACTCCATGCCCATGAATATTTTGTATCAATCGATGAATTTCTGATCGACTTTTAATTTGCATAGATAATTCCACGGGCGAGGCCTGGATAGTAGATGAATTTTGAAGATTTGTGTGTAAAATACGATGATTTTCCTATGTTTTGCGTCATTTAGGGTAAATGACGTCAAAACTTGATCAAGTATACTCTCACGACAATATTGTTCTGAACTTTGTAACAGATTATGTATGAAAATGCCATTTTGTATTCCATGTGTCCTACGATTGATATTTTGCATCAGTGATTTAATTATAACACTCGTAGATATATAATATTTATTCCAAAACTAATTTTATACAAACAACCGTTGGATCAAGAATACCTTTGGAGTTATTGCTCTTTATGTACAGCAGCTTTCGATAAAAATTACAACCCTGTATTTTCTTTTTTGTCGCATGCTCAAATACCACGATGGTGAAAGTTCCAAAACTAAATTTGCATCTCTCGCAGTGAGCAAATCGAGTGAAAACCTCTGTTTAAATACTAAATAGCAAATGAATTGTAAATAAGTCAGTCAAGTTAGAAATAAGTTTGCGATTAATGATCGAATTGTGTGTTTTGTTACGGTTACGCATGATACAGCGTTCATTTTTCGTATGCACTTCCTGTGTGTTACTTACCCATATAAAAGCACAAATTAAGAGTCTTGGCTTATTACATAAAATGATAAACCATTTTGACTCAACCTTTTCCTAGATGCATGTTCCTTCTTGAACACTGCAAAACTTTCTGTGATGACCTGATGCTTTGAAAAGCATTGTCCACAAGACTGTAGCAGAATTAGGGGATAAACATACTGTGTTTTGTGATTCCGACAGGTATATGTTGGATATACTGTTGGAAACGCAGTTATACCGTCGGGGCTTGTCCCCGATGGTATAACGTATGTTTCCAACAGTATATCCAACATATACCAGTCGGAACCACAAAGCACAGTACGTTTATCCCTACTCTAATTCATATGACATATTTTAACTTTTTATACCCCTCAGAGGGTCTCATGTATCGCTTTAGAGGTGACGTTGCTACGGAGAACTAACAACGACCAACAGAAATTATTGCGCTGCAAAATAGGAAATACAACTGCTTCGTATTTATAACAGTGGCGAAAAATCAAAGTTTAATCAATAATAAACTTACTTGCTCTGTTGTTTACATGTGGAGAACGCCATTTACAAGCTCATATCTTGTAGTTTTACGTCACAGTATGACGTCACAGGAGCGAAGAACAAAGGGAAGCATGACGTCATACACGAAAAGTGCGCTAAATCTTTTAACGTGCAAATTTACGTAGGGATACATTTTAAAGTATGCCAAGTGAGTCGGTTTGCGGCATGTATATCGTCGTTATACGTGCTTGTAGAAATCCTGTGAACCAATCAGAATGCGTGAAACAAACAGAATGAATTAGAATACGAAGTCCTTACCATCCATTCAATCTGACGAGCAAATGACGTAAATTCTTTAGTGAAGCACCCCTATGATTTAGCAAACAGGGCATGGGCCATTAGTTGTACATGCCTAAATGTTTCAAATGTCACTGGCAAAGAAAGAAGGGGGTGTCCAACAACAGGATACACATCCCAATTATTTACATATCTAGGTCATTGTCCTGTTAAACAGTTCCTATTATTTCTTAATTTTTTTCAACAATTGGTGGAAAATTTTACATCATGTTTAATATCTTGATTTGTCTCTCCATCAATGTTTACTAAATAGATGAAATAAAATTCTGAATATAATTTATAGTATGTGAGATATGCATATGTGTGTAAGGATACGTGTGAAAATAGGTCCTCAGACCAGTAAAATTCGAGTAATTCCAGCCCGGAACCAGGTGCATGACTTTAAGAAAATATCAAAAAGTTGCTTTTTTTTATCTTTACGACATTTTTTCTATGTGATTCAAATAAAACTTCTAATCATTTAAAAGTAGTGTCAATGTGTTTGAGCTGGTGCGATTTGAGAATTTTTCTCCCATTTTTTGTAAGAAAGTACTTGAAAAATAACTGGGATCTGGATCCAACACTCAGTTGCAACACCCATAGCAAATCGTATTTTATTTATATTCAGAAACCAAACATCCACGCATATAAAAAATTTGGACCCGACACTCAATACACTTCGGTATCCTTCTTAATCAACTTTTTTTCCGTATCATGTTATATCATATAATTTACATCAGGTGTTTCGGCGGCGTTAACATTGACATATCATTCTATATAAGGTCCACCACCACCAGGAGTCCCCTTAAAATATATACTTTTCTATTTTTTTATGTGTTAACTTATCACGAAGTCTGTTAGGTTATGTATGTTTTTTGCAAACAATAATTGACACTCGGTCGATCTACAATAACTGTTATTCTCAATAATTTTCCAATGTTTTGTCACTCTGCGTTTCAGTCCCTTATGTTTTGGATCGTATTTTGTGATAATTGCAAATGGAATATCAGATGTTTTCCATCTTTTATCTTGTGTTGCAAGTCTGATGGTCGTGTTCTTAATATTGATTCTCTGTAAAAACCTAAAACAGCTGGCCACGGCATGTCATGGATTTTAATAAAACTTTCTGTAATTATTATACTTAATGTAAAAACAATGAAAACAAACCATATTATTATATTTGAACAACGGTTGCCATGGTAACGGGGTCAATCTATTTGACACCCCTATAAATATGAGAGATAAGACATATTGTGGCATCCTGTTGCCATGGAAACCATGGTCAAAATTTACTTTATGAATACAAAAACTTTTCTTTTTAAGTTTAACTCTGACAAGAATAACTTTTTCGGGAAAGGGGGTTTTCAGGTAGTTGTTGATATTCAGTTAAATTATGTGAAAATTTAGCAAAAATAAGGTCCAATTTTAGGGTCATTTTTGGCCTGTTTTTGATTATTTTGAAGGTTGAAAACCATTATTCGGTGAATGTTATGGATATTTAACATCACCTTGCCAAAATAAATGTCTATAGCTGGAAAAAATCAAAAAATAAAATCTATGGTGAAACTCACCATTTTGTCATGAATGCCAATCAAAATCCGTTGCTATAGCAACTTGGAATCCATATTACCATATACCACATATTTAAAAACATTGTTTTTCCTCATGTTTGAGTCCTATGATTATGAAATAGCATACCAGTATACAAATTATATTTATCATTATCAATTGACCTTCAAATCATTTCAAGGTCATCTGTCCAAATCTCAGGGTCATTTCTAACTTTAGACTAAAATTAAGACAAAAATTAGGATTTCCAATTAATTTAAATTGATTTCTCTAACATATTTCATTAGATATTTTGATTTAAAATATTTACAGTTGAACAACCGATCAAAAGAAGTAGAATTCATCACAATTTTGTTAAATTGTATTTCACTTCTATGTATGACATACTTTCAAAAGAGCATAAAATTGCGATTTTCTAAAATTTTCTTGTAAAATATGTGACATTTTTTGGGGACTCTGATAAATGTGATACTCATCCCAACAAATAATACATTTATCATACTTTTACCGATAATTGATTGTTTTGCCAAGGTTCCATACAGTTTACTGTTAATCATGTCTCTTTTTAGTGACAAACCACAAAATTTGGCCTGAAAATAGCACATATTTTTAAATGACCTTGAAAATTGAGCAAATGACCTTGACATTTTCTCAAGGTCATGATAGCATCAAATGGTCTTTAATACATCTACATACCAAGTTTTGTAACAATAGCAGGCATACATCTGTAGAAATTAGCTTTTTACTTATGACAGGAATTTACACCTTCGTACCAAATGTTGCCATGGTAACCTATTTCAAAGGCATGTAAACAGAAAAATCTCACTTCTAGATAAATTTCCTTCGATTCCCATTTAGTCCTAGGATAATACTCTTCAGGAAATAGTCAATTGTATTTCAAATCTTGTGCAATTGCATTATTACTCTTGTCAAAATTAAGTAAAATATAGGTAAAATAAGGCCTAAATTGGCCAAAAATGGCTAATTTTTAATAAGCAATTTTTCTTGAAATTGAAGCAAATTTACATGACACACAGAAAGAAGGAGAATCGAAAAATCAAATTGTATCAACTTTAGAGGATTTAAATAATCTTTTCGGAAAATTACATATACATTCAACATTTGTTTCCATGGTAACAGGATGCATAAAAATGCCTTGTTTAAAGGTGTTTTTATACAAAACCTTGGTTACCATGGCAACGGAACGTCGGAGAAAAAAATGGAAGGTCAATTCGTTCTGAGGACATCATATTTACCTTATACACAAAAGATAACCAAAATCTGAGACATGTCGTGGCCAAACATGTGTGATTTTTTAGGTTTTTACATAGAATCCATATTAAATATTTTGTCAGTTTCAGTTTCTTTGTAACCTCTTTTCAGAAGGTGATATTTGAATGGTGAGAGGTTTGATGTAAGTAAAGCCTTACCACTAGTGTTCCGTAATTGTCTTAAACATTCACCTTTCATGAAAAACTGACGGACTGTTGGCACTATTTCTGTGTAAATAGTGAAAATTATTTGTAGGCTTCATATATGACAAGGATACCAGTTTCTTTGTAGTGCTTTCCTTTGTAAATTTCTGTATCTAGAACGACAATACTTGATTCAGAAATCTGGTATGTAAACATTATTAATTCATACGAAGCATTACCTATCGAGAAGACTTCTTCTATTTTTTCCTTATATTTCCTCCAAAAAGGATAATACCGTCGTCTCTATAACAAACATGGTAGAAAATCTGATTTCAATGTTTAAAATTATTTGTTATTTCTTTTGTAATTTAAAACATTCTTATGTCACAAATTTCAGGACTTGGTACTCCGCCCATTGATGCGCCTATCGTTTGTTTATATATTTTATCATTAAATTCGAAATAGTTGTTATCAAGTACAGTGTCCAACAGAAATAAAAGATCTCGACATCTGGATAAGGAATGCTTGTTTGACCTTTAGCAACAGAAGGATTGTATGCTCTTTTCACTGCCCTGAGTAGTTCATCGAATGTCATATTTGTAGTTTATGCTTGTCACATCATGACTCACTATGGTTGCCCATTGGTCTCGTCGGTTTATGCGTAGTCTTTTGTGTTTGATGTTTACATGTCGTGTGTCTATTTTCCGTCTCGTGCTGTACTCGTCTTTTGTGTTTTTGCATCGGGTGTTTTGGTGTTTTGCTGTTGATGCTGCAACGGGGTCTTGTTAGAGATCTCCTCCCTTCACTAAAATACATCCCCTTGCTATTCTCAGTTTTCCTACAATTTACAGTAATGAGTTAAAGAAGAGACACGTGAAACCCCCCAAAACAACACAGAAACATCAAAGACAAAAGAGCACACATAAACTAACGACACAAAATAGGCAACCGGTGCCGACTTAGATCGGCTAAGTAAAACGTTTTGTACACAAAGACCCTGTGACTTATTGTCCTGTTTATTACATAACTTTAAAATTAATCATATTTATTTGTTGAAGTGATTAAATGTACGCTTCTTTGAAATTATCGGTGCCGTGAGTAGAGGATGGTACCTTTTACGTAACCCTTATCCATGTGTTAAGGCATGTAATTTCTGACCTAAGGAATTTCAACGATTTTATGAAAATCTTATCAAACCATAGGATTCATGTCAATCATTTTATGAAGAAATATTAATATTTCACGGATGAAAATCAAGAGTTTTGCTTATTTGGAAAACATGGTTAAAAGTACTGTGAATTTGTTGCTAAAACAGCACATTTGAAACAACAATAAAAAAGTGCTAAAATGCACTCATTTGATTTCTATTTTAGTTTTCTTATTAACATACAATAAAGCAGGTTAGAAACTTTGTATAAAACTTGATTTTGATTAAGTGTCACCATAGGTACCAAATTCACACAAGGTGTCACCACAAACAAGATAGTTAAACGCAGCAGCCTCTTATGACACAGCCACATGCAGACAGACAAGCTGGAATGATTCTGACGTTTCGATATTTACTTTTTTGCTTTGGTAAGGGCATTCCGCTTTCTTGAATATCCCCATTCCATTTTTACTTATTTCTTGAGGTTTTCTTAGCTCCCTCTTTGAGTTTATTATTTTTTTATTCGGGTTATATTTCTGTCTATAGTATTAGTTAGGTTATTTACTGGTCTTGGTTTATTAAGTTTGTTTTCAAAGCTTCTTAATCTGTTTTTGAAGCAATGAACATTTTTGGATGACGTTATTCCTAAAAATACAAAGTACAAATTGCTTCTTTTGTTTCAAATGATATAGGAGGGTTTTCACATAAATCTATAACAGCAAGAGACAGTCACTATAGGAAACATTATCATACATGATTTAAGGATTTATGAGACTTTTGCTCAGAAATAGGATATTTTTCTAATAATACCAGACCCGAAAGAATAAATGTGTTTACCCTATATCCATAAAAATGAAATTCTTCTATTACTAACTCGAATCGTTACTTTTCTGGCCCTTTATGACATTACTTTTCTGGCCCTTTACGACAGAAATAAGAACAGGAGATATATTTGCTGTTGGATTCTCGATAATGGCCATTGGTATGGATATAAGTATTCAGTTGCGGTTATAGTTGAGTTAGCTTAGAGTATATATACCGAATTTATTAATCATTTGTAGTGCATTGCTAGGTATAGTAATCCAAACAAATCATCCTAACATGTCCGTTTTTCAAACGTCAGTGAAACCAAGGGTTTCAAAACTAAGGAAAAACGAAAACAATACAGAGTGACTCAAGAAAATATATGTATCGAGTTGATGCTAGCCCCGGTGTCGGTGAGGTACGGGAGATGAGATATCCGGAGAGACAAAGCAAATCCTTCTTGTAATCAACACCCGTGACATTGCTTTATAAAAAATGTTAATTCAGTTAAAAAAAGTTCAACGAGTCAGGCATTTTCTTTCAGAATTGTTCAGAATTTTGTATGGTATAGACGTTATCTTGTTGCTCATTCCTGCCAATATTCTTAATATTTATTATCATACATATCGATTTCTAATCCAACAGAAACGATCACGTGAATGCATCCTGTATTTGACGCCTCAAGTGCCGTATTTTGTATACTTCGTGCTTTACATGGTTTTTTTTTTTTCATTCCCTATTGCCAAAACACACAGATAGAGTTCAAAAGCTGAAGAAAAAAATCTTAACACCTCACATTAAACAGTGATAATCGCCTTCTGATTGTTATTTTTTCTCAATTTATGTGAAGATTGCGAACTCCTCCTCCCCTGTATGTGTTTTCACTAAACAACAATCATATTTTTGATACAGATATTGAAATGGACTTCCAATGGGAATCTCCTAAAACCCCGACCAATCGAAAGTTAAACGCCGAGATGAGGAAATTTTGAAAGCTTAATGCGAAATTTCGTTAACAATTCGTTATCTATTTTTTTTTAAAGCTACTGAGATAACGAAATTTTGAAAGCTACGAAATGTCAAACGTCTTTAAATTCAATAAGTTAAAGAAGATCCTGACGATAATCTCAACAGCACTCACAATAGAGCACAAAATTAAACATCGACGAACCCCTAGCAAGCTAGAGGTGGGACCAGGTGCCCGGGAGGAGTAAGCATCCCCTGTTGGCTAGCCGCACCCGCCGTCGATGTTTACGAAGCATGGAAATGAAAATATATAAAATTCATGCACTGAATAGCATCATAAAGACCAGATAGATTTACAGCATGGACCAGACATGCACAAAGTTGCTTTCAAACAAGTAGATGACGAAAATTCGTTAACGTATCTTTGTGAACGACATTTTGAAAGCTATGAGCTTTCACATTTTCGATATCTCGGAGCATTCAGAATATTGAAATTAATCGCTGACAAAATTTTGAAAGCAATCACTGACGAAATTTTGATTGCTATCGCGGAAGAAATTTTGAAAGCTAAATTAAATGTTAACGAAATTTTGAAAGCTTTTTGAACGCTCGGGCGCCATAATGTTTTTGCAATGGCTGCGGCACGTCTCGAATGCATTTCCTATCGATTGTTAGATATATATTATCTAAAAGTGAATCCTCATCAGGCCTTGCCTGTCGTCTGGACGAAGTAGATGACATTTTCTGTTGACTTGCTGCTGTTAAATGAAGCCGGACAGAATTTGCTGACACGCTACCTGTATACCTGTTAATTACTATAAAATAAACGCATGTGTCAACACACGTGGTTATCAGATGCTATCGACATTGTGAAACATCTTTCAAAGCTTCCGACAGTCACAGAGAAGCCAGGGATATATCAAGACTTGTGAAATTTGTTACAAAAATGAAAATCGGAAACACGAAAAAAAAACTTCTATAAATAAAAAAAATACAACATTTCATTTACTCCAAGAATATATATTCTCTATAATTTAATCTGAATAAAAATCACTGTCACAATTTTTAGTCAAGCACATTATGACGATGATTGTTTAGGTTTCGGGTATCTTGGTTTTCTCGACTCAAAATAGCTGGCGAAATTTTGAAAGCTATGGAATCGCTGACGAAAATAAGTTAACGAGAATTCGCTGGCGAAATTTTGGAAGCTTGAAGCTTTTAAAACTTCGGACGCTCCGAGTCTTCAAAATTTCGACATCTCTTGAGTTTTCAAAAGTTTGAAAGCAATCGCTGACGAAATTTTGAACGCTAAGCTTTCAAAAAGCTTTCGCACTGTTTACAAGTTGAAAGCGAATATTAAACTTTCGACTGGTCGGAATTGTATTTATTAATTCATTTATACAGTCTTTAGGGGGTAAGCTGGGATCTCATTTAGATTGGGGAAAAGGGACCTATATAAATAAACTATTCGTCCTATCAGAGCAAGGATTACCTTAACAGACGCGAGTCTTCTTCAGCAATACACACTATCATCATATGATATGGAGAGCTTAATAAGAGAAAAATTACGTTGACTTTATTTACATATAATTCTTTTGATACTAAAGTATTGCTTAGGAATCAAAGAAAGCAATTGCTATTTTTGAATTGGAATTGGAATTATGATCAAATTATAATTGTTCTGCTACATTTTTTCCACTACCTCATTCAAGAAAGGACATAAAATCCTGAAAACTTATTAAAATGGAAAGTTTACATGTTTTTCCACTGTTTTTGGGAAGATTTCCCTTCGCCAGGTTTTTCCTTAAGTGTTTTCATCTCGTAAAAATTAAAACATTTTAATATTGGGCCAATAATAGATGGATCAATGATCAGAAACCGTGACCAAAAGGGTAAAGTTTGATGGTTCAAATCTGACAAAGTATCTGGGATGACCAGAGGCAATTTTTTTTATTTTGTGAAATGCGAATTACTTGATCAATTTACAGTCTTGTACAAGCGCATTCTTAAGAATTGTACTCTGACTGTGACGACGGGACTCCATGACGGGCCTTGTCCAAACCTGGCCCCCACCACCTGCCCTCTCTGAATGTCAGTCGGACTCCTCGGATGATAACATAAATGAGCTCACTACAGCCGGCAGAGCACGGACTGTATCACATATGCCTCTTTTTATATCCATTTACATATCCATCTGTGTTGCTTGTGCCCATGCGTTTTGCGGTCTTGTTTGTGTGTGGTCATCTAATAGTGAGTAGTAGTTTTACACCACAATTGTACGTTCTTCGAGGCCTCTCGGTAGTCGAAAAATTGGGAGGGTCGTGCGCACGTAACCCAGGATAACCACACTGTCTGCTACTGACGTGGCAGATGGCCGTCCTAAGTCGGTACCGATTGCCCATTGGTTTATATGTTGTCATTATTATTATGTTTGATCTTTCAATGTTAAACGTCTTCAAATTCAATCATTATGGCATCATTTATAAAGAGATAAAGTAGTATGGAGCAGACATGCACGTTTCGGGTACTCAACCTTCGTCAGTGATCCTCAATCTGAAAATGTGATTTGGCGTTCATTATACAATCTCCAACTCATTCTGTGCGTGTCCGCGTGTTTTGCAGTGGGTGTTTTGGGGTTTTGTTGTTGGTGCTGCAACCGAGTGTTGTTGGAGATCCCCTCCCTTCATGTTTAAGAATTTGAATTTTGCCCTGAGTCCGTGCACTTTACTCATCACAGATTCAAATGCAAAAATGACATGAAGCATGGACGAGCTAGGGCAATCCATCGAATAAATTCGGCGCCCTGTGATTTGAAAATGTTACAAATGAATATAAACAAACATTATTGTCGCACTTTGGTCATGGTGTTTTTAAAAACTCTTGTAAGAAAACTTACGTAAAACAAATTCAGAGGATGTATTTTGTCGAGGAAATGCAACTGTGTATATCTATGTGGTACAAAAATGACTTTGCATGACTTTCTCTGAAAATTTTCATTTTATCCAAAAATATCATCAAAATCAAAGGAGCTTAACATCCTAGCACCATCTCTCCAGTGCTATTATGGACAAAGATTTTATTTAACTGTGCTACTGCAAATTTGGAGCCGCCCACTCTTTACAAATTGCACAAATTTGAATTCAAAAAGTAAAACTAGAGGGCGCTACTAAAATACAATTGTTTGTGTCTGAAAATCGCAACGGCATTTAAGGTGCGGTCCATTTGATATTCTTTGTGGGAGGCCCTTGGGGTTTTTTTTTTCGAAAAAAATTTTTTTTGCTCTGAATTTAGATGAAAAAAAAAATAATTTGCTTAATAATGGTGTGACAGAAAAAAATAATCTTGCTCTTACAAATGATCTGAATTTAAAGAATTACAATACAATTTCGCTTAAAATTTCTGAAAATTTTAAGGCTCGCTTCGCTCGCAACAGTTATCAGTTGGTATCAAATTTTTTTGGCTCGTTTCGCTCGCCTTAGTTTTGTATCAAGGTGGCGGTCTCGTTACAGAATTGAATTTATTTGGGCGATATACAAAAACTGCCTTAATTCCGATTGATCAGGGATGTATGATTTTTATTATATTTTTTATTTCAGCCAATGAAGATGTATACTAAAATTTGAACAAAATGCAAAACCAATGATTTCTAAGTTTCCCAAACATAGTAATTTCTACAGGAACGTGCTGCAAAATGGAAGCTGGACACCATGTTACTTAAGACTTCTTCTTTTACTCATTGATAATAAAACTTAAGGTGATTCCTGACATTTGAGTGGGAAAAAGACAAGCATCTGCCAAATTTTGCATAATAATTTTTGACAAATTAAACATCAATCTCTGAATATTTAAAAAAAAAAAAGCAGGATAAAATGTGCATTTTAGAATAAAACAAGAAATTTAATAAGAGCGACGAAAAAAATAATTCGATTTTGTGAATCGAACTCGTACCTTCTGTTTGTAAGACAGACACCTTTACCGCTTGCGCTAACTTCGCAGTGTAAAAACTAACATAAGTTTTTATACAACCCATTATACATTCATCGAAAAGCTTACCTACTTTTTCATTTTTATATTTGAAAGGCGAATTCAAAGTTTATCTTTGCTTTATTGTAAACAAATGAAAATTCTGGGAATTTCAAATAATGATTAATTATCAATTGTAACGGTACTTGATCTTCAGGCTTTTACAAAGGAGGTAAAAATCAGAAGCATCTCTGACACCTTTTATACAATTGATGAAGGCCAAGGGGCCTTAATTTGTGTATTTGAGTGTTCGTGTTTTTATTTTTACCGCCACGTATTTTTCATTATTTTTTGTCAATTAAATGAGTGAAGATTGCCAACACCCCTCCTGTAACTTTTTCCTGTATAACACATTCATATAATTCTGTTTCGCATGTTGAAAAGTACTTCCATTGGGCATCTACTATATATTTCGTCATTTATACAGGTTTAGATGGGATCTCATCACAACGATTTGAGATAAAGACGAAAGAAGATCGGAGATAGATATGACATTGGATAGAGAAAAATGTCCTGTGTTGAGATTGGGGAACAAGCAGCTATATAAATGAACTCTTCGTCCTATCAAAGCAAGGGTCGTCTGACAAGACTCACTTTTTCTTACTTCAGCAAGTCTAAATGTGATCATATGATAAGATCAATAAGAGAAAATTTACGTTGACTTTATCTAAATGTATGATTCTTTAAATACGAAAGTATTATTTAAGAATGAAAGAAAGCAATTGCCATTTTTGAATTGGATTTATGATCAAATTAAAATTGTACTGCTTCATTACATTATTTAAGAAAGAAGATGATATCTTGAAAAACATATCAAAATTGAAAATTTACAAGAGTTAAAGAAGATTCTGACGATAATCTCAACAGCAGTCACAACACAGCACCGAAATGAGCATCGACAGACCCCTAGCAAGCTAGAAGTGGGACCAGGTGCCCGGGTGGAGTAAGCATCCCTGTTGGCTAGCAGCACCCGCCGTCGATGTTCATGCACGAAAATAAAAATATATAAACTACACGTACTGCACTGTCTGAGGTTATGTCTATATAGAATGTGCTATGGCGACCAAGTCAGGGAAAATATTCAAAACACTTACTGTCAAACCCCTCGCGGGAAACTTTTTTTAATGAGCTCCACACGGCAAAAGGCATACGTGTGACACAAAAGAATTAAGAAGAT
Organism: Pinctada fucata; assembly: GCA_028142955.1. NCBI lineage: Eukaryota > Metazoa > Mollusca > Bivalvia > Pterioida > Pteriidae > Pinctada > Pinctada fucata. The sequence goes on along the minus strand of AP027113.1, from coordinate 24,885,051 downwards.
CCTGACGATAATCTCAACAGCACTCACAACAGCACCGAACTGAGCATCGACGGAGCCCTAGCAAGCTAGAGGTGTGACCAGGTGCCCGGGAGGAGTAAGTATCCCCTGTAGGCTAGCCGCACCCGCCGTCGATGTTTTTCCACTGCTAGTAGGAACGATTTTCCTTTGCCGGGTACTCTCTTAAGTGTTTTCATCTCGTTATAATTAACATCTTTTTACTATTAGGCCTTCGTGATGTAATGGTTAAAATACTGATCAAAGATCAGAAACCGTGACCAAAAAAGGGTATAGGTTAATGATTCGAATCTTGTAAGGTACCTTGGATGACAAGTCCAGTTGTTTCTTTTTTCGTTTTTTTTTTTTTCTTGTATTTTCGTAGTTTTTGGGATGAACATCTTGTAAATGTATGTAATAATTTAAAATTTGCCATGAGTACGTGTATTTTACTCTGATCGGTCTCGTTGGTTTATATGTAGTCCTTTGTGTTTGATGTTTTTGTGTTGTGCGTTGACGTTCCTTGTCCCTTATGCGTCTCTTTCTGTGCTTGTCTGCTTTGTGTTTTTGCATTGGTTGTTTTGGGGTTTTCCTGTGGGTGCTGCAACCTGGTGTTGTTGGAGATCCCCTTCTTTGTTTTATCAGATTCCAATGTAATAACGACATTTAGTATGGACGAGACAGGCCACTCTATCGAATACATTCGGCGCCCTGTGAATTCAAAATGTTACAAATGAATTGACTACTGTTGCACTTTGGTCATTGTATTTAAAAAAATATTCTTGAAAGAAAACTTCTAAAATATATTCTGACTGCGTAGAATCAATTCAGAATATATAATTCGTCGAGGAAATGCAACTGTGTATATCTATGTGATACAAAAATGACATTTGCATGACTTTCTCGGAAACGTTTCATTTTATCCGAAAATATCATCAAACTCAAAGGAGGTTAACATCCTAGCACCATCCCTCCGATGCCATTATGGACGTAGATTTTATTAATCTGTGCTACTGAATCGACCCTACAGTAAAGTTGGAGCCGCGCACTCTTTACAAAATTGCACGAATCGAGATTCAAAAAGTAAAACTAGATGGCGCTACTAAAATATGTCTGAAAATCGTAACGGCATTCTAATTAAGTACCAATGATGAGGATTTACTGACCGAAATTCATGTCTGGTACATTATAATTGGTTTGAAAGATGTAGGGCCACGAATCGCTTATTTGGCCTAAATTTTATAGGAATTTGAAAACGAATTTGTGACTCTTTTCTATATCAAAATAGAATCGCCAAGATACCACCTTTTTAGTAATAATAATTTTTTTCTCATTTCTTTCCTCTCTTGGTGTACTTGCCCTCCAAACTTCCTTAACAATCACGATTTTTCCTAAATTTGTGATTTTTCGCCACTTTAATGCCAAAATTGAGTGTGGCCGCATTCATTAAACAGAAAGAGATTTTGTTTACACTTTTATTCGTATAAGAGAAAAGTTAATGTGTATATTTCATCTCAGTTAATGCATGCGGCCACATCGGAATAAATAAAAGTACGATGTTAATGCTCAATCAGAATTTTGTAGTCAAAAACAGTTCGCACGACCTTTGAACTCAATAGCAATAAAATTCCGTAATTATCTAATATATTTTTTTTTCTCATTCATTTTCTATTGAATAATTATCATTTTTAAAATAAAATTGTGAAAATTGTAGATTCTTTCATTTATTATAATGAAAATTATCGAGATCAGCATTTTCATTCACAACTTGATAAAAAAAAGCTCTCCTATATTTGAGAAGATGACATCATCAAAGAATGTAACATTTGAAGTGACTGAAGATTTCGAAAGGTATGTATTTTAAAAATTATATACATTTATTCCTTTCTAAAATCATGTTCTATCCTAGTGCATACATGTATAATCAATTTATGTCAAAAGATTTACTCTGCAATTTCTTATCACTCTAGTTTATGACAAATTAAAAAATGTTATGATCGCTGAGCAATATAGTCCCCTACCGGTGGCATATATTTATGTCCTGCAACTCTGCCTATGAATTACTCTTCAATTAAACATATGAGTTTAAATTAAACTTACTGTCTGTGCAGCTCAGTTCTGAGGTTTTATCTGCTTTATCGATTCGAAAAAGAGGTCAAGCGTGACGAAAGTTGAACTTGCTCTGTAACTATCCAAGACTAAGCTGGGTATCAAATTTTACCTGAATATCTCTATTTGTTGCAGAAAAAAGTTTGGAAAACCGACAAAAACTGAATTTTCCAAGTCATAGAGGGGCATAACTCCTCGAAAAATAGGTCAAGCGTGACAAAAGTCAAACTTGCTCTGTAACTATCCAAGATTAAGCTGGGTATCAAATTTCATCTGAATATCTTCATCCGTTGCAAAAAAAAGTCCGGAAAACTGCCAAAAACTGAATTTTCCAAGTCATAGAGGGGCATAACTCCTCGAAAAATAGGTCAAGCGTGACAAAAGTCAAACTTGCTCTGTAACTATCCAAGACCAAGCTGTGTATCAAATTTCATCTTAATATCTTCGTCCTTTGCAGAAAAAAGTCCGGAAAACTGACAAAAACTGAATTTTCCAAGTCATCAAGGGGCATAACTCCTCGAAAAATATGTCAAGCGTGACAAAAGTCGAACATGCTCTGTAACTATCCAAGACCAAGCTGTGTATCAAATTTCATCTGAATATATTCATCCGTTGCAGAAAAAAGTCCGGAAAACTGATATTCGGACAGACGGAAAGACAGACGGACGGACTGACGGACGGACAGACAGACCGAGAGGAAACTAAGAGTCCCCTTCGGTGTTGCCAGTAGGGGACTAAAAAGGTAAGATTTGTGAAACAATTATAAATTATCATTTCTTATAGCGATATATTATATTCTTTTCTTGTTGTAGTTGTCGTCTGTATACATGTAAGTTTAGAACACTCATTCTACGGGAGATAAATCTCCAAAAGTCTGTGCAAGGACCCTTACTGCATATGTATTGTTTGAACACAGTGACAATATATTGATACACTTTGTTGGAAAGATGAATATACTTTAGATAGTTTATCAGTTCTATCTCAACTCAAAAGGAAAAAAAAAATACATAACAACCAGGAGTTGGTGTCCATCGGTTGGATCACATTCTCATTGAATTATTTGTACATGTATTCTAATTTTTCATTACACCCTCTATCTCAACTCAAAAGGAAAAAAAAATACATAACAACCAGGAGTTGGTGTCCATCGGTTGGATCACATTCTCATTGAATTATTTGTACATGTATTCTAATTTTTCATTACACCCTCGGCAGTTGGCCTAGCGGTTAGAGCACTCGCTTTGCAAGAAAATGGTTGCATGATCTAAACATCACAAGCCGAAGTATTAATTTTATTTTTTTTTTTTTGCGAATGAATATTCTTTGCTTTCTGCTTTTAAATTATGTAAATCTACCTTCTTTTTGTAGTGATTCATTTCTATTTTTTCTAGAATAACGGGACACTGACCAAAGGAACATAAATGCGTTCTTTGTAACAAAAGAACTAAGTCTTCGAACAGAAAAGTAGTATGGAAGGGGATACGAAAATATCTGATGAAAAAAATCACATACTCGAGTCCAATATCGGCGATGCTATATGCAACAAGTGTACTTGCAGATATCACTATGACCAGAGAAAAAAACCCACTCCTTCTTCCAATGGATATCCTATGGAAGCAAGTGATGCCTCACCATTAAGTCCCCGTACTATACATCTACCTATACAAAGTACCCCGAGTACACATGCCTATTGTTGTCTTTGTTAGCGTCCCTGTCCTAAACTCATGACTGTCTCCAGTGATGTAAGATTCAAGGTTATGTAAAAACATTCTTTTACCTCACGGGTGTAGATGTTGCCCGACTCACATTAAAAATGGGGAGATTGTCGTGTCAGCTTTAGAAGAACTGCATATACTGAGTCACATTCATGTGAATCGTTCTTCTGTCCTTGACTTGCTGAATAAGCTGAGAGCACATTGCATACAGGAAGGGAAATCAAGAATTGATTTTGACAATACCCACGAGATGTCTGACGAAGACTTTATGAGTATGACTGAATTGAAAAAGTCAGATTTCTTGGATTTGTGTCATTTTGCATTTCAGTATATAAGAAATACCCCAACAAGAAGTTTCCAAACAACAATCGGCATATTCCTGTTCAAGTTGAAATGCGCGCTATCGAACAAGGTCTAAGCAACATTATTCAATATATCAAAATCCAGTCTTTGACGGGCAATTTCATCAGCTATATATATAGATCTTCACTTGATAAATATACCCAACGCACCACTTAATCTTCGTTCTATAAAATGTATTTTGTAGTATATAGATATTCCATTCTTTTCTATCATAAATCGTAAGTATACGAGTGACTTATATGCCAATAACGTGCATGTCTGGTCCATGCTGTAAATTTATCAGGTGTAACGTGTAAGTATACGAGTGACTTATATGCCAATAACGTGCATGTCTGGTCCATGCTGTAAATTTATCAGGTTTTAAATGATGCTATTGAATTTAAAGACGTTTAACATTATTCTGTCAAATGCCAAACGAATCCGTCTCCATGATCAGACACAGCGCCATGATAAAGACACTTGGTTCAAAACGCAAAGTCACAAAATGGCTTTTAAGTATTCCGTTCAATTTTTAGAAATAATTTAAGCTGTCAAACCTATCCAAATTGATATATCAGGCATTGTGATTTGATTATTCAATGATGATAAACAATTTTCCCTGAATACGAATTCATTCATTAAATTGCTTAAAATGACGTCATCAAACAGAAACTCTAAATTTTAGAAAACATCCCAAACATCAACTCTTTTGAAAATGAAGTCCGCGGTTTGATATTTTAAGCACTTTAATGTGTCGCAAAGCACAAAATCCCCTACTACTGCTAGTTATTGACCTTTTTTCGCAAGCAGTTTTCAGAAACAATAACATGATCTTGACAGGTCATTTGTACGTGCATTTTGAATGGTTTTGGACGTTAGTTTCAGGATTTTCTGGTATTTCATTTGATTTTTCCAATGCAATGTTAAAGATAAATCTGCACCAGACAAATATGAATGGCTGAAGACAAAATTATTGTTCCTTTGGAATCAGAATTGCAAAATATTGATATCCGTTATTGTACAACATACCCCAATTTACGGAAATTTTCATTAAGACATTAAGTTTTCAGATTAATTGGCATATTGTGACTACATTTGAATAGAGAAACCAGTATGCATCTCTATTTTTACTGAAAATTTACTGAACGTGGTCAAACAACAAAATTTCAGAAGGATATAAAAAAACTGCGGCCATGCAACAGGAGCTAGAAACAACGCGCTTTATTCAACACAATCATTGTGATATGTTGCAAAAATGATAGAAATGAGTTTTATCCTCGGTTATTCGAGTGCTGGAAAAAGAAAACTATAATCAAGTGTCTAACTAAATATTTATGATCAATTGAAAAAAAAATCACAACATAATATTATGTGCGTTTTTTTTTTTTTTTTTTTTTTTTTTTTTTTTTTTTTTTGGTCGGGTATATTTCGTACCGATTCATCTTAGGTTTCAGCATATCGATAGAGATGACGTCATAGCCCACCATACCCGCCCATTAGCACAGTCCTTGTTCGGGAATGTAACGGAATTTCCTGCAAATTTAGTGTTAGACTGAACCTAGCTATTTATCCAAAAGAGGGATAATTTCAATTTCCAACGACGCACGTTCAGTTTGCATAAAAGTTGACCTCTTATGAAGCCAATGATAATCTGTACCTCAACTGGATGACAAACACGGACAATGACCTTATCCCTGTATACAGCACAAAATCGAAAATCAGAAGCCGAAGGCATACAAAATCAGGATAAAACAGGAAACAAAGCAAACAAACAAAAACCTCCACCACATGAAAAGAAACGAACTCCCGATATGGGAGTGAGACAAGGTGCCCAGGAAGAGTAAGCATCTCCTGCTTGCATGCAACACCCACCGCTTCATTTCGGTAGAATTGTCACATCCGGTTACTTCCATTTCGGAAGACATAGATGACAATCTTTGGTTGGATGGTTCAAATGGTCTATGACAGAGTATCATCCACCATTCTGGAGAGTGAGACATCATAGTGTATGACGAGTCCCCCATACCGACCGTAGAACTTTCTCAGTGACGATGTTAGTCGGTCACAAACATATCCCTGACTGAGAAGCTTATCTGAAAGACGCCTAGCTCTCAGAACAAAATCCGTATATTTGGCACTTGCTCTGGCATGGCGTATTAACTGAGATATGAACACGCCATAAGCAGGCGATGAAGGGATGTTGCTACTCAGAAAAGGAAAGTTTGTAATGCTGAAATTGAAGTCGTCACGTTTGTCATAGAGTGAGGTGTTCATGTGACCACCAGTGTCGTAGCACAACATTATGTCCAAATACGATATTTCATCAGCGTGATAAGGCCATATTTCGCTGATTCAAAAAACAACGATGCGTCAACTCTTAATCATATTATAAAATCAAATGTACAGAGTATACGGGAATCGGTACATGAGAGCGATGTCTTCATTGTGGACAGAGGTTTTAGGGATTCTCTGGACATTTTAGAGAACCTCGGTGTTAAAACAAAAATGCCATGTTTTATGAGGAAAGAATAAAAGAAAAGAGAAAAGCTAATGCCAGTACAAGACGCAAACGCCTCTCGTCTTGTAATTAAAGTAAGTACGTGTACAATGTATCAGTAGGACGTAATTATTGGTATTTGTACAAAGCAAGTTTAATGGAGTCTAAATAAAATCTACCAGTATTTTCAAAAATCAATCGAATAATTAAGTTCCGTATAACCTATATTTCCAAGACGTGTCATGTTATTGAATTAAACAAAACATATTTATATGTGCAAACTTAGCCATGTTGATATTGTGAATCATTTTGCCTCGGACTAGCTCCAACCAATCAGAGTACGTAAATGGCGTCACGTTCACAACGTCGAAATTTCCATAGACCGTCAGCAATCCCGCCATTGCCGTATAAATAAATACGCATGTAATAGGAGTCATGAAATGACAATTTTCGGCAACAACGCCCCCCCCCCCCCCCCCCCATTTTGGTCCTCGATTAAATTTATTGGGTTTGTTGCTGACCGTCCACAGAGATTTGTCGGGTCAGTAACAAACCTAATAACTAATAGCATCTAATATATAAAAAGAAGGGAGGTGATCTCCAACAAGACTCCGTTGCAGCATCAACAGTAAAACACCAAAACACCCGATGCAAAAACACAAAAGACGAGTACAGCACGAGACGGAAAAGAGACACACGACAGGTATACATCAAACACAAAAGACTACACATAAACCGACGAGACCAATGGGTAACGGTGCCGACTTTGGACGGCCATTTGTCACGCAAGTAGCAAATGGTGTGGTTATTCTGGATTACGTGGGCAAAACCCTCTCTCTTCTCCAATTACCCAGAGGTCTCGAAGAACGTACAAATGTGGTGTAAAACAACCTCCTCATTGTAAGATGACATCACACAAACACGACGCGAAACGCAGAGGCCCCAGAGACACAGATGAATATGTAAATTGATATACATTTGTAAAATGAGGGCATGCTTAATACAGTCCGTGCTTTGCCGGCTGTAGCGAGCTCATGTATGGAATCACCCGAGGAGTCCGACTGACATTCAGAGAGGACAGGTGGTCGGGGCCCTGTCTTCTCTAAAGAGGTTTGGACAGGGCCCGTCATGGAGTCCCGTCGTCACAGTCAGTCAGAGTGCAAGTCTCAAGGATGCGCTTGTACAAGACTGTAGATTGGTCAAGTACCAAAAGTAACAAGCCTAGTGTCCGTCTGGTGACATTAGGATCATATCAACGGTATAAAAGGCGTTTGATGACTCTGACGCATTTTCGATGGTTATGCTGCCTACCTTTGATCCTTTTTATTTTGTTTATCATATCACCATAAAAGACAGATTGTGTAATACCCATAGTAATGCACTCTGTTGCATGTATAGATCCGAATTTTAAAAGAAGTTGACTGTAATTTTTGTAATATTTCCAGAAAGTCTTAACTAGTTTATGAAAGCGGAAACCCTGACCTAAAAGTTTTTTGGTAATTTGTAAATTTCTACTGTGAAAATCCAAAATATCAGTACATGCTCTAGCGTACCGGATGAGCTGTGATATGTAAATGCCGTATGACGGTAATCTTGGAACATCACCGTCAAGCCAGGGGAAATTTACTATGTTGAATCAAAAATCATCCCTTTTGTCATATACACTTGTATGAATCTTTCCGTTTACAATTTTGATATTTAGGTCCAAAAAGGGTGTTTCTGTATTTGAAAGGTTTGCCTTGTTAAGGGTTAATTCTTGTGGATAAATTTCATTCTTATATAATTCAAAAGCAGGATTGTCAATGTTTAGAATATCATCCAGATACCTAGAAGTATTATTGAAACATTTCAGCTCATTAAATTTGGTCAGGTGCATTTTATATTATTTATGATATCATAATCATACGTAAAAAAAGAAGAGATGATCAGTTGTTTGCCGATTTAGAACTTTAGTTCAGTGAACTTCAGATTCGAGTATAATCTGATCAAATAAAAAATCGTAACAAATGTTTTGAGGTAAAAATTTCAAAACCCTTACTTTAGATATCCTATATCCACTGATATCCTGCTGTTGGCTCGAGTTTGTTGTAATGAAATGAAATACTAAGTTCCTTATAATCTAATTTTAACATGTTTAATATCACAGTAATTTTGTGACAATTTGAAAACAAATGACATTACTGAAACATACATACGATTCTTATAAAGAATGATAATCTCTTGATCAATAGAAAATCTCTTTCTGTCAATCAATAACTTTTTTATACCGATTTCCAACATCAATTAACATATACATATAGGATTCTTTTGTAAATACTTTTTGACACGACCGTTCTACAGATACCAAACTTTTACCCATGACTTTGACACATATATGCTAGGTTTGACCTCTTTTTCATTGCGCTTTCAAAAATGGTGAGTGTTAGGGATTTGGTATATCACATGCCTCATTGCTAGAAATATTGAGTTGAACGATTATCCTTTACAATGTGACCATGACCCATATGTTTGACCTGCTTTTATAAAAATCTAAGGTTACCCATTACTGCAATTGGTTAGTTACAAAGCTTTAGTATCTAATGTATATTTCTAAATAAGACTTTAATCATAAAATGTATATACCGGTAACATCCTTATGACTTTGACCTATTTGATTTATCTATTTATTAAAAACCTCAAGATTTAGTATAACTAGGTAATGTGTCAATTTTCATACATATGTTTCTTCGTGACAAGGTAATAATTATTTGATTATAGTTGTCACATGCTTGTATATAAACATTCTTTTTTTCTTTTCATTTTTGTTGCCAACAGGTACGTTGGGTCGTTGAATCAGCCAACGCAACAATAAAAAGATGGAGATATCTTGCGAGTGCCCTCCCAACTAATCAAGTACGGAACATTGGCCAGTACGTGCGCATAGTCTGCGCACTGTCTAATAGATATTTACCTCCTCTGTCGCCGGGAAAGGAAGACGATGTCATTCTTGTAGCTAAAATGAAACATCTGAGCACGCAGGACAATTTGCTGCAAAGTCATATCGAAGACAAGAGTTTGCACCGTCTTTCACCTAAATGGCAAGAGGCCGATACCCTTGAAGATTTCCCTCGTCTGATCGAAGCCGACCTTCGAAACCTCACATGCGGCACGTATCAGCTGAAACTTTGCTCCAGTCACATCGAGAGCATATCGAGGGCGATGCTTCCATTTATATTAGAAAGAGGACCATGGTCTAATACGTGTAAAACAAGTTCAAACTTGTAAATGCAGAGCAGGGAATAGAACCGTGGGCATGTGCTCACACAGGGCAGCAGTGATATGGTACCTAGGCTATGCTCGCCATCTAGACATCTACAATTGTGGAGTCACAGACTGGGGCGAAGATCTGCAGGACACAGCGACCATGATTATCGACGAATCTGACACACACGAATGTGTTGATGAAGAATAACTAAGATCCTTCTCTGAAGACGTTTAACATCTGAACGAAATGAACAATAAATGATTTTTTACTTTAATGAGTTGAAATGAGCATTAAATAATAGTTTGTTCTTTTCAAATGATATAACAATTATTATCTAGTTACATCTTTCTGTGGTTGAATAAAAAGCATATTGTAATTTAAAGCCGTCTTTCATTCGCGGTGTCTTAAGTTCGCAATCACGCTTCAGGTGAATGGTTCGGGACATTTTATTTTCGCACCATCGTATGCAGGCATTTTACTACACATGCATTGATGCATATTCGACCCGTTTTATTATCGCGAATCGAAGGATTTTACGAATATCGCGAAAGTAAAACGCCCGCGAATAAAAAAACGATTTACAGTGTACAAATCGAAGAAAACCTTTTTCTATCATATTCATATAAAAGAAAGGAAAATTAGCCTGAAAATTTTTAGAAAGCTAAGATCTAAGGCAAAGTAACATAAGTGTATAAAATATGATCATAAACTGAATTGAAATATTTGTTATTGTTTAAGTTTTTCCGTTTGAACTTGATTATCGGATGTTCTTACACGTGACATTATGAAACGTTACATGACGTCAAACGACGTCATTTGACGGCTCAGAAGCTACACTTTTAAATTCGAGTTGTGAAGAAAATGGATGTTCCACGTGAACAAGTGGTGGCTTTTAAGAAAGGACAGACATTCTAGATTCATAATTTGGGCAGTTTTAGAAAACAAATAATAAGGGCCGATTTCGACCCTTCGTGGCCCTACCCTTTTTCTTCAAGAATGTAAAGAGTTGGAAAACTGCTGTAATATTGCTAAAATTTTATGAAGCACGTTCTTTTGTAGTTGAGATTTGAGATGGAGACGAAAGAAGATCGGAGACAGATATGACATTAGATAGACATTATCTTGTGCTGAGATTGGGGAACAAGTAGCTATATCAATGAACTCTTCATCCTATCAAAGCAAGGGTTGCCTGACCAGACTCACGTTTTCTTACTTCAGCAATTCTCAATGTGATCATATGATAAGATTAATACGAGACAAATTATGTTGACTTTATTTAAATGTATAATTCTTTTAATACAAAAGTACAAATGTATTGTTTAAGAATTAAAGAAAGCAACTGCCATTTTTGGATTGGACTGATGAACAAATTGTACTGCTTCATTTTCTCCACTACATTATTCAAGAAAGAAGATGATATCCTGAAAAACTTATTCAAATTGAGAGTTTGTATGTTTTCCACTGGTAGTAGGAATGATATCCTTTTGCCAGGTATTCTCTAAAGCGTTTTCATCTCGTAATGATTAACACCTTTTACTATCGTTGTGTAGTGGTTAAAATACTGATCAAAAACCATGACCAAAGAGGGTTAAAGGCTGATGATTAGAATCTCACAAGGTACCTTGGATGAAAAGACAAGATATTGTTATTCGTAATTTTTGTATTTTCGTGATTTTTTGTGATGAACACCTTGTGAATGTATAATTTCAAATTTGCCATGAGTACGTGCATTTTAGTCATCAAAGATTCCAATGTAAAAAATGTCATTTAATATAGACGAGCTAGGCCACTCGGTGTCCTGTGAATTTAATTTGGTGCAAATGAATACAAACAAACAATTAAATACTATCGCACTATGGTCATGGTACTTAAAATTTGATAAGAAAACATCTGAAATATATATTCTGACTGGCAGTGCATAGAACCATTCTAGAGGATATAATCCGCGAAGGAAGTTAAACTGTGCATCTCTATGTGATACAAATTTGACTTTTGCATGACTATTTCGGAAACTTGTCATTTTATCAAAAATATAATCGAAATCAAAAGAGGTTTACACCCTAGCATCATCCCTCCAATGCTCTTGAGGCCATAGATTTTATTTAATTGTGCTACTGAATCGACCCTATGTAGAACAAATTTGGAGACGCGCACTCTTTACAAAATGCACAAATTGTAATTCAAAAAGTTAAACTAGAAGGCGCTACTAAAACACATTTGGTTAACACGCTTGTAATTCACATAAAGCGCCATGGTTTGATAAATGCGCTTTTGTCATTCCATATGTTAAATTTCTCAACGATCTGATAAAAACATTTTTATTTTTCTCGATTTTGAAGAAATAGAATGTCGTTATTATTAGCCTTGGCTGTTGATACTTTATACGATACCTTACTGCGAGATTATTTTATCAGCGTAAGGATTATTCACCAAAACAACTTCAATGACTGGAATAAAAACGTAATAGCTTGTCATTTTCTTACCAGGGAAATGTCCCTATTCATTGTAATGAATCAGTTTTATTGTATTAATATAAAAAGAAAATGCTGTAGTATTTGGTCTATTTTCACTTGTCAATTTTATCGTTTTTAGACTTTTTTTAAATACATGTTGAATATAGCGGCGTGCGGAATAAGAATAAAGCGACCTGCGACTCTAGAACAAAAATAAATAAAGCGATATATACTAACAAAAGTGTAGTATTTCTCTTTGAGAGAAGATAGGAATGCTAAATGGAGTTTTATTAAATCAGAACGATTGACAATTCATTCACTGTAGCATATCACGTGACAGGTAAATAATCTCTAGCCGGGGTATTCCCTCCGATTAATCATGGTAAATAATGTCTAAATCTACTTTATATGAAATTATTTTAGGTCTATCATATGAGCATCATTATCATTAATATGATGGTCATCTATTCTGGTCAAAAATAGAAGTATATTCATAGATCACTTCAACAGAAAATTTTGTTTATTTACGTGCACCATATCATAACATGTAAACAAAATTTAAAAAAGTCTGTTGAAGTGTTCTCTAAATATACCTCTATTCTTGACCAGAAAATATTACCAGCATATAAATGATAGTAATACTCATATGATAGGCTTAAAATAGTTTCCTATAAAGTAGATTTAGACTGTATTTACCATACTTAATCGAAGGGGCTAGAGATTATTTGCATATCACATGGTACCCTACTGTGTTATTTAAGATTGAAAAAATATACCTTTAACCTTCTGTTGCGTTGTTTTAACCGTTGCATCTTTAGACAAATGAGTTAAAGAAGATCCTGACGATAATCTCAACAGCACTCACAATAGAGCACTATGTTGAGCATCGACGGACCCCTAGCAAGCTAGAGGTGGTATCAGGTGCCCGGGAGGAGTAAGCATCCCCTGTTGACAAGTTCCTTTTAGACAGTTCGCATATGCAATACAAGGAGGATACCAAAATTGGGCTTCTTTTTCAATAAATTTATCAATGGAAAAAATTGAAAGCACCAGTAATGACTGCCTCTGATTATACATGTAAAGAGCTCCTCAACAGTAGTGCTTGAAGAGTTAATCCAACTGAAATTTATAAATTGCCATTTGAATTTTAAGTACTTTTGTCAAGAGTAAAGTGCTGAAGAAATGTTTTGACGTAAAGCAGAATTTCGTTAAAGTTTCAAATACAATGTACTTAAAAAGACCTATATCTTTATTTATGTCATCGTGTTAACCTTTTTTTTGTAATAATTAGAATTTTCCTTGCATGCCTTTGAATAATAGATGCTAGTACAGCAAATTTGAATTCCGGACACTGATAGGATGCACAAAATTACATAAGCGCACATAAAGAGAAAGACTTCAAGTATAGGAAGCTTGCCGTGTGGAGCTCGTAAAAAAGTTCCCCGCGAGGGGTTTGCCAGTAAGTGTTTTGAATATACTTCCCTGACATGGTCGCCATAGCACTTTCTATATAAACATAACGTCAGACAGTGCATTCATTTTATATACTATGTTCTTTATCGTGCATTAACATCGACGGCGGGTGCGACTAGCCAACAGGGGATGCTTACTCCTCCCGGGCACCTGATCCCACCTCTAGCTTGCTAGGGGTCCGTCGATGCTCAGCATAGTGCTCTATTGTGAGTGCTGTTGAGATTATCGTCAGGATCTTCTTTAACTCATTTGTCTTGAATGAATTTTCCGGAAAGTTTGACTATCAATCAATATATCATTCTTCATGAAGTTTTATGGTGACATAATTAACAAATCAGAAGGATGGAAGGTAGACAAAATTACCATCGAAATTGTGTAAGAATCATCAAATGCCTTTTATATCGTGGATATGATCCCTCTATCACAAGACGGCACTTGTATTGGTACTGGACCAATCTACAGCCTTGTACCGGCGCATTCTTAAGAATTACACTCTGACTATTTGTGAACCCCTTTAGAGAAGACAGGGCCTCGACCTGTCTTCTCTGAATTTCAGTCTGACGTCTCGGGTGATCACATGCATGAGCTCGCTACAACCGGCAGAGCACGGACTAATTATCTGTTTTTATATCCATTTACAAATCGATTTATACGTTTCTTGGGCCTCTGCGACATGCTGTCTGTTTGTATGTTCGTCTTACAGTGAGGAGGTTATTTTTCACCACAACTGTGCGTTCTCCGAGACTTCTTGGTAATCGGAAAAGTGGGAGGGTTGTGCGCACGTAATGCCGATAAACACACCGTCTGCTACTTGCATGGCAGATGGCCGTATAAAGTCGACACCGGTTGCCCTTTGGTCTCGTTGGTTTATTTATGGTCAATCTGTCATAAAGCGTTTCGAAAGTAGACTTGAAAATGTTAACCTATTTTTACATCAGAATTAGAAAACTATATTTTTGGAGTTTCACATTTTTATGTTATTGGGGATGTTCCCCAATGTTGAAATCTTCATATTCTCTGCAAACAGCTCACAGAAAACGTACATTGGACATGGGGAATATTTCCCAGACACATAGTCTGTTTAAATGTAAATATGTCAATTCTGATATAATTTCTGAATATTTTTCTTAAATGTAGTCCTTTTATTAAATATCTGAATAAAGGAATAGAAGTTCCCTTTTGAAAAAGGAGCGTGTGGTTTATTTGTCTAGTCTATAATTTCGCATTTCGGTACTTTGATGTTTCCTTTGCGTGCTGCAATCGATTCCTTTTAAGAATTTCCTATCTACTGAGTTGAAATGACAGTTGTATCTAGCCTGCAGGTGATGTTTTCTTTCCTTGTCAATTGACTTCTTTTACTTCGTGCTCTTCTGTTCACATTATAAAACTTAGCTTTATTCCATTTTATGTTTTCCATGCCCCCATTGTCAGAGATCCGGGACATATAGTTTTTGGTCTGTCCATTTGTCTGTCTGTTTGTCCACAAAAACTTTAATCTTGGTAATAATTTTTGAATGGTAAGTAATAAACAATAGAACTTTCATATTCCACATGTGTATTTCTTGAGACCCTTCTATGTATATCTTTTTTCCCTTGTGATGTTGACCTTGGAGTGTGACCTTCTTTTGAAAAACGTAAACCTTATCCATGACTTTTACGTGGTTGATGATAGGGCTTTCATATTTCTTTCCTTTTTTAATATGCTGACAGGGCCGTTCGTATTTCATTTTTACCTGACATGGTCGCCATAACACTTTCTATGTAGACATAACCTCAGACTGTACATGCATTTTATATATTGTTTTCATTTTCGTGCATGAACATCGTTGAAGTGTGTGGCTAGGCAACAGGGGATGCTTACTCCTCCCGGACACCTGGTCCCAACTCTAGCTTCCAGCGGTCTGTCGGTGCTCAATTTTGTGCTCTATTGTGAGTGCTGTTGAGATTATCGTCAGGATCTTCTTTAACTCATAAACACATTATTAATTTCCTTGGTTTTTGTTTATTTCATTGGTGAGTTTTGTCAATACGAATTTATAGATGTTTCAATATTTTGGAATGTGTTATGGAATAAAAAATAATAATTCCTCTCCGTAGTAATAATGCATTTTTTTCACTAATCTGATTTTGTTGTAATCAAGAATTTTGATTTTTATTAAGTCACTTATTTTGAAAAACAAATTTATTTTGATATAGGCAGGATGTTACTCTTTCAAATACACAATTTTCGTAATCGTCTGTTTTAGATATCTTCTCAAGACAAGTGTACGTAATATATCTTACTCCCCCTTGTCTGATGTCACACAGAAAACCGCGCCTCTGCTGGATTTCGCGGTGGTGACTTTTCATGAAAAACATCGAATAAATTATTAGCAATTAAAGTGTATCTTAATGTGTTTGAATGATTTTACACTCAAAATTGTTTGTATATGAAAGTATAATAAAATACTGATTCTGATCTTGTCGTATTTGACATCTACCAAGGGGGAGTAAGGTTTTACTAACACTTGCATCGAGACGTTGTCAATAACAGAAAAATACGAAAACTCTGTATTTGAAAGAGTAACATTCTGCTTATTTTCAAAATGAAGTAAGGTATCACGTACACTTTTCTCGAGAACTTTAGAACGCTAGGTGGTTTTATGATAAAAAAGAGAATTACCAGTATTTGTTGAATCAATTTCTGAGAAAATACATATCTTGAATATTGATTTAAGGTTTCTCAGACCAAAAAAAACGTGATTATTCTGGGTTGAATGACACGGGAGAGTATTGCTCTTAAACCAACTATAATATTCCAATAAAATTGTTTTCATATTTCAAAGAATAATTGTGTATAGGCTCTTTTTATTAATAAGTAGGACAAATTATTACTGACTCAATATTGGCCTTTGCTGACGTTAAGAACAGAAATAACAATATATTTTCTATCGTGTTGAATTACCACTGGAATGTGTGACCAATTCGGAAAAAAAATTAGACTTTAAGTGGGCGTCTGATAGAAAAAGGCTACACAATATCTAGGAGGAGATGTACATCAGATAGTGCATGTTTTGTAGATATTGTTTTCATTCATACACATCGACGGCGGATGCGGCTAGCCAGCCAAACAGGGGATGCTTACTCCATCCGGACACCTGATCCCACCTCTGCTTGCTTGGGATTCGTCGATGTTCAATTTGGTGTTCTTTTGTGAGTGCTGTTGAAATCATCATCAGGATCTTCTTTATTCCATGTATAGTCAAACAGTTCCATAAGTTACTTTTGATTAGTACAAGTCTCTTGTAAAGTATCTTTCCTCAACAGATTTTGTTTACTTCGTTTGCCGTGTTAAACAGATAGCTAAAATTGTATATTTCAATTCTCTTTAGATTACTTTATAGCATTTTCATTCTATTGAATTTCTCCTCCCTTTGACTTTCTTTATTAATACATGTTAAAATTGCACTTACACTTAGGAACATGAGAATTAAATAATCGCAATTTTATCAAAATATTCAAATTGAAGCCATCCTAAACCAAATGTATCTCATGATATTCATAGTTATGCACTGGTTTACTTCTTTGAACTGGATAGAAATTGTCTTGGAACTGTAATTAAGAAAAAGTGTGACACGGAAGTATTATTGGATTGGTCGGAATAATCCCTTCATCAAGGCTAAAAACACAATAATACGGAAGTATCATTGTATTGGTCGGAAGAATCCCTTCAACATGGCTAAAATGCAAGTGTGTTTAGCATAGTCACAAAAACCGTATATACCAAAAATCATTCTTAATGCCAGATGTCTTTTTGAATATAGATTGCTGTATGTTGATTGGGTCCGCAAACCAAGCATTTTTTATCCCCTTCAAAAAGAATTTTACTTCCATCAATTTTAGGTTCTCCATCAGAAATGTATGGTAAACCAATATGAAAAAAACACATCCCTAACAAGAAGTACAAGATCGTTTATCGAAAATTTCTCTAACCAAGGGCATATAAAACCAGGATAAAACCAGAACCAAAGCAAAGGAACAAACATAAAACAAATCTACCATATGAAGAGAAGTGAACTCCCTGCGAAGGAGTGAGATCAGGTGCTTGATGATATCGATATTCCGATTTTGTATAAATATTTGTAAATGTTCAATTCTAAATGAAACATGCAATAGCTTGATGAGGTGTTAAGTATCAATATTTCGAATACAAAATGAATTTATGACAAATATGGATAATGACCAAATCCCCAAATACAGCACAAAATCGATAATTCAGAAAATCAGAAACCAAAGGCATACAAAATTAGGATAAAACAGGAACCAAAGCAAACAAACAAAATCCTCCACCATATGAAAAGAAGCGAACTCCCGATATGAGAGTGAGACCAGGTGCCCAGGAAGAATAAGCATCTCCTGCTTGCATGCAACACCCGTCGCTTCAATTCGGTAGAACTGTCACATCCGGTAGCTTCCATTTCGGAAGACATATATCATGAATGCAGAAATGCTAAAGTACAGTTCAACGTAAGAATCAGACAGAGATGATAAAATTGATGAACATTTTTTACAGAACTTCCGTTTTGTTTCCGTTTTGAGACGTATGGGTGCTACAAATAAATAGAACGAAATTCATTTCTTAAGGATCGACTTGTGAAGAGAGATCCACCTCATATTTTATAAAGGATTATGTAGAGAAAAAAATGGCGGGGAAATTATCCTTATATAATTCAACCAAATTTGCTACCCCTATAACATTGTTCACCATCCAAGTATGAGGAACATTCCTTCAGACCATTCATATGGAGGCTGATCTGAACACATTTCAAAATAAAAAAATAAGTATTTTTCAACTGCCTGATCCTAACATGAATACTTTTCCCATATATTAAAGTCATAAATTAAAACGTTTGTATTTTTTTACAAGTGTGAGAAATACAGAGGCCAAACAACAAATGAGATAGGGATATCATAAGCGTTTTGATAGAGCTCGTTAGTTTGTCAAAAATATGATTTAGGAAACTCCTCTCTGAAATGAGATAGTCTACTACAATAGTATTACCAGATAATGCATCTGTATATAGCATTCTCGGAAATAGCTTACATCAATTGTTATTGACTCGACTCTGTCCTCTTATGACGTTGACAACAGAAAATTGATTCTTTTCTTATGAACTGACGTCGGATTGGTGACTAATTGACAATCATTATAGACACAAGTATGTCTGTAATAGTACTTCAGACTTAAAATTCTCGACGGCAAGGATTTATACAATTCCTATGAAATGTCAAATATTATACAATTACTTAGTATCTACTTTTTTAACATTAACAATTTCAACCACTAGGCTGGTATCGCTGCTGATGGACTGTAAGTCCCCGAGGATATCGCTCATCAAGTTTTAGTGTTTACACACTGCATTGAAATATATTCTAAATTTCCTGTCATCAAATTAGACCTAAATTTCTAAACCTAAGGGGTATCTCCCTCGTTGCATAAATCTGTCCTGGGATTTCGGTATAATTTTTTCGGTCATGTTTAGAATTAAGCTCCTTGTGCCTACCCTCCAACGATTTTGGGCCATATTTTTCTCTTTAATAAGCTTCTCAATAAACCCTACATAAAATTTGGAGCCGCTCATTTTAGCAAGAGGAAATTAAAAGTCTGTATAATAGATGGTGCCAGGAAAATTCACTTTGGCTTTATTTGAACTGTTTGACATCAAGTATTTCTGACGAGCATTCAAGAACCAAAACACGTGTTTAATACAATAAAATTGATACTAATGATATAGAACACATATTTCAATACTGACATTTTTACCGAGTTAAATACGATGGTTCAGCTCCCTGAATTGCTCCTCGAGGAAAGCTAAACAGTTGTATTTACCGAGGCTCGGTGAACGTTGCACCTCTCAGGGAGCTACACCATCTTATGTACCGAGGCGATGCATGTAACAAGGAATTTCATTGGCGTAAAAGTTGAGGTTGTTATTCATAACCTGAAAAATATTAGGACACGCCCCATTTTCTGGAACATGTACCTCGCCTCTGTGCGTTTATGGTATATGAATGTAATAAGTCTTCAAATTGATAATTTACGCATAACTAGATGAAAAAATGACGACAAAATTTTATAGACAATATATGTAATAATAGTCTATCGTGGAAGTTAACACAAAACTATAAGACTGAACTTTTTAGCGTAGAAGCTTTCGGTCGCGCTACCGGCCTTCTTCATCTTATTCATTTTCAAATGACAATTGTTGTATGGCAGTAAAAAAACATCTATGATATATATGTAATTTATAATCTGTGGAAAACTTCATTTTTGAAAAAGTAACCGATCACTGAAATCTATCCCATTTTAAAAAGGTGGGAGATATGCACTGCCTGCCAAAATAAAAGTAGCATGATCGAAGGACTAGAAGTAGAAAAAGAATATGCAAATAACTCCACAGATCTCGCTTGAAGAAACGAAACTCTTTATAGGTGGCGCGACTGAAATAAATTAATCAGCGCGGCAAACCTCAATCGCAAAGTTCACTCTTCATCCGATTTATCATGTTGAAATTTTTATTATAAGAATAATAAATAAATGCGCGAAGGTTGTTTTGAAATATTGAGACGAGATAAGAATATGGAATGCACTTGTTTTATACCTTAAAGCAATAAAAGAGCAAAAAATAAGGACAAACAAACAAACAAAAAGAGAAATTAATCATTATGTTGATTTCATTTTTGTGTCGACTGCGAAGCATAGCGACACTTAGGGATCACTTTGTCCGTCTGTCTGTCACACTTGGATGTCACACCCTATAAAAGTGATTCCTGAGTGTCGTCATGTTTCGCAGGCGACGTATGCATTCCTTGGAATAATTTTTAATATACATGTATCATCAATGATAAATATGTTAACGGTACATGAAGCTTGGACACGTCACAAAATTTACCGAAGACTTCAATTTATTGGTTTATTTCCAATACGCCTACTCGCTTAAAATCACATTTTGATAATAAGGTGTAAATTGGGTCCTCAAATGGGTACATGTGTACTAATTAGTTACCTGATTTACCTGTACAAGTAGAAATCATACATATTCATTTTTTTTCTATTTCTAACAAATTTTGTGCTACACGTGCCGTGAAAAATGATTGTACGTCTGATTCATTGAAAATATGACTCTGATAAAAATAAATTATTTTTAAATGTAGCAAACTCATAGTTATAGTAAGATATATATGCACATGCATATACGTGAGCTTCATATTAATGTACTAGTCACAGCTGGCGACGTCTGTTGCGAAACTGGAACCTGGGATGGAAAACCGGCTTTGCATGATGAAGCTCTGTAGGGGAACCATTCCCACACCTGGCATAGGGGATTTTAACACCCCTTTAGACTTTCTTGGTTGCATATCTATTTAACAGTACATTTTTTAAAATTCCTTGTCACTCATATGTGTAATGGGTTTTTATTTTTTGTCGCATAATGGAGAAAATATGTTTAATGGGATAATACATGAATATAATTATACACAATAAATGTACACATGTTAAGTCAATGGCAAAGTTTGTGCACATGGAACGCAATATGACTTCAATATGCATCAATGGATTTTCATGATATTTATACACTGTGACTATTATGTGAAAAGGAGGCCGCCTTTTGATTTTGACGTTCATTTATTTGTCATTATGGAATTATAACGCCGAAGGGCGTATCTTGCTGTGTTGGCTTAGGCTTTATTTCAATATATCATAGATAACATAAATAAGTCTTTCAATATCAATGATAATCTCATAAATCGCGTTTTATTACTCTTCTCCTTCATGTATGGACTGCCTTGTTTTGAAATTAGCGTGTTACCATAAAGCGAATCAACAGAATTATTTCTCTTTCTAGTAACTGGAGTAGCCATCACAGAGACCATTACAAAAACGCTCTTTTGATCTCTATGGAAACAATTGAAAAGATATGCCAGAAATTAAACAACAAAGTTGAATATGGACGATCAAGAATACATTTTTCATGCTATATATGTAAACAAAATAATATGTATATTCATATCAGGAGGTGGTAAATCTCTTATTTATATCGTGAATAAATTGTGATTTAATTGGGATAGCCTCTCTGACTTCGTTCAATGATATGGGGTGGTTTTTATTCATATCCGAGGCGGTTAATGTATCAAGGAAAATGGTACATATAGGGCGATCTATGACAATGTGATAACCTCCAATGCAACATAATCATGACCAATATAAACTGATCGATATATGACCATCTGATCTTTACATGCTCCCGATTTGGTTATGTCGCGCAGAAGATCTGGTATAACCCAGTTCGCACTGACGTACAAGTGACCTTTGCTACCGATCAAAAAAGTTTAAAGTGAAAATCTTCAACTTATCCTCAATTGCGTATCAAACGTAAGTCGGTTCTGTAAATGTTCTGTCCAACGTATTTAAAAGATATTTAGAATTAAATGACCACAGACCAGCTCTCCCATTTATCAGACGGACACCAACGGAAAATTGTTATGATCTGTATGAAAGTTGAAGTCACGAAACGACGTGCAAACATTATTGCATTTATCATCTCATATTAAAATGCATTACTTAAAAAACGATTCACTGATAATTGAAAATGACTCGCCTTTCATCAATAAAAAATGATTTTAAAAATAGAAACAAAGAACGAATCAAAATGATCTATTAATTTAACATTTCATTTCCTTTTCAACTGACGTTTGATTGGCCGCCGTAGTAAGAAGTAAAAATAAAGTAGAGGGGGTAAAAAAAGCACTAAAAGTACCGTATAACCAGAAATTTTCGCGAGATACTAATTTTCGCTATATTCGCGAGGGATATCGAATCGCGACAAAATATTCTCGCGGAAAATTGTATTTGATAAGGTTGATCATAAATTGGTTTGATTCATTTCTACATATTGTATATGTGCCATTGTTAATTTTCCCTGATTAGACGTAAAGAGAAGTGATTTGAGTGAGTTCTCATAATAGAAATAACTAATACTTCAATAATAAAAGGTACAAAACAGTAACGTCATATGAACATATTTGTCTCTTATTTCGGAAACGCGAAAAAATTGTGCTCGCGAAAATAAAGACACCCTATTTGTGTTGGACCTCATATCGTTTTATGTACATTTTCATAGTATTGATTTCTTTCCTAAAATAGAGTTATCTTTCTTTCACTAGTTTCATACATCTTTCATTGTACATGTATAAACGCTATTTTTAGTCAAACCGGTTTTTACGTTGACGTAGAAGTGGTCAAGTCTTTGTTCAAGTCTTTGTTGTGAAACTTTTTGACAGGAAATTAGCTTTTACTGCTTCCCCTCACAGTGTGAGTAATCAATTTTTCTTGTGTAATTGTTTCAAGTGATATACTTTTTCATGCTAATATGCATTTTTGAAAAGTAACGTTTAATTTGCAACTTTCTTTGTTTACTCATTTTTACGCACCATGTATGGAACACATTTGTTGTCATAAACATTTTAACGTCAATTTTGCTATAAGTTTTGTCTCAGGTACAAAAGTATGGAAACCTGTTCCAATCATTGTTTGACATTTTTCACTTTTTTCATTTTTCTTATTCCATTATTGTGTAAACGGAATCTATATCAGTGTTTTCATTTTCTTGTAGCTTTTTACCATCAAACAACATACATCATTCAATAAAGATCTTCATCTATCAACGATTGTTGGGTTGGTTAATCTGTCTGCATCGTGGCAGAACAGTAAAAAGACTGTCATAGAAGTACCACAAGCTGAACATTTCCTTCAACGCTCACCATGACTGAGGAACACACAGACTCCGTCGAAGTGGAAGGAAAACGTGTGCGCTCCCTCACTGACAAGGGTGATAGTCTTTATCTCACAACACTTCAAGGATACACTTCAAAGTGCGAAAAGTCATGGACTGAAGTAGAGGATGTACTTTCTCGCGCAGATGACGTGGAAGTTAAGATAAAACCGTTACGTGAATACGAAAAGGACCTGTTACAGTCACAGAATACGTACCTTCAGTTTTGTGTAGAACTACATGATTTTCTCCAACGTACCTCAACTGCAGAAAGCAAAGCTGAATTTAAAAGACAACTTGCAAAGTGTAATGGCAACAAAAAAATCATGTTAAAGGTATTGAATCAAGTCAAAAACTTAAAACAAGAGGTACTTGAAACGCTGTCAGTCGGTTCAGCCACTTCGAATACATCGGGTTCAAGTTCTGCTACACGTAAGCGTGCAAAGGCTGAAGTAGAGCGTGCAAAGCTCAAAATCATTGCAAAGCAAGCTGATGTTATGAAGCAGAAAGCTCAAGTAAAGGAAGAAGAGACAAAAAGTAAAGCTTCTGCCGAGCGTAAAGAAGCTGAATTAAACGCTACTCTGCACGTTCTTAAACAAGAAGAAAATGCAGCCGCTGCTGAGGCTGAGGCACAAGTATTTGAAAACTTTGACTTTGAAAATGATTCCATCAGCTTACCATCGAAATTGGATGATCAAGTGGAGCGTAATCTCACTGAAACGTACGTTACCGAGCAAGCCAAATACAATGAGGAACTTTATCGTACACCGTCGCCACGCATTTGTGCACAACCTACTCCGCAAGATCGTAATCAGAAACTGCACAAACCTCATATGCATAGAGATTTTCACGGAGAAAATCTTTTTCCTGCAACAAGTTTGAATCCAGATGCAGTGACTTTCTTACCTAGGAATGATACTTACCGTGTTCCTGATGCACATCCGTCGCAGGATACAGGAGTCGTAACTGGTCTAACGCAATTCCTACTCAGAAAGGACCTTATATTTTCGCGGTTTACCAATTTTAATGACAAGCCGGAACATTTTGCCACATGGAAGGCAAGTTTCAAAAGCATTGTAAAGGAACTCGGAGTTGGAGCTTTTGAGGAGATGGACTTGCTTGTGAAATATCTTGGTCCAGTTTCATCAGACTTTGCGAGGTCCATCCGTGCCTCAAACGTAGACAATCCGGCAGGAGGTGTAAGAAAGATTTGGGATCGCCTGAACGACAGGTTCGGGCAACCAGAAATGATAGAGTCTGCCCTTAAGAAAAAGCTTGATGCATTCCCGAGGCTCAGCGATAAAGACTCACACAAGCTCTATGAATTGAGTGACATTCTGTCGGAAATCGAATCGTCAAAGGAGAATCAAAAGTACTCTACATTACTTTCATATTTCGATTCTTCAACAGGAGTCATCCCAATTGTTCGAAAGTTACCATTCTCGCTTCAAGGTAAATGGACAAATCGAGCAGCTAAGTATAAGAAGGAAAATATGGTGTCCTTCCCACCTTTCTCTTTCTTCGTTGAATTCGTGAAAGACATGAGTAAAATTGTGAACGATCCGAGTTTCAAGTATGACACTGGTCACAATCAGAGCTTTAGGAGGAATCGAGAGACCCCACCTCAGCCTAAAATCACTGTCCGGAAGTCGGATATTGCGGAAGATAAGGGTGATAGGGATGCTGTGGATCCTGAGAAGACGTGCCCATTACACAATTCTGTCAAGCATCCACTAAGCAAGTGCAAAGCATTCAAGTCTTCTTCGTTACAGGATAGGAAATGCTTGCTTAAACAGAACGCAATATGCTTTCGTTGTTGCAAATCTACCGATCATATCGCTCGGAATTGTAAGGAAACAATATTGTGTAGATATTGCAAAAGTAACAAACACGCCTCACCGATGCATGTGGATGTTGATAACACTCCGGTCAAAGGGGTAGAGCCGCATGGCGGGGAGGATACGGAGGAGACACTTTCTACAAAGTGTACACTCTTGTGTGGAGAAGAATTCACAGGGAGATCTTGCTCCAAAACGTTACTTGTCAAGGTTTATCCGAGTGGTCAGCCTGAGAAAGCTGTAAAAGTGTATGCGATAATAGATGAACAGAGCAATCGCACATTAGTTAGGAGTGAGTTGCTGGATCAACTTGGGGAGCGCAGTGAAGCTCTGCCTTACACACTCACCTCGTGCACCGGAAGCACAACCGTTACCGGACGACGTGCTAAAGGTTATACGATTCAGTCTCTTGATGGGTCATCAACTATGGATCTTCCAGATATGATAGAATGTGGTGAGATCCCTAACGACCGATCAGAAATAGCTACACCGGAAGTTGCAAATCTTCATACTCACCTTCGTTGCATTGCAGACAGGATACCGGAATTAGATCCAAATGCTGGAATTCATCTTCTCATTGGTCGAGACTTAGGCGAAGCGCATCAAATTGAACAGCAAATTCTCGGTGTGAACAAGAATGCGCCATTTGCACAAAAGCTCAAGTTAGGCTGGGTAGTCGTTGGAGAGGTGTGCCTTGGCAAGCTGCATAAACCGAACTACTTGAACGTGAAAAGAACTCACGTTATGAGCGATGGACGTGGAACAGTGTTCGATCCGTGTCGGAGTAACATTCAACTCAAAGAATTGCACATGAATGATAATTTCAGTAGCTGTGGTCATCTTGGTGACAATGTTTTTCAGAGGTCAAAGGATGATAATAAAATAGGACTATCTATTGAAGACAGAAAGTTCCTTCAGCTTATGGACAAGGAGTTCACAAAGGATTCAAATGGACATTGGATAGCTCCTCTTCCGTTTCGTACTCCGAAGCCGAACATGCCAAACAATAGGGATCAGGCATTAAAACGCGCTCAATCTCTTCACAAGTCTCTCCAAACAGACTCTAACAAACAGGATCATTTAGTGGAATTCATGGATAAGATCTTACGTAACGGGGTAGCCGAAGTAGCACCGCCGCTAGCAGAAAATACCGAGTGTTGGTATTTGCCCCTATTCGGGGTCTATCACCCCAAAAAGCCTGGCAACATACGTGGTGTCTTTGACTCTTCGGCAGTCTACAAGGGAGTGTCTCTGAATAATGAACTGATGTCGGGGCCTGATCTTGTGAATAGTCTCTTAGGCATTTTGTTGCGTTTCAGAAAGAATGCCTTCGCAGTTACCGCCGATATAGAACAAATGTTCTATCAGTTCTTCGTGAAACCAGAACACAGAGACTACCTTAGATTTTTCTGGTACGAGAAAAATGATCCAAACCGTCCGCTTATCGAATACCGTATGCGTGTCCATGTTTTTGGCAACAAGCCATCACCTGCCATCGCAACTTACGGTCTCCGTAAGACAGTTGAAAATTGCGAAGAGACATATGGATCCGATGTTAAAGACTTTGTCTGCAGAAATTTCTATGTGGATGACGGACTCGTATCACTCTCGTCAGCTGCTGAGGTAACCGATCTTGTCCAAAGGTCTCAACATGCGTTACGTACCGAAGGTAGCTTGAGGCTCCATAAAATAGCCTCCAACAGCAGTGAGGTCATGGAAGCGTTTCCACCAGAAGACTTAGGAAAGGAACTTAAGTCCTTAGATTTTGAGAAAGACTACTTACCTTTACAGCGAAGTCTGGGTCTTGTGTGGAATCTGAACTTGGACTCATTCGTCTTCGATATTCCAGACTTCGACAAGCCGTTCACTCGTAGAGGGTTGCTCTCCACTGTCAATAGCCTGTACGATCCGATTGGATTTCTTGCACCGTTCACCATTATGGGAAAAATCTTACTCAGGGAAACAACTCCTTCGGGCATCGACTGGGATGAACCGCTATCTCAAGCTCATCAGGATGCGTGGCATCAATGGCAGGAATCGCTAGAATCTCTCCGAGAGCTCACCGTTCCCCGTATGTATCTGGACACATCCTTGTCTGAGTTTAAAGACATTCAGTTACATATCTTTTGCGATGCGTCGGAAAAGGCTATCGCGTCTGCAGCCTACTTAAGCTCTGGTGACATGGATGCTGATTCACACTTCGCATTCGTCCTTGGAAAGGGAAAACTCGCTCCTAGTGGAGGTCATACCATACCGCGCTTGGAGCTTTGCGGTGCTGTCCTCGCTGTTGAACTGTGGGACTTAATTTCTGAACACATGGACATCAATCCGTCCTCCGTCAAGTTCTATACGGACAGCAAGGTTGTCCTAGGCTACATTGCCAATGACACTCGTCGATTTTACACGTACGTATCTAATCGTGTGGATCGTATCCGTAGTCGCACATCTCCACAGCAGTGGAATT
Source organism: Pinctada fucata (assembly GCA_028142955.1). Lineage (NCBI taxonomy): Eukaryota > Metazoa > Mollusca > Bivalvia > Pterioida > Pteriidae > Pinctada > Pinctada fucata. The sequence goes on along the minus strand of AP027113.1, from coordinate 24,857,110 downwards.
ACATACCGACACACTTAAACCCTGCAGACATGGCTACCAGATATTCAGTTGTTGATCTAGACTCGAGGCTAAAATTCTGGCTACATGCATCTCTGGAAGTGAAACAGCTTTGTTGTAAAGACGTGCAGGGCGCGATCAACTATCCCTTGGTTAGTCCCGAAGAGGACAAGGAACTCCGTTGTCAAGTCTTGAAGACTGCCTCAATTTCATCGCCTTTAACTGGACTTCTCGAACGGTACTCTAGTTGGAGAACGCTTGTAACGTCAATCTCTTTACTGCGTCACCTAGCTCGCAGTTTTCAATCTGACAGTACATGTGATGGTTGGCATTATTGTTCTACTTTCAAGACTCCCGATAACTACCGAGCAGCTGAATGCTTCATTCTGAAGGAAGTGCAACGTCAAACCTACCAATCAGAAATCAGATGTCTTGAGCAGAACTTACCGTTACCAAAAGGAAGCTCAATCATCGGGTTAGCACCTTTCTTGGATGAAAAGGGACTTATGCGTCTAGGTGGAAGGCTCAACAAAGCTGCAGAAATGTTGAACTCTTCGGAAACTAATCCAATCATCTTGCCGAAAGGGCACGTATCGAAACTACTGATATCTCACTTTCATGAGTCTGTGAAACACCAAGGCAGACATTTCACAGAGGGCGCCTTGAGAAGTAATGGATACTGGATTGTTGGAGCTAAAAGGGCCATCTCTTCACTCATACATGAATGTGTCACTTGCAGAAGGCTACGGGGACAGCGACAACAACAGCAAATGGCCGATCTCCCTAGTGACAGGCTTACGCCCGGACCACCTTTCTCCTCCGTAGGAGTCGACACATTTGGTCCGTGGGAGGTTGTCGTGCGCAAGACAAGAGGTGGTGCAGCCAACTCTAAAAGATGGGCAATACTCTTTACTTGCCTCGTCACGCGTGCCATCCACATTGAAGTTGTTGAAGAGCTTTCTAGTTCCGCTTTTATAAACGCTCTTCGGCGCTTTATCTCCATCAGAGGCCCTGTAAACCTTATTCGATCTGACAGAGGAACGAACTTTGTTGGGGCCACTGACCAGTTGAAAATGGATGTCGTCAATGTTGAAGACAAGGCCGTCAGAAGCTTCTTGTACAAATCCGGGACAACTTGGATTTTTAATGCTCCACACTCTTCTCACATGGGAGGAGTGTGGGAGCGAATGATCGGTGTCACTCGAAAAATTCTCGACTCTATGCTTCTTACAGAGAAAAAGGGCCTTTCCCATGACGTTTTGACGACGTTAATGGCCGAAGTGTGCGCCATCGTCAATGCTCGGCCCATCACAACCATTTCGCACGATCCAGATGACCCTGTAATTCTTTCGCCCGCTATGCTCTTGACTATGAAACAAGGCAATTCTACTATCGATTCGGACAATTACAGTATCAAGGATATGTACAGGGCTTCTTGGAAACATGTCCAAGTCCTGTCCGATTACTTCTGGACACGTTGGCGTGAATCATATTTGCAGAACTTACAAACGCGTCGCAAATGGCACGAGAAACTGCCGAACTTGAAGAAGGGTGATATTGTGCTCCTAAGAGATAAACAATCCCACCGCAACCACTGGCCGTTAGGTATTGTTGAAGATGCTATACAGAGCGATGATGGACTAGTTCGCAAGGCTGTTGTCCGTGTATCTGTCGATGGAAAGATCGTTACCTACACTCGACCCGTTTGTGAACTTGTTTTGCTAGTTGACTAGTGTAATTCATTTGACGTATCAGTACGATGTTCAGATTTAGTGATGTCTACAGCCATCAGACGGGGAGTGTGTTGGACCTCATATCGTTTTATGTACATTTTCATAGTATTGATTTCTTTCCTAAAATAGAGTTATCTTTCTTTCACTAGTTTCATACATCTTTCATTGTACATGTATAAACGCTATTTTTAGTCAAACCGGTTTTTACGTTGACGTAGAAGTGGTCAAGTCTTTGTTCAAGTCTTTGTTGTGAAACTTTTTGACAGGAAATTAGCTTTTACTGCTTCCCCTCACAGTGTGAGTAATCAATTTTTCTTGTGTAATTGTTTCAAGTGATATACTTTTTCATGCTAATATGCATTTTTGAAAAGTAACGTTTAATTTGCAACTTTCTTTGTTTACTCATTTTTACGCACCATGTATGGAACACATTTGTTGTCATAAACATTTTAACGTCAATTTTGCTATAAGTTTTGTCTCAGGTACAAAAGTATGGAAACCTGTTCCAATCATTGTTTGACATTTTTCACTTTTTTCATTTTTCTTATTCCATTATTGTGTAAACGGAATCTATATCAGTGTTTTCATTTTCTTGTAGCTTTTTACCATCAAACAACATACATCATTCAATAAAGATCTTCATCTATCAACGATTGTTGGGTTGGTTAATCTGTCTGCATCGTGGCAGAACACTATTTTACCATTAAAACGCGAAAATTAATACTAGCGAAAAATTCTGGTTATACGGTAGTATAAAATCGAAGAGGTCAAAGCCATCGTGTAGCAAGTAAATCGATAAAACTTCTTTTAAACACGTGAAAATAGTATGAAATGTAAATAAAGATTATCTGAATTTCACTCTGTTTTTCCAACATTGAATTCTTTTTTTTAAAGAAATTTGTTCACTGTTATATTTTGCCATAGTTTATTTTCATCATAGACTACGAAAATTTCAACCAGGTCAAGCTAGCGGTCAGACGCTACAGCAGCTGGTTTCATGAGCGCTGTTGTTATCTCTTAATTATAAGAGCTTTAGGATGAGTTCTTATGTATCCACTGGATCCTGAACATGTCGACAGTTTGTAGGCCGATCGTCTGATTGGTCAGTTAGAAAGGTCACCTGCACGTCGATGTCTACTTGGTTATACAAGATCCTCTACGCGACATTACAAAGTCGGGAGCATGTAGAGATCTGGTTTTAATCGGATTGGAAAAATGATCGCCTTTTAAAATTGTGAAAATAAACCCAGAATTTAATGAAATTACAAGTAGAGATCGTGTCCATATCATACGGCGTTATATACATATCAAACGCAAAATATAATATAGCGTACATATGACGGAAGACCTTAAACTCTGGACAAACTTGGAAAACGAAACGGCACCTTAATTTTTTCAGTAAGAATTTAACTGACCTGTAAACCTCCTATGGTAATGCCCCCAATGATAAAAGCAAGATAACCTCTAAGGATAGCGGGCTTAAATTAATGATATGCCGGCTAAACCAATCACTTGAGCGCTTAAATTTGGGCTCTTGTCGAAAGTCAAACTGGGTATCAAGATCGATTCATTTTACATGGGTAAGGACGAGTCTTCATAGCGTCCTAAAGAGTTGTGATGAGTCTGTGTTACCATCTATATGGATCAAATGTCAAGGTATTTATGGATAACTTTTACTCTAGCCCTGACTTCCAATTTGCAGGTACGAGGCATGCAGGTGCGATGCATCAGGAAAGAACTTCCTAAAGAGCTACTGCCAAACAGTTTAAACATTTCAAAACATGATTACAAAGGAAACACAGAAAGATGTTTCCACATGCTGCATAAAGAAGGATATCAATGTTAAACGTATTTAAATTCAATAGCGTCATTTAAAACCTGATAAAATTACAGCATGGACCAGACATGCACGTTTCGGGTACTAAACCCTCGTCATCTAAACTATGTAATATGACCAAAAAGTATGAAAATTATTATGTCCAAAAATGTACCAAAAGACGTAGCAGAATGGATAAAATATGATGCTACAGGACCCACGTTTTAGAAATTTCAAGAAATATTGTAACAGAAAATTTCAAATGCATTGGAGAGACAATCGATCAACCGAAGTTGATCGAACTTGGCTACATGTGCCCTCGGGGACTCTTGGTCCTCCAGCAGTGACAGTCACCAAGTAGTTCAAATATTAAATGTCTTTAAATTCAATAGCATAATTTAAAACCTGATATATTTACAGCATAGACCAGACATGCACGTTTCGGGTACTAAACCCTCGTCAGTGATCCTTAGTCTAAACTATGTAATATGGCATGGCCAAAAATTCTCATCTGCTATTGTCACACTACCATGACCCTAGTGACATGGATGTTGTCTCAAAGCGCATTGAAAGTAATCCAATCTTTTTGCAACAAGTGCGGCGCAACAATTTTTCGTAGTCTTTTTTCAAAACCGACAGCAGGGTTTCATAAACAAAAAATAAGCAAAAGTTACAGAGAAGCAGTTCAGTCACGTACATTTTCCTCCTTAAAATTGAAATCCAGTCGATCTGCAGAAGGTGAACATTCGGTAATTAACATGATCAATCGAAGTTAAGCTAATTAATGTCTATCCAAATCTAATCACTGTAACGTCGGCATTGTTATATTGCAACATCCAAATAGAACGCTTAATTTCAACTTTGTGCTCCTTAGTTATTACAGGTGAAACTAGTTTCCAAGGGCGTAGCCAGCCGTACGTTCACATCGTTTTCGAAAAAAAAAAATCGTGAGAGAATGTGTGTATATGTGCCTCTGCCGGCAGCGGAAAAAAATGGAGGTTACTATAAAATAGTTTTTGAAGTAAAGTGCATTTTTTAATAATGGCAAGACACTCAATAAACCATCGATTTGAATATGTTTTCTCAGGTTTATCATTCGAATTTACATAAAGAGATCGCTTAAAATGTGCGAGCGGCCGAATGGAAAGGTATGTGGACGTACATGTATATATATGGATAATTTTATGTTCATGTCGGAAATGTTCTTCATCTTACAAGGTTCAGCGTGTGCTGTTTTATCTGGGATGTTTTATCCCATCTAATTTCAGTTCGTATACGCTCCAAAGGCCCTCAATTTGATTCACATGCTTCTTTTTTTCAAAATGCTCTCGGGGAAAACCGATGAATTTTAATAAATTCCATCCCTAGCAATTACTCCTCTTACAGTACATGTATATTTGATTGCCAAAACTCGATAAGATACCATGATACGGTATCTTTCCAGTTTTTAATCTTTGATTGGGACACCTCAATGAAAAAAAAACTATATATGGCGCATAAAAGAAGAAAATGTACCATCAATTTTTGGACGTACGGTACAATTTTCTCATAAACTCTTTGTTCCTTCCTTATCACTGCAGTCATACATAAGAGTCGGAAATTTCAGTCCATATGAAGTCTGAAGATCCTTGAATAAGGCATACTTCTTAGGTCTTCCAAATACAAAGCAAGTGGCCATCAACAACCCTTGCAGTGGGGAAATTCTTAATCATGTGTTTGACACACAATGCTAAACTGTGGTTCATTTCATCTGTCTGAACTTTTGCTGAAGTCCTTAAAAGAAAAAATCAAAATAAAAGGGTTTACCTTTTATTCTTATTTAAAATTTGTATTAAATAAGCATGATAAGACCAATGCCCTATGACATTAAATCAAGAATCAATTCATGATGTATACAGCATACAGTATGATTTTTGTTAGCAAATTACAATATAAATTTACCAATACATGTGTTGTAACATTAATAAATCTCATTACAAGATACAAGTATTTTACTTTATGCACATACATGCATGTGTATTTGAAGTTGTTCTTTTATTACCTGAATTTTCACTATTAATGATGTTACAGCCATCAAAAGCTGCAGATATCGCCCTCTTAATATCAACTCCTTTTGGCTATTGGGAAGTTCTCTATTGCTACCAACAAATTTGCTGTATCAGTCTTGTTATCAAAGTTTCTTGAAATTTCTAAAATGTTGGTCCTATATCCCATCCATCCTGTTACGTCTTTTGGTACATTTTTTACATAAATTTCACACTTTTTGGCCGTACTACATCGTTAAGATTGATGATCACTGACGAGGATTAAGTATCCGAAACATACATGTCTGTTTCATGCTGCAAATGTATTTGTTTTTTAAATGATGCCATTGAATTTGAAGATGTTTGGCATTCCTTACCCCTACAAGCCATATATAGTGATCACCTACAACTAGAATTTCGACAAAACTCATCACATTCTCCACATCATTAAGACCCCACTGTTCCTGAACAACAAAATAACGAGTCTTGACAAGTGTTTTCATATAGTGTCAATTCCTTTCCGTTTCTGCTATTTTCTGTGCTCCAGCTGCTTTGACAAGAAGATCATGCGCACTGACTTTTTCGGTTGATCTAGAAACACGTTTTTCTATCGCTCTGATATGCGGCTTTGAATTTCATGTTTAACCAGTTTTCTGCTTGGATGGTGGCCTAACGTTTCTTCTTCCGAAATGCATTAAAAGATCCACCAATGTCATTGGGTGCAAACATTTTACAAACTTTGCAACAATATCATTGTTTTGCTGCACTGTAGTATAGCCATGGTAATCTTTATTCATATTTTGTTTATGCGTATAACCTTGCTTTAGACAACAAAACGTCTTGTGAGATCCCAGAACACTCATCTTCACTTCTTGAAGATGGATCACACGTTAAGGGTTGCCGAGTCTCTCTAGACTCTGATTCTCGTTTATCACTAGAAGATGGTCTAGGGGTCAACTGTTCATGTGTCACGTCATAGAGGGTTTTGGGTCAGGTTGAGTATTTTTAGAATTGCTTGTTTGAATAATTAATCTATACGTTTTGTGTTTGTTGTACTGTTTTGGTCGATTCTTTTACGTAGTACTTGCTGTTGCATGACTAATTTGTTCAGTCTCTCTCATATGGACGCTTGTAGTAAACTTAGTTTGAAATCTAGTGATTCAAACGTATACAGGATGATGAATCGATGATCATTCATAAAGGAGAAACCCTAGAACGGCTAGTTTCGATTTAATAAAGATGTGAAAACCGATTGGTTTTTTTTTTGTAGATAATTCCATCTACATGTAATTGGGAATGAGCCACAGTTGGGAAAATATACTTTTTTTTTTTGGGTAGAAATGGAGGCCCATAATGTGCCTTGAAAGTAAGGAGTGACGAAACTTTGTTTGTACAATCCAACGTGCCAGTGCACTTATAATGTACAAGCCAGCACATAACAAGTAAGTCAGTCTCCCAGTTTTAGAGGATGAAGTTGAAATACAGTGCTGTTTTTATACACGAAGAATGGGGATGCATTTCGTGTCGTGGAAAAAATGTGAACACGTATATATCAGTTCATGAACTGATTCATCTTGCCAAATTTTCGCATTTTAAGACACACTCAGTTATTGTTCTCTTAAATATGCGTATTCTAGTTCTTCATTTCATTTTTCATTTGAATGAAATTTAATTTTGTCTTTTTTCTGAATAAAGTTATTTTAAAAAGTTGAACTTCATTTAGTGTATTTATCTCTTAATATTTGAGACGCAAAAGTAGGCGTCAAAACTTTGAAGGGAGGTAAAAAACAACAACAAGATGTTACACAGTATTCATGCTTTCATCCTTGAAATAGCAGTTCAAAATTGGCCTGTAATCGCTCATCAGGTGATAAGATGTTTTTCTGTCAAAGATAAAAAAATAAAATACATTTTGAAGAATTTTGACAAGGTATCTATATTCCGTGCAAGTCTGTGGAAAGGGGAAAATTTTCGGTCCAAATTTTATATGTATAACAAGATTTGAAACATTAGTATTTTAAGAAAAAAGACTATACATTTATCCATTTCAGGAGTCGTTGTAAAATCCATTGTTAAACATTGCGTCTGGGGTAAGTAAAATTTGACGACGATGTATGCAGTTCTATTTTTATAGTATATTATGAAATGTCAAAGAAAAGGTTGAAGGAAGAAAGAAATAGAAAATTTGAAACATTTTCGTTTATAACTTTTTGTTTTCAAAATTAGGTGTTTTAAGTCAATGTCTTTAGACAATATGCTTTTTTTGCATTTCATTGAAAATGGACTTTGGAATAAAGTTGTTTTTGGACTTGCAACTTAAAGTCATGTTTTTACTTTTTATTCCAATTATTGTTTCTGTGTTATGTCCTTAACCAAATTGATTTCCTTCATAATTGAATTTTTCCAAGATTTAAAGGAAAGGATATGCAATAAAATCTTCTTTTTTTTTTACTTCTTTTAGCATACACAAGCTGTATACTGTTTTCCACAATTCATACCATCTACTACACTGTGAAGAGAATGGTCACAGGGGTCTCCTATTCCGATGGGAAATGAGTAAGTGTATCACCAATTATATGGCTTCAAAACGACACTCTGTCTGATTGCGTCCGGAACATCAGGTGATCATTTATGGAATGGGATTGATTTGTCCATTGTGCCTTCAGGCAAGCTGTAACCATTGTTATAAATACTAGGAGAGCGTTGCCTCGGACGATGTTGATATAAATCACAACGGTGGAGAGCTAATTTCAAATAAATCTGACAATCACCATCATGTTTATTACAAAGAAGAGAAAAGAATTTAGGAGTATTAGAACAATCATTGAAAAGTCCTACGTCATAATTCTTAGATGGAAGAGAGCTTCATGTATCCTACTTTTCCCTTGTGTAAATATGCTATTGAAATGAGAGGATATTTTCAACCCTTCATAATCATACTCCTATAATTAATATCATCTGCCTGTTAATATTATCCACTTCTGTTTCATAAAACAAATTTTGCGGGTAACTGGAAGTACTTAACGTACATTATTCCCTTTTGGCAGGTTTCAACAGACTACAATGTACCTATCATAGTCGGTTCGATCGTGTATAATGTCATATGTGGCATTTATTTTCCTCTTCTTTTTTTTTGTCTCTTTTTTGTTTCTTTTTTTTTTTACTGTTTATGTATACTATGTATTTTCGTTTGGAGTGTTTCGATGTATACAGCCAATTGTGCCTCACATGAAATTCATATTAAATGAGCATCATGTAAATTTCACATGAAAGTTCATGTGACATTCATATAAATTTCCTATAAAATTTATGTGAAAAAAATTCACATGAATTTCACATAAATTTACTTCACATGAATTTTACATGAATTTTTAGCCGAGTTGCAAAACTCGGCTCTTAATTTGATGTGAGACGGGCGGGCGGGCGGGCGGGCGGGCGGGCGGGCGTCTGGGCGGGCGGTTGGGCGGGCGGGAAGGCGTCAACAATTGGTTTCCGGACTATAAGTCAACTACGAAAGAGGCTATAACAATGAAACTTCATACACTTACTCACCATTAGTCAAAGATGAGCCCTATTGATTTTGGGGTCAAAAGGTCAAAGGTCAAGGTCACAGGACTCAGATGATTGAAAATGGTTTCCGGACCATATTTCAGCCTGTATAGCACCTATAATCATGAAACTTGCCAGAAATGTTTCCCTTGAATCAAGAATGAGGCCTATTGATTTTGGGGTCAAAAGGTCAAAGGTCAAGGTCACAGGACTCAGATGATTGAAAATGGTTTCCGGACCATATTTCAGCCTGTATTGCACCTATAATCATGAAACTTGCCAGAAATGTTTCCCTTGAATCAAGGATGAGGCCTATTGATTTTGGGGTCAAAAGGTCAAAGGTCAAGGTCACAGGACTCAGATGATTGAAATGGTTTCTGGACCATATTTCAGCCTGTATTGCACCTATAATCATGAAACTTGCCAGAAATGTTTCCCTTGAATCAAGGATGAGGCCTATTGATTTTGGGGTCAAAAGGTCAAAGGTCACGGTCACAGGACTCTGTTGATTGAAATTGGTTTTCGGACCATATTTCAGCCTGTATTGCACCTATAATCATGTAACTTGCCAGAAATGTTTCCTGTGAATAGAAAATGACCACTTTTGATTTTGGGGTCAAAAGGTCAAAGGTCAAGGTCACAGGACTCTGATGATTGAAAATGGTTTCCTGGCCATATTTTAGCCTGTATTGCACCTAAAGTCATGAAACTTGCCAATAATGATTCCCATGAATCAAGAATGACCCCTATTGATTTTGGGGTCAAAAGGTCAAAGGTCAAGGTCACAGGACTCCGATGATTGAAAGTGGTTTCGGACCATATTTCAGCCTGTATTGCAATTATAATCATGAAGCTTGCCAGAAATGTTTCCCATGGATCAAGGATGACCACTATCAATTTTGGGGTTAAAAGGTCAAAGGTCAAGGTCACAGGACTAAGATGATTAAAAATGGTTTCCCGACTGAATTTGAGCCTGTATTGCACCTATAATCATGTAACTTGCCAGAAATGTTTCCAGTGAATAGAAAATGACCACTTTTGATTTAGGGGTCAAAGGGTCAAAGATCAAGGTCACAGGACTTAGGTAATTGAAAATGGTTTCCAGACCATTTTTGAGCCTGTATTGCACCATGAAACTTGCCATTAATTTTTGGGTCAAAAGGTCAAAGATCAAGGTCACAGGAAAATCTGTATCCTTGAAAATATATTACACGCTGATATAGAATAAAGAGAAGACCATTTCTTGATCCAGAAATTTTCATTTAGGACCACAAAATGTTGTTACAAACCATACACATTTCATGTTAGTCTGCATATTCATACTTACATTCCAGTTTTGCAACTCGGCATTTTGCATCTTCGATGCATTTTGAGCTTATTCTTTGTGACCTTCATGCAAAATTGACTTTACTTGCAATTCGTGACAGAAACTTCATATGAATTTCATGTGAAATTTTTCATGTAAATTTCATGTTCGTGCTCGATTCACATAAATTTCATGTGAACTTTTACATAAAATTCATGCAAATTTCACATGAATTTCATATGAGGCACAATTGGCTGTGTATTACTGTAGATGCTGCAACCGAGTCTTGTTTGAGATCCCCACCTTTCTTTGAATTTTACTATTCTCTGTGTCGAAATTTCGTGGGTCATTTTAATAATTCTCGTGCATAAACATAAAAGTGTCCCCCTGAGCAGAGAAGTTAGAAAGATATACATTTGCAAATTCTCTTTAACACAAATTCATTGTGTTGAATTTTTTTGTTTAATTCAATCTGAATAAAGAAGAATTTATTGATTCATAAGATTGCATTGAGTATTTGGCTTTCAAATATAAGCAGTTTTGTCAGTAATGAAATATATCTGTCTTTTGTCTTGCAATTACGCAATGAAGATATAAATTATGTAACTGATCAAAAGCTCTGTTAACAGTCTTTACGAAAGTTTTTTCAGTAGGGCTAGTAGTCGTCACAAATCTACTAGCCAATGATAATTTTTACTTGCCCAAACTGAAAGCTGATCATACAAAATCAAATTATTCTATTCATTTTACATTAATTCATTTAAATCATCTCTCTCTCTCCCTCTCAATTTCTTATTCAATTACAGTTGAAAATGAATGGAGCATTTCTTCATTCTCAAACCCTGATTGCTTATTCTCTTCATTTAATTCTTCATGCTGTTTAATAATTTCATAGTTTAAATTGGAAATGCCCTTCACCATGTTCACAGGATTCGAATCGTCTTTATTCTCTTTGTACATGTACATTGTACCAGCTGCATATCATTAGATTGATGAACTCGTTGTATACGAGCTATCACCAACCTCACACCATTTCTCTCTGAACATGCTGAAATGACGTTCTCTTTTCCGTTCATATATCTGTGGACTTTTTCTCTTTTTATCGTTCTCTTTACAAAAGAGCCTGCCGTCAGGGTCTCAACCGCATTCATTTCCAATAAAGTATCCAGGATCATAAAAACGCTTAAAAGAACTGACACCACAGTATTTCTTTACAAAGCGCATGTAAGATCAAGAAAAGTAAAAAGTACAGTTATTCATTCATGATCGATTTTAAGGCAGTCGGGCTAACTTTAGTGATTTTATTAGCCCGAGCCGTAATTTACCAGCCTCGGGCTAGTGTGTTTTGTTGATATTGTAGTCAGGATGTGTTTAATGTTGCTAGTAATGCATATCAAGTTGATAAAGAGAAATGAGCAAAGTAAAAGTGACAGCAAATAAAAGGAAGTCCAGCTTATCAAATATCAATATAACTTTATTTTTAAATATGTACATGTAGGTGATATTTATCCGATTAAATCACGTGCAAGCTTCAACCTACAATATCTTACATACTTTATCTTCTCAATATCTTCCAAGAAAATAAAAAAAGAAATAAAAATCTTTTCTGTAAGGCAAGTGGACGGAAAGTTATTATTCAAACAGCTTGAAATCCGTGTTTCCAAATGTGAAAGGATAGAAAATTATTTCGTAGGAAGTAAAAAAAAGGAATGGCGCTGATAATTCCACGAAAACACGTAGACACCGACACTATTGATCAAAGTATGACTACTAAGAAGATGCACTTTTCAAGGTTAAAATACACTGAAAATAATTTCTAACGTTCAATATTACTAACTAAATGTACGAGTATTTGCATTAAATAAAAATTATTATCCTTATTTCATACCGTAATAGATAAAAACACAAACGCTCAGTTACACAAATTGTCGGCCCTATGGCCTTTATCAAGTGTGAAAAACGGCATTTATATATATATAATTTCCAAATAAATTTGTTTACACCAATCTATGCATTTTGATTGGTTAATATGATCGTCAGAAAAATGGCGAAATACACTTCATACCCCAATGAACACGATAAAATACCGGAAGAGCCTTAACTACTTCCATGAAAATCATTTAGTATGTTGCTAAGATCGGCTTTCGAATGATAATTTTGCAAAAAAAAATAGTGTTATTAATAGTAGCCCTTAGATATAAGTACGATATCAGAATTAATGAAATTTTATGACAATTTCGATGATGTACCGGTATACGTGTTTTTTAACAGCGTAATTCGGTTGCTATGCTCCTGTTTTTGAAGTTTCTTAGACCATTTCCTGTCCTTAAAATTTCACGAAAGACAGACAAATCAGTAAATGACGAGAAAAACAGAAACTTCAGCTATTTTCTTCAAAATTACATTCCCGTCGTAACAGTAGCAAGTACCTGCGTTTGAAATTTTCCAATGACTGACGACTGTCAACGACAACGTGCAAAAGTTTTGATTGAGAACTTCAAAAGGACCGAAGATCACTGTTTCAAATGATTTCTATGAGGTACAATCGTTCTGAACCTATGAAGTATTGAAACTAGAAACTTTTCTAATGATATATTTTCGGCGAGATGGAGAATTTAGGAGAAAATATTGACAGCGATTAGAAAATTAAGAGATCAAAAGACGGCGACCTACCTCGGCCTCGGTCAGGATACAGTATCGTCATGAATTTTCACAATAAACTTGTCACTTATGAAATAACTAAATCCTAGGAAGGTATTCTGATACCAATAGATCATAATCATGCCGTTTTCTGCAAGTATTAGATCTATAAGTACAGAGAATCTGTCTGTATAAACTCCCAGCTTCTGCGTGTACAATCCAAACACATAACTGCCATGTCGGCGACCTTGAACTTGAACTGCAGAACGCGTCATCAAAATGTTACGTCATATCATCGGATGATGTAATGGATTGGTAAAATGGGGCTCCAGATGGGGAACGAATATTTTTGACACATTTGCTGCCTTTAACTAGCAACGTATACATTATATCTATTTCGTCTGGGAACTAGTTCGCCTACGGGCCCTACAGAGCATTCGAATCCCCTCGCCCTTTATTTGTAACGGCATAAAAAGACTCGGATGCCAATGGTGGAAGGTTTTACATCAAATCGAAGGAAAAGGTCGAGGTTGATCCGAAGGCCTACAGAGGTGATATTTTCATACGCAATGTATTAAATTACTAATTTCTTTGGTATTTTTGTGAAATTTGGGATAAATTTGGGTTTGGAAATTATAAGAAATGACTGTTCAATTTTGACAGTTTATTGGAGTATGAAGTTTGGTTTGTCGCATCACATATTTTGCGTAAAACCGCTTCGCTACGCTACGCGGTTTTACACAATTTGTGATGCGACAAACCAAACTTCATACTCCAATAAACTGTCAAAATTGAACAGTCAATTCTTATATATATATATATATATCAGACCTTCCCTCTGGGGAAAAAACATTGCATACTGCATACAAAGCTACTGTCATGTTCACTAAATCCAGAGCGCCCTGTTTTCCTGGTTTTCTCTAAAATATGACATTGCCATCTTCCAGAAAGATATCAGTTTTATTGTACTCCTTTAGTCATAACAGAAAATACCATTGTTTGGCTGTACGTCGATTAATTAAAAAATAAGGCGGAAGATGAAAAGTCTACGGGGATTTTCTATAGTAAGATCACTGAAAATGCGTGACGTCGGACGCTTTGACGTCATTGCTTACTATTGTTAACACGGAGAACAATATGACGGCGGCTTGAAATTAACATGGAAATTTCCCGTAGACATTTTATTTTTCATATTGCGACTTAAAGACAGGTGATAGGGTACTAAGTTGAAGATCGTTTCCAGTTGCGACTTAAGGTGGTCAATTCTCGGAAACAATAATTAATAGGAAAATTCTTCAAACGACAGAATAAATCACCCAAACAGGGTGCTCTGGATTTAGTGAACAGGACAGTAGCATTAAGCCGTCATTTAAGTCATCACACTTCGTATGGTGTACAGTAATTTTTTCAATATTGACAAAATGTAGATGGCGCCTTAAATAATACGGAAGTGTTCCGACTCTTCCCTTCTTGAAGAAAGTTTCAAACCAATTCTAATGCACCAGACACGTGTTTTTTGGATAGTAAAATCAACATTAGTGGCGCTTCCAGCGTCAGAGTATGTATCTTGGGAATTTCATTGCCTTCATTTTACGGTGACTTTATAAACAAAATCAGCAGGATTAAAGGCAGATCAAACTACGACCACAAATGTAAGAAAACAGTTGGTCACCTGCTTAATGATCCTGAAATCATCACAAAATACTGGGCATGGAACTTCAACAATATACAGTTTTGTGCCAATGTCTTTCCCAGCGTTGCAAACTGGTCAACCGTGACGACGGGACTCCATGATGGGCCTTGTTGAAATCTCTTCAGAGAAGACTGGGTCTTAATTCTCTGTCCTATCTGAAAGTTGGTCAGACTTCTCGGGTGATCGATCTCTCGCTTCAGGCAGCAGAGCAAAGACTGTTATACGCATGTCATAGGATTTTTTAGATTCATTTACACAGAACCTGTGTAACAAGAGGCCGCTGCGTTTAACTATCTTGTTTGCGATGTCACCTTACAGTGAGAAGTTTTACTGAATTCATCATTGCGGAAGTTCTTCGGTTGCTACGGGGATATTATAAAAGCATATCAGATCTCTCTTTCTAGAATGATCAGTGACATTCTACATTGTGACTGAATGGTTGTCGTCATCACCAAACAAGTCATACCTGATCTGTACATCAAGATGTACATCGAGAAAATCACCGAATTTGACAGCTTTTCGTGGAATTGTTGCGACGGGGTTGCATGCAATCAGGAGACGCTTACTCTCCCCGGGCACCTGAGCTCACTTCGGAATGTTCTTCATTCCGGGGTTGGCAACCGTTTCAATGGGAATTCTCACGATTTTGGCTTGCCTTCTCGACTTTGAGACTGAATGACGGTTAGGTACTTCTTTGATGTTTATGTTTATACAACAATTGTGTGTCTATGGTCTCTGTGTATCAGGATAAGTGGGAGGGTTATGCGCACGTAATCCGGATAATCACACCATTTGCTAATAGCAGATGGCCGTACAAAGTCGGCGCCGGGTGCACACTGGTCTCCTTCCTTTTATGTGTTATCATCAATGATTGATAATTCTGTACGTCTGTTATTATTGTTTTGTATGATGTTCTAGTGGATATTGTTGTGGGTTTTTCTTTTTGCGATTTGTGGATTTGTATGATGTCATTAATTTGTCATTATCTTGTTTCGCTGGGTGAGTGCAGGGTGGCCATGCTGGAGATAATTCCCTTTCCTATCCTGCTAAAGTGATTTTCACACAACAGCCAAAATTCATTTCAGAAGCACCTTTTGGCTTTTTTTAAATTTAGATTTGTGCAGTAACTTTGCAGAGTCTACGCTGCTCCAAATTTCCTGTGAGGACAGTCAGTAGCAATGTAGATTAAAAATAGCAATCCAAGGAATGCTTGTGTCGCCTGCGAAGCGGTATGATTATTATTCTAGAAAGTGGATCAAAATTATTGGTATCAGTAGAAAAGTCTTGCCAAATGAAATTCATTTGAAATATCAGACCTCTTAATTACAAAATAAAAGATATTGTCATTCTCAAATTTTCAGAAAAGAGTGTCAATCATCTAGGTCAAGGTCGCTACGTAAAAATTGGTAATAAAACACCGCTAAAGACGGTATGGCTGGATTGCAAAGTAAGTTTTTGTCACCAACTGGGTCAAGGTCACTAGGTCAAATATTACAGCATACATTGAGAGGTCTTGTAAGAGGCAACCTACATGTATAATATAAAGTTTCTACTGCAAACAGTTCCTTAGATTTTGCTTAAACTAGAAACTTTGACCAAAATCTTTAACAAGGTTAAAGTCCAAGGTCAAGGTCACTACGTCAAATGTTACAGCATAAATTGAAAGGTCTCATCATGGGCAACCTAAATGTATAATATAAGGTTTCTACTGCAAACAGTTCCTTAGATTTTGCTTCAACCAGAAACTTTAACCAAAATCTTTAACTAGGTCAAAGTTCAAAGTCAAGGTCACTAGGTCAAATGTTACGGAATAAATTGAAAGGTCTCGTCATGGGCATTCTACATGTATAATATAAGGTTTCTACTGCATACAGTTCCTTAGATTTTGCTTAAACCAGGAACTTTAACCAAAATCTTTAACTAGGTCAAAGTCCAAGGTCAAGGTCACTAGATCAAATGTTACGGCATAAATTGAAAGGTCTTGTCATGGACAACCTTCATGTATAATATAAAGTTTCTACTGCATATAGTTCCTTAGATTTTGCCTCAACCAGAAACTTTAACCAAAATGTTGACGGCAGACGGACAGACAGACGGACGGACGGACAGACGGATATCGTCAATCTATAGACCGGAATTGCTTTGCAGTCCGGTCAACAAAAAAGTCTAATCATAAGAAACATTAAAGACCTATCACCAACCAATTAAAAAATATTCTTAGAAAAGAATGTCAAATAGCTAGGTCAAGGTCAAAAGGTAAAAAATTATGATATGTGTAGAAAGGCTTTGCCACAAGGAATACACGTGTGAAATATCAAAGCCCTATCACCTACCAATCAAAAGATAAATCCATTCTTTTTTTTTTAAAGTAGGTCAAATATCTAGGTCAAGGTCACAAGGTCAAATATTATAGTCTGCGTAAAAAGTTCTTGTCACAAGGAATACACATGTGAAATACCAAAGCCCTATCACATACCAATCAAAAGATATATACAAACTTAAATTTTTGAAAAGTAGGTCAAACATGTAGGTCAAGGTCAATAGGTCAAAAATTATGGTTTGTGTAGAAAGGCGTTGTTACAAGGAATACACATGTGAAATATCAAAGCCATCTCACTTACAAATCAAAAGATATAGCGAATCTTATCTTTTTTCCAAAAGTGAGTCAAATATCTAGGTCAAGGTCACAAGGTCAAAAATTATGGTATGTGTAGAAGGCCTTGCCACAAGGAATACACGTGTGAAATATCAAAGTCCTAACACTTGCCATTCAAAAGATATATCCATTCTTAACTTTTTTTTGAAAAGTAGGTCAAATATGTAGGTCAAGGTCACTAGGTCAAAAATTATGGTATGATTCGAAAGGTCTTGCCACAAGAAATACATGTGTGAAATATCAAAGTCCTAACATTTACCAATCAAAAGATATATTCATTCTTAATTTTTTTGAAAAATAGGTCAAATATGTAGGTCAAGGTCACTAGGTCAAAAATTATGGTATGTGTAGGAAGGTCTTGTCAAAAGGAATACACATGTGAAATATCAAAGCCCTATCACTTACCAATCAAAAGTTATGGGCTGTGACACCCAAAGTGTGACAGACAGACAGACGGACGGACTGACAGACGGACAACGGACAAAGTGATCCCTAAGTGTCGCTATGCTTTGCAGGCGACACAAAAACGATGAGGGTGGGATGGTGCCTAGATATTAACCTTCTTTAATCTCGATGTTATTTTTGGATGAAATGACAAGTTTCCGAATTAGCAAAATAATATATATGATGTCAAATTGCTAAAGGGACAGAAAAGTTTTTTTCAGTTGACAGAACCGGACAGAAGTAATTTTTTCACTTCAAACATCAAGTCACGGGGAACGAGTTTAAGTACTCCACATTGCAACAAGAAATAAGTGATTATGATACATGTAATTAAGCGACACACACTGCTATAAGAAATATCACTCAATTCTCAATAAACTTAATATTATTTGATTTTCAATTTCATGTGTTTCCACTTCTGGGTTAACGTTTTTAAAAAAAAAATCGTATTTGTCCTCTATTTATTGTATTAGTTAGGGCGATGAACTTTCTTTCAATAATCATTGTAAACGATGTGGCACGCATCTACGGTAAGTGTCATGTACATCACCTCTTGATCCTCGGCTCCTGAAGTATCTTTCAGACTTGTATACTTATGTATAATGTGAAAACTTAGTTGAGTCATTATAGATCGACAGCAAAGAATGCTTCATTGAAAGCAGTCTTAGCAGACCTTCCAAATTTTACGATTTTGGCGTAAATTTTACGAATTTTGGTCTACCCTTTTGCTGCTTAATTAAACGCCCACCAAATCTCCCAAAGCAGGATGACTTTAAAATATATTTCATCGAAAGAATCGATTCGCGTATACAAATTCTTTTTTGTAACTTGGGCTTTTCATATCGTATACGCAACTGAGTAAATCATTTAGATTGTAACAATGAAGACAACCTTACTTACACTTTCTTAAGCAAAACATTACACTTTTGGCAAGAAACGAGTGGGCTAATCTATATTAGTTAACATCCAGATGTGCATTAACGAGTTAAAGAAGATCCTGACGATAATCTCAACAACACTCACAATTGAGCACAAAATTGAGCATTGACGGACCCCTAGCGAGCTAGAGGTGGGACCAGGTACCCGAGGGGAGTAAGCACCCCCTCTTTGGCTAGCCGCAGACGCAATCTGTGTACAAATCTAAAAAACTATATAAGGTTCTTGAAGGAAGACTTTAAGTTCATTTCAAAATGTAAAAAATATAAGCATTCCTCACAATGGTAACCCATAAAATCAAGATCGAAGGTGCATATCCTATTTTTAAGGATCGAAGTGTCCAGATCTAGCGCATCTAGTTGCAGCAGTAATGCTTACAAATCGTTTTCCATAGTCTGACCATCACTCATTCTATAAAATAAACGCTAGCTGCTGTGCTAGTCTTCCTTTTTAACAAATGTTAACCGTCTTCAAATATAATAGCATCATTTAAGAACATATAAATTTGCAGCATGGACCAGACATGCATGTTTCTCGTATTTAGCCTTCGTCAGTGATCCTCGATCTAAAGAATGTAATATGACCAAAGCGTGTAAAAACTATGACGTCCAAACAGGGCTTAAACGATGCAATGTGACCGAAGAGTGTGAAAATTATTATGTCCAAAATTGTACCTAAAGACGTAGTAGAATTTGTGGGATATGATGCTACCGAACCCTCGTAAAGTAGAGTGTTAATAGCCATTCTCTGTAAGGACCAAAATCGTTCGGCACGGCATGTCATGGATTTTGATGATTTTCGGTAAAATGGGTATATATTAAGTACTGACCATGAAAATAACACTTTTCGGCCAATGTGACCTCTGGTTGCCATGGTAACGAGGTCATTCTATTTATAGCACTTTTGGGACCATGAAATAAGCCAGCTCCGGAGACTTCGTTGCCATGGATACCACTGTAACAGCTTGTTCATCTTTATATAATCTATTCTTCCTTACTTCCATTTTTACTTAGTACACTTAGATATGTGATATTAATTACAGGAAGCTTATTGTATTAAGCCAAAATAAGTCAAAATGAAGCGAAAAATAGAGGTGAAAATAAGGGCCAATTTAGTGTGTTTTTGACCATTTTCAATCTTAAATATCACAAAAGGCACCAATAGGAGACTAGTGATTTTCATCAATGGAAGTGTATGTTTATTGACAAATAAAATGAACGAAAAATTGGAGTGGGTATTTTAGAGTTTTACCTAAATTCTGGCGTCAAAGACCGTTGCCATGGCAACATTAGACCTTTTTGCTTATTTCATACTATCTTTGAAATTGATTTTATTCCTCTTTAGAGTTACATAAGATTGTCAAAATGTATGCATGTATAGATATGACTTATGCCCTTTGCCGTGTGGAGCTCGTAAAAAAGTTCCCCGCGAGGGGTTTGACAGTAAGTGTTTTGAATATATTTCCCTGACACTGTCGCCATAGCACTTTCTATATAGACATAACGTCAGACAGTGCATGAAGTTTATATATTGTTTTCATTTTCGTGCTTAAACATCGACGGCGGGTGCGGCTAGCCAACAGGGGATGCTTACTCCTCCCGGGCACCTGGTCCCACCTCTAGCTTGCTAGGGGTCCGTCGATGCTTAATTTGTGCTCTATTGTGAGTGCTGTTGAGATTATCGTCAGGATCTTCTTTAACTCATTTGTGTCACACTTATGCCCTTTGCCGTGTGGAGCTCGTAAAAAAGTTCCCCGCGAGGGGTTTGACAGTAAGTGTTTTGAATATATTTCCCTGACACTGTCGCCATAGCACTTTCTATATAGACATAACGTCAGACAGTGCATGAAGTTTATATATTGTTTTCATTTTCGTGCTTAAACATCGACGGCGGGTGCGGCTAGCCAACAGGGGATGCTTACTCCTCCCGGGCACCTGGTCCCACCTCTAGCTTGCTAGGGGTCCGTCGATGCTTAATTTGTGCTCTATTGTGAGTGCTGTTGAGATTATCGTCAGGATCTTCTTTAACTCATTTGTGTCACACTTATGCCCTTTGCCGTGTGGAGCTCGTAAAAAAGATCCCCGCGAGGGGTTTGACAGTAAGTGTTTTGAATATATTTCCCTGACACTGTCGCCATAGCACTTTCTATATAGACATAACGTCAGACAGTGCATGAAGTTTATATATTGTTTTCATTTTCGTGCTTAAACATCGACGGCGGGTGCGGCTAGCCAACAGGGGATGCTTACTCCTCCCGGGCACCTGGTCCCACCTCTAGCTTGCTAGGGGTCCGTCGATGCTTAATTTGTGCTCTATTGTGAGTGCTGTTGAGATTATCGTCAGGATCTTCTTTAACTCATTTGTGTCACACTTATGCCCTTTGCCGTGTGGAGCTCGTAAAAAAGTTCCCCGCGAGGGGTTTGACAGTAAGTGTTTTGAATATATTTCCCTGACACTGTCGCCATAGCACTTTCTATATAGACATAACGTCAGACAGTGCATGAAGTTTATATATTGTTTTCATTTTCGTGCTTAAACATCGACGGCGGGTGCGGCTAGCCAACAGGGGATGCTTACTCCTCCCGGGCACCTGGTCCCACCTCTAGCTTGCTAGGGGTCCGTCGATGCTTAATTTGTGCTCTATTGTGAGTGCTGTTGAGATTATCGTCAGGATCTTCTTTAACTCATTTGTGTCACACTTATGCCCTTTGCCGTGTGGAGCTCGTAAAATATTTCCCCGCGAGGGGTTTGACAGTAAGTGTTTTGAATATATTTCCCTGACACTGTCGCCATAGCACTTTCTATATAGACATAACGTCAGACAGTGCATGAAGTTTATATATTGTTTTCATTTTCGTGCTTAAACATCGACGGCGGGTGCGGCTAGCCAACAGGGGATGCTTACTCCTCCCGGGCACCTGGTTCCTTCTCTAGCTTGCTAGGGGTCCGTCGATGCTTAATTTGTGCTCTATTGTGAGTGCTGTTGAGATTATCGTCAGGATCTTCTTTAACTCATTTATATCTTTTACATTAGAACAATTAGAATGTTCAAGGTCATTGGCTTGATGTTCAAGGTCATTTATACTTTGAGACTCAAATTTTGCATAAAATATAGATTTTTTAATTTTTTTGTTACGGATTTTAGTGATTTTTTTATTTAAATATTTTCATAGGTTATATTTATTATGAAAGCACATGAATATAAGAAAGACAAATTTTAGAATTTATTGAATTGTAGCAATTCAATAGGAAAATATTTTTCCGTCAAAAAACAAGAAAAATACAGATTTCGTCCCTTTTTTATCAAAATATTCACCAAGAATTTAGATATTCGATGTTGTGAAGAAACGTAATCAATAGTTCTAAGAAATAAGTGATGCATTTATGATTTTATGACAAATAACTGTTAAGTTCAATATTTCAAGGTTTCTAAAATATTGACACCTTCATTTTATGAAAAATCAGGATTTTTCGTCTAATCTGGTCACTTAAAGTTTAATGACCTTGAAAATTCAGTGGGTGACCTTGAAATATTTTCAAGGTCATTTTTATATCAAATCGCCTCTGATAGATGTAAACATGAACTTCTGTTCCAATATTATGCGTAGATCGTTTGATAGGGGTTGTGTTTAAATTCATCGTATGAAATCTTTCAGCCGATTGTTGTCATAGCAACTAAATTTGATGCTGCTTTGCAATAAAAGGTCAAATTAGCCCAATTAATTTTTTTGTATTCATGTACAGTTCAAAGATGATACTAATTGGATAACTAGAATTTGGACTTCAAAAATTGGTGCTTTTATGAAATTTTCAACCTTGCAAAACAGTAAAAACATGCAAAAAAGGGCCTTTAAGTGCCCAAAACAGAGCCATTTGATACCCTGTTTTGGCCCAATTATTCATCTTGTATACACAAAGCATCCGAGATGAATGTAAAAAAACTTTACAAATATGCATAATAATAAGGATTAAAAGAAAATAATCAAAGCAATTTCAGATTAAAAAAGTACCTGTTTCCATGGTAACGAAGCCTACAAATATGCCTGGTCCTATAGATTTTTCCGATTTTTGAAACTTCAGACACGGTTACCATGGCAACGACAACCTTTTTGAAAAAACTGGGGTTGATTTACATACTAGTGCTTCATATTGAACTTCCATACCAAAAATCTCAAAAATCCATGACATGCCGTGCCAACATGTCTTGAAATTCTTTGGTTCTTACAGAGAATTGCTGTTAAAGTGCTACACGGTAAACTTCTATGATTGATAAAGAACCTATGCTTCATTTTCATAAATGGCATTGCTGCCTTGAGCTCTGTCACATGAATACATATTCATTATCTTAAGAGCTGATAAGAATCACTCTACATTAAACAATTCAGCTAGGAGCTATTTAAGGTAAACAATAACCAAAGATTACATTTTATGCATTTCACCTTGAGCTTAAGTCTACACAAGGACATTTATGTTAGCGATAAAAGAAACACGTCGGATTTCATCAATGAAAATGCCCAACCTAAACTCTGAAAAAATAGAATGCTATCATAATGCAAATTTAGTAAAATATAGTAAAATTTGACAGTTGTATACAGCATTGCCGGCCCCCCCCCCCCTGTGATACAGCATTTCATTTTGTATTTCTGATATAAAGATAAAATCCAAGCGGCATGTTGTATCACGGGGGGATGTTCAAGCATGGAAAACCCGTTTAAAACAGGAGGATGTTTTTATGTTATCTATTCATTGAATTTATATTTTACGTTTAAGTAATTCTGGATCCGAACAAGTATACAAGTAAATTTACATGTGTCGAATTTTGCCAGATTCTAGCAAGGTGAAATGACTTGATGCAAGGAATATTTGCGCCATTTTTGAACTCTCAAGGTCAAATGGTCTTTGTTCTATAGGAAAAATTTTGTTGTGACCTTGAGAATCAGAATTTGATCTTGGGTCAAGGTCAAGGTGAAAGGGCTTGGATCAATGATTGTATTTATGAAGTATGAACTGTCAAGGTCAAAAAGCCTTTGTTCTATAGGCAAAAGTTTGTTGTGACCTTGAGAATCATAATTTGACCTTGAAACTAGGTCATCATCAATGACTACCTATAAATAACCTACCATCCATGTTTCAACTCAAAATCTCAAAAACTGTAGAAATTGGCACTTTGCCAATTTAAAGTTCCATTTTCAACACGGAATAGTGCGAAAACCGTTAATATTTCATTGAGCATGTAAGCGTATAAAAGTTTGCAAATTTCTCAAAGAACAATATAAAACAAATTTCGTTCAAATCGTACGGTTTGTTTAGAAGTTATAAGAGTTTATATATTTGACATTTGGTGACCTCTAGCGGGGGCATTTGTGGACTTATCGACAAACAAAAATTAGTTAAAGAAGTCCTTTGTCAACTCTTTCTAATGGTACCATTTTTGCTCTGTGTTAAAAGACCTTTGAATAAAGTGTCTGGAAATGATGAGGGGTAAGAATAATAAGAATACAGAAAAAACATTGCAATAACAGAAAGGATTCCGATGGAATAAGAACTAGATGGCTACTATTGCAAGCAACAGACGGATTCCTCCTTTCTTACACCTTCCTCGGAACTGAATTGTTTAAATCCGAATAAAGAACATGGAAAAAAAAAAGAATAGCTGCTTAAGTACCTTATTCACTTCAGCAAATGGGTCAAAAGAGCTTATGTCTAATTCGGGACTCTTATTTATTTATCAACAAAATAGAAGAAAAAAATAAGTACCTTACATTTTTACGAAAGCTTTAAACTCCATGCCCTATGGATATCTAATCCTTTACAATTACTTTCTCAAAACAGATTTGCACAATGATTTTGCAATGAGATAATTTCTATTAATAGAAAATGACAACAACATGAAAGTACAGATTGGTAATGCTACTAAGAAAAAAAAAAAAAGAAACAGAGAACAAGAAGAGAAGAATTATCTTTCTTATACTATCTTCAGTTCAAATAAGAAGGACTACTTGTGTGAAGAATAAATAGTATAGGACTAAAAGTGTAAATTCTACAAGAGTAAATGATTGTTAAGACCTTGAGAATGATTATTTGGCCTTTAACCAATGTCATGGATGAAAGATTAGTATTGTGATTATTCTCATCACGATTGATCTTAATCTGAGCAAAGCTCAATATCTAATGGACCAAAGTCAGTTGTGACCTTGAAATCAAACAAATGACCTTGGGTCAAGGTCATGATGAAAAAGTATAATGCAAGGAATCTTTGTGTAAAGTTTGAATTCTCAAGGTCAAACAGTCTTTGTTTTATAGACTTAAGTTTCTTGTGACCTTGAAAATAAGAATTTGACCTTGGGTCAAGGTCAAGGTGAAAGAGCTGGGCCCAAGCATGATATGTATAAAGTATGAACTCTGAAGGTCAAATAGTCGTTGTTTCGTAGAGAAAAGTTGCTGTGACCTTGAGAATGAGAATTTGACCTTGGGTCAAGGTCAAAGTGAAAGAGCATGACTGAGAACAATTATTTGTATGAAGTTTAAACTCTGAAGGTCAACTAACTTTTGTAGGGAAAAGTTGCTGTGACCTTGAGAATCAGAATTTGACCTTGGGTCAAGGTCAAGGTGAAAGAGCTTGGTTCAATGATAATATTTATGAAGTTTGAACTCTCAATGTCAAATTGTCTTTGTTCTATAGGCAAAAGTTTGTTGCGACCTAGAGAATCAAAATTTGACCTTGAAAGTAGGTCAACATTAAATGACTACCTATAAGTGATCTACCATCCAAGTTTCAAGTCAAAATGTCAAAAGCTGTAGAAATTGGCACTTTTCCAATTTAAAGTTCCATTTTCAACTCAAAAAATTTTTTATCGAGCATGTAAGCGTATTAAAGTTTGCAAATTTCCCAAAGAATTATATAAAACAAATTTCATTCTAATCGTACGGCTAGTTTATGAGATATAAGGTTTTAAAAATTTGACCTTTGATGACCTCTTGCGGGGGCATATATGAACTTCTCGACAAGAAAAAAAAATTAAATAAATAAGATCTTTATTTACTCTTTCACATGATACTTTCCATTTTATCATACGATGCGGTACTTTTTTGTTACGTCTCTGGATTGGCTTGGGGGTAGGAATAGTCGGAATCCTAAATAATAAGAATAAAGAAAAGACATTGCAATAACAGAAAGGATTCCGACGGAATAGTCGGAATCCTTAATAAATAAAACATAAACGGGATGGAGGCAAGGTCAAGTAAAGGAATTTTATATAACCTTGTGGTAGAAATTGCAAGATAGGCACAAAATATAGTACATTTCAGTCAGGGATATGTTTGTGACCGACTAACGTCGTCACTGAGGAAGTTCTACTGTCGATATGGGGAACTCGTCATATACTATGATGTCCCACTCTCCAGAATGGTGGATGATATTCTGTCATAGACCATTTGAACCATCCAACCAAACATTGTACTCTATGTCTTCCGAAATGGAAGTTACCGGATGTGACAGTTCTACCGGGAGGAGTAATCATCCCCTGTTGGCTAGCCGCCAAATCACGTTCATTTCAAACCTAACACCGTCATATCTATGACGTTTGAATGGAATAAAAAGCTAAAACGAAATGATAGCAATGGATTGAAAACTACGGTCAAGAAGCAGCTTATGAACTATGTTCAAGAAACAACTCGTGAACTATGGCCCTGAAGCAGCTCTAGAACTATGTTCAATGAGCAGCTCGTGAACTATGGTCAAGAAGCAGCTCGTGAACTACAGTATGTTCAAGAAACAGCTCGTGAACTATGGTCAAGAAACATCTCGTGAACTATGATTAAGAAGCAGCTCGTGGATTTTTGTCAAGAAGCAGCTCATGAACTATGTTCAAGAAACAGCTCGTGAACAATGGTCAATAAGCAGCTCATGTACTATGTTCAAGAAACAGCTCGTGAACTATAGTCAAGAAAAGCTCGTGAAATATGATCAAGAAACAGCTCGTGAACTATGGTCAAGAAATATCTCGTGAACTATGATTAAGAAGCAGCTCGTGGATTTTGTTTAAGAAGCAGCTCATGTACTATGTTCAAGAAACAGCTCATGTACTATGTTCAAGAAACAGCTCGTGAACAATAGTCAAGAAGCAGCTCGTGAACTATGATCAAGAAGCAGCTCGTGGATTTTATTCGAGAAGAAGCTCGTGAACTATAGTCAAGGAGCAGCTTGTGAACTATGATTAAGAAGCAGCTCGTGAACTTTGGTTTTAAGCAGCTTATGAACTATGCTCAAGAAACAGCTCAATGCATAAACTATGGTCCAGAAGCAGCTCGTGAACTATAACAAGAAGCAGCTTGTGAATTTGGTCAAGAAGCAGCTCGTGAACTATGATTAAGAAGCAGCTCGTTAACTATGGCCAAGAAGGATCTCGTGAACTTTGATCAAGGAACAGCTCGTGAACTATGATCAAGACGCAGATTATGAACTATGGTCAAGAAGCAGCTCGTGAACTATGGTCAAGAAGCAGCTCGTTAACTATGACCAGGAAGCAGCACGTGAATTATGGTAAAAAAGCAGCTCTTGAACTATGGTCAAGAAGCAGCTCGTGAACTATGATCAACACGCAGCTCGTGAACTATGGTCAGGAAGCAGCGCGGGATTTATGATCAAGAAGCAGCTCGTGAACTATGGTCAAGATGCAGTTCGTGAAATATGATCAAGAAACAGCTCGTGAACTATGGTCAAGAAACATCTCGTGAACTATGATTAAGAAGCAGCTCGTGGATTTTGGTCAAGAACCAGCATATGTACTATGTTCAAGAAGCAGCTCGTGAACTATGATCAAGAAGCAGCTCGTGGATTTTGGTCGAGAAGCTCGTGAACTATAGTCAAGGAGCAGCTTGTGAACTATGATTAAGAAGCAGCTCGTGAACTTTGGTTTTAAGCAGCTTATGAACTATGTTCAAGAAACAGCTCAATGCATAAACTATGGTCCAGAAGCAGCTCGTGAACTATAACAAGAAGCAGCTTGTGAATTTGGTCAAGAAGCAGCTCGTGAACTATGATTAAGAAGCAGCTCGTTAACTATGGCCAAGAAGGATCTCGTGAACTTTGATCAAGGAACAGCTCGTGAACTATGATCAAGACGCAGATTATGAACTATGGTCAAGAAGCAGCTCGTGAACTATGGTCAAGAAGCAGCTCGTTAACTATGACCAGGAAGCAGCACGTGAATTATGGTAAAAAAGCAGCTCTTGAACTATGGTCAAGAAGCAGCTCGTGAACTATGATCAAAACGCAGCTCGTGAACTATGGTCAGGAAGCAGCGCGGGATTTATGATCAAGAAGCAGCTCGTGAACTATGGTCAAGATGCAGTTCGTGAAATATGATCAAGAAACAGCTCGTGAACTATGGTCAAGAAACATCTCGTGAACTATGATTAAGAAGCAGCTCGTGGATTTTGGTCAAGAAGCAGCATATGTACTATGTTCAAGAAGCAGCTCGTGAACTATGATCAAGAAACAGCTCGTGGATTTTGTTCGAGAAGAAGCTCGTGAACTATAGTCAAGGAGCAGCTTGTGAACTATGATTAAGAAGCAGCTCGTGAACTTTGGTTTTAAGCAGCTTATGAACTATGCTCAAGAAACAGCTCAATGCATAAACTATGGTCCAGAAGCAGCTCGTGAACTATAACAAGAAGCAGCTTGTGAATTTGGTCAAGAAGCAGCTCGTGAACTATGATTAAGAAGCAGCTCGTTAACTATGGCCAAGAAGGATCTCGTGAACTTTGATCAAGGAACAGCTCGTGAACTATGATCAAGACGCAGATTATGAACTATGGTCAAGAAGCAGCTCGTGAACTATGGTCAAGAAGCAGCTCGTTAACTATGACCAGGAAGCAGCACGTGAATTATGGTAAAAAAGCAGCTCTTGAACTATGGTCAAGAAGCAGCTCGTGAACTATGATCAACACGCAGCTCGTGAACTATGGTCAGGAAGCAGCGCGGGATTTATGATCAAGAAGCAGCTCGTGAACTATGGTCAAGATGCAGTTCGTGAAATATGATCAAGAAACAGCTCGTGAACTATGGTCAAGAAACATCTCGTGAACTATGATTAAGAAGCAGCTCGTGGATTTTGGTCAAGAACCAGCATATGTACTATGTTCAAGAAGCAGCTCGTGAACTATGATCAAGAAACAGCTCGTGGATTTTGGTCGAGAAGAAGCTCGTGAACTATAGTCAAGGAGCAGCTTGTGAACTATGATTAAGAAGCAGCTCGTGAACTTTGGTTTTAAGCAGCTTATGAACTATGCTCAAGAAACAGCTCAATGCATAAACTATGGTCCAGAAGCAGCTCGTGAACTATAACAAGAAGCAGCTTGTGAATTTGGTCAAGAAGCAGCTCGTGAACTATGATTAAGAAGCAGCTCGTTAACTATGGCCAAGAAGGATCTCGTGAACTTTGATCAAGGAGCAGCTCGTGAACTATGATCAAGACGCAGATTATGAACTATGGTCAAGAAGCAGCTCGTGAACTATGGTCAAGAAGCAGCTCGTTAACTATGGCCAGGAAGCAGCACGTGAATTATGGTAAAAAAGCAGCTCTTGAACTATGGTCAAGAAGCAGCTCGTGAACTATGATCAACACGCAGCTCGTGAACTATGGTCAGGAAGCAGCGCGGGATTTATGATCAAGAAGCAGCTCGTGAACTATGGTCAAGATGCAGTTCGTGAACTATGATCAAGAAACAGGTCGTGAACTTTGGTCAAGAAGCAGCTCGTGAACAATGGGCAAGAAGCAGCTCGTGAACTATGATTAAGAAGCAGCTCGTGAACTATGATCAAGACGAGGCTCGTGAACTATGGTCAAGAGGAAATAGCTCGTGAACTAAGGTCAAGGCAGGAATAAACTCTTAAGAAGAGAATCTTACTGAATCTCATTCATCTCGTTAGACGTATCAATGCACACCCTATTACACCAACACTACATTAACTGTGAAACAACTCTTTCGAACCGATAAAAATCATTTGGCTGAATTACCCATCAGATCCTTTCGGTACATTTTTCATTTAGAATTCTTATAAGAATCTTCGGTCTGATGTAGCTTTTGATGAGTACAAGAACATATTATGTAAATTAATTATCTGAACATTTTTTGGGTGAACTTATGTATCATCCACAGAGAAGAGCATTTTTAGCGAATTTACTTTTTTCATCCCACTTTCTTGTTTCCGGTCATTAAAGGTAACTGTAGATCCTTACCGAGGTTCGATTTATCTACGTGATATTCACGAAGCAATACAGTAAACGTTCGAGTGTGGTTCTATGTAGTGATATTCAGTCTGTAACGTATGTAAATGAACAATTTTAAAGAATAAAATTAAAAAGAATAGAGAAAATAAAGCCATCACTTCGGTATTAAAAATATGACCCTATGAAACATAAGTATGTTAGTAAATTTAATTGCATATTTATTTCCCTTTGAGTTTTACTAAAATAAAAGTAAATGTGTATCATTCATCCCTTTACATGTACCTGCATCTCCCGCATTATTCGCATAAAATAACCCTAGACAATTGAAGCCAAGCACTGTTGGATGTTTGTCTTTAAAGAAATTAATAAAAATAATGCGGAAGGGTTCCAACTCTATACCCTCTTGAAGAAAATTTTAAACCAATCTATTATGCACCAGATACGCGTTTCGAATATTAAATCCTCATCAGTGATACCCCCCTCCCGTATATTTTAAAATATATCTCATATATAATAACAATTCCTAATCTAAATATAAGTTAAACTCCAAACTTAAAACGTTTCCTACCAAGAAAAGGTTTTTTTTACATGAATTGCAATATGAAATATCATTCACAAACCTTTCAAAACTTGTGTTCAAGGTTTAAGATTTTCAAAGATATGTCAAACTCCGAGGCCAAAGGTTCAATGTTAAAATTTTTGGTATCCAATGAAAGGTCTTGTGACATTGGATAAACATATAGAAATAGGAAAGCCCTATCACTTACCACTCTACAGTTATGGCCAAGCTTACCTTTATACGTGTAGCTTGTTACATATATATATACATTATTCCTTAATCATGCTTTGTATCAATTAATGAAAATCAAACACAACGCCCGAAATCAGATTCCAAAAATCAGAATCAAATGGCTTACAAATTCTTGAGAAAAAAAAACCCCAGATAATTCTCACAGGAAAGATGCTACGAGGGCTGATTGATATGTTGTGAGCCTCGCTTTTCTGGGAAGCAGAAGGTGTTCTGGTGATAGATTATCTCCAAAAAGGACAAACAATCAATGGCACATACTATGCTTCTCTTATGACATAGTTACGGGAAAATATTAAACTGTGTATTGTTCCATCAGTACAATGCTCCTGTTAACAAGTCTGTCACTGCCATGGCTGTCATTCATGATTGGGGATTTAATTTGATTGATCATCCTCAATTGTCACCTGATCTGCCTCCATCAGACTGAAAGCAGCTATTTCTGGCACCAACTTCCAGTCCGATGTTGACGCCATACTTATAGTGGATGCAGAAGATGACTTTCTAGCCAGTCAAGATAAGGAGTTCAATGGGTAATGAGAAGTAATTGGGCCACCCAACTATGGAATTCTGAGACCTTAAATCACCAAAATAATTCTTATTTCATTATCTATCAGGCTAGTACAAAAAAAAATTAGATATCATATGAGACAAAAAATATTAAATGATACATACACCTAATTTTAATGTTTGGCATCATTTCCTTCATTACCCATTGAAAACCTTAAATGCGGATGGGGACTATAAAAGAAGATAGGTAAATTTTCTGTCATTTCCTCACTGACCGCTGTAGGGTCAAGACCTCTAATCGCTATCCGATTGGTCCGCCTTATTCATTATACCCCTCTCAAATTTTAATTGACAGCTTAAAACGGATGATACTGGGGTATCAGCTTGGCTTAGCATATTCAAGTTAACCTGTCGGTAAGTCTTTGTTGTAGCACAGCGCTCGTGACTCTAGGAACATCACCTGGTGCTCTAATATGAGTGTTGTTGAAATTATCGTCAGAATCTTCTTTGTTTTATTTGCATTAACGTCGCTATCATCAAAGCAGGTATATCACGCCTACCGAACCTACGCCACTCATGCATGCATATTAATGACCACTTGGTTGAAAACCCCTCCCTTTAAAAGTTGTATCGAGACCCTTAAACACCGGTTGCAAAATTAGATAGATACTGAAGGGGATTATGTAGTTGAATAATGCAAAATGATAAAATTCTTCAACACGAGGCTCACAACATATCAATGAGCCCTCGTATGTTATACCTAATGTACGTATTGTTTTAAATGACTAGGCCTAGGAAAATGAATTTAGGCCATAAACTTATTATTATTTTCAATTGGGAGCATTTCTTCTATATTTTGTATCTTAATGTATCAGCGAGCTGAAAATATCAAAAAATTATCTAAATTGTTTTATTTCAAAATTCATGTCGCCTTAATAAAAAAATGCGTATAACCCGAATAGTGCAGTTTTCAGCGAATCATTTTTTTTTCTGTTGACAGAATTTAAGAAACGTTCATAAATTGAAACAGCTTACTTATTCCGAAACGATTACTTGGAATCTAAAGGTTTAATTTTACATAGCGTCAATGGAAAGAACACTGAAAGATTTTTTTTCTGTTTTTCAGTTTGATGGCAATAGAATTAATCATGAAGGATTATTTCCATCGTTTTGTATTGAGAGAAAATAATGCCAGTTTTTTTCCATTCCATAGTTCATATACGATGTTCTCACCGATAAAGCACAAGAACAGAAAATAGAATACAAATGTACATTTATGTATATTATGTGATTTGTTGTTTCCTCCTTTTTCATTTCTATTTTTTAAAATAAAATACCAATGCAGAGGAAGAATGACACTGGATGAAACAGCATACATGTATAGCTTAGAATCAGTACCTTCTGTATGGAATATTTGCAGAAAAAAAAAGAATTGTTTAGGTCACAATTAAAGAAAAATAAAAACCGACCAGGTCAGGAAAAACGCCGCCGAGTCAGATAGTTTTTTTAACCAAATATTCAATATTTTTCCGCATATCGAATCACGACCATTTCCGTTTTTATTTTAATGTTACAATATTTCTGTCTATTTCGGGGTTTTTCATATGAACTAGCGATAGATAAATCGCAGAGCAGAACACGACTGAAGAGCATATTTGAGACCCGGCGCGACGACGAAGCCATCGAACATGTATATAATTACTCTTTCGTCAAGCGTCAGACTAAAATACAAACAGAATAATAAAATAACCCCTCTCGTGGTAAATAGATTGTATAGTTATCCCGGTAAGTTAACATGGAAGGAGGTGTTCCACCTGCTTACATGTACGATAGACGAAGAAATCAACTTTGATAAACTGGACGAGGTTTGCGTTTCAGTATACGACAAGACTGACAACGGCGTACATTTTGAGCCAGATTTAGGAGAAGAAACATATACCCATCTGCAACAGCAACACATCAAACACCCCAAGTGAAAACACAGAGAAGGCACACACAGCAAGAGACAAGGAACAACAAACGAGACATCAAACATAAAAGACAACACATAAACCAACGAGACCCATGGGCAATCGGTGCCGACTTAGGACGGCCATCAGCCACGTTAGTAACAGATGGTGTGGTTATCCTGGATTGCGTGCGTAGATGTACCATATACCGTAATTAAATCCATTTTACAAATGTACAATGGAATAATCAAACTATCAGAAGATGGATTTTTACCAGTTGAAAGAGGTAACTTATGAAAATCAGTTTAATAACCACCAAAGTAGGTAACTCACTAACTATCACTACTCACACTTGTTGTATTTTCACTACAGTTTTACAGAATACCTAGGGTCGTTGAAATTCTTTAGATTTACGGATTTGTATCAGATACGAAGAACCTACATTAGTAGGACAAACTTTGGATGAGCAATCGATAAAAGCATACCTTCATTTATTTTCAGGTCCCCATAAGGACAGACAGGGAGCATATCGCTTTTATCCTGTCTGTTTGTCCGTTGTCATCTATAATATTGACGATAACGTTTGAAACATATAAAAAGGACTCACATTTGGCATGCATACTCAACTACAGGAGGTCTTTCAAGTTAAATGAATGTTGATGACCTTGGACTTTAAAAAATCCCTTTATTCGACTTTGCTGCTGTCTGCCATGGGTATGATGTTTCACAAAGACATCTTTTATTTTTCAATCATAGTAAACTTAGCGTAGGAGAATCCGTAAAATTAAAGATTTAATTTGAACTGCCATATAGCATACAATTTTAAACATGGGATTATCTTACACATTTCAATACAATTTAGGTTTCTTCAGTATGAGTGCATCAACGATTATAAAAAGAAAAAAGGGGGAAAAACCTACTTTGGATGCCAAGGATCTAAAGCTACACAGCCAATGTGTCTTCAGAGTTATTTCAAAACAGTTCACTTATACTTGGAACATAGCGAATGATATTTTAAGATTTGCTGCAAGTTTGGATTCATATGCTGAGTATTTGGACAATGCGAATGTGAAACAAAAAAATCGGCAGTCCATGATACATCCTCCTCGGCAAGTTGACACCAATATTTCAGTGCGACACATATCAAAGGCACCGGAAGTTTTCCACAGATATGTTTTGTCTATTTACACTGATGGAGGACCAGACCACCGTACCACATACGCCAGTGTCAAATAATCTCTGATTGTGTTGTTCAGACAATTGCAGTTAAGAGTTCTTAGTGGCATGCAGGACTGCTCCAGGGTATCTTTGGGCAAACCCCACAGAAAGAATAATGTCCTTGTTGAATATAGCATTCCATAATACAGCTTTATCCAGGGAGGAAACAACATCAGAAATGGAACAACGGCTTAAATAAAGCAGTGGTATGAGTGAAATTAGCCGAAAATCTGAACAAGTTGATGGGCTGAGAGACAAATAGGTTGAATCACTCGGACCCATGATATCTACACTAGAAAATCGCTGTAAACGTGTCCAACTGAATAGTTAGCCAACGTTAATCAAGCAGCAGATGATGAAGATGTTAAACAGATTGAAGACGAAGTTACATCACTAGACTCCACAATTAAAGTTGGGCAGTATCAACAGACACACATGACAAAGGCAAAGGGCTATAAGGATTGCATTGGTAAGTTGATCATACTGCATGTGATGGCATTCAAAATATATCTCTTATTTTAAGGGTGAGAATTAATTGAAATTTCTATGACAACACAGTAGTTTTTTGTTCTACAAAATCAAAGGACAATATGCGCTAAATCCTCATATCGGCCTTATAATTTCGACGAAAAAATGCATTTGATAAGTGAACTACCAATTATGACTTTTTGCAATGTTTAATGTTTGAGAAAATACGGCGTCATAATTTTAAACCCTCATAACGTCACGCGCATGATGCCCTGAATGACGCAATACAAGGGAAAACGATCGTAATTTACACACAAATCTTCAAAATTTGTCCACAATCCAGGCATCCCCCACGAATTTTTTTTATGCAAATTAAAAGACCGAACAGAAATCCATCGAATTTATAAATTTGTATCGAAATTTCGTTCGTTTGTTGATATTTCCAATGATTTCAACGGATATATCATCCACTTTGAAAATAGGGCCGATATGGCAGGTTACCACACCTACTCATTTGGGAGCAACTACTGTTTGGCCTGTCTGTGTGTGGCAAAGACCTCAACCTTTACGGAATAGTTTCACAAAAAAATTAGAAACTTCATATTTGGCATACATTATCAACCAATGAGACACTTTCAAATAAAGGACAAATGGACCTTGACCTAATTTTAGCTGTTATGAACTTTGCTGCTGTGGGGGTATTTATGTTTTACAAACACATCATCTTGCTATTCTTAATATGCACTGAGTTCTTGGACTTTCACTATTGTCACTATTTGAGAATAGTATTTTATTAAGCCATGCTTTGTAATAGATATGATTTTCATAAATGTTTTCAGAGAGACACGACATTATGTATTCCGAATAAGACGTTGTTCAGACGAAAATTGCTATCAGCAGCCCTCATGTGAATGGGAATGGCTACCTGACCCTGTTTAAGATCATTCAGACAAGCACTTTAAACCACTGGAGGCAGTACTTGTAACTTCAGAGGAGGATAGACCATCGTCGCACAATCAAACACTGGCAGCAGTTGCTCAAGAACAACAAGTAAGCATTGTTACCGGCAGTCATGACTGCCGGTATACTGTAATCAATCATGACATACTTGCACGGATAAAATAACTCTTGGCAATATGATTGGTGGACAATTACAAAATATGCAAATATTCGTCAAGATTATTCAGAATCTGTGCATAAGATACTTTCATCAGGTCGGCTCAAGAGTCTAGATGACTTGACAAATGAAAGTCATATCGTATCAGTGCATTTTCATCCGAAAGATGCATCGAAAAGTCTTTGTACCGATACGTCCTATAACAATCACAGATCCTCGGAAATTTCCGTAGCTTGAATCGGAAATAAAAACGGAAAACCCGGAAATTTGCGACTCGGCAACAAGAACAAAAATCGTTTATTCCAATTTTTTCTTACTAGTATTTTACAAGCTAACTGCCGGCAAGCTTTTTGTAAAAGCTAATACTTGTGTATTTAGTATACGAAGAAAAAGTAAAATGTTGGTGACTGAAAAGTACATGAAAGCCATTATATGTACGATTCCAATATCATTTTATTGTTGTTGTTGACAAGAGTTGTCTAGAGATTTGATATGTGTTCCCTCTGTGGCAGAAATATTCATGTTGGCTTTAACACAGTAAACAAGAATAGTCCTTGAAAACCTGGAGATTAAATGCTGTCAGATTTAAATGATTTCTAGTTTTAATTTCTGTTCGTTGTATTGAGTGATAATAACACATTCATTTTGCTTCAGGGTTGTGAGAACAGAATGTTGGTCGCACAGAATGTGAGGTCTAGAATTAAATGCGCTGAATGTGACAAGCCCAGATGCGTCTACTCCAAATTAAACTGAACCCGAGAGATATAAGAGCTCTTAAGCACACCACTGACAAGTATATCTATACTTGTGGAGCTATTTTGTCACCTGAAGGTATGTGTAGATGAAATATTTGATCTATCTTGCATCTTCACATGTAAGGGATTTTGTTCTAAGATTAAGAGAGAATAGATAGCCTTTTTAGGTTTACCTATGAGACCTGAGATTTAATTTATGCTTCTCTCATAGGTGATGTCCTTCATGGTAAAGTCTTTGTGAGACTCCAGATGTCCTGCTCAACACACATTGAATTTGCTTACTTCGGATCAAACATTGGTATACCAGAACTTTGTGCTCACTGTGCTTCTCCAGACACTTCTAAGAACCAGGAACTGGTTTAAAAGATCAAAATTGTTCTACCAGTGTGCGATTCACTCTCTGTAATGTAAATGTAAAAATCTAACTTCAAAAAATTAAAGAGGGCGCTACAGAAATTATTTTTGGTGACTCCGCTGAAAGCATCACTGAGGAGAATTTAATATTCGAAACACGTGTCTGGTGCATGTAAATTGGTTTGGAATTTTTTTTTCAAGAGATAGAGAATTGGAACCCTTCGACATTATGTAAAGATAAGGAGAAGGATACCCCAAAGAGGAATCCTAAGAAATGACTCTATGCAACATCTTTGTAACATTATAGTTTACAGCATTGATTAAACAGTACATCATGTAACAAAAGATACATGTACTCGATTTTTCATCATTTCATTCCTGCCAGGGCATTTGTAGTTCACAAATAGATCTTGTTGTCAGATTTTTTTTTATTCTTTTCTGATACATTGTCTCATTTGTCCGTAATCATAATTTGTTTTCAGGAAATACTGACTTGTGTATGTGAGATATGATTTGTAATTCTATTGTAACGTGAATATTAAAGATTTGAATTAAAAATATCTTTAACATATGTGATATGTGTAGTTCTTGCATAAAAAAGTACCTGCCTGCCAGGTCACTTGGAAAAAAACAGACCCGGGGGGGGGGGGGGGGGAAGGGAAACAAACATTTTTTTAATTGCGGCCTTATGGGTTGTAAATGATATTTGAAAATTATTATATAGGAATTCAGTGGTCCCTGTTCATGCGACCACTCCCACAAAACACCACTCCCTTAATGTGACCATAATCCTTTTAGCATTTCCATTTTCCAATGTTGAAATACCCCTTATAAGAGACCACTCCCCTTTCCCGACCAAAGACCGCTATTTCATCTCTATTTCTATCAACATATAAGGACATCCCCATGCATTTACATGTATGTATACATATCTTTAACCCTCTAACTTGAGTTACTCCATGTCAATTGACTAATTAGCATTTACTGGTACAGGTAATTACGAATACAAATGAATTAAAGAAGATCCTGACGATAATCTCAACAGCATTCACAATAGAGCACCAAATTGAGCATCGACGGACCCCAAGCAATAGACATACATGACAATTAAGTCAGTAACAGGTCATTAATTGGCAGTTAAGTTTATTTGACTCCAAGCTGTCATATGTTATCTCTTCAATAGTAATAGGAAGTATTAGGCATTGAAGCTTTTTTTATGAGTTTAGTGAGCAAAGTCATTTCTATATAAACACGCAGTTGAGTTCTTGCCTTGCTTTGAAATTTACTTCAAGAAGGTATAGAAATGGAACCCTTCCGCATTATAAATATAAAGTTAACACTTATTTCATGTTGCAGTGTGGAGCAGTTAAAATCGTTCCTCGTGACCTGATGTTTGGCAAGTGTATTGATTACTTCTTTCCAGCTCTGTTGCCTGAAAGAAGCTTCGTTTTGGCCCTTTATCGATGTGACCCTACAGGAATTTTGAATCTGCGCACTCTCTGTAAAGTAAATGCAGAAATTTTAAATCTAAAAATAACGCAAGAGGGCGCTAGTGAAATTAATCTGGACTGCTTATGAAAAGCACTTTGGATGGAAGCATCACTGATGGGAATTTAATATTCGAAACACGTGTCTGGTGGATGAAAATTACTTTGAAATTTTCTTCAAGAAGGTATAGAATTGGAACCCTTCCGCCTTATTAGATGAGATAGTTTAATCATATGCAGCGAGTAAATCAATAGATTCAAATATCAGTATTATATGCAAGTTAGTTGTAGAAATTTATTCTTTCACATACTAAACAGAGTACGACCTGCGGTGCATGTAATCAGGAAACGCTGACTCTCCCCGGGCACCTGGTCTAACTTTAGAATGTTGTTCAGTCCGGGGTTCGCAATCGTTCCGATGGGAATTCTCACGATTATGCCTTACCTTCTCGACTTTGACTGAATAACTGTTAGGTACTTCTTTGATGTTTATAGATTTTAAAAAAATGTGCTCGTCAGATAGACTGATTATACTCCAATTCTCCCCAAGAAAAACCGTATCCATTATGACACCAAAAATCCACTGCATTTGGGATAGTCTCATAAAGGGGGCACCATTGTGTATTGCAATTTGTACCTTCCATATTGAGACCAAGCGGAGGGTTAAAATGGAGAAATATCATGTAACTTACACGAACATACTTGTAAAATCTATTTAACATTTTAAATCCAAGTCACATATACCTGAAGCACATTGGACTTTTGAAATAAATATTCAACTAAGACAAGTATCAATTAAGTTTTGACATGTTGAATTCTTTCCTGTGAAATTGTTCTTGAGCATGCATACTTCTTAGCTATATATTTGTACAATTTAATTTTGATGAAAACTACATAATTTCTTCTCACATTTACAAATTATTTAATTATTTCCGTTGTGTCTGTGTAACGACTATTCAAACGTACGGAGCGAAATTTTATCT
The DNA here is from genome assembly GCA_028142955.1 of Pinctada fucata. Classification (NCBI taxonomy): domain Eukaryota; kingdom Metazoa; phylum Mollusca; class Bivalvia; order Pterioida; family Pteriidae; genus Pinctada; species Pinctada fucata. The sequence goes on along the minus strand of AP027113.1, from coordinate 24,817,433 downwards.
ATAGCTGTGTAGACAATGTCGCCTTTTATGACGTCACCAACGCCGAGCGCCACTACGTTAGGCCTGTTCAAAAATTACGTCGCCAGTTGTAAGCTTGAAAATGAACAATGATAATACGCCGTCAATTGCAAAATAAAATAGATAATTAAATAGTTATTTAATTAAATTATAAGAAATGACTGTAATTCTTTTTTTGTCTATCGATGTATAGACAAACACCGATGCACAAACTAGCGTGTTTGTGCTTCGGTTTTTGTCTATACATCGATAGACAGAAAAATTTTTACAGTCATTTCTTAAATGAAATCCATACTCGGATCATTAAACAAAACGTTAAATCATTCATTATATAAATCTTGGTTGTGCCGTTATCTTGCGGTGGCGAGGCTGTTATACACAACGACAGTGCGTTCTTCGAGACCGCCGAGTACTAGACAGTTAGAAATATAGTGAGCAAGTTATCCGTATGGTCACATAATTTGGTGTAAATGTGGTAGATGGCCGTCCAAGTCGGCATCGATTGCCCATTGAATCTCGATGTTATCTTTGATATTAAGTTTTCCTAGTTCCTTTTGTGTCTTGTGTTGTCTACTCGATGATTTAGCATATTCGGTGATTCGTTTTTTGCCGTGAGTGCTGAAGCGCGTCCTGTTAAGATATACTCAAGTCGTCTGATAAGCAATGGAGATCCTATATGATAACCTTTCTTGTCACATTTTAAGCATTAATACAACAATCCAAGGAAATTAAAACTTAGTTGAACATATCCAACACTCTTCATTAGCCCTCGTTGACATATAAGAACTATCTCCGACGATAGCTGACAAATTAAACTATGTATCGTGGACGTGATGATCACTCCAATAAATAATTTTTATTGAAAAACAACTCGCTTGTGCTATCAACTGACACTCAGAGCTTTAGTGGTGTCTGATGAGATTGATTACATACATAAGTGCGATCCTCCGACAATTGCTAAAGGATGAGATGGAAGAAATCTGGTTAAGTATTTTGTATTCTTTAATGCTTCATTCATGAATTTCGCGCTTCTATTTAGATGTTTAAGGATAACATACCCTTTTACAACTGATGAAATCTAGTGAACTTCAAAGGAACAACTACCGTCAGAAGTTAAAATATTGAAAACCTTTAAAATTACTCAAATGGCAGTTTTGAACTTATTAAATGCCGAAGTGATTTTCTAACACAGCCAAATGTATTTTAGTAGCGCCTTCTGGTTTAAGTTTTTGATTTAAATTTGTGCATTTAATTTGCAAAGAGTGCGCGGCTCCAAATTTCCTGTACCACCTACACCGAATTTCGTTTTAATGATAGCGGTCTATGGAGATTAATTACTTTGAATGATCGATGACATCGTCGGTTTCATCGGGCAAAATTATAATCTGAACAATATCTCATGATCTAAAGGGTAAGGCTTTGATATTTCTTATTTGGATTCCTAATATCCAAAATAAGAAATTGGGCGGGAGATACTGGCTCTTCCTGGGCACCTGGTCTCACTCCTAATTGGAAGCTCGCTTCTTTTAATGTGGTAGAGGCTTTTGTTTGTTTGCTTTGGTTCCTGTTTTATCATTATTTCGTATGCCTTCGGTTTGCGATTCCCTGAATTATCGATTTTGTACTGTGTATTTGGATATAGTCATTGTCCATATTTGTCATCCAGACATTTCATTTGGACATTGCCAAGCGTTATTTGTCCATTCTCTAGCTATGTGTATGAAATCTAGGTTTAAACGGTTACGGCATGACAGGGGTTTTATTCAAAAAGGTACAATTTTCGGAAAACAAACCGACATACATTAAAACAATATTTCCCCTAGTCAGAGCGTCGTAGAAACTGTAAAACACTATGACCAAGACCAACAACATATGAAGTGAAATAGAACCCAGGGTTTACTCCATCTTATAGGATTGTCTCGACGATAGCGTACACATCAAGTTGAGAAGGCATACAGAAAATATCGTGCGCATGTACCTTCTTTGAAAGCATAAATTACCCAAGCCAATTGTCGAACATTGTCATAGAACACGCTTAAAATTATGGAATAACAAATTGGTCAAGAAAATATCAACTTATTGCAAAGAATTATAAATTTATAATTTTCCGGTTATTATAACTTAATAAATGAAACAAATAACCTTAAACATGCTTTCAAATTGTATAGGGATTTCTTTGATATTTCTGAACGAAAGACGCCTAATATTCAACAATGCTGAACAAAAAACACTCGGAAAATTATTATGATCATTTCAAACAAGTGAACCACTCACTTTAAATTCCCTTTAAAAGGTAACATCGTATTTTCTCGTACACCATGTAACGTTACTATTTGGCTATTCCAATTTCATTTTCAGTTCATGGAAAATTCCGGTCCTTAAAATCGATAATGAAGTTTCATTTCTTATATTTTATGAAGGTTTCATTTTAGGATTAGGGATTTTAATACACAATTGTACATTATTAGACAAAATCACTTTCATATTCTTTGGCCATATAACATTGTTTAGATTGAGGATCGCGTTAAGTACCCGAAATGTGCATGTTTGGTCCATGCTGCCAATTTATCTGTTCTTATATGATGCCGCGAGGGGTTTGACAGTAAGTGTTTTGAATATATTTCCCTGACATTGTCGCCATAGCACTTTCTATATAGACGTAACGTCAGACAGTGCATGAAGTTTATATATTGTTTTCATTTTCGTGCTTAAACATCGACGGCGGGTGCGGCTAGCCAACAGGGAATGCTTACTCCTCCCGGGCACCTGGTCCCACATCTAGCTTGCTAGGGGTCCGTCGATGCTTAATTTTGTACTCTATTGTGAGTGCTGTTGAGATTATCGTCAGGATCTTCTTTAACTCATTGGAACTGGATTTGAATCCTTCCATTGTACGAAATAATCGGTAACAAGCATGTACAGGCTCCTCATGTTACCATTATAACACAAAATTTTCGTAAACCTACCCCAAATGAGTACATATAAACAGAAATCGCAGTTGTCCAGACATAACCAAATTCTATCACATCTTGTGGTTCTTTTGTTTTTAGAAATTCCAGGTCATAGACGTTTGCTTTTGAAAATTCTATCAATTATTTGCATATCTTCTTTTTTGTCCACAAGTATGGTGCATTGAATCTCTACAATAGAATATATTATTTCAATATTGACAATTGAATCAGATAAGCTAAAGCACAAAACATGTATCAGAAAGACAATAACCATGTACAATATGAAATCTGTTCAACAAAATATCAAACATCAATCTAGCTTAAACAGGACAGGATTATGACGTTCTTGTAGGTCAAGCTTAGAAGATATTATACATATATAGATACATATTTGCGAAGGAAAAGAAACAAATAATGGCAAGGAATAAAGACAAAGTCCATACATTAATTAATGCATCGGCATCGGAGATTCTAAATGAAAGGGTACAAACCAAATCAATCAATATTTGAAGGACGCAAAGTTCAAGCGGAAACTACCAATGGAGGACAGTGCTATGTAAATATAGAAAAAAAAATGTAACTCATAGTGCGTATAAGTAATTTAATGCCAATGATTCTGAGTTTGATATAGAATAATCTTCGATGAGGACTAATGTCATCGTTGAGCTTAACGCCTTTGATACCCTGTTATTTCATGGATTCTTTTGTTACTTCAATTGAAGAAGCGTTTACCTTAGAATCGAGATCATTCTCGAATCTAAGGTTTACAACATTCTTTTTTTGGTCAATATTAAAAAAACTGTGAAAAAATATTTTCGTACGAGGTTGATCGTAAATTAATGTAGCAATTTAAAAAAGTACGCAATTCTCATACGTCATACTTTAGGGTATTAGATGCATAATGAACAAAAACATGTCAAAAATATTGAAAGTATCTGTAAATTATTTCACATTTCTTCATCGTTTTTGATGTTGCATAATCTTTTGTATCATGATGGTAATTATCGGAAAAAAGATTTTTTATCATTAGGGAGTTATCTCCCCGTGATAGAGAAAACTTTAATAATTAATTGCAGATGATCTTAACTACGAACTTGAGATTTTCCTGTAAAATTTGATAAATATTATTTTTTAGAATTTTTTCATCCATCCACATTTGGGCCCCTATCATTTTCTTGGAAAATATGGCTGAAATATTAGTTTTTCCATAGACTCGACTGTAAACTCTGAGGGCGGATAACTCATAAAGGAACTTTTTTTTTTCAAAATGATTGGTTAAAATTTTTCAATAAATATTTATATTGTCATAAGTTTAGAATTCAAAAGTTTGTCATCGAACTTTTTTTTCAAAATGATTGGTTAAAAATTTTCAATAATTATTTACATTGTCATAAGTTTAGAATTCAAAACTCAATAAATGGTAAACCAAGAATCCTTCATTATACATCTAATGGCTTAAAGTGGAACTTAACCCAAACTCATATATAGTGTTTTAAAACCATTTCCTATTTGAATACTACAACAGTTATCAAAATGACTGCTGGAATCTGAGGAACACACATAGCAAGCAGGAGATGCTTACTCTTCCTGGGCACCTGGTCTTACTCCCATATCGGGAGTTCGCTTCTTTTCATATGGTGGAGGTTTTTGTTTGTTTGCTTTGGTTCCTGTTTGATCCTGATTTTGTATGCCTTCGGTTTCGGATTTTCTGAATTGTCGATTTTGTGCTGTATACAGGGATATGGTCATTATCCATATTTGTCATCGTCGTCATATACTACGGTCAAGTTCGGATATTAAATATGAATTTCAAAAAAGAAGGAAATCTCATGAATTTGCCTAGAATTCTGTATATTTTAAAGATATTCTCAGCCAAACAAATGAGTTTAAATGATTAATAATACAATAAAGAGGGGCATGCCAATGTTCATTCCTTCACTCATGGGATAATTTAGATGTTCTGGTTTATATGTTTCTTCACGTATAACAAGTCTACTTTCACTTGCACGCTAAATGTGATATGTGTATCTCTGTACTCAAGTCCAATGTGAATTTCCTGGGTTTTTTTTCTGAAGGATAAAACATTAATTAACATGCCCTGCATAATTGTATAGATTCTCGTTAATGCATATATGCGACAATAAAAAAGGTAACCAAGATGGCGCTAACTCAGTAACAATAGTTCGATTTCCTTGTAATATGCACAGATTTAAGATAGATATTTTTAAAATATCCTTTTCATTATTTCTTTTTAATTAAAATTGAAATGATACGCTTTTTTTTCGCGAGCTTTGTAAATGTTACCAGTTTCGGAACTTCGGACAGGTACATGAGAGCAATGAGGGGGTTCCAAACAACACCACTTGGTTGCACCACCATCAGAACCCCCCCCCCCCCCCCCAAAAAAAAAAACCAAAAAAGCAGACACGCACAGAATGAGACGCAAGTAGTACAATGAACGTCAATCACATAGACACATCGAACATAAATGACTACACATAAACCAAATAGTCCAATGGGCTATCGGTGCCGACTTAAGACGGCCAGACTGTGTGGTTATCCTGCATTACGTGCGCACAACCCTCCCACTTTTCCGATTACCCAGAGGTCTCGTAGAACGTACAATTGTGGTGTAAAACAACCTCCTCACTGTTAGATGACCACACACGAAGAAGACCGCAAAACGCAGAGGCCCATGCAACACAGATGAACATGTAAATGGATATAAAAAGAGGGAGTACGTAATACAGTCAGTTTTCTGCCGGCTGTTGCGAGCTCATGCATGTTGTCGCCCGAGGAGTCCGACTGCCATTCAGAGAGGACAGGTGGTCGGAGCCCTGTCTTCTCTAAAGAGGTTTGGACAGGGCCTAACATGGATTCCCGTCGTCAAAGTCAGTCAGAGTACAAGTCTTAAAAATGCGCTGGTGCATGTTTATCCTTATTTTCCAAAAAAAAATCGCTTCTAACATAAGTATGGTGATATTAAAACATCATAATTTTACTAAAAGGAATGATGTATGTATTAATGCATTGTCTTTGAAATGATAAGCTGATAATAAGAAAATTTGCAAAATCAGTGAATATCTAAGAAAAAAAATCGTGAAAGAATTGTCATTTTCTGCCTTGAGAGGTGGACAAAATTTGGAGATTTTGAATTGCGACTTAACGCAAAACATTGGTTCGATTTCTTTCTAACTTTGACAAAAGATGCATGACATTATAGTTCATTAATGTTGCAATTATAAATAAAATTGAAAGTAGGGAAATATTGAGAATATGGTGAGACTGCCGCCTTTAAACCAACTTACGGTAAAACTTCGTTGCAGACAAATCATTTGTAACATTAAACATTAATATGAATCAGGATTTTTTCGTTGCTATTAAGGAGAAATATATTTATTTTTTTTCGTTTGCAGTAACGAATATACAAAATACATGTAGCAAATCATAGATTTGAAATAAAATTGCCGGAGGTGTGCCGTTTTTCCTTACTTTCAAATTTTCTCTCTTGCTTGAAGATCCTCTTTAGAAAAAAAAACCCATTAGACTGAATGAGAGAGGAAGAGGAGAAGAATGAAGTTATGTAGGCATGAATGTAAATACGGTAATCTCTTAAATTTTTTTACAGTTTTGATTTTAATGTATAACGACTTCCTCTTTTCGAAGGTAAGGAAATTCTTATATGAAACAACACAAAACTATTCTTACGTGTTTAATCGACATGCCTCTCTTTTAAGCAAAGGAAATAGCTTTTTCCGTTGATAATTCCCCAATAAAACAAAGCAATTGTTGCTTGATTTTTATGGTGAAATGTTAACAGCATCAACTTGTCAGTGAAGTTCTCGCATAATTGCCATTTCGCAGGTTTTGCCGTGGCTATCGCGTGAGTTCGTTTAGAACAAATGTATTTTACTCTTTTTCTCTAGCACGTTGATGCTATGAACATTTCCTCATAAAAACCAAGCAACAATTACTTTGTTTTATTAGGGGAAGATACTATGGAGAGAAGCAATCGTGTTAGTTTAGTTCAATGAATAATCTTTTCGTTTTCTAACATAGGGTTTGTGAACTATGTACTGAAAAAATAAAGCTACCATGTTTGCGTGCTATTTTTTACATTTGATGCCCACCATTGCATGTCCTGATGCAGACGGACTTTAATATCATGACGTCGTAAATAATGGCCCGTCACACAGATCTTTGGCGGGCCCTTCGATTATGTAGTGGAATCAGGGAAATACATGTTATACCATTTTCACATGGCTTAATTTCTGAATAATGATATGGCCTCATTGTGTAATATGTTAAACGTCTTCAAATTCAATAGCATCATTTACGAACAGATAAATTTTACAGCATGGACCAGACATTCACGTTTCGGGTACTTAACATATTATTTCAATTAAAATAATACTTCTTTAAATTTCCATTGCTAAATGGGGATTTTGCGGGAAAATACATCATTTTTAATGATAAATGATTGAATAAAACAAATAAACTATTCTCGTTTAATTTGAGTTCTGATTTCAAAGGTTCAAACTTCATGATAGAAACTATTTATTTCACTCTTTTATTCGAGATTACTCAAACAGTACTATAAACTCTGAGTTCAACGTTATTTTTTGGTCAAAACGTTAGGCACGGTCCATTTGATATTCTGTGGGGGGGGGGGGGGGGGGGGGAGGGGGGCTTGGGTTTTTTCGGAGCAAGATTTTTTTTTCGCCCCAGAACGGAGCAAAATTATTTTTTTTCTTGCAAAGTTGGAGCAAGAAAATTTTTTTTCTAACATAAGTGATGTGCGATATATTAAGAATGTTAATATTTAATCAATAGAAATTCTTTATTTTGACTAAAAACTCCAAAATATGACTTCATTTTTATGCACAAATTTGATTCACATCTAAACAGAGCTCGATCAAAGAATTTTACAACATAATCCTCAGTAAACAAAATTTATATAAGGTTCAAGTAAGCCTGGGTCTGAGTAAGAGGTTCTTCAAGACAAATTTTCAGATTTAGAATTGCAAATTGGTGAAAAACTGAAGTTCTCTTACCAAATTTGCACATGAAATTAGACTCTATTATGATACATGCATCTATTAATAGTAATACATCATACATATCTAAGCCTTTAAGGAAGCTCCTTTTTTCATTTAACGTGCATTCTTTGATATTTCATACAGGAACTTTATATTTTTTGACAGAAAACTATGGCAAGCGAAGCGAGCCAATATATTTTTGTAATATGAATTGAAAACTACGGCGACCGAAGCGAGCCGGAAAATTTTCAAGATTTTTAAGCGAAATTTTATGGTAATTCTTCAAATTCAGATTACTTGTAAGAGCAAGATTATTTTTTCTGTCACACTATAAAAAAATTTATTTTATTCATCAAAGTTCAGAGCAAAATTATTTTTAAAAAAACAAACCCAAGCCCCCCCCCCCCCCCCCCCCAAGAATATCAAATAGACCGTGCCTTAAAAGTATAGCATAAATTGATGTGCTATTCATAGCCACAGACATTTTTCTGAAACATTAATTCAGGTTCATACTGTATACTGTATTTTATTTCATTATCCCAATTGTAAGCAGGCTGTATTCATAAAAACACTTATTTAAAAGTCAGAAATGTTGTCAAAAAACCATTTGAGGGCTTTGTGTAAGGCTGCTAACCTCTTATATTTTGATAACAATTTAGAATAAAATAAGGGATTAATTTGATGAATTTTCAAACATAATGTTCAATTAATTTGTCGCGAAAGGAAATTTCCTCTGAGACACAAGCAAATGAATAAATATAATTTTGCAATATATAAAATTAATAGCATGTGTTTGTTTGCTTTGGTTCTTGTTTTATCCTGTGCTGTCACAGGGACCTGTATACAGGGATCTGGTCATTATCCATATTTGTCATTCGCTATTATTCTTTTCATTCAAATTGTAAAGTTATCATGTAAAACGTCCTCAAATTCAATAGCATCAGTTATAAGAACAGATAAATTGGCAGCATGAACCAGTCATGCACGTTTCGGGTATTTGAGAAGGTAGTCTCATGGTAAGTGACGTATCTCAAAATTGATCTCGCGAACGTTTGTTGTAACTAGCGTTTTCAGCGTTTGTTGTCACGCCAAGCATCAACATTACTTTATCATGACGTCATAATAGGGGAACTCCCCACGCGGTGCACGCAGGTAAACGGGATTTTTTCAGTGGTTGCTCTGTCTATTTTTCTTAGTTTGTATTTCATTTTCTGTTTTATTTCCTGACATTGAGCCAGATCGAAATGATGCATTACTTATAGATTTTTTTCCGACTTTTAAACATTTCTTTACTCTTTTGATATTTATAGTATCAACCATATCCCTTGACCTACGACATGAGCCATTCTGTAAATTTCGAAGGAATTCCGAGGTTATCTGAAAATTATGATCATGACTACTTCGATTTTATTTGAGCTTCATGATTGTAAATAGAGTACATTTATCTAAATTATAGGAGACCTTCATTAAGGATAAGTTCATCTAAAAGAGAAATGTATTGTGGTAAGGGGTACGGCTCGGCGATCTGGGACGATATTTTTCATTTAAAAAGATATAGTAATCGGAAAATTTGATAAATTTCAGAAGAGGACAGGAGGGAAGGTAGGTCCTTTTATACCCGCGCATTGGACAGATTAATGTGCTTCCCATTTTTCCTCCCGTGTTTAATCGCAGTCAAATGCACGAATTAATCTAAATTCTGATATAATGATATCTGTGTTCTTTTATTCGAATATACTTTACACTTTTTCGTAAGGATGTTGATTATATTTGCCGACAAGACATACAACGCTGTGATTAACCTTGACGTTAAGTATTGCGACGTAAAAAGAAGGGGTAGGGGTAAAGAAATTGCACTTATTCGGTAAAAATAGATTCGATTTCCCTTTAATTTGCACAGATTTAAGATAGCTAACTAATCTCTTTTCGGTTAGTAACTGTTATTTATTGAAATCAAATGATACGTTTTTTCATGAGCTATGTAAATGTGACAATTTTAGGAACTTCATACAGTTACATTTTTATCATTATTTTCTATAGATATTAAAACATAAAACTTTTAATGAAATGGTATGATGTATGCATATGTTTGAAATGCATAGCTGAAAATAAGAAAATTTGCAGAATCATGGAACATATGAGAACAAATTTGCGACCCACACAAAACGCTTGGTTCGAGTTCTTTCAAACTTTAGCATGACATCATGGTTCATTAATTTCGCAATAATGAAATAATTGAATGCAGTGAAATAATGGAGATATGATTAGACTTCGATTAGACTACACCCTTAACCATCGTCTGTTATGCTCAATCCAAACAATGTAATATGGTCAAAAGGTGTGAAATGTTAAACGTCTTTAAATTAGCATCATTTAAAACCTGATAAATTTACAGCATGGACCAGGCATGCACGTTTCGGGTACTTAACCCTCGTCAGTGATCCTTAGTCTAAACAATGTAATATGGCCAAAAAGTATGACAATTATGTCCAAAAATGTACCAAAAGACGTAGCAGAATGGGTGGGATATGATGCTACAGGACCCACGTTTTAGAAATTTCAAGAAATTTTGTAACAGAAATTTTAAATGCGTTGAAGAGACAGACGATCAACCGAAGTTGATCGAACTTGGCTACATGTGCCCTCGGGGACTCTTGGTCCACCAGCAGTGACACTCACCAAGTAGACTAAGTTCAAATGTTAAACGTCTTTAAATAAGCATCATTTAAAACCTGAAGTCATGTCCAAAAAAGTACGGAAAGACGTAGCAGAATGGGTAGCATTTAATGATACATGTCTCCATTTTCAGAAACTTTGATAACAGAAATTTTCGAATGCGTTTAAAGAATCAATCAACCGAATTAGATCAAACTTGTCTACATGTGCCCGCGGGGACACCTTGTTTAACCGAAGTGACATTCACAAAGTTGTACAAATCCTACACGTCCTCAAGTTCAATAGCATCATTTAAGAGCAAATATAAATTGGCAGCACTGACCAGATATGTACGTTTCAGGTACTCAACCCTCGTCAGTGATCCTCAATTCAAAAATGTAATATGGGATATGAGAGTGGAAGTTATGTCCAAAAAAGTAATGTAACGAAAGACAAAGCAGAATGGGTGGGATATGATATTAGATATAATGTTATTTTCATTGCTTTGTTCAAAATGATAAATGTTTAATTCATAGTCCTATAATAACGTTGTAGTATATCTCTTACGTTTTTGTGATGACGTCTTCAGGGATTACGTCGTTTTTCAGTGAGATTTCGCATCGCATCTATATGGAAGGCTCGTTATGTAATTATGGATTTATAAATATTCAAATAGGGTCGAAACAGTTTTGTACAAAAACTTACCTAAAAATTTTTATGAAGCATTTTAAGTTTTGCTGCAAGTATTTCTAGACATAGACAAGTTTTAGACAAATTTTAGAGGTAGGGTGACGAAAAACATTAATCACTTTAGACAAATCAAAATTTCTTCATTTTCACAAAATGTCACACAAATGATGATTTAGTTAATTCAAAATGCTTAACTTTGAAGAAATTCGAAACATGTAAATTTATCTTTATGCTATTTCCAATCCCGATATACGTAAGTATGTTTTTGTGAAACAAAACGTAAAATATATATTGAATAAATAGATGAAATTACAACATCCCCTTTTTTTCATAATTTTCCTGGATTTTACGTTGTTACCAATGCATGCCGCATGTATATTATCTTTTTATCAGAAAAACTAATATTCATACAAAAGGAAATGTTGTTTCATTGGGGGAGGGGAACAATGAACAATGTTGTATAAAACTGTCTAATTGAAGTACAGAATAATTATGAAAATATTCATGACCTTTTAGTCTCAGTTTCCATTGATCATCGCAAAATTCGTTAGAAATAAAATTCCTTTAATATTTTGAAGCAATATATCAATCAATGTTGTATGTTGTATAAAACTGTCTAATTTTAGTACAGAATAATTATGAAGAAATTCATGACCTTTTAGTCTCATTTTCCATTGATCATCACAAAATTCGTTAAAAATAAAATTCCTTTAAGATTTTGAAGCAATATATCAATCAGACCAAATACATTTGCATTATCTTAGAATTCTCTTCATATTTTTGATGATGGGTATTTTTATTTACGAAATCCGATGTGTCACTTTACTTATACACCGAATATTTCATTAAATATTGTAAGAACTGACTGGATATTAATCTGTAATGATGAATAGTGAACATTAGAAGGAGCCTGATTTGCCAGAAATATCTACCTATAAAGTTATTATCTCGCTCTGGAGGATAGCGATTTGTCATAGAATTAAATGAAACCTATTGATTAATGTACATTTCTCACAGAAACCGGAAAAACCATAGTCACGATATCCTCTCTTCATACGACCATCAGGAGCACCATGAAAGCCCTTTAGAAAAAAAACTATTACAGCGAGATAATTGTTAGTTTATAAATGACAAGGAAAAATATAGGATGTATTTTCCATAAGGCAAAATGTATGTCTTTACTATCTCAAATTTCAATTCTATGGGTGCTTCTGGTTAAATCTGTATTTCACGGAATATATCTTAACCGTTCATTCCTAGTGCATAAGTACGAGAAATATCAAGATTTTGCGAAATCTTTGGGGATTATATGTTATCAATCTTGTGTCTCTTTCAAGGGTTTTTTTTTTAAGCCTTACTGAAGGTGATATATCTGTATCATTATATAAACTTCTTCACGTCTTACCATAATATGCTTCAGAAAAGACAGGACTGAAACATATATTTGGTGTGAAGATTTTTTTATACTGATCTGGTGAACATGTCTTAATGAGTTGTTAGATCTAAACGTCTTCGAATTGAATAGCATCATTTAAGAACAGATGAATTGGCAACATGGACCAGACATGCACGTTTCGGGTATTTAACCCTCGTCAGTGATCCTCAAATCTAAACAATGTAATATGCCAAAAAGTATGAAAGTTACTTTGTCGAAAAAGCGTACCGAAAGACGTAGCAGGATGGGTGGGATATGATGCTACAGGACCCACGTTTTAGAAATTTCAAGAAATTTTGATAACAGAAATTTGGAATGCGACGAAGAAACGATCAACCGTCATTGATCGAACTTGGCTACATGTGCCCTCGGGGACTCCTGGTCCACCAGCAGTGACACTCACCAAGTGGTATAAATCTAAACGTCTTCGAATTGAATAGCATCATTTAAGAACAGATGAGTTGGCAACATGGACCAGACATGCACGTTTCGGGTATTTAACCCTCGTCAGTGATCCTCAAATTTAAACAATGTAATATGCCAAAAAGTATGAAAGTTACTTTGTCGAAAAAGCGTACCGAAAGACGTAGCAGGATGGGTGGGATATGATGCTACAGGACCCACGTTTTAGAAATTTCAAGAAATTTTGATAACAGAAATTTAGAATGCGATGAAGAAACGATCAACCGTCATTGATCGAACTTGGCTACATGTGCCCTCGGGGACTCCTGGTCCACCAGCAGTGACACTCACCAAGTGGTATAAATCTAAACGTCTTCGAATTGAATAGCATCATTTAAGAACAGATGAATTGGCAACATGGACCAGACATGCACGTTTCGGGTATTTAACCCTCGTCAGTGATCCTCAAATCTAAACAATGTAATATGCCAAAAAGTATGAAAGTTACTTTGTCGAAAAAGCGTACCGAAAGACGTAGCAGGATGGGTGGGATATGATGCTACAGGACCCACGTTTTAGAAATTTCAAGAAATTTTGATAACAGAAATTTAGAATGCGATGAAGAAACGATCAACCGTCATTGATCGAACTTGGATGTGATGTTTTGCCGTAACGGTTACTGATTTCAATTCAAACTTATTGAAATAGGATTTTAGAGGAGATGTTTTGTAGTAAGTTAAGTAAATTCAAATATACTGAAAAAGGATTTTCGATGTGATGTTTTGAAGTAACTTGATTAAAGTTAAATTTACTGAAAAGGACTTTAGATGTGATGTTTTGTAGTATTTTATGTAAATGTAAATTATCTGAAATGGTATTTTAGAAGTGTTGTTTGTCATGATTTAATTCAAATCTCCAACCAGACTACGACATAGCAATTGCAAAAGAGAATCACACATTGAAAGCAAAGAAGCTCAACATCGACGGAAGAAATCCAACTAATCAAACATATAACTGGCGAGATGAGAAAAGTATTAACAAAAACAAAACTACTTGTAGATGGCATCACAGAGCCAAATCAATAAAAAACAAAATTAATTTGAAAAAAAAATAAAGATTTTTGTAATGGCGTATAAGCAAGGATTACATCAAAATGGACTTTGTTACTATGTTAAACATCTTCAAATGCAAAAGCATAATTTAAGAACAGATAAATTGACAGCATGAACCAGAGATGCGTCTTCCGGGTACTAAACTAATATGTCCAAAATGTACTGAAAGACGTAGCAGGATGGGTGCGATATCATGCTACATGACCCACTTTTTAGAAATTTCAAGAATTTTGATAACAAAAATATCGAATGCGTTGAAGAAATGATCAACCAAAGTTTATCGAACTTGGCTACATGTGCCCTCAGGTACTCCTTGTCCACCAGCATAACATATGTAAAAACGATTTTCAAGCTTCTCTATTTTCAGAACAATATGCATGTGAAAATTATGTTTTCCTCCTCTCGCTTTATGTTTAACAACTTACTATTTGAGAGGGAGCATTCTTCTTCGATTAAACCTCTTATAGAGAAGACCATTTAAAAGCGGCTAGGAATTTATTTTCCTTCAAACCGAAAGTCAACAGTACAAATTGTATACAAATGTATGTATATTTAGTATTGAATTTCGTGTATGCAAATTTCCGAGGCTTGATATAAATCAGAGATAACAAATGAGCATTAAGTTACAAGAACTTGATCAATAAAGAGGTTATTGAAAGACCGACTCTTTTCAAACTCCCAGACAGAAATGCCATCTTATTCTCTTGAAAAAACAATTTGCGGACAAAAAGGAGGGAAAAATCAAGCTAGTTTCTATGGTAACGATCAAAGTGGGTTAAAAGGATGCTTGCCTAGCAAAAAATTATTTATTAATGAGTTCAATTTCCCACACCTTATTGAATAACATTAATTCTATCTTGGTCCTGCCAAGATCTGAATAAGATTCTAAAAGTATTTCATTCTATGCTAAAGGAAACTTGCAAATCCGGTCCGTCTTTCAAGTTAAAAGTAACAATAGAAGTTATATGAATCGATAGTTTGTAAATGGATACTGAGAGACCGAGGTTGTAACCATCTGAGACAGATAAGAGCTATCTGAGGCCATAATGACAAATCAATCGTATGCTCTCTCTTGTATCTTGGTTCATCAATACGACTATCTTGTTAGAACGCTCTTATTGGTCAATTGTTAGACGCATTAAGTTGATTTTCTTTTAATTCAATTAATGTAAATTTAACAAAAGAGTAATTACGTAAAGTGTTTTAAGATTAAATCAACGTCACTCAAAGAAACAAAATCGAAGCGGGTTATATATTGTTTCTGCATCGGTTTTTGTCTATACATCAAAAGAATTCAACTTGAAAAATTATTTAAGTCATTTCATTTTGTTACACTTATTTGAAACATAAATTTTCATATTTCTAGAACAACAGCTCTTTTTTTTATTTTTCAAAACTGACAATTGACACGCATTGGATTTTAAAATGGATTCTTAGAATCGGTCCCATCAAATGTATATCAGTCAAAACACTGCGTTCAGAAACGAAGAATTATCCATTTATCCAGGTAAAATAAAGTTACTATACGACATCTGAAATGAAGTTACTGTTTGCTCCTTCATTCATTCTGGCGTATTCTGGTTGTCGTCGGATGCCAACGCTTTTGACGTTGGTGTTTACGCATATGTGAAATACTGGCGCTAAGGTGTTATACGGAATCGTGGAAATGACTAGATTATTTAGCATTATTAAAAATTTCCATAAATATCTTCAAATAGTTTTTATTTTTTTCTAGCAGTTGCCGGAGCGTGATAATCCTCCTTTGGTTATTTTGTTGTCTCACATACAGATGCACGACCATATTTCTATTAGATTAATTCCACACACTGAAATATACATTAAAAATTTTCTATGATAGTATTTAATTGTTTACTCGAACCTTTAAGGACATTTTGATGTTTGTACCTCGGCGAATTCTCTTGTTTGGTGTCACATTTGATAATTTTTGCTTAGCCTTGGGCTCTGTAGATATTGCTCATATCGACAATACCGTTCTTCGTGCTTCTATGATTTGATCTGTTAGTCAACTTTTCCCCTTCTCATGAGAGTTGTTTGCGCTGTTGGGGATTTCCGTCTCATCTTTGTTTTGTTTTGTTTTTCAAGGTTTAGTAAGTCCATTGACAATTGGTTTTGGATTTTGATATTTTTTTGTGTTGACTTTTATTCACTTATTTCACCGCTGAAAACACGACTTTAACGTCATTTTCAATAATGGACAGTCAAAGGTAAGTTCCTTGACGAAAGAATCCTCATTGTGATGACACGTACATCACATGGAAAGAACTTTATATCCCAATGAAAATTGATTTCCGGGCTTCTTTGATAATTATAATTTCAAATTTAATATCTATCATTCTTTTTTGTGTAAAACATCTTCCTTTAATAAACGATCAATTTCGCATCGAAAATCATGATTTTCACAAAGCAGTATTATAAGCTCGATCGTAGCTCCGAAAATACAAATAAAAATTTAATACAAATTAAAAAAAAATACACCTAAAATAAAGTAAATAAAACTACAGAACGTTGAAGAAATCCAAAACGAAAAATCCCTTCTTACTTCTATCTTTATAGTTACTATAAATACAGTACAATATCTAAAACATGACTTGACGCTTCTAGACATCGATATCACGAAGAAAATGATAAATGATCTTTTTTCAAGATGTAAATTTAGATGAAAATAAAAACGAGTTCCAAACGAAAAACGTTGACATGCACATCACAGTCGTAGCTTCCTCGAAATGAATTATTTTCTCAAATACAATGTACTAGCACTCAGTGATTGACCTTGACATGAAAGTGTCCATTATTAAGACAAAAGAAATCGATCAGTTGACTGGTCAGGCATAAGCTACGTGTACCTGGTCATCATCCCTTGACCAATGATACGGTTCACGTGTGTCCAAATTTCTACAAAAGGATCTACCTGTGACTGTACATTATTAAAACAAAAGATTCGTGTTTCAAGTGGGAGAAAAGCCTCAAACAATCCATTATGTCAAACAATCCATTATGTCAGAGAAAGAACAGATCTCGGTCCTGACGGGCCTAGATCAGTACTTTCTATGAAATAATGGATAGTTTTCGGCTTTTCTCCCTTACTCAAAGAATTCCAGAAAAGCAAACTAAATTCAAGACAAGGTAATAGTTCTCTCTGAACTGTTTAAAGTAAAGTGCTTTGGTTAATGACTTGTACTCAGGGATATGCTTGGTGACTCCTTGTTCAACCTTATATATATTAATGGAATAAATTTCAACGATTTCCATTTCGTGCGGTCAGGATCTTGCATAATTGATAAGTACTTAGCATATATGAAGATAACACGAGTCATTAACTTATTATAAAAGGCAGACTTGACTGGGCTATATGTTTATAGAAATACAAAGCACTAAACGTTAATCTTAATTTTGATACGCTGTCAAGACATTCTGATCACCTTACTTTTTAATAAAAAAATGCACAGCTTATATTTTGAGTTATCAGATAAAAACAGTACACTGCATATTGGTAGGAAAAAAACATCTCATACAAATGTCGATATAAATACATTAGAAACAAAAAACCAAAAGAAAATTAGTATAAAAAGTTATCAAAGGATGTACTGGCATTCTCCAATAGAGAAATCAGATTAGGTTAACAGGTATAACTTAGAGTGTTTTGCTTTGTAGCCATAACTGCCATTTCAGTAAGATTCCACTTAGACAGGATACCCTACGATGTCCACAATGCAGCAAAGCTATTACGTTCCACCATCCTGTAAATGGAATATGAAATTCCACCTTCTCCGACACTCAAGTACGTTCTTAGTACATTTTGCTTCGTGCTCTAGCGAGTTTTTTCGATTGGAGTCCAAGTTTGTCACGATTGTATTCTGTTCTATCAAGCTTTATTTTGTCCAATTAATACAATGTCAAGAAAGACAGGATGCAGATATTTCAAATGAGAACATCATCAAGTTTTATTTTTTAAAACTGCTTTCATCATATCGACGAAATACGTGGCACTGCATGAATCAGTGAATGAAGGTCAAAATCAAAACCCAAAATCAGATCCCTAATCACCATCAAAAGACTTAAAGATACTGTGTTCCTGAAAATAAATTTTATTGAAAACGTAATACCTAGGGTCTAGAAAGAGGAAAAAGGGAGCCATAAAAAGTTTTATTTGAAAATATGCAGTAACGACCCTAATATAGTCGATTTTTAATAATTAAATATCCATATATCTATTGTAAAAACTCAATACATTGTAGGTGGCACCAGTGAAATGAATTAGAGCTGCGCACGCCAAATTCAAAACTACGTTTTTAAAGGTCTATATCTGCAAATGTATGCGTTAGATTCGCCTGAAAATTTGAATTTATACAAATGAGAATGTATACTTTCATATGAAAAGAAAGATTTTGTATTACAAAATGTTGTGAAATTATTTAATTTTCAGGGACTCCGTCCCTTTA
Organism: Pinctada fucata; assembly: GCA_028142955.1. Lineage (NCBI taxonomy): Eukaryota > Metazoa > Mollusca > Bivalvia > Pterioida > Pteriidae > Pinctada > Pinctada fucata. The sequence continues at coordinate 24,798,671 of AP027113.1, read as the reverse complement.
AAAATTCTTTGAAAAATTTATAAACAGAACTTCCTTACGATGAAAGAAAATAGGACAAACAGACGGAGACAATAACACAGCTTCATAGACAAGGAAGGACAACGTAATCTAATGTACAATCTCCAAATTCTGATGCAAGTATGGAATGCATATTTTAATAATAAATTGTTATTTATTGTTATAGATTTTCACTATTTTTCCAACTGTTTCGAATTTACACTTGAAAGTATCTCTACGTTGATACTTGCATTAAAAACTCTATTAGGGAAACATCACGATATAAGTACAGAACACAGACATTATAGACACTAGAAAAGAACTAAAAAACAAGCGCGGAAAAGATTGTCATATAAAGTGCCTGCAAATATGATCGTTTTTCTCCCCTCCCTTTTTTCTTTGACTTTACGGCTATTTCAGACAGTCATGATTCGGAAAAAGAAAAAAAAGGTGTCATATTTTCACATAGAAGCTTGTTGTCATGGATCTACAATCGCATCCTCCTGAAAGTGAATTCAGAATTGTTGGTGCCGAGCTCCTGTGATTTTCAGGCACCTGTGGACATATCAATTATCTAGTTTCTACAAATCATTTCTTTCATATTAATAAGTACTGAAGTTTGATGATTGATCTTGATCCTTTAAATTATTAGCAACAAAATGTACACCTTGTCATGGCTTGTGTTTCAGTACACATGATGTACATTGCCCTTTACTGTACGAACATGCGTGCATGACTACCTGCTATGAACCCCCCCCCCCCCCCCCCCCACACACACACACACACACACACCCTCACCCGTACACATGGTCAGAATTTTTCCGAACTTTACATATATATGTTTTCCATATATCTATGAATTATTTTCTTGAATGTCATTGTCGATCCTCAAATTTGATTGGCTTACACAGCCATGTGACCTTTCAAGGGCTTTTCTCGAATGTTCTATATGCAAAATGAAATTGTGAAATGTGAAGTCGTATATTTCAGAAAACGAATATGGAACTGGGGCAAATATACCCTCCTTCTAACATTAGAAACGTCTTGCAAGAATCGCCTTGCTTATTTAATGATACTCGAGAAGTCGGGGATTAGAATGGAAGCATAAATCATTGGAAAATTAAGAAATAACAACTAGCTAGCTGTGGTTTATTGTCCAGTAATTCCACGAATCGCATGAACCAATCAGATCATCACCGAGCCGCGAAGCGGCGAGGTGATAATTTGATTGGTTCATGAGACGAGTGGAATTACTGGACAATGAATCACGGCTAGCTAGTTGTTATTTCTATTCTAATATTGCACGTGAATGGGCGGAGCTTAGCGCACTGGAAGTTTGTTGGAGTTTTACACCAGGCGAGTTCTATGGTACATATAGGGAGAAAATTTCAAGTCATATTAGAAATAAAGTTAATGGTAAGTGTCCGTCGCGGGTTTTGAACATTAGATTTTCTAAGATTTGTTTTAGGAAAACATAATTAATGATTACACGTTAATTAGAAATAATTGCTTCTCGAAAATTATCAAATTCACATTGTCATATCATATGTTATATCATCCTATCACACCATTTATCTCTGTTCTCTTCGTTTCGACGGAGAATCGGCTAATTCGTTCCTTTAGTAGTATAGATATTTGGTTTTAGTTAATTCAGTCCTTGAATGCTAGAAGGTCCTTGGAAATAATTCCCTACTATTGAAAACAATACTCAATTATCGTAGTTGACAGGCGATAACAAGAGAGTGAACAGTTATTAATTGTCAAAGAGAAAACGCATCCCATAGGCATTTCTGTAATTATCGAAGATAAAAAGGTACGTGTATATTGTTTTTCTCCTGCCCATATATTTTGCAAAATGTTGCATTATTTCTACTCAACATTCCGTCATGTGACATTTAACCTCAGTTTTTACATTTCAATATAATTGTATGTATATGTTTGAACTCAAAGATACATCATCCACTCCATTGCAATTCTGATCCTTGAGACACAAATCATGGCTACACAGGCATAACATATTATACACCATGCCACAACTTTGGAAACACAAATAAGGACATTTATTGAGGACCTCCAAATATTTCCTGCCCAATAAAGTATCCTTAATATTTTCAGACTATTGTTATATAACCGTGCATCCTTGACCTAATTGGAAATCAATAGCTTTTGCCCACTTTATCATTGACTACTCACGTGTAACAATGAATGACCACCTGCTATAGTCTATGACGTTTATTACCAGACTCCCTGTTATTATTCTGTTATTACCACATATGATGAGTGAATATGTATGAAGTGTATTACTGTTGATTGCACAGAATTAAAGAAACGCGAAGCAAATGAGTTAAAGAAGATTCTGACGATAATCTCGACAGCACTCACAATAGAGCACAAAATTAAACATCGACGTACCCCTAGCAAGCTAGAGGTGGGACCAGGTGCCCGGGAGGAGTAAGCATCCCCTGTTGGCTAGCCGCACCCGCCGTCGATGTTAATGAAGCATGGAAATGAAAATATAAAAAAATCATGCACTATCTGACGTTATGTCTATATAGAAAGTGCTATGGCGACAATGTCAGGGAAGTATATTCAAAACACTTACTGTCAAACCCCTCGCGGGGAACTTTTTTACGAGCTCCACACGGCAAAGGGCATAAGTGTGACACAAATAAGTTAAAGAAGATCCTGACAATAATCTCAACAGCACTCACAATAGAGCACAAAATTAAACATCGACGGACCCCTAGCAAGCTAGAGGTGGGACCAGGTGCCCGGGAGGAGTAAGCATCCCCTGTTGGCTAGCCGCACCCGCCGTCGATGTTAATGAAGGATGGAAATGAAAATATATAAAAATCATGCACTATCTGACGTTATGTCTATATAGAAAGTGCTATGGCGACAATGTCAGGGAAGTATATTCAAAACACTTACTGTCAAACCCCTCGCAAGTACACAAATGTGCATGGGATGATTCCATAGAAAAATAAAACAGAAAAAACAAAGAGTGCAACATGTTTTGAAGACGTTTAACATTTATACCACTTGGTGAGTGTCACTGCTGGTGGACCAGGAGTCCCCGAGGGCACATGTAGCCAAGTTCGATCAATTTCGGTTGATCGTTTCTTCAACGCATTCTTAAATTTCTGTTATCAAAATTTCTTGAAATTTCTAAATAGAGGGTCCTGCAGCATCATATTCAATTTGTAGACGTTTAACATGTATCAAATTCTGTACACAATCTTAAAGTTATCCGGATGCAGACTGTCTTCACACAACTGTTCAACAAAAACAAGAAAACACGAAATGTCAAGAGCCCACACTCATTCAGATCTTTATTCGGTCAGGAATACCTTGAACGCAAAATATGATTTGCTTTACACGACAAAGGCTTGAATCTAATGACACAATACAAAGCGATTACAACGTTGGACTGCTATTTGGGTCCTTGGATACCTTTTGCTAACATAAAATTTAATGACGAATCTTAGAATCTGTGTTAATTTAATACCTGTTATTAATGCTTCATGGAAAAACATTACGGTAACCTATAGCCTATTATGGGAAAACTGTTCATCAATATTAGCATAATATGACAATACGTTTGAATCCGTGCGCTGTATATAAACCATTGAACATTCTCAGAGAAAACCTTTCATCGGTCATGAACGATTTATAGAATTACTTCTGTTTAATCTGTCAGACACTTGCTTACCATGCAGAAAAAATATATTTAGAGCCTTTAAATGGAGAAATCTTTAAATTTAGTCATACTAGTGTTTAACGTCTTCAAATTCATTGGCATCATTTTAGAGCAGATAAATTTACAGCATGGAGCAGACATGCACGTTAGACTAATCATTATCGATGTTACAACCCCCCACCCCCCACTACTCCGCAAAAGGAAAAGATATCCTAATAAACCTTATCTCTGTCCTGGGAACTTTGATATGTGATCATTAAATTTAATAAGTCTTTAACGTGACCATTCGCATCAATTATTAAACAAGTCAAATTTACAGAATGGACAAGGTATGCACGTTTTATGTATTGAACCCTCGTCCGTGATCCTAAAGCCAAATCAATGAGTATCCAAACAGTGAAAGCATATTCAAAACATTTTAAAAAGTGGAAGGATTTACTGTTTTTTAAATTGAAGATAGTCTGCAACGTCTTATACAAAAGACCCTAAAGATATGCTTTCAATTAAAGTTCCATGTAATTTGAAAATTTCAGAATATTTGATAGCCATGTTTGTTGATGAAAATGCTCGAACACAAACTTGGTATTACATAAAGTACTTGTACTTGCTTCCTGTACGTTTTATACTTTTTAAGTAGTAGGTAGTAGAAGAGAAGATATATTCATTAAAGGGCCCGCCAATCAAATAATACCTATGTCTGATAAAAGATCGGTTCGTCAATGCCTTAGCTTTGTAGAGGATCTTCCTGAAAGGTTTTGTGAAATTCTGTGAAATTGGTACGAAGAAGTCGTAAATCAACTACGGAAGCAAAGAAGCCCTAGGCGGCAACATTTTTGAATGATAAGCTAAAAATAAAACAACTTTGGTAGAGGACCTTAAGCACAATGTCACAAACAATCAAAACCCTTTGCGATGATGTTGGCAGATAATTTTGCAGACTATGTAATCACGGACGGACGAAGTGAAAGGACAATTTCTATAACACTTGAGTCTTTGAGTTGAATTAAAACTGAAGGAAGATGGTCGTCATAAGTCGGCAAGGGTTGCCCATTGTTCTCGTAAATTTATGTGTGGTCTTTTGTGTTTCGCGCTTCTACATGTATGGAATTAATTGTTTTCTTTGTCCCGTGTGTGTCTGTTTCTGTGCATGTGAGCTCTGTATTTTTGCATTGGGTATTTTGGGGTTTTGCTGTTGGTGCTGCAACCGAGTGTTATATAAGATCCCCTCATTTCTTTCAAAGGTATAAAACATTCATGTCAGATTGAAATTGAAATAAGAAAAAGAAGACATACATACTGCTCGTCACTATCATTTTAGACCTTAACTTTTATATGACAAACCACCATAAAACGGAACTAAATGACATTCCATAATTAAGGTAGCATTGTAAAGCCCAACACGACCTCATTGCAATCGACACAGTGTAACAAACACGCAAGAATGCAACAAATAGCAGTAGTAGTGCAATCTTATCACAAAGACTAACAGACTAGGGCAATGAGACTACGTCAGCGTCAACAAACAACGGACTTACAGCAAATTATATTTGTCATCATACAAACAAACTGACTCGGGCAATGAGACTATGTCAACAAAGGAAGTGACTATGACAACAAAAAACAGAATTAGAGCAAATTTCAATTGAAATCACACAAATAAACAATAAAGAAGTAACTAAACATTATTCAGTCTCAAAGCCGAGAAAGCAAGGCCAAATCGTGAGAATTCCCATCAAAACCGTTATGAACCCCGGAATGAACAACATTCCGAAAAGAGACCAGGTGCCCGGGGAGAGTCAGCGTCTCCTGATTGCATTCAACACCCGTCACAACAGCTCCATGGAAACCTGTCAAATTCGGTGATTGTCTCGATGTACATTTTGATGTACAGTTCAAGTAAGTATGTCTTGTTTGGTGATGTCGACAGCCATTCAATCACAATGTAGAATGTCACTGATCATTCTGGAAAGGGGAATCTGATATGCTTTTATTATATTCCCGTAGCAACGGAAGAACTTCCTCAATGACTTCAGTCGTTGTGACAAGTACAAGTAGCTTACTTGCAAGCCGTCTGGCTCTAATGATGAAATCTTCATATTTGGAACATGCCCTGGCGTACCGTATTAGCTGAGAGACAAAAACGCCATAAGCAGGAGAAGACGGAATGTTGCTACTCATGAAAGGGAAGTTAGTTATGTGGAAGCTGAAATCGTCACGCTTGTCATATATTGAGGTGTTCAAATGGCCGTTTGAGTCAAAAGATAGAAGTGAATCCAAGTACGAAGCGGATTAGAGCAAACTACATTTGTCATCACACAAAGAAACATACTTGGGCAACAAGAGTAAACATCGGAAGTACAGCAAACTACATTTGTAATCTCACAAACAAACAGACTGGGGCAATGAGAGTGGTCAGTCCAAGATTAACAAACAAAACAAAACAATAGACACAAATAAGTCACTGAACTTGAGACAGTCCATTTAATCAATGTCTTTCAACATCGTTTCCATCTTTAGATATAATGAATTAAAATTAATTCTCTAGATAGCACCTTGATAAGCAGATAAAAATTTGCAATTTGAAGAACAAATCGGAAACAGTTTAAGATCGTAAATCGTTTTGCAGACGCTAGCATGTTTTGCTCGCTTTCCTCTCGTGGTTCGCGCCAGTGTCTGTGATAGAATGACAGGTCCCTGAGGAAGTAATCTGATGTCATTATCATAAATCTGAAGGTGACCTTCCCCGGACTACTGGTACTTCTTTATTGTTTGTTTACGGTAAGATATGTTTACCGGCCATATTGGATTTGACGTGTAGCATTCTTGAAAATATGCCGTTCTACAGAAATAAGTCTCCAATTTTAATCATTTTAATACAACGTTTTCTGTACTACAACTTCTACATTTTCCGATCTTTCCGAGCTATAACTGCATCAACATTTTTCACGACGACCATTAGAACTTAGTGCACTGAATTGCGCAGCTACCGCTCTGCAGAATTTATCATTAGTACTATAAACTACCTTAAGGGGTATGGACAAAATGTCATTCGCCATATTGGATTTTATGTAGTGTATTATTGAAAATATTTCCATACACTGAGTAAAGAATCCAACTTTAACTACTTTCACCCCAAGTATTCTCTACCTAAAATAGTCACATTTTCCAGGAAAATGAGACTTAACTTTTCACAATAGAACACTTTTAAATTGATGCACCGAACTGAACAGCTGAACCTAAGAATAATTCATGAATATAATTGTAACTTACCTTAAACATTACATTGATTGTATGTCTACAACCATCTGTCCGTCAATTTTGAGTGCAAGATCTCTTTATCTTATAAATCTTTTACATGTTTATAAAATACGGTGTCCTTTCGAACACGAAGTTTTACAGGCAGCTATTTTCACGTGCCGATTCGCCCCAACATAGGTAGAAAAAATAAATGATTCTAAACATCATTTGGTAATTCACTCGAATTTCGACTGTTTGTGATTCATTAATTAATTATTTACATGATTTATCTCAGAAAAATGGTATAGTATTGTGAATTATTGGTAACAATTTACAGATGTGCAACATTCCGAGGATTATACTCTGGAAATTTCTCTATGTTGATATGGTCACTAGCCCCACACGTGTAATGCCCTGTTCACACGAGTGCGCATTAAATCTAATTCGCATTAGATTTGATGCGCTTTATTCTAATGCGAATTAGATTCGCATTGCGTTCACACGACACATTCTAATGCGCATTAGATTTTGGTACATTTGCACTGAGAGCCGTATACTTTAGATAGTAAAAGGATCGAATGCATGCCTGTATGTTGTTTTGCTCATAATAATTTACCTCTTTGTAAGTTTGGCTTATGCATGCATTGCATGACGTCATTGTGAGATAAAATGACGTCATAATATAATGTTACTCTACGTAAGTTAAGAGACGCAGTATAGTTACTTAGAGGGTTCATTGTGAATGAAATCAAGTATTTTTACCTCTTATTCTATGTTTCGAGGTCCATGGGTGATTAAAAGTGCCCAGTTATGATGGAAATGTACTGTAGAATTCTAGTAAATCATATACGCATGCGCCAGATTTAATGCGAATTAGATTCGCTTTGCGTTCACACGGCAAAATCTAATGTGCATTAAATCTAATGCGAATTAAACTAATGCGCATTAGATTCCTCGTGTGAACGCAGCTAAAATCTATTGCGCATTAAACCCGTCGTGTAAACAGGGCATAAAATGAATAAAGCTGGTATTTTGAGAAAGTTTGATCAAAACTGGAGGACAAATGTTTGTAGACGTATGATCATAGTAATGTTTAAGGTAGGTTTCTAGTACTAATCATGAATTCTGCAGAGCTGCAGCTGTGCAGTTCGGTGCACTAAGTTCAAATGGTCGTCGTGAAAAAATCTAGTAAATTACCAAAAGGACTTTAAAATCTCTTATTTTTCTACCTATTTTCAGGCGGATTGCTACCCGTAAAACTCGTGTTCGACATGAACCCATTTTGTATAAACACGAGATGTATAGATTATGAGAAAGTGTACTCAAGATCTAAGGACAAATGTTTGTAGACATACAATCATTGTAATCTTTCAGTTAAGTTTTAGTAATATAAGTGAATTCTTCTGAGGTGTACCTGTGCAGTTCGATGCATAAGGCAAGAAGTTTTCATGGAAAACATGGGAAAATGTAGTTTTCAATAATACACTTCATAAAATATGGTGAATGGCATTATGGTCGTACTCCTTAAGTTAAAGGTTACTGTTCGATTCCGATGCTTATTCTTTGTAATATCTCATAATTCTACATTTGTTAAATATAAATAAAGTTAAACAGAAATTATTATTATTGATATCTTTTGTGTTTAAATAAATAGTTTATATAAATAAAGTTTAACAGAAATTATTATTATTGACATTTATTTTTCATTTTGGTATGATATATAAAGTTGGTCAAATGAAATTCAATACCACTGCTATACGAACTAGTTAGCATACCTGACCCAATCTCTTTCACACAAGCGCTCTGCTACCCTTCGCTTTTATCTCTGTCTTCATCACGGCGTAGGAATTTGAACAAAGTATAGTAATTCTACACTTGAAGTTCCTTTAGGCAACCACCAGATAATCGTTTTTAGATTAATTCTAATCAATTCAAGTTGAGGATGCAAAACATTTTCTCGGATTTTCGTAAAGTCAATTTGTTTATAACGAAGCATGTCTTTCACCTCGACTCTGTAATAGCCCGTACATTACACCTTTCAAACATATGAAATTTTGAAATAACCACTAGATTCTGAAAAAAAGATATGACGTCATTTCATTCATTCTTGTAATATTGAGAGCCGTCGACAGAGCCAATAAAGCCAACGCTAACGCAACAAAATATGCCCGTTTGGGTTCATTTTCACAATATCTAAGTACTATAACTCTGTAACGACAAATAAGGTGAACATGAAAATAGAAAGGCGGCTTCCTTTCCACAGTTAGATCACAAAGTATAAATATCATGTAAATATGTTTACCAATATTCAAGTCATTGCATTCCATGTGCATATAACTCCCTCCCATTTCACATAATTTCTCGATTAATGGACAAAATATTAAGAAACCTGGCACATATGTACATGTAAAAGAACATCCGTTTTTTTCTTGAAGTATACAAATTTCAAAATATTTCACATGTCTAAAAAAATTAGATTTTTAAAGATCTTTTAACTATTAAAGGATATTTTCACAGTATTTAAGATTTTTAAGTCCCATAACTCTGTAATGACAAATCGAGTGAAAATCGAAAGGCAGCTTCCTCTCCACAGTCTTATAAGAATGTATTGATATCATGAAAATCTGTTAACACATATTCAAGTTATTGCGTTCCATGCGCCTATACTTTGTCCATAGCTTAACATATCTGTGCAAATACCCCCCCCCCCCCTTACACATAATTTCTCGATTATGCGACAGCAAAATAAATAGTATTACCCGTTACATATCATATGTCAAAGAACATCCCGTAACTCCGTAACGACAAATCGAATGAACCTGAAAATCGAACGACGGCTTCCTCTTTACGACTTCATCACAATGAATTTCATGAAAATCCGTTGAAGCATATTGAAGTTATTGCGTTTCATGAGCGGACGGACAGACAGACAGAATGACGGACCGTGCCATTCCATAATACGTCCCGTCAAATGACGGGCGTATAAAAACGAAAAGTAGCGGAGCGCCTGTTTTGACTTTTCGCAACCGCAAAAATCAAATTTTGTGGCGCCACCTTCAATTAATACATGTAGCGTCTTGTCCGATCCCAAATGACTTCTTTGCAACATCATTTGCAAAAGTATTTTGTAAAATAACTATTTTAAACTTATAGATAAATTTCGTTTTCAGGAAGCAAACATTTGGTTTTTAGTGGGGGTGGGAAGCTAATTTCAGGGTCCGAACTTTTTTCCTCTAAAATCTTGTTTTTTCAAAGTCTCCCCTCAAATATAAATCAAATGGTTGCTCTCTTACATCTTACAAAAGAACACTAAGGGAATAAGTATAAATGTTTAAACAACAAATTCCCGATTTATACCTCTGAGTTAAGGTTTCTTGACAATGCCCTGATGGGCTATGCATGTAGCTTGAAACTTAGGTCTTACCATTTGTTTTCTCTGTTGAGCGTCAGGTGTTGCCTCAAAAACCAAACTACCTATCACGCAAAGGAAAACTAAAACAGATTTGAACCACAGACATTGCAATTACAGCAATATTTAATTTTAAAATAATTACAAAATAGAACTTTTCTCTAAATATATACAATAAGGTGTACATTTCTTATTAGTTTTGTTTGTCATGATTCATTGTTTCTTTTATAAAGCTAAATCATTGAGAATTTTTATCATACTAAAATATATATTCTATTGTTATTATTAGTGCTGTACATGTATATGCATATTCATACAAACAATATATCATCGGTGATGATCGAATCTATACATCGCTCATATACATGTATGTACAAGTCTATAGACAGTATTGTCTCACATTTAAAATGTCTAATGCAAAGGAATGCAATTAGTATGAATAAGTGAAACACGTCAATTTTCAAATTTGTCACTTCGTGTTCTCTAACATGCCTTACTGCTTAATTTTCTATTTATACCTCTTATGATTTCTAGTTTGTGTACTCCTTGTAATGGGCTATTCCGGGAATACCCTTTAAACCCCCCCCCCTTCCCTTTTGGAAGGGTATCAAGTAAAGAATCATTCTGGAAATCAAGTACCTTCAATGGGAGGGGGTTAGATATTTCCGGATTAGCCCAATCCTCTAATGTCAAGATGGGCTACATGATGTTACAACATACCTATTCTTACACCTAATGTCCACATCTTTCTTTGCTTTGTGGGCAGACATCTCTAAGCAACCCGAAAATGAAATGGAATCAACTGATAATGCCATGAAACATGAAAGGAAAACTTTCTCTTTTTCTTTTAGTTTTTAGAAAGCTTACTCATTGTCTTTTTGTGTGTCAAAATGTCAGTGTCAAATTAAAAGCTTTCTTGTTGATTGATTGTAAATGTAAAAACCCAAACGTCTTAGGGATCTTTGATGATACAAGAAATTTCAAACCCATAACCGAAAAAACATTCAGGACATTTTTTGGAGAGAGGGGACTTTACACCCTCAAAAGCTTCTCGCCCGATGCCGCTTAACATAGTAAAACATTGGTGAGGCCTTACTGTTAGTACTCCTGAGGGGTTAAACAATGGAAGCCATCTTCTTGTGTTTCTTGGTTCCTAATTTCATTTACATGTATCGACCTAGCCATTAATGCCATATTTTAAATATCTGCCGTGTGATTTTGTCTGATTTATCGATCCGGACATTCTTGTCAAGAAAGATGTTTCTTCAAACACATCGAGGTATAACATAATATGGTTTAAATTCATTAATTTCTTATCTCAACGATTTTGTTCAAAGTATACGACGTATGGTTTTAAATCTCACTGGTGTAAAGCAGATGCACGTACCATCGGGTACCTACATCTCGTCATGGCGACAGGCGATGCCGATTCGTACATGTATGTTTACACCCTTCAATATTAATATGTAATACGGTTAATGTTGGATTTGTACATTCAACGTGAAGATGATGTAAAGATAAATGCTGGAAATTCCGTCATTTCATAATTGATTGTAAAATTTTCAGTGTAAAGAGATTAGGAAAATGAAAAGTAAGTAGGAATCAGTGTTTTGTGGTCCCTACATCAAAGAATTCCCGGTACCAACATCACCGTCATTTTGATTCGATTGAACAATTATGGTGTTCTTACCCGATTTTTATGATCATATGCGTACTGACATTTTAAATTGATCAATTAATTATTTTCATGTTTATTGGACAAATCTAATACATGTATAAACTGAAAAAAAATTATTGATATTGAAGGATGTAAACATACGAATCGACACTGCCTCTCGTCATGATGTAGGTACCCGATGGTACATGCACCTGCTTTTCACCAGTGAATATATATATTCTTTTTATCAACGCTGATATACAAACTATATCTATATAATCTATATAAAAATAATTGACTCTATAAGCGGCACCATCTAGAAATGGATACTAGAAAATTCAAAAGAAAATATGCAACACCTGAATTCCTCAGATTTAAAATTGATAATGTATTTTCGATCAAAATATTTGATTTAAGAAATCATTGTTAAATATTACATTTAATACTTAACATCATTTCATTTCGTCGCTTTTCAACATTTATTTGCAGCTTTGAAACTGTATTAGTTCCGGTTTCTGTTGATACATGTCTCAACAAAAATTCTCGGCCAATCAGAATATTGTATGGTCCCACGCGTTAACCACTACACCACGGTACTTCGGTTAGTACATTTTTTGTATCACGAAAGGTTACGTTTCTTGACGGAGTTCATGACGTGCTTAATCCAGAGCAACATATAGAAGGATATGCACCAAAGCTTAAAAAATGTTGGCTGCATTAATTAGGCTAGTATTATACATTTTGTAAATGCACGTGTCGCACCTTTGTCTGACATGAAATTAGCCTTTGTGTCTTGGAAATAATTAATTCATCATATGAAGATCTGCACATATGATGAACGGCCTTGCTTGGTGCATTATGGATTGGTTGCGAATTTTTTTCAAGATAGTATAGAGTTGGAACCCTTCCGCATCATTATACCATTATCTAATTTTATCAAGGTTAATATTATACAACTATTGACTTTCTACGAGGTGAATATTGTGTGATATTTTCTGAATTTAAAATTATTGACCGAGGCGACAGCCGAGGTCGATATTTTTCAAATTCAGAAAATATCATAAACAGTTAGACAAATAACTCCGGATTGGACATTTGTCCGGAGTTCAGCCCCCTAAAGCACTGTAGGTAGGTAGGTTTTGATTATCAGGTGTGGTAGTACTTACCAAGAGAAACTTATTCCACAAAAAAATTTTCACCTGTGCCACCAGGTAAGGCCACCAGAGGTAATTTTAAAAAATTTTCCCACGGGAATTCCCGTGGGAAAAATTTTCCCGTCAAAATCCCACGGGAAAAATTGGATTCCCGTGGGAAAAATTTTCCTGACTTTCATTTCAAGTAAAATACGGGAAAAATTTTCCCGTCATAGAAATTGACAGGAAAAAATTTCCCGTCATTGTATTATGATGGGAAAAAAAATCCTGTGGGAAAATTTTTCCCGTCTTCTTAAAAGACAGGAAAATTTTTCCCGTCTCTTTTAAATGACAGGAAAAATTTTCCCGTCATTTTTTCCTGTCAATTATTAAACATGTGAAAAATAATACTGTAAATGAAGATTCTGTGGATATCAAATCTGTAAGTCATGATACTTGTATATCAGTATATTATTAAAAGCTATGAATTATAGTATTTTAAGAATGGAAAAAACGTAAAAATCCACTATGCTTCATAGGTGAAAACAAAAACTAGTGATTATTAGCTATAATTGCCTTCTCCTTAAAATTTAAGCAAAAAGTAGAAGTTGAGACATTGTTATGGTTCATGTACAGGTAGTTAAATTTCAAAATTAAATAAAAATGAAAATAAGTATTCCTAAATATTTATGATCATACTGAGCATGTCGAAACATTTATATAGAATTGAGCAGTTATCAACAACCACACAGTAACATTTTTTTCACATGAATTTCGAAGTCCTCATTTTAAAAATTACATTCGGAGTGTGAATTCTACACTGCTAAAATATGCTACTGTAACGTGTAAAAAAAACTAATTTATGGTGATTTTTTTTTCAAATATGCAAACTTAGTATTAAAAAGCTAGCTTACCTGCACTTGAAGTTTATGGACATGATGGAGTATGCCTTTGTTGATACAACTTTGAAATGATGTCACTTGCAATTTATTAAATCGAATTAGATTAAACAAGTGAAATCATCACAAGTCTACTATCTGTTTGTTCTTGGTGTTCCTTGTTCATTTTAGAAATTTGAATATACGTACTTCGTAAATGCAGGATTTGTATAGTCTTATAACATTCAGACATTCAAATTGAGCAATCAAATTAAAAACTAAAACATGGTACGAGAGTAATTTTTATCTTTAGGTAAGTATAGTTAATAAGCTCTCAGTGCGCATTTTTTTCCATATAAATTTGGCAGTTGCCAGGAAAAGGTTGTTTCTGGATTCAAATAAAAGTCAACATCAGGACTGAGGAGTCAAAAGCGCAAGCCAATCAGAACCCTTGGCAACAACTATGATAAACAGTTCTTGTTGAGAAACAAAATCAAGTCACTTCTTTCTGAGAAGTTTGGTGAAATTATTTACTGAAGCGAAGTCAACTAAAGTCTTCCGAGAAATTCTTGTCAGCTGCAGGGATATGTATTACTAACAAACAGGAATATTGACATGTTTCTAAGTGTCAATAAATCTGTCTAAATAAACCAAGAGAGCAGCTAACAGTCCATAATAAGCATGATAAGACCTCACTTGTTCAAGCAATATACTTTCATAGTTCAGTGTTTTATCATGTTCATATTATAAAACATCTTAATTCAATAAACCCTTAACTGCTCAATATTGCAAAGTGTAAGTTTAAGTGTAGTTTACCTTATTCACGAAAATGTTGTCAAAAGGAATCTACATGTGAAATATGCCCTACCCTCTACAATTCTCTACATGGTTTTGTGTATTTCATATCTCCATATACCTTTGTTTCCATGGTCATGTCCTTTGAATCCTATACATATAATATGTTAAATGTTATGGTATTGAAATCCATGTGCAGGAGAACAAGTTGTCGTCTGGACAAGACTTTGCTTTTTTTTTGGGGGGGGGGGGGGGGGGGGGGGGCTAATTAAAGTCAATATAATTTTAGCATTTGACCTTGCTTCAGTGTAATGGCTCACCCTTTGCTCTTCAAAGTATTATTAAAATCCATGCAAAAGGAAAGCAGTTATTGGGTTTAACAATGTTTTTTTCCATCAAGTACAGTGACCTTGACATTGAACATGTTGAAGGCATAATTTTGATTTAAGGAGAAGGCATGCCAGCATACCATATGGAATTTAAGTGTCCTATGCCGGACCTCTTTGGAGTTTCCATTACATTACATGCACAATGAAACCTGTGTTTGTGAAACATGAATTCCCCCGTCAGGATCTTTGTTAGTATAAACATAATTTTCTGTTAAGTGGGTGAAAGATTAAAGTCAGAGGGTAAAAAATATTGGCATCAATGGAAAGTTCTTGTCATAAGGAATACACATGAGAAACATCAAAGCCCTATCACTTACCATTCAAAACTTATACCCAATGTTAAAGTTTTTGAAAAGTATGTCAAAAGTCAAGGTCAAGTTCACAAGGTCAAAAATATTGATATCAATGGAAAGGACTTGTCACAAGGAATACACATATGAAATATCAAAGCCATATCACTTTCCATTCAAAAGTTATGCCCTATGTTAAAGTTTTTCAAAAGTAGGTCAAACTCCAAGGTCAACATGGTCAAGGTCACAAGGTCAAAAATTTTGGTATCCATGGAAAGGTCTTGTCATAAGGAATACACATGTGAAATATCAAAGACCTATCCCTTACCATTCAAAAGTTATGGCAAGGTTAAATATTTTGCAGACAGAAAGACAAACTGACAGACAAACTGACAGGACAAAAACTATATGCCCTGAATCTTTGATTAAATATCAAAGCCCTAACCCTTATAGTTTAAAAGTAGTTTAAATGTCAATGTCTTGGAGTAATACTTGTTATGATGTGTGTATGAAATATTAAAGCCCTATCACTTATACTTGAAGAGATGTTTGCTTACAGAGCTTCTTAATACAAATTTACTACATTGTATAAGGTCAAAGTTCAAAGTCAAGGTCACTAGGTCAAATGTCTTTTATCAAAATTTAGTACTTGTTATGGTGAATGTATGTATGAAATTTAAAAGTACTATCACTTATATGTGAAAAAATGTTATGATCGCTGAGCGATATAAGTAAAATAAAGTCCCCTACCGGCGGCATATATTTACGTCCTGCAACTCTGCCTATGAATTACTCTTCAATTAAACATGAGTTTTAATTAAACTCACTGTCTGTGCAGCTCAGTTCTGAGGTTTTATCTGCTTTATCGATTCGAAAAAGAGGTCAAGCGTGACGAAAGTTAAACTTGCTCTGTAACTATCCACGACTTAGCTAAGTATCAAATTTTACCTGAATATCTCTATTTGTTGTAGAAAAAAATCTGGAAAACTGACAAAAACTGAATTGTGTAAGTCATCAAGGGGGATAACTCCTCGAAAAATAGGTCAAGCGTGACGGAAGTCGAACTTGCTCTGTAACTATCCAAGACCAAGCTGTGTATCAAATTTCATCTGAATATCTCCCTCCGTTGCAGAAAAAAAGTCTTAAAAACTGATAATTGGACAGACGGACATGACGGACGGCAGATGGACAGCCAGACCGAAAGAAAACGAAGAGACCCTTCGGCGTTGCTGGTAAGGGACTAAAAATATATGCTTTGAGAACTTCTTGACCAAAATATAACTAAAATGTAAAAGTTCAAGGTCAAGGTCACTAGGTCAAATGTCTTGGAATCAAAATGTAGTAATTGATATGATGGATATATGTATGAAATATTTTAAAAAGCCCTATCACTTATACCTGAAGAGTTATCTGCTTTAAGAACTTCTTAACCGTATGGACAGACAGGGTATTTCATATATACCCGTCTCCCCCAAACTTTGTTTAAATGGGGGTATAATTTATTAAATATCAGCATCTGTAAAAATGATTGAGATATCCCTAAATTGTATTTTCATTTAAGTAGGTCAAACTTCAAGGCCAAGGACAAAGGTCACATTGTCATGTAGGCAGTCCATGTGTGATATAATAAAGCTGTATGATATCTAGTATACTATTGACAAGGATTTATTATCTGAAAAAATGTCTAGTACACTAAAATTTGTACTATAAATTGGAACATATATTTCAGTATTGAAAATGGTATATCAAACTAGACTATGTTGCCTGCCATCTGTTTGACCAAAATTATGAGACCTTGACCTTCATTGTGTGTTGAGCCTCCCCT
The DNA here is from genome assembly GCA_028142955.1 of Pinctada fucata. NCBI lineage: Eukaryota > Metazoa > Mollusca > Bivalvia > Pterioida > Pteriidae > Pinctada > Pinctada fucata. Next base: position 24,781,361 of record AP027113.1, on the reverse strand, counting down.
CATAAATTAAGAATTGAAAGAAATTAGCTGTTTCGCTACGCTCGCCAGATGCATGATATTTCAAACAATTTTATGCCTCCTTTCTTATAAAATTGACTAAAAATACATTTCAGTACTGTCTTCATCAAACCAGAAGTCTCTGACGAGACTGTAGCTCTCCTGGTTGTTTTGTTTTAAAAGATCAATTTTCATTTTTTTAAACCAAAGACCATTGGAAGCATGCACTCTAACTATAAGTAGCAATGCACAACAAAACAATATATCCATTAGACTGAAATTAAACTAGAATATCACTGATAAAATTCATAATATCTGAGATAAGGTATTTAAAAAAAAAAAATGCCACACCCATTTTCCAAGATCCTAGGGGTCAGGGGCTTATAACTCAAATGAACTATCAATGACACAAAAAAACTACAAATCCATAATACTGCATGAAGAATTAATTCTACATAATTAATAGCTTAAAGAGTTGAGAGTACAATTATAAAGGAGAAAATGACCACACCCATTTTCTAAAACCCTAAGGTGTCAGGGACTTAAACAAAATATCAGGTGCACAACAAGACCAATCATATTGCAAAAAGAATTGAGTCTCCATAATTTATAGTGTCAGAGGAATTGCAAGCACAAAATTACATAAAGTTATATAGGAGAAAATGACCACACAATTTTCTAAGACCTTGCCACACCCATTTTCTAAGACCCTGGGGGTCAGGGGCTCTAACAAAATATCAGGTGCACAACTAGACCACAGACCCAACATATTGCAAAAAGAATTAAGTCTCCATCATTTATAGTGTCAGAGGAGTTGCGAGCACAAGATTACATAGATTTATATAGGTGAAAATGACCACACCCATTTTCTAAGACCCTGGGGGTCAGGAGCTCAAACAAAATATCAGATGTACGACTAGACCACAGACCTATCATATTGCAAAAAGAATTAAGTCTCCATCATTTATAGTGTCAGAGGAGTTGCAAGCTCAAGATTACATAGAGTTATATAGGTGAAAATGACCACATCCATTTTCTAAGACCCTGGGGGTCAGGGGCTCAAACAAAATATCGGCTGCACAACAAGATCACAGACCCATCATATTGCAACAGGAATTAAGTCTCCATCATTTATAGTGTCAGAGGAGTTGCGAGCACAAGATTACATAGATTTATATTGGTGAAAATGACCACACCCATTTTCTAAGACCCTGGGGGTCAGGAGCTCAAACAAAATATCAGATGTACGACTAGACCACAGACCTATCATATTGCAAAAAGAATTAAGTCTCTATCATTTATAGTGTCAGAGGAGTTTCGAGCACAAGATTACATAGAGTTATATAGGTGAAAATGACCACACCAATTTTCTAAGACCCTGGGGGTCAGGGGCTCAAACAAAATATCAGGTGCACAACTAGACCACAGACCCATCATATTGCAAAAAGAATTAAGTCTCCATCATTTATAGTGTCAGAGGAGTTGCAAGCACAAGATTACATAGAGTTATATTGGTGAAAATGACCACACCCATTTTCTAAGACCCTTGGGGTCAGGGGCTCAAACACAATATCAGGTGCACAACTAAACCACAGAGCTATCATATTGCAAAAAGAATTAAGTCTCCATCATTTATAGTGTCAGAGGAGTTGCGATAACAAGATTACATAGAGTTATATAGATGAAAATGATCACACCCATTTCCTAAGACCCTGGGGGTCAGGGGCTCAAACAAAATATCAGGTGCACAACTAGACCACAGACCTATCATATTGCAAAAAGAATTAAGTCTTCATCATTTATAGTGTCAGAGGAATTGCAAGCACAAGATTAATTTACATAGAGTTATATAAGTGAAAATGACCACACCCATTTTCTGAGAACTTGCCACACCCATTTTCTAAGAACCTGGGGGTCAGGGGCTCAAACAAAATATCAGGTGCACAACTAGACCACATACCTATCATATTGCAAAAAGAATTAAGTCTCCATCATTTATAGTGTCAGAGGAGTTAAGAGCACAAGATTACATAGAGTTATATAGGTGAAAATGACCACACCCATTTTCTAAGACTCTGGGTGTCAGGGGCTCAAACAAAATATCAGGTGCACAACCAACAAGACCACAGACTGAGAATAATGCTAAAAGAATTATCTTTCAATCAATTATACTTTCTGAGAATTGGTGTTCACAAGATTATATAGAGTTACATAGAAGAAAATGACCACACCCTTTTTCCAAGACCCAGGGGTAAGGGGCTCTAACAAATTATCAGATGCACAACTAGACTACAGACTGAGAATAATGCTAAAAGAATTATCTTTCTATCAATTATACTTTCTGAGAATTGGTGCTCACAAGATTCATAGAGTTATAGAGAAGAAAATGACCACACCCATTTTCCAAGACCCTGGGGTTCAGGGGCTCAAACAAAGTATCAGGTGCACAACTAGACCACAGGCCCATTATAATGCAAAAAGAATTTATTTTGTATATTAACAGATTCAGAGAAAAGTTTAACGGACGGACAGACAAACTGACAGACGGCTGGACACAGGGTGATCGCAAAAGCTCAAATGGTCATTGACCAGTAGAGCTAAAAAACTTAAAACGCAACACTTTAAACAAAATGTTGACGCACTGATGGACGGACAGACTCTGATTTCATAATTTCATTTACCAGATTTTCAAAAATTACTCTGCGTCAATGTTGAGTGATAACACTGAATGTGATAGCTAATGTCTGCGCAGCTCACTTCAGAAATTGGAAAATTGAAGTTTTCTCCACTTTGTCAGCATATTTTCAGATTAAAATTTATATAGTGGGATAGATCTCAAACTCTCATAACTAACGGTGTATAATATATGTCTGTGTGACCAATATTATGCTCACAGTGAAAGAAAATAATTTTAGATGGGGAGATTTCTATGGTTATATTTTAGTATGACACCGTTAGTTATTAGGATTCGAGATCTATCCCCTATATAAATTTCAATCGCAAAATATGCCGACAAGGTGGAGAAAACTGCAAAATTCTGATTTCTGACAGTGGCGATTCCAGCTACCCCTTTG